>CM065642.1:16147133-18547133 GCA_033220585.1 Dipteronia sinensis
TTGATAAAATGATCTTATTATAAATCAAAGCATAAAAATATAGAAAGTAATAATATTAACACAGGGAGAAGAATGAGAGAAAATTAATTCTATGAATTTATTTATTTGTATAAGGAAAGTTCATACAGTAAGCCTATATATAGACATAGGGAGAATTGACTTTACAATGAAATAGAAGAGAAATAGTTACTTTACATTGAAATAGAAAAAATAATCAAGGAAATTAATAGCAAATTATTCTCTAGGATGGTGGAAGTCAATTATATCACAACAATCTTCTCTATTTTTCATAAGAGATATTTATTATCAAGGTTTACCTTGTTTGAGATAGTCCTCGAAGTTTCTTGGGCCTTGAATCCTGGTACCACCTTATTTGGCTTAGCATGATTTATTGGGTCAAATATTCTATAGTGCCACTTTATTTAGGATTATTGTGCCAGGTGAGTGAAGAAAAAAATAAAATTTGATGAGTTTCTCTCTCATCGCATATATATATATATATATGATATGATATAACACTACTTGTTTATTTTTATGTCTTTAAATGAGTTTCTGTTCCAATTAAAGAACCCAATTGAGTTCTCATGTATGTATACGATTTGTTTACATTATTTTATTTTAAGAATATATTATATATAAAAATTATATTTTAATATAATTTGTTTGTTTGAATGACTATTGTTAATTTGTTATACGTGAAAAACAGGTCTAGTGCCACTTGGAAAATATCGAAAAATATAAGATCCAAAGATAAAGCCTAAGAAACTCATCCCTATGGAAACATTGAAGATTTTGGCTCAATCAAGTAAATTGGGCTCGAAAGCTTGGAACGAATCATGGCCCAACAGAGAGCCTAAAAACTCAACTTGACGCCTAGGTCACAACAAGAAAACCTCTCGACTAAGTTATACATTGAACCGAGATTGATATTTGATCCTCGAATACTGATATTTTCTATGACAACACTCAACGACTCCAAGTGGGCTCAAGTGTCAATCAACTAGGGGTGTAGTAATACCAAGACAAACACGTGCTGGTACTATATGTGACAAGCCAAAAAGCAAGTGTCAGCTAGGCTTTCGAGTACCTGACTAGCACTTAAGTACCAATCGGACGCTTCAGTATAGATACTCCGATACTTTTCCTCTCTTATAAATAGATGAACCAACTTCATTTATGTGGCACGTATTTATTTCATATATTGTTTTTCCATCTCTCTACATTTCATCTCTCTAAGACTTTGGTATTGACTTGGGTGTCTGTGTATAAACATCGCCCACCAATCGGCACTCCTAATGTTCTTTTTCTTTGCCCTAGTGGTTCGAAACATCAGTTTTCATTCAAAACCAAACACAAAAACTCAGTTATAAATTTATAATCAGCATTCTTTCGTTGACTAATTCATCTATTATTTATAAAATTTATTACCTATAAACAACTATACAATGAGTTTCAAAGTTACTGTTATTGACTACATATTTTTTTTTTATACTATAAAAGTTGAGTATAATTTCAAGTAACTAAAACACAATGCTTTTTAAGAAAGTAATGGGGACATGACATTGTATTTTTGATTACCCAAAATTTATTATATAAATAGTAAAAGTGATTGCACAGTAAACTCAACTTGACGCCTAGGTCACAGCAAGAAAACCTCTCGGGCCTCGGCTAAGTCATTCATTGAACCGAGATTAATATTTGATCTTCGAAGATTGATATTTTGTCAGACAACATTCAACCACTCCAAAAGGGTTCACGTGTCAATCAACTAGCAGTACAGTAATACTAAGACAGACACGTGTCAACACTATACGCGACTAGCCAAAAAACAATTGTCAGCTAGGCTGTCGTGTACCTAACTAGCACTTAAGTAATAATATATTAATTAGCACTTAATATATTATATAAATAGTAAAAGTGGTTACACAATTTCTTTTGTCATAATCAACGTCTTAAAATTTTTGTTTATCTGTATTTGGTCGCTTGTTGAATCTATTAACTTGCTTCTCCTGCTACCTTTGGTATTATAGAATTATTGGGGAATGAGGACATACATCTTACAAGCATGAGATTCCAAATCAGCTGATATGTGTCCCTTGATTGATGATTTAGTTGAATGCTGCACACAAGTCCTTTCAATTAATTAGTAATTAAACAAGGATTAATTGTAATTAAAAGAAAAAGAATGTATAGTAATAGAATATGATCTGACATCCCACAAATCTCTGGCGTTGACGAGAGTTGATGAATTGAGGCATATGTCACCCCAGTTAGCAGTCACTCTTGCTTTACTTGAACTTCTATTCCACAGCACCACTGCCACTCTACCACCACTTAATGGACCATCCCATAATTGCATTCAATTATTTCTATTTTAGGTTTTTTTAAAGCGATATTTATACCCTCAAAAGTCGTATAATACATATATGTTATTGGGAACTTCTCTCAAGATGTCAAATGTATCGGCCGGCCCAAGCTTGAGCTCATTTGACACCTCCAAACAACTATTAGATTACTTTTGGAAG
Source organism: Dipteronia sinensis (assembly GCA_033220585.1). Classification (NCBI taxonomy): domain Eukaryota; kingdom Viridiplantae; phylum Streptophyta; class Magnoliopsida; order Sapindales; family Sapindaceae; genus Dipteronia; species Dipteronia sinensis. The sequence goes on from CM065642.1 coordinate 16,149,659, forward strand.
TTAGGAGTTTGTGTTTGAGGGAGGTTTGAAGACCATGAAGAACTGAAGAAGTAGTTCATTTCAGCATATAGATCGTGATAGGAGAACTTATTATTATGCACATTGACTCTATTAGTCACATTTTCAAACAAATCAAACAAAGCATTATCAACTTTCTTATGCATAGAAGAGTGAGGGACAACACAAGATTTCACAAGTAGTCATCAATAACTTTCTTCTCAACATACTTTTCCAAGGTCTTCCAAGGTCTAGTTCTAAATCCATACATGGATGATTACCTAGAACCATTCAACAAAGACATATCATGTAAATCATTGGCATATTTACACTTGTGAATGTATTCAAAACATCTAGGTCTTATATGCCCTACCATGTTGCAATAATGACAAATAGGTATGAATTTGTGGAGTTTATCATAAGCTTGAGCATCCAAAGCATTTGACATTCTCACATTTTTACCTCTTTGGAGTGCGATCCTTGATGCTTTGCCTTTTGCTTTTGAGGACGATGAATATTGTCTTTGGCCTTGTTGAGTCTTTTCTTCGACGTCCATTGTTGATGTCGAGGCACCTCCGGTAGCATCCATGGCTTTACCGTTAGAGAGTGTACCTACATTCAATTTGCTACATGCTTTGACAAAAGTAGATTTGCTAGTTGAAGGAGTAATCTTCTCATTAACATATCCTAAACCTCTTTTGTCACTTGGATGCTTTCCAATCTTAATGAGAGTTTCTACTTTGTTAGAACTAGATGACATCTTGTCTATCACCTTATTAGCCTCATTAATCTTGTCACTAGGCACTTTCTCTAGATTCACATGCTCACTAAGTTTGACTCTAAGCACTTTCTCAATTCTTCTAGCACGATTAAGAGAGTCCTCTCTTTGCTTAACCTCTTGCTTCAAAATACCTAGTCTCTCATTACTATCTTTCAAGTTTTTCTCTAGTTTAAGAATTTTGTCTTTAAGTTTATTAAATTCTTTTGAGCCAAGACCATGATTTTTTAATTTCTTATTGAGAGACCTATTGACTTTAGAGATCCTTTCATTCTCTTGAATAAGATCCTTGATTTTTTGATCTTCTAAGTCAATATGCCCACCTTCAACAAAAGAAGCCACAAAAGAATAAACTTCCTTAATCGTGATTTATCACAAAACAAAAACACAAACACTATAAAAAAAGGATCTATCTAATTACTTATAGACACCCACTTTGATACCAATTGAAATTCCCTAGTCACTTATAGTGTAAAATATACCTAGGGGGTGAATAAGTATAGGATCAAATTCTATCACTTCTTTTAAAAACATAAGCAATTTAATCACACTTAGAAATTATTACAAGTAGATTGCTTCAACAAGTCAATGTGAAATCAATTTAGCAACAGTTAAAGCAATACAAGACAAAGTAAGTAAAGGAATCAAAATGCTAAAATCAACACAAGAGATTTTTACATGGTAAAACCACCAAATGAGGAACACATACATGGGTTGATACCATAACCACCAGCAAACCGCAATCCACTATGTTGAATAAGAGATACACACTCAAAAAGCAATCAACACATGATTTACTCTCCAAGCTATCAACTCTTACTCTACCCTCGGGCCTATTGAATCACTTTGCCTACTTCATATCCAAGATGTGACTATCACACCTCTAGGAAGCAAGTTCCTATCCAAGGCACTCTTGCCTCTAGGAAGATTCCTTGCTTGCCTATCCGGATCCTCCTGATCCTAAACAAGACTCCTTGCTTAGCTATCCGAATCAATTTTCCAGCCAAATTATAGCTTTACTCACTTTAACATGAGACTTCAACCTTTTGAAAGGCAATGATCTAAGTGAAGTGCACACATGCAATCATGATGTAATCACAAGCAAATAAAGAACTAGATTAGGCTTTCAAAAATCAATCACAAAGATATCTAGAAATCTAATCATGTTTATCAAACAATAACTAGATCAGAATAATGGAAATCACAATAAAAAATATCATAGTTCTTAAAATACGTGACTAAACCTAGAAATCAACAATCAAGCTTAAGAATACATAAATATTTCTAGAATCAAGTTCATGCTCATCAAGTTTTAGCTAAAAGATATTCAATCAAAAATCACACAAGCTAAATTCGAAAATCACTTAAACAAAAGAAAAAGTTGAATCAAAATAATTCTAAACATTTTTCTTAATCAAATAAGAACATTCATGAAGATGATCATAAAAGAAAAATGAAAACCAAATGATTCACTTACGAATGATGAATACACGAGTAGAAATCAGATCACTGTGAAAATACTTTGAAAAATTTCAGCTTTTGAATCAATCGAATCGAAGTTGAATTGAGAGAGATATCACAAAATAAAAAATACTTTGAAAATTTTCTGCATGCTTTCTTTTCTCATAAAAAATTGAAAGGGAAAAGAGTTTTAAAGGAAGAGAGGATGATGTGGAGAGGAGAGGATCTCGGGTGGCAAAGGCCACCTCTCCACCTCATTACCCCAAGAAGGCGCGTGGGCATCTCAGGGAAGGGTGGCTTGATGGCCTTTGGCCATCGTCACTCCCTTTTGCGCTCTCTTAGCGTTCTTTGACAGTTCTCCCTTCTTCGAACTCCGAATTTGAATCCGTTTATGGATTACGAACGGTAACTCCCTTACGCACATGGATGACTTCGAAAACTTTGACTAGAAAATAAGAATTTGACTTGATACACAAAGACGAAGACAATGCATGATAAGTGACCCGAAAGTTTCGTTACTGTTTACTCGAAACTTGGAAACTAAAGAATTAGTAACCGAAATGACCGAAACTCAATAAGGAATGAAATAAGATCAAATTCAAGTCCAAAGTCCATAAAACATAAAAAAAAACACAAGAACACACATGCATGTCATTTCCTAGAGATAGTTCTAGAATATGTAATTTTACAAAAATTGTCAAATTAAATCTAATGTATGTGCATACATCAGTATGAGTGTGAATGTGTTATACCAATTTAGCACAATGATGTAGGGACACAAATGTATGCAATGTGTGTGTGTGCGCGCTTACGCCTTGCAAGAGGAAGAAAAATCTTGATACCTTAGCATCCGATTAAGCACAAATCCTCTTGAAGATGAACTTTGCATGAGAAGTTGTTTTTCTTCTTTGATGCTCATATGAACCACGAACCACTTAAGCAACTAGACATTACAAAGACAGAGAGTTTTGTTATGGAATCAAGCCAACACAAATCTAAAAACTTACTTGGTAGGCTAGGACATGTTAATTATGAAACATTGCGTAGATTAATTAACTTAAATCATATTCCTACTTTTAATATTGATCCCAAACATAAGTGTGAAGTTTGAGTTGAAGCAAAACTGACAAGGTCATCATTTCAAACTATTGAAAAGAAATCTGAACCCCTTGATTTAATTCATAATTTTATATGTGATTTAAAATTTGTTTAAACAAGAGGTGGTAACAAATATTTCGTCACATTTAACAATATATCGCCAGATACTGCTATTTATACTTGTTGAAAAGTTTTTCTAAAGATGAAGCTATAGAGAAGTTTAGTCTCTATAAAATTGAAGTTTAGAATCAACTCAACAAGAAAATCAAGGTACTGAGAAAAGACTAAGGTGGAGAGTATGAAACACCGTTTGGTGAATTTTGTGCACAATTAAAAATCATACAACGAACTACTGCACCATATTCCCCTCAGCAAAACAATGTTGCAGAACGGAAAAATCATACCTTTAAAGAAATGATGAATGCAATGCTGATAAGTTCTAAATTGCCTCAGAACATGTGGGGTGAAGCTATATTGTTTAGTAATTACCTTTTAAATAAGGTACCTCAAAAGAAAGTAGGCAAGACCCAATATTAGCTATGGAAAGGAAGAAAACTTTCCTATAAATTCTTACGAATGTCGGGGTGTCTTGCCAAAGTCGCCGCACCGACACCTAAGAAGGTGAAAATAGGTCTGAAGTTTGTTGATTGCATCTTCATTGGATATGCATATAATAGTAGTGCTTATCAATTTTTGGTGTATAAGTCTAGCATCCCAGATATACACAAAACACGATAATGGAATCTAGAAATGCATCGTTCTTTGAACATGTATTTCCATATAAATCTAATGATGAAGCAAGTTTGTCAAAACAAACACATGTTGATAGCTGTGAGTACCAAGAACAAGAAAATGAAGTTGATGATAAACCTAAATGTAGCAAAAGAGCTAGGATGTAAACATCTTTTGGTCCAGATTTTCTGACATATTTGTTAGAGGGTGAACCTCGAACTTTAAAAGAAGTGGTGAGCTTTTCAGAAGGACTATTGTGGAAAGAGGCTAATAAGAGCGAAATTGATTTCGTTCTACAAAATCACACTTAGGAATTAGTGGACCTTCCCTCAGGATGTAAACCACTAGAGTCCAAATGGATTTTCAAAAGAAAAATGAAAGTAGATGGATCAATTGATAAGTATAAGGCCAGACTTGCAATTAAAGGTTACAATCAACAAAAAGGCCTAGATTACTTTGATATGTATTCTCATGTGATAAGAATAACCTCGATTAGGATAATACTTGCAATCACAGCTTCCTAAAATCTTGAAGTACATCAAATAGATGTAAAAACAACTTTCTTAAATTGAGATTTAGATGAAGAGATTTACATGGAACAAGCTGAGGGTTTTTCAGCTCCAGGGTAAGGAAAGAAAGTCTATAATTTGGTGAAGTCTTTATATGGTCTAAAGCAAGCGCTAAAACAATGGCATGAGAAATTTGACAATGTTATGATGTCAAATATATTTAAAATCAACAAATGCGATAAATGTGTTTATGTCAAGGACATAGGAAATGGCTATGTCATTTTGTAACTTTACGTTGATGACATGCTTATTGTTGGTAGCGATGGTAAAATGATCAAATCTACCAATGATATGTTGAAATCAAGATTTGATATGAAAGATATTGGACCGGCTGATGTAATGTTGGGAATGAAAATCACAAGGACATCGAACAAACTCATTCTAAGTCAGTCACACTATGTTGACATGATTCTTGAGAAATTCAACAAAATAATGATTCTGGAATTTTTAGAACACCAGTAGATACAAATTTACACTGATCCAAGAATAAGAGTGAGAGCGTCTCTCAACTAGAATATTTTAAAGTGATAGGAAGTCTAATGTACTTAACAAGTTGTACAAGACTAGACATAGCTAATGCAATCAGTAAATTAAGTAGATACACGAGTAATCCAAGAACCTATCACTGGAAAAGATTAGTAAGAGTACTGAGGTACTTGCCATTCACTCGTAATTATGGACTGCATTATACCAGATATGTTGATGTCCTAGAAGGATACACTAATGTAAACTGGATATCTGATATGAAAGATTCAAAATCTACTAATAGGTATGTGTTCACACTATGAACTACGGCTGTATCTAGGAAATCGGCCAAACAGACATGTATAGCCAGATCTACCATGAAATATGAGTTTATTCCTTAGATAAATATGGTGAGGAAGCTGAATGACTACACCAATTCTTAGAGGATATTCCAAGATGGCCAAAGCTTGTGCTGACGATTTACATCCACTATGATAGTAAATCAGCAATTGGAATAGCACAAAGGAACATGTATAATGGGAAGTTTAGACATATAAATCAAATATATAATATCATTAGACAACTACTCTCAACTGGAGTTATCTCAATTGACTATGAAAAGTCAAAAAATAACATTGTAGATCCAATAACCAAAGGGTCAAATAGAGAATTAGTTGAGACATCATCGGGGGGGAATATGACTAAAGCCCATGAAAAAGTCGATACAATGAAAACCTAACCTAGAATACTAGAGATCCCTAAATCTAGGTTTTAATGGGACAACCAAGTTTTAAGACTTAGTTGGATCACTATGGGGGTTAAACTCCAGTCCATTCCTATGATGAAACAGTGATGCCCATATGGAAAAGGTTAAACTATGTTTTTAATGATTCTTATGCTTCGAAATTCCAAGCAATGGAAATCTGAGTAGAGTAATGCGGGTTACTCTTAATTAAGAAATCATCTATGTGTGAGAGAAGTGAGGCCGCTTCTAAAAGAGAATAATGAAGGGACTATATTCTCCAGCGACTCTTAAAGAACCAAGTGCATGTTCATGGCCAAAACGAATATAACAATGAGAACCAAATTGGATCTTTAAGATGCTTGGGTGAGGTACGCTATCGTTTACTTAAACGGTAGAACAATTCAAGGATATCATATCTACTAATCAACCAGTAAAACAAGCATACCTTTACAATGGAAGGTTCAAAGAGTAACACCTACCTATCCTATACAGGTTTCGACCGTTTGAACTTACCAAAAGTCATCTCACGTGTCTCCTAGGTCAATCTCATTCATGAGGGGGATTGTTGGAAAATTTGTGATAAACATGTATTTTGAGAGCGTTATTTGAGTATGATTGATTCCATGAAAATGGAATATCAAAGTATATTTGAATTCTCCTCCGTGAGAGCATTGAATTGGTATACACAAAATCCCAAAATGATTAATAGGTGAATGATAAATTGAGTCTCAAAGTAAGCCCATTATGTAGGGATAATTATGCATCCCACATTGGTTAGGGAAAACACTTATATGTGGTATATAAGTGGTTGTGTGACAGTAACTTATTAACATGTGTAGCATAAAGGCTCTCTCTCGTGCGCAGGGGGGGTGCAAATCACGGACCTCGGACCTTCGGATGGATGAATCATGTGTGGGGGCACGTCCTACGTACACAAATGTTGCACCGATTAGACCATGAGAGTACAACAGACTTTTTACTACTATTTAAAAAAAAAAATTTTTCCTAAGCCATTGTTTTATTGATAAGGAAATAATTAATTTAATTTCTTTTTTCCTAAGTAAGACGTTTTATTGATAAGGAAAGAATTAATTTTGTTTTGGATTCTGATACTTACTTGATCATTAAGAAAACTTAATCGGTGTTTAATTAGGAATAGATCTTTTGGAGATTATTGCTTAATTAATTTCCTTTAACATTAAAAATGTGGTTATCAAGTTATTTCAAAGAAAACACATTCTGAAATCATGAAAATGTAAATCATAATTTCTCTCTTCTCGTACTTTTCTTTCTAGGTACTTGGTAAGTTCGAACTTGATTTGAGTTCGCTGAAAGTGGTTCGTGCTTCACACTTCCACTGTTAAATCGTTGTATCTTGATATACAATCGCTATACACATATGGTGTTATACGGTGAAATTGTCTTAAGGACACCGTGTTATACACGGGTCTCGATTTCCCTAACGTTTTGTTTCTGTTTGTTACCTTCTCTCTCTTACAAATTCGAACCGGATTGTTTTTAATCTACTAATAACACACATAGTCTCCATATCCTCCACATAAGCAGAGTATAGAAGCTTGGATTCAGCAGTTGCAGAGGTAACTTGGATACAGTCACGACTTCATGAATTTCAATTAAGAGCATCTCAACACCAACAATCTGGTGTGACAATTTGAGTACCATTGCAATGTCCAACATTCCTGTACTCCGTGCAAGAACAAAACATATTGAGCTTGATCTATACTTTGTGAGAGAAAAAGTATTGCAAAAATCAATTCAGCTCAGTCATGTTCCCACTTTAGATCAGGATCGCTGACATATTTAAAAAGGAACTACCAACTTCAAGATTTCAAACCTTATGAAGCAAACTCACAATTCTAGAGTCTCAAATTTTTAGTTTGAGGGGAGATGTTTTTATAATCAAATAACATTCATCAGAAAAGCTTCTAGAAGTTTGTTAATTAACAAGCCTCTATTAATTAACAAAGCTGAATCATCACTGTTTGTTAGGAGAATGTTGACTCGGCATATTTAGTTACAGCTGGGAACTTTCCAGAAGGTTGTATATATATATATATATAAATATATGTATCGATGCTTTGCATTTCATTTTAGTCACTTGTAACAGATTTAATTAATGAGAATTCCTTAGAAGCTCTCTCAATTCTATTAGAAATTCCCTGTTTTTCTTGTTTGTTTCCAGAGAAAATATTGTTTGTTTCGTGAGAAAATCTTAATTTGTATATTAATTATAATGGTCACGGAAAAATATCATGTATATAGAGGGTTCAAAAATTAAATGGCACTTTTTCAAGGTGTAATTTTAAGAGTAACACTGTTTGAATGACTTAAGTTTAAATAGCACCTACATTGTGGATTTGACAAAACTACCTTTAAAAAAACTAAAAATAAAAATCTCGCCCTTTTTTTCCGAGATTTACTTTTCGTGTTTTTCGAGATTTATTTTGGCTTTCTCAAAGACTTATTTTAGTGTTTCTAAGATTTATTTTGGTGTTTCTGATAATGCTTAAATAGTTTCTGAGACTTTTTGGTAGTTTCTGATATATTTTGGTAATTTCCGAGACTTTTTTATAATTTATGACACTTTCTAGATAAAAATGAAAATTTTCAATTTTTTTTTTGAAAATTTTCATTTTTGGTTCTGTTCTACATTTCGACTTCCGTTGGAGGCCAATTTTAACCTCCAATAGAGGTCTCACTGACCTCCAATGAAGGTCTTTTATCTCCATTGATGGAGGACCTCCATTGGTCCTCTTCCAATATAGGTTTTTGAAAAGAAAAAAAAAACCTAAAAGTGGTACAAATGTAATAAAAGAAGGAGATGAGGTTATTTTAGTCCTTTGGTACCATTTAAACTTAAGTTTTTAATCTAATAATCCTCCCAAAATTTAATATGAAAAGATTGTCATTTTCTACCATTTCCTATATATATATATATATATATAAAAATTATATCTTAAGAAATGTTTTATTGATTAGTGGTCAAAATTGTGGTAAGCACATGTTGTTTACTTCATATTTGTATATTATATTTCTTACATGGATAGTGGATGGTTTGATATTGAAATTCGTTATTTAATGTGGGGGAAAAGGGAATAAAAGAATCATTCTGTTTTAATGCTTAATATGTTCTCTCATACAAATATTTAAAAATGAGTGTGGACCAAACTAATTAGTTTTATCAAGAGGTGATGTACTGATGTTTTCACCTTCTATCTATCCTTAACAACCTGTTTTTCATTTTTATGAGATGAAATTGACTCAGTTATATGTCTCTCATACCCATACAACTAGGTTGTGAGTCGTATCTCTCCCCCTAAACACTCAATTTATTGTAAATTTGTAATAGTTAAAAAAAATAACCAATTGCCATTTCTTTTGGTTTGCAACACTTTTTTTTTTCATTCAAATTGAAGTGGTCTAATCCTAAACCTCTCACGCTCACACTCTTGTTATTGAGATTGTACATTCATACGTTGAATACTAGTAAGCTTAATTTGTTGGCAATGTTTTTTGTTGTAATATAAGTGTTTTAATTCGGACTAAAACTTTCTAATTTAGACAAGAAGATGTTTGCTTAATGGTAATCCCTCACACCTACATAAAAAATTATACTAATGTTTGAGTCCTTTTCATTTAAGACAAGACTTCAAATCCCACTATCTAAATATTTTCTAACTAACATGAAATAGTCAGAAACATTGTTTCTAACTAATTAAAAGTAAGTAATTCTATTTTGGATCATTATATAAAAAAAAGTAATGTTATATTGTCCAAATTTGGTGTCTAAATGATGTGGCAATACTCTAATCTATCAATTTAAATCATGTAAATCTAATACAAATTAAATGAATGGATTAGAGTGTTGCCACATCATTTGGATACCAGTTTTAGGACATTAAATTTGGGAAAAGTAACATTATTGAAAAGAAAAAAAAAACAAATGCTAATTTTAGTTAGAAGAAGCGTGTCAGAAAAACAAAAATGTATACCTTTAAGTCAAGGTTCGCTGTGAATGTAAACTTGTGTAGAACCAAACTTGTTGACAAACTGAAAAATATTATAGTAAATTGTAGGTTTTAAGACAGGTTACAAATGTCGCTAACCTTAAGACACTATTTGTCCCCACCAATTGAGTGATGCACAAGGTTGAGCAAACATGGAATACAATGAAGCCTATTCGTTTAATATCGTTGTGCACAAACGATTTAAACAGTGAACACATTTGATGTCAAACCAGCCAAGAGACAATATTCTGTTACCGCAGGTTAACAAAATATTGGTATTTATGTAAAAAAGAAATGAGAAATTTGTTGTGTAATCAAATGTGAAAATGAGGGACGAGAGAGTAGTCACAACAATGTAATGTTCTGTATTTCTGTTGTGTGTCAAAATGAATGAAAGGAGTGATAATTTATAATATGCTTTGCACCCTTTCATAACGGTTACAACATTTCATTAATAGTTGCATCATTTCTTGATTTCATCAACAAATGCAAACTTTAATAAATGGCTGCAATGTGTAAACAATACAACCTTACATTGTGATTTTTGATTTTGAAATAAAGGACACACTTCTTGATCATTTCATTTGATTAAATTTGCAATTCTCACATACATGCATTATTTTGAAAATAATTCCAACCATTTTTATTAGATTGTGGGTTGAAAAATTAGAATATAAATCTCTCTTCTTATCTTTATTTTTTAGATATGAGATTTAATATGTTCCCTTTCTATCACTTGAAAGTGGGATCGATAATTCTCTTTATTTGCAGAGAAAAACCAGTGTGATTTTTTCATTTCCATGGGCTTGATTAATAATCAATTAAATTAATTCTAAGATAACAAAATACTAGAAAGACGACCAATTCCATGTTTCAAAAATGTGATGATGTAAGCATATTTAATTTTATTTTTACTTAATTGACAAATGTCCATAGTTGTTAAAGACTCAGTGTGCATATTAATAAAAGATGAAAATTCAATCAAAACTTGGCTATAGTTTAAATATCTTCTTCGAGTAAGGTAAAAACAAAGACCAGTTCTACGAATTCCCATCTATAAATAGACTTGCTTTGCCATGCAACATTTCTCATCCCTCACCAAGGCAATACACAGCTTAATCACAATGAAAGGTGTTCAGTTTCTTGTAGCTTTTGTTGTATTGGCTATAGCATCCTCATTGGTCTCTGCCTCTGACCCTAGTCCTCTTCAGGACTTCTGTGTAGCCATTGATGACTACAAGAGTGGTGGTATGTGCTCTACTCTTTATATATATTAATAATTCTCTAGCGGTCCTGATTTGTTTAGTAACGTTACAGAGATATGTAATAAATGTTTAGTTTTGTAAGTAGCTATGTAACCAAACAAAGGTTCTCAATTTTATTTTATTTTTAAGTTTGCCTATCTACACTATAAAAGAACTAATATTTAACTCCTATATGATCAAATATTTACTTCTTCCATGCAGTGTTTGTGAATGGGAAATTCTGCAAGGACCCAAAGCTTGTCGCACCAAACGATTTGTTCTATTCAGGGCTCAACATCCCCCAAAACACATCGAATCCGGTTGGCTCCACCATGACTCCTAGTAAATGTAGTCCAAATTCCAGGACTCAACACTCTCGGTGTATCCTTAGTCCGCATTGATTACGAGCCACATTGACGAGTAGATTTTTGTGTCGTTGAAAGCATCGTCAAACATTTATAATAAAATCAACCTTGCTATAAGGCACGAGTCAAAAGACATATATATAAATAAAACTAGTACATAGTGCAAGCAAGGGTATCGTTCCGCAGGGATGTGTTTGTTAACCGTTTCAAGTTTTAGAGTTTAGGGAAATCATGTAAATAGAATGCGGAAATGGTGAGAATGGTGTGTGAAGTGGTGTTGTGTGTGTGTAGAAAATATAAAGAAAAATAATATAAAAATAAACAAGAGAATATGGAGGGGTGAGAATGGTGATTAAATGAGAAATAATAAGAGGGTGGATAGGAGAGATGCATGAAAGTGGTCACACTAGGGTTTACAAGTTCACCATACATAAGTGCACACAAGTGAGTTGTTAGACATTAAGTTCATCCAATTTAAGTTAAGGGTTCGTTCTTGCCTCAATCCTATTTATACCCATTCATAGAGCTAACGGTTGAAGAGTGTGTCGAGAGCCTCTTAAACACGAAACCGCAACCGACATTTGTGAACCAATTCTACAAACCAATGCTAGATTGAGCCCCAATACTAACATGGTAATTGTAAAATGGCAACTTTAGGTGTAATGAATGTGGAAAGAGTAATTGTTCCTCCAACCATAACTTACCTAAAGCCCCTAGAGTAAGAAATAGCCAGATTCCCAATTATTGTAACTCCAACCACAACTCACCTAGAGCCCCTAGCGTGATAAGTAGCCAAAGTCCAATATATAGCAAAAACAATGAACCAAACCTCTTTAAATATGGTAATTATCAAGTTCATTCATTCTTCCTAGCTAATTGGTCAAGTCTATGCCGGGAATGACCTTTCCAATGGCACAATCCTAACTCTAATTCACTCTAATCCATCCATACACATACAAATTCGACTTTCCATCAACATACACACACAAATGGGATATTTGATTACAACTACTCCTACAATTACATAAATCTACTCCTAATCCGATTCATGAACATATATTAATTTCCAATCTCCATACATAAGCATTTCAAGATAGAGATATATTCAATAAAAGCAAGAATGAATCAAAACACAAATTAGATATAAAAACAACCACACATTGTATTGAGCACAAATTAGGTTTACAAATATTCCCAAGTGGGGGTTTACACAATTAAGAAAACATGAAATACAAAGAGAATGAGTTTACATGAGACAACCCTTGAAGAAATCCCTCCAAGTGCTCCATTAATCCCTAGCTCGAAATTGGTCATAGACCACTCCTATCTCCTTGCAATCAACTCTCAAATGTGGTGGGTGATGGGTAGAAATGGTGTGGGAGAGACATCCATGGAGGAAAACCTCAATGGATGCTCATGAAAGCTCTCTCTCTCTTAATTGGTGAAGAAGATTGAAGAAGATGAAGTTTGGGTTTGTGTATTTTTGAAGAGAATAGAGGAAAATGTGTTTATATAGTGTTGGGAGGTTAGGGTATGAAATGGTAGTGAAAGGACCAAACTGTCCCCTCAATTTCGGGCAAAAACGCGACCTCCATGTGCCATTCGGTGGTCAAAACGGCGGCCATGGTGCCAGCTGTTTTGCCCGCCGAATTGGTAAAGAAAACTACTATCCTAATTCGGCGGTCAGAACGGCAATTTGGTTGCCCGCTGAATGCCATTTCTGCTCTCTGCACCAGTTACTCAAACGGGTATAACTTCCTCTAGAAAAGTCGGAATTGCAATCCCTAAAACGTTCTGAAAACAAGACTTCCGCACCTTTCCGAATATATAAAGATCTCAATGTGAATCGATCAGAGGAGGGAGTTCTGGCACCTACAATTCGGACGTTCTGCACAAGCCCATACAATTTCAACCCATAAGCTGTCGGAAAATCAGAGGGGTTCATGCAAGCGGTCTCGGTGTTGCATTCTTGATTGACGACGGATCAACCATGGAAACATCTAGATTTTTTTTTGGCCACGATTGGGCTTAGATCATGTCGCCGTCTGTATCAACGGTGAGGCACGGCACTCTGAATACTTCCATTTATTCTCGTTTTTGGCTCCTTTTGCCTCCCAATCTAATCTTTACACTCAAAACCTTGAAATAGGGAATATGTACCTACACATGGCTCAACAAACACAATATACAAAAATACGCTCGAAAACGAGAACAAACGATAGGAAAATGGGGACCTAAAATATGTATAAAATAGTTCGATCAAATACCTCCAAACCTATCCTTTGCTCGTTTTTAAGCAAAACAAAAAAAAACAGAAAAACAAACAAACAAACATATAACAGTAAAAATAAATAAAAACTAGGCTGGTCCACTTTCGTAGGAAACACGATGGCACTTAGCACGTGTCACAAGCCTTTGAACCTATAGGCGGCCCTAATAGGAGGAGTTATAGTCTCCTGAGGGTTTACAGTTATGACACCCACAAACGTATACTCTGCTAGAAAATGGTTGAGTTGCAATCCAAACTTACCAAGCAAAAACAACAAGTGCATGCTAGAATCTCAAATATACCAATCAGTTAACACGTATCACATAATGCAAGTATGCCAGTACTTAGGATGTTTTCGGTTTACCAAACAACTACTCTTGAATGCCCAAGACAAAATTTGCCTCGACTCTAATCCTCACCAGATTTCAGTCATATATTTTCACTCAGAATCCTAGGCGCACTCTCTAGCAAATATATGCGAATGAATTTATGTACGTAAATCAAATATAATCGCATATGAGTATTTTCAATAAAGGCACAATTTCTGAAAATCGATCTCATGAAAGGAATTGAAATGCCATGAACGTGGAAAGAGCATGTATTGACTCACATTCCTAAGATAGACTTCCTAAGAAATCAAATGGACTTTCCCTAATTGTATTTGTGGCCAAGGGTGTTTGGTAGTGTAGGGGATGGATGATATGGTAGGAGTGGGAAGATTAAGCTAATAACCATGCCAAGGTGTTTACATTACAATTACATCACTTTGAGCTCATTTACACTTTACATTATAATTCAAGCGTCTAGGCTATAAACCTTTACATTGCACATTTTGTGCTACATTTGTACTCAAATTTTTAGAGTAACTTTACATTTGAAGAATTTGAAGGCTTAAGTGTTTATATTTCACACTTTTTCTTTTTAAGCCTTTGCCTTTGTACAATTTACATACATTTGCTTAAGTACACGCTTTACACATTTTAGAGCTAGCTTCTCTATAGCTATACACCTTAACATGATCAATAACTAGGGTATGTGAAAGTGTTTGAGTTATGTATGTGGTGGAGGTTTAGTGTTTGGCCTCAATTTTGCTGATGAAAGCACATATCTATGGGCAAGTGTTTAGGCTATTTTAGTAGTTACGCTCACACTCAAGTCCAAAATCATTTCTAAACGTCCATCTAGTAAGGGAATGCAAATCTCATACAAGCAGTCCACATGACGTTCTCTAGCAATCAATGAAAGAAATTTGATGTACAATGAGATCACTAAAAATTAAGTGCAAATTCGAAGAGTGTATAAGAGTAGAAGCAAAACCCATAGATTTTTCGCAATTTAGGCTTAGTATAGCTCACGGGTAGTCTCCACTATTTCCTAAGCTAAACAAGAATAGAGGTCTCATCCACCTCAACATCAAAATATTGGCACTATACAAGCATATTTAAAGTGATGCATGGAGCTAAAAGCATACATGATATGTCTCAACCGGCACATGAAGAAAAACAACTCAACTAAATTGGAGCTATTACAAAATTTCAAAAATGACCTGTTTGCAGAGATTTGAAAATTTTCTAAACGTAACAAAACACATATAAAACACGAAAGTGTCCACATCCCCAAACCTAAACTGAACATTGTCCTCAATGTTGCTCAAATCATAAAATATGGACAACATTTAGCAAGATTTGGGAGATAGAACATAAACATCACAAAAGACTAAAAACAATAACACATCAAATCCTAAGATCTAAGCGCAATACAAATCCACTCTTAGATCTAAACAAAAATAAAAATCACAAACACAACAAACATAGCATTTCTATCATTAAGCGCATGGCGGTTTCTGCCCAAGTCGATAACTAATCCACAAGCACTCAAATTAAGCAGAGGAATTACCTCATGTGTCGGCGACCAACGCGTTCGTTGTGGCGCTACTGTTTCACTTGATGGAATTATTGCGGTACGATAAGCGCTCACTTTGTTCTCAAGAGTTGTGATGTTCATAAAACCTGAAATTGTTCTTTCCTAGCACAAACACAACTCAAAAACAATCAAATGCATATGCCATAAATAAAAGAAAATAAGAAAAAGAAAAATCTAACCACATACATAAATATCCCAAAGCAATCAAATCTAACATTTATAGAACCTAAGATAAAACAAGAAACAATTAACGAATACACATCCCCGGCAGCGGCGCCATTTTGACGAGTAGATTTTTGTGTCGTTGAAAGCATCATCAAACATTTTTAATAAAATCAACCTTGCTATAAGACACGAGTCAAAAGACATTTATAGAAATAAAACTAGTACATCGTGCAAGCAAGACTATCGTTTCGCAGGGATGTGTTTATTAACCGTTTCAAGTTTTAGAGTTTAGGAATAACATGTAAATAGAATGCGGAAATGGTGAGAATGGTGTGTGAAGTGGTGTTGTGTGTGTGTGTAGAAAATGTAAAGAAAAATAATATAAAAATAAACAAGAGAATATGGAGGGGTGAGAATGGTGATTAAATGAGAAATAATAAAATGATGGATATGAGAGATGCATGAAAATGGTCACACAAGGGTTTACAAGTTCACCATACATAAGTGCATAAAAGTGGGTTGTTAGACATTAAGTTCATCCAATTTAAGTTAAGGGTTCGTTCTTGCCTCAATCCTATTTATACCCATTCATAAAGCTAACGGTTGAAGAGTGTGTCGAGAGCCTCTTAAATACGAAACCGCAACCGACATTTGTGAACCAATTCTACAAACCAATGCTAGATTGAGCCTCAATACTAACATGGTAATTGTAAAATGGCAACTTTAGGTGTAATGAATGTGGAAAGAGTAATTGTTCCTCCAACCATAACTTACCTAAAGCCCCTAAAGCATGAAATAGCCGGATTCCCAATTATTGTAACTCCAACCACAACTTACCTAGATCCCCTAGCGTGATAAGTAGCCAAAGTCCAATATATAGCAAAAACAATGAACCAAACCTCTTTAAATATGGCAATTAATAAGTTCATTCAATCTTCCTAGCTAATTAGTCAAGTCTATGCCCGGAATGACCTTTCCAATGGCACAATCCTAACTCTAATTCACTCTAATCCATCCATACACATGCAAATTCGACTTTCCATCAACATACACACACAAATGGAGCATTTGATTACAACTACTCCTACAATTACATTAATCTATTCCTAATCCGATTCATGAACATATATTAATTTCCAATCTCCATACATAAGCATTTCAAGATAGAGATATATTCAATAAAAGCAAGAATGAATCAAAACACAAATTAGATATAAAAACAACCACACATTATATTAAGCACAAATTAGGTTTACAAATATTTCCAAGTGGGGGTTTACACAATTAAGAAAACATGAAATACAAAGAGAATGAGTTTAAAGGAGACAACCCTTGAAGAAATCCCTCCAAGTGCTCCATTAATCCCTAGCTCGAAATTGGTCATAGACCACTCCTATCTCCTTGCAATCAACTCTCAAATGTGGTGGGTGATGGGTAGAAATGGTGTGAGAGAGACATCCATGGAGGAAAACCTCCATGGATGCTCTTGAAAGCTCTCTCTCTCTCTCTCTCTTAATTAATGAAGAAGATTGAAGAAGATGAAGTTTGGGTTTGTGTATTTTTGAAGAGAAGAGAGGAAAATGTGTTTATATAGTGTTGGGAGGTTAGGGTATGAAATGGTAGTGAAAGGACCAAACTGCCCCTCAATTTCGGGCAAAAACGTGACCTCCATGTGCTATTCGGCGGTCAAAACGGCTGCCATGGTGCCAGCCATTTTGCCCGCCTAATTGGTGAAGAAACCTACTGTCCTAATTCGGCGGTCAGAACGGCAGTTTGTTGCCCGTCGAATTTGCCCTCCGAATGCCATTTCTGCTCTGCGTACCAGTTACTCAAACAGACATAACTTCCTCCAGAAAGGTTGGAATCGCAATCCGTAAAGAGTTCTGAAAACTAGACTTCCGTACCTTTCCGAATATATAAAGATCTCAACGTGAATCAATCAAAGAAGGAATTTATGGCACCCACAAGGTAGACGTTCTGCACAGGCCCATACAATTTCAACCCATAAGCTGTCGGAAAATCAGAGGGGTTCATACACACGGTCTCAGTGTTGCATTCTTACTTGACGACGGATCAATTGTGGAAACATCTAGATTTTCTTGGCCACGATTGGGCTTAGATCACGTCGCGGTCTGTATCAATGGCGAGGCACGGCACTCTGAATACTTCCATTTATTCTCGTTTTTGGCTCATTTTGCCTCTCAATCTAATATTTACGCTCAAAACCATGAAATAAGGAATATGTACCTACACATGGCTCAACAAACACATAATATACAAAAATACGCTCAAAAACGAGAACAAACGATAGGAAATTGGGGACCTAAAATATGTAAAAAATAGTCCGATCACATATGGCCAGAACCCACCCCGCACCCACCTCGAGCCAGCGAGATCCTGTTTGTCCAGGAAGGCACTCTCTACGTCGGTTTTGTGACATCCAACCCTGACAACAAACTTTTCACCAAAGTCCTAAACAAAGGAGATGTGTTTGTGTTCCCAATTGGGCTCATTCACTACCAATTCAATATTGGAAAAGCCAATGCAGTTGCCTTTGCTGGTCTGAGCAGTCAGAACCCAGGTGTCATTACCATTGCCAACGCTGTTTTCGGATCTGATCCTCCCATCAATCCTGATGTTCTGGCTAGACCTTTCCAGTTGGACCAGAATGTGGTGAAATCTCTTTAGGTCAAGTTCTGGTGGGACAACAATTAGAGAAATACTTATATTATGAGAAATGTTGCAGTGAAGTAATTTGCAGTTTGTTTGAATAATACTGTTTGACATCTTCTCGTACGTGTGATTAAAATATTATGTAATAAATGGAGGGGTGCTTTGTGTAACCTCTTTCAATCTAATGACCTCTCTCTGTTATATGATTTTGGATAACTGGTTTGTGGCTGATTACTTGTCACCTCTCTTTCGATCTCTTTGTCACTTTTTTTTTCTTTTTTGAAGGGGTGGAAAAGACCCAGAAAACTATTGATTGAAATCGGCTAATACATGATGATGAACAAAGCTAGAGCAAACTTCAACTTAAACCAAGTCCTGAGATAAAAAAAATAGCATACTTAGCTAAAGTATGGGCAACCTTATTCCCGGCGGAGCAAAACAACAAGAAATACCCCCCATACGTAATGGTCAAAATGTTAGCAATCTCAGCCACCAAAGCCCTTCAACAGTTATGCTGAATTTGACTATTTATATCCGAGACTATCAAAAATGAATAACTTTCCACAAAATGCAGAAAAAAATTATATTGCTGAACATGAAGGAAACTCGCTCTGATAGCAAAAATCTCCCCAGACTCAACGGAGAAAAATCCAGTTCTATAGAAAGAGCAAATAAAGCTCGAACATGCATGGTCCTTGTGATTGGAGAGGCGCACACACTTTAACAGTAAGTTGGGAAGGAACAACTCGATTTATCAAAAGTGATAACAGCATACCTGCATATGGATTTTGGAGGTATGTTACACTTGCAGAACTCAAATAGAGGAGGTGGACGTCTGCAAATTAATTAAGAAAATTAGAAAAATATAAGTCAAATGTGTATTTTCGTCATTTTAGGGTAAAATTTGACAATAATAGAAAAATATTTGTAAGAGTAGTGCTATTGGCACACCCTACAGATCTATTCATGCCCCACTTTTTAAAATTTATATTAAATTTAATAAAATTAAATGTTTTTATTAAATTTCTTGGTTTATTTCCAAAACTACCCATTTTACTTATTTTTCAAATTTAATACATATTATATATGATCTCTCTATCTCTGATCTTTGTATCTGTATACATCTCTCTCACCTCCATTGATTGATTTTTTTTATCTTATTTTTGTTTAGTTTTTTTTTTATTTCATGGTGGAAAAAAAAATAACATGGTATTTCAACACAACGATAGCTTGATATATTCTAAAGAAAAATTAAACTTCAAACTTATTTCCAGAGAATGAATTGTTTTCAGATGCTTACTATCATTATCAGACAATTCTTGCTTTATGTCATTCTCAGACAATTCTTCCAGATGTTTGATATCGTTTTTAGACAATTTTTCCATATTCTTAATATCGTTCTCAAACTCCTCCATAATATTATATATGTGTGTAAGAAACAGATTTTAGGGTTTAATATTAATTTTTTTTTTGAATAAACAAATTACTGAGTTTTTTGTGGAAAAAGAATATGAGATTTTAATAGATTTACTTTGTAGAAGATTTCTTTCTTTAAATTGTATGTCTCTTTAAGTAATTTTGATAAAGGAAAAAAAAGAATATTATATAATTAAAAAAATGGGGTATAAATAGATCGGTAGAGGATGTGCTAATAGCACCACTCTATTTTTAAATGTACGTGTCGAAAAACATGTTATCTTTTAGCTATGTTAAGCTATTTTAAAAAACATATATTAAATGGTCTAAAACTAATATTTTTTTATCGGGCTCTAAAAAGCTTATAGTACTTGTCAAACTTAGCCACTACAGTAACAAAACTACCACTCTTATATGTTTTAAATTTATTTACTTTACCTCTTTTTTTTTGTTCTTTTCTCTTTCTCTGTGGTCGGATATTAGAGGGACTAGCAAAGTCCTTCTTTGTTGAAATAAAATATGTTATAATTTGTTGACGGTGATTTTTGGATTACGTAAAATAGATCACACGTCACATAAAATATGGTGAATTAAATATCGAGCAACAAGTCAAAAGGAATAAAAGGTCAATCAAACAAGATTTTTCGTGGTAAAACCCCAAAGTGGGGAAACGTCCACGGTTGCTGGTGACGGCGAGAACAAAATCCACTATCAAGAATGAATATTACACACTCAACCTTCCTTACTCTCCCAAATCTCTCACAATTCGGTAACCCCTGCTGGGACGTTTTTAGGGTCTATTTATACATGTATAGATCCTCAATTCTTAGAGTACAAGTAAAAAAAGGTAATAGTGAATCAATAAAACTCTGACTTGTTGGAGTCGTTCTAATTATATCAGGACTTTTTCTTATTTTGGGCTTCGACAACTCTTAAGGAAATATGTTTCCTTGTCAGACTATGCTTCTCGATATCTTGTTTGAGGAGGATTCTTCTTTACGTGTTCTAGTCGTAATAACGTTATCAACATGCCAAGCATCCAAACGTATCTAGTTATTGTCCCCGTGTCGCTTAGCCGACCGTCTTCTAAACCCGACTAGGGATTTTCAGCCGATCAAGCAGCCTGCCCGATCATTTAGGTTTTTCCCCAATCGTCTTCTAGCTAACCCGATCAATCTAATTACCTTGGTCAGGTTTTCCCAATCCGACCATCTAAGCAACTTTGATCAGCATTGTGGGGTTATTTTTTGATCATTTTAATTTGGTTCAATTTTGTTGACATCTGTTGACACGTCACTTGTTGTCCTCGTGTGATGTGTTACTCCTTAGCAAATTACACCAACAACAATACCCCCTTAAACATGCAAACCGAGCATTTTGCTCAATGACAATAATTCGCTCTATGATATATGTTTAATTTGGGAGCATTTTGTCATGTAGCTCATAAATGCTTACTAATGCTGGACAACTAGCTTTTAATTTCAACCACAAAGGTTGATTTATCTGGATGATTATACGCAACTGACGCAGCTGACATCGGTATTTTAAATTTCAAACGGTGCGTGATCTTCAGGATTCGTACACCAATCACCACTTTCGCATGACGTCATCTTCGCCTATAAATATTTTCAAAATCCTTCATTTTCCCTCTCACGCAATCCTTCCTTTCAAACTACGTAACTCTTCATCTTCCAGGTTTTTCTTCTGCCTCAAAGACTTTTTCAGAGTCCTTCATGCTTCGCCAGATCTTTATCTTGCTCACTTCAATCATCAGGTATGGATTCTGCTACTCGCCATCGTTACGTTGAATTGTTGATTCATTATATTGAAATAGGCGATAAAGAAAACATCGCTAGGGTTGAATCCATTTTAGGGGAATTTTTCCAAGATTTTTCTCGTCCCTCTCAACCTACAATCCTTAATATTGATTACTCAATGGCTCTCCCTGAATTCCAACCTTCTTCTTTTGAATCAGACATTGCTAACCCCACTATTTCTTCTCTGAATGCATACCCAGATATGTCGAAGACATCTGGATCAGGTCGGGGTGCAGACCAAACTATAGGGATTCTTCTGATGTCGACTTGAAGATCCCTTCTCAATTATTGCAGATGGAAGATGTTCCCAGGATGGGACAGGCTTTTCTTCTGAATTTCTTGGTAGAGCATCCCAGTGCCTTTGATTTGGAAGTAAATGCAGTAGACGAACTAGAGTTAGTGAAGTACAGTGAAATGTTCGATCTCCCCCGATCGGCCGAACTCTCCTTGAATGACCAACGTGTAATCTAGAACCCCCTCGGGGTGCAGTGGCCATCTATTGGACAACACTCACATCTGGGGTCACACTACCCCTTCAACCTTTCATCGCCCGGTTCCAGGCTCAGACCGGTATCGCCTCTGCTCAGCTTTCACCAAACTCATATCGAGTCCTTATGAGTTTATGGCACCTCTGAAAGCAAATCGGTGCCAAATATCCCCCGACCCTACAAGAGATTCGTAACTTTTATACTTTGGGTCGGTCAGACAATGGAGGTACCTTTTACCTTCAATCTAGCTCGATCGGTCATTGGATTCTTGAAGGGTACAACCAACAACCCACACCTCCATCAAGCAGAGATCACAAGGGCTTCATTTAGGGCTTCCCTTTCTCTAACAAATATTGGAAGAACAGCTTGTTCTTCGTTCAGGGTGAATGGGGTGAAACCGTGGTCGCCGATCCTCGGCAAGAGCTAATCAGAAACAGTGTTCCCATGCACTTCTATAGTCCAGAACTATAGAACAAGACCCCTGCAATATTAACAGAGGACCAAGCAAAAAATGTTGTCAAGGCTACTCAAACAACATGGGAGGCCAGAGATTGGCTTGCGCTGTTTGCCAAGAAGGCTTTTCAAGATCTAGGACTGTTTCCTCCAATCTCGAATCGACGCAAACGCCGTAAGTTCCTTTACTTTCGAACCTTGACTTTTTTCTGAATCAATTTTTACTCATCCTGATGTTTTTTCAATGGTCAGTGTACAAGATAGATATCGTGGCTGGGGAACAAGCCGAGAAGATTAAAAATCTCGACAAGGTTAGTCGTGCAGAGGCTACTTACCAGTTGGCTCAGGGTATTGCTCTTCCTCAACAAACCATGGTTGAGTATACTTATGAGCCTGATCCCAATACATCTTCAGATGTTCCTGATTTGGATAAAGAGAAGAAATCCTCTGATCGGGGTGGTGAACAGAAAAGGTCCCCAAGAGGTTTTAAGAGGAAACTTACTAAGGAAACGGTTGGTCGCCACCTAACCAGACCTTCTAGGAGATCACCGGTCAGCAAAGTGACCAAAACTGTTGTAGGCTCATCTGTTTCTGAGGGTGCTCGAGGAAAGAAGAGATCCGAGCCATTAAAAGATCTAGGAGCTCATCAGACTGGAGTCAGACCAGTTATCCTTGAAGAAGTTCATGAGGATCAAGACACGCTGACTGAACTGATTAGTAGAGAGCACCGATCGAAGAAAGGAAATGATCGTTCTTTGTCTGCATCTGCATCTGCCACTCTCCCATTTCATCAATCCGGAATGGACGATCAGGCAATTGCTGGGGTCGACCCCCAACAAACTTAACCTCCATCTTCAACTGAGCCAGTCTCTCTTCAAACCATCTATCCAGCCTATCAAGGCTATTCAAGCTCTCCAGCTCATTGCGATGGCAAGGCCCCCAATGCAATTTTCTATCAAACATCAGATAGTCTTTACCAACTGGGATTCTGACAGAGGGCAAGCCAGTCCTGTCAAGGTACCAGCCTATCTGTCTGCCCCTAAGGACAACCTATCTGACCGCGAAGTGGATCGATTCCGTAAATTTCCTGTAGGGCCGAGTCACTTTTTAAGGCCCTCGCTTGATGTAGCCATAACCCGCCTTGCAGGAAATACATAGGTGGACCCATCGGGGGCTACTGGTCAGGAACAAACAGTTGCAACACCCTTGGCAGCTACTCCCAAAACCGTACCTATCACAAATCCAATCGCCACTGACCAGCAACCTCACGACCCAGCCGTGATAATAACTCATACTACTTTTGGTGTCCGTGATTCGGGGACAACATCAGTCGACCCCCTTGACATGTTGAAATCTATGTCAGCTGGAAGAGGCTACGTTGGTGAAGGCTACTGGACCAATTTTTGGAACGCGAGCGATTGGGAGCGAGTCTGCGCTATTTACAATAATGGTGTTTACGTATGTGCTTTTTACTCTTTCCTATCAACTCTTTTCGCTTTAACTCCATACAATCATGACTTGTTTCTTTCCTTTTCTTAAAGTCGTGGAAGAAATAGCTAGGGCTATGGTGGCTTAAAGGAAGCATGTTGCCGAAATCTCTAGGCTAGAGAAAGAGCTTGAAAAAAGAAAGGAAGCGATCAACTCTGTTTCAACCAGCGGGTCAAAACTGAGAGTATCCTTTGAAGAGAAACTGAAACAGCGTGATGTAACTGAAGCAGTCTTAAGGAAAACGCTATCCGATGCTGACACCCGAGCTGATAATGCAACAACTAGCCTGATGGAGCTCGTAGTAAGAAGTACCGAACTTGAAGCAAATCTAGTCAAGGATGAACAACAGTGCTTGGAACTTGAACTGAAAATATCCCTGGCCGAACAGGCTGCTGTTAGTCAAGAGGCAGAGGCTCGAATTGCTAAGGAGACTCTGGTTGCCTGCTAACAAGAAATCCCCAGCATTTGAAGCAGTTATACTGAGGGAATCGGAACGAGGTCTGGCCACTGCTAGAACGTTCTTCGAGGCTAAAGAGAGGTCAACCAAAGAGGCTCACCGTAAATGGGACCGAACAGTCGAGAAACACAAGACTGAATCCCTTAAAGCGATAAAAAATCAAAGGGCAAGATGTAGAGCCTATTGCAAATCTATTGGGAATGATCCCCACCAAACGCATCTAGAGCTCCCATCCAGGTCTTCTTTGGTGACTTTCCACACTGGTTAGAGAGAAAGGCGTAATAATAAAAGGCATTGACATTGGCCATTTGCCTGAGACTGATTACTCTCCTTTCATGGTTGAAAATCCTGAAGATGACATATGTTAGCCATATTTTGGAGACCTGACCAAGGGCTATGAAAAAGAAATTAATCTTCCTGAGACCTTTGAACCAGGTGGCTCTTCAAGCACCCTTAGAGCCTGATCGCTCCTCTGTCGAAATATTTTCCATTATGCCACATATATTGTAAATTTTCCTTGTAACACTGTAGATGATTTATTCACCTTTTAATGATGCAAGCTTTCAATTTACTTGTATGGTCCTCTATTTTAATCAATCATTTTATTGACTGTCACTTCTAATTTAACTAGTTATCTTATTAACTGATTATGACTAATCTGTTTGTTTGACTCTTCAGCTGACCGAATTCAATTGATTATTAACCCGCTTAACAATCTTTATTAACTGAATGATCTTGGCAAAACTAACTATCAATTATTTCTGATTCGTTCAATTTATCCTTTTGGGTGCTCATTTTTGACCCAGTTGATCACCTTTTTTGATCGGCTGAACTTGGTTCGGTTAGTCTAGCTGACGACTAGCTCTTAGTTATACCGATCGATTACCTAATCAACTGGCCGGGTTTGATTTTGTTTATAGTTGCATTGTATGCTTGCTCAAGTAGTGTTCCTTTGATGGACCATTTATATGATATCTAATTTATAGACTCTTGTTTTTTATCTGGCAACTAAGTCACTCGGACGTCTCTCAATAGTCTGTTACTCAAGATTCGTTGCAATGAAGATTTTCTCAATCTCGTTGACTTTGCTTATCTTAGCTTAGTATCTGGTTACTTAGTGTTTAAGCATGAGAATTTTATCATCTTATCCAACTTTCAGCACATCCCGTCAGGCATCTTGCCACCTGAAGGCGCCATAACATTGTTTCTAATGCACCCATTTAGTTTCGGTGAAAGTGCATTGCCTTTGCGGCATATGCTTTCGACCCCATTACTAGGCCCCTCGAGAACCCTCTTGAGGTTTAACGAGATTTTCTTTTGTGAACGAAAGCAATACTAGAACACTCATTTCTTGAACTATGTTTCCCTTGAATGGCTTTTATTAATATCTTCAAAAGCTATGAAAAGGAACAAATGATTAGGAATAAGAAAAATTTGTAACTATTCTAGACTTAACCGAATATCTAAATTATATTATTCCACTAGAGCCTCTGCAGACACTTCACTAGGCGGCTAGGCCCTGCTTTAGGCATAGGCTTTCTCGAACAAAGGAGAATGAGAGGGCGATTGATAATATCGCGGTAAATCAGTAACTTTCTAATGAGGCAGTTAGCCGTCAGCTAGCTGAGATTGCCCGGATGCTAGCACAATTGACTGTCTGAACCTTCTTATATATAAAGAAGCCCACAGTCGAGACGACTAACTACTATTTAATTCTGATGAACAATGGAAAAAGAAAAACCCCTTAAGGGTAAAATATCTTCAAGTACTAAGCGTTGCATGGCTTAGGTAATTCTACCCTTTCTGGTCAGATAAGGCGATATGCACCGTGCCCAGCTAGTCCGACCACTTAATAAGGTCATTCCCATTTGTCTGCTAGCGATCCAGCTGCCTTATCCCTCATGTTTGGGGATACCCTTCTAAGAACCAGATCTCCGAGTTAGAATTTTCTTATCCCGACATGCGAGTTGTAGTATCTCGCAACCTTTTGTTGGTAGGCTGCATTTCTCACTCTAGTCATGTCCCTTTTTTCCTCCAACTCATATAGGTTCTGTTCTAGGGTCCTTATATTGGCATCAGGATGATATAGCTGAACTCTTGGGGAAATATGTGCAACCTCGATAGTAATGACAGCCTTGATTCCGAATGCTAAGGAATAAGGTGTTTCTCCTGTCGAAGTCCTTTGAGTTGTTCGGTATACCCAGAGCACTTTATGTAGCTTGTCAGCCTAATTCCCTTTCTTTCCATCCAGCTTAGCTTTCAAGATGTGCTTGATAATCTTGTTGACAGCTTCAGTCTGACCATTGGTCTAAGGATGGGCTAGCGTATCATAATAGTTTTTGATGTGGAACTTTTGGCACATTTCCCTGAAGTTATCTCTATCGAATTGGGTCCCATTGTCGGTAGCAATCGTATCTGGGATCCCGAACCGGTAAATGATGTTCTTCTTTATGAAGTTAGTGGTATTAGCTTGGCTTATATATACCAATGTTTTCGCTTCTGCCCATTTTGTGAAGTAGTTAACTGCCACGATAGCGTGTTTTGTACCTCCCATAGTTTCTGTTGGACATTGGGCCGATCAGGTTTAACCCCCACATTGCAAATGGCCAGGGTGAGGTCAGATTCTTCAAGTTTTCAGGTGGTTACTGATAACATTGAAAAATAAACTTTTTGAGGTCCCCAGTTCTTATCGTTTGCTTTCGTTTCCGAGCGTATTTTTGTATAAAATGTGTTTTGTGAGCCTTGAGCAGGTTCATTTTGGTTTGGGGAAGTCATCGTGCAGCAACGAGGTGTTTCCTGGCCAAAACGCATCTTGGAAGGTAAAAAAAAGTGATTTTCGAGGTACGTCTCGTCAAAGCGTACCGTGGAAGTGTAAAAAGTGAACTACGGAACTCAAGAATGTATACACTGCCGACTTCCGCGGGTGGCTTCGTCCAAGCGAACAGCGAAGGAACCGCGGAAAACAAGGGTAACTCCACTGCCAACTTCTGTGGTACGCCTCGTCAAAGCGTACTGCGGAAGACCAAATGATGAACCACGGAAAACAAGCTAAAGCAAATCCGCGGTTCAGTTCATCTAGCTGAACCGCGGAATGTACCGCGAAAACGCCCAAACCTGCATTTTTAGTACTTTTTCGAAGGGGTAATCTTATCCTTTCACCCCTAATTTGTACCCTAACCTCTCCTATTGTAAATATCCCCTATTCTCTCACTTCTTCCAACAACCACCCACGAGTCCCATCTCCTCTCTCAAGCCCAAACCTTCTCTCCCTTCTCTCATCTCTTTTCTCTTCATCTTCTTCACATAATAAGGAGAGACCCAAGCTCCCATGGAGGTTTTTTCTCCATGGGAGCTCGCCATTCACCTTCACCACACTACTATACACTTCCTCCATCCATCTTAGAGTAGATTACAAAGGAATTAGGAGTCAAATTCGAGCTAGGAAGGTTAGGAGCATCTTTGGAGGGTTTGTCTTCAAGGGTTTGCTCCATTTTACTCATTTTCTTGTATTTCTTGCTTTTTTGATGTGTAACCCCGATTTGGGGAATATTGTAAACCTTCACATGAGCAATATATGTATGTTTGTGTTTAAATTCATATGGGTTATCTTGTACTCCTTGCTTTATATATGGTTTAAACTCTTATTGTGAAATTCATATGTGTGGATGGTCAAAATTGATATGTATGCATGATTGTGATTAGGAGTAGAGTAATTTAATGTATGAGTAGTGTAATTTAGCTTCCCATGAGTGTTTGTATGTTAATGGATGACCAAAATACCATGTATTGAGTAATTTGAGTATTAGGGATTTTAGCCCCAAAGAGTGGAAAAGGTTTCAGTTCAGGCATTTAGTTGCTAAATTGGCCTTGGTTAATATCCTTGTGCTTAATGGGTCTTTTTAAGACACATTTGCCCATCATTGGCCGGATTGGGTGATGAATTGATTTGGGATGATTCCTAAGTCAAGAGGATGGACCCCTAATTTATATTGAATTGTCTTAATGTAAATCAACCAACTTATTGCACATTGTTGTTTGGTGAACTTGTTTTCCATGTCTAGCCATCATAGGGAGTTGACTAAACCGAATCCGTATCTAAAGTAAAGATAAACTGAATTTCTCTTATGCTCGTGTAGTTATAGGGGTATTTCATTACTTAATACTTTCACTCGGTTAGCCACCTTGTGAATGATATTTAGGCTGTGTGTTATATATCGCGTGGTTCACATTAACATGCCCATCGTGGTATCCTTTACATTTGACCAGTAAGTTGAGAGATCACTAGGCTGGCGTGTAGAGCTCTTGTGTATGTCCCACCATCCTTAATGGATTCATGATTATTCATGGATGCAATCTCTATGCACTCGAGAGAGGGTAGAGATTAATTAAGGGAACACGAGCATATAACATACGTGTTGTATGGGTATCTCGTATTCTTAATGCTTTCACTTGGTTGCCATCTCGTATTTGGTTAGCCTTGTGGATGAATTATTAGCTGTAGTATGGCCTACGCGGTTGCGCATTACATGCCCAACCAAATAACCAGTGTATTTGACCAGAAAGTTGAGAGATCACTAGGCTAGCCTACAGGGCCAGAGTGTGTGTCCCAAAGTACTTAATGAATCCATGCAATTGTGTGGATGGGATTACTAAGGCATCGAGAGAGATTAGAGATCAATTAAGGGGGCATGGGCCTATGATATACTTGCACTTTTGAGGGCCTAGGTGAGTCTAGTGCTTTATTAGGAGGATTGTCACGGTTGAGTCATTTCCCTAGCGTATCCACATTCCATGCCTCTCTCTATTCCATCCTATCCATGTATATATTATTTATGTAATTTATTTAGTGATATTATTATTTACTTTTCGGCACACGCAACAAACGAGTTCGCTCGGTATGTTGTATAGCTAGAACTAAAGACGGTCGATGAATCCCACCTCCTTGTGGAATGATACCCTCGCTTGCCGCTTTGCTAGTTTTCATAACTATTGAGCACATTGCGTATGATTTTTTTATAAATATCTTTTTGGGATCCACAATTCCCTAACAACTGAATAGTGGGTAATCAGTTGCCTAATGTCTTTTGCGATCCTTTGACAAGTAACACATTTTTCCGCCATAGATTTGGCATCCTGGAATAGGGTTGGCCAGTAAAAGCCCTGCTGAGGGTTTTATGAGCCAAACTATTTCCCCCAGTATGGTTTCCACATACGCCTTTGTGTATACTAGCCAGAATTATATCTTTCTCTTCTTGACTAACACATCTATGTAGAGCCTTAGAAAACCCCCTTCTGTAGACCTCACCACCTATTATCGAATATCGAGCTACCCTGTATCTGGTGCGTTTTGCTTCAATTGTGTCTTCGGGAAGCGTGCCATCTTCAAAGTATTGCCTGATTGGGGTAATCCAAGTGATCGGCCCTTCTCCCAATATTTCTACTGTCATATTTTCTTCTTCTTTAATACTGGGCTCCTTGAAATGAGCCACTGGAATCATTTTAGACCATATACTAGTGGTTACTGATGCCAATCTTTATAATGCATCAGCTTTCTCATTCTTTTCTATCGGGATCTGAGTGAGTCTATAATCCTTGAACTTCCCGAGGAATTCCTTGGCTATCTCTAAGTATGCTATCATATTAGAGTCTTTTGCCTAGTACTCATCCAGGACCTGGTTAACCACAACCTGAGAGTCACTGAATATCTCTACTTCGTCTGCTCTCAGTACCATGCATACCTTGAGTCCAGCCAGCAGTGCCTCATACTCGGCTATGTTGTTTGTAGCCTTGAAGTCGAATCGCAAAGCACATTCCACCTGATCACCTTCGGGGGTTGACATCACTTTGCCCGCCCCGCTGCCATGCGTATTTGACGACCCATAAACGTATAGTTTCCAATAGAAAACCTTATGAAAATACTACTCAAGCGTGTGTTCTATAACCTAGAGGGGGGGGGGGGGGGGTGAATGAGTTGTTAATCGATTATTACCAACTTTTTCAATTAGTCAATATTAAACATATAACCTAATTAAAACAAACATACAAAATCAAGTAAAAGTGTGGAAATATAAAGAGCACTTGATTTTGACGTGGAAACCCTTCGACAAGGGAAAAACCACGGGCTATCCTTTTAGCCACAGACGATCACAGAAATCCACTATATGAATAAAAGATTATACCCTCAAGTGATACTCGGACTCTCACTCTCGATAACCTCAGGCTATGGACACTACCACTCGCCACTCTTGGTTCAATCCCTAGTGATATCCCCTGATCCATTACTCTTGGCGTGAGCACCTCCTACTCTACCCCGCGGGCCTTTTATAGTGGCACTTGACCAATGCTTGCCAACCACACCTTGGTTGCAAGACTTGAATGCTTGTGCAACTTCACCCCGAAGCCACAAGACTTTGACTCAAGAAGAGTATAAAGGTCTAAGTGTGTATATGACACTCAAATACTATAATGTGCAAGACCAAACACAAAATGCTTAACTACATGTTATAATGCAATTAAACAACCTAGTTATTAAATAATGCCTACATGTACACACATGAGGTCTCAATTAGTTGTTGAGAAATTCTAATAATCTAATTATCAAATAAATTCACATAAACATTCATAAACTTGACTAGATGTATAAAGCCAACCTAATCATCAATTAAACACTCATGAATATTTATGGATTGGCTATTTAGGCATATATGACCTAATAATGCAAGTTATCACAAACAAACCCAATCATGCAATTTTGACTCATAAATATATGCAATAAAGTGAGTCAAGGTATTTAATCAAGCAATAAATACCTAATCTAGAGTAAGTAGAACAATAAATGATATTCAATGAAGTTCTAACTTACCTAGTCATGAAACCAAGAAGACCCATGCTCATATGATGTTGAATGATGCAAGATGGAGATGGGTTTTGGGTTTGGAGAGTCAAAATTGCTTTCTTGAAGCTTTCTCTCTCTAGGAGCTCTAACCTCTCTCTCAAAACTGATTTTCTGAGCCCTTGGTCGGCCAAGAAGAGAAGAGGAAGAATATATATGAAGCCCTAGTTAAAACTACATCGTTTTGAACTTGGGAAACAAAATCCCGTCAAAACCGCTCTGCATACCGCGGTTCAGGCATGCGGTCTGGGCCGCGCTAAGAGAAAAATTCTCTTTTCCAGGAATTCAAACACACGTTCAAGCACACCTAACCTATTTGAATGTTGTGCAAGTGTGAAGTGTGATGAAAGACAAAGATGCACATAGCAATAATACACAAATGCAAGATAACGAATACAAGATAAGTAAATATGCATGCAAGTGTGTGTGTGCACTTAATCTCTTCAAGAATCAAAGTCAGGTGATAAACCTTTTAAAGCTCTTGATCTTGAAGTCATGGAGATGCTTGGAAGCTTGCCAACGAGGACCTAAGCTACCCATTACCCAATCATCCCCAATGTGTTGTGGTTTGTCATGAAATAAGCCAATCATAAAATCGAGCTCCTTACAATCTCCCCCTTTGGCTATTTCATGACAAAACAACCACTCACAAATAATTCCTCACAAAAACAAAAGAAATCTATCTATTGACAATGAGAGTCCATTCTACGTTACAAAAAGAAAGACCTAATATTCTAAGTCTTCAAGGTCTTCAATCTCTTTGTAGATCATCATACCTACACACAATAGCAAGAAAGCAGTTTCCAAGAACAAGTGCAAGTGAGGTGAACAAATATAAAAAGCCATTGCACTCAATAAAGCAATACAAAGAATGCATGTGCAATGCTCCCCCTAAAAGGTTACTCTCTCTCTCTCATGATATCTCCCCCAAAGCATAACCAATGCTCCCCCTTTTTGTCATGAGATAGGCAAAGGAGCTTCCCTTATCGGGTAGCTTTAGCAAAGAGAGATATTCATACAAAAAATGATTTCATAGTCATATACATAAACTTTATGCAACTTGAATAATTGAGAGAGATTCAATGAGTTTTATTTTAAGGAAATAATGTGTGAAATTGTTGCTTTGCATGCAAGACATATAACATCAAGGTTCAAGCAATGGTATTTGGCAAAGAAAACATCAAAAGGGTTTCCATAAGAATTCAAACCAATTTGTACCCTTTTGTCATAAGCAAACAAGATATAGTTTTTTAAAAGAATTTCAATTTAAAGAGCAACTATATCCAACTTTGTAAGCGAAACAAGACATGAGCGACTTTTGCACTCTTTTTTATTTTTCCGGGTAAGATACATGTATGATAGTAGCCTTGTTCAACTAATAAAGAAAGAGAGAATACTAAATTTGGATGAGACATCCTTATTTATTGAATAGACACAAGGTCCTTATTTATTTTAGTCTCCTCATTTGCTTTCACACACATTTGCACTAAAGCAATCAAAAAAATTTCATGCATATCATAAAAAGCATGTCATAAAACTCAAGTTCACATGTCATGGAGATAAATCATAGGTCATTCAAATGTACTTTCCCAAATAATTCTCCTAGTCCAAAAATGCATGTTTGAACATAAATATGACATGGATTGCAAGTAAAGCAATGTTGCACACTTATTAAGAAAATAACATATAAGCTTAAATGTGCAACCAAGAATCTCAAGCAATTACAAAAGAGTATAAAATAAATCAACTTTTTGCACATAGCAAATTATGCAAGTTCGCTCTCTTTGCTTGAGCTCCCTAAATGGGGTCAAATCCAACCAAGTCAATGGGAGACGTGTGCTCCTATAGACCTACCAAGTCCAATGGACATAGTTGCATCTATGGGAGTCACATGGGCACTAAGGCAAGCGGGTTCATTCTTTCATCTAGGTTCCACTTTAACATTTTTAGTGGTCATAGACATGCTTCTAAATTCCCTAGGTTTATATAAACTTGCCTTATTTTTCAACCGTTTTTCTTTTATGCTCTCTAACCTACACCTCTTAATGTATTTAAAGCAATTTGGTCTTAAATGACCAATCATACCACAAAAATGACAAGTAGGTACAAAGTAAGAATTTATACCATTGCTTTGTGATCTCATCGAGGCGTTGTCATGTTGATGAGGTTGTCTTTGCATTGTCTACCACAACTTCGATAGTTGGTTCATCTTCCTGGCTTTTCCCATCTTTTGGGATGATCCTCTTAGATCCAAGTCAAACTGAGCTGGCGTTTCAGTATTTTCCTCATTTTCATCATCTTCTAGGGGTTTTTCCCGTTCAGCGAGATCTATCTTCATAACATTTGGCTCAGTTTTCCCTCTGTAAACCGCTAAACTGGCCTTCCTTGCCCATTCTTGGAAGCCTTTCAATACTCTGAATCTAGCCTCGGTCGGGAATTTGACAGTCATGGTGTAAGTTGCCGTAATTGCCTTCGTTTTATTCAAAACGGTATGCCTAGTAAAGCATTATAAGCCCAATTCTCAGTGTCAACAACCACGAAATCCAGCAGTTCTATTTTCTGACACGAAAAATTCCTTATCTTGATCGGTAATTTAACCGTTCCCAGAGATCTTACTTCTACTCCGCCAAATCCTCTGAGTAGGATGGCCAGTGGTTGCAGATCCTTCCTTTGAAGCCCTAACTGATCAAACACCCTACACTCTAGATATCCACCGAGCTCCCATTATCGATTAACACTCTCCTTACTTCCCAATGACTGATACGAACTGACTTTATAATTACATCGTTCGTTTAACCTCTAAACTGTGGGCGTCGGCTTCAGAGAAAACGATCGGTTCCCAACCTTGTTTAAGCTTCTTCTGGTCGGGGCCAACCAAATTTACCTCCAAGTTTCTTTGACCTTCTATTACTTCACGGACTTCTGTCATTCTCTCCCTGCTACTTCTTCCCGTACATGGTCCACCTAAAATAGTGTTGATGACTCCAGCGTCCGAACCCCCTTTTGTACTGCTCCTTCTGTCTTACTAAGTTTTGGTATGGTCACTCTATCGGTCATCACCGCCTTTGAGAACCATGTCCTTCATGTGTTCATCCCTGATGAGCTTCTCAATGTAATCCCTTAGCTGGTAGCACTTAGAGGTTTCGTGACAATTCTATCGGTGAAACCGACAATACTTTGAGGTGTATCTCCAAGCAAAACTGGATTGCTTTGGAGCATTTTCTACAAGTTCTTGTCCACAATTACATTCAGAATTTCTTCTTGCTTCTAAGTCAGGGGGTATAATTAGTGTATTGTCTCCTATAGGCTTAGTTGCCCTTTTGATCATCCTCATTGCGGCCTTCCTTGCTTTTCCCAAGATTATTTTTTTGGTCTCTTTTGGGGTTTCCCTTCGAGCCATTATCTTTAGGCTTCTGACTCTCACTTGGTCGGCCGCCATGTATATACTCCTCTCCATGGGCTATTTGTTCTTCTTTGGCCATCGCATATCCTCTCACATCATCCACTAAATTAGCATAGGTGATTGGGCCTCTCTGTCTTAGACTGGGTGATAGTTGGTTGTGCTGCAAACTATTGACAAATGCAGCTACAACCGCATCATTATTAGGGTCATGCACTTCCGAGACTTCTTGTGAAAACCGGGCAAGATAGTCTTTTAACTTTTTGTCCTTTCTTTGCTATAGGGTTGAGAGGACGGATATCGATTTCATGCGATGGATATTTCCCATGAACTGTCTGGTAAAGGCTTATATCAATTCTTCGAAATTCCCAACCGATCCGCTTGCAAGGCCACCAAACCATCTAGACCCCTGATTTCCTAATGTCTTAGGGAACATCCTGCATAAGAGTGCGTCATCATAGTTATATTGTGCCATCGCACTCTGATATCTTCTAACATGCTCCTGGGGACGGTGTTGGCCTTGAACTGCTCCACATGTGGCATTCTAAATTTTTCCCTGAAACGGGCTTGTCTTATGGGTGCAGTAAACAGAATTCCTAGAATTATAGATCAACAGGTTCCTACGACCTTGTCTCCGTTCTAACGCCTCTATCCTTCTTAGCAGAACTCCTCGTTCTCCTTCTGGCTCACCCTGTTCATCAAACCTTTGACGGATGAGGAGACCATAAAGGTCCCTTGAAGCTAGCCCTGTAATTTGGGTGTCACGAACATTATATTTGGGAGCATGATTGGTTTATTTGTGACTCCCTGGGGCCTCCTATCTGCCTATTAAGGGTGATCGAGACCTCCTCCTATGCCCGTCATACTGATCGCTTCGGTCATAACTCGTTTCCCGTCTATGATCTCTTACAACATCATCATACGGATTGCGATGCTTTCTTCACTGGCTGGCTTTGTCTCCATTCCTTATGTAATCCTGGTAATCTTGACGATCGTCGCTCTTTTGGGACCACTCCCTCTTTTCATGGCGATTCGCCCTATCTTTACCAGTTTTCTACGTAGCGTTAGGAGTTGGTACTACTATCTCAGATTGTATCCGGGGACCCCGTGCCACTACTGGTGTGGATAACTAGAATAGTGAAGTCAATTTTGCGGAGGCAGTTATACTAATTCCTTGTCTAGCAGCGTATTCAATGACTCTCCGTAGGGATTCTTGGATTTACCAGAAGGCATCTGGGGAGATACTTGGAAGGGTATCTATGGAGGTGGTTACGTCTTGTAAGGTGGAAGGTGGAGTTCGAGAGGGCGGGTCCTCGTCGATGTTTATTATACCAGCATCGTCGGTATCACGGGGAGTACCAGTTTCAAGTAGGGACCGGCTTTCATCCCTATTATCTGCCATGTTATTGATTCACAAGTTCCTCGGAGGTTCACCCCTCCTTCTAGCGCCAATTGTTAACGGTGATTTTTGGATTATGTAAACTAGATCACACGTCACATAAAATATGGTGAATAAAATATCGAGCAATAAGTCAAAAGGAATAAAAGGTCAATCAAACAAGATTTTACGTGGTAAAACCCCAAAGTGGGGAAACGTACATGGTTGCCGGTGACGGCGAGAAAGAAATCCACAATCAATAATGAATATTACACACTCAACCTTCCTTATTCTCCCCAATCTCTCACAATTCGGTAACCCCTGTTGGGGCGTTTTTATGGTCTATTTATAAATGCATAGATCCCCAATTCTTGGAGTACAAGTAAAAGAAAGGTAATAGTGAATCAATAAAACTTTGACTTGTTGGAGTCATTCTAAATATATCATGACTTTTTCTTATTTTGGGTTATGACAACTCTTAAGGAAATTTGTTTCCTTGTCAGACTATGCTTCTCGATATCTTGTTTGACGAGGATTCTTCTTTACGTGTTCGAGTCGTAATAACATTGTCAACATGCCAAGCATCCGAACGTATCTAGTTATTGTCCCCGTGTCGCTTAGCCGACCATCTTCTAAATCCGACCAGATCTCTTTCACCCCCGACCAGGGATCTTCAGCCGATCAAGTAGCCTGCCCGGTCATTTAGGTTTTTCCCCGATCGTCTTCTTGCTAACTCGATCAATCTAATTACCTTGGTCGGGTTTTCTCAACCCGACCATCTAAGCAACTTTGATCAGCATTGTGGGGTTATTTTTTGATCATTTTAATTTGGTTCAATTTAGTTGACATTTGTTGACACGTCACTTGTTGTCCCCGTGTGACGTGTTACTCCTTAGCAAATTACACCAACAACATAATTATTAACTTATTTTCATCACTAATCTTTTGAGATTCACTAATGGAAGATGTTACTTTTCTATTTGTTTATGTGAAAATTCACCTTAACAATTATTAAATAAAATTTGGTGACGTGCCTCTTATTGGCTTGATACATTGATATGTAAAATAATAAAATAGGTCAAAGGGTGCCGACAAGCGTTTCTGGCGTGCCCACTCCGACGCTTAATTCTAACTCTCTGTAGAAAGTGTTTGACTAGTGAAATTATGAGATGACCAGAAGTAATCTCATACCTTTTTTATAGCAATTAGTCATCCTTGTTGATAAGAATCAGTCATGTAATAAAATGTTATCTTTGATATAAATCAGAGCATAAAAATATAGAAAGTAATAATACTAACGAGAAGAAAAGAATATGAGGAAATCAATTCTATGAATTTATTTATCTGTATAAAGAAAGCTCATACAGTGAGCCTATATATAGGTATATGGAGAATTGGATTTACAATGAAATAGAAGAGAAGTAGTTACTTTACAATGAAATAGGAAAATAGATCAAGAGAATTAATAACAAAGTATTCTCTAGATGGTGAAAGTCAATTATATCACAACAATCTTCTCTATTTTTCATAAGAGATATTTATTTCCTGTGTTTACCTTGTTTGAGATAGTCCTCGGAGTTTCTGGGGCCTTGAATCCTGGTACCACCTTATTTGGCTTAGCAGGATTTATTGGGTCAAATATTCTAGTGCCACTTTATGTAGCAGGATTATTGTGCCGGTTGAGTAAAGAAAAAAATAAAATATGATGAGTTTCTCTCTCATCGTATATATATATGATATAACACTACAATTTTATTTTTATGTCTTTAAATGAGTTTTTGTTCCGATTAAAGAACCCAATTGAGTTCTCATGTATGTATACAGAATGTCATCGCCCCCAGCTCGTCTCATTATCGTCGTTCGAACAGCGATTTCGTGCCACCATTTCAAAGAAGAACCGTTGTTCACCTGCCTTACGTACATCGGGTGTACAGCGGATTTGCTCCAGAAGGTCACCGCTTGTGTCCTGCCTGTAGCTCGCTGTAGAGTTTTCAAAGGAGAATCGTCGTTCACCCGCCGTACGTACAACGAGTGAACAGTGGCCAGACTTTATTTCTGAAGAATTTTTGGGGTTTCGTGCCTTAATTCCCACACATTATAAATACCCTGGTTTAACTCTTCTTCAGGACCTCTACCACGACCCTTGAGCTCCAAAGACTCCCTTTACAATCCAAAACCTTCAAGAACCAATCTTTAACCCAAATCTTTCACCAAATCACCTAAAACCTTCATAAAATCACCATCTAACCTCAAAACCCACTTTACTAACCACTCAACACCTGATTTCCTCACCTAGACCAGCCATCAAGACCCCTTTTTGGAACTAAAGAAGTTAAGGAGAGAAGGAACCAAACACCCAAGCACAAGCTAGCTAGAGAGGAGGATTTCTTCAACTTTGTTTACTCTTTTCCTTTCTCTCTTTACTTGTACTTGTACTCATTAATGGCTTGTACGTATTCCATATCTTTTATGGCCACATCTTACATTATGAACTAAACTTTACTTGGCTAAGGCCAAGATGTAGCCTTTACCATGAACTATCAATGAAAGACCACCATTTCATCCCTATTGTTTGTGTTTATGTATGTGTGTTTCATGTTATAATCAATATTGAATGTGTAGCTAGAATTTAGTATTTATTTGGTTGTTGTGTGATGCACCGAGAGGAGAAGCATACAACGTGCTCGATGAAATGCATGATAGAGGTTTAGTAAGGTAGAAATACTAGAGGCTAGTATATATGACTCAATTAGTGGACCATTATGCTTAATGAACTTGTGTGCATTTCGGATGACCAACGAGAGATAGGTTATTAGTGCATACAGGTGTTGTTTCTATAACTTGAGAGAGAGTAGAGACTAATTAAAAGTATCACGAGTCTACATTCACATTAGTATAATTTATCTTTAACTGTGGGCCTATAAATTGGTAAGAATTGGTTAGGTGGATTCTAGGTCTTAGCCTCATCTATTATAAGTAATACAATCACTTGTTTGTGTGTGACTTGCTTTATTACTTGTTTGTTAGTCTCATTTATAGTAATTCTAGTTCTAGTTTAATTTAAGTAGTTTTGAATCCAATCATCAGCTATTTGCTTGTCTAGATAGTAGTTAATCAATCAATTGTGGTACTCAATTCATCAATCCCTGTGGAACGAACTTTATTATCATTGTACTACTTCCACGGCTCCGTACTATTGCGGATGCTCATTTAGGAGTGATCAATTTTGTATGACAACACTCAACCACTCCAAGTGGGCTCAGGTGTCAATCAACTAGGGGTGTAGCAATACCAAGACAAACACGTGTGGGTACAATACATGACGAGCCAAAAAGCAAGTGTCAGCTAGGCTTTTGAGTACCTAACTAGCACTTAAGTACCGATCAGACGCTCGAGTATAGATACCACGACACTCTTCCTCTCTCATAAATAGATGAACCACTTCATTTATGTGGTACGTATTTATTACATATATTGTTTTTCCATCTCTCTACATTTCAACTCGAGTCCATTTTTGCTCACCCCCCTTTAACAGGGGTGAGCATTACCCCGCTCCCCAATACATGTTACGTGTCTAAAGAGAGGGTAGTTTTGTCCAAACACATGAAAGTTTTTGGAAAAAAATACCCATCTTTAGACACATATTATTTATTAAGGAAGGCGTTAATGCTCACCCCCTTCAAGGGGGTAAGCAAAAGTCTTCTCTTTCAACTCTCTAAGACATTGGTACTGACTTGGGTGTTAGTGTATAAACACCGTCCACCAATCGGCACTCCTAACGTTCTGTTTCTTTGCCCCAGTGGTCCGAAACATCAGTTTTCATCCAAAACCAAACACAAAAACTTAGTTATAAATTTATAATCAGCATTCTTTCGTTGACTAACTCGTCAAATTGCTTACGCTGCAGCTTGACTATTATTTACAAAATTTAATTACCTATAAAC
The DNA here is from genome assembly GCA_033220585.1 of Dipteronia sinensis. Taxonomy (NCBI): domain Eukaryota; kingdom Viridiplantae; phylum Streptophyta; class Magnoliopsida; order Sapindales; family Sapindaceae; genus Dipteronia; species Dipteronia sinensis. The sequence continues at coordinate 16,189,904 of CM065642.1, forward strand.
AACTATACAATGAGTTTCAAAGTTACTGTCATTGACTCCATATTCTTTTTTTTATATTATGACAGTTGAGTATAATTTCAAGTAACTAAAACACAATGCTTTTTAAGAAAGTAATGGAGACATGACATTGTTTCTTTTATAACTCAAAATTTATTATATAAATAGTAAAAGTGATTGCACATTTCTTTTGTCATAACGAACTCTTACAATTTTTGTTTATGTGTATTTGGTAACTTGTTGAATCTATTAACTTGCTTCTCCTGCTACCTTAGCCCTTAGGTATTATCGAATTATTGGGGAATTAGGACATACATCTTACAAGCATGAGATTCCAAATCAGCTGATATGTGACCCTTGATTGATGATTTAGTTGAATGCTGCACACAAGTCCATTCAATTAATTAGTAATTAAGCAAGGATTAATTGTAATTAAAAGAAATAGAATGTATAGTAATAGAATATGATCTGACCGCCCACAAATCTCTGGCGTTGACGAGAGTTGATGAATTGAGGCCTATGTCACCCCAATTTGCAGTCACTCTTGCTTTACTTGAACTTCTATTCCACAGCACCACTGCCACTCTACCACTACTTAATGGACCACCCCATACCTGCATGCAATTATTTCTATTTTAGGTTTTTTTTTTTTTTTTTTAAAGCTTGATGTCAGTTAAAAATACAAATAATATAAGAGTCATGATATTTATAATTTATACCCTAAAAAATCGTATAATACATATATGTTATTGGGAACTTCTCTCAAGATGTCAAATGTATCGTGCTGGCCCAAGGTTGAGGCCATTTGACACCTCCAGACAACTATTAGATTACGTCAATGCAAGAGTGCATTATTTATAAATGCATATACAAAATTATTAACCTCGAGATCACCGTCTTTCTTGAGCTTTTTCCCTTGAACACCGTGTTTGTCTGATCATAGATAGACATTAGTTAATTACTATGTAATGGCATAAATATTAATTAAAACACACCCTTCCATTCAAAATTAAATTTATTTTTAATTATAGAATAGTATTAACTAATGCTTCAAGAATATAGAATAACAACGATTTAATTTCTAATAAAAAAGATAAAGAACGTATTTATTGTAACAAGACAATAAATACACTAATTGACATGTATTTTGATTTCCTTTAATAGAAATAAAGTTATTGTTAATCTGTTTAGAGCATATGTTAACTTTATCTTTAATTTAAAACATAAATTGTTTAGAGATTTAATGGATTAGTTAATATATACCTTGATTTACAGCAATGACTTCCTTGTTGGTGAGTATTTCATGAGTTTGGTTGTCCATTGAACGAAGGTCGCATCCAATCAATAGAGGAGCCTATACATATAACCATTACTATCAATCATTCATTCAAGTATGTTAATACTTAATCAATGTAATTAATTACGGTTTAGGCATGCCTTGGCCAGCGCCCAAATGCTGAAGTGTGAACGGTACTCGTCAGTTGTCATCCCTCCATTTCCAACCTCCAACATGTCCGGATCTGAAACCAAATTTCAATCATTAATTTCCAACATATATGTACGTACAGATCATTTGGAAAATTAATTACCATTCCAGCCTCCGGGGGCAGCATAAGAAGCCCATTGGTCATTTTGATCAGCTCGAGAAGTGATGCTGTTCCAATTATCTTCAATGTCTCCTGTTGTTCTCCAGCTATTTCCTACACTCGATGCCCATGTTGCTGGATCTTCTTGTCCCCTTATTTACATTAATATTACCATTAATTCAATTTAATATCTTATGTTAATTAATTAATTAATCTGAAAAGTGAAGTGAATTGAATACCATTCGCATAGAGAAAAAAAGATAGGCCTTCCAGAATTCAACAATGCTTTGCTCATAATTGGATATCTTTGCTTTGGACTTGTTCCATCACTTTCACAATTATCATACTTCAAGTAGTCTATTCCCTGCATACATCCATCATATTCATATATAATCTCATCATCACATTCACATATTCACATTCAGATGAAATCATATATAATATATATTACTTACCCAGGAAGCAAAGGTTTTGGCATCTTGCTCCTCGTGACCTAATGATCCAGGCATTGTCTTGCTGCATGTTTGTCTCCTGCAAATATATATTTCAAATATCAATTTTATATGTATATTGTGCTGATCTAGTGTGGGATTCGACTATGTAATATATACCCGGCATCAGAGTAGATTCCAAGCTTTAGTCCTTTGCTATGAACATAATCTGCTAATGCGTTTATTCCAGATGGAAATGTTGATGCTTTTGGAACTATATTTCCCTGCATTCGTACGTTATTGCTAATTTTACCCAACAAAATTAACAAAGTTATCTACTCAATTAATTTTGTTTATTTTTACTTTTTCAAAAGTACAGGTACCTTGGAGTCTCGATTCAGTTCAGCCCAGCAATCATCTAGGTTGATATATTTATATCCAACCGCAGCAAGTCCCGATGACACCATCGCATCCGCTGTAATTCATTCATTGAGTAAAAAGAACACAAGAAAATTCAATCATACAAATGATCATCAGACACACACACACACACACACATATATATATATATATATATATAAATATACCTGTTTCCCTAATAAGCTTCTCTTCAATGTCACAATGGAAGTGATTCCAACTATTCCATCTGCAAATTTACAATATATATACAATATTACAATAACCCAATAACATCATATATAGCAAAACCAATGTTAATTTATGATCCACTGATAAACACATTTTATGTATAATACCCCATAGGAGGAGTTAGACCAAGACCATTAGACAAAAGATTTCTTCGAATCATCTCCTCCTCCTCCTCCTTGATCATCTTCACCTGACGAGACGTGAAAGCACTGCTTGGATTCGGATTCACTATCATCACCATAAAACACACCACCACCGCCAAACCCCAACTTGAACAACCCATCATAACTAATTTCATGTTCGAAGGGCAGTGAAGAAGCAGCAGACAGGGAGGGTGTATATATATAATATATAATCAACAGATGGGGACATGCAATTGCAACAAATATATAGTGTCGGTTTCTCTCCTTATAATTATTTAATGAATTAAAATTAATGATATAGATTTGTACAAGGGCAACCATGTGTTATTTGTAATTTGTTATTGGTAATATCTCAAGCACGTGAGAGTCTCTTGTCCTGTGGCCATGGCCAATGGCAGCTAGCTGTTATCTTGTAATGAAAAAGTCATACGATGGTGATGATGATGATGAATCTGTATCGATAATCGTCCATTCTTAATTATCTTCCTTTTAGACATCGTAGCTTACAAGGCACGCATTCATAATTTCCTCCTATTAATATAGTTTCAAGCCTACAAATCCCCTAACAAAAGTTATATACAAATCTATTTGTCAGCCTTTAAATTGAAATCCAATAGATGTTATGTAAGTGGAAAGTCAAGAGAAAGAACACATAATATCGTTTAGATTTTGATTCAAAGACTAATAAATAGGTTTGTATATAACCTTATGTCAGGGGTTTGTAGGTGGGACGCTATATATATACAGTCATTTTCTCCTCAGTGTGCACTGATATAACTTATATCAGTGCGTTGTATGTGAACCACTGATTATGGAGAAGTTTTGACAAATGCATACACATTGAGTCAAAGTATATAAATCTAATAGTCCACATCCAACGTACTGATGAAGTTTCATCAGTGCGTTGAATGTAGACTATTAGAAACTTCATCAGTACGTACTGACTTGAAAATTTATATATATATATATATATATATATATATATGTTTAGATTTCAATCTAAAAGTGTATAAATATTAAGGATTTAAAATTTAAAAAAAATGTTAAAACAAAAAGAAACGAACTCTCTCACATAACTGTCCATTAACAATACAATTCATGTATTGTAGCTAAACCCATATATATATATATATATATATATATATATATAATGATACTTTTGACTTTTGTATTCGACTTGAGGTGTGTTTGAGATTGCTTAAACTTATATTGCGTTTCATATTTTGCTTCTCCACTGATCAGCTTTTAAGAAGTTGATTGAGATTACTTTTGAAAACTAATATTGCAGACTTAATCCCTATTGATTCCACATAATACTAGGAAAAAGAGTGATAGTTGAGCAACAACTCAAAAGAAATTTTATTTATTAAAGTCATAATCAAAACTAAAAACAAAGCCTAAATAAATAGCAAAAGAAATCCGATTCCACCAGGATTCTGTATCTCCTAATTCCCTAAACAAAATAGATCTCTAAAACTCCAAAATCAAACGGGAAAAAATCCCAAACAAAATATATCTCAAATCTTCTAAACGAAAAGAGAAAAAAAAAATTCTAAAACTTGCGCAAGAAAACAAAAGTTCTTGAAAAACAATCAAAACGGTCAAATTTTGGCCTGCTACAGCCCATTATAGTAACAAATGTAGGGTTCAGCTGGGGCTTTCCGAAAACATATTATACAGTAGTAGTGATTCTGACACGGTTTGCTCCCTGTAGAGACTCACAAAGTTTCAGCCCTGTTTTAGGTTTTCTATGCGACCCAAATACAAAAATGCTACCCGATCTACATCACCTTTAATAATTTATTAGAATGACAATAATACATTTATACATATTAATAATATTTTAAAAACCAAAAATTATGGTTTCCTTCTTATTTAGGCTTAAATTCAAATTTATTTTATAAAGAAGCTTAAATTCTTTTGGGCCTGTTTGGGCCCAATCCGAGTCCAGCCCTGTTTTGAAGGCTAATGCGCTTGGGGTTAGATTTTACCGCTTGATCTCACTTTAGGTCCAATCCAGTCCATATAGTAACTAGATTCAAGTTTCAAAACCTTGAAATCCCAGAAAACTCAGAATTCCCAAATATTTTGAGAGAGCAGAGATAATGATGGTATGAAGCAAAACAATTTTTCAAAGACGAAGCGCGAATCAAAGCAGGAGTGACGGCCTTATCTTTCAAACGATATTGTGAGACTCATAATGGAAAAATTGCCTTGGAAAGATGTTACGATATATTATGTCATCCTAAATGATAGATTATAATCTCATTTGTCTTGATTTCATATTTCTTACTTTTATCTTTAGTAGGGTTTCTAAATTTCCCTTTCTATATAAATAGCCTTGTAATGTATTACAGCTTTCATCAAGAAATATAAGCACTTACATGGTATCAAAGCTTTCCTATTTCTAACAAAACTTTTTTTTTCTCGATCCTGTCTTCCGCACACTATCATGGCAACCACTTCCTCCTCCACTTCCTAGTCAACTCATTCTTTCTCCTCATCTACATCTACTATACCCGATCCAATAATTGCCAAGTTCATCAAACTATCAGAGACCAACTATCTTCTTTGGACTGCTCAACTGAAACTGTTTCTCATTGGTCATGGCCTATATCAATACGTTGATGGTACTGTGTATGCCTCTTCCCTTACAACTTCCACCAATGACAATGCCATCGCTGATCCCAACCCTACTGATCTCAAATGGTTTCAGCAAGATCAACTTGTGGTTAGTTATTTAGTGGCCACTATGACAGAGCCCATGCTCTCCCCGATTGTTGGCAAGTCTACAGCTTTGGAGATGTGGACGTGCCTCAAAGACAACTTTTCTCAACAATCGGTTGCCAATGCAGCCAACATTCGTTTTCAGCTTATGGACATGTCAAAAGGTACGAAATCGATCTCTGCATACCTCCAACATGCTATGTCTCTCTCTGACTCTATTGCAGCAATCTGTGAACCGGTTTCCTCTACTGATCTTGTCACCGCTTTTCTCAGGGGTCTCGACTCAGATTATGCCATGATTGTCATAGCAATCTTGAACTTTTCTCCTCTACCAAGGTTTGAGGATCTTCGAACACGTCTACTCTCTTACAAGTCCCAATTGCAATGTACCAAATCTACTGCTTCTAGTAGTACCACGGCTCTTGCAGTCACTCAATCTCCTTCTCCTAAAGCCAACATCGTTTATAGTTCCTCTTGTGGGCATGGGCAGTTCCGTGGTAACTGCCGCAATGGTCGTCGTGGCAACTCCCATGGATGTGGTCGTGCCCCATGGCATTCCACTCCAGATTATTCCGCTTTTGGTTCTGGTCGTGGTTATTCTTGGCCATAACAATATGGTGGGCGTGGTCTTCTTGGTGCCCATCCATCTCATGCTCATTCATCACAATGGTGTTCAACATGCTCAACTCCTCAGCACTCATACTCAAATTGTCCTCACCGCTGTCATGGCCCAGAATCTCTTACTGCTCCGTTTGCGGGCATGCATATCGCTCAGTATCCGCCTTCTCCTGACTTTACCTGGTATCTTGACACCGGTGCCACTCATCATATGACAAGCATTGTTCCTCCAGATTCTGTCTCATTTACTGGTAATACTTATATCCTTCTTGGTAATGGGGTCTCCCTTCCTATTACCAACATTAGCAATATTCTTATGTCTCTAGGCTCTCATAAATTATCTCTCAATAATGTCTTTCATGTTCCTTCACTAAACAAGAACTTACTGTCTGTAGCCCGTTTCACTAAGGATAATTCCGTCAGTTTCACATTTACTCCTTCTGGTTATATAATATATGATCTCACTTCTGGTGTTCCACTGTTTCAGGGCCCGTGCAAAAATGGTCTTTATCCACTTTCACAGCCACAGCCTTGTGCATTGGTGTTGGAACCCTGTTCATTGGTAACGCAGCGGAAATAGGTTTTAAATATTTTTATACAGATCATAAACGATCTGGGACCAGTGAAATTAGGATCGTAATTATTTTTCGGAACCAATACATACAATATGTAAACACAGGAAATTGTAATTAATATATTCAAAAAAACAATTAGAACCTTATCAACGTTTGGAGGCTCCTTCACTTTACGATATGTTCCTGATCTGTACCATCAATCTTCCTAGCTATTTTCGAAACTCATAACTACATGTGAGCGCGTCACGTACTCAGAAATTTAGAAGGATGTAGAGAGAATGAAGAAAAAGAAACAATTTATTTTCCTTCACTATGCAACACTTGCACCACACACACTTGCACACTATTTAGATTTTGCGTTGATCTATGCGTTGAATAATATGTATATCTCGTGTTTTTTTTAATCCTTTTTGCTCTCTTGTTTGCCGCACCTCTTCTTGTGTTGCATGTATCAAGTCAACAAAAATAAAAATAAAAACCGATTGTGTTTCTTTCTTTCTTGTTGCGTGAACCAGGTTCTCTACAACAAATAGATAACTGATGTATTATCTATTTTTTCTATTTTTTATTGGTTATCTAGTTATATTAAATATATCTCTATATATTTTTCAAACTAGATCATTATCTCTTTCCAAATATATCTCCATATATTCAAAAGATAATTAGTATTTAAGTGACCTAGGTATAGTAGGATTCTAACGCCCACATAACACTAGTTGACTTAAACTTAATTACTAAACCTAACTAAGAATAAAATAATCTAATTATTTTATGTCTCAGTTATGATTTGAATTTACAACCTCCAATTAATAATTAATTAATAATTCATAATTATTAATTAATTAAATAAATAATCTAATTATTTAATTAATTTAATTATTAATATATTAATTAAATAATCTCATTATTCAATTAATCCATGAATGAATACGTGTCACTTTCGTAACACAATTAATTGGACAATCCAATTAATTAACCGTGACCATTGTTACCTAAATTGATCGGGCCAGGAAGGGGACTTAATGGACCCATAGTATTTTGAACTCCAATAATCCTCGGAATCATTAATTAAACTCTTTAATTAATATTCTTGATCATTAACTCCGATGTTATTCCACTAAAAACCCGAAGCTACACTCTCTCAATTGCGGAAGCTTTTACACAGACCTATACAACTCAGTAACCATCGATATAGCTATTACATATGGTGTGATCCTCCACAGTAGTTCATAATTAGAGTTGGGTCATAGTGTCCGTTATACCCCTCTAATTACATATATCCTTTAAGTACTATTGATTCTCTAACGGACAATAAATCATATTTCCTCACGGAATTAGGAGAGCGTTGATCGGTCTATTTCTATACATATTTTAGGTCCCCATTTCCTATTATTTGTGCTTTGTTTTTGGGTGAAATTAGGTATTTTATGTGTTTGTTGAGCATGTGTAGGTCACATTCTTTAGATGAAGTGTTTGAAGGTATTTTCAAGGAAAATAGCTTAAATGTGAAGAAAAAGAGCAAAGCTGTCATCCACCGCTGTGTAGGTCGCTCTTCATGCACGACCTCCACCGCGGCACATCCAGCGGTACATTTCAGTAGGTTTTCTGTTCTTTTCCGCTGTCCATACAGCTTCCCAGGCATCAACCTCAACCACGGTCTATGCCACACATCATTCCAGGAAAGGCTGTTTCGGCCAGTGCAGAACAGCCAGATTACAGGGGCCATATCTCTTAGCTCTAATTGAATTGTGTGACCTACTACCTACGGATGGAAAGCCCCGGAAGTCTAGTTTCCGGCGCACTTTACGGATTGCAATTCCGATATTCCTAGAAGATGTAATGCCCGTTTTAGTATCTGATGGTCAGATCCGTCATAATTCCGCAAATAGTGATGGGATTTATTTTGCAAGTTGTCGGAACGGGAAATATTACCTTTTTGGACATGAGTGTGAGTCTTGGAAAGCAATTTGACACCTAATCCTTATCATCCTTCAATAAGTAATCAATTTGAGTGGATTAGGAAAGAATTAAATCCCAAAAAGGTAGAGTTCCAAAAGGGAACCAATTTCCTTGTTGTTTAAGGACTTGGCTTATAATTTAAACCCTATTTAAACCACTGTGAACCCTAATTTCGAGATAGACAAGCTAAGGGAGGTCCCAAGCCACCAAGGGGGCCGTCCCCTATCACTCCAGCACCATACATCACCACACACTCATCCATCTTTACACATTGAAGATTTGAAGACGAAGAAGATTACAATTGAAGACTTGAAGAACTCATTAAAGGCAAATATGGGTTTTATCTTTTCTTTCTCTTTTCTTTTTATTTTCATGATGTGTAACTAATCCCACAACTAGGGAATCAATGTGAACCTTTTGCGAATGCTCATGAATGAATTAATTATTATTTCATCAAATCAAGTCTTGATTTATTCATTGTTCTTAACTGCTTAATCCTCATTAGTTTTAATATTAGTTCACACCTTGACCAAAGGGTGGATGATTATTTGACATGATTTTAGGGTTAAGAGTATCTGAGAATTAGGGTTAGTGTTGACCAAACATAATCTTAATTAATGATCTTTTGAATGAATAAATTTTATCTTTAGTCTGACCAAGACAAAATAGTAGAATTTGGTTCTTATTTCTTGCACTTAATGGGTTTCCGATTATTATTCACACCTTGACCATATGGTGAATAACGGTTGGAAGCACGTGACTTAGCCCGCGACCGAACGGTAATAGTCACATTAAAGACAAAGAATGAACCCTAGAATTGATTGAATCTTGTTTATAAATTAATTCCATACATTGAGTGTTCATAATTGAGGATCATTGATAACCTAGTGCTTTCTATCTTTTGATCACAACCATATTTTCTTTAATTGTTTTCTTAGCTTAATTTAATTTAGTTTTAGTTTAATTAAATCATCAACAAATCTTTGGTTACTTTAATTTAACTTTAATTAGAATTAGTTTTAATTAATAAATCTCTTTTCCTCGTGGGAACGATCCTTACTTGTCATTGTGCTAATCTTCACGATTCGTGCACTTGCGAGTGAGTATATTATAACACGATTTTACACATCAAGCGCTCATATTGTCCAAGCCACGAATCAACCCTTAAGGGAACTACCATCTACTTCTCACAAGAATGAGTGAATTCCACTATTGTGTACATACCTTCCCAGCCACAAGCCAAACCGCAATCCCAACATACGGAGTATATTGATCAGGAACTGCATCCGACCTCACCTATTGTATATCAAAGACCACGATCTAACCTGAAGGAGTCGATAAGACACTCAGGATTAAGATCACCCACATATAGCCATCATTAGTTGATATATATGAATCTCATCAGTAAACGGATCTTGGTGAGAGATTCATATAGATCATGGCCCAGTCCTATATGATCACATCATACAAGGTGCCTCCATTCCCATATCTCATATGAATATTCAGGATAGAATCACTGTATATTAGGGAATGGACCGCAACTATAGATTAACTACAAATAAAGTACCCAGCTTTATTTGCTATCTTTGGACTCTTTAGATTGCGCGTCTCTTACTGTATCCATCTGTATATCACACTCATATACACGGTTAGAGATTACATCCGGCAATCTAGGATGTTAATATATGCACAAGTTATAAAACAAACAACACAACAAGAATGAATTGAACTTTTCTTTTTGTTTATTTCATAAATCCATTTACAAATTACATCTTTAGGGCATAAACCCCAACAATTGGCAGTGACCGTATCCAATCTTTGGCATCTTCGTCTTGGTCACCTGTCGTCCACCGTCCTCCGTCGTTTGGGTTCCAGTAATTTAGGATTAAATTTTTCAAGTAGTTTCCCTTTTTGAAATGACTGTGCAACTTGCAAGTCTCACAAACTCCAATTTATTTCCAATAAAATCCATGCAACTTTTTCGATTTTCTGTCGTTCATTTTAATGTTTGGATGTCTTCTATTACCTCTGTGTCTGGATTTAAATATTATGTTTTGTTTACTGACGAATTTTCGTGCTACTCATGGATTTATTCAATGCGCCAAAAAGCTGAAGTTTTTACACATTTTTGCAACTTTGTTGTCATGGTTAAAAATCTATTTAAATCCTCTATTCAAATATTTCAAAGTGATAGTGGTATTGAATATGTTAATTCCAAATTTTTAGATTATTGCCATACTTTAGGCATCCACCAATGTTGTTCGTGTCCTCACACACCTCAACAAAATGGACTTGCCGAATGCAAACACCGTCACATTGCGGACATGACTCGTACTCTATTATCTACGTCTTATGCGCCACATAATTTGTGGGTCGAAACAACCCTAACCCGTTTATCTAATAAATATCATACCTAAACCAACTCTCGGGTGGTCTTCTCCATACTATATGCTTTTTCGTAAAAATCCTAGCTATAGTCATCTTCACACCTTCAGGTGCGCATGTTTTCCTCATCTTTGGTCATATGTCTCCAATAAACTCCAACCTCCTTCCACTGAGTGTGTCTTTCTAGGGTACATTTCACATCATAAAGGGTATTGGTGTCTCGATCGGGTAAATCAACGGGTATGTATTTCGTGTCATGTTATTTTTAACGAACATAAATTTCCCTTTAAAAGCATATAGGTACTGTGAGATTCTTCTCAGTTGGCCACGTTAGAGCTCCACCACCTCAATTCATCACCTGCTGTAGCTGGGGCCACACTTACAAGCAATATCGAGCTGGCCGAATTGCCCAGTCCCCTTCAATCAGAACAAGCTACAACTACGTTTGAACTTATTGTTGCACCAGTTGTACCATAAAGAGCTGTTCCGGCCATGCCAGAGCCTACTGCTGGACCGCAATATCAGCTGGTTGTTCCTTCTGCTCCACCTTCGCCCGGTCACCACATGACCACTCGGTTACGTGATGGTCTCCGATAGCCTAAAGTCCGCACTGATGGCACCATCCTCTATCTTCTTTCTGAAGCACATACCTCAGTTCTATCTCAACAGTTTGAACCTACATGCTTCACGCAGGCTGTCAAACATTCCGAATGGCCAAGTGCTATAGCCGAAGAATTTAATGCCCTTGTCAAAAATGATACTTGGACTCAGGTTCCACAATCTCCTTCTCACAATACGGTAGGATGCAAGTGGGTTTTTTGAATCAAGCGTCACTTTGATAGCTCTATAGAACGATACAAAGCCCGACTTGTTGCAAAAGGATTTCATCAACAACCTGGACTTGATTACGATGAGACAATCAACCCTGTTGTCAAACCTGCCACAATTCGCACAATTCTATGTCTTGTTGTCATGAATTCTTGGCCTCTTCGTCAGTTGGATATTAAAAATGCCTTCCTAAATGGTATTATCTGCGAAGATGTTTTCATGACTCAACCACTTGGCTTTGTAGATCCACATCGACCGCATCATGTTTGCAAGTTAAAGAAGGCATTATATGGACTGAAACAGGTGCCCAGAGCATGGTTCAGCCGTTTTAGTATGTTCTTAATTCATTTTGGTTTCAAGCAAAGCAAAGCTGATTCCTCACTCTTCATATATTGTCATGGAACTCACACTTTCTATTTATTGCTGTATGTTGATGATATTATTTTGACCGGCAACCATGCAGATTTTATAACTCTTTTTGTAGATCAACTTGGCCGTGAATTCTATGTGAAAGATTTGGATTCCTTGCGGTACTCCCTTGGCCTTGAATTTAACCCTCATTCGGAAGGCCTACATGTCTCTCAGATGAAATATACATTAGACCTTCTCCACCGGAATTCTATGACCGAGTGCAAGCTATGCTCCACACCACTTGCTGCCAACGTGAAACTCTCAGCCTCTGAAGGTGAACCTCTTACCAATGCCACGGAATTCCGACATTTGGTTGGCTCTCTACAGTACCTGACCTTGACTCGTCCCAATATTGCCTTTGTTGTTAGCACTATTGCTTAATTCCTAAGTGCCCCACGCCAACCACATTTAGTAGCAGTCAAACTAATTCTTCACTATCTCAAGGGATCCATTGATCACGGCATTCTTATTAGCTCATCTCCTACACTGCTGACCATTTGAGCCTTCTCTGACGTGGATTGGGCTGGCTGTCAAAACATTTGCCGTTCCACTACTGGTTATCTAATCTTTCTGGGTTCAACTCTTGTCTCATGGTGTTCTAAAAAGCAACTGACAATTGCTCGATCAAGCACTGAATCAGAACATCGTTCCCTAGCTCACGCATGTGCAGAAACTGTTTGGGTTAGCTCTCTCCTTCATGAACTTGGTTGTTCTATTTCTTTTCCCACATTGCTCTACTGTGACAACATCAGTGCCACCTATCTCGCTGCCAATCCAGTTTACCATGCACGCACTCGCCATATTGAATTGGACTACCACTTTGTCCGTGAGAAAGTAGCTCTTGGTATTCATCGGGTTACTTTCGTCCCCTTTGATGATCAACTTGCTGACCTTCTCACCAAGGGCATTCACAAACATCATAACGTGCGAATCACAACCAAACTAGTTCATCCATGGCCGTCCAGTTTGAGGAGGGGTGTTACGATATAATCTGTCATCCTAAATGATAGATTATAATCTCATTTAATCTTGTATATGATATTATCTTGATTTCATATTTCTTATCATTATCTTCGGTAGGGTTTCTAAATTTCCCTTCTTATATAAATAGCCTTGTAATGTAATACAAGTTTCATTAAGAAATACAAACACTTACAAAAGATAAATTTAGGTCGAGTTTGGTCTGGAATAGTTAGAAGCAAGTGTTTGATTAGATTCATCAATAATCCAGGATATATAAGAATTTCTTCTGTGGGTGATCGTGTTTTGACTGGGATTAAAAATCTGATGATGGAGGTACCTTCAAGCTTTGTGATCCATCTGCATAGACAAGTTATATTGTCAGGGAGCCTCCAGAAAGACATCTTTTTCTTGATACACAACTTCATGCTTGAAGATCCAGCTGGTTGCTTTTCTCAAAACACATATATGATTACAACATGATCTTTTTCTTGTACAGTCACTTTACAAACCAAATTATTAAGTTTCCTGAATGAAACATGTACGAGGATTGTGAAACTGAAAGCTGCGAGGCTACCTTTTCTCTGAACCCCACTTCTCCAGATTGCAAGGTAATTGCTTTCTCGGATCAACAGGAAAAACTCAATATCAAAACATGTTGTGTTGGTGATAAATCCTGAAAGATATTTGAATTCAGGAGCGAATATGAAGAAAATTATTGTTATTATATTTGGGTATGGGTTAGAGACCCATTATACACCCAAGTGGGCCAAGATCATAAACATACATGGAGAGCCCAAAATCCAGTACAGCAAGCACATGCCACCTAGCCTAACACATGCAAAGCCCATGCACCAACTTATATAACTGCATGAGCAGTTTTATGTGATAAAGGTATCAGTTGAAGAAACTGATATATACAAGTATACAAAAATACACAGAGAACGTGTTTAAGGTGTGACTGCTAAAAGAAGTGCATGTGTGCTTTATGCGTGTATGCAAATATTCATGAGGCAAGTGTGCAGCAAATATGAGTGCAATAACCGACGTGATACAATGCTAGTGTGCACGTGTGCCAATATTGTGAGAGACAATGTAGAGTGAGAGACACAAATAGATGTGGAGAAAATCTAAAAAATTTTCTCCCATCTTCAATCAGAGTGTGGGTAATTGCATTGTGGCAAGAGGGGACTTTCCGACCTGTGATCATTCTTCGACTAGTGATCAATCCTTGGTGTTCGATCCGTTTCTACCGTAGGATTTCCGTATGGTGAACGGTAATCCAAATTCGTTTTGTTAGCATAGAATTTTACTTTTAATTATATATTGGATGTGGCTTACGCAGATGAGCTTTTCTATTGCTTGTTATATATGGAACAAAAAAGTTGGGTGCTTTTAACATAAAGCAACAAGAATGGAAAGTGTTTCCAAGACAATTACCGGCTTACTCTAACTCTTTTTGTGTTTCACTCAATGGGGATGTTATAATACCGTGTTTTCACCAGTCTAGCAAGTATCGTGATTATTGGATTGGTCATGTTTGACATGCTGAAGTTAAATAACAATCAATTACATTTAATTTGTGTCCACATATATATAGAGTCTTTCTACTGTCAGTTCGTCCTGATATAAAATATATCAGAACCAAAAATGTAGACCACATATTATTGAGAAATTTTGACAAGTGCATACACTTTGAGTAAAAGTATGTAAATCTAATGGTCAACATTCTTCGTACGACCTGATATATTTTATATCAGGATGAACTAACAATAGAAAAATTGTATATATATATATATATATATATATATATATATCACATATATAAAATTTTGGTAACGTAAACATGATGCATGGTGCATGTGAAAAAATACATAATATTATTTTCATTTACAATGACGGTTCTGGAGGTTTGATTCATCGGAAGAGAAATGGATTAATGAGGATGATCAAATGATGGAAAAACAAGTTGTATTTTTAGGTAGCAATTTATTGGGAAGTCGGACATCATTCTCAGTTCAGGCAGCAAGAAATGCAAGAGAATTTGCAGGGAAGATTTTTTATTTTAATTATCATACTCGCATTACATGCTGTTATACTAAATTCATGTTTGGTTTTTTTCTCGGGGGCCATCCAAAGTTTATGATTGGGTGGAGGATGATAAGCTGCCAAAGATTTCGATACACCCTCCGTTTATTACAAGCAAACACAATAATTAGTTTTTGTTATTTTACCTTCTGTTCTATTATGTTTCTTCAATTTTGATAAGTATTGGAGTTTTTAGATTATAATATCTGTCTATTTAGGAAAACGATTTTGTTGTTTTCAACCAGGATTGCTGCTTCTACCAGCTCTGCTTCCCGTTGCCAACCTAGAAGGATCAAGTTGATTAAACTTCAATCTTCTATTTAAGACTGTTTTAAGTTTCAAGCATGTAACTTGTCCCCTTTGTTTTTTCTCTTTATCTAGCTAGATAATATCAATCATATCAAGCTCAGCTACCATGATAGTTTAGGCAATTTACATTAAAGGTACAACTTTTTAGTGAAAATTTTATGTGCACATCAACTAAAGTGTTAATTTATTAAAAATATATATAAACAATGTAATTAGACTTACAGGGGCTGCCATAGTCAGTTGAAATTTGGGGGAAGTTGCTAAGTTGGAGATGATTGTACAGGTTCATTCTTTCTTATAGAAAACCCAATTTTAATGATAATTAGCTAGGTTCAAGGGGTTTTATATAATGAAGAAATTCTATTTTTTTTCTTTTTCCTAGAATGCACAGTTGACAGACCCTGGATGTGTCAAGCTTTATAGTACTTCATTAAAGAAAAAAAAAGAGTGACACCCCCACTACTTGAACTATTTAAGCTCCACTTTTTTAAATTTTGACTTAATTATATAAAATTAAATGTTTTTATTAATTTTTTGATTTATTTTCAGGATTACCCTTTTACTTATTTTTCAAACTTAATACACCCCATATCTTTTTCAAAAAAATAAAAATAGAAATAGAAATAAAATACAATCCATCCCTAAACTTTGTTTTTTGAACATCCATTTTATTAAGGCACCAAACTAGGCAGAAAAACAACAAGGAAAACAAAGCTAGCAACGCAGCTGAAGAGGATTAAGAAGCACCCCCAAGGCACGAAAAAAACAATAGCCTAGACAAACAAAGAAGAAACAGGGCTGATAGATGCAAAAAAAGAAGAAAAACAACAGCCAAAGATAGAGATACAACAAAAAAATAGGGCAAGATAAAAGAGAGGGGAAGCCAAGGCGCGAAACAGACCAGGCATCATCAGAGACATAACTAGAATCGCAAAAACAACATACCACACTCAGAAAAGAGACCTTAAGTATTGCTCCAAACCACGAAGTCCCCACTCTGACTTGAACCCTTTTTAGTTAACATATCCACAAACGAGTTTGAAGATATAGGATTGTAGGTCACCTCTATATTGCTCAAAAAGCTAAGAATACCCCGAATTTCATAGATGGTATTGACATGTTTTAGGCTCCCAAAATCTTCATTATTAACCCAAGACACCGCCAACGTAGAGTCACTAGCCACCACAACTCTCCTATTAACTAAATCTCTTCTCGAAGCGCAAATCTCACAAGCCTTTCGAATAGCCAAAATCTATGCTGTGTTTGCGTCATCAATGCCCAAATATGAAGAGAGAAGGCAAATAACTTTGTCGCTTGAATCCCTCAGCACACTACCCATTCTCGATGGACCTGGAGAACCTCTTGCCGAGCCATCTACATTAAATTTAAAAGAATCCACTTGAGGAGGGCACCAAACATCAACCTTCAACCTCTTGACCCGAGCTGTGTCAATGCAAGAATCCTTGATGTTAAGACACATCACAAAGATGTGGTCAGCTGAACCTTTTCAATAATGTTTAAACCACCAAGCAATTCTAAATTTACCGGATCAATGGTTTAAGAGATATCCACTTGAGCACCTTTGAAGAGTATTTGATTCCTACACTCCCACGTAGTCCAAATTACTACAAATAATGCCACTCCCAAAGCTCTAACAGAATTCGGAGCTGGACTTAAATTCTGCCATCCAATACACCACTCATCCACTGAATTATTTCAGCAACAAGATACATCCCACCAGTTCAATAACTCAAACCATACTTTCCACGTCCATCTGCAGTGAAGGAAGAGGTGGGATGTCGGTTTAATAGCATCGTTGCAAAACGGGTAGCTCAAATCTTGGGGGCCAAAACCAAATCTATTCATAACCTCTTTGACTATCACCCTACCTCGTAAGAGTTGCCATGTAAATAACTCGACCTTCAAAGGACACCACATTTGCCATATAAGCTTGTGGGATCCCTTATTGTTCCTCAGCTCTTCTTCCAGGCATCTTCGAAAAGAACCCACTAAAAATAGTCCATTAGAGTTGTAGCTCCATGCAATGGTATCTGGAACCATTTTTCGAACGGAAAGAGTAAAAGTTGAAACACCGCCATTGTTCTAGCTCCCAGTCGAAGAGTGGTTTTCTTAGCAAGACCTTCCATGTCCATCTCGAACTCACTCACTGACCAAAATCCCGAACTGGACCATTTTTGTTTATTGCAAAGGCTGAAATTCTGGGAAAGGCACCCTTAAAGGTGTAGAATCCCCTAGCAAATCACTCTAAAACCGGGCTCTCTCCCCATTACCCACTATCATCTTAAACCCCTCTTTAAGAGTCTAGCTGACTTTGATCCTCTTTCAAACAATCTGTGGATCTCTTTTACAAAACAAGATGCCGTATTTGACACTTTCCAATCCTACCAAATATCCTTGACCGAGATTCCGTACTTGTCGCAAATCACTCTCTTCCATAACGAGGACTCCTCCCTACCAAAACGCCACACCCATTTTGCTAATAAACTTTTATTTCTATCAAGGATTACCCACCCTAAGGCCACAATTTTCCTTGCTTTTGCATGTCAACACCTAATCCACCAAATGAGATTTTTTCTAATCCAACCCATCACCCTAAAAGAAACTACGTTGCAATTTTTCCATAGCCTTAGAGACACCTACGGGCATTTTGAAAATAGACATGTAATACACCGGGATACTAGATAACACCGCTTTTATAAGAACCAACCTACCACCTTTATTCAAAAATTTCCTCTTCCAATGAGCTAACCTCAGTCTCAAAATGCCGAATTAAATTTTTTCCAAAAAGCTAAGGCGCCTGGCCTAGCACCAATGGGCAAAACTAGATACTCAATCGGAAGAGTAACCTTTTTGCATTTAAAACTAGCAACCTATTCATCCCCGATATCCACCTTATACCCAATTCTTACAATACAAGACTTGTGGAAATTGATTTTCAAGCCCGATGCCAACTCAATGCACCTCAAAATTCCTCTAGCATTCAAGATGCCTTCCATGTTGGGTTAAAGGAAGAGAATAGTGTCATCGGCAAATTGAAGATGTGATATATGAACCCCATTTTCCCCAAAAGAGGCACCATTGATCATACCCAAGACATGAGCTTTTCTAAGCAAGCAACTCAATCCTTCCACCACTATATTGAAAAGGAAGGGAGATAGCGGATCTCATTGACGAAGTTCCTTTTCAATACCAAATTGGGGAGTCGTACTACCACTAATTAAAACCGAGAGGAGCGACGAGGAGATGCAATCCTTTATCCATTTTCTCCATTTCACCCCAAAACCCATATCTTCTATGATAGAGTCCAAGAAATCATGATCAACACTATCATAGGCCTGCTCGAAGTCCAATTTGACTAGAAGACCTCCCACCCTATTTTTTTTCCAAGCATAAATAATTTCTTCCGCCACAACAAAACTATCCAAGATTTGCTGACCCTTTACGAAAGCCATTTGAGAGTTGCCAATGATCGAATTCATCTTCTTCTTGATACGGTTAGCCAACACCTTGGCTAGCACCTTGTACATGGAACCAACCAAACTTATTGTCCTAAAATCCAACATTGTCTACGGCTTCCCATACTTTGGAATTAAAGTAATAAACGAGCTATTCAACTTACTAACAATGGTATTATCATTGTGGAATTCCCAAATAAATTTCATAAAATCTTCTTGTATCACCTCCCAATTAGCTTTTATGAAATTTAGGTTCATCCCATCCGGCCCCGAAGCTTTGTTCGCATCACAACTACATAGAGCCTTTCATACCTCTTCTTTGCAAAAACAGGCATCCATCGACTCTTTTTGTGAAGGGAAAAGTTTGTTGACCACCAAATTATTTACTTTTGGCCTTTGCCAAGGAACTTTCTTGAAATGGATCCGACAATCTAACCCCATCAAAAGCGATGTCACTAATGAAGTTACTCTGCCTCCTTCCATTCGTAATTAAATGAAATTATTTGGTGTTCCTATCTCCCTCTTTTAACCATCTCACTTTAGACTTTGTCTCCACATTTGTTCTTCCTTTCGTACGCCTTTCCAATACTCTGAAATGATGTTCATTCTATCACTTCGTAAACCTTTCCTCCAACCACCAACAACTGCCATATTCTCTACATCCGCCAACCGGACCTCAAGTTGACTCAGAGGTGTCGCATTTTTCTTCTTCAAAGCTAACCACTTCTTAATGTTTCTTTTAGATTCCTTGAGCTTGGCTAAGTGAACTATACTTCTACAACTTGTGGCCTTACACTCTTTCCATCCTTTCAACGCCACACCCATCACTTCCTTGTCTTCAAACCAATTATTGTAGAACCAGAAAGGACAAGGAACCCAATCTTGTATAGGTTCCCCAATCATGATGGCATTGTGGTCCGAGAGAGTTTCCGGAAGACCCCTTTGAACAAGCTTGGGGAACCAACTAAGCATCATTGGCGAAATCAAGAACCAGTCTAAGCTAGCCCATGAAACTCTCTCCCTATGATTACACCAAGTGAAAGAAATGCCAAAAAGGGGATCTCTCCAATGCAATGTTAAATCATTGAGCCAATGCAATAATTTAGCACAAAATAAAAAAAAATTATGCTCCAATACAGTGCCAAAAGTTGGGCACATAGCATATGCTAAATTTGGCACAACAATAAATGCAACCGTATTTGTTGACTTTTTAAATTTTAAATAATAAAAATTTAACAAATTTGGTAGGGAAATTTGAGATTCATACACAATAATACTATTTTGTCCAAATTTAGTGCCCAAATCTGGTGCCCAAATGATGTGTCAACACTCTAATCCATTCATTTAAATTGTACTAGACTTGCATGATTTAAATGAATGGATTAGAATGTTGCCACATCATTTGAGCACCAAATTTGGGCAAAGTAGCATTACTCATTCTAAAAAGATATTCAATGCATTCATTGAATGCATTAGCTGTATTTGTTAACTTTTATAATTTTGAATAATAAAAAAAAATAATAAATAGCATATCAAATAGAATTTTGCATTGAAGTACAATACTAAAATGATATGCCAAATATAATATTTTACTATTTCTTACGTCAAATTTGATATTGGCATATACATTGGAGATGGTTTTAAACCGACCAATCAGAAACAGTGCGATCTATTTGTCCACTAGTAATCTTGTGATCCCGAACAGAAGACTCAAGTTTGAACTCTATGTCGGGCATATGTGGATGTGAAACTAAACCAGGGCATATGTGGATGTGAAACTAAACCATAATTGGTAATTGGAAGGAAGGATTAGGTTTTATTTGAAACCGCACGGTTCGATCTGCGAAGGGATGCATAGAGAATTTATGTGTTAAGAGTGTATGTAGTTAGGTAAGTTTTATTTAAGCAATAATGCCACTTCTAATACTTCTACTCTTCTAGCATTCCCTCATGTAATTAGTCATTAGTCATGGCTTTGATGCCCTCAGAAGGTGAACTCTTTCAGATTAATAGGAACGGATGAATTAAAAAAAAATAGTTGAAGCGGTGATGAATTCTAAATGTTTTATATTTATTAAAGCTACAATTTTTTTAAAAGTTACTGTAGCTTCATTTAGTTTAAAATTACAGTTTAGAATTTTGCATCAAAATTTAAATCCAACATGTTTATAATCTTATTTTCCATGTTATTTAAAAAACATATATATTTAATATATATATATATATATAGAAGCTACTTTTAGAATCCAAAATGAAAAACCCAGTTGAAACTGCATTGCGTTTGACAGCATGCCAATGAAAAGTTTGAAGGTGTTTGAGAAAAATATAAAACAGTTTATTGTAAAACATTAAAGAGGAAGAAAAATAAGGTTGGATTCTAAAAATTTGTTTGCAGTGTATTTAGAATTTTTTTTGTCTTTTTTAGTAAATTTAATTAATGTTAAAATTGTCATTAATAAAACAATTAGAGTGGTGCTATTGGCACACCCCCTACTAATCTATTCATGCTCCACTTTTTAAAATTTTGATTTAAGTAAATAAAATTAAATGTTTTTATTAAATTTTTTGGTTTATTTCCAAAACTACCCATTTTACTTATTTTTCAAATTTAATACATACCATATATGATCTCTCTTTCTTTGGTATCTGTATTTGTATACATCTTTCTCATATCAATTGATTGATTTATTTTTTTTTCTTATTTCTTTTTTTCAATTTTTTTTTCTTCTTATTTCATGATGGAAAAGAAAAAATAAAAATAACAGGGTACTTCAACACAATGACAGTTTGATATCATTCTAAAGAAAAAATAAACTTCAAACTTATTTCCAGATAATGAATTGTTTCCAAATGCTTACTATCATTGTCAGACAATTCTTCAAGATGTTTAATATCGTTCTTAGACAATTCTTATGTATTCTTGATATCGTTCTCAAACTCTTCCATAATATTTTATATGTATGTAAGAAGCAAATTTTAGGGTTTAAGATTTAATTTTTTTTTAAGACACGGATTACTGGGTTTTTTTTTTAAATGAATGTGAGATTTTAATATATTTACTTTGTAGAAGATTTCTTTCCTAAATTGTATGTGTCTTTAAGTAATTTTGATAAAGGAAAATAGCACCACTCAAAAATTAAAATGGAGTGTAAAAAGATATTTACTGAATTGTTAATAGCATCTTTCTTTAAAAAATTCTAGTAATATTCCATTTTGTTCCAAAATTATATTTTTTACCTTTTTACAATCCTTTTTTGAAAACAACACTATCATAAAAACCTTTAAAAAAATTGTTTATTTCTTCCCGCAAATCATTCTCATCTTCATAATTAAATAAAACTTTAATGATATTGAAATAAAAAGTTTTAGGTTTTGTTAAACCCAAAAAGAAAAAAAAAAGAAAAATAAAAAAGAGTAATGTCGGAGTCTAGCAAAATTGTTACGTAGTATATAGAATTTCATTACCCTTTTAAGTAACTTTAATTAGGATAAAATTGTTATATAATAAAAAATATATATTTAAATGAAGTGCAAAATGATATTGAGTGGATTATCAATAATATCACTCTTTTTTTAATAAGTGATCAAAAGTTCAAAACTATCAAAAAGAAATGATTTTTTGACACATTTGCCACCGGTAATTGTCAGATAGGTAAGTTAAAAAGCCACAATAAGTTACTCTTTTTAAAAATTTTGAAAATACAAATCATGCCTTTTTTTAAATCGTTGAAGGATGTCCTTTTATCGCGTAAGGTTGTTAGGATTATTTTTTTCGTGTAAGGTTGCTAAAATGTTAATCGTGTAAGGTTGTTGTATTAATGTTCATCGTGTAAGGTTGCTGTTGTTGGGGCGCAATAACACATTTTCTAGTCTTCATTTAGCAATTTCGTCGAACTCCTTGTAGGCAAAAAAGCTAACTAAAACGAACACCTTCCAAGACCTTATTTAAATGGATTTATAAGAACAAGAAAGTAATACTTGCAGCAAGGAAACACAATCAACCAAGAGTAATCAAACCACAACACAACACAAAGCCAAATTGGCTACGTCCACATTGGCACCGATCTCACTGGATAATGAGGATGACAAGTACAATCCCACAAGCCATCTCTCTTTCTTTAGGTCTCAGTCTTTCAGGATGCCATGAAAAATTGTGATTACACACTTACAAGTGCGACAAGATGCTGCTCAACTTTTCGCAACTGTTTTCTGGCTACTATCTTAACAACTTACTTATATAATAAAAGGGTTTTAAGCTAATTACAACAAAGCCCACTAAAACCCGAAATTATAAATATTCCCCAAAGACAAAGTTCATATTCCTTGAGACATATATCAACAATCTACACCTTATCGAAAAGAAACATCAACCCTTGGAAATTATTGGATAACGCTATGTTTATAACACCTCCAAGTCGACAAAAACTCCCTCGTCTACGCACAGCCCAAGTGGTGAGGTGTCCACCTAAACTCAACAAGAGCAAAGGTTTAGCAAGATCAAACAATGTTCAAACTTTTCTTTGTAAATGGCTTGGTAAGTATATCGGATGCATTCTCATCCGTGTGCATTGGTATTTTTTTCTGAATTTAGAGTGTAAATTAATAAATAATAAATTAATTAATTACTGCTCTTCAAAGTTGTTGAATACTGGAACTTCTCAATACTGATGTGAACCATTCAAAGTTAATTTCTTCGGTCGATTTGAATCTTGAGCAAAATATATACTCATCTTTTGTTTTGTTCCTTGTCCTCTGTTTTTGTCTTGTGTTTCTTGTTGCTGTGTTTGTCAGCTTGTATCGCTCTTTATTTGCTTTCTTTGAATGAAATCGCAGTTCAAAAAAAATATATATATATATATATATACATTTTCTAGGAAAAAATTAAAAATAATTAGAAAAGCAGCATTCTCTATTTTTGACATTTTCAAAACGTAACCAATCAATATATACACCAGATTTAATTAAACAAATGACTGGATCGGACTGAAACGGAGAGGCAAAGTCTTTTACGTTGTAATTTACTTCTTCTGGTGCTGGTAGATAATGTTCGCCTGAGTAGGTGTGATTTGTTACAAATATTATTTGTCAAACCTGAGTGTTGGACCAAGCTATACCCTCTAAATATACATACAAACTCAATTTGATCTGGTCCTATGCTAATCTGAGTTGTGCTGAGTTTTGAAAGATATGTCGACACGTCATTATTATTAAACAAGGACAAAGAGCTTATCGATCTTGATTTCAATCCTTACCTTAGCAATAAATTAACTATAATTGTTATGCATAATAAGGTCCTTCAAAACATGAGAAAAATACCAATGTGGGTTGGTATATAATAAAGGATGCTCATGCAATCGAATAATATCTCAATTTCGAATCAGCACACTGCATGCATGTGATATATAAAAAAATTAAGAAAGATTATATATAAATATATATATTTTTTTCATTAATAATCTGGTTATATTAACATGTACTCTTAACATAACTCATAAAAGAAACTATTATTAATTAGTAGTCAGAATTGCGGTAAGCACATGTTGTTGATATCACACATGTTGTTGATATCATACTTTTATATAATATTCTTACTTGGATAGTGCTTAGTTTGAGAAATTCGTTACACAGTGAGGGAGAAAAGGAATAAAAGAATTTTTCATTAGCGAAGCTTCTTATGTTCTCTCAGACAATTTTTTCAAATAGTGAAGGGGACCAAAAACTGATTTTCGAAAGATTTGATGTTGTTTTCATCTTCTATCAATCTTTAACATCTGTCTTTCATTTCGATTTTATGTTTGGTTAATATATATATAGTGACTAAACATAAAATTACAAGTAAAACAAATTGACTTAATCAAATTTGAACCAAATCATATAAATAATAAAGCTAGAGTATGGATTGTTATTTCACTTTTATTATGTGGAAATGGTGAGAAATATCACATTTTTGAACCTTTGTTGCACTCAACTGAGTGCTTTAATAAGTTATGTTTAAAAGACACCTATTATGGTGAACTACCAAAATTGCCCTTAAACAATCAGTTTTTTATTCTGTTTGTACTTCTATCTCCACACTTCAAAAACTAGACTCAGTAACTACTCTCTCTCTACAATAAACTTGTATGAAAATTGAAATCCCCAACAGCACAGCCATAATAAATTTTCTATACATGCGTTTCTAAGTCTTGTAACACTTTATCCGTTCATTTTCATTTGTTCTCCGAGTCTTATGTAAACATGAAGCTGGTTTTATGAATTTTGAATCTCCTAGCCTTTCTAAGCTCTGTCTGAGCCTTTATAAACACTGTTCGAGCCTTTGTCATAAAGCTCCGAGCTTTTTTTATAAGACTCCAAGTTTTTTTCATAAGGCTCCGAGCCTTTTACATTTTACTTAAGGCTCCGAGCCTTTTACACTTTACATAAGGCTCCGAGCCTTTTTCATAAGACTCCAAGCTTTTTTCATAAGGCTCCGAGCCTTTTACAAAAGGCTCCGAGCCTTTTTCCTAAGACTCCGAGACTTTTAAATTAGTCTTTGAGCCTTTTACATAAGTCTTCGAGCTTTTTGTAGTACTGTTAATCATCTTCTACACTCGAAAATTCCAACCGTCAACAACTTTAACAATGGAAGATTCAAAACCGAAACCCAATTTGGGTTTTAAATTGAATAAAAATGGAAACCCGCCGAGCTCGACCCCCGAATGCGTTAGCGTAGCACCACTCTGTCACCGTTCGAGTGATTGTCTGGGTTTCAATCGGACTTTCTCTCTCTACTTCACAACTTTGTCACTGTAAATTGAATGAAAGAAATCTGATATGAAACAACTATTAGGGGTATTTTTGCCAGTTTACCATAATATGTGTATTTTAAACATAAGTTATTAAAGCAGTGACAGTGTTGAAATTCCACCTCCAAAAAGTGCTATTTAATTTTTGAGCCCTTTCACTTATTTGTTATCTGTATATATATATATATAGCAGTCTATCGTGACTCATCATATACATGCTAATGTTTGATGCTAGCTTACACACACACACACACACACACACACACACACACTCATCATATACATGCTAATGTTTGATGCTAGCTTACACACACACACACACACACACACACACACACACACACACACACACACACACACACACACACAATGGTTCTCTAGTCAGGACGTCTTGACATTATAATTTCAGGACATCCAACCACAGCCCCACATTAACAAATACCCACACCAAATATGAATGTGTGACTGTTGACATGACCCACCTCGACTCCTCTCTTGAGTACGAGGAAGGTTCTGTGAGCTGCTCATTTATTATCTGAATACAAGAATTTCTACTGAAAAGTTATAGAAAATACTTGTTTTTATACAAAAGTTTTTTTTTAATAACTGCGTATCTACTGAACTTTTATTACAAATCCCTTTTTTTTTTTTGAAATTGCTATATGTACAAAACCAACTAGACAATCTGACCAGCCATCATACAAAACCGACCAGTTCTAAACCCGACCAATCTTAAAATCGACCAGTCAAAAATCGATCAGTTTCCAAATCCGACCAGTCCGACCAAACAAAGCCGACCAGTCAGTCCAACACTGACCAGCCCGACCAAACAAAGCCGACCAGTCAGTCCAAAACCGACCAGTCCGACCAAACAAGCCGACCAGTCCCACACAAAATATATACAGTACATGAGATACATCAATAATGCATGATTCTTCTACTTCATGATGTCGTCGAGTGACCGACCTCAAAACTGAAGAGTCCGCACAAGCCGACAGCTACTTGGAAAAATATTTTAAAAGCAAAAGGGTGAGCGCTAATCGCCCAGTGAGTGTATGAAAACTTTTAAAAACATGAGTTTTCTTCTAAACAACATTTCTCAATATGCATCACAAGATACATTCTAGATAACGCTGTTAACATACCAAATAATTTCATAAATATTACATAGCTGAGTAGTTAAAGATAATATATCTATAAGTGCATTGAATAAACTAATATACAACTCTTTATGATCAAGAAACAGTATAATTTATAAAATCTCAATATGCACCAAATTAGTACCCAGGGATAATCTTCTATACGTACGCCTAATTAGTTTACGCATATGCAGAGTTGGGGATAACATCTGTCATACACTTGCAGAGCGACTCTGACTCATTTAACATATGTCATACACGTGCAGAGCGACTCATCTGACATACACATGTGTATAATGGCCACAAAAGCCAACAATGATGATAACTGGGAAAGGGTACAGATATGATACTTTCATGAAATCAATCATAATCTCCTCAACATTTAATAAAAGTAATAAGTCTAATACTTCTGATTTACTAATATAAACGTATAAACATACTTTCAATTCTCTATATAAGCGCAATAATCATCAAAGAAATCAAACACTTAAAAAGATTTCTAGGCAAACAACTTTAAAATACAAAACTAGAAAACGTTTGAATTAAGAATAAAACCTAAAGCTTTTTCACTCACAACTTAGACTTCAAGCTCTAATTCGAACCAAGTATGCTGGGTTCCACTGCTTCGTCTGTTTCTCCTAACAATTACACAAGAGCCTAATTAGAATCTGTGAAATCAAAGAAGAATGCAACCCAAAGTTTGAAAAATATCATAAGAAGCTTCACTGACTTCTTTTCCCCTTTCTCACTTCTCTCTACTTCTCTTCTATTTAATTCTATTCCTTTCTAGCTCTACTCTTCTTTTTATTCTTACTTATCTCTTTGTTCTTATCTCTTGCCTAAAATCACACGAAATTTCTTCTTGCTGTCCAAGCAGATAGCTGCGTGGCATTCATGCAGAGACAGTTGCTCTGTCTCAAATTTTCTTGTTTTTTTTATTTTTTTTATTTTTTTTACCGGGCCCTTCAATTTGGGCTTGAGTGGTTTGGACCTTACAACTGTGGTTGGACGTTCTGTCCTTACTAGAAAACCACTATATATATATAGTTTTTTTTATTGTCAGTTCAAACTGATATAAGATATATCAGTTCTTTGCATGTGAACCATTTGGATTTGAAAGATGTTTTGATAAGTGCATGCAGCCAAATCAAAGCATTTAAATCCAATGATCAACATACAAGGAACTAATATATCTTGTATCAGTTCGAATTGACAATATAAAAATTGTATATATATATACGACCTACGATATATGACGTACGACTCAAACCTTATACATTGTTGGTCTAAATAAACATCTTTTACCACCCAACCATATTCTACTGTGGTTAGTTTCTAATAGTTAGGAGTAGTCTTTTTCATTTAAGATTTCAATCCCACTTTATAGATGAGACCAGACAAAGCCAGAAATATTGTATGTAACTAATTAATTGAAAGCAATTCTGTCTTGGATCATTATAAACTAAAAATATAAGATACTAATATAGGGGATTGTGGGTTGAATTAGCGTGTAAACCTTTCTTCTTATATATCTTTTTTTTTATCTATTTCTTTCTATCACTAGTGAGTCCAACTGAAAATGTTCCGAGTTTTATCCAAAATATACTGTTGAAAGTGGGATCGTTAATGCTCTTTAATTTGGTTAATTTGCATAGAAAACCGGCCAGTGTGATTTTTCATTCCATGGGCTTGAGTAATAGTCAATTAAATTAATTAATCTGAGATAGTTAAATACTATAGCAAGCCAAATGAGAATATATATGGAAGATGACCAATTCCATGATTCATAATATATTAATGTGTTGATGAAGGCATATATGAAGAATTTTTTATTATTATTTAATTGACAAATGTCCATAGTTGTTAAGGAATGATTCATTTTGCACAAATTATTAACATATAACCATTCAATTAAGACTTGGCTAATTTCAATATCTTTTTCGAGTAGAAGAAAAACAAAGACTAGTTCAATGAGTTCCTCACCAAGTCTAATTATAAATAGACTTGTTTTGCCTTGCAACATTTCTCACCCCTCACCAAGGCAACCATACTTGGATAATACACAGCTTAATCACAATGAAAGGTGTTAAATTTCTTGTAGCTTTTGTTGTCTTGGCTTTGGCTTCCTCATTTGCCTATGCCTCTGACCATAGTCCTCTTCAGGACTTCTGTGTAGCCATTGATGACTACAAGAGTGGTGGTATGTGCTCTTATTATTATATATGCATGTATCCTTTTAAGCTTCTTCATGACTTTTAATATAAGAGTAGTGCTATTGGCACACCCCCTACTGATCTATTCATGCCCCACATTTTAAAATTTAGATTTATTTAAATAAAATTAAATGTTTTTATTAAATTTTTTGGTTTATTGCCAAAACTACCCATTTTACTTATTTTTCAAACTTAATACATACCATGTATGATTCATCTATCTCCGATCTCTGTATCTGTATACATCTCTCTCACCTCAATTGATTGATTTTTTTTTCTTCTTATTATTATTTTTTTTTTAGTTTTTTCTTCTTCTTATTTCATAATGGAAACGAAAAAAATAAAAAATAACATGATATTTCAACAGAACGACAACTTAATATCATTCTAAATAAAAAATAAACTTCAAACTTATTTTCAGAGAATGAATTGTTTCCAGATGCTTACTATCATTGTCAGACAGTTTTTCATGTTTAATAACATTCTTAGACAATTTTTTCATATTCTTGATATCGTTCTCAAACTATTCCATAATATTTTATATGTATGTAAGAAGCAGATTTTAGGGTTTAAGAGATAATTTTTTTTTTTGAAGAAACAGATTACTGGGTTTTTTTTTTGGAAAAGGAATGTGAGATTTTAATAGATTTACTTTGTAGAAGATTTCTTTCCTAAATTGTATGTCTCTCTAAGTAATTTTGATAAAGGAAAAAAAGAATATTATATAATTAAAAAAGTGGAGCATGAATAGATCAGTAGGGGGTGTGCCAATAGCACCACTCTTAATATAATTAACCTGACCAGGCCAGTCTATATATATATATATATATATATATATTTACATACATCCTGATCAATCTGACTCTAATTAACTTGCTTATTTTACTCCTCTACTTTACTTTTCACTGTAGCTTGTTTTGCACGGTTTTCTTAATGACATGTCACTTGTACAAATTTTATCAAATGCACATGGTATCTCAAGATCAATGTATAAATTTGCTTTTCTCTGAACTTTTTATATACATAAAAGTTAATTAAGAGATCAGCTCTCTCGTTAATGTAAATGACTAACTAAAAGAGAAAATTACACACCGTTAGTTAAAATAAAAATATAGTTGATATATTTACTCTAAAATGGAAATAATACATTCTGTGACTTACATTTACTTCTTCCATGCAGTGTTTGTGAACGGGAAGTTCTGCAAGGACCCAAAGCTTGCCACACCAGACGATTTCTTTTTTTCAGGGCTCAACATTCCCAGAAACACGTCGAATCCCGTTGGCTCCACCGTGACTCCAGTAAATGTAGCCCAAATTGCAGGACTGAACACTCTCGGTGTATCCTTAGTCCGCATTGACTATGCACCATACGGCCAAAACCCGCCGCACACTCACCCTCGAGCCAGCGAGATCCTAGTAGTCCAGGAAGGCACCCTCTATGTTGGTTTTGTGACATCAAACCCTGACAACAAACTCTTCACCAAAGTTCTAAACAAGGGAGATGTGTTTGTGTTCCCAGTTGGCCTCATTCACTTCCAATTCAATATTGGAAAAACCAATGCAGTTGCCTTTGCTGGTCTGAGCAGCCAGAACCCTGGTGTCATAACCATCGCTAATGCCGTTTTCGGGTCTGATCCTCCCATCAATCCTGATGTTCTGGCTAGAGCATTCCAGTTGGATCAGAATGTGGTGAAATCTCTTCAGGCCAAGTTCTGGTGGGACAACAATTAGCTAGAGAAAGAATTTTAATATGTGAAATGTTTCATTGAAGTTAATTTGCAGCTTTATTGTTTGAATAATCCTGTTTGACATGTTCTACTTCTGATTAAATTATTATGTAATAAATGGATGGTTGCTTTGTGTAACCTCTATCAATCTATTGATCTCTCGCTGTTATGTGATTATGGATAAGTTGTTTGTTGGCTGATTGCTTGCCTCCTCTCTTTTGACCTCTTTGTCACATAATTTCATGCTTGGTCCAAAAATCTTAATAACTTTCAATATGAGTCAAGCTCGTTGACCTGGAAGCAGAAAGATTATTACAACGCAAATTTGGAATTTTTTATGCCAATTTCGTTCAATCTTTATTTCCACTTTTAATTTTTTAAAGTTGAACCAAAGCTAAAATTTGAAATTTAGTTAATTTTTTTTAATATTTAATGGCATTTTAATAATATTAATTCAAAGCATTTCAGTTTTTGGACGTTTTGAAAAATATGGTCCCAATTAACTTAATTGGTGAGATCTTTTGTACTCATGTAAGAGTCTATGGGTTTAAACTTAATTTTCGATGAGATAGGTCCTGTTTGGCTAAGTTTAGGGAGAGTTTAAAAGCTCTTTTGAAGCACAAAAGCAGCTTTCAAACTTGTTTGCATGTTTCATGATAAGAGCTTATCAAGATTATAAGCTCTTCTATCAAAAGCCAAGTCCAACTGGCTTGGGCCAAAAGAGCATATGGAGAAACTGGGAAGCTGAATTGATCTTTAATGAATCTTTCATAATACCTTATCTATCCTTATTATAATGAATAACAAGTAAATAATTCCAATAATATCCCCATCAACACTGTAAACTCGATTTCCTCTTCTCAGTTGATCTCCACCATTTCTGTAGGAGAGCACCATGTCATTTCTGCGAAACTAAACCAGAAAAAGAAAAAACAAAAACCATCAAAAACTAAAGTTTCCATTTTTATCTCTCAACTTCTCTCATTGATACAAATATTTACAATTTTTTCCCATCTCTTAATGTCTTCAACATCCCGATACCCTATCACCATTCTTTCTCATCTCTCTACATTTGATCTCTCTAAGACTTTGTTACTGACTTGGGGGTCAGTGTATAAACGCCGCCCACCAAAAGGCACTCCTAACGTTCTTTTTCTTTGCCCGAGTGGTCCGAATTATCGGTTTTCATCCAAAACCAAACACAAAAACTTAGTTATAAATTTATAATCAGCATTCTTTCGTTGATTAACTCATCAAATTGCTTACGCTGCAGCTTGACTATTATTTACAAAATTTAATTACCTATAAACAACCATACAATGAGTTTCAAAGTTACTGTTGTTGACTCCATATTCTTTTTTTATATTATGAAAGATGAGTATAATTTCAAGTAACTAAAACACAATGCTTTTTAAGAAAGTAATGGAGACAGGACATTGTTTTTTTGATTACTCAAAATTTATTATATAAATAGTAAAAGTGATTGCACAGTTTCTTTTGTCATAATGAACTCTTACAATTTTTGTTTGTGTATTTGATCACTTGTTGAATCTATTAACTTGCTTCTCCTGCTACCTCTGGTATTATCGAATTATTGGGGAATTAAGACATACATCTTACAAGCATGAGATTCCAAATCAGCTGACTTGTGTCCCTTGATTGATGATTTAGTTGAATGCTGCACACAAGTCCATTCAATTAATTAGTAATTAAGCAAGGATTAATTGTAATTAAAAGAAAAAGAATGTATAGTAATAGAATATGATCTGACCGCCCACAAATCTCTGGCGTTGACGAGAGTTGATGAATTGAGGCCTATGTCACCCCAATTAGCAGTCACTCTTGCTTTATTGAACTTCTATTCCACAGCACCACTGCTACTCTACCACCACTTAATGGACCACCCCATACCTACATTCAATTATTTCTATTTTAGGTTTTTTTTTTTTTTTTTTAAGTTTGATATCTGTTAAAAATACAAATAATATTAGAGTCGCGATATTTCGTATAATGCATATATGTTATTGGGAACATCGGTCAAGGTGTCAAATGTATCCGGGCCCAAGCTTGAGCCCATTTGACACCTCCAGACAACTATAAAATTAAGTCCATGCAAGAAAGAGTACATTATTTGTAAATGCATATACAAAATTATTAACCGTCTTTCTTGAGCATTTTCCCTTGAACACCATGTTTGTCTGAGCATAGATAGGCATTAGTTTTTTTTTTTTTTTTTGCTAACTTCTTCATAGATAGGCATTAGTTAATTAATATGTAATGGCATAAAAATTAATTAAAACGTACACTTCCTTTCAAAATTAAATTTGTTTATAATTAAAAGATAATATTAACTTGTGTCCTAAGTAGAGGTGTCCACGGTTTGGTTAAACCGGCGGTTAAAAACCGAAACCGAAATTGGAAAACTGAATCTGAAACCGAAACCGAAACCTGCGGTTACAAAACCGGCTGGAAACCGGTTGAAGCCAGTTCGGTTTCGGTTTAGCCTTTGGAAAAACCGTCCAAAAACCGTCCAAAACCGCCCAAAACTGGCTGTTTAACCGCCAGTTTACATACAAAAAAAAAACCCGTCCAAAACCGCCAAACTGGCGATTAAAAACCGTACCAAAATCGAAATTTTTCGGTTCGGTTTCGGTTCGAGCTGTCCACCGAACCGAAACCGGCCCGAACCGGAACCGTGGACAACACTAGTCCTGAGGGTACATGATAACAACTTTATTTTCATTAAAAGAAATAAAAGCAATGTATATATTATAACAAAACAATAAACGCACTAATTGACATGTGCTTTAGTTTCTTTTAATAGAAATACAGTTATTGTTAATCTGTTTAAGGCACAGGTTAACACTACCCTTAATTTAAAACATGAATTGTTTAGAGATTTAATGGATTAGTTAATATATACCTTGATTTACAGCACTGACTTCCTTGTTGGTGAGTATTTCATGAGTTTGGTTGTCCATTGAGCGAAGGTCGCATCCAATCAATAGAGGAGCCTATACATATCACCATTACTATCAATCATTCATTCAAATATGTTAATATTGTTGTTTCGTTTACTGAAAACAATCTGATACGAATCTGCACAGGACAGAGATAATAAAACACAAACCAGAACGTTAGGGGAAAACCGAGGCCCGTGTTTCACACGGTGTCCTTAAAACAATTTCGCCTGGTAACACCGTATGTGTATGGCGATTGTCTTCCAGGATACAACGGTTTAACAAGAATCGTGCAAGGCACAAACACTCTCAGCAAACTCAAATCAAGTTCAAACTTACCAAGAAACGGAACCAAGAAGAACAGAAAAGAAAACAATTAATTTCGTGATTTCTATGTGTATTCTGAATGTGATTTCTGATGAATAGATTAGGGTTTTAATAAAAAAGATATTAATTAAAAATCAATCTCCAAGCGATTCTATTTACTTAGTGATCAAGTAAGTATCTAGAATCTAAAACGAAATTTCCTTATCATTACACGTTTGTCCTATGACAGTCCAATCGGAGCGGCATTCGTGTACGCGGGTCGCGCCCACACACACTCAAATAATGCTCTCAAAGCACTAGTTTATCACAAATTTTCCAACAAATATTTTATCAATGTAATTAATTAAGGTGTAGGCATACCTTGGCCAGCGCCCAAATGCTGAAGTGTGAACGGTACTCGTCTGTTGTCATCCTCCATTTCCAACTTCCAACATGTCCGGATCTGAAACCAATTTTCAATCATTAATTTAATTACCTCCATTTCCAACATATATGTACATACAGATCATTTGGAAAATTAATTACCATTCCAACCTCCGGGGGCAGCATAAGAAGCCCATTGGTCATTTTGATAGGCTCGAGAAGTGATGCTGTTCCAATTATCTTCAATGTCTCATGTTGTTCTCCAGCTATTTCCTACACTCCATGCCCATGTTGCTGGATCTTCTTGTCCCCTTATTTACATTAATATTACCATTAATTCAATTTAATATCTTATGTTAATTAATTAATCTGAAAAGTGAATTGAATTGAATACCATTCGCATAGAGAAAAAAAGATAGGCCTTCCAGAATTCAACAATGCTTTGCTTATAATTGGATATCTTTGCTTTGGACTTGCTCACTTTCACAATTATCATACTTCAAGTAGTCTATTCCCTGCATACATCCATCATATTCATATATAATCTCATTATCACATTCACATATTCACATTCAGATGAAATCATATATAATATATATTACTTACCCAGGAAGCAAAGGTTTTGGCATCTTGCTCCTCGTGACCTAATGATCCAGGCATTGTCTTGCTGCATGTTTGTCTCCTGCAAATATATATTTCAAATATCAATTTTATATGTATATTGTGCTGATCTAGTGTGGGATTCGACTATGTAATATATACCCGGCATCAGAGTAGATTCCAAGCTTTAGTCCTTTGCTATGAACATAATCTGCTAATGCGTTTATTCCAGATGGAAATGTTGATGCTTTTGGAACTATATTTCCCTGCATTCGTACGTTATTGCTAATTTTACTCAACAAATTAACAAAGTTATCTACTCAATTAATTTTGTTTATTTTTACTTTTTCAAAAGTACAAGTACCTTGGAGTCTCGATTCAGTTCAGCCCAGCAATCATCTAGGTTGATATATTTATATCCAACCGCAGCAAGTCCCGATGACACCATCGCATTCGCTGTAATTCATTCATTGAGTAAAAAGAACACAACCAAAATAATGGTGATGATGATGATGAATCTGTATCAATAATCGTCCATCCTCTTAATTATTTTCCTTTTAGATATCGTAGCTTACAAGGAACGCATTCATAATTTCCTCCTATTAATATAGTTTCAAACCAACAAATCCCCTAACAAAAGTTATATACAAATCTATTTGTCAGCCTTTAGATTGAAATCCAATAGATGTTATGTAAGTGGAAAGTCAAGAGAGAGAACACATAACATCGTTTAGATTTTGATTCAAAGACTAACAAATAGGTTTGTATATAACCTTATACTTTTTTATTTGAACGATTGGATTTTATTCATATAATCTTATATATGTAAGGGGGTTTGTAGGTGAGAAGCTATATATATATATATCAATAATTTTCATATAAGTGCGCACTGATAGAATTATATAAGGACATTGAATGTGAGCCACTCATTTTACATATTTTGACTTGGTATGTATGCACTTGTCAAAACTCTTTTATAAATGAGTGGCCCACATTCAATGTCCTTATATAATTCTATCAGTGCGCACTGACAGGAAAATGACTGTATATATATATATATGGGTTCAAGTACTATATATACAAGATTGTATAGTTGTTGAGTCAAATTCTAGCTATTAGATTTCAATTTAAGGGTGTATAAATATTAAGGATTTAATTAAATTTTAAAAAATATATATTAAAACAAAAAGAAACGAACTCTCTCACATAACTGTCCATTAATAATACAATTCATGTAGTGTAGCTAAACCTATATATAATGATGTTTTTGACTTTTGTATTCCACTTGAGGTGTTGTGTGTTTGAGATTGTTTAAACTTATTTTGTGTTTCATATTTTACTTCTCCACTGATCAGCTTTTGAGAAGTTGATTGTGATTGCTTTTGAAAACTGATTATTGCAGACTTAATCACTGTTGATTCCACAGAGGAGTGATAGTTGAGCAACAACTCAAAAGAAATTTTATCTATCGAAGTCAGAATCAAAACTAAAAACAAAGCCTAAATAAATAGCAAAAGAAATCTGATTCCACCAAGATTCGGTATCTCCTAATTCCCTAAACAAAATAGATCTCTAAAACTCCTAAATCAAACGGGAAAAAAATCTCAAACAAAAAAGATCTCAAATCTTCTAAACGAAAACGAAAAAAAAAACTCTAAAACTTGCGTAAGAAAACAAAAGTTCTTGAACAACAATCAAAACAGTCAAATTTGGGTCTGCTACAGCCCATTATAGTTACAAATGTAGGGTTCAGCTGGGGCTTTTCTAAAACATATTATACAGTAATAGTGATTTTGACACAGTTTGCTCCCTGTAGAGACCCGCAAAGTTTTAGCCCTGTTTTGGGTTTTCTATGCGACCCAAATATGAAAATGCTGCCCAATCTACATCACCCTTACTAATTTATTAGAATGACAATAATAAATTTATACATATTAATA
The DNA here is from genome assembly GCA_033220585.1 of Dipteronia sinensis. Taxonomy (NCBI): domain Eukaryota; kingdom Viridiplantae; phylum Streptophyta; class Magnoliopsida; order Sapindales; family Sapindaceae; genus Dipteronia; species Dipteronia sinensis. The sequence continues at coordinate 16,227,099 of CM065642.1, forward strand.
ATATTTTAAAAACCGAATATTATGGTTTCCTTCTTATTTGGACCTAAATTCAAAATTATTTTATAAAGAAGCTTAAATTCGATTGGGCTAGTTTGGGCCCAATCCGAGTCCAGCCCGGTCTTGAAGGCCAATGCGCTTGGGGTTGGATTTTACCCCTTGAGCTCACTTTAAGTCCAATCCAGCCCATATAGTAACTGGATCAAGTTTCAAAAACTTGAAATCCCAGAAAACTCAGAATTCCCAAATATTTGAGAGAGTAGAGAGAATGATGGTAGGAAGCAAAACAATTTTTCAAAGACGAAGTGCGAATCAAAGCAGGACTGACGGCCTTATCTTTCAAGTGATATTGCGTGACTCATAATGGAAAAATTGCCTTGGAAAGATAAATTTACATCGAGTTTGGTCTGCAAGAGTTAGAAGCAAGTGTTTGATGAAATTCATCAGGAATTCAGGATATAGAAGAATTTTTTCCGTAGGTGATTGCATTTTGACTGGGATAAAATCTGATGATTAGGGATGAGCATTTCCCCATGGGGCTCCATCCCCCCGTGGGGTTTCGGGGGCAAATTTTGCCCCCAAATGGGTTTTGGAGGTGGGGGTGGGGGCAAACTTGACCCAATTCCCCCAAATATATATATATATAAATTTAATTTATATATAAAGTTTTAACAATTCAAAAAAAAATTATAATTTTAACCTGAGTTAGTAATTACTAGTTAGTACTTAGTACATAGGTATTGATTGAAGATGTAAACTTTAAACTTGAAGTATTAAAAATATTTGTATTTATTTCGGATTTCTTTAAACCAATTATTTATTTTATAATGAATATTTTGATTACTTTTTAGATTGAATATTTTAACAGGGTCAAACTAGAGATTGGAATGACCGGATTCCAAATTCTGAATTTCAATTTAAAATTTGAAATTTAAAATTTAAAATTGAAAATTAAAATAAATTGGGGAAACAGGGTTTGGGGGTGGGGGAGGGGGAACCTCCCCCCAAAATGCCCCCACCCCCAATCCCCTCAAATGGGTTTTGAGGAAGGTGGTGGGGAAGGGTTGAGGAATGTGGGTGGGGGTGCATCCCTACTGATGACGGAGGTACCTTCAAGCTTTGTGATCCATCTGCACAGACAAGTTATGTTGTCAAGGAGCCTCTAGAAAGACATCTTTTTCTTGATACACAACTTCATGCTTCAAGATCCGGCTGGTTGCTTTTCTCAAAACGCATTTATGATAACAACATGATCTTTTTCTTGTACAATCACTTTACAAACCAAATTATTAAGTTTTCTAAATGACATGTGAACGAGGATTGTGAAACTAAAAGCTGCAAGGCTACCTTTTCCTTGAACCCCACTTCTCCAGATTGCATGGTAATTGCTTTCTCGGATCAACAGGGAAAACTCAATATCAAAACATGTTGTGTTGGTGATAAATCCTGGAAGTTATTTGAATTCTGGAGCGAATATGAAGAAAATTATTGTTAGTATATTTGGCTATGGGTTAAAGACCCATTATACACCCAAGTGGGCCAAGATCATAAACATACATGGAGAGCCCAAAATCCAGTACACCAAGCCCAAGCCACCTAGCCCAACACATGCAAAGCCTATGCACCAACTTGTATAACAGCATGAGCAGTTTTATGTGATAAAGGTGTCAGTCGAAGAAACTGATATATACAAGTATACAAAAATACACAGAGAACGTGTATAAGGTGTGGCTGCTAAAAGAAGTGCATGTGTGCTATATGCTTGTATGCAAATATGCATGAGGTAAGTGTGCATCATTTATGTGTGCAATAACGTGATACAATGCTAGTGTGCATATGTGCCAATATTGTGAGAGATGTTGACGGTGATTTTGGGATTATGTAAACTCGATCACCCGTCTAACAAATTATGAACAAGATAGATAGAAAAAGGATGTAAATACAGATTTTACGTGGAAAATCGAGGAAGGAAAAAAACCACGGTTGCCGGTGACGGCGAGGGAAAAACTCCACTTTATGAATCTGTTACAAGCTCAACCTCTCTTACACTCTAGTATACTTAGTTTTCGTTAACCCATTTAGGGCATTTTTCAGGGTTTATTTATACATGTATAGGATCATAATTCTTAAAGTACAAGGAAAAGAAAAGGTGGCAGAAACTTAATGAAACTCTGACTAGTTGGAGTGGTCGTTTTTTCTTCTTTCCCGTTTTGCATTGTTTGCGTTTTAAACACATAAGGTCTTTTGTTTATTCTGGATTCAGATATCTCTAAGGAAGTTTGTTTCCTTATTAGAGTATGCTTCGTGAAATCTTATTTGAGTGAGATTTTTCTTTTGCATGTTTTAGTCGTGACATTGGATTCTACATTGTCCACATGTCACTTTGCCGACCATCTTCCAAACCAGACCACACCTCTTTCACCCTCGACCAGAGATCAACACCCGATCGGATAACTCAACCCGATCATTTGGGTTTCCCCGACCATCTTAGGCTGTCTCAATCGGATCTTCTTTACTTGACCAATCTAATTACTTTGGTTGAATGTTTTCCACCCGGCCATCTAAGTAACCCTGACCATGTATTGTGGGGTTATCTTCTATCCATCTTAGGTTGGCGCAATCTAGTCAACATTCATTGATACATCACTTTTAATTCCCACGAAACAAGGTGTTTATGCTGACGTGTCATCTTTTCAGATTTTACCAATAATAATACCCCCTTAAACATTCAAACCGAGCATCTTACTCAACAAAGTGTACTCGCTCAGTAAGATATATTTAATTCGGGTGTCTTTTTGTCTTGTAGTTCATTAATGCTTATTAATGCTTAACATCTAAGCTTTAAATTTCAACCGCAAGCGTTTGATTTGCCTAAGTGATTTGACGTAACCGACAGCGGTTGATTCGAATTTCAAATGAAGCATGATCCCCAGGATTCGCACACCAACCCCCACTCTCGCATGACATCACTTTTGCCTATATATTTTCAAACTTCCTCAATTTCTCTCTCACACGATCTTTGCATTCCTCTCGTTTAAAACTATAACCTTATTTCTCTTTGAAGTTTTTCATTGCTTAAGTTTTTCTCGAAACTCTTCATCTTCTTCGGACCTTCAACTTCAACGTCGTCATCATCCACATTTCATTCACTCTAATTATTCAGGTATGGATCTCATTACTTGTCATCGCTTTGTTGAACTATTGATAAGTGCTATTGAAACTAGCGACAAAGAGAACGCTGATAGGATTGAGTATATATTACGGGGATGTTCTCAAGATTACACCCCTTCGACTCAACCCACAGCTCTCAATGTTGATTACTAAGTTGCTCATCCTGAATTTCAACCTTCATATTTTGATCCAAACGCTACTAACCCAAACATTACTTCTTCTAATACATGCCTAGATATGTCGAGGACATCAGGATCTAGTCGGGGAAGTAGAGTGGGCGCTAGGGATTCCCTGTAGCTGATTTGAAGATCCCCTCTCAACTGCTAAAAATGGAAGACGTTCCCAAGAGGCGTCGGGCACACTTATTGAAATTTTCTGTTGAGCAGCCAAACGCCTTTGATTCCGCAGTGAATGTGATGACTGGGCAGGAGATAATAAAATACAGCGAGAGGTTTGATCTCCCTCAATCTGCTGAACTCTTCATGAGCGATCGGCGCGCTATCTAAAACCCCCTCTGGGGGCGCTGTGGCCATTTACGGGGTCATGCTCATATCTGGGGTCACGTTGCCCAATGCAGCATTTTATCGCCCGATTTTTAGCAGAGGCTGGAATCGCTCCTGCACAACTCACCCCAAACTCTCATTGGGTCTTGATCAGTCTATGGCACTTGTGGATGTAGATCGGTGCCAAGTACCTCCCGACCCCCCAGAAAATTTACAGCTTCTATACCTTAGGTCGATCGGACATTGAAGGTACTTTTCATCTTCAATCAAGCTCTTAACCACTGGATTCCCCGTGGTTATGACCAGCGACCCAGCAAGGACCATAAGGGCTTTATTTGGGGTTTCCCTTCATCTAACAAATACTAGAAGAATAGTTGGTTCTTCGTCCGGGGTGATTGGGGCGAAACTGTAGTTGCCGACCTTTGCCAGGAATTGGCTAGGAATAGTGTTCCAGGCATTTTTATAGCCTCGACCTGAGGAACAAGGCTCTCGTAATGCTGACTGAAGAACAAGCCAAGAATGTGATCAGAGCTGCCCAGACAACTTGGGAGACTAGACATCGTCGGGGCGTTGCTTGTTGAAAGGGACCTTATGAAGCTGAGATTGTTCCCTGTTATTTCCAACCTGTGCAAATGCTGTAAGAACTACTTCCTCCTAATTTCTGCTTACCTTAACCATTTTTTCCTTTTCTAATGTTCTTTGGGTTAATTATTCAGTGTATGAGATGGACATTATCGCTGGCAAACAAGTTGAGAAGGTTAAGAACCTTGGTAGGGCTAGCCGAGCGGAGGTCGCTGCCCAAATGGCTTAGGAAATTGCTCCCCCACAACAAGACATGGTTGAGCATACCTATGAGCCTGATCCCAATGCATATTCGGGCGCACCTGATTGGGAAGGAGAGAAGAGTTCCTCCGATCGGGATAAAGAGCGAAGGGATTTCCCTAGGGGTTCGAAGAGGAGATTCACCAAGGTGATGGCTGCCCCAAGGGTGGCCAAAACTTCTGAAAGGTCCCTTTCCAGAAATGTGACCAAACCTGCTGATGGGTCCTCCGCCCCTGAAGCTGCTCGAAAAAAGAAGGAGGTTCAGATAGCAGTGGGTCCGAAGACTCATCACACTGAGATCATGTTTATTGACCCTGAAAAAGAAGATGATGATCAAGAAACATTAACTGATCTAATTCTTAGGGAGCAGCGATCGAATAGGAAAATTGATCGCGTTTGTGCTATATCTACCTCTCTTCCGCCTGAACAACCCATAACTGATGACTAAGCCCCTGGTGGGGTTAATGAACAAACTATCCCTCGACAGACACAGCCCCTACATCCATCTGGGTTAGCTCTTATCCAAACTTATCGCCCCACGAATCAAGCCCCCACTAAGCCTCATATGCACCATGCTGGTAAGGCCCCTATGCAGTTTTTTGTCAAACGGCAGATAGTCTTTACTGACTATGGCATTGATGAAGGGTAGGCTAATTTTGATGGGGAGCAAGCTGACCCTCTTACTCCTAGAGTTGAACACAACATAAGTGACCAAGGGGTGGACCATGTTGATAAAGTTTATGTGCCGTTGAACCGACCTTCTGGGGTCTGGTCAAGTGCTGAAGTGGCCCCCTTACGAGTCCATCATAGGCCACCGACCGGGAACAGGCCATTATTATTCCTTTGGAAATACCACTTGAGGCCTCTTCGACCTCTCTTTATGCACTTTCGGCTAGTCAGCAGCCTCGTAGTCATGAGATGAATCTTTCTGCTATTGCCGGTCCTTCTGTCTCTAGGGAAGCGACGATTGAGCCCCTCGACATGTTACGTGCCATGTCTGCCAGAAAAGACTATATTGTGGAAGGTTATTGGAAGGACTTACAGAATGCAAATAGCTCGAAGCGAATCCACACGATCTTCAACAACGGTGTATATGTAAGTGTCTCACACTTCCTAAATAATTCTTTTGGTTTTGGGTTCTCTATAATATATTTTTCTCCTTTTTCAGGTTGTGAAGGAGCTGACCCGGGATTTGACTTCTCAAGAAAGGCAAGCTGTAGAAATTTCCTTATTAAAGAAATAACTTGAAGGGAAGAAGAATGGTCTCGACTCTACCTCAGTAAGTGGATCGAAAACGAAGGAATCATTTGAAGAAAAGTTGAGGCAGCGCGATGTAACTGAGGCTGCCCTAAGGAGATCTGTGGCAAAAGCTGAGACCCGAGATAATACGGCCACTGAAAATCTCAATGAACTCGCTAAGAAAGGTGCCCAGCTTAAAGCGAGCCTATCCAAAGTGGAACAGCGGTGTGATGAACTGGAGCAGAAGATCATTCTGGCCGAGCATGCAGCTGCTAGTCAGGAAGCAGAAGCTCATGCTGCCAAAGAAACTTTGGCTGCTTCCCAGCAATCCATGTTTGTAGCCCAGTAGAAGTCTGAGGAAGCCAAGCTTCATTATAATAAGTTGGCTGAAGACTTGAAGCAGCAGAAAGTCAGTGTGGAAGTGCTCTTTTATGAGGCTAAACTGGCTCTCAAGGTCTAGAGCGTCGATCGGTTCAAGAGATCCCCTGCATTCTAGGCAGTTATGCTTAGAGAGCTTGAATGTGGGCTTGTTACTACTAGGAAGTTCTTTGGTGCCAAGGAGAGGTCTTTTGGGGAGGCTTGCGGAAAATGGGATAGGACGATCCAAAAGCACAAAGCCAAGTCTCTAGATGCAATAAAAAATCAAAGGATAAGGTGGAAGCCATATTGCTGATCGCTCGAGAAAGACCCTCACATTATGCATCTAGAACTCCCCTCCAAATCCTCTCTGGTGACTTTCCGCGAGGATAGAGAGAGTGGTGCTTCAGCTAAGGGAATTGATGATGGGCTCTTACCTGACGCCGACTACTCTCCCTTCATGATCAATGACCCGGAAGACGACATCAGTTGGCTAGATTTTAAGGACATGCCCAAAGGCTATGAAGATGAGAGCAACAATCCTGACATTTATGGGTCTGGCGGTCCCTCGAATACACCTGAAGCCTGATCTGCCTTATTATTTTTATCATTTCTTTCTTGTCATAACACATCTTGTAATTTTTCTTGTAAAGTTGTACCAATAGATTCTCTCATATCCAATGAAGTAAATATTTATTTGCTCATGTTGGTTTCTTCACTTTTGTCGATAATCTTTGCTGATCGTTGTTTTTGATTTGATCAAATGTCTTATTAACAGATTGTTATTGACCTGGTCAGTTATCTTATCAAATGACCAAACTTGGTCTAGCAAGTTTCGTTATTAACCGACCTTTTTTGAATTGTTCAGTTATCTTATTAAATGATCATTACTAACCCGATCAATTATCTTATTAACTGAACGAACTTGATCCGGCTAGTTTTATTACTAACGAACCCCCATTTTTACTGCATCCACAGTTTCTGACCTTGTTTGCCTGGGCTGTTTGTGGTCGCTTTTGTTTATTTTGTCAAGTAGTGTTCTTTTTATGAACCATTTGCATGGTATCTAATTTATAGACGATTGTCTTTTATCTGTCAACTAAGTCACTGAGACGTCTCCCACTAGTCTGTAGCTCAAGATTCTTTGCAATAGGGATGATCTGCATCTCATTAACTTGACTTATCTCAACCGAGTATCCGGCTAAGTGGTGTTTAAGTATGAAAATTCGATTGCCCCATCCAACTTTCTGCGTATCCAATTAGATATCTATGACCTGAAGACGCTCTAATAGTGTTTATATACACCCAGTTAGTTTCAATAAATGTGCATTGTCTTCACGACATATTCTTTTGACCCAATCTCTAAGCCCTCCAAGCACCCGTTCGGTGTTAACGATTTTAGGTGCTACAAGATTGCCTTTGTAAACGAAAGCAATATTAGAACACTTTTCTTGAGCTATTCTTCTCTTGAGGGACTTTTATTGATAACTTCAATCAAAACGCTAGAAAAAAGCGACAATTAATCATGAACAAATAAAACTTTCAATAATTCTGAACTTAACAAAGAAACTTAAATAAACTGAAAGAAAAACCCCCTTAAGGGTATAATATCTTCAAATATTGAGCATTGCAAGGTCGGGGCAATTCTCCCACTTCTAGTAGAGTAAGGCGATATGCTCCATGCCCAGTTAATCCTCCTACTTGGTAAGATCCCTCCCACTTATTTGCCAAGGACCCAACCGCTATTGCTTTAGTGCTTGGGGATACTCTTCTGAAGACCAGATCTCCAAGCTTGAATTTATTATCTGGACATGCGAGTTGTAATATCTAGAGACTCTTTGTTGATAGACATCATTCCTCACTCTCGCCATGTCCCTTTTTTCTCCCAACTCATCTAGGCTCTGTTCTAGAGTGCTTACATTCGCATCAGGCTGGTATAGCTGAACTCTAGGGGAGCTGTGTATTATTTAGACCGGGATAACTGCCTCTGTCCCGAAAGTGAAATAGTAGGGAGTTTCTCTTGTTGATGTCCGTTCATTCGTTTGGTATGCCAAGAGTAACTCGTGCAAATTGTCTGCTCTATTCCCTTTCTTATCGTCAAGGTTAGCTTTCAATATGTGTTTGATAATCTTGTTGACAGCTTCAGTTTGTCCATTGGTCTGAGGGTGTGCTAGTGTGGCATAGTATTTCTTAATGTGGTGCCTTTGGAACATTTTCCTGAAGTTATCGCTATCAAATTGGGCCCCGTTATCAGTGATGATTGTATCTGAGATTTCAAATAGGTAGGTGATATTTTTTTTCACGAAGCTGGTGGTATTAGCTTCGGTTATGTGTACCAATACCTCTGTTTTTACCCACTTTGTAAAATAGTCTATTGCTACTATGACATGCGTTGCACCCCATTTGGTCGCTGTTGGCGTTGGTCTGATCAGATCTAACCCCCACATTGCGAATGGCTAAGGCAAGGTCATATTCTTCAAGCACACATGTGGTTGCTTAATATCATTTGCAATTCTTTGACAAGTACTACACTTCTCAGCCACCGATTGTGCATCCTGGAACATGGTTGGCCAATAGAACCCTTATCTGAGGGTTTTATCAGCCAAACTTGTTCCCCTAGTGTGGTTTCCACATACACCTCTAAGTATACTTGCCAGAATCTCATCTCCCTCAGCCTGAGCGACACATCTCTGCAGAGCCTCTGAAAACCTCATTCTGTAGAGCTCTCCTTCTATTATCGAATACCAGATCATCTTGTACCTGATACGTTTTGCTTCGAACGTATCTTGGGGAAGCGTGCCATCTTCTAGGTACTCTCTAATCGGGGTCATCTAGGTGATCTCCCTTTCCTCAATTACTTTAACTATCAACTTTTCTTCTTCTTTGATAATGGGTCTCTTGAGATGGGTCATTGAGATTATTTTGGACCAGATACCAGTGGTTGCTCATGCCAACCTTGATAGAGCGTCGACTTTCTCATTCTTCTCTCTCGGAATTTGGGTGATTCTGTAAGTTTTGAATCTTCCGATCAGTGCACTAGCTATTTCTAGGTAAGTCCCCATATTGTTGTCCTTCGTCTGGTACTCATCCAAGACTTGGTTGACCACAACCTACAAGTCACTGAATATTTCTAACTCTTATTCCATATCATTCGACCATCGTTTATTCAGTCAGGGTTTTAATTAACAAAACTTAATCAAAACCTTCGTGAGTGTAACCCACCATTTCAGATCCCACGAGCTTAACTCGAGAATTGCCGCCTTAGGGTCGGTCAATCCAGAAATACCCTCAGAAATCCTATCCGTTAAGAAGTCAATCTTGGTATTGATCTTTGTGGAAACCCTCCTTAGGGAGGACAAAAGCAAAGCCGTCACGAGGCCCCACTCGGATCTCACGGTGTTGAACTAATGATGGAGACTGTGGGATATATATGTCATATATCCCTCTCCCACTCACTATTTAAAAATTAGGCTTTTCTATTATCCGTTAATGCACCTAGACTCTACTGGATCAAACAGCTAACTTTAATCAAGTTATCTAGCGCATTAACAAATTCATTATTAGAAATAAATTCTAATTAACTAATAAATTATTAATGATTTTTAACTATTAAAAATCTAATCTATTAGTGAATAATCTGAGCTTTTGTAAACTATTTACTAAGCTCGGATTATTATGATAGTGTTTACCAAGTTTTAACTATTAAAACTCTAACACTTTTTTCGGTTCATTTATTATTAGGTCATTAATCATATTAATACTAATTACAATAAATGACTCTACTAATCTAACTTATTAAACATTTTAATAACCAGATTAATATTAATGAGAATTAACAAGTTTTCTAACAATTAAAAAACTAATCTCATTTTCATAGCTAATAATGTATTTACTGATTTTAATCATATTAAAAACAATACATAAAAAATAGGCTATGATGCATGTATGACATATCAAATATATTTGTGTAGGCAAATCTAATCTAAATGACATACATATGCATGACAATGCTTTTATCATCACATAATATAAAGCATACATGAATTGACCGAGTACTGTGGATTATTTAACCTAAAAAAAATAGGAATCTAAAATTATAGAAATATCCCCAAGGCATTCCTTGGTCTTCTTGTAATTTTCGAGTCTTCCAGTCTCTTCAGGTCACTCCGATTCATCTCATGAATCCGAAATAGTAAATCCGTACGGAACGCACTAGGCAACACTTGCCAACAGAACCGTGCAAAAATATGAACAGTACCCAACAACGTCCGCGTGAACAGTACCCCGCATGAACAGTAACAGTGAACAGTACTCGTGAACAATACCTGTCATGCGTATTTCCGATTTCGCCCTTCCGACTTCTCGATTTTTCCAGGTCTTCAATATAGGTTAGATTTTTTTTTTTTATAATACAATAACAGAAAAAAAAAATTATACAACCCATGAATCCTAAATCCACAGTACCATATAATTAACGATCAATCATGTTTTTGTAAATTAACAAATTTAATATACATATAAAAACAACATACAGTCAATTTAATTAGTGCCTACACAATCATACATAAAGGAGCATCGAAAACAATTTCCTGTTTCGGAAAAAAAAATTGGCTCTGATACCAATTGTTGGAACCCCGTTCACTGGTAACGCAGCGGAAATATGTTTTAAAATTTTTAATACAGATCATAAATGATCTGGAACCAGTGAACTTGAGACCGTAATTATTTTTCCGGAACTAATAATACATACAATATGTAAACTCAGGATATTGTAATCAATATAAAAATATATAGAACCTTACCAAAGTTTGGAGGCTCCTTCACTTTACGATATCTCCTAGTCTGTACCATTGATCTTCTAGCTATATCCCGAAACTGGTAACTACGTATGGACGCGTCACGTACTCAGGAACTTTGGAGGATGTAGAGAGAATATGAAGAAACTATTTCTTCCAAAGAGAAAAAATAACTAAGAACAATTCTAGTTCTTAAAAAAAATATTAGTAATATATATATATATATATATTTTCAATAGTGCAACAATTGCACAACACCTTGTGCCTTTTTCTCTCTTTGTTTCTTTCTCACGCACAACACTTGTGCTTTCTCTTTTTGGAAAATATCAAACACACACCAATTTTGTGCTGATTACTTTCTCTTTTATTTATTTATTTTCTTAAAAATTCAAAATCAATTTTTTTTCAAAAAACAAATAATTCTAATCTTTTAAGATATCAAATATCTTTAAAGATATTGATTAATATTTATTTTATTTAATATGATTTGAATTCAAACTATTTAAATTCAAAATTTAATTTAATAAAATAAAAATCATATTATCTTATTTATTCAAAAAAACAAATATCAACAAACATCATCCATTTAGTGATTAATAACATGATTAAATAATCTTATTATTTAATTTATTTAATCACCATTATTTGTTAATTAAATAATCTCATCATTCAATTAATTCCCGAATAAATACGTGTCACTTTCATAACACAATTAATTGGACTTTCCAATTAATTATCCGTGACCCTTGTTACCTAAATCGATCGGGCTAGTAAGGGGACCTAATGGACCCACAGTATTTTGAGCTCCAATAATTTTTGGAATCATTAATTAAACTATTTAATTAATATTCCTTGATTATTAACTCCGGTGTTATTCCACTAAAAACCCGAAGCTGCACTCTCTTAACTGCAGACGTTTTTACACAGACCGATACAACTCGGTGTCCATCGATATAGCTATTATACATGGTGTGATCCTCCACAGTGGTTCATAATTAAAGCTGGGTCATAATGTCTGTTATACCCCTCTAATTACATATATCCTTTAAGTACCGTTGATTCTCTAATGGACAATATATCATATTTCCTCATGGAATTAGGAGAGCGCTCATATTGTCCAAGCCCCGAATCAACCCTTAAGGGAACTACCATCTACTTCTCACAAGAAGAAGTGGATTCCACTATTGTGTACATACCTTCCCAGCCATAAGCCAAACCGCAATCCCAACATACTGAGTATATTGATCAGGAACTGCATCTGACCTCACCCATGGTATATCAAAGACCACGATCTAACCTGAAGGAGTCGATAAGACACTCAGGATTAAAATCACCCACATATAGCCATCATTAGTTGATATATATGAATCTCATCAGTAAACGGGTCTTGGTGAGAGATTCATATAGATCATAGCCCAGTCCTATATGATCACATCATACAAGGTGCCTCCATTCCCATATCTCATACGAAGCATTCATGATAGAATCACCGTACATTACGGAATGGACCGCAGCTATAGATTAACCACAAATAAAGTACCCAGCTTTATTTGTTATCTATGGACTCTTTAGATTGCACGTCTCTAACTGTATCCATCTGTATATGACACTCATATACACAACTCGAGATTACATCCGGCAAACTAGGATGTTCATAAATGTTAACGGAAATTTTGCTCGGGATGAGAAATCTCAGTTAACGCCCTCGAGACCACTACCATGTAGGTGGTGGCCAAAATTCATTGTATATGTAACAGTGATTTATAAAGTGACAAGTAAGCAAGAATGTTTTTATTGAACATGCATGGTATACAAATACAAAGGTTCTTCTCTCTTTTCTTTCAACTCTCTCTAGGGAATGGTCAATTGTTAGTCGTATGCCTGTCGAATAGTAGTCTCCTCTTTTTCATTTCATTTCTTTTCTATTTATACATAGTTTATAGGTCAACAGATTGATTCTCCCTTGATTTTCTCAGTCTCCTCCTTATCGGGCGGGATTTCTTGCTTTAATGTCATTGACTTTTGAATTGACGTCCGAATTGAGAGTATCGTGGTGGAGATCAGTTTGTTTCCTTTTTGGATTTTATTACTTGTTCTGCATGTATGTAACGTTTCCAGATATGATTCAATGCATTCCTCGTATGCTTTCAGTATGATCCTTTATGGATGTCGTTGGATATGACGATATGGTGTGGTGCATCAACCAGGGAGGTTGATTAGTATTTCGACCTTGATATCTGAGAAGTTTCATCCAGCTTTGAGCCAAATCTGGCTTCCCTTGACCTTTTCGAAGCTAGGTGTGGCCTTGACTGACCTTTTGAAGCTAAGTGTGGCTTCGACTGACCTCGCGGCCTTTTAGGGACATTCTTCTGTGTCAATCGAGGTACAAACGAGTCTTTGAAGCACTTGCAAGATGACCTCGATTTCTAGGAGCTTCTAGTTTTGGTGATGCGGGCTAGATCTGATCGTTCCGGGCTTTATCCCGGATGTTTCAGGAGCCCGTCCTTGTTCCTGGGGTGGTATAGCAGTTCGGCTCTGGACAGAGAGGTCTCCTGGTGGAAGCTCTCGGGTCAGGGCTCTATCCTGGATGTTTCCGGAAGCCCGCCCTTGTTTCTGGGATGGTATAGTAGCTCGGCTCTGGATTGAGAGGTCTCCTGGTGAAACTCTCGGGTATGGAACCAAGTCGGGGAGGTGGAAAATTTCCCTTTAGTCCTTAGCCAATTTTGGCTATTAACAATATATGGACAAGTTATAAAATAAACAATACAACAATAATGAATTGAACTTTTCTTTTTATTTATTTCATAAATCCATTTACAAATTACATCTTTAGGGCATAAACCCCAACACCGGGGACCTTATTTTCTCTAAGGCTCTTAACTTCTTAGGATTTACCTTGATCCCCCTCTGGTGGACCTGAAACCCAAGGAACTTTCCCGATGGCACCCCAAAAACACATTTATTTAAGTTGAGCTTCATCACATACCTTCTCAACACCCCAAATGTTTCTTATAGATCAGTTGCATGCTTTTCTGCTGTGATGCATTTTGTCAGCATGTCATCTATGTATACCTCTATGTTTCTTCCGAACTGTCGGGCAAACATCTTGCTTACCAATCTTTGGTAAGTTGCCTCGGCATTTTTGAGGCCAAAATGCATTATTATGTAGCAGTAAAGCCCTTGGTCGGTTGTGAAAGCAGTCTTTTTCTCATTTGGGCCAAACATTTTGATCTAGTTATAGCTCGAATAAGCCTCTATAAAACCCAGTAGTTCATGCCCTACTGTTACAACGACCAGCTAATCTGTTCGAGGCAAGGGGAAACTATCTCTCGGGCATGCTTTGTTTAGGTTTGTGAAATCCACACACATCCTCCATTGCCCATTTTTCTTCTTTACAAGTACGATATTGGTGACGCACTCCGGGTACTGCACTTCCCTGATTGAACCTGCTACTAGTAGCTTATGGACTTCATCCTTGATCTCTTGACTTCTCTCAGGGTTGAAGCGTTACCTCTTCTGGATTACTGGTTTCCCATCGGGGTTAACTGCAAGGCCATGGGAAATTATTTTGGTGTCAATCCCCAACATATCTTCGTGTTTCCATGCAAACACGTCCTTGAATTCTTTTAGCAAGTTGACCAGCTTATTTTGTACTTGTTCTGTCAACTGTGCCTCTAGCTTCACTGTCTGCTCGGGGTTTTTGTCATCTATCATGACTTCATTAGTTGGTTCCCCTTCCTGGTCTTTCCCATCTTTTGGAGATTTCTCCCTTAGGTCCAAGTCGAAACGGGTTGGAGTCTCCACTTTTTCCACTTCTTCCACTTCTTCATCCACCTTCGGACACTTTTCCTGCACGGAGAGGTCTATCTGTATTACATCCGACTCTGCTTTCTCTCTATAAACCGCCAGATTGGCTTTCCTTGACCATTCATGGGAACCCTTCAAGACACCGACCCCTGCCTCAGTTGGAAACTTGACGGTCAAGGCATAGGTTGCCGTGACAGCCTTCGACTTGTTTTAGAAAGATTTTCCTAACAAGGCATTGTAAGGCTAATTCTCAGTGTCGACAACAACAAAGTTTTATAGTATTGTCTTTTGACATGGGAAGCTTCCTATTTCGACAGGCAATTTAACTGTCCCTAATGATCTCACTTCTGCTCCACAGAATCCTCTGAGCGGAATCATCAACGGCTGTAGATCTTTTCTTTGTAACCCCAACTGATCAAATACCTCGACACTTAGGATATCCGTTGTGCTTCTATTATCGATCATCACACTTCTTACTTCCCTATGATCGATGCGAACTGACACCACGATTGCATCTCTTGGTCTGAATTCAAGTCCATGGGCATTGGCTTCGGAAAAAATGATCAGGTCCCAACCTTGCTTGAACTTCATTTGGTCAGGACCTACAGAGTTTACTTCTAGGTTCCTCTGACCATCTATTGCTTCACGGCCTTCTATCATTCTCTCCCGGCTACTTCTTCCTATGCGTGGTCCACCGAAAATGGTGTTGATAGCTCCAACCCCTTCCGAATTTCCTTTAGGACTGCCTGTCTTGTCTTGGTCATTATGCCGATCATCTCCACTTTTCAGAACCACATTGCAAGTCTCATTTTCTGATCAATTTCTCTATATAATCCTGTTAACAGGGTTTTCTGTCAAGGGATCAAAGGAAAATTTTCCAACAGGTACCTGTCTGGTAAGGACCAACCCCAGCTCCCAAATGCCTAGCTTGATTGATACCATGACCCAGAGGAAATCAATATTTGGTAGAGCCGGAACCTCGACCACCTATCTACCTAGATGCAACGCCAGAGATACGAACCAGGAAAGGCAGGTACCACGCTGTACATCTACTCTAACACCTGATGAAGAGGGTACCGTGATATCACGTACCTAGTACTACGCAAGTACCCTATACTTCATACCTGGTATCTCGATATCACGACATATACTCGGGATCCCAGTGCACATTGACATCAGCCAAGAATCCAACCAAAACAGGTATTCCACATGTCCAGCAAGACAAATATCACCATGAAGTCACTAGCATGATAAAATAAGCACCACACCAGTAAGTCAGATCAACACACCAGTATATCGCGCCACCAGGACGTATAATCGATATTCTACTCCAAGCTACGCATGCAGGAAAAGTTGACTCCTTCGCCATTTAAAACGCTATAAATGATATAAAACGGTCAACCGAATTAGAGTTTAAATACGACTGTTATTAACGGGATCAAATCTCGCTCCTTTTGCCTCACTCAACTCCTTTTAACGCCCAAAATAGGACTCCAAATATTCCTCATTAATACGGCCGCATTCTGAGGGATACTGAAAGTCTATATATACTGCCATGAAGGACAAAAATAGGGGAGACCTTTGATCATGAAAAAATAGACATTGACATAAACATATTCTCCACCATCATCCTGTGTAAAAAAAGAGAGATAAGAGATGAGAGAATATGTTGTAATATTGATATAGTAAATCTTTAATAAAGCAGTATCTTTCATATTATTCTAGTTCATTTGCATTCATTCATAGTATTCTCCAATTATAAAAGGAACTTCGGTACCAAAGGTACCTTCCCCGCTACCATCTACCGGAAGTGGACAAGGGTGTTAATTGGAACTTCGCTCCCTGGGTGGATTTTCCCGTTAACAAATCCCTTAGTTGGTAGCATTTGGAAGTCTCATGACCGTTTTCCCGATGAAATCGACAGTACTTTGAGGTGTCCGTCCTTGCAAAATTGGACTGATTATGGGGCTTTTTGTACATGTTTTTTATTCGATTACATTCAGAATTTCTTCCTGCTTCTAAGCCAGTTGTGTATAATTAGTGTATTGCATCTTGAAGGTTCTATTGCTTTTTTGATCATCATCCTTGCGACATTCCTTGCCTTTCCCCGAATTGTTCTTTTGGTCTCTTTATTGTTTCCCTTTTGAACTATTATCTTTGGGGTTTTGGCTATCTCCTACTCGGCCGACATGTATAAGCTCTCATTCATGGGCTATCTGCTCTTCTTCGGCCATTGTATATCCTCATGTATCATCTACCAAATTTGCATAGGTGGTTGGCCCTCTCTGCCTTAGGTTGAGTGACAACTGGCTGTGCTGTAAATTGTTGACAAATGCAGACACTACCGCCTCGTCGTTGGGGTCTTGCACTTCCAAGATTTCCTACGAGAACATGGTGAGGTAGTCGTTTAACTTCTTGTCCTTTCATTGTTTCAAGGTTGAAAAGACGGATGTTGATTTTCTGCTCTGAATATTCCCCATGAATTGCCTGGTGAAAGCTTGTATAATTCTTCAAAATTCCTAATTGATCCACTCGCGAGGCTGCCAAACCATCTAGACCCATGATTCTTTAATGTTTGAGAGAACATCCTACATAGGAGTAGGTCATCATAGTCATATTGCGTCATCGCACTTTGGTAAATTCTGACGTGCTCTTGAGGGTCAGTGTTGGCCTTGAATTGCTCCACATGTGGCATCCTAAACTTTTCTGAAAAAATGAGTTTGCCTTATGGAAGCAGCTAATGGACTGCCAGAGTTACCAATTAGTAAATTCCAGCAAACTTGTCTTCGCTCCAATGCCTCTATCCTTCTTAACAGGACTTCCCACTCTCCTTCCAGTTCGCCGTGCTCGTCAAACTTTAAGCTAATGGTAAGACCATGAGGGTCCCTTGAAATTCGCCCTATGAACTGGGCGTCACATATGTTGACTTAGGTGGGGGGGCTGTCTCCCTTCACCTCCTATGCGGAGCTTCCTCGTCAGTTGAGGCTGGTCGGGATCTCCTCCTGTGACCGTCATACCTGTCATCTCGGTCATAACTCATTCCCCGTCCATGGTACTTTCCTACATCTTCCTGTAAACTGGACTCCCTGTGTTCTCTTCTTTCTTGGTTTCCCCGGCCCCCACACTCTCTGTGATCCTGGTCATCTCAGTGATCATCTCTCTTTTGGGAATGTTCCCTCCTTTCACGACAATCCGCCCTATCTCTACCAGATTTCTACGGTGCACCTGAGGTATTAACCACTATTTCAGAATGCACCTTGGGGTCCCGAGCTACCACCGGCATAGATAACTAGTATGATGAGGTCAAGTTGGTAGCAGTAGTTATATTGATCCTCTGTCTAGCGGCGTCCTCGATGACTCTCCGGAGTGACTCCTGGACTTGCCAGAAAGCATCCTGGGAAATACTGGGGATGACTTCTGTAGAGGTTATCACATCCTATCCGGTGGAAGTCAGTGTTCTAGAAGGTAAATCTTCTCTGGCAGCACTGGTGTTCGTTAGACCAGTATCATTAACACCACATGGGGTGCCACTTTCACGTAGGGACTGAATTCCGTCTGTACTATTTGCCATGTTACTATCACACAAATTCCTTTAGATTTTATTGCTCTAGTTCCCCCCTCATTTTAGCGCTAATTGTTGATGGTGATTTTTAGGATTATGTTATAAACTCAATCACGCGTCTAACAAATTATCATGAATTGATAATAATATTATGAACAAGAAAGATAAAAAGAGCAGGCAAACATAGATTTTATATGGAAAACCCAGGAAGGGAAAAAACCACGGTTGCCGATGACGGTGAGGGAAAAACTCCACTCTATGAATATGTTACAAGCTCAACCTCTCTTACAATCTTGTATACTTAGTTTTTGTTAACCCATTTAGGGCATTTTTTAGGGTCTATTTATACATGTATAGAATCCTGATTCTTGGAGTACAAGTAAAAGAAAATGCAGCAGTAACTTAATGAAACTCTGACTTGTCAGAGTCATCGTTTTTTGTTCTTTCCCGTTTTTCATTGTTTGCGTTTTAAACAAATCAGGTCTTTTGCCTATTCTAGACTCTGATATCTCTAAGGAAGTTTGTTTCCTTATCAGAGTATGCTTCGTGAAATCTTATTTGAATGAGATTCTTCTTTTGCGTATTTGAATCACGATTACATTGGATTCTACATTTGCCACGTGTCGCTTTACCGACCATCTGCCAAACCCGGCCAAACCCGACCAAACCTCTTTCACCCCCGACAAGGGATCTACACCCGATCGGATAACTCAACTCGATCATTTGGGTTTCCCCGACCATCTTAGGTTGTCCCAGCTGGATCTTCTTTACTTGGCCAATCTGATTACTTTGGTTGAATGTTTTGCACCTGGCCATCTAAGTAACTCTGACTAGGTATTATGGGGTTATCTTCTAGCCATCTTAGGTTGGCTCAATCTAGTCGACATTTGTTGATACATCACTTTTAATTCCCATGAAATACGGCGTGTATGCTGATGTATCATCTATTCGGATTTTACCAATAACAAGAGACAATACTTAGTGAGAGACAGAAATAGAAGTGGAGAATATCTGTAGAATTTTCTCCCATCTTCAATCAGAGTATGGGTAATTGCATTGTGGCAAAAGGGGACTTTCCGATCCGTAATCGTTCTCCGACCGGTGATCAATCCCAGGTGTTCGATTCGCTTCCACCGTAGGATTTCTGTATGGTGAACGGTAATCCGATTCGTTTTGTTAGCATCAAATTTTACTTTCAATTATATATTGGATGTGGCTTATGCAAGTGAGTTTTTCTATTGCTTATTATATATTGAACAAAAAGTTGGGTGCTTTTAACATAAAGCAACAAGAATGGAAAGTGTTTCCAGGACAATTACCGGCTTACTCTGACTCTCTTTGTGTTTCACTCAATGGGGATGTTATAATACCTTGTTTTCACCGGTCAGTTTTTCAGTAGCAAGTATCGTGATTACTGGATTGGTCATTTTTGATATTCTGAAATTAAATAACAATCAATTATATTTAATTTGTGTCTACATGTATATATATATCACATATATAAAATTTTGGTAACGTAAACATGAAGCATGGGGCATGTGAAAAAATACAGAAAAATTATGTTCATTTACAATGGCGGTTCTAGAGGTTTGATTCATCGGAAGAGAAATGGATTAATAAGGATGATCAAATGATGGAAAAACAAGTTGTATTTTTAGGTAGCAATTTATTGGGAAGTCGGCCATCATTCTCGGTTCAGGCAGCAGGAAATGCAAGAGAATTTGCAGGGAAGATTTTTTATTTTAATTATCGTACTCGCATTACCTGCTGTGATACTAAATTCATGTTTGATTTTTTTCTTGGGGGCCATCCAAAGTTTATTATTGGATGGAGGATGATAAGCTGCCAAAGATTTCGATACATCCTCCGTTTATTACAAGCAACCACAAATAATTAAGTTGTAATTAATTAGTTTTTGTTATTTTATCTTCTATTCTATTATGTTTCTTCAATTTTGATAAGTATCGGAGTTTTTATATAATAATAGTTGTCTATTTAGGAAGAAGATTTTGTTGTTTTCAACCAGGATTGCTGCTCCTGTCAGCTCTGCTTCCCTTTGCCAACCTAGAAGGATCAAGTTGATTAAACTTCAATCTTCTATTTAAAACGGTTTTAAGTTTCAAGCATCTAACTTGTCCCCTTTGTTTTTTCTCTTTATCTAGCTAGATAATATCAATCATATCTAGCTCAGTTGCCATGATAGTTTAGGCAGTTTACAGTAAAGGTACAACTTTTTTGTGAAAATTTTATATGCACATCAACTAAAGTGTTAATTTATTAAAAAAAATATAAACAATGTAATTAGACTTATTACGGGGACTGCCATAGTCAGTTGAAATTTAGGGGAAGTTGCTAAGTTGGAGATGGTTGTACAGGTTCATTCTTTCTTATAGAAAACCCAATTTTAATGATAATTAGCTAGGTTCAAGGGGTCTTATAAAATGAAGAAATTCTATTTTTTTTCTTCTTCCTAGAATGCACAGTTGACAAACCCCAGATGTGTCAAGCTTTGTAGTACTTCATTAAAGAAAAAAAAAGTGGTGCTATTGACACCCCCACTACTTGAACTATTTAAGCTTCATATTTTAAAATTTTGCTGTAATTATATAAAATTAAATGTTTTTATTAATTTTTTGATTTATTTGCAAGATTACCCTTTTACTTATTTTTCAAATTTAATACACCCCATATCTTTTTCAAAAAAATAGAAATAAAAATACAATTCATCCATAATATATTTTTTTGAACATCCATTTTATTAAGGCGAAAACTAGGTAGAACAACAACAAGGAAAACAAAGCTGGCAACGCAGCTGAAGAGGATCAAGAAGCACCCCCAAGGCACGACAAAAACGATTGCCCAGACAAACAAAGAAGAAACAGGGCCGATAGATGCAAAAGAAGAAGAAGAAGAAAAACAACAGCCAATTACAGAGATACAACCCAAAAACAGGGCAAGAAAAAAAGGAGGGGAAGCCAAAGCACGAAACAGACCAGACATCATCAGAGACAGAACTGGAGTCGTAAAAACAACATACCACACCCAGAAAAGAGACCTCAAGTATCACTCCAAAACACAAAGTCCCCACTCTGACTTGAACCATTTTTAGCTAACATATCCGCAAACGAGTTTGACGATCTAGGATTGTAGATCACCTCTATATTGCTCAAAAATCTAAGAATACCCTGAATTTCATATATGGTATTGACATGTTTTAGGCTCCCAAAACCTTCATTATTAACCCAAGACACCACCACCTTAGAGTCACTATCCACCACAACTCTCCAATTAATTAAATCTCTTCTCAAAGCGCAAATCTCACAAGCCTTTCGAACAACCAAAATCTCTATTGTGTTTGCGTCATGAATGCCCAAATATGAAGAGAAAAGGCAAATAACTCTGCCGCTTGAATCTCTCAGCACACCACCCATTCCAGATTGACCCGAAGAACCTTTTGTTGAGCCATCAACATTAAATTTAAAAGTATCCATTTGAGGAGGGCGCCAAACATCAGTCCTTCGACCTCCTGACCCAAGCTGTGTTAATGCAAGAATCCTTGATGTTAAGACACATCACGGAGATATGGTCAGCTGAACCTTTTCAATAATATTTAAACCACCAACCAATTCTAAATTTTTCCTGATCAATGGTTTGAGAGATATCTACTTGAGCACCTTTGAAGAGTATTTGATTCCTACACTCCCATGTAGTCCAAATTACTGCAAAGAATGCCACTCCCCAAGCTCTAATAGAATTCGGAGCTGGACATAAATTCTGCCATCCAATACACCACTCCTCCACTGAATTATTTGAGCAACAAGATACATCCCACCAGTTCAAACACTCAGACCATACTTTCCACGTCCACCTGCAGTGAAGGAAGAGGTGGGACGTTGTTTCAATAGCATCGTTGCAAAATGGGCAGCTCAAATCTTGGGGGCCATAACCAAATCGATTCATAACCTCTTTGACTATCACCCTACCTCGTAAGAGTTGGCATGTAAATAACTCAACCTTCGGAGGACACCACCCTTGCCAAATAAGCTTGTAGGATCCCTCATTGTTCCTCAGCTCTTCTTCCAGGCATCTTCGAAAAGAACCCACAGAAAACAGTCCATTAGAGTTGTAGCTCCATGCAATGGTATTTGGAACCATTTTTCGAACAGAAAGACTTTCAAGGCAAGAGTTAAAACACGGTCATTGTTCCAGCTCCTAATCGAAGAGTGGTCTTCTACCAAGACCTTCCACGTCCATTGCGAACCCACCCACTGACCAATATCCCGAACTGGACCATTTTTGTTTATTGCAAGGGTTGAAATTCTTGGAAAGGCACCCCTTAAAGGTACAGAATCCCCTAGCAAATCACTCCAAAACCGGGCTCTCTCCTTATTAACCACTATCATCTTAAACCTCTCTTTTAAGAGTCTAGCTAACTCTGATCCCTTTTCAAACAAACTGTGGATAGATTTTACAAAAAAAAAATTTAGAATTTGACACTTTCCAATCCCACCAAATATCCTTGATCGAGATTTTGTACTTGTCGCCAATCACTATCTTCCATAACGAGGACTCCTCCCTACCAAAATGCCACACCCAATTTGCTAATAAACTTTTATTTCTATCAAGGATTCTACCCACCCCAAGGCCACCATTTTTCTTTGTTTTGCATATCGACACCTAATCCACCAAATGGGTTGTTTTCTTCTCCAACCCACCTCCCAAAAGAAACTACGTTGCAATTTTTCCATTGCCTTAAAGACACCCACGAGCATTTTGAAAATAGACATATAATACATGGGGATACTAGATAACACCGCTTTTATAAGAACCAACCTACCACCTTTATTCAAAAATTCCTCTTCCAAAGAGCCAACCGAGTCTTAAAATGCCGAATTAAATTTTTCCAAGAAGCCAAGGCGCATGGCATAGCACTAAGGGGCAAACCTAGATACTCAATCAAAGAGTGATCTTTTTGCATTTAAAACTAGCAGCCCATTCATCCCTCATATCCACTTTTTACCCAATTCTTACAATACAAGACTTGTGGAAATTGATTTTCAAGCCCAATGACAACTCAAAGCACCTCAGAATTCGTCTAGCATTGAAGAAGCCTTCCATGTTGGGTTGAAGGAAGAGAATAGTGTCATCCGTAAATTGAAGATGTGATATATGAACCCCATTTTCCCCAAAAGAGGCACCATTGATCATACCCAAGACATAAGCTTTTCTAAGCAAGCAACTCAATCCTTCCACCACCATATTGAAAAGGAAGGGAGATAGCGGGTCTCTTTGAAGAAGTGCCTTTTCAATACCAAATTAGGGCGTCAGACTACCATTAATTAAAACCGAGAGGAGCGGCGAGGAGATGCCATCCTTTATCCATTTCACCCATTTCACCCCAAAAACCCATATCTTCCATGATAGAGTCTCAGAAATCATGATCAACATTATCATAGGCCTTCTCGAAGTCCAAATTTACTGGAAGACCTCCCACCCTATCCTTTTT
This sequence comes from Dipteronia sinensis, assembly GCA_033220585.1. Taxonomy (NCBI): domain Eukaryota; kingdom Viridiplantae; phylum Streptophyta; class Magnoliopsida; order Sapindales; family Sapindaceae; genus Dipteronia; species Dipteronia sinensis. The sequence goes on from CM065642.1 coordinate 16,250,859, forward strand.
CCAAGCATGAATAATTTCTTCCGCCACATCAAAACTATCCAAGATTTGCCGACCCTTTATGAAAGCCATTTAAGAGTCACCAATGATCGAATTCATCTCCTTCTTGTTACGGTCAGCCAACACCTTGGCTAGCACCTTGTACATGGAACCAACCAAACTTATTGGCCTTAAAATCCAACATCGTCTCCAGCATGCCACACTTCAGAATTAAAGTAATAAACGAGCTATTCAACTTACTAACAATGGTACTATCATTGTGGAATTCCCAAATAAAGTTCATAAAATCTTTTTGTATCACCTCCCAATTAGCTTTTACGAAAGTTAGGTTCATCTCATCCGACCCCGGGGCTTTGTTCCCATCACAACTACATAGAGCCTTTCATACCTCTTCCATGTAAAAACAGGCCTCCATCGACTCTTTTTGTGAAAGGGAAAGTTTGTTGACCACCAAATTATTTACTTTTGGCCTCTGCCAAGGAACTTTCTTAAAACGGATCTGACAATCTAACCCCATCAAAAGCGATGTCATTAATGAAGTTACTCCACCTTCTTCCATTCGCAATTAAATGAAATTATTTGGTGTTCATATCTCCCTCTTTTAATCATATCACTCTAGATATTTGTCTCCACGTTTGTTCTTCCTTTTGTACGCCTTTCTAATACTCCGAAATGATATTCATTCTATCGTTTCGTAAACATTCCATCCAACCACCAACAACTGCCATATTCTCTACATCCGCCAACCGGACCTCAAGTTGACTCAGAGGTGTCGCATTTTTATTCTTCAAAGCTAACCACTTCTTAATGTTTCTTTTAGATGCCTTGAGCTTGGCCGAGAGAACTATACTTCTACAACCTGTGGCCTTACACTCCTTCCATCCTTTCAACGCCACATCCATCACTTCTTTGTCTTCAAACCAATTATTGTAGAACCGGAAAGGACAAGGACCCTAATCTTGTATAGGTTCCCCAATCATGATGGTATTGTGGTCCAAGAGAGTTCCGTAAAGACCCCTTTGAACAAGCTTGGGGAACCAACTAAGCATCATTGGCAAAATCAAGAACCGGTCTAAGCTAGCACATGAAGCTCTCTCCCAATGATTACACCAAGTGAAAGAAATGCTCAAAAGGGGATCTCTCCAATGCAATGTTAAATCATTGAGTCAATGCTATAATTTAGCACAAAGTAAAAAAAAAAATCATGCTCCAATACAGTGCCAAAAGCTGGGCACAGTGTATAGCATATGCTAAATTTGGCATATCAATAAATGCAGCCGTATTTATTAACTTTTTAAATTTTAAATAATAAAAATTTAAAAAATTTGGTAGGGAAAATTGATATTCAAACACAATAATTCTACTTTGCCCAAATTTAGTGTCCAAATCTGGTGCCCAAATAATGTGTCAACGCTATAATCCATTCATTTAAATTGTACTATACTTGCATGATTTAAATAAATGGATTAGAGTGTTGCCACATCATTTGAGCACCAAATTTGGGTAAAGTAGCATTACTCATTCTAAAAAGATATTCAATGCATTCATTGAATGCATTAGCTTTATTTGTTGACTTTTATAATCAAATAGAATTTTGCATTGAAGTACAATGCTAAAATAATATGCCAAATATAACATTTTACTATTTCTTATGTCAAATTTGATATTAGCATATACATTGGAGATGGTTTTAAACTGAGCAATCAGAAACAGTGCGATCTATTTGTCCACTAGTAATCTTGTGATCCAGAATAGAAGACTCAAGTTCGAACTCTATGTCTGGCATATATGGATGTGAAACTAAACCATAATTGGTAATTGGAAGGAAGGAGGTTTTATATGAAACCGCACGGTTCGATTTGCAATGGGACAATGAATTTATGTGTTAAGAGTGTATATAGGGGTGGGCGTGGTTCGGTTTGGTTCGGTTTTGGCTAAAACCCTATTGAACCGTTATATTTTCGGTTTTTGAAAACTTGAATCGGTTTGAACCATATTGGACCACAGAACCGAATTGAACCGAACACCTATATCTCGGTTCGGTTCGGTTCGGTTCAATTCGGTGTTGGGCCTATTGGGCTTTGAGGTTTTTTTAATATATTTTTTCAATTTTTGTATCCTTTAACAGTTCTATTTTTGTATTTAGACCGTTGGCCTTTAGGCAATTGATTTTGGGCTAATTTTTTTAAAAATCCCTTGCATTCAAAACAAATCTAAATTGATCACATTACTGTTTAACTAATCAAATTTAGCCCAATTCAATCATAAGTACCTGCTCAATAGTTATTATTCTACCAAATTCATTACATACATTACATAGAATGATAGAAGTCCAAAATAAAATAAGATCATACATAAATAATTCAACATACAATCCATAATAAAATTTTTTTTTTTGTATTTATAGTTCGGTTCGTCGGTTCGGTTCGGTTTTGGAAGGTTCAAAACCAAAACCGAACCATATTCTATGCGGTTCATTCGGTTCGAACCGAATTGAACCGAACTCAACCTTAAAATCGAACAAAACACCATGTTTCGGTTCGGTTTGGATCGATTCGGTTCGGTTCAATGAACCGTGCCCACACCTAAGTGTATGTAGTTAGGTAAGTTTTATTTAAGCAATAATGCCAATTCTAATACTTCTACTCTTCTAGCATTCCCTCTTTTAATTAGTCATTAGTCATGGCTTTGACGCCCTTCTAATAGGAACTCTTTTCAGATTAATAGGAACGGATGAATTACAAAAAAAAATAGTTGAAGCGGTGATGAATTCTTAATATTTTATATTTATGAAAGCTACAATTTTTTAAAAAGTTACTGTAGCTGCATTTAGTTTAAAATTACAGTTTAGAATTTTGCATCAAAATTTAAATCCAACATGTTTATAATCTTATTTTCCGTGTTATGTAAAAAACATATATATTCAATATATATAGAAGCTACTATTAGAATCCAAAATGAAAAACCCAGTTGAAACTGCATTGCCTTTGACAGCAAGCCAATGAAAAGTTTGAAGGTGTTTGAGAAAAATATAAAACAGTTTGTTGTAAAACATTAAAGAAGAAGAACAAAAAGGTTGGATTCTAAAAACTGGTTTGTAATGTATTTAGAATTTTTTTTTTGTCCTTTTTAGTAAATTTAATTAATGTTAAAATTTTCATTAATAAAAAAATTAGAGTGGTGCTATTGTCACACCCCCTACTAATCTATTCATGCCCCACTTTTTAAAATTTTGATAGCATCTCTCTTTAAAAAATTCTAGTAATACTCCATTTTGTTCCAAAATTATCCTTTTACCTTTTTACAATCCTTTTTTGAAAGAGTGGTGCTATTGGCACACCCCCTACTGATCTATTCATGCCCCACTTTTTAAATTATAGAATATTCTTTTTTTCCTTTATCAAAATTACTTAAAGAGACATACAATTTATGAAAGAAATCTTCTACAAAGTAAATCTATTAAAATTTCATATTCTTTTTCAAAAAAAAAACACAGTAATCTATTTCTTCAACAAAAAAAATTCTTAAACCCGTAATCTGTTTCTTCAAATAAATAAAAAAATTAATTCTTAAACCCTAAAATCCGCTTCTTACATACATCTAAAATATTATAAAAGAGTTTGAGAACGATATCAAGAATATGGAAGAATTGTTTAAGAACGATATCAAATATCTTGAAAAATTGTCTGAGAATGACATAAAGCAAGAATTGTCTGACAATGATAGTAAGCATCTGGAAATAATTCATTCTCTGGAAATAAGTTTGAAGTTTATTTTTTCTTTAGAATGATATCAAGTTATCGTTGTGTTGAAGTACCCTGTTATTTTTTATTTTTTCGTTTCCATCATGAAATAAGAAAAAAAAAACTAAAAAAAAAAAGAAATAAGAAAAAAAAAATAAATCAATCAATGAAGGTGAGAGAGATGTATACAGATACAGAGATAAGAGATAGAGAAATCATATATGGTATGTATTATGTTTGAAAAATAAATAAATGAGTAGTTTTGGAAATAAACCAAAAAATTTAATAAAAATATTTAATTTTATTTAATTAAATCAAAATTTTAAAAAGTGGGGCATGGATAGATCAGTAGGGGGTGTGCCAATAGCACCACTCTTTTTGAAAACCAAACTCTTTCATAAAAACTTTTTAAAAAATTGTTTGTTTCTTCCCGTAAATCATTCTCATCACTTCAGAATTAAATAAAACTTTAATGATATTGAAACAAAAGGTTTTAGGATTTGTAAAACCCAAAAAGATAAAAAAAAATAAAAATAAAAAAGAGTAATGTTGGAGTCTAGCAAAATTGTTATGTAGTATATAGAATTTCATTACCCTTTTAGGTAATTTTAATTAGGATAAAATTGTTATATTAAAAAAAATTTAAATGAAGTGTAAAATGATATTAAGTGGATTGTCAATAACATCACTCTTTTTTAATAAGTGATCAAAACTATCAGAGAGACATGATTTTTGACACATTTGCCATCGGTAATTGTCAGATAGGTAAGTTAAAAAGCCACAGTAAATTACTCTTTTTTAAAATTTTGAAAATATAGATCATGCCTTTTTTTTAAATATTTGAAGGATTTTCATTTATTGTGTAAGGTTGTTGGATTATTTTTTCTGTGTAAGGTTGCTGAAATATTAATCGTGTAAGGTTGTTTGTTTGTGTAAGGTTGTTGTATTAATGTTCATCGTGTAAGGTTGCTGTTGTTTGGGTGCAATAACACCTTTCTAGTGTTCATTTGGTAATTTCGTCGAACTCCTTATAGGCAAAAACGCTAACTAACACAAACACCTTCCAAGACTTTGTTTGAATGGACTTATAAGAACAAGAAAGTAATACTAGCAACAAGGAAACACAATCAACCAAAAGTAATCAAAGCACAACACAACACAAGACCAAATTGGCTACGTCCATATTGGCACTGATCTCACTGAATAATGAGAATAACAAGTACAATCCCACAAGCCTTCCCTCTTTCTTTAGGTCTCAGTCTTTTAGGATGCCATGAAAAATTGTGATTACACACTTACAAGTGTGACAAGATGCTGCTCAACTTTTCACAACTGTTTTCTGGCTACTATCTTAACAACTCACTTATATAATAAAACGGTTTAAGTTAATTACAACAAAGCCCACTAAAACCAGAAATTATAAATATGCCCAAATACAAAGTTCATGTTTCCTAAGACATATATCAGCGATCTCCACCTTGTCAAAAAGAGACATCAACCCTTGGAATTATTGGATAACGCTATGTTTATAACACCTCAAATCGACAAAAACTCCCTCGTCTCCGCACAGCTCAAGTGGTGAGGTGTCCACCTAAACTCAACAAGAGCAAAGGTTTAGCAAGATCAAGCAATGTTCAAACTTTTCTTGGTAACTGGCTTGGTAAGTATATCGGATGCATTCTCATCCGTGTGCATTAGTAATTTTTTCTGAATTTAGAGTGTAAATTAGTAAATAATAAATTAATTAATTACTGATCTTCAAAGTTGTTGAATACTGGAACTTCTCAATACTAATGTGAACCATTCAAAGTTAATTTCTTCGGTCGATTTGAATCATAAGCAAAATATATACTCATCATTACATTGGATTGAATTTGAACAATATACATTAACCGAAAATATACATTTTCTAGGAAAAACATAAAAATAAGTAGAAAAGCAGCATTCTCTATTTTTTGACATTTTCAAAACGTAACCAATCAGTATATACACCAGATTTAATTAAACAAAAGACTGCATCAGACTGAAATGGAGAGCCAAGTCTTCTACGTTGTAATTTACTTCTTCTGGTGCTAGTGGTGTAAATATGGGCCGGGCCTGGAGGGCCCGGTCCGGCCGGCCTGCCAAGGATGGCGGGCCGTGCCTGGCACGGCCCGCAACTGTAGCGGGCCGTGCCAGGCACGGCCCCCATCCTTGGCACGTGCCGGGTAAGGGTTTGAGGCACGGCGTGCCGGCCCGGCACGGCACGCCAGCACGGCGTGCCACGCGTGCCGACCGTTGGGCCCGCGGATTTTTTTTTTTTTTTTTAATTTAAGTGTAAAACGGTTTTTTTTTAAAAAAAAATAACCGTTGGTTGACGTCATGGCTGACGTCAGCCAACGGTTATGTTTTTAAAAAAACTATAAAAATTACAATTTGCCCCCTCAACTCTTGTGTTTTATATTTTTACCCACTTTTCTATTTTTTCTATAAATACTCTCACACATTCCACTTTTCATTCACTTTCTCTAATTCTCTCAATCTCTCCATTCTCAAACTCTCTATACAATTTCAATTATTCTTAATTTCATTCTTACTCTCTCTCTACTATTCTACACTACTAATATACTATTATAATATTTTATTAGTAATTTACTATTATTCTCTAATCTCTCCACCAAGATACCAAAGTTCAAACTTCAAAGGTACATTTTTATTTAAGTGTTATATTTTAAATTTAATATGTTTGTTTAGTTAGTAAATTTATCATTTTATGTTTATATCAGTTATTAATTTTATTTATTTAGTAAATTTATCATTTTTATGTGTAGGGGTTAATTTTAATTTTAATTTTTAGTAAATTAATCATTTTATGTGTAGGAGTTAATTTTAATATATTGTTTTAGTAAAATAATCATTTTATGTGTAGGAGTTAATTTTAATATATTGTTTTAGTAAAAAAAATCATTTTTATGTGTAGGGGTTAATTTTAATATACTTTTTTAGTAAAAAAATCATTTTATTTTTAGTAGTTAATTTTAATATATTTTGTTTGTAAAATAATCGTTTTATGTGTAGGAGTTAATTTTAATATATTGTTTTAGTAAAACAAAAATCATTTTTATGTGTAGGGGTTAATTTTAATATAATTATTTAGTAAAAAAATCATTTTATTTTTAGTAGTTAATTTTAATATGTTTTGTTTGTAAAATAATCATTTTATGTGTAGGAGTTAATTTTAATATATTGTTTTAGTTAAAAAAAATCATTTTTATGTGTAGGGGTTAATTTTAATACATTTTTTTAGTAAAATAATCATTTTATGTGTAGGAGTTAATTTTAATATATTGCTTTAGTAAAAATATCATTTTATTTGTAGTAGTTAATTTTAATATATTTTGTTTGTAAAATAATCATTTTATGTGTAGGAGTTCATTTTAATATATTGTTTTAGTAAAATAATCATTTTATGTGTAGGAGTTCATTTTAATATATTTTTTTAGTAAACAAAATCATTTTTATGTGTAGGGGTTAATTTTAATACATTTTTTTAGTAAAATAATCATTTTATGTGTAGGAGTTAATTTTAATATATTGTTTTAGTAAAAAAATCATTTTATTTGTAGTAGTTAATTTTAATATATTTTGTTTGTAAAATAATCATTTTATGTGTAGGAGTTCATTTTAATATATTGTTTTAGTCAAAAAAAATCATTGTATGTGTAGGGGTTAATTTTAATACATTTATTTAGTAAAATAATCATTTTATGTGTAAGAGTTAATTTTAATATATTGTTTTTGTAAAAAAAATCATTTTTATGTGTAAGGGTTAATTTTAATACATTTTTTTAGTAAAATAATCATTTTATGTGTATGAATTAATTTTAATATATTGTTTTAGTAAAAAAATCATTTTATTTGTAGTAGTTAATTTTAATATATTTTGTTTGTAAAATAATCATTTTATATGTAGGAGTTCATTTTAATATATTGTTTTAGTAAATTAATCATTTTATGTGTAGGAGTTAATTTTAATATATTGTTTTAGTAAAATAATCATTTTATGTGTAGGAGTTCATTTTAATATATTGTTTTAGTAAAATAATCATTTTATGTGTAGGAGTTCATTTTAATATATTGTTTTAGTAAAAAAAAATCATTTTTATGTGTAGGGGTTAATTTCAATACATTTTTTTAGTAAAATAATCATTTTATGTGTAGGAGTTAATTTTAATATATTGTTTTAGTAAAAAAATCATTTTATTTGTAGTAGTTAATTTTAATATATTTTGTTTGTAAAATAATCATTTTATGTGTAGGAGTTCATTTTAATATATTGTTTTAGTAAATTAATCATTTTATGTGTAGGAGTTAATTTTAATATATTGTTTTAGTAAAATAATCATTTTATGTGTAGGAGTTCATTTTAATATATTGTTTTAGTAAAATAATCATTTTTATGTGTAGGAGTTCATTTTAATATATTGTTTTAGTAAAAAAAATCATTTTTATGTGTAGGAGTTAATTTTAATATATTTTTTTAGTAAAAAATCATTTTATTTTTAGTAGTTAATTTTAATATATTTTGTTAGTAAAATAATCATTGTATGTGTATGAGTTAATTTTAATGACCTAAACTTTTTTTTTCTAGGAAATGGATCCTACCCATCCTTATTTTCCAGACGGTCTAAACATGCTGAACGATGATTTTGATCTCTCCGGACCGGCAGAAACCGTAGCGGGACCTTCTGGTTCCGGTGCCACACCGACATCACGTACCAAATCTAAGAGGTTAACATCAGACGTATGGCAGTGTTTTGACGTAGTAGAAATGACACTTCCAGACGGTACGGTCGGCCCCAGAGCCAAATGTAAGTTTTGTCCTAAGAACTATACCACTACTAAGGGTGGAACCGGTCATTTGAGAAGGCATATGCTAAAATGCATGCCCAAACACGTACATGTACCCAATACAACCCAGACACAACTGCAACGGCACCCAGACGGGTCGGTTACGACGTGGCATTACGACGCCGCCATGCTAGAGAATGTTTGGCACGGTATATTGCACAAACTGATCAACCTATTAATTTTGGTGACTGTGTTTTTTTTCAAGAATTTATCACATCTGCATTTTGCCCCCAAATGCAAATTGTTTCTAGAACCACCACTAGGAACGATTTGATAAAAATGTTTAAAACCCAACGAGATGACTTGACGGCTGAATTACAGCATCTAACTGTCTCAATTGCATTAACTTCCGATATTTGGAACGCATGTTCCAAACATGACTATTTATGTGTCACAGGACACTATTTAGACTCTGAATGTAGGATATAAAAAAAAATTCTTGGTTTTCGTCCTATGGATTTTGCACATACCGCAGACAATATTTTTGCTGTCATTCTTTCTGTTTTAGAAACTTATGACATAACTCATCGCATCCTCTCTATCACATTAGATAATGCATCGGCAAATACTAAGTCTATTGCATTGTTTACTGAAAGAAACATCCCGCAAGCTGGGGGTTATTTCTTCCACCAGCGTTGTGCATGTCATATCATAAATTTAGTTGTACAGTCTGGTTTGAAGGAAGTAAGCAATATTATAGAACGCATCAGAGATGCCATTTCTTGGATCGGTAGCTCTAATCCAAGATTTCAAGAATTTGGCAGACATTGTACATTAAACGGTCTACGACCCCGACGATTCCAAACTGATATGCCGGTAAGGTGGAACTCTACTTACTTAATGCTGAAAAATTGTTTGGAACATGATACAACTATTTCAGGTTTTTATAACATGAAATTGGCCGAAAGTGGCTGTCCACCTGCTCAATCACTAACACCAGACGATTGGTATGTGGCAAAGATTTTTGTTGATTTTTTACAGGTTTTTTACAATGCCACTGTAACCCTTTCTGGGGTTTACTACCCCACATCTTCCCAGGCAATCCATCAGATTGTGGAAATGTCTGACATGTTAAACACTTATAGGGAAGATGACTTGCTTGGCGATGCAGTTGTTGCCATGGAGACTAAGTTTAAAAAATATTGGTCTGAAATGTCTTTCCTTTATGCCTTAGGTGTTATAGTAGATCCTAGAATTAAATTAGCTGGTTTAGAATATTTGCTTGAGTTTACTGGTAAAAAATTGTCAATAGATTATTCCGAACAGATAACTGACATTCGAAACAAGTTGTTCGAAGTTTTTAGTATTTATGAGCGCAGGTTTGGCGGCATTCACACGGAACCATCACCAGAACCGGACACACAACCGTTGCCGACAAGTTGGAGCATTCTCAAACGCCGGAAAAAAGACAAATCAGCAAGTTCTTCTTCTTCAACTACACGATCTGCTGCATCTTCTGGTGCCGAACTGAATAGGTTCCTTGAAGCACAGTTTGATGCCGACGAAAACACGGAGAATTTTGATCTGTTGTTATGGTGGAAGACCTATAGCTACAGGTATCCGGTCTTGTCACACTTAGCACGTGACATACTGGTTATCCCCGTGTCCACTGTGTCTTCAGAACAGGCATTCAGCACGAGTGGACGAATTATTGAACCAAGAAGAAATTGTTTGACTCCAGAGATGGTGGAGGTATTAATATGCATTCGGGATTGGGAGCATGCTCGAAAGAGGATGCAAAATGAAACGGTAGATGAACAATTTATTCAAAATTTCTCCAATTTATATGTCGATGAGGGTTCCGGCAGTAACCAGGTCCAGAACTAGGTTGTACATATACATTTACTTGTAATACGATTGCACACTTTTTCCCTTACCAAGTTTTTATCCCACTGGGTTTTCTTGGTAAGATTTTTAATGAGGCAATCATGTAAATATGTAATACTGAAAGTCCGAAATAAATAAAGAATTCTTCATTTCATATTTTTATCTACTTTTTTTTTCTTTCATGTTTTATCTTTATTTATTTTTTGAATTAATTCATTAAATAAAATAAAAAATGTATCTATAATCTATTATTAATTTATTATAAACATTTTTTTATTATATTAAAATAATAATATATAAAAAAAATTAAAAAAAAAATAATATGGGCCGGCCCGGCACGGCACGCGGCACGGCACGGAAGGGCCGTGCCGGGCCCCCATTTAGGAAAACGGGCCGTGCCGATGTGGGCCTGGCCGGCCCCCTTTTACACCACTATCTGGTGCAAGTAGATAATGAGTGGCCCGAGTAGGTGTGATTTGTTACAAATATTATTTGTCAAACCTGAGTACGTGTTGGACCCAGCTATACCCTCTAAATATACAAACAAACTCAATTTGATCTGGTCCTATGCTAATATGAGTTGTGCTGAGTTTTGAAAGATATGTCAACACGTCATTATTATTAAGCAAGGACAAAGAGCTTCTCGATCTTGATTTCAATCCTTATCTTAGCAATAAATTAACTATAATGGTTATGCATAATAAGGTCCTTCAAAACATGAGAAAGATACCAACATCCAATGTGGGTTGGTATAGTAATAAAGGATGCTCATGCAGTCGAATAATATCTCAGTTTTGAGTTACTACACCGTATATGATATATATAAAAAATTGAGAAAGATTATATATATATGTATAGTTTTTTTTCATCAATAATCTGGTTATATTAACATGTACCATTAACATAACTCTTAAGAGAAATTATTATTAATTAGTGGTCAGAATTGCAGTAAGCACATGTTGTTGATATCATACTTTTATATAATATTTCTTACTTGGATAATGCTTAGTTTGAGAAATTCGTTACACAGTGAGGGAAAAAAGGAATAAAAGAATTTTTCATTATCGAAGCTTCTTATGTTCTCTCAGACAATTATTTCAAATAGTTAAGGGGACCAAAGACTGATTTTCTAAAGATTTGATGATGTTTTCATCTTCTATCAATCTTTAACAACTGTCTTTCATTTCAATTTTATGTTTAGTTAATATATATAATGACGAAACATAAACTTACAAATAAAACAAGTTGACTTGATCAAATTTGAACCAAATCATATAAATAATAAAGGTAGAGTATGGATTGTTGTTTCACTTATTCGTTATCCGTATATATATATATATATATATATATATATATATATATATATAACAGTCTACCGTAACTCATCATATACATGCTAATGTTTGATTCTAGCTTTTATATATATATATACACACAAACCGTGGTTCTCTAGTCAGGACGTCCTGACTATATAATTTTATGACGTCCAACCACAATCACACATTCACATGGGGCCCACAACCCTACATTAACAAATACCACACCCAATATAATGTATGGCTGTGGTTGAACGTCATTAACTTATAATTTCAGAACGACTTTAAGGGTGCTTTTGGTACATGGTACAGGACAGGATAATGTGGGACAGTTTCCTCTTGTCCCACGTTTGGCACGACATTAGCATGGGACAGCACGAGACAAGGTGGGGCAAAAATTAGGAAAAACTGTCCCACCTCAGACCATGGGACTACTTGTCTCATGACATGGGACAAATGTCAAAAAGACCATTTTACCCTTCATATGCTCAAAAAATTACAATCATGTCCAATGTATTATATATATGGGCTCAAAAAATAAATAGCACTTTTTGGAGGTGGTATTTCAACAATATCACTGCTTTAATAACTTATGTTTAAAAGGCACCTATTATGGTGAACGGACAAAAATACCCCCAATAGTTGTTTCACATCAGATTTCTTTCATTCAGTTTACAGTGATAAAGTTGTGAAGTAGAGAGAGAAAGTCCGATTGAAACTCAAACAATCACTCGAACGGTGATGGAGTGGCGCTACGCAGACGCATTCGGGGGTCGAGCTCGGCGGGTTTGAAAAAGCTCGGGCCTTCACTCGAGCTCGGGCCTTCATGAAAAAGCTCGAAGCCTTCATGAAAAAGCTCGGAGCCATTTTTAAAAAAACTCGGAGCCATTTTGAAAAAAAAAAGCTCGAAAACAATTCTAAAAAAGCTCGGAACCATTTTTAAAAAGCTCGGAGCCTTTTTTAAAATAGCTCGAAAGAAAGTTAAAAAAGCTCGAAGGTCTTTCTTTCGAGCTTTTTTAGAAAGGCTCCGAGCTTTTTTAAAAATGGCTCAGAGCTTTTTTAAAAAAGCTCGGAGCCTTTTTAAAAAAGCTTGAAAGAAAGGCCTTCGAGCTTTTTTAACTTTCTTTCGAGCTTTTTACTAAAGGCTCTGAGATTTTTTAAAAAAGCTCGGAGCCTTTAGAAAATACTCGGAGATTCAAAATTCCCAGATTCAAACTTCACAAAACGACCTTCATGTTTACAAAAGGAATGGTTAAAGTGTTACAAGACTCATACTCAGAAATGCATGATAAAAAAAAAAGTATTTTAGAAATATGTTATCTTGTTGTACTGAAGGATGTCGATAAGTTTATTTTCAGACAAGTTTATTGTAGAGAGAGAAATAGACGAGTTCACTGTTCTAAGTATGGAGATGAAAGTACAAAGACAATAGAAAAATGATTATTTAAGGGCAATTTTGGTAGTTCACCATAATAAGTGTCTTTTAAACATAACTTATTAAAGCAGTGACGTCGGTGCAACTCATGTCCCAAAATGTAACATTTCTCACCATTCCCACTTATATATATATATATATATATATATATTTCAATAATATATATATATTATAATTACATATATAATATAATATAATATTATATTATATATATATTATATATATGATATTATTTAATAATATATATAATTTATCAAACATAATTATTATATATATGATAAATATATGTATATATATATTAATACATATTATTATAATATATATATATATATGTTTATATATATATATTATAATAATATGTATATCGGTATACATATTATAATAATAAATAAATATATATATTATAATATATATATGTAATAAAAATATAAAAAAATATATATTATAATATATATAATATAATATATAATATTTAATTATTATTTTATATAAATATTATTATCTACATAATATTATTATTACCTATACAATAATATATATATATATATATATATATATATATATATATTATTGTATATGTAATAATATGTAATATTATATTTTTTATATGTAGTAATATTTAATATTATATATATATCTATATATATCTTATATATATTATTATATATAATAATGTAATATATCATATTATTATATATATAATATATATTATTGTATATTAAATAATAATATATTTAACATATAATAATATGTTACATATTTTTATGTATTATATATATTATTATTTAATATTATTATATATTAATATATAATATTATAATCTATATTATTATATATAAGGAGGGCACTCTGGTCATTTAAGCCTCTTGTCTAGTCGTGTCTCAGCCATACCAAACGCATAACAATGCAGTCCATAGTTCTGTCTCAGGCATTCTAAACACAATACGGAACAACTGTCCAGTTCAGTCCAGTCATGTCCAGTCTCACGTTGTCATGTCCCGTCCCCGTACCAAACGCACCCTAATAGAGAACCATTATATATATATATATATATATATATATATATATATATATAGTCTTTCTACTGCCAGTTGATAACCCGTTATTCTGTCGTTAGGGAATTACGGATCCTAAAAAGATATTTATAAAAAGTCCTATGCAATGTGCTCTATAGTCATGAAAACTAGTAAAGCGGCAAGCGAGGGTATCGTTCAACAGGTAGGTGGGATTCATCGACCGTCTCTAGTTCTAACTATACAACACGCCGAGTGAACTCGTGTGTTGCGTATACGGAAAAGTAAATAATAATATAACTAAATAAATTACATAAATAATATATACACGGATATGATGGAATGGAGAGATGCATGAAATGTGGATACGCTAGGGAAATGACTCAACTGTCACAATCCTCCTAATTAAGCACTAAACTCACCTAGTCCCTCAAATGTGCAAGTATATCATAGGCTTGTGTCCCCTTAATCGATTTCTAATCTGTCTCGATATCTTAGAGATCCATCCACACAATTGCATGGATTTATTAAGTGTCGTGGCACACACAAATGAGCCATGTACGCCAACCTAGTGATACTCTCACTTTCTGATCATATACACAGGTTATTTCGTTGGGCATGTAATGTGCAACCGCGTGGGCCATACTACAGCCAATAATTCATCCACGGGGCAAACCAAATACGGGATGGCAACCAAGTGAAAGCATTAAGAATACGAGATACCCATACAACAACCCTCTTTCGAGTACATAGAGATTGCATCCATGCATAAGCATGAATCCATTAAGGATTGTGGGACACACACACGAGCTCTACACGCCAGCCTAGTGATCTCTCAACTTACTGGTCAAATGTAGAGGATACCATGATAAGCATGTTAATGCGAATCACGCGATATATAACACACAACCTAAATATCATTCACAAGGTGGCTAACCGAGTGAAAGTATTAAGCAATGTAATTCCCCTATAACTACACGAGCACAAGAGGAATTCGGTTTATCTTTACTCTAGATACGGATTCGGTTTAGTCAACTCCCTAGGATGGCTAAAAATGGAAACAAGTTTACCAAACAACAATATGCAATAAGTTGATTGTTTAACATTAAGACCATTCAAATCAAGTTAGGGGTTTATCCTCTTGACATAGGAATTATCCCAAATCAATTCATCACCCAATCCGGCCAAGGATGGATAATTGTGTCTTAATAAAACCCATTAAGCACAAGGATATGAACCAACGCCAATTTAGCAACTAAATGCCTGAACTGAAACCTTTTCTACTCTTTGGGGCTAAAATCCCTAACACTCAAATTATTCAATACATGGTATTTTGGCCATTCATTAACATACAAACACTTATGGGAAGCTAAATTACTCTACTCCTACATTAAATTACTCTACTTCTAATCCCAAGCATGCATACATATCAATTTTGACCCTCCACACACATGGATTTCACAATAAGAGTTTAAATCATGCAATTAACAAAGAATAAAACAAAAACCAATCGAATTTAAGAACAAACATACATATATTGCACAAGTGTAGGTTTACAATATTCTCAAATTGGTTATTACATCAAAGAAAACAAGATATACAAGGAAAGAGTAAAAAGAAGTACAACCATTGAAGAAAAACTCCTCCAAAGATGCTCCTTGCTTCCTAGCTCGAATTTGGTCCTAAGACCACTCATTTCTCATTGTAATCTACTCTAAGATGATGGTTGATGTCTAAAATGAGGTGGCGGTGGTGTATGGTGAACTCCCATGGAGGAAAAACCTCCATGGGAGCTTGTTCTCTCACTTAATTTGTGAAGAATATGGAGAAAAGAGAAGAAGATGGAAAAGAGAAGTGTTTGGGAGTGAGAGAGGGAGAGGGATTTTGTGTAAAAACTGAGAGAAAATGGGGTATCTATAGAGCTTGGAAGTTAGGGTATGAAATGGGGTGTGAAAGGACAAGTTGGCCCCTCAACATTGGGCTGAAAGTTGGTTGAAAACAGGGGGTTGCGGGTAGCGTCGTCCAGTTCTCCCGCGACAGTGCAAAAACGACACATACTGCCCCAAATTTCACGGGTCAGTATTCTGCTGCGCGCACCGTTACGAAAATGGTTATAACTTGCTCATGAAGCCTCAACATCGCAATCTGTGAAAACCGTTAGAAAGAAGACATCCAGGGCTTTCCGAAAATAGGTAATGGGAAATGTATTTCGATCGGAGGGGGGAGATATGATCTTCCAAAGTTGAGTGTACTGCACAAGCAATTCCAATTTCAGCCCTTCTAACTCCAAAACTCTTCAATTTAGCTCAACCCCTTATTTTAAGGGATATAACCTACACAAGGCTCACAAAAGACATTATATACCAAAATACGCTCGAAAACGAAAGCAAACGATAGGAAATGGAGACTTAAAAAAGTGTATTAACCGATGTTATCACCAGTTCGTCCTGATATAAATATATCAGGACGAAGAATGTGGACCACAGATTATGGAGAAGTTTTGACAAGTGCATACACTTTGAGTCAAAGTATGTAAATCTAATGGTCTACATTCTTCGTCCAGATATATTTTATATCAGGACGAACTGATAATAGAAAAATTGTATAAATATATATATATATATATATATATATATATATATACCACCTAAGATATATGACATATGACTCAAACCTTATACATTGTCAGTATGAATAAACATCTTGAACAGGGAGGCAAGGGATAACGCAGAAGGAGATCCCGATGAGGATATGGCTTTAAGCCCCGGGAAAGTGTCGGTGCGAAAATGGAGAGCTGTGAGGAAGGGCCACGTTTTTATGGTCTGGCTGCTGTTACCAGCCCTATCAAAAGGATCATTGAAGCTGGCCATAGCGTGAAAATGAAAAAGCGGGATATCAGCCCCTCCCTGAATGGGAGAAAGCCTCAAAGCAGGGGAGTAAAAGTTAAGTCTCCAAATAAGAGGATTGAGGGAGGGGCGAAAAGAAAGCTAGTCGTGTTACCAAGGGATGAAGGGGTTATAGAGAAGAAACAGAAAATGGTCTCTAATGATAATTTTCCTATGGGATCGGCAGAGTCTGGAGAATAGGCCAATCGAGAATTATTGAAAATCTTGTGTTGGAACTTTCGGGGAATGGGGAATCCTAGGGCGTTCCTAGCCCTTAAAAGTGTGCTAAAAAGACTATCCCCAAATATGGTGTTTTTGAGTGAAACAAAACTCCATAATAGTGAGGCTGAGAGATTCAGGTGCCTACTGGGTTTTGATAGGGTTCTACAAGTAGCAAGCGAAGGGAAGAGTGGCGGGTTGCTGTTGTTTTGGAAAGAATGGGATGTGTCGATGCAATCCTTTTCGAAAGGACATATAGTTGTAAGAGTGAAGATGGATAATGAGGTGTTGTGGCATTTTTCAGGGTTCTATAGGAGTCCAAATTAGTCTAACAAAACCGCCTCATGGGAGCTTCTGCAGAGGATAAGAAATGTTGATAATCTTCCATGGGCTTGTGGTGGGGACTTTAATGAGATCCTGAGAATAGAAGAAAAACATGGGGGCTCGGAGAGGCAGGTCTTAGGTATGCTTAAATTCATGATGGCAGTCGATGATTGTGACCTTATAGATGTCAGCTTTACGGGACCAAAACTGACCTAGAATAATAAAAGAGAAAGGGAGAGAAACATTCAAGAGAGACTAAATTGATATTTTACAAATTAAGCCTGGCTGAACCTGTTTTTGAATGCGGAAGTGAAGCTTTTAGGGTATAATAATTCTGACCATAGACCTATTGTTCTCAGTATTAAGGGGCCGAATATGTTCCTTAACAGAGGTGGCAGTATGGGTTTCAAATTTGAGCCTTTCTGGCTTACTGAAGAGGAGTGTGAATGGGTGATTGAGTCAGCCTGGGGAGAATCAGTGCACCCTAATGCAGTGAGTGATCTGTGCATGAAGCTCTATGGTTATGCCAGGAAGATAGAGGTTTGGAGCAAAGAAAGGTTTGGCTCTTTGGGGAAATCAATTAACACCAAGAGGACAGAGATTAAGAGTCTTATTTTGAGAGCCAAGGAAGCGGGAATCTCAAAGGAAATTGCAAGAGCTGAGGGTGACCTTGAAAACCTTTTGACCAAGGATGAAATGTACTGGAGACATAGGTCTCGAGCGGACTGCTTAGCCGACGGAGATCGAAACTCGCAGTATTTCCACCGTAAGGCGTCGGCCAGGAAGAAACGAAACTGGATTGAAATGTTAGAAGATGAAGACGGTAAGAAGGCTTCTGATGAAGGTGGTATCTCCGAGATTGCACACAGGTATTTTGATGCTTTATTCTCTTCTTCTTCCCCTTCAGTCTAAGACCTAGCTTCATGTACAGAAGTGATTGAGAGCATAATTGATAATGATATGAGGATGGCTCTGGATAGGAAATTCGTGGCGGAGGATGTTCATTTGGCTGTTTTCAATATATGGCCTACAAAAGCGCCTGGTCTTGATGGGTTTCATGCCCTCTTCTTTCAAAAATTCTGGAAGATAGTGGGAGTTGATGTCTCTCGGTTCTGCCTTAAGGTGTTAAATGGGGAGAGTTCGATCAGACCTTTCAACAAGACAAATGTGGTCTTAATTCCAAAAATCAAAAGCCCTATGAATATAAGAGACTTCAGGCCGATAAGCTTGTGCAGTGTGGTTTATAAAATAGTGAGAAAGACTATGGCTAATTGTTTGAAAGGCATTCTGTCGGATATCATCTCCCACACCCAATCTGCCTTCATGCCTAAGAGACTGATATTTGACAATGTCTTAGTGGCTTTTGAGTTACTTCACTCGATCGGAAACCGCAAGAAGGGGAAGAGAGGGGTAACTACCTTGAAGCTTGATATGAGCAAAACATATGATAGGGTGGAGTGGGGGTTTTTGTAATGTGTTTTGTTGAAGATGGGGTTCTCTTAGTTTTGGATTGACCTTGTTCTGGATTGTATCTTTACTTCGACGATAGAGGTTTTTATTAATGGGAAGATTTCTGGTGAGATTATCCCTTCTAGAGGCTTACGGCAAGGCTGCCCCCTGTCGCCTTATTTGTTTCTCCTCTGTGCTGAAACTTTGTCTTGCCTCCTAAAGAACTCCGAAAGGGACGGGGAACTGCTAGGCTTCCTCTGTAGCAGGGGAAGTCCCCTAATTAGCCATTTATTTTTTACCGACGATAGCGTGCTCTTTTGCAAAGCCACTGTTGCTACCTGTGCAGAAATCAGTAGAGTCCTAAAGGTTTACGAACGAGGGTCGGGTCAAATAGTGAATCTTCAGAAGTCCAATATCACTTTCAGCCCGAATGTTTGCAGAGAGATCATAACTAATATTCAGGCGGTGTTTGGGGTGGGGGATGCAAATACCCATGACAAATACCTAGGGCTCCCAACCTTGGTTGGTAGAAACAAAAAGAAAACCTTTAATGAGATTAAGGACAGAATATGGAGGAGGATCAGAGGTTGGGAGAGTGATCTTTTTTCTTTCGGTGGCAAGGAAGTGTTAATTAAAGCAATCCCTCGCTTTCAAGCTGATAAAAGCGAAGTACTTTAAAGACGATGAGTTTATGACGGCCAAGCTCAACCCTGGAGCATCCCACGTTTGGAAGAGCATTGTTTGGGGGAGAGAGCTGTTTAGAAAGGGGATCAGGTGGAAGGTCGGAGATGGGACGAGTATTAGGGCCTTTGTGGACCCTTGGATTCCCAGACCCTCCTCCTTCAAACCAATTACGGCTAGTATTGACAAGCTGACTACAGTGGCAGATTTTCTGTCTAATGATGGTTGTGGCTGGAATCTTGGGAAGTTGGAGCTTCAGTTCCTGGAAATCGATAGGAATGATATTCCGTCAATCCCCCTTGGTCTTGGAAGACCGGTGGATAAGCTGCTCTAGCACTATGACAAAAAGGGAATCTATGAAGTGACAAGCGGCTATAGATTGGCTACGAATGAGAAGATCGATGAGGCTTGCTCGGATCCCTCCATAAACCAAAGATGGGGGTCTAGATTGTGGAACCTAAATATCCCTCTGAAGGTAAAAATCTTTATCTGGAGATTGTGTAATAATGCTCTTCCTTCCCTCTCCAACTTGTGCTATAGGAAGGTTGTGAGGGTGGCTGGCTGTCCCAGATGTGGTAAGGCTACTAAAACCCTGGACCATGCTGTATGATGGTGCACGAAATCGGCTGCTGTGTGGGCCTCAACTGCTTTTTGGGGTCTGATTTACAGGTTCCAAGGGCTGCACTGTGCAGAGGTTCTACGAGGCTTGGCTGTGTGCTTTTTGAAAGAGGCTTTGGAAGCTGTTTGCATGATCCTATGGGGGATCTGGCAGGACAGAAATGAAGTGGTCCACAAGAGGAAGAGCCGTCTCGCTGTTAGCTTGGTGGAAGGGGTGTTAAACCTGCTGAAGGGCTTTCAGGATGCTCGCAGTGCTCTCCAGGCTGCCCATGTTGCTGCTAAAGCCCCGACTTCTTCTCGGGCTGGTACGTTGAAGCTGAATACTGATGCCAGTGTCAAATTAGGGGTCCCCTTGTGTGGCGTGGGGACTGTCATTCGTGACGACAAAGGCTGGATTGAGCCAACCGTCTCCAAGCCTTTGGTGGGGAATTTTTCCCCTGAGACGGGGGAACTTATTGCGTTGAGAGATGGGCTTTTATTAGCTACAAGTCTGAAGCTGAAAATCTCGTGTGGAGCAAGATTCGTGTAATGTGGTTGCTATGGTCTCTAATGGCCTAGCTGTTCTAGGTGCTTCCGAATTTGTCTTATTGATGTTTTGGCCTTGTTAAAGGAGGTTGAGGTTCAAAACTGCCACGCCATTTCCAGAAATGGAATAGGGTGGCCCATAACCTTGCCTCCTTGTCCATGTCCTCTAAAGAGAATTTTCTTTGGCAAAATGTTTGCTGCGTTCTATGTTCCCTTGCCTTGTGGCTTAGGGTGTGCTTGCTTTAGGGTCTTTTTATCTACAAAAAAAAAAAAACCATCTTTTACCACCAACCATATTCTACTGTGGTCAGTTTCTAAATAGTTAGGAGTAGTCTTTTTCATTTAAGATTTCAATCCCACTTTATAAAATGAGACCAGACAAAACCAGAAACATTGTATGTAACTAATTAATAGAAAGTAATTCTATCTTGGATCATTATAAACTAAAAATATATGATACTAATATATTAGATTGTGGGTTGAATAAGCATGTAAACATTTCTTCTTATATATCTTTTTCTATTCAATATGAGATTTGTTCTCTTTCTATCACTAGTGACTCCAACTGAAAATGTTCCGAGTTTTATCGAAAATATACTGTTGAAAGTGGGAACGGTAATGCTCTTTAATTTGTTTAATTTGCATAGAAAACCGGCCGGTGAGATTTTTCATTCCATGGGTTTGAGTAATAGTAAATTAAATTAATTAATCTAAGATAGTTAAATACTATAGCAAGCCAAATGAGAATATATATGGAAGATGACCAATTCCATGATTCATAATATATTAATGTGTTGATGAAGGCATATATGAAGAATTTTTTATTATTATTTAATTGACAAATGTCCATAGTTGTTAAGGAATGACTCATTTTGCACAAATTATTAACATATAACCATTCAATTAAGACTTGGCTAAGTTCAATATCTTTTTCGAGTAAAAGAAAAAAATGACTAGTTCAATGAGTTCCTCACCAATTCTAATTATAAATAGACTCGTTTTGCCTTGCAACATTTCTCACCCCTCACCAAGGCAACCATACTAGGATAATACACAGCTTAATCACAATGAAAGGTGTTAAATTTCTTGTAGCTTTTGTTGTCTTGGCTTTGGCTTCCTCTTTTGCCTATGCCTCTGACCCTAGTCCTCTTCAGGACTTCTGTGTAGCCATTGATGACTACAAGAGTGGTGGTATGTGCTCTTACTATTATATATGTATCCTTTTAAGTTTCTTCATGTCTTTTAATATAATTAACCTGACCAGGCCAGTCTATATATATATTTACATACATCCTGATCAATCTGACTCTAATTAACTTGCTTACGCCTCTACTTTACTTTTCAGTGTAGCTTGTTTTGCACGGTTTTCTTAATGACATATTGACATGTCACTTGAAATTTTTTTATCAAATGCACATGTTTGGTATCTCAAGATCAATGTATAAATTTGCTTTTCTCTGAACTTTTTATATCATAAAAGTTAATTAAGAGATCAGCTCTCTCGTTAATGTAAATGACTAACTAAAAGAGAAAATTACACACCGTTAGTTAAAATAAAAATATAGTTGATATATATTTACTCTAAAATGGAAATAATACATTCTGTGACTAACATTTACTTCTTCCATGCAGTGTTTGTGAACGGGAAGTTCTGCAAGGACCCAAAGCTTGCCACACCAAACGATTTCTTTTTTTCAGGGCTCAACATTCCCAGAAACACGTCGAATCCCGTTGGCTCCACCGTGACTCCAGTAAATGTAGCCCAAATTGCAGGACTGAACACTCTCGGTGTATCCTTAGTCCGCATTGACTATGCACCATACGGCCAAAACCCGCCGCACACTCACCCTCGAGCCAGCGAGATCCTAGTAGTCCAGGAAGGCACCCTCTATGTTGGTTTTGTGACATCAAACCCTGACAACAAACTCTTCACCAAAGTTCTAAACAAGGGAGATGTGTTTGTGTTCCCAGTTGGCCTCATTCACTTCCAATTCAATATTGGAAAAACCAATGCAGTTGCCTTTGCTGGTCAGAGCAGCCAGAACCCTGGTGTCATAACCATAGCTAATGCCGTTTTCGGGTCTGATCCTCCCATCAATCCTGATGTTCTGGCTAGAGCATTCCAGTTGGATCAGAATGTGGTGAAATCTCTTCAGGCCAAGTTCTGGTGGGACAACAATTAGCTAGAGAAAGAATTTTAATATGTGAAATGTTTCAGTGAAGTTAATTTGCAGCTTTATTGTTTGAATAATACTGTTTGACATGTTTTACTTCTGATTAAATTATTATGTAATAAATGGATGGTTGCTTTGTGTAACCTCTATCAATCTATTGATCTCTCGCTGTTATGCGATTATGGATAAGTTGTTTGTTGGCTGATTGCTTGTCTCCTCTCTTTTGATCTCTTTGTCACATAATTTCATGCTTGGTCCAAAAATCCAAATAAGTTTCAATATGAGTCAAGCTCGTTGACCTGGAAGAAGAAAGATTATTACAACGCAAATTTGGAATTTTTTATGCCAATTTTGTTCAATCTTTAGTTCCACTTTTAATTTTTTAAATTTGAACCAAAGCTAAAATTTGAAATTTAGTTAATTTTTTTTAACATTAAGTAAACAGACTATGCCATAATTTTAATAATATTAATTCAAAGCATTTCAGTTTTTGAAAGTTTTGAAAAATATGGTCCCAATTAACTTAATTGGTGAGATCTTTTGTACTCATGTAAGAGTCTTTGGGTTTAAACGTAATTTTCGATGAGATATATGGCCCTGTTTGGCTAAGCTTATGGAGAGTTTAAAAGCTCTTTTGAAGCACAAAATCAGCTTTCAAACCTGTTTAGATGTTTCATGATAAGAGCATATCAAGATTATAAGCTCTTCTATCAAAAGCCAAGTCCAACTGGCTTGGGCAAAAAAGAGCTTATGGAAAAATTGGGAAGCTGAATTGATCTTTATTGTATCTTTCATAATGCCTTATTTACCCTTATTATAATGAATAAAAAATAAATAATTCCAATAATATCCCCATCAACACTGTAAACTTGATTTCCTCTTCTCAGTCGATCTCCACCATTTCTGTAGGAGAGCACCATGTCATTTCTGCGAAACTAAACCAGATAAAAAAAAAAAACCATCAAAAAATAAAGTTTCCATTTTTATCTCTCAACTTCTCTCATTGATACAAATATTTACAATTTTTTTTCCCATCTCTTAATGGCTTCAACATCCCGATACCATATCACCATTCTTTCTAAATCTCCATTCTTTCTATACCATAGTCAGGAATGACTGGGTTTTAGTGCGTCTTCAGGGATCTGACTTTGGATATGCAAACTTTTTAGATTTTAGTAATGGTTTGGGTTGTGTGAGAGTTGATATAGATATTTTACACATTTATTTTCTGTTTTGGAGAGAAAATGAGATGATTTTGTTTATATCTTTTTGGGTTATTATCAGTTGGGTCTCTATCTTTTTTTGAATGCTCAATTTTTTAAACGAGTTTGTTTTTTTATCAAAAATTTCCTTGACTTTTGAAAAGTATATCAAATAGGTCTATTTGACTTTTTTTTAACTGTCAAACGTGACATAATATATAAATGGACCATTTTGCCCTTAACTTTAATTAAAGAGTTTAAAAATACAATTTTACCCTTTAACATTTTAAAATAAAATATTAAAATTTTGTATTTATATAATTTATAAAAAAAATCATTTTTAAAGAATAAATAAAAAAATCTAATCTTATCTTATCTTAAATCCCAACAAATTAGAAAAATTATATATAAAACAAAAACTAAAAAAAAAGAATCATCATCTTCTCTACCACCACCATCATCTTCGTTAAGCATCAACAACATTCCAGATTTCCAGATTTTGATGCTTAAAATTTCCAGATTTCCAGAAAAAAGGTAAGAAAAATTGCCATCATCATCATCATCAAAACATAAATACACCAAACCACCACAAAACTTTTGATTCAAAGAACAAAATTGCCAAAAAAAAAATCATATTCTTCATCAATCCCACTCCATCGATCAATCCAAACACAAAATACAAAAACAAAAAACCAGGAAAAATAAGTTTTTCCGGCAAACTCCGACAACCCTCATTTCTGAGCCGATCCACCCATATCTTGTCTGATTTGCCTCGATCCAGCCGGATCTTCATCTGAACTGCAATGCCGACCGCTGTCGCACGTCCGGGAGACCTTGTCAGTACCGTCCAACCTGGCCGTGGTCACTTTCCTGCAGCTGGCGACCTTCCTAGGTCGTTTTTCGGTAGCCAAGCCTCTCATTTCTCCTTTCCGGCAGCCAAACCTCTCCTTTCTCCTTTCTCCTTTCTGGCAGCCAAACCTCTCCTTTCTCCTTTATGGCAGCCAAGCCTTTCCGTTCCAAATCAGATGGTGATGTGATGAAGAGGGCTTGAGAAAGATAAGAGGATCATCGGTGGGTTCGGCGGTGGATCAGGTGTGATGTCGATTTGGTGAATCAGGTGTGGTGTTGATTTGGTGGATTTGGTGAATCTGATGATGTTTGTTGTAGGGATTTAATTTGTAGGGATTTAAGATAAAGATCAAATTAGTTTTTTTTTTTATTATTCTTTAAAAATAATTTTTTTTATAAATTATATAAATACAAATTTTTTAATATTTTATTTTAAAATTTTGGTGACACATGTCAGATTTTGATTGGATTAGATCAAATTTGAATTGTAAAATTTTAAAATGTTAAAGGGTAAAATTATATTTTTAAACTCTTTAATTAAAGTTAAGGGCAAAATTGTCAATTTATATATTCTGTCACGTTTGACCGTTAAAAAAAAGTCAAATGGACCTATTTAATATACTTTTCAAAAGTTAGGGAAACTTTTGATAAAAGAGCAAACTCATTTAAAAAATTGATCATTCAAAAAAATATAGGGACCCAACTGATAATAGCCCTATATTTGTTTTTCCAAATTTCCACTTTTCAATCTCAATCTGGATATATTTTGTTTTTTTATTAAAAAAAATTCCCATATTTCCAAATCCATTTGGACCCTAGTTAGAAATCTAAGTCCTTTTGGTTTTAATTTTTTGTTTTAATTTATTTCCCAGATTTCCAATTCTCGATCTCAATCTGGATATATTTTGTTTTTTTATTAAAAAAATTTCCCAGATTTCCAAATCTATTTAGAGTCCTGATAGAAATATACTTCTGTTATTTTGATTTTTTTCCATAGTTCCAGTTTTCAATCTGTCAATTTGGATATGTTTTGTTTTTCTAATTAAATTTGTTTCCCATATTTTCAGATCCATTTAGATTCCTGTTAGAAATCTACGTCTGCTTTGATTTTGTTTTGTTTAATTTTTTTTCCCATATTTCCAGTTTTCAATCTCAATCTGGATTTTTTTTTTATGAATTTTTGATTTTGAAGGGTTAAAATGTCATATCATAATTAGATAAGATTTTAGAATATTCCAACCAAACAGTCACAAAAGCTCTTTTGAAACATATCATCTTAACAGTAACGAAAAAGCTATGGCTTTTTACTTCTCTTCTTCTATTATCAAAAGCCAAAGTAAAATTTATCCCAATCGGCCCCATAGTTTACAGTTATATAGAAGATTTAATGGTTAAGTTCGCATTTGTACAAATTAGAAACAAATTAGACACCCACCAAAATTGTTTGATGGGTAGGCATGACGCCAGTTCCGGTTCGGAACCTGTGGTTCCGGTTCCGAGGGAAATAGAACCAGAACCAGAACCAGAACCGGAACTGGAACCGGAACGGGAACCGGAACCGGAACCGGAACCTCCTAAGGAAGGTTTCGGTTCTGGTTCTGGTTCCGACGGTTCCAGTTCAAGTTCCGACGGTTCGTTTTTTTTTTTTTTTTCAAAAAATAACATTTTATTTATAAAAAAAAAAACTAAAATGTTATATAGGACATTGTAAAGTATTGGGTTAGGGCCCATAACCCTTGTCCAAGAATATTTATTTTGCTTTGCATTCTCCTCATTTTTATATAGGTTAAGTCTCTCTCTACTTCTCTTATTTATTCGATATGGAATATAGGATTGAATTTCCATTTACATTCATTGATATAATATAATGAATTTCCATTTGAAACTTTTTTAACATGTTATTGGATGTAAACAAATGGAATGTTGTTAATAAAAGAAAAAAGAATTTGATCATTTTATAAAAGAAATCATCTAATTTTGGATTAAATCACATCACATCTCTATATGTATTTTTCTTAATCTTCTATATTATGTGGATTGTGAATGCAATAATATGTATCATTTTTTTTAATATACTATTAATATATATATATACACACAT
Organism: Dipteronia sinensis; assembly: GCA_033220585.1. NCBI lineage: Eukaryota > Viridiplantae > Streptophyta > Magnoliopsida > Sapindales > Sapindaceae > Dipteronia > Dipteronia sinensis. The sequence goes on from CM065642.1 coordinate 16,278,107, forward strand.
GACATCAAATCTCATTTACATATTATTTTTCTCTAATCTTGGTCATAGAGTGATTGCTTATAATCATAGTTATATTCAATCCTAGATCCCACATTGGATAAATAAGACAAGTGAAGAGTGGCATAACCTATATAAAAAGGAGAACAATGCAATAGAAATTATAACTACTTGGACAAGGGTTATGGGTCATGACCCAATACTCTACAATGTCTATTTTTTTTTAAAATATTTTTTTTATAACTAAAGTGTTATTAAAAAAAAATTGGAACCGGCCGGTTCGAACCGGAACCGAACCGCTGGTTTTGGTCGGGTTCGAACCGGCCGATTCCGTAACAAAGCGACCCAGTTCCCGGTCCGGTTTTTCGACTCCGGTTCAAACCGAACCGAAGTCATGCCTATTTATGGGCATCATTTTCTTAATATCCTTTTGTTTTAGTGGAACTTAGTTTTGCATGCAACCTAACGTCTCGATGATGGACTAAACCTAAATTTTGACGAATTCAATCCTTTCAGTTTGAAACCAAATTGCTGAAATCACTGAAATCGTTTTTTTTAATAAATATTTGTTAATAAAAATTATTGATCTTGTTATTTTTTCCTTATAACTTGATCAAATTTGTGTGTTTAGCTCGGTTATAACTTAGTTTTGCTATCATACCGTACCGAAATCGCTAAAACCACTAAATATAGTTCTATTTATAATGCTTGTTAGGAATTATTGACTCTGTTACTTTTGTTTAATTTTAACTTGATCAAACTTTTGTTCGTTTTTTTTTTTGAACAGCAAGCTTCATTAAAACAGGCCAAAAAGAGGCCAAATGGAACAAACAGCAAAGGCTAGCAAACATGGACACAACCAGCCAATAGAAACACAAGATAGAAAAACAGACCACAGGAAAAGTAGAGTAGAAACAGCCCAGCAAAACACCAGGAAAACAAAAAAAGAAAACAAAGCACCAAAACAGAGCACATCCAGAAACAACAATAGAAATAGCAATACACTAAAGCCAGACTAAGAAAACAACAAAACTGGCACTACAACAAATATCACATATAATAGCCTGATTGAGAAAACATTAAAAGAAACTAGCATCATAACCAACCGTAGGGGAGAGACATCACTGGAAATCCTAGATCATAGTATTCCCCTCCTAAGTGATCGGATCATATTTATACCTATTTGAGGTCCCCAATTTCTATCATTTGTTCTCGTTTTTGAGCATATTTTGGTTTATAATGTGTTTTGTGAGCTTTATGTATGTTTTATTCCCTAAAATAAGGTGTTGAGCTTAATTAAAGAGTTTGAAGGTTATTTGGACTGAAATAGTAATGGCTAGTGCATTACACTCAACTTTTGGGGGCTATATCTTCCACCTCAAATCGAATTGGGTTTCATGCTACCACTTTTCGAAAAGCCCCAAATGTCTAGTTTCCAGTGCTTTTTATAGATCGCAATTCCAAATTTTTAGAGGAAGTTATGGCCATTTTTGTAACTGTGCGCGATGTTGAAATTCTTCTCCAGAGGGAAAAGCGACTTGTGAGGTAACTTCATACAAGTAGCCTTACAAGTCCCCTTTAACATTGTCAAAACTCAGTTTTTCTTCCAGAGAACAAGGTGACTTGTCAGGCTACTTGTCCAAGTCGCCTTGAATGTCACATTTTGTCCAGTTCAGGCATTTTTTTCAGCTCGAAATTGAGGGGGAATCTTGTCATTTCACACCCAGTTCGTGCTTTAACCTCTCAATTCTATAAATAACCCATTTTCTCTCATTCTTTACACACTCCCACACCCTACAACCTGTAAGGACCTTTATTTTATGATTGGCTTATTTCATGACAAACCATGCCACATTGGGGATAATTGTATAATGGGTAGCTTAGGTCTTCGTTGGCAAGCTTCCACGCATCCTCATGACTTTAAGAGCAAAAGGTATACTCACTTGACTTTGTCTCTTGAAGAGTTTAGGTGCACACACACACTTCATACATGCTTTGCTTCATCTTGCATTTGTGTTTATCATTGCTTATATATGTGCATCATTTACACATTGCACACATACTTACATGCATTTGTTTTGACATGCGTTTATTTCTTATTGCTCTTGTGTGCACTCATTCAAAATCACACTTGCCCTGCATTTCTAGATTTAAGTGGGACTTTGTGTGTGTGCTTGTGTTGTCCGCGTTTGCATGATGGTGTGTTTATCTTAGCGCGTTGAGTGACCATTTGAGAAGGTCTCATTCTACTCTTGTTTTGGTTTGGTTGTTTGGAGTAAAGTGTCTAGTTCCAAAAGAGTGGATTTCAATGATTTAAATGTTTTGAAAAACTGACCTTTGTATAGTCTTGTGACCATAATGTTTTATACAAAGCTTCAAAATTAGTTTTGAAATTTTTTTACAAACTAGACACCCATACATTTCCAACGGTATATTATTCGTAATATTTCATGACCGTTTGGATTGGTTTTGAAATCTCTAAATTGACCATCAAAACTGGACAACTCTGGTGCTGTCCGTTTATGACCTTTGGTCACTCAAATGACCATAACGTTTTCTATAGACATCAAAACCTTGTTTTATAAATTGGAATAGATATAATACCTCCATACCTTTCCAGCGGTATATCATACAAATGGTTTCGATGTTGTTTGGTCATATTTTGAGGCACTCAAATATTGAGCTGATGCACTGTCAGGAGAACTGCGCAAATTGTCTATAACTTGCATTCCAGCAAGTGTGCGATGTACGTACAACGTATTTAGGGGAAATTTGTTTTTCCAGTTAGTTGCGCAGTATGTGCGCTGTACGTGAGTTGTATGTACCGCACAAGTGCCCAGAATTGTGTTTTCTACTCTTCTAAATGTCGTCATTTCACTTGGGCACTATATATTCATCACTAACTCATCTTATTCATTTAATGACTCTTAAGAACAAACCCTAGAGAGAGAGAAAGAGATTCTAGTGAGAGAAAGCTTCATTTAAGCTTCATTAACTCTCCAAACTCAAAACTCATCTTCATCTTGCATCATTCAACATCATTTGAGCATGGGTCTTCATCGTTTCATGACTAGGTAAGTTAGAACTTCAATGGATATCATTTATTGTTCTACTTACTCTAAATTAGGTATTTATTACTTGATTAAATACCTTGACTCACTTTATTGAATATATTTATGAATCTAAATTGCATGATTCGGTTTTTTGTGATAGCTAGAATTTAGGACCATTTTGCCCTTCTAGATAATTCTTTATGCCTTGCATCTAGACATTGATATTTATGCCTCATTGATTGCATTGGTTGATTGCATATTTGTTACACTTGTTATTTATTGTGACAACTTGTGTTGGTTGGACTTATTTGACAATTAGGTTGCTAGAATCCCTTTGCATCTAATTGAGTCCTTATGTATGGGCATGTAGGCATTATTTGATAACTAAGTTGTTAATGTGGATTATAACATCTAGTTAAGCATTTTGTGTATGGTCTTACACATTATTGCATTTGAGCATATTGTCTCACATTCACTTAGACCATATACTCTTCATAAAGTCAAAGTCATGTGGACTTATAGGTGAAGTTGCACAAACAAGTCAAGTCTTGCAACCAAGGTGTGGTTGGCAAGCAATTGGTCAAGTGCCACTGTAAAAGGCCCGTGGGATAGAGTAGAAGGTGTTCACGCCAAGAGTAGTGAATCAAGGGATATCACTAGGAATTGAACCAATAGTGGCGAGTGGTAGTGTCCATAGCCTGAGGTTGTCGAGAGTGAGAGTCCGAGTATCACTTGAGGGTGTAACTTTTTACTCATATAATGGATTTCTGTGATCGTGTGTGGCTAGAAGGATAGCCGTGGTTTTTCCCTTGTTGAAGGGTTTCCACGTAAAAAATCAAGTGTTCTTTATATTTCCTCACCTTACTTGATTTTATATAGTCTGTTTATTAGGTGAATCTTTAATATTGACTAATCAATAAAATTTGATAATTAACTTGATTATAAACCTATTCACACCCCCCCCCCCCCCCTCCTAGGTTATTAGACACACGTTTAGAGTGTATTTTCACAACCGATTGAACACAAACCCCCTTCATCTTCTTCATATTTTCCATCTTCTTCACCAAATAAGTGAGAAACTCAAGCTCCCATGGAGGATTTTCGGGAGCTCACCATACACCTCCACCACCCTTTTTCACTTTCTCCACCACAATTTAGAGTAGATTGCAGGGAGAATATAAGGGGTGTTTGACCAATTTCGAGCCAAGCATGGAAATGAGCTCTTGGAGGGTTTTCTTTAAGGGTTGTATCTCTTTTTACTCATTCTCTTTATATTTCTTGTTTTCTTAATTGTGTAATCACCATTTGGGAATTTTCGTAGACCTACACTTGTATTATATATGTATGTTTGTTCTTAAATTCTTTAGATTTTGCTTGTACTCTTTGATTTATGCATAATTTTCTCTCTTATTATGATATTCATGTGTATGGATGGTCAACATTTATGTGTATGCATGAATGAGATTAGGAGTAGAGTAATTTAATTTAGGAGTAGTGTAATTTAACATTCGATGATTGTTTGTAAATTGATGAAGGAACCTAAAAGACCATGTTTAGAATGATTTGAGTGTTTAAGTATTAGCTCCAAAGAGTGGGAAAAGCTTTGTTGGTTATGCATTCACATGCTAGATTAGGCTTTGGTTCTATATTCTTGTGCTTAATGGGCCTTTGTATTAAGCACAATTGCTCATCCAATGGCTTGGGTTAGGTGATGAATTGATTTTGGTGAATTCTATAATCAAGAGAATGAACCCTTAACTTGAATTGAATGTTCTTAATGATAACAATCAACTATCTATGTATTGTTGTTCGGTAAACTTGTTTCCTATTTTAGTCATCCATTATAGGGAGATTTGAGAGATAAGGAGATAGTTTTCTCTTTTATTGAGAGGGTTGCGCATTCAAGAGATTGGAGACCGCCGTATCGTCTAGTGGTCAGGACTTTCTTGATTGACAATCGTGAAAACCCGATGTTCGATTCCCAGTTCGAATGAGTTCTCTTTTCTATATATTTTGTATTTCTCTCTTTGTATTTCTGTCTCTTCTTTGATGTGTACCTTCATTCATTAGGGAGTTGATGTAAACCTAACATTGTTGCTCCTTTTATTGAATTTATTTGTTGATGGTTAAGTGGTCATTTGAAGTGCTTAATGCTTTTGAGTTGTTAGCCACCGCTTGAATGAACCTTGGTTGTTGTGTGAAGGACCAAGAGGTGAAGCACACAACATGCATAAGTAGTTTGGCCACTACATGGAGGGTAAGGTAGAGATAGCGAGGGCTTTTGCATATATAGTCGATATGTGTGTCTCGTAGTTCTTAATGAACTCGAGTGCAGTTCGGGTAACCATCCGTTGATAGGTTGTTGGTGCATGTCGGTATAGCCTTTATATCTCGAAAAGTAATATTTGTGAGGATTAAGTGAGCACAACTTTCAACATTAGCCAGTATGTTTGTATGAAATTGTGTGATTGTTATGGTAGAGTTATCTTCTTAGTGTAACCATGAATCTCACATCTCTCAATTCCATCTTATCCATGTAAATAGTATTGTATATAATTTATGTTTTACTGCATTGTTTACATTTCATGCACAATAACATACACGATATTTCTGTGTTAGCTAAACTAGTGTATGTTGACAGATTTCACCTCTCTGCGGAACGATCTTTGCTTGTTGCTGTGCTAGTCCATATGACTCGCACGCTAGCGAGGCGGAACTTAATATTCAATCTTTTGACGACACTGCAAGGACGTGTCTTCACTGAGCAGCGCCTTTTTTAGCTAGAGGATCAGCATAAGAGTTGGATGATCTAGGATTGAAAATGATCTCGTCATTCCTTGGAGAATTCATACGAAAATGAATATCATAAACAAGCTGAAAATGATTCAGACTACCTAGACCTTCAGAGTTTATCCACGAAACAGCTGTTTTGGATTCATTGATTAAATCCACCTCTTTGCTAAAGAAGAAGTTTGAACTAGAACACAAAGAAACTGCTTTGTGGATAGTAAGAAATTCAGCCGCGATCGAATTGTAGGTCCTAAAAACTCATCAAACAGGCCCAAATCCTTGTCTGGGCTGTCTCTCATGACACATTTAATCCCAACTGCGCCAGGATTACCCTTAGATGAATTGTCCACATTGAATTTCAAACCAGAGCCCAAATGAGGAGTCCAAACACAACCCTCTCTTTTATTTGACCGTTTCAAATTAGTGCAGCTTTCCTGGAGGTTAAGAAGAATGGTGGAAATGGGAAGCTTAGAACCTTTACCATGAAACTTATACCACCATGGAATTCTGAGTTTTACTAAATCTGAGACCTGATCAACCGAATTGTGAATATTTTAAAAATTCTTTGGTTTCTAGTCTCTCATACAAACCATAACAGTGCCACAAAAAGAAAATTCCATCCTCGACCATACTTTAACTCCAGACACAATCCAAACCATCCCAAGAACCACTCCATCGGAGACTCAATAATGCAAGACACCACTCCCCATCAATCCATACAAACTTACCATAACTTTCGAGTCCAAGGACAATGAAGAAAAAGATGAGCTATGATCTCCAATTCATCATTGCAAAATGAACAAGGAAAGGACAGAGTAGGAGCTATACCGAAATTCTGCATGACCTGACCCACCGTAATCCTTCCTCTTAAAACTTGCCAAGTGAAAATTTCAATTTTGGGGGGACTAATCCCTTGATAAATAGTCATGAGATCCATATAACTGTAACGGAAAGGGGTTTCTAGGCAAATACGAAAGGAGCCCACGGAAAACTTACCATCCGGGCGAAAAGACCAAACCAGAGTATCCGAATACGACCTCTTGACAGTGACATTTTCAAGAAGGCTCAAAAGAATGTTCCACTGATTCTATCCCTAGTCAGAAAGGGGCCTACTTAAAGTAACATCCCACCTCCATTGAGATCCTTATCAATAACCAAAATCTTGAATCACACCACTTTTCTTGACAGCAAATGCGAAAATTCTTGGACAAGCCACCTTGAGCTGAGTCAAATCTCCTCCTAGTAACTCCCAAAAATCTGCCCTATCACCATTACCAACCACCACCTTCAAACTACTGTTTAAAGCTTTAGACACTTTTGTATTTCCATCATGAAGGCTAGCTATCACCTTAACAAAAAAGAGGCATCGTGAATGCTCTTCCATTTCTAACTCAAACTGGTGCTTGGAATCCCGTAACGAGCACATATAATTCTCCTTCAAAGAGCATTTTCTTCAATACCAAAATGCCACACCTATTTAGCAAGTAATCTCCTATTTTTATCCAACATTCTACCTATTACCAACCACCTATTTTTCTTGCTTTTGCACAATGTGTCCTAATCAACGACTTGGATCTTCTTTTTTTCTAAACTGTCTCCTCAGAAGAAAGACCTTTGAGACTTCTCAATGAAGTTAGCCACACAAACTGGAACCTTAACGACAAAAAAAAAGTTTGATGGAATGCGAAAGAACTGACTTGATAAGTACTAATCTCCCTCATTTGTTTAGAAATTTATGTTTCCAAAGAGCCAACATTTTCTCAACACGGTTCAGTAATGGGTTCCTGAAGGTCTTAAGCCTCGACCTTGCTCCAAGAGGCAATCCTAGGTAAGTGATTGATAAGGTAGCTCTTTTACCTTTAAAAGTCGTCGCCCACCAATGTTTCCTGTTCCCATGTTTGCCCACCATTACCATGCATGACTTGTGGAAATTTATCCTCAAACCGGCCGTCAGCTCGAATCATCTGAGAATTCTTCTAGCATTACAAAGGTACTCCAGCTGAGGCTTTAGAAAGAGGATAGTATCATCCGCAAATTGATGATGGAAAATGTGGATTTCATTATCTCCAAAGCTGGCTCCGCTCCTCAAACCCATGTCGCAAGCTTTCCTGAATAAATTGCTCAAACCTTTCGTGACAATATTGAAGAGAAAAAGTGAGAGATGATCGCTCTAATGTAAACCTCTCTCTATCCCAAATTAGGTAGTCGGTCTCCCGTTGACCAATACCGAAAGCATCAGAGTAGATACACAACTCATCATCCAACTCATCCACTTCTCACTGAAACCTATATCATTCATCATGGAATCTAAAAAGCCATGATCAACACTATTATATGCTTTCTCGAAATCTAGTTTAACCAATAAGCCTCCCGTGTTGTCAGATTTCCACATGTGAATGATCTCCTCCGTAATAACAAAGCTATCCAAAATCTAATGGTTCTTTACAAAATCCATTTGTGATTCTTTAATAACTGTATCCATTACATTCTTGATACGATTGGCCAGCACCTTGGCTAGTACTTTGTACATGAATGTTTTATTCAGGTCTTTAACCAAAAAACCATCGGCATGGAAACCATGATTGAAATTCATAAAGTCCACATTCATCATGTCCCAGTTTGTTTTAACGAAGTTTAGGTTCAGGCCATCTGGGCCCTGAGCCTTGGTCCCGTCACAATTGTTAACGGCTACCCAAACCTCATCATTTGAGAAAGGTATTTCAAGATTTTCCTTATCAATCTCCGAGAGGGTTTTGAGGTTTAAAGCTGTGATGCTCGGCCTCTTCTATGGGAAGTTTTGAAATTGGCTTTTGATGAAACATCGAATGCCCTCATTAACCGCACTCGGGTCCAAAGTACGCATACCATCAATTATGATGTCTCCAATAAAATTGCTTCTCCTTCTCCCATTGGCTAAAAAATGGAAGAATTTTGAATTCCTATCTCCCTCATTGAGCCATTTCACCCTAGATTTTTGGCTCCACATCTGTTCGTCCTTTCTAATGCCTTTCCATAGCTCTGCCAAAATATCAACCATGTCTACCCTCATTCAATCAGACCACCCCTCTCGGATAGCTCGATTGTCCGATTCCTCTAACCGCTTTTCATAATCCATAATAGCGAGAGAATCTTTCTTTATGGAAACACCTCTCTTGATGTGATCTTTCACAAATTTGAATAATTAAGTTAAAATTCAGTTTCGCAACTTAACCGCATGGTAACGGAGTGAACTCAAGTTTTGACTAATTCAATCATTTCGGTGTTGAAACAATTTAAATTAGCTTTTATTTATAATATTTGTTGGGAATTATTATTATTATTATTATTTATCATTTTTATTGTTTATACCTTGATCAAACTTGTGTGTTTTTAGTCGAGTTAAAACACAGTTTCACACTCTAACCAAAGGCTGACAAACCAAACCAAAATTTCGATGAATTTGATCGATTCAGTTTGAAACCTTCAAAATTGGGTTCTATTTATAACAATTGTGAGAAATTATTGACTTTATCACATTTGTTGCTTATAACTTGATCAACCTTCTATTTTTAATAAGTTAAACCTCAGTTTCAAAACTATAACCTAGATGCATTTAGTATAACTTAGTTTAATTGCATTTTAGTTGTTAACTCTTTCAAACACAACCATGACACTTTACTTTTATGCATTTTAGTAGTATTAATCCTAATCTAGTCATCTACACCCCCAATCCCTGTGGACAATACCCTTACTTGCCATTGCACTTATTTTGTAAACAATTTGAGGCATTTGCTAAGGTTTTATAAATATCCTTTTGACGGACATTTTCTAACGACAAAAACGCACACGTCACCTGAGCTCAAGGAGATCGAACGATCTTAAACAGGGCAACCATAGCAATCTAAGCCTAAGGTCGAGGAGATCGAACTATCCTAAGCAGGGTGATCACAACATTCAAAGCCTTAGGTCGACATCTTCAAAAAAAACACTAAGGTTCTATTTCCCAACTATTGTCATCTCTCACAAACACAATTATCAAAGAAAATTTGTATGCAAAACGAATCAAATGCTAGAAAATCTACATTTTCTATTGAAGATCAATCAAGAACATGAAGGAAAAAAAATCAGAAAGACAAATACTCCAAGAGGGAAAAACATAAACAATTATGCTCAAATACATTCAAAAGCGACAAAAAGAGAGGAAAGTAAGAAAAACTTACCGTAAATCAATGAAATGGTTGGGGATTCGTCTGAAAATCGTTTGGAAATCAACGAAAGATTACTTCTCTTCAGCTTTTTTAAAGCAAGAACCCAGACCAAGAAAATTTCAAAACAAATCTGTGAAGTAAAAAATAGGGTAAAACTCGAAATATAAAAAACCCAAGTGACACGCGTCACAATATGTCGAGGCACGTTGCTTCAGCTGACGTCCCTTGAAATGACTCTAATCACTACTGAAATTCAAAAGGCGCCAGTTCAAATTCCAAGGAATTCTCATCGTTTCGATAAACGTGCCCATTTGATGATCCTATCATATCAACCCTTGAAAACTCCAAATATAAGGAAAAGAGGTTAACTCTAGCTCCATGAACCCACTACGTACAGGGCACAACCATAGAAAACCAACTACGCTGAACTGCTTGATATTGATTATCGACCCCTTAGTTTAAAAATGCAATGTCAATTTTAGACTATCATGATCACTCGATGTAAAGAATGGCTCGACACAAGGTATCGACCTAACAAACAATTATCATTTGCCTCTAAACTAAGTTGACGAGATCTCACTCGATACTCGAAATCAATCCAGTAGGTCCCATGATCTCTCTCAATATAAACAATCGACCTCGAGCTCGACTCATCAACTCGCTAACTTGAGGATTTCAAGCTTTAAGAGTGGGGGACATACTGTAGTGGTCAAAATACAAACCTTCAGCCCAATAATCAAGCCCACGATTAAATAAAGGGTAAAGCATGTCACAAGCCCATTCGAACACCATTTAAAGGCCCAACAAGAACTAGTAACTAAGCTAGCGAAGGCCTATTCTAGAAACATGCCCAAAAAGATTCTTTTGGACAATCAAGACATCTTACCAAAATAAAAACGTGGTCAAAAGCACATTAACTGAAATGTTACACTGATTCCAACGTCTAATAAAGCCCTTATTACCAGATTTTAAAGAATCGAAATGGGCAATAAATGGCCCAAGATCCACGCCCTCATGTAAAGATAATAGGTGGTGAAGGCTCCTAGACTTTACTACAAATACCAGAACCTTTCTCAGAGAAAAAGGTCATGATTTTCTCATTTTTAATACGTGAAAGATCTCTAAGAAAAACTCCACAATTCTTTCCCAACATTGATTGATGTACCACGGTCTAACAGATCGACCCAGTCGTTCTCAAATACAAGTCAACCATATCATCGATCGACCATTGTCGAGTCTAGGAACCCACCCCTCTGTACATCGACCCATTAGATCAATAGATACCCAGTAACGATCCAACCATATCAACATAAAGCTCGATTCGATATATCGAGCACAATGGTTTATCATTGCAAACTCTTTTCTATTTCATTTGGCTTATCGGATGATATACTGACTTGAGCGTCGGAGAGTCCCCCCAAGGGAACACCCCGTCCTATGGTTTGCCACCGCACTCTTTTTCCTTTTGATTCACAGGAGATTTGGGTCCTTATAGAACTTCTCATTCACAAAAACTGCATAATACAAAACCAGAGTGTGAAATCAAAGGCAAATATACAAAATTACTTAATTTGTGGACAACAAGTGCAGAGAACAAAACCAGATATTATATACCAAATGAACCAAAACGTGGGAAGCAGAAACTTATAACTTTAATTACTTACTTGCAGTCTCGATATCATTGGTGGCAAGACAGTGATCCTAAAGAGGTCTACGGTCATAAGCAAAGGCCAATGAAGAAGCCAAAACCAAGAAAAAAAAATGCTAAAAGAAAATGAAAATTTAAAAGTTGTGTCTATCTCAATGTTTTCCTAAGTGTTATTGCTTTGATTAGGGATGAGAATATTGCATGCCAAACTAAAGCCCCGTTTGATTTTTTGTCTGAAGACTGAACAATGCTGAGTGTTAATAAAGACTGAATAATTATTGAAAATTGAAAACTGAATAACATTTTTTTTTTCGTGAAAACTGAATATAAGTGATAAGTTGTTTGTTTTTCTATGCTATAAATATATGAAAATAAATACATTTACATCAATGCCCTTCTAACTATTATTTATTATATATTTACATTTTAATATATTAAGGACAACTCTAACATTAAATTAATAATTCTAAAATAAATTTATTTAGTTATTAATAATATTTCAAATCTATATTATTTTGGATAGGTTGGTTTTTATATTCTAAATTGAATATCATTATCAATGAAATATAGCATGATTAATTTCTCACTATAATGGTTACTGTTGTCTTTTTTTAACCGCAAATTCATTTAAAGGCTAGAAGCCAGAGAACCAACAACAGGAGAGGAGCTACCTGACAGAAGCCCCAACAACACTAAACAAAAGCCAAGAAGCAAAAAAGCAAGAAAAAAACGTAGCCACCAACACAAGAGCCAGAGCACAACATGCAAACCACAATAGAGAAGGTCTGACGACCAACCGAATCAGGAAAAAACAGAAGCAGGATCAGTGAACTTCCCAAATCTCACTATCCCCCACCATAGCAGAGCCATTTTTTGCAAGAGAATCTGCAAATGTGTTGCTTGTCCTTGAATTGTAAATGACTCTGGTGTTACCAAGGCTGATCAGACCATTACGAATATCGTAAATAATGTTCACATGCTTCAAACTTCCAAGCCCATCCGAGTTAACCTATGCAACCGCCACTTTAGAGTCACTAACAATGTCAATCTCCTTTCCAATAAGAGAATTATAATGAGCACACAAAGAAACAGGCCTATGAATCTCCAAAATCTCAGCTGAATTTGAATAATTGATTCCCACATAGTTAGAAAAGAGCCCCAACACCTTACCAGAATTATTTCGCAGAACCCTACCAATACCTGCGTTGCCTGGAGAACCCCTAGCTGATCCATCGACATTGAACTTAAAAGCTCCACCATTAGGAGGGTTCCATTCGGTCGGATGATGGATTTTCACGCAATCCTGAGTAGAGCAACTGTCTTTTATGTTTATGAGCAAGGTTGAAATGGGAACTTTGAAGCCTTTCCCCAGATACTTGAACCACTAGACCACACGAAACTTTACCATATCCTTCGCTTGACAGATATCAGTCATGATATCTCTAAAAACAAAATGATTTCTAACCTCCCAAATTGTCCAAGTTACTGCAAAGAATAGGGAGTTCCAAGCCCTTCCTTGCTTGGCTTTGGAACACAAACCAGGCCAGCATAGAAACCAGTCATTGAGAGATTTGTTTGCACAGCTTTCTACATCCCACCATTTCATACAGCTGGTCCAAAGCATCCAGGACCAACGACAGTGAAGAAACAAATGGTCAATCGTTTCCTCATCTTCATTACACCTGAAACAGAGCAAAGAAAGAGTAGGGTCTAAACCAAATTATTGCATCACTTTTCTTACCATAATCATTCCTCTTAGAAGTTGCCACCCAAAAATTTCAATATTTGAAGGGCAAACTCCTTGCCAAACAAAGTTGAGGTCCCAAGAGCCAACCGCATGTAGCTTTTTCCATTTTTTTCCGAAAAGACCTCACTGAAAATTTTCCATCCATCTGATACTTCCAAGCCAATACATATGGGACAGAATTTTGAATATGAAGGCAGTCCAGCAAACTCAAAAAAACTCTCCACTGGTCATTTTCCCAATCAAATAAAGGTCTTTGCAAAGATACCTCCCAAACCCATCTAGAACCTTGCCATCTCCCAAATTCGTGCACCACTCCCGTTTTCTTGACAGCAAAAGCGAAGACTCTCAGGCAAGTCTCTCTCAGCTTGCTATTGTCATCGACTACCGTATCCCAGAAGTTGATTCGTTTACCATTTCCTATTACTACATTCAGGCCCCCTTTCATGACCATGTTAGAAGTATTCCCATCAGCGAAGAGACTAGCCACCACATTGACAAACCGAGACTTGAAACTGGTGCCCTTCCAGTCCCAAACTAAGGCTGTGTTTTCGATCCCATATCTTGCAATAACTCTCCTTCAAAGAGAAACCTCCTCCGAGCCAAATCTCCAAACCCACTTCGCCAGCAGACTTCTGTTTTTGTCGACCTTGCTTCCAATTCCCAAGCCCCCAAAACACTTACTTTTGCACATAGTCTCCCAGTTAACAGCATGAATTTTCTTTTTCACAACTCCATCACCCAAAAAAATGATCTTTGCAATTTCCCAATGTCTTTAGCCACCCCTACCGGAAGTTTAAAAACCGACAAGAAGTACGCTTGTATGCTTGTCAGAACAGATTTGATAAGGAGCAACCTCCCGCCCTTATTAAGAAATTTCCTTTTCCAATGAGCCAGTCTATTTTTGATGCGCTTCAGAATAGGATTCCAAAACACCCTAAAGGCCGAGTTCGCTCCTAAAGGTAATCCGAATCCGAGATAAGTTATCGGCAGAACTTCTTTCCTACAGTGAAATATTTCAGCCCATCCTTTCTCGGAAGAAACTCTCTTGCCAATCCAAACCAAACATGACTTGTGAAAATTTATCCTCAATCCCGTCGCTATTTCAAAACATCTAAGGATACTCCTAGCGTTGCGAAGATACTCCGGATTGGGTTGAAGAAATAGTATAATATCGTCTGAAAATTGGAGATGTGAGATATGCACTGCATTATCTCAAAAAATTGCACCCCTCACTAAACCCAACTCAGTGGCCTTCTGAAATAAGCAACTCAACCCTTCAGCAACAATGTTAAATAGAAAAGGGGACAGTGGATGACCTTATCGAAGACCTCTCTCCACTCCTAACTGAGAAGTAGGACTCCCGTTAACCAAAACCGATAACATGGGTGTAGAGATATAGTTCCTCACCCACATTCGCCATTTCTCCTGAAATCTCATATCCTTCAACATCAAATCAAGGAAATCATGTTCCACACTGTTATAAGCCTTCTCAAAATCCAGCTTGATTAGCAGGCCTCCTTCTTTGTCCCTTTTCCACATTTGGATAACCTCTTCGGCTATAACAAAAATATCCAAAATCTGCCTATTCTTAACAAAGGACATTTGTGTCTCTCCGATGATTGAGTTTATTGCTTTGTTCAGTCTATTGGCTAATACCTTAGCCAAGATCTTATACATGGAACCGACCTAGGCTAATGGGCTTGAAATCCTTTAGGGTCTCCGGTTTCCCACATTTAGGAATGAGAGCAATAAAGGTTTGGTTGAGGTCCTTAACCATTGTTCCGTCATTGTGAAAGCCATGTATAAACCGCATGAAATCTTCCTTGATCATGGCCCAATTTGCTTTGACAAATTAAGGTTCAGACCGTCCGGGCCAGGTGCCTTGTGATCGTGCCTAAATTGTTGTATATTTCGGCCCTTATTCCTATTCATTTGTCTCGTTCTTATGTGTATTTTCTATATATTTTATGTCTAATAGGCTCATTGGTGCTAAATGCAGGCAATAGATGTAATTCTGGGGTTAGAAGCTAATTGCGATGGTTCCAGCAGAAAAGGAACAAAAAGATAGACAAAGGATCATAAGCAGCTTTACAGTGCGGGTCAAGTGCGGGTCGCAACCGCACTCCAACCGCACTCCAACCGCACTCTTTCCCACAGCCGGGACCTGAATCATAAAGGAAAGATAAAGTGCGGGTCAAGTGCGGGTCAAGTGCGGGTCATCCAACCGCACTCCACCCGAACTGTTGTTCAAGACAGAGAGTTGGATTTGCACCTGACGTTAAAGTAGCGAGTCATCCAACCGCACTCCACCCGCACTGTTGCTAAAACCAGAGAAGTTGATTCGTACCTGACAGATAAAGTGCGGGTCAAGTGCAAGTCAAGTGCGGGTCAAGTGTGGGTCAAGACAGAGTTGGATTTATTAAAGTGCGGGTCAGCCAACCGCACTCCACCCGCACTACACCCACACTCCACCCGCTACTCTGCGCGCGACAGCTTCTGTTTTCAAGCTTAAGTGACATATTTTTCCATCCTCTATAAATAGAAAATGATGGGAACGAACCAAAAAAGCTCCCATATCTCCCAATACTTGTATTTTCTATTTTATTTACTTAGTCTAAGTTATAAACACATCTTCCTATCATCCAAACCATCTCTACTCAATCAAAGGCAACTAGGAGACTTGGATTCAAGCTTCAAGGAAGGAGATCAATCTTCAAGGGTTTACTCTCTACACTCTCTCTTAGTTTATTGGTTTGTAATAGAACATGAGTAGCTAAAATACCCCACTATGGGGTTGATGTTATTTTTTTTATGGATATTTGAGCTTTGTAAATAAACTCTATGTGTTATATTTATTCTATCTCTATGTTTTATTTCATTGCTTGAATTGATTTCCATTATTGATTTGCTTGGATACACCCTCCTTGCATGATTGATTTGGATTACTTGAGTAGGCAATTAGGTTTTCTAATGCTCCATTGAATGGAAGGATTTCCAGAAATCGGGCTCTACAACCATGCCCTTAATCTAATCTTGAATTAGTGGCTTTCACTATACACCCTAGGTTAGCCACTTGTGAGAGAATTAGAAGCCTCCACTATACACCCTAGATTGGCTACTTTAGTGATTTTACGAGAACTAACATTCGAGTAGAATTCGGTTGATAACCTCGAACCTTATCCAATCTCAAACGGGTGGCCTTCACTATACATCCTAGGTCGGCCACATGTGAGGGATTTGGAACCCATCACTATACACCCTAGGATTGCTACATTAGTAATAGGTTGAGTCATAGCTAGATAGATGAGCATTCATGGAACAAGTCCCGATTGAGTAACTAGCCATTGTTGGTTGCTTAGGAGGGATTAATCACTAGTAAGAGGTCTTCGCTATACACCCTAGGTTGACCTCTTGCTAGAGATATATACCAATACTATACATCCTAGGTTGGTTACATTTGTCAATACGTGCTTAATTGAGAGTTTGTTGCAATTGCCCCAATATTCACTTACAAGTCCATCAACTATGTAGTTCCATCATCATTCATTCATCACTCCATTGTCATCCCATTTTATTTGCTTTCATAGTTTAGTTTATATTGTATTTTCATTCACCATCACTTTACTTTTATGCATACTAGTTATATTAATCCTAATCTTATCACCGCTACCCCGATCTCAGTGGACGACACCCGTGCTTACCGCTTTACTTGTATTTCTACTTGTGAACGCATCGCATAGGTTTTATAAATTGTTTTGACGGACGGTTTTCTAACGGAAAAAATCTTCCCATCACCTTGTTGCCGTCACAACCACACACTGCTTCCCACACTTCTATGTCGTTAAAAGGATTCCCCAAAGCCCTACTGTCATCATCAGAAAGTTTTCTGAGACCCAACTCGCCAATTGTTGATTTATTCCAAGAAACCTTCTTATAATTAGTCTCAAAGAAATCTCTGATCCCTTCCTTAACTAGACTTGGAGTCGAAACAATAGAACCATCAATGCAAATCTCCCCAATGTGATTAATCCTCTTTCTATTATTAGCCAAACAATGAAAGAATTTAGAGTTCTTATCCCCCTCTTTTAGCCATTTGATTTGTGATTTTTGGTGCCACATATGCTTCTTCCTTCCGAATACCTTTCCATAACTCTGAAATAATGTCAATCCTGCTTTTCCTCAACACCTTTGTCCATCCCTCGCACACTGCCTTTGTCTCCACAATCTCAAGACGCTTCTCACATTCCTTTAAAGAGAAAGAGTCTTTCTTTTTCGATTGAGTGTACTTCTTAAGGTGGCTTTTCACAGCTTTAGTTTTACACGACAAAATGAAGCCCGAAGCACCAGTTGCCTTGCAACCTTTCCATCCTTCCTTGGCCTGCTTCATCATCTCATCATCTTCCATCCAGTGATTATAGAACCTTTGAGTTTAAATTATCAATGAACACTGAGACTAACTTCTCCCTAAAGTCTCTCATTCCTCCTGTGTACTTCTCCCTGGAGACTCTCCTTCCTCCTGTAGACCTTCTCTGGTCATGGCCTCTATCTTCCTCTCGCCTACTCTGCTGGTTCCCATAGTAAAGGAAACTTCTCTCTCTATCTTTCTCTCTTCACATTGTCATTATAATTCCTAAGTGGGATTAGTATGGTTACTGTTGTTGATTTACATCCACCAATACTATTTAATTGATAAATGTCCACTAGTACTACTTAATTGATAAATGCTCAAGTATTACTGTACACTCAATGATGTTAAATGAGACAAACCATAATACCATATATATATATATATATATATATATATAGTTTGTTTCTCCTCAATGCGCACAAATATAAAATTAATCAGTGCATTATATGTGGACCATAGATTATGGATAAGCACTGACAAGTGCATACACTCGATGTCAAAGCAATTGAATCTAGTGGTCCATATGTAAGGCACTAATAAGTATTTATCAGTGCACACTGAGGAGAAAATTTTCCTATATATATATATTGTATCCTTGGAAATCTATAAGTGTACCACACTTTAATTTGTATAGAATCTAATAATTACGATTAGGTTTTAACAGAAGATAAAATTGGAAATATATTAAATTAGTAAGGATATTTTTGGAAGTAAAACTTTATATTCAATTCCACTGGATTTTTATTAGGTGAAACGTGAAAAGTTTTCTCTTTTCAAAACAAGTGGTTTTAGGGCTTCATAAGTGATTTTAACATTTGTAAAATCAAACAAAATAACTGAATGGAACACATTAAGTGTCATTCAATGTTAAGTGGAAAAATCAAACATGGTCTAACTTTTTATATAGACAGGAGTCCTTGTACAGGTTTCTCTTAATCTTTTTTTTTTTATCACCGGTAGTAAGTTGCAGGGGCATGTTAGAGAAATCACAAGTTAATAATTTAGGATTTCGCATTATTCTGTCAACTAAAATATTGTACAGCTCTCTTGAGTTTAGGGATTGATTCTTTGTAATTATTGTTTTCTATTTTTGTTATTATTTCCTTTGTAATCATAATCAACTCGTCTATGTATAAGTATGATACAAGCTAACTAGCTAAGTATGCTCAGCTGCTCATGTTAAAATTATAAATTCATTAAAAATTTGAGTCTGAAGAAAATATTTTTAAGAAATGTTTAATCTCTATTGGCCTTCACTAGATCCGCCACTATAAAAATAGTTTTTTTTATTCTATTTTGTTGGGAATTTTTCGTGACTGTTTCTTTCAAGAAGTGGGCTGATTATGTACTCTTTACTTTGTTTTCATTTGAATCCAAATCCAACCGTGGATACGAGCAACGGTTAAGAGTTGTTTTATTTTTACTAAGAGGTCAAACTTTTATAAAAAAATCTGTATAGTTAAGGTAAACAATAAAACAAAATATTTTATTCAATATATATAGTAATTTTTCAATGAAGACTTTTTGTAATACACACTTAGTACCTTTTATGAAATTGTATGGAATATATTGAATCTATTGAATCTTGATTTGATTTTTTGATAGATGGTGAAAACATTGAAATACATTTATGGAAAAAAAATTAAAAAAATTACGGGTGCAATGAACTAAATTTTTCCGATTTGTTTGAAGATAAAAACATTTGAAAATAGGGAAAAATAAGAAAAAATAGCTCTCTAATCCAAAAAAAATCAATTTTTTACCAAATGTACATGTATTTGAATTTTCTTAGGATGCATACAAAAAATCTCATCGAAAAACATTCGATTACATGCAATTTCATCAAAGATTCTTAAAATATGCATCGTAAAAGTACTTATTGGAAAATTATTATTATTATTATTATATATATATACATTTTAACATTTATATTAAAGTTTTAACATTTATATTAAAGTTTTAACAGTATTTGTGGGAGAAATTTCTTTCCATGGCATGCTACTCATGTATTGCTCAATTTCAGTAGGTCTCGATAAATCTGGCATGTTCGATGTTAGATTTCAATTTTTTTTTATTGAGTGCATACTTTTAGAGCATCTTCAATGCAAGCGTGACTTGTGAAAAAAAAATGTCACATAAGATAAATAGACATTCTGTAAATAATTATGTCTCCAATACAACCGTGCATATCCAATCTCAAGCTGACGTGGCAAAAAAAATAATAGACATTATCAACATGACCGTCCACTTTCAGACGGCCTGTTGCACACCTCTTTTTTAGGTTGACTCAGCAAACATTTAAAATTGATATTAATTTTTCATCTATTTTTGGTAAGGAAATAAAATAAAAAAGAAAATAGGAAATAAAATTGAACACGTCATTAAAACAAAATGTGTTTTAAATGGAAGCATTGGAGACCAAATTTTAAGTTGGTTGTCTATCCAGTCCATATTTATGCCACATAGGAAGCAAGTCTCTTGACATTGTTGTCATGTCAACAATTATTCATATGCAAACCATTTTTGCATTAGGAGATGCTCTTATCATTTCAGAATCCCCACAGAATCGATGCAATTGTGTTAATTGTAGGCTTATAATTGTAACTTGTAACCTGAAGTAACCCTGTCAAGTAGGAAAAAATTTTCTTCCACACGATATGTTAGTTGAAGAGTTAAATCTATGGTTTGCTTACATAAGGTATGGGTACGAAAGGTTCTAATTTTGTCACAGGCACCTACATAGCAAAGACCATAATTTGTTTTTTCTAAAGATTGTAGGGTTCCATAGGTTCGAATTTGTGTTCAGATAATTTTTGGGTTATAAAAAAACAAATAAATAAACAATTGGTCATTTTGTGTTTTAATAACCAAACTATCTCCAACAAGTCATTAATTTACCTAATCCAACTTGTTTCAATAAATACTCAAACATGGAACATTGACTGGTCGATTGAGTGTTCTTCTCCATATATTAAGCCAAGTTCGGTAGTGATTACAATATTATTATTTATTAGAAACAAAGATCCTCTCTTGATTTGAATACTTAGCAATGAATGATGATAACTTTAGCGATATCAAATTTCCTCATAACACATGCCTTAAGAAGACCTTAATATATAATATTTAGTTTTTAAAATATTTACTGATTAGCGGTCAAATATGGTAATCATATGTTGTGTACTTCAGATGTGCTTGTATATAATAATATAATATTTGTCTCAAAAAAAAATATATATTATTTCTTACATGGATACTAGTTAATTGTAATAATTAATTTGTTACATAATGAGGTAGAAAATGAATAAAAGAGTTATCCTTTTTGTAAGCTTCATATGTTTTCTCATGCGATGAAAACTTCATTGTACGAATGCAAGGATAAATAAAAAATTAACGTATATAAATTTAACTAGGAACTAAAACTACCACTTCATTATATTTGTTGCCCAAATGATACCACAAGTTGATTTATAGTAATAATATTGATTATGAGATAATATATGATGATGTGGTAGTTAAAAATTGGTTTGTCATATTATTTGGATAAATATTTAGACTGTAAAATAATTTTTAGATAGCATAACATTGCTATTAAAATAATTCTGAGATAAAACACTGTATTACGGACGTACCAGGACAGGTGAGATTCATATATATATATATATATATATATATATATATATATATATATATGAAAGAAGACCAATTCCACGTTTCAAAAATGCGTTGATGTAAGCAGATGAAGAAAAAATAAACAAACTTAATTTTGACAATTATCCATAGTAGTTAAAGACTGGCTCATTGTGCACATTAAAAACAGATAACCATTTAATCAAGACTTGGCTTGTTACAATATCTTCTTCGAGTAAGAGAAAAATAAAGACCAATTCAATGAATTCCCATCTATAAATAGACTTGCTTTGCCTTGCAACATTTCTCACCCCTCACTAAGGCAACAATACTTGCATAATACACAGCTTAATCACAATGAAAGGTGTTCAGTTTCTTGTAGCTTTTGTTGTCTTGGCTTTAGCATCCTCATTGGCCTCTGCCTCTGACCCCAGCCCTCTTCAGGATTTCTGTGTAGCCATTGACGACTACAAGAATGGTGGTATGTACACTTTCTCTAACTATATATATGTATCCTTTTAAGCTTCTGCTTGTATAAGTTATACTTTTTAATAGTACCTGACGCCTATTTTTACATACATCCTATTTTATCAACGTATAAATTTTATTGTTCATTGAACGTAAAGAGCTCACTGAAATAGAAAATAACTTACCATTTGTTGAATTGAAATTAAAGTTGGTAAATTTACATTACATAAGAAAATAACTAATAACAGTTTTATATATGACTAATATTTACTTCTTCCATGCAGTGTTTGTGAATGGGAAGTTCTGCAAGGACCCAAAGCTTGCCACACCAAACGACTTCTTCTTTTCAGGGCTCGACGTCCCCAGAAATACTTCGAATCCGGTTGGATCCACTGTGACTCCTGTAAATGTGGCCCAAATTGCAGGACTTAACACTCTCGGTGTATCCTTAGTCCGCATTGACTATGCGCCATACGGCCAGAACCCGCCCCACACTCACCCTCGAGCCAGCGAGATCCTATTTGTCCAGGAAGGCACTCTCTACGTTGGTTTTGTGACATCCAACCCTGACAACAAACTCTTCACCAAAGTCCTAAACAAGGGAGATGTGTTTGTGTTCCCAATTGGGCTCATTCACTTCCAATTCAATATAGGAAAAACCAATGCAGTTGCATTTGCTGGTCTGAGCAGCCAGAACCCTGGTGTCATCACCATCGCCAACGCCGTTTTCGGGTCGGATCCTCCAATTAATCCTGATGTTCTGGCTAAAGCCTTCCAGTTGGATCAGAATGTGGTGAAATCTCTTCAGGCCAAGTTCTGGTGGGACAACAATTAGAGAGATAATTATTAATGTGAAATGTTGCAGTAGCAGCTTGTTTGAATTATAATGTTTGAGATCTTCTATGGTTCTGATTAAATTATAATGTAATAAAGAGGGTTGCATTGTGTAACCCAGTCAAAATATATACGCTTGTCTTTTATGATTTTGTGGTTAATTTGTATTTGTTGTCTGATTATTTTGTCTCTTCTCTCCCTCTCTCTCCGTCACTGCTCACATACAATATTTCCATGTAATCTAAATTTCAAGATGAGTCAGCTTGTTGACCACCATATATAATATAGGCAGATAATGAAAGCGCCCCCGCCCATTTGGTACATTTGATGCCAATCCCATTCAATCTTATGTTGCATTATAACTTCTTATAGAACTGAAGCTCCTTCATCAAAAAAACAAAATTATAATTTTGTTGAATATTTTTAAAATTAAATATTTTCCAAAATGATTTGTAGCAATCATTTTTTTTTTGGGGCCCTTGCAAATCTAGTCTTTCTCAATGTTAAGTTTCTAGGAAATAGCCCATTAGTGAAAAAAATTACAAATATAGTATTTCCTAATGTTTAGTTTCTAGGAAATAGCCTTTGTAAGACAATAATACCATCTACAACTTAACCCTGCAAAATATCGAAATTACCCTCTTACAAAGTGTAAGGACGAAACTACCATTGTCTTCTTGTCCTTCAGTTGACTGAAGAAAACCAAAACATTCAGACTTGGGTTAACCTTCTCCATCGTTTCGTGCAACAAATCCATCCAATCGGTAACTCATTCTTTCCATTTCAAACCCCATCGTCCTCACTCTCTCCGACTGTTGTTCAAATCCCATTGACCTCTCCGCTGGAAACCTGCTCCCGAACTGAATCTTGCCGGCGACAGGAATCTTGACAATGCCGCCACCTTCTTCAATTGAGCTTCACAGTGCCGCCACCTCCTTCATTAGAGCTTACGCTGTCAAGTTTGAAATCGAGCATACACAGTCAATGTAAGTCCTGAAAATACACTGAAGTTCGAAATGCCATCGTCCTCTCGGTCTTTAATGTTGTTTAAGTTTGAAATGTTTTGGATAGAATAAGGGATTGAGGGTTTTGGATTTGTTGTCCATGAATTGAGGTTTGTGTAGGTAATATTGTTGGGTGTAGTTAATGTGTTTGATAAAATGCCTGTTACACCAAGCTTTTCTCTATTTTAGACAGAACTTTCCTTAAAGTTAAGCATTGTTCCTTCAAGCTTTAAACTATCACATGAAATAACTGGAAATGGAACTAAAGCAGAGGTTAAGAGGCAGCAGTAGATTGAAATGACAAATTTGCATAGGAAACACATTACTAGTGACCATAGAACTCAAATGTGTAGTAGAGAAAACTTAAATAATTTGCTAGTGCCTAACTAGGAAATATGTTTATGAAGAAACAGAATGCCCCAATGCCTTAAACTATGGGAAATATGTTACTAGCTGCTATTATTGATTTTGAAAACAGAAGATGAACTAAGCCCGGGAGGAATGTTATAGGCTTGGGAATTGGGACATTAAACCTAGGAATAGCGCCTAATTTTATGTAAGGAAGGAAAACTCAATGACCGGGGAACCATACCTAGGCCTAACATAATTGTACTATATACACAAACCTCATTTCCAATTAATTATTGTTTGATACTGTAATTGTTATATGGAACCCATGTCTTGAGCCCGGGTAAGAACTTCGTGAGCCCTGGAAATAAGAAGAACTAAGCCCAGCATAAATGTTTCAAGCCCAGGTTTAATACCGTTATTGACTATTTTTAATATTTTTTTTCAGGGTCTAAGGATACCATGACTTGGTTGTTAGTTCAGTGTGGTGAGCATTGAAAGGGTAACCGGTTTACTGGGCATATATCGTTTTCAGTACGCTTAACAAAAAAAGACAACGGAGCCTACGATGAATTAGTGGAAACGATATATTAGCGGACATGAGTTAGTAAAGACAAAGCTGAGTTAAAGCTAACTTCGCCTGTGAAAATGGAGGATGATATGGTTAAATTGTCTATTATGAGTGACGACGATATAAAGTTTATGATTATTCATAAGGAAAAATTTTGGGCCACAATTAATGTTGAATTTGTCAACGAACATGAATTTCGACATCCAGCAAATCCAATCCAATCGGCATGTACGGTCTCTCCTGTTTAACCAATCGAGAATCCACGGTCTTTGGCAGGTACTCCAAACTATAAATCAGTTAGTGGCAGCAATAATCCGTTTACATCCCATTCTTCACCCGGATTTACATCAGCAGCCAATGATCAGGCTACTCCTGTATCTACTACCAAGCATGCAGTTGTGGATGACAATGATAGTTTTGAAAGCAGTGATACAGAAGATGAGAGTGGTGATGATAATGGTGGGCAAGGGGCAACAAAAGATGGAACAGAAGTACAAGGGGTGGGTGGAACACCCAACAGTTCTTTACCTTCCATGAACACACGAAGGACAGTATTAGGGTCAGAGCTTTACTCAATTAAAGCCGTTTGATCAATGGATGTGTTTGAAAAACCAGCCGACCAAGGTCCATTATACAAAGGACAGATGTTCAAGGACAAGCCAACATTGAAGCGAGATGTAGGGTCGTATGCATTTGCAGAGAGGTTTGAGTACAGGGTTTCATGATCTTCTAATACACGATTCACTGCAAAATGTACACAGAGATATTGTGGATGGGTTCTTCGGGCATGGAAGTCGAATAGGGGGACTTACTGGCATTTGAAGTCATTCGTTAATGAGCACACATGTGACAGAAATGACAACTACAACATTGAATTTAAACGTGTAAGCGCATGTGTGATAGGGGATTTGTTTGCAAGTAAATTCGGCGATCCTGGACGTATCATCCGTCCTAAAGATATAATTTTTGAGATGAGGCAGCAGCACGGCATACACCTCTAGTACAGTAAAGCCTACAGGTCGAAGGAGCACGCTTTGAATCAGGTATTTGGCGATCCGTGGGAATGCTTTTCAGAGGCTGCCAGCTTATTTTTATGTTTTGGAACAATCTAACCTGGACAGTGACAAAAATCAAGACCGACTCGAAAACCTGTTTAAATATGGATTCATGGCAATTGGAGACTCTATAGAGGGGTTCAATTCTGTTATTAGGCCAGTTATCTGCATTGATGCTACCCACTTGAAGGCTAGGACCAGAGGTGTTTTGTTAGTTGCGGTGTGTAAAGACAGGAACGAGATGATATACCCATTGGCATTTGGGTTTGCAAACTCTGAATGCACAGAGTTATGGACTTGGTTTTTAAAGAAACTCCGTAAAGTGATCCAATATCCCGACCGTGTGATGTTAGTTTCGGATCGGTACAATGGTATATTTAATGCAATGGAAGCCATATTCCAAGATGCAGCACATGGGATATGTGCATACCACTTGGCACAAAATCTTAAAAGATTTTGCAAGCAGAGGGATGATGTAATTTGGCTATACTACCGTGCTACGTATGCATACCGTAACAAGGAGTTTGACCGTGTAATGAGTGAGTTGAAAGAAACCTAATGTAAGGTTTACGATGAGCTCTTGGCCGCTGAGGTAAAGAAGTTTTCACGTGTACATAGCCCCAGAAAGAGGTATTTTTTAATGACCATCAACATTGTTGAGTCAATGAATTCTTATCTACTTGCGGTTCGAAAATTGTCTATGACAGCAATGGCAGAATTTATCAGAGATTTGTTGCAAAGGTGGTTCTACAATCGTCGGAAAAATGCACGTGAAATGTCTACATACTTGACAACCTTTGCAGACGAACACATCAAAGATAGGACAGAAACCGCTCATCGGTGTGAGATTCACCCCATTCACTTCAATACATTTAAGGTAGACGACAAATGGAAGGAAACAACCGTCGATCTTGACGAACGTTCTTGCTCATGCCGTCAATGGGATTTAGATGATTTGCCGTGTTCGCATGCAATGGCGGTCGCTAAGTATGCTTCTCGGTCTTTTAACTCTCTACATTTATCTATTGTGGTTGATTTTACAAACTTTAATTTCTGTTTGTTGGTGTCTTATGGCCTAGGTTCAAAGGTGTGTCAATCAACGCACTGGCTTCTGACCTTTACATAACAGGATTTCTTAAACATACTTATGAAATGGGTGTCAACCCTATTCCGGATCCTGAATTTTGGGACATTCCTGATGCAATTCGGAATCGTATTGTATTGCCATGGAAGAAAAAGAATTTGCCAAAAAGACCAAAGAAGTTGAGGATACCATCTGCTGGGGAGAAAAGAAAGTTACAATCGTGTTCAAAGTGTGGAAACAAACGACACAATAAACTAACTTGCCCAGAACCATTATCTAGAACTTGCAAACCAGCCAAAAAAGCCCAAACATATAGCATTTGTAGGAAAGAAGGCCACAATAAACTGAAGTGCCCAGACAAGCCACTTGAACCTACCTTGATTGACATAGACAGAGAGAATGCCGCAGGAGAACCTGTGCTCAACTCTGGTGATTAGTGTTGCATGCTGTGTTTGCAGTTTGGACATTTATGTGTTTTTATTGAGTGTTAAACACTGCTAAAGCTTAACAAGTTTATGTACCATTTTTATTCACCGAAAAAGTTATTTTGTATGTGTTTTGTTGTGATGGTTTATGGTGTATATATATATATATATATATATATCCAGTTGTGTTGATGGTTGCTGAAGTAAAACAGGTGTAGGTGTATGATGAGTGTTGTGCTGGTTGTATTTTGATTTCCAAAACAGGTGTTTGTTGTTTGAGGAGCTGTTACAAGCTGCTGTGATTGATTTGAAAACAGAAGATGATCTAAGCCTGGGAACCATACCAAGGCCTAACCAAACTATACCTAAGCCTGTAAATTATTTACTGGGCTCAGAGGCTTTTTCTATATTCGCTCGCCACGTCATCAATTGTGATAGATTACAGGAAGATTAAGTAAGCCTGGGAAGTTATAGGCCTGGGAAGTTGTAAGCCTGGGAAACGGTACATTAAGCCTAGGAATACAAGTTAGGCTCTAGGTTGATTAAATCTTGAATTAAATATATGTTTTTATAATATTTTTTTTGGACTGCGTGAGATGTTTCCAAAAAGCGTTGTGCACCCATCGAAGTATAATTCGGGACCGTATAGATAATACGGGAGACCGAGTCAAGCAACTCCAGCAACTTACAAGTTTATGAAACTAAGGGTATGAAGTGGTGTATTGATTTAAGGGTATGGTTGCTAACTCTAGTGCAATTGGTAGTGACATACATATCAGACCGTTCGATGATCCAAAAACTTTACGTACAGATTGCCATTGGTACCCCTTCATCGCTTGACGGTGCCGATCAGTTATATTTTTGCGGGGCCCCCATAATTTCATCTAAAAAGAAGATGATCTATGCCTGGGAACCATACCTAGGCCTAACCTTACTGTACCTAGGCCTGTAAATTATTTCCTGGGCTTAGGGGCTTTTGCTATACTCGCTCGCCAAGTCATCAATTGTGATGGATTACAGGAAGATGAAGTAAGCCTGGGAAGTTGTAGGCCTGGGAAACGGTACATTAAGCCTAGGAATACAAGTTACGCCCTAGGTTGATTAAATCTCTAATTA
Source organism: Dipteronia sinensis (assembly GCA_033220585.1). Taxonomy (NCBI): domain Eukaryota; kingdom Viridiplantae; phylum Streptophyta; class Magnoliopsida; order Sapindales; family Sapindaceae; genus Dipteronia; species Dipteronia sinensis. The sequence continues at coordinate 16,306,469 of CM065642.1, forward strand.
AATATAAGTTTTTATATATTTTTTTTGGACTGCACGGGATGTTTCCAAAAAGCGTTGTGCACCCATCAGAGTATAATTCGGGACCGTATAGATAATATGGGAGACCGAGTCAAGCAACCCCAGCAAGTTACAAGTTTATGAAACAACCCTTAGGTATGAAGTGGTTTATTGATTTGAGGGTATGGTTGCTAACTCTAGTGCAATTGGTAGTGACATACATGTCGAACCGTTCGATGATCCCAAAACCTTACGTACAGATTGCCATTGGTACCCCTTCATCGCTGGACGGTGCCGATTAGTTATATTTTTATGGGGCCCCATAATTTCATCTAAAACAGAAGATGATAGAAGCCTGGGAACCATACCTAGGCCTAACCGAACTGTACCTAGGCCTGTAAATTATTTCCTGGGCTCAAGTGCTTTTACTATATTCGCTCGTCACATTATCAATTGTGATGGATTACAGGAAGATGAAGTAAGCATGGGAAGTTGTAGGCCTGGGAAGTTGTAGGCCTGGGAAACAGTACATTAAGCCTAGGAATACAAGTTAGGTCCTAGGTTGATTAAATCTCGAATTAAATATATGTTTTTATAATTTTCTTTTTTTTTGGACTGCACGGGATGTTTCCAAAAAGCGTTATGCACCCATCGGAGTATAATTCGGGACCGTATAGACCGAGTCAAGCAACCCCAGCAAGTTACAAGTTTATGAAACAACCCTCAGGTATGAAGTGGTTTATTGATTTAAGGGTATGGTTGCTAACACTAGTGCAATTGGTAGTGACATACATGTCGAACCGTTCGATGATCCCAAAGCTTTATGTACAGATAGCCATTGGTACCCCTTCATCGCTGGACGGTGCCGAACAGTTATATTTTTGTGGGGCCCCATAATTTCATCTAAAACAGAAGATGATCTAAGCCTGGGAACCATACCTAGGCCTAACCGAACTGTACCTAGGCCTGTAAATTATTTCCTGGGCTCATGGGCTTTTGCTATATTTGATCACCACGTCATCAATTGTGATGGATTACAGATGGATCCCACTGAAGGGAAATCTTCTGAAGGGAAATCTTCTACTTTTCATTATATCCTGATCCCACTAAATCTTCATCTCCTTCCTTAGTCAAAAGCTCAAACGTTTCACTTTCATTTCATTTTTCTTCTTTTTCACGTGTTCCCAAACAGAGAACCAAAAAAATTGTGAATCTTTTTCACTTTGTATACACTAACTTTTCCTATCGTCCACATCTGCAGGTAAACAATCTCCTTCCCACTTTCCATTGTTTTGCTTTGTATAAAGGTTCCCAGATCTGGCTATGCTTGTAGTTAGATAGATCATCTGAGTACTTTAAGAATTTGTATACTCTTTCTAACATCTGACATCTCCTTCTCCAATTTAATCTTCATATTTTTTTTTTTTGTTTCAATGATTGACCGAATTTGTCAGCTTAGTTTGTAATATAAGCCTCGTATACTATAACATTCATTACAAAATTGAAATTTTTTCGATTTACAGATATCTGTCAAGTGTTTTGTATGAAATGGGAAAGAAATATGTTTATGTTGTTTTCAAAGGAAGGAGAACCAGTGTGTTTAATTCTTGGCATGAGTGTCATGAACATGTAGATGGTTTTCCAGGAGCATTTTTCTAAAAGTTTAACTCAATTGATGAAGCATATAAAGCGATAAGTAGCCGTTCCGGACATTCAAGTCATTCCTGGCTTGAATCTTCAGTGAATGTTGAAGAGAAAGTATCTGAGAAGAGTCAAAGCACTGGTGTGATGTTGTTTTCATTTCTATTTGTTTTTATTTTTGGAGTTATAGTAGGCAAGATTGTGTGAAAGATTTGTTGTTTATGTTTAAGTTATGGTGTTGTTGAATATGAAACAAGAACGCATAAGAAACTAGTTATGTTCTGTTCAGTTGGTAAACACTTATAGTTGTACGTCTATCATGTTATTCTTGTTCTGGTCTGATTGAAGAATACTGAAGAAATATATATATATATATATATATATATATATATATATCAGCATGTGAAACGTGTACAACATGTGAAAATAAAACCAATTACTTCACTTTTATTAAAAAGTTAGACGGTACATCATGTGCATAAAAGACATAACATATAATTCTGTGGAAGGCAGATTGGGTGTGTTTTTCTTCAGGTTGATGGTGGAATATTGAAGTCCATTAACTTATTCTGCATTTGTTCAACAAGTTGGTAGAGTCCATTGAGTTCGTTGTCCCTTGCTTCGATCTGAACATATAAATTGATAATTTCAGCTTCCAGATTATGATATCTCCCCATCAAAACAGTATAATCAACACTCAAGTGTTTTGCATTTTCAAGCTCCTTGATAACGGTCTCCTCAGCCTTTGCAATCCGTTCATGCCAACATTCGAAAATGGCATTTAACTTGTTACTACTACCATTTGCTTCCATTTTCATTTGTATAAATTAAGTGAGGAAAATATGTAACAGAAATGGGGTATTTATAGTGGAACAAGATGACCCATATCGGTGAACCATTGTAGCCTTTAGATTTCAAATGAACCATTGTAGCCTTTGGATTTGAAATCAATAATATGCTGTGAATGGGCTGGCATGAGGATCCATCTTCATTTCTTCATAGTAACCAGCATGCTTCAGTAAAGATGGCAATAGGTAAAGTAGTGCACGAACATCCTTTAGCCGATGACTGGTTCCGTCCCGTTCATTCAAAGAGTCAAATAACAACACTTTTCCTTCCTTGAAAAGTACATGACATAAAACCCAATGGCAGAGTAGGTGGCACAGGATGAGCACCTGCATATACAATATAAATTTTGTAAGCAATTAGATAAAAATATATTAACAAAATAGATAATGACAACGCAACGTCATTTCCAAAAACTTACCAAATCCATTTCCCACCAAGGTTGAGGGTACAGAAGGTCATGGCCGGTAACATGTCTGAGGATGTCTGGACTTGGCTGGTAATTTAAAGGAACGAATTCTGGGTAGTTTTCCCAGACATTTACAGCACGAACAGAAGGATCGCTGATTTTCTTGCTCTTTTTTTTGAGATCTTTTTTCTGTTGAAGAGAAGGAAGAGAACCAGTTTCTGTCTGCTGATGTCTTTCCCTCTCAGCTTGCTCAAATTTTTCTATCTTCCTTATGGCTTCCAATGTATCCATTTCAATTGCACATTTAATGTTCAGGTTAGTCTGTAAATACAACCATTAATTTCCAACTGATAATTCCATTACCAGGCTTATATAAATCAAAAGCATAAATACAAAAATTCCCTGCTGATATCTCCTAGGCTCATGTCATCCATTCCTAGGCTCATGGTATCCATTCCTAGGCTCAAAAGCATTCATGCATTAAAACACATTTCATTTTCAAAAACATGCATATGATAAACGGATTTTCATATACCACATCATATAACTAGGGAGATACTTACGAAGAAAGATGTGTTAACCAATCCAATATTTTGCAAGTAGTTAAGCTCACTGCTCGATCGTCTCCTCCATAGGATATCAAAGTAACCGTGAATATGCTGTGTAAATGTAGTGATGTACATTAAGGAATAAGTAACATAAAGCCTTAAAACAATAAACAGGAAGAAATGAAATAGATAGTTAATTATGTTACCAAATATGATATCCACTTTTCGATATTGACCAGGTCTACAAAATCTTGACGACTCATGGGAAGGATTTGACCGGTATAAAAACTATTCAAGTCCAGTGTTACATCACATTAAAAACTGTAAAAATGAATACATTATAATATTGCCAAAATAACAAATAATCGAAATGGAATATTACCTAAGTTGGTTTTCGTTCTTCAGGAAAGACGTGAACTCAACTAAGTTTATTTCTTCCTCGTTTGACTTTGGTTTCCTTTTCTTCTTAGGCATGGGATCTGTCCACGGGCTTTCGAGCCACCTGAACCGCTTTCGGCCCCTCTGTTTGTCGATGTCTCTGTATTCAACATCAGGGTCGGCCCCATCAAGAGCTACCACACTACTGGGATTGTTCTGGGCAATAAAGCACACAGAGGGGGATGGATATTCATCCAGGTCAAGGATAGATTTTTTCCCCAACTCCTACAAAAATTAGATATTATGTCTAGCAGAAACCATTGAATAATTCCTAGACAAAAACAGTATTATATAATGTACCTCGACATACCACCCTCAAATGTAGCATCCCCAACAACCAGACTGTCACTGTCAACACCTTGATCACAACCTGTTCCAATATCACCAACAGAAGCATCCTCTTGATCATCACCCTTATCACCCTCAAATGCAGCATCCGCAACAACCACACAATCACTGCCAACACCTTCCTTAGAACCCTTACCAATTTCACCAACATCATCCTCCTGCTCATCACCTTTACCACCCTCAAATTCTGCATCCCCAACAACCAAACCATTACTGCCAACGCCTTGCTCAGAAACCTTACCATTTTCACCAACACTATCCTCTTGCTCATCACCCTTACAACCCTCAAATGCAGCATTCCCATCACAAACATCATCATCTTTCTCTTCACCCTTACCACCTTGAAATGCAGCATCCACATCACCAAAAGCATCATCTTCCTCACTACCCTTCCCAACTTCAGCAACAGCATCTTGCTAGACATCCTTACCAAGTTCACCAACTTCACCAACTGAATTTAGTTCTTCAACATCCTTAACAACAGTAACATTATTTCCAGCACCCTTATCATCAACAACATCATCAGCTTGCTCAACACCATTCTAAACATCAAAATCAATAAATTAGTTGAAATTATGAAGAACTAAGCTATTATATATAACTATAAATAATAATATAAATTTCAACAACTTCATATCCAACCTTCATATCCTTTCTAATCTTCGAAAATTCTTCTCTACAGAATGCAATGATATGTTGCTCACTTTCAAGCATAGCATCATATAGTTCTGGGATAGTGGAAGGCACCTGAATTTTGCAATAATTAATACAATGCTTACAACAATAGCATACTAAAACCAATCACTGTAGATGCAATCATACCTTAGGATTTCTATCGGAGAATAGTCGCTTCTTAGAAGGAGGGAATATTCGTTAGAAAATGTGCTTCTAGTTCTCCCGACAGAACCACATATCTCCTCCTTCTGAATAGAACAGTCAATCCCATCATTGTCATTGCATGTCTGATTATCATCACCTTCATGGTCTGAACCAAGATCTTCTTCCTCTTCACTTCGAGGTAGAGCCAACTTCTCCCTTTTTTATCAATTAGTGGGCCACACACATATTCAAGGTTGAGGGATTTGAAGTAATATGTACCCTTCTCAAAAGTTTCAACCTCCCATTCAAATAAAGCCGTCTGCATATCGGGAACAAACAATTGTTAGGGAATTTCTACAAATAACTATCCCTATATAAGTAAAAAGAAAGGGTAATTAAGTACACACCAATATATTGAATTTGGATTCAATATTTGTAACATTTGCATTGAATTCCCATCTACTAAACCGTGGATACCCTGTGGCAACTCTTTTACCAACGAGATTTTCTAAATAAATTATTATCTCCACGGCCTATATATATATACAACGAAGATGTGAAATGGAAGACTTATTTTTAGAAAATGGACAAGGAATTTGCTGTTAAAAAGTTTTGGACATCACCAACCCCTTACCAAAACAACTAGCTTTGTAGCAATATTTTTCTTAATTTTAACATAACAATCAAAACATGCTCAACTTTTATAAAACTTACCTGAAGTGCTAGAGGGAACCCGGACAAGTTGTAGGTATAATGCTTGGATTTCTTTTTCTTCTTCTCTTTCTCACCCTGCAGCTTTCCTTTGTCTTTCCCTTTGCCTTTCCCTTTCACTTATTGCTCTTCTATTGACTTCTTGTTCTTCTTCTTATCTTCTTCTTCTTCTTCCAACGCTTCTTTTTCTTCTACTGTCTTCTTATTCTTCTTCATCTTCCCCTTCGTATCTTCATTCTCTTCTTCTCCTCTCAGTTTGGGGAGGCGCTTGTAAAGTACATCCTTCAGAAAAAATAGCGTAAAACTGAAGATGTAAGAACCCCATGGAAATTTTTTGAATTCATCTTCGTTTTCAACTAATGAAAACAACCACCCCGAGATAGCTATCGTCTGCCCGTCATCCATGCCAAAGAATTGGCTGACCATATAGATATTCAACATCTTGTATGCATTTTCACTCTCTTCGAACGACATTCTCTTTAACGTAGCATACAATACCTCAGCAGTAGGCCTTTTTCCTTTGAAAATTCTTCTAAGCATTGAATCTTCTTCTACTTCATTGTTGTTGGCAAAACCTTCAGGCAGCTGTCCCATTTTCAATCTGATACATAGACAAAACTCTTCTTGACCAAAACGAGCTTTCGACTTCCCCAACCCAAACCACATCTCATCTGGTCTTTGTCCATTGGGGTGAATAATCTCTCTTTTCAAAAGATTATGAATTAATTGCCCTTAAACTATCAACGGTTGTTTCAAATCCAAATACTGGCCGAAAGGGCCTTGCTTGAATTTTTCCACCAACCCAATTTTTTGGAGGAGCACCTTCAAGTCTCTAATCAAAAACATCTTGCTTCGACTGTTTACTATGACTGGAATCCATTTCTCATGCCCTTAGAACCGCCACAACTTTTCATTTGAATTTTTCGGCATCTGGAAAATTTAAAAAAAAAATCAAATAAAACTTAGGTTCAAAATGAAATACATGTATCAGCATTATGCGTGTACCGGCATTGTAAATGAAAATAATTCCAGGCTCAAAATCAGCATTATACATGTATCAGCATTATAGTATGTGGAAATTATACATGTATCGGCATTGCATTAGAATTGAAATTAAGTCCTATGCTCAAAATTATACATGTATCATCAGTCCCAGGCTCATAATCAGTATTAGGCTTCTGAAAATCGTTCATAGCCTCCTAGGCTCAAAATAATTCATGTATCATCCATCCATTGGCCCTAGGCTTATGACAATCATTCATAGGCTAAACATATACATTCACCATAAAACCAAACCTAGGCTCATCAAATTACATGCTTCATCCATCGGTACTAGGTCTATACAATGATTACTAGGCTTAAAAAAATAATACATATATGCAAAATAAGTCATTCTAGTCTGCAAACGTTATTCTTAACATTGAATTGCATCCAACTAAAGGTTTTTCCAGTATAGTTCACAACAATAGCTAAATGATTGCCCTCCTTCAAACATAACACACACCCTCTCAATACACATACAACGGAACACAAACATACCAAAAACACAAACAACAAAACAATCTCCCATCGAAAACACAAACAAGAACAATCTCCTATAAATTGTAGTAGTTTGAAGAAATTAGTACCTTGAAATTGTCTCACTCTCTTTGCGTTTCGTCTAGGGTTTGGGGTGCTTCAATCAATGTCCACCGTCGGCCTTGTGCTTTAAACGGCGACCGGCGACCTGGCTTCTATTTCTGGGTTCTTGCTTGGGTTTGAGTTTAATCGTCGTTTGGGTACACAGATGAAGACCAAGATTGAAGGGCCACGACGACCTTGCTTCTCTGACGATCTTGCTTCTCCTTCTTCTCTCTAAGTCTCTGAATTCCTAGGTTGTTGATTGAGTTTCAGTTTTGCGCACACAGAGCAAAACAAAAGCAACGAATGTTCTTTGGTTGATTTGAAATGTAATGTTCATCAATGACTTTTGTGGGAAATGACATTGGAGGGTATTATAGTAAACTTCAACAAGTTATAATGAATTAAATATTTAAAGAGGCTATTGTGGGAAATTCCGTGTGAGGGGCTTTAAAGGTCAATGTTGTAAATGTTGTTGGGGAAAAGGCTAAAAGGGAAATTTTTTCACCAATGGACTATTTCCTAGAAACTAAACGTTGAGAAAGGTTGTTTCCTACAATTTCCTCTTTTTGGTTTTAACGGCAATCTTTTTTGAGAAACAACAGCCAAAGCCAAACAACCACAACAAACAAAGGAGTAAGGCAAAGCTCCACAACAAAAATTACCCAACAAGCCCAACAAACAAGAGGCCAAAAAAGAAAAAGACCCACAAAACAACACACTTATCAAATGTCTTCCTACTCTATGAAATCCCTAGCCATGCCTGATCCCAACTTAGCTAGCTTGTTTGCGAAGAGTTGGAAGATCTAGGGTTATAGAAATCATATTGATTATGAGATTATATATCTATGATATTCTTCATATTACGGGTTTTGATATTAAATAAGAAAATTATTAAATAAGTCAAAAAAAAATTTAATTTCAAATAGTTTACGACTTTTTATTTATTTTTGACCAATATCCGGGATATGAAAAATATCAAGATATATAATTTATAATCTCATAATCAATACTTGGAATTTAATTTTAAAAAACTCCTATAAATATTTGATACAATTTAATTTTAACATTATAATAAAATAATTTAATTTTAAAAAAATTTAGAAAAAGAAAAAATATTCCGTTAAACTAACATTAATTAGTTGGAGGGACTTAATTGATAATTGTTCATCTGGTAAATATACCCTTGAATATTCCTACATTTAAAAGATATTGACTATATTTCTATTATTTTCGCAAATATTTATATCAATTTGTGCCCGATACTTTTATCTAAATAATTTTTTTTATATACAAGCTGCAGTGTGGCGACTTGAATCACATTATTAGATTGAATGAACGTCTTTCACCCAAGCAACATTAAGTGGTCCAAACAAACATTAACTTCATTGGGTAAGAAGAACAGAATATTGAATCAAAACCATATATTTTCTGTTAAATATTTCATCGAATCTGTAAAAAAAAATTAAATATTAAATGATATGTTCTAATAGATAATAATATTCACATTCGGCGAAGCGATCAATTCAATACATTTTACATGTGACATGAAGTTTCTTTTTCATTGATATTAATTTATGATTAATTATGGTTGTTGCTTGTTGGTTTTGTAATAAGTGGAAATGGGAATAACAGAATCATTCTTTGTGAAGCTATATATAATTTATGTTTATTTTTTCTTTTATTGTAAGGACAAATATTGAATACTTTCAAACTATCGACTACCTTGAAGTCATCTATATATATACCCATTATTTAGATATTGTTACGTTTATGCCATTACGAAGTCGCCACAATGAGAGGGAATATGAGGGCAAGTCTTGGGACGAGGTTCCCCGCAGAGCCGAAGTGCGTTGGCTAGGCAAACATGTAGCAAATTCATAGAAAGAATCGTGAATAAGCGATACGCTACCAAATTCAGGCTTTTAGCGATGGTGGAATACCATGAGGGTCAAGATCCAGTCGAATATGTCAATCCTTTCAAGACATTGATGGAGGCCTAAGCCATCTACCTCGATCAATGGTGCAAGGCTTTCCCCATGACTTTAGATGACCTCGCGTCCAAATGGTACCACCAACTCTCAAAAGGATTTGTTGATAGTTTTCAGCAACTTAGCGAGATGTTTATACTGCATTTTACGGGGAGTGTACAACACAAGAAGTCACGCATGCACCTTTTGTCCCTCAAGCAAGACACTGGGGAAACGATCAGAAGTCATATGCAAAGTTTTACCAAGGAGGCAATAGGCATCGAAGACTTCAATTATATCGCTACAATAACTTCTTTCACCAATAGTTTGCAAAGCAATCGATTCTCTTTCCACTTAAGGCAAACCAGACCCAGGTCATATGATGGGCTACTAGAAATAGCCACCGATTATGCCCATGCTGAAGAAGGGAAATTCGCCGTAGGGGGCCTCCTGGTGCATAGAGCGCGACCTGACAACAAATCCAATGGCAACTCCTCACCAAAAAGTGAGGAGCAGCTGAAAGACAAGAAAAATCAAGACAAAAAGAATGATCACCAACAGGGCAAGAGAAGAAATCATGACAAAAAGTACACCGGGAAATATACCAACTACACTCCCCTTGTAAAAAACTATTATGAGAACCTATTCGTGGTCTAGGACAAAGGACGCGTTTAGTGGCCCCGATCTATGCCTGGAAATGCTCGAAAGGACACTACCAGGTATTGTAGATTCCACAAGGATCACGAGCACGACACTTTAAGATACTTCCAACTCAATGACCACATTGAGAGCTTGATTATGGAAGGGCACCTAAAGGAGTTTGTGCTTAAGCGAGAGGAGGCAGAACACGGGGAGAAAAATCCTCGAAAGGGCCAATCAGAATACTGGAAGTTCCATGGGAAACCCGATCAATACCATTTACAGAGGCCCCTCGATAGGCATTAGCAATAAAGGCCGGATATCCGAGATCCGTGAATTGATGGAAGGCAAGAAGAGTCTTTGTGTCTACCTCATTCATAGGGCTCCCAAGAAACCCCGTCAAGAATTGGGTTCAATTCCTTTCTCAAATGAGGATACATGAGACATATACGCAAAACCAAATGATACAATAGTCGTGGAGTTGCAAATAGGCCATCGGGATGTCTAGAGAGTCGTGATAGATAACAGCAGTTTGGCTAACATCCAACATCTTGCTGTATAAGAACAATTAGGCCTCGAACGCCAAGATCCGAAGGGTTTTTACACCCCTTTGAAAGGATTTGGGGGGATGGAGATCTGGCCCTTGGGGTTGGTAAAACTTCTAGTAAAATAGGTAAAGACACATGCTACACTACCACCTGCTCAACTTTATAGTAGTGGACCTACCCTACTGGCCTTATAATGCATTACTGGGAAAACCTTTTCTTAACTAAATCCAAGTAATCACGACAACGTATTCTCTCAAGGTGAAATTCCCAACCAAGTATGGCGTGAATGAGATTAGGGGCTATCAAGAAATATAAAGATTGACGAATCTGTCCGTTTTCAAAAACTGTGAAGTATCAGACTCACGAAAGGCATGGAAAGTACAACCAATGAAGGAATGTTGAGATTGACCAGAGACGAGATCCTACAATAAGCAATGTGGGTCACCGTGGATAACACCGGCACCCATTGTAACTATTTCTACTCTTTATTTTGTTTTTGTTCTCTTCTACATATGTTTACATCCAAGCGACTTCAATATGCGCATTCAATAAAATCAAATACAACATACACATTCATTAAAATCAAACCTAAATAGCACATAACAATTCAAAATTCGCTAGCAACGGTACAAATAATAAAGCAAAAGCTCAATGGGACTTGCGGGGCAACAACCTCGCATGCACCTCTTAGCGGTAAAGTCTGATTCACCTTGGCTAAATGCACAAGTAACGTTAAAGATTGGGACTTACCCTAAGATAAATCGTTGTCGACCTCACTCGGCCACTTCATACGTTAAAAACTAGGCAACACCAGGATAACATGGACGAGTAGTGTTAAAGATTGGGACTTAACCCAGGATAAAGCATTGCCAACCTGACTTTGTTAATAATTCGGTCACCTCGTACGTTAAAGATTGGACAGCACCTAGAATAACACAGATAACTAGAGTTAAAGACTAGACTTTTCCCAAGTGCAAGTGCTTCCAACCTGACTTTGTTAGTAATCCGGCCACCTTGCGGCGGTAAAGTCCGAACCATTTGGGCTAAACACTTGAGAAACACAAAAACTAGGATCTGCCTTAGCACAAAGCGCCAAGACCTATGGAACACTAGGAGTAGAACGTTTAAGCTTGCCACATTCAAAACCATGCAACACATAAATCTTTGGCAACACACGAACTAAAGCAATGTCTTGAAGTCTCCTTCATAAGCCTCGCTCGGCCTTAGAAGTCCAGGATAATACATTGGGGTCTCTGGCGAAATAAGATCAAAAAGGTTACAGTGAACGCTAAAAGATCCATAAAGTAACAAGGCATAAATAAAATGCAGCAACAAGGATAATAGATAAAACTTTTATTCATGAACAAAAGTTACAAAAAAGACAAATGTATACAAATTAGTCCTACCACTAGGCGTTTCTCTAGATTTGTATTCTGCATTGGGAGAATTGATGAGTACGCTAACGGATTCTGCATTCACCGACTGCCTGTCACCCTCCTCCTCGCTGTCAGAAAGCACATATCAATATCCAACAGGAGGACCCATATCTTTCTACCGTCTTATTTCCACTGAAATGGCCTTCGCAATTCAGCTCATGATAAAACCTCAGCTCATGAAACAACCTCAAATTATCTTTTTGCCATTCTAAGGAATACACCTTCTTGTGACTTGATCAGGCCCATGCTTGAAAAATAAAACTCTTCTTAGCTTGATAGCTCAACTCAAATGGTATAATGTCATTGGCCAAGAAATTCACAATGTTTGCATACCATGGCTCTTTATCACTTAAGGCTAATAACTTCTCATCCGGGAAATTTTCTTCTAACAAAAGCACATCCTCTTCTTCTTGAGAGCTATTGACTAGATAACATTTTCACTACCTTTCTTATCTTGAATTTCAAGGTCAAATTCTTGAAGTACAAGGATCCACAGGATCAAACAAGGTTTGGCATCCTTCTTTTTGAGCAAGTAACAGAGGGCAATATGGTTTGTGAATATAATAACTTTGGTCCCCACCAAATACGATATGTACTTCTTCATTGCAAATACCACCGCAAGCAATTCCTTCTCAGTTATAGAGTAATTCAACAGAGCTTCACTCAATGTCATGGATGCGTAATAGATGACATATGGCACTTTGTTTACCCATTGCCTAAGAACCGCTCCAACCGTATAATATGAGGCATCACACATATATTCAAACGAGAGATTCCAATCAGGTGGCATGACAATATGAGCTGAAGTTAGAACCTCTTTAAGAATGTTGAAAGCATGTTCACACTTCTCATCGAACTCGAATTCTACATCCTTTTGAAGTCGTAAGCACAAAGGTCTCGCAAACTTTGAAAAGTCTTTAACAAACCTCCGATAAAACCTGGAAAGACCCAAAAATAACTGGATGTCTCTCATGGTCCTTGGTGATTTGAGACTCCTCATCACCTCAATCTTTGCCCTATCCACTTCAATTTCTGGTAACAGGAAAATCTACTCAAGGAGCAGAATTCCAGTTAGCACTCTCAGCCGCTACTGGCAAGTGGCAGCGGGGTAGGTACCTTCGGTACCGGGATTATGTATTACATTAAAGATTGAGAGGAGAGAAGATGATGTATAACGTAGGTATTGTTTTGTTGATCACTGTATTTGTTTACAAGAAGACTAATAATAATATTACATTGTCACTCTCTCTTTTTTATCTTTTTACATAGGGTGGTGATGGAGTACTCGTTTATGTCGATAAGTGACTATAAAGTGCTCACAGTGATTGTCTCAAAACTCTCACTGGCTTCAGAGAACTCAAGAGAAGTTTCTAAAGAGATCTTCCTCCTCTTCTTCGTCCTTCATGACCGTATTTATAGACATCCAATATTCCTATAAATCGGGCCGTATTAATGAGGATTATTTGGAGTCATTTCTTAGGCGTTGAAAGACGTTGAGTGAGGCTAAAGGTGCGGGATTTGATCCCTTTAATCACTGTCGTATTTAAACTCTGATTCGGTTGACCGCTTGATCTCGTTTATGACACTTTAAATGGTGAATGAGTCAACTTTTCCTATTTGTGTTGCTTGAAGAGGTATACTGGTTCTGTATCCTGGTGTCGCAGTACCCCGGTGTACCGGTCTGCTCTTGCTAGCGTGGCACTTGATCTGTATCTTACTAGTGTGGCGCTTGTTCTATCATGATGGTATCTCTACGGCGACATCTTTCTCGTCGGACGGGTAGGATACCCATCTTGGTTGGGTTCTAGGTTGATATCGAGGTACTCGGGTACAAGGTAGACGTAGAGGTACTGGAGTATCGGGTAGATGTCCACGGTACCTAGATGTCGAATAGGAGTTACAGGGTACCTGGGAAGTATTGACCACGTGGTATCGTGATACCTGCCTTTTCTTGAGTCGTGGTTCTGGCGTTTGGACTAGGTAGATAGGTGGACAATGAGGTAGTAGTTTCGGCCTTACTAGGTATCGGTTCTTTCTAGATCACGGTATCGACGCTTCCGGGCACCTGGAATGGTTCCTACCGTATAGCAACTTTGTGGAAAATTCTTCTTTGGACCCCTGCCAAAAAAGGCTGTAAACAATTCCTTCGCTGGATATTATATTCCCAAGAACTATCCCTTGTTGAATCATAAAATGGAATTTTTTCCAATTTAGCACCAAGTTGCTTTCTCCACATCTCTTCAACACCAAAGAGAGGTTGTGGAGGCATAGGTCAAATGAATCCCGAAAAACTGAAAAAAATCATCCATGAACACCTCGATGACGTCCTCTATCATATCGAAAAATATGGATATCATGCACCATTGAAATGTCGTTGGCGCATCGCACAGCCCAAAAGGCATTCTCCTAATTGCATAAGTACCGAACGGGCAAGTGAAAGTGGTCTTCCTCTGATCTTCTAGGGCAATAGCAATCTAAGGGTACCTCGAGTACCCATCAAGGAAACAATAGTAATTGTGGCCCGCCAACTGCTCCAACATTTGGTTAATGAATGGTAGTGGAAAATAGTCCTTCCTTGTTGTTGAATTGAGCTTTCTATAGTCGATACACACCCGCCAACTAGTTTGTAATCGCTGTGATATCAACTCATTATCATCATTCTTCACCACTATAACACCTGACTTCTTCCAAACCAAATGAATGTGACTCACCAATTTGCTATCTAAGATTGGGTATATAATTCCTGCATCCAAAATTTTTAACACGGGAAATGTCCAAAGGTATCCCGGAAATTTCTCACTAATCTAGGATACATGATCTTATAATCACTCTATTTCATCATTATTTTAATTTCTTAAGTTTAGTTAAATTTGGTTTGAGAAAAGGAAAAGGTTCTTATTGATTATATACATGTGAGGATCTTCCCTTAATTTCATGGCTTGATGTGCTATAAATAGTAGTTTTGTGGTTAATGACACATCAGCTTAACTAACTCTGTACTAACATGAAAGCCCAATAAAGAGAACAAAATCGATTGGAAGGTGCATTATAAGGTTATTTTAGTATAAAATTTGTTAAAACATTTTTAATACATTTCTACCTATTAACGCGTGCTTAAATAAGAAATATGCATAAAAGTGAAATACTTATTTTTAAGAGACTTCAATATATCTTTGAAAAAAAAAAAACTTTGATGTATAGGTTAGTTAAATACAGTTTATCTTTTATTTACATTTTGCTTCTTTGTATTTGCAATTAGCATATATATAAATATATATATATATATATATATATATATTGTAATAATCATATCAATAATATAATGAAGTAAAAAACAATTGCATTTATACGATGTTAAATATTTATGTTGACGGTATTTACTTAATAAAATGGCATATAATTAAATAAATAATATTTGAGACTAATTAATGTGAATCTTCTTAAAAAGTTAATAACACAATAGTGTTATATTCAATGCTATAAAAGGCACTAGACGCTAGTCGGGAGGTGGCCCATGGCCTAGCACCGACGGCGGTGAGTAGATGGCGCCTAGACGGAGACTATAGGCTGGAGAAGAAAAAGTAGTTTACGGTTTATAAAACAACCTCAAAACGACGGCGTTTTGGGTTTTTTTTAAATAAACTCCAAAACGTCGTCTCTTTGGGTTTTAAAAACCAATCCGAAATGACATCGTTTTGGGATTGATTAAAAAAAAACCTATTTTCTTCTTCTTCTTATTCTCCAACCCCCTACCTTTCTTCTTCTTCTCCAGCCTTCAACCCTAGACTGTCAACACCGCCGGCCACCTAGCTAGCTGATTTGGTCATAATCAGGGCAACCGGAGGACGCCGAGCCACTAGGCGGCACCTATTTAGCCGCCTTGGCCAATTTTTACAACACTGGTAATATTTGTACAGATTTTAAACAAAAGTCAGTGAATTATATTTATCTCAATTCATTCCTCAAAAAGGTTTGTCTAATTTATAAATGCAAATAACATGGTTGAGACTTAAAACAATGTATTTCTAAAACAATTTTCTATGTTTGCTCAAACATGATCCGAAGAAAAAAAATTTAGTTTTAATTTAAGAGGGGAAGATATTGTCACCCAAAGAAATTATTTGAACATCCATATTTTATGGGAAAATTACACAAACTTACCACAGTTATATGTATAATTGCACTAAAACCAATAAAAAACATAATAACATTAATTTACCCTTGACCCATTAACTAACCATTGACAATAGTTAATCACTAACTACTGAAGAGTAATCTGGTATTTTTCAGTGTTATTAAATAAACGAAAATATATATATATATATATATCTAATAACATATCCCCACATTAGCCCTAACAATTTATTAATTTAATATAATACTAATAAGAGAAAAAAAAGGCTTCATCTCTCATTTAATTTTCAAAGACCAAATCGCAACCCTAAATAAACCAATCGCAACCCTAAATAATTATGCTTCTTTCTTATCCACTTTTCATCTTCTTCTTCTCCACCTTTCATCTTCTTTACCATCACCATCTCATCCAAAAACACAACCAATAAAAATTAGTTAAAAAGTTCAGAGAAAAAAATATAAAATAGAGATTCTCCATGAAAGAGATGTGGTTCCAGATCTCCATTTTTGTAGGAGATCTGGAACGAAAATCTTTCATTAATAGAGAATCGGACTCCTCCATTTTTGGAGAAGATTTAAAACCAATATCTTCATTAATGGAGAGATGCAATCTCCAATAATGGAGATTTGTCATCTCCATTGGAGGAGATTTTAGATTTCCTCTAGTGAAGATCGATTTCTCCTCCATTTGATTTCCATGGAGATCTGGAGAGATCATTTTTTTTATATATTTTTTCTAATTTTTTAATAGTTTTTTTATTTCTTTTCATTATTTGATTTTTATATCCTTTTTTCAACATTTTTTTGATTTCTTTTTGACAATTATATGATTTTTAATTCATTAATTTATTTAATATAATATTTTGAAATACTAGAATAAGGGCAAAACGGACATTGTCCCATTTTCCATGATTGATTGACGGTTGTCAACGGTTAGTCAACGAGTTAAGGGGAGTTTAGTGTCATTGATGGCAAGACAGTAATCTTGAAGAGGTCTGGGGTCATAAGCAAAGAATAATGAAGAAGCCAAAACCAAGAAAACAAATGCTAAATGAAAATGAAAATTCAAAAGTTGTGTCTATCTCAATGTTTTCCTATGTGTTATTGCTTTGATTAGGGATGAGAATATTGCATGCCAAACTAAAGCCCCGTTTGATTTTTTGTCTGAAAACTGAATAGTGCTGAATGTTATTAAAAACTAAATAGCAAATGAAAACTGAAAACTGAAAAACATATTTGTTTTTTTTCACTGAAAACTGAATATAACTGATAAGCTATTTGTTTTTTTAAGTTATAAATATCTAAAAATAAATACTTTTACATCAATGCTCTTCTAACTATTATTTTTTTATATATTTTCATGTTAACATATTAAGGAAAACTCTACCATGTAAATTAATAATACTAAAATAAATTTATTTAGTTATTAATAATATTTCAAATTTATATTATTTTGGATAGGTTGGTTTTTTTTAATTCTAAATTGAATATCATTATAGCATGATTAATTTCTCACTGTTATGGTTACTGTTGTTGATTTACATCCATCAATACTATCTAATTGATAAATGTCCACTAGTACTACTTAATTGATCAATGTTCCAGTACTATTGTACACTCGATGATGTTAAATGAGACAAACCATAATACCATATATATATATATATATATATATATATATATAGTCCTTTTCTTTTCAATGTGCACCGATATAAAATTCATCAGTGCATTGTATTTTTCTTTTAAAAGCTAAGTTTTATTCGTCGAGCCTAGAAGGCCGGAAGGAAACACGAACAAAGAAGCCAAGCAACAGACCTGATGCAACACAAAAACAGGAAACAGGAACCACCCCAAAAAACAAATGGTGACACAAACAAACCACAGGTTAAAGAGAGCAGCCAAAAACCGAAACACAACAGAACAGAGACCCCAGCCACCAAGACCAAGGAAATGCAACTGGTAATCACGAAAAACCCATGTCAAAGACAAAGGCTAGCCACCTGCAAAAATCCATCCACACAAACCCCTCCATAGCCCCTAAAAACAGAGCAACCCCTGCAAAAAACGCAGCCAAGCACCAGGAACAGAGAAAGCTGCAACCCAGCAACGCTACTAGCTCCACTCAAGCACGTCTCCCTTCTTCTTGGAAGCTTTTTTCTCAAGCGAGTCCGCGAAAGCATTCTGAGCTCTAGAGTTATGTACTATAGCCGTGTTCTGAAGAAAACTTAGCATATTACGGATATCATAAATCATCTGTACATGATTGACACTTCCGATTTTTTCGTCGTGTATCCAGGACACCGTTACCTTTGAGTCACTTACAATAACAATTTGTTTCCCGACAAGCTCTTGACGGGATGTACATATTGTACATGCTCTGTGAATTGCCATCACTTCTGTTGTATTCGAGTCTTAGATTCCTATATATTCGAAAAAATGCACAAGCTACCTTTGAGTCACTTACAATAACAATTTGTTTCCCGACAAGCTCTTGACGGGATGTACATATTGTACATGCTCTGTGAATTGCCATCACTTCTGTTGTATTCGAGTCTTAGATTCCTATATATTCGAAAAAATGCACAAGACCCTTCCTCCATTGTCTCTCAAGACCCACCCTCCTCCCCCCCCCCCCCCCCCCCCTGTCCGGGAGAGTCTCTAGAAGAACCATCCACATTGAATTTGAAACCAGTTATTGGAGGGATCCAATCTTGTACCTTAATTGTCTTCCTCTTTGAATATTTGCTTATTACGTGCCTCCCAAATGGTCCACACCACAGCAAAGAAAATGGATGTCCAAACTCACTACAAGAAAAAGTGTCATTTCCGAGCGCTAAATATGGTCGAAAAATGTCAAAAAGTCATCGAAAATGTGTATTTCCGATTGGAAAAGGTCGTCGGTCTCCATCGGAAATGATATCATGGGAAATAATCCTTTTTTAACAAGCCGTCGGAAATACCAATATTTCTAAGGGCTGAATGGTTGGAGATAAAGGAGCTATGCTGTCGCAAAAAGGTTATAGAAACCAAGTTAGAGGATCATTTACAATGGTATTTGTTGTCAAACATAACTTAATACCGATAGAGATAGTGGTCGGAATTAATATATATACTACCAAGTAGCATTTTGGTCGGAAATAATGTTTTCCCAACGAAACGTATGGTTAGGAATAATATATTTCCAAGGGATGCAATGGTCAATAATAATGTATTTGTGATGAATGTAGCGGTTGGTTTTCTGAGTGAAGCTATCAAAAATAATTTATTTTCAACAAGTATGAAAGTCATAAATAATATATTTCCAAGGATTACAACGGTTGGAAATAGTGTATTTCCAAGGACCAAACCAACCGGAAATATTATATTTACGATCAACACTATGGTCAAAAATACCATATTTCTGATGAACCCCATGGTAAAAAGTAATTTATTTTTTCTTTTAATTTTTAATTACTTTAACTCATTAAAAAAATTAAATTTTAAATTAATTAAAATTTAAAAACTGCACAATATTACAATTAATTCAACATATTTCGAATATATACATATTACATTATCCAATATTACAAATAACAAAAATACATAATATAAACTTCTTTACACATCTAGGAATCTTCTTTCAAAATGCAAGAATCTTCTTTTGTTGTTTGGAAGCCTAAATTCACCATTAATTTCTTTGTAGCACAAATTCTGCAAAAAAGAATAAAGAAAAATAATTAACTTCACAAAATAACTAAAATATATATTACAGAAATTAAATATATGATAAAAATTTATATACACTATTTAATTGCTACTAACAAATCCTATTACAAATTAAACCAAAATCTATTGAATCAAAAAATTAATTGATATACTTCTAGTAACTCTAATTTCCCTAAATGAAAAACACAAAAAAAAAATTACAATTTAATTAAAATGAAATTAATATCAAGCATTGTCTTATACGTAAATATTTGCTGGGTTGGGTCAGGTGCAATTGCTTCCATTAACAGTTAACAGATCAAAAACTAAACAAAGTAAACAATTTTCGAACAACCTTGGAAAAAAATAACAAAAATCAAGTATATACTGATGTCACAGCTACGATTGTTAAATGAGAATCATTTCAGCAATCATACCATCTTAAAAACATTAACAACCAAAGTAGAAAATTTTACGCTATTTAATATACAGATCAAAATGTTAACTTGTGGTCACTATGATAAGCCCCTTCCACACAAAATTCAACAATCAGTATTTGTCTAATGACAAACTTCAACAAAGTGTTTTAACCAATTAGGACAAATAAAAAACTTTCTGCCTGATACAAATTTGATGTAAATGTCTTCTACACATAACTATAACAAAATAGTTTAACTAAATTTTTCACCATTTTCAACCTCTTTATAACTTAAATAAATTTGAACTCAATTTGCTATCTATAAAAATCTAACTATCAACGGCGAATTTCAAGTTTCTTGCTCTGCTATTAAGTTAATAACTCTTCAATTAATCAATCTACCAAAAGCAAAATACATATTCTTGAAACAAAAATCAGATTCATATAAATTTCAAAAATTTCACACTAATAACAAGAGAGTGCACATACTCTGGAGCAAGAAAGAACAGCACGGGCTCCCTACTAAAAGTGGGATGAGGAATTCCAGGCAAATTACAGCTTATACTAATATAAACCGATTTGGTTTCCTTCAAAGCAGTAGATATCGTTGTGTCAATAAGCTCATGTGCATCATCCAAGTTGTTCCCTACAGCCTGTTTACAAAATCACCAACACCAACACCAAGACCATCATCAATATATCAAATTAACATGAAAAATGTTAAATTTGCACAACAATCACTACCACCACCACAAATACATCAAATTAACATCAAAATATTACATTTTCACAACAATCAATCACTTGAAATCATATATACAGACAATTAATTACCTGGGTACAAGTGATTGTTTGAAAGCAACGAATCTTATGTGTAAAATCAGACAACCCAATAGTGTGATGCAAGATTATATTATTCCCATAATCATTAGAATTAGGCCCACCAACTATACATATAACATGCAACTTCTCACTGTAAGCACCAGCAATGGCGTTGAGAACACTAAGACCACCAACAGTGAACATGACGACACAAGCCCTGAAATTGGTTTACAGATCCAGAAACTTGTGAATCAAATGTACATTTGCAATGAAATCTTAGTAGTTCTCCTGGAATTGGTTGTAGATCCAGAAACTTGTGAAAAGGAAAGAAAACCCTAACTTAAAATACAAAAACTAAACCCAACGTGCAAAATGAAAATACCTTAGCAAATTGCTGCCACAAAAGAAATTAAACTTTTCAAATCTCAAAGTCAAACTAGATAGCAAAACTGGTAATGACAAAGTAAATATAGCGTAGATAAAAATCATCAGTAGTATCACGCAATTGTTACTCACCAACTTAAAATCCAAGGACTGAATAATTTGATTTCCCAGAAAGAGACAAAAATAACATAGAACATGTATCTAAAACATGTCAGCAAAAATAACAAAAACTATTTAAACAATTACAATTGAAATGAAAAAAAATAAGAATAAAATACCAA
The DNA here is from genome assembly GCA_033220585.1 of Dipteronia sinensis. Lineage (NCBI taxonomy): Eukaryota > Viridiplantae > Streptophyta > Magnoliopsida > Sapindales > Sapindaceae > Dipteronia > Dipteronia sinensis. The sequence goes on from CM065642.1 coordinate 16,328,162, forward strand.
AAATCAACAGAAAATAAACTAAAATTGAAGATAAATATTAAATTAGGGATTTGACAAAATTATAAAGCATGAGAGAATCCTTACCATAACCATTCTTCAATGCGGCCACTTCTCAGTTCGTACCGCACCCTCTACCGCCGAATCGGCAGCGGGACAGTCTACAAGGTCCTCCACCGCCACATATCTCAGCTCTGCCGGCTCAAGGAGATCTATGACCACCACCGCCACACCTCTCACCATGAGTATTCTGCCCCCCATCAGTTCTCCTGATAAGAAGTAAACAAAATTAGAGAATGGAATCCATTGATGAATTAGGTTAAAATCGATTGAGAGAGAGCAAAAAGAAAACTTAAGGGAAAGATTTTTGACAAAATAGAAGAGAAGAATCGAAGCTGCTCTTGAGTCCTGATAAGCTTAAGGATAGTAAAGGGTTGGAACCCTAGTGCGAAATATGTAGCGGTAAATTCTCCCGCTTCACTATTTTTTTTTTATATATATTTTACTTTATATATATAATATTAATAAATGAACTATTATTTTGATAAAAATATATAAAAAAAAATTAGATATTTTTAAAAATAATATAAAATTTTAAAAATATGAAATCATATAATTTTTTTTTTATTTAAGAATGTACAAAATGAATGAACACCGTTTTGATTCATCCTATTTTTGGACGAATATTTTACATCGTAGTAAAATGTCTTTTTCGGACACAAATTATGTCGTCTTTGAATGTCCATCCAAATCAAATGTTCTAAAATCAAAAACCCAAATATATGGAGACGAACTCTAAACTCGGAATTCTTGAAATCGGGTATTTTCATCTACCACCAACTCAACTTATAGAGTTGGCGCTTCCATATGATTCTCGATTGCTGCATCAACATCACACCCATCCTCGAATATCATGTTGTTTATAATAATGCACATAGCATTATATCATGTAAAACATGTTTTTACCAAAAACTTGACTGCCCTGCAACAATTACAAACCACGATTAGAGAACTCCAAATGCACGTTCTATATATTTTCTACATTCTTCTTGTTTCATTACAAACCGTGATTAGAGATCTGACGATAACCATTTGGTTCTTTAAAACTTCGACGACCGATTTGAGGACTTTCCGATGGTTGACGACGGCACAAAAGACAATCTTGTAGATCGTCTTTTTTTGCTTCTTTTGATGGCGGTGGTGTTACTCAACTCACCAACATCAAATGGGCAGCCAATGACAGCGACTCTTCAACTGAGACGGAATCCAGCAGGAATCTGAAACCTTCCATTTCTAAGTCAAAGATATCAGATCTGGAAGAATTCACCACTCTGAGTCCACTGGTGGTGTCAGTTTTCTCAGATTCGCTACTGATACATCTTTTCCAAGAACTAGATACATGTGGTCAAAATTAGTATTGGCGTTCTCGATGATCAACTATTGTGGTCGGAAAAGATTAATCTTTTCCGAGGAATAGATATATGTGGTCATAAATAGTATTAGCGTTTCCGAGGATCAACTGTTATAGTCGAAAAATATTCATCTTTTCCGATGATTAGATACATGTTGTCAAAAATAATATTGGCATTTTCGATAATCAACCATTGTGGTCGGAAAATATTCATCTTTTCCGAGGGCTAGGTACATGTTGTCAAAAATAGTATTGACATTTCCGATGATCAAATATTGTGGTCGGAAAAGATAATCTTTTCCGAGAGCAGGATACATGTTGTCAAAAAAAGTATTGGCGCCAAGCTTTGGCGCCAATTTCACATTATTTATGATGACTTTAGACACTATTTCCGAGGGTATTTGTTTCGTCGTAAAAAATACACATTATTGTTACACTTCTTCGACGACCTGATTTTTTTCGTTGGAAAAACAACAATAACCGACCATAATTTCACCCCGTCGGGAATAGTTGGTCAGAAAAGCACTTTTTCTTGTAGTGACTCTACTGCTCTTTGACGAAGGACACATCTCCTGCCAACCTTCAAACCATTCTTTCAACGATTTATTGGGACAACATATTACCTCCCACCAATCCATGTTTTTGGTCGATCAGTGCATTGTATGTGGGCCATAAATTATGGATAGCACCGACAAGTGCATACAGACTGGATTAAAGTAATTTAATCTAATGGTCAACATACAAGAAACTAATAAGTATTTATCAGTGTGCACTAAGGAGAAAATTTTCATATATATATATATATATATATATATATATTGTATCCTTGGAAATCTATAAGTGTACCACACTTTAATTTCTATAGAATCTAATAATTAAGATTAGGGTTTTAACAGAAGACAAAATTGGAAATAGATTAAATTAGTAAGGATGTTTTTGGAAGTAAAACTTTGTATTCAATTCCACTGGATTTTTGTTAAGTGAAACGTGAAAAGTTTTCACTTTTCAAAACAAGTGGCTTTAGAGGTTCATTAAGTGATTTTTAAACTTGTAAAATCAAACAAATAACTTAATGGAACACATTCTTTTTATATATATATAGGAGTCCTTGTACAGGTTTCCCTTGATTTATATATATATATATATATATATATATATATATTCACTGGTATTAAGTTGCAGGGGCATGTTAGAGAAATCACAAGTTAATTATTTAGGATTTCTCATTATTCTGTCAACTATGTTTATAGAAAATATTGTACAGCTCTCTTGAGTTTAGGGATTGATTCTTTGTAATTATTGTTTTCTATTTTTGTTATTATTTCCTTCGTAATCATAATCAACTCGTCTATGTATAAGTATGATACAAGCTAACTAGCTAAGTATGCTCAGCTGCTCATGTTAATATTATAAATTCACTAAAAAATTTGAGTCTAAAGAAAATATTTTAAAGAAATGCTTAATCTCTATTGGCCTTCACTAGATCCGCCACTATAAAAATACCTTTTAATCAATCTATTTTGTTGGGAATTTCTCGTGACTATTTCTTTCAAGAAGTGGGCTGATTACGTACTCTTTACTTTGTTTACATTTGAATCCAAATCCAACCGTGGATACGAGCAATGGTTAAGAGTTGTTTTATTTTTATTAAGAGGTCAAACTTTTTAAAAAAATCTGTATAGTTAAGATAAACAATAAAACACAATATTTTATTCAATATATATAGAATAATTTTCTAATGAAGATTTTTTACAATGCACACTTTAATCATCTTTGATGAAATTGTATGGAATATATTGAATCTTGATTTGAGTTTTTTTATAGATTGTGAAAACATTGAAATACATTTATGAAAAAAAAAATTAAAAATTACGGGTCCAAGAACTTATTTTTTCCGATATGTTTGAAGATAACAAATTTAAAAATAGTGAAATATAAGAAAAAATAGTTCTCTAATCCAAAAAAATTTCAAATTTTTACCAAATGTGTATTTTAATTTTCTTATGATGCATACAAAAAATCTCATCGAAAAACATTCGATTACATGCAATTTCATTAAAGGTTCTTAAAATATGTATTATAAAAGTCCTCATTGGAAATTTACTCTATATATATATATATACATTTTAAAATTTATATTAAAGTTTTAACGGTATTTGTGGCAGAAATTTCTTTCCAGGGTATGCTACTCATGTATTGCTCAATTTCAGCAGGTCTCGATAAATCTGGCATGTTCGATGTTAGATTTCAATTTTTTTTTATTAAAGTGCATGCTTGTGTCATTTCCTAATCCCCACAAAATCGATGCAATTGTCTTAATTAGGGGTGGGCACGGTTCGGTTCGGTTCGGTTTTGGGCAAAACCGAACTGAACCGAAAATATTTCGGTTTACCTAAAATTGAACCGGTTTAAACCGAATAAGAAATGGTAACCGAACTGAACCGAACTGATTTTAATCGGTTCGGTTCGGTTCGGTTCATTTTGGTTTTGGGCCTAATGAGCCTTATGGGCTTGATGGGTTTAATGAGTCATTTTAATATGTTTTAAAATTTGATGGGTTGTTGGATTCTAATTTTGGGCCAAAGTTTCATAAATTTTAATAGTCCAATCCCAAAAAAACCCAAATCAAACCTAACTAATAAATAATAATATTTAATGAAAGAAAAGAAGTAGGTTAGGGTTTTTTTTTTACTTATATAGGCGGTTTAATCGGTTCAAACCGGTTTTTGGGAAACCAAACCGGTTTGAACCGAAAACTTTTCGGTTTTCAATTTTTTAAACCGGTTTAAACCGAATTCTTTTTATGAACCGAACCGAACACCCTTTTTTTGGTTCGGTTCGATTCGGTTCGATTCGGTTCCGAACTTGGTGCCCACCCCTAGTCTTAATTGTAGGCTTATAATTGTAACTTGTAACCTGTAAGTAACCCTGTCAAATAGGAAAAAAATTTCTTCCACACGATATGTAAGTTGAAGAGTTAAATCTATGGTTTGCTCACATAAGGTTTGGGGTATGAAAGGTTCTAATTCTGTCACAGGCACCTACATAGCAAAGATCATAATTTGTTTTTCGTAAAGATTGTAGGGTTACATAGGTTCGAATTTGTGTTCAGATAATTTTTGGGTTATAAAAAAGCAAATAAATAAACAATTGGTCATTTTGTGTTTTAATAACCAAACTATCTCCAACAAGTCATTAATTTACCTAATCCAACTTGTTTCAATAAATACTCAAACATGGAACATTGACTGGTCGATTGAGTGTTCTTTTCCATATATTAAGCCAAGTTCGGTAGTGATTACAATATTATTATTTATTAGAAACAAAGATCCTCTCTTGATTTGAATACTTAGCAATGAATGATTATAACTTTAGCGATATCAAATTTCCTCTTAACACATGCCTTAAGAAGACCTTAATATATAATATTTAGTTTTTAAAATATTTACTGATTAGCGGTCAAATATGGTAATCATATGTTGTTTACTTCAGATGTTCTTGTATATAATAATATAATATTTGTCTCAAAAAAAAAATAATAATATAATATTATTTCTTACATGGATACTAGTTAATTGTAATAATTAATTTGTTACATAATCAGGTAGAAAATTAATAAAAGTGTTATCCTTTTTGTAAGCTTCATATGTTTTCTCATGCGATGAAAACTTCATTGTACGAATGCAAGGATAAATAAAAAATTAACGTATCTAAATTTAACTAGGAACTAAAACTACCACTTCATTATATTTGTTGCCCAAATGATACCACAAGTTGATTTATAGTAATAATATTGATTATGAGATAATATATGATGATGTGGTAGTTAAAAATTGGTTTGTCATATTATTTGGATAAATATTTAGACTGTAAAATAAATTTTAGATAGCATAACATTGCTATTAAAATAATTCTGAGATAAAACACTGTATTACGGACGTACCAGAACAAGTGAGATTTATATATATATATATATATATATATATATATATATATATATATATATATATGAAAGAAGACCAATTCCACGTTTCAAAAATGCGTTGATGTAAGCAGATGAAGAAAAAAAAAACAAACTTAATTTTGACAATTATCCATAGTAGTTAAAGACTGGCTCATTGTGCACATTAAAAACAGATAACCATTTAATCAAGACTTGGCTTGTTACAATATCTTCTTCGAGTAAGAGAAAAACAAAGACCAATTCAATGAATTCCCATCTATAAATAGACTTGCTTTGCCTTGCAACATTTCTCACCCCTCACTAAGGCAACAATACTTGCATAATACACAGCTTAATCACAATGAAAGGTGTTCAGTTTCTTGTAGCTTTTGTTGTCTTGGCTTTAGCATCCTCATTGGCCTCTGCCTCTGACCCCAGCCCTCTTCAGGATTTCTGTGTAGCCATTGACGACTACAAGAATGGTGGTATGTACACTTTCTCTAACTATATATATGTATCCTTTTAAGCTTCTGCTTGTATAAGTTATACTTTTTAATAGTACCTGACGCCTATTTTTACATACATCCTATTTTATCAACGTATAAATTTTATTGCTCATTGAACGTAAAGAGCTCACTGAAATAGAAAATAACTTACCATTTGTTGAATTGAAATTAAAGTTGGTAAATTTACATTAAATAAGAAAATAACTAATAACAGTTTTATATATGACTAATATTTACTTCTTCCATGCAGTGTTTGTGAATGGGAAGTTCTGCAAGGACCCAAAGCTTGCCACACCAAACGACTTCTTCTTTTCAGGGCTCGACGTCCCCAGAAATACTTCGAATCCGGTTGGATCCACTGTGACTCCTGTAAATGTGGCCCAAATTGCAGGACTTAACACTCTCGGTGTATCCTTAGTCCGCATTGACTATGCGCCATACGGCCAGAACCCGCCCCACACTCACCCTCGAGCCAGCGAGATCCTATTTGTCCAGGAAGGCACTCTCTACGTTGGTTTTGTGACATCCAACCCTGACAACAAACTCTTCACCAAAGTCCTAAACAAGGGAGATGTGTTTGTGTTCCCAATTGGGCTCATTCACTTCCAATTCAATATAGGAAAAACCAATGCAGTTGCATTTGCTGGTCTGAGCAGCCAGAACCCTGGTGTCATCACCATCGCCAACGCCGTTTTCGGGTCGGATCCTCCAATTAATCCTGATGTTCTGGCTAAAGCCTTCCAGTTGGATCAGAATGTGGTGAAATCTCTTCAGGCCAAGTTCTGGTGGGACAACAATTAGAGAGATAATTATTAATGTGAAATGTTGCAGTAGCAGCTTGTTTGAATTATAATGTTTGAGATCTTCTATGGTTCTGATTAAATTATAATGTAATAAAGAGGGTTGCATTGTGTAACCCAGTCAAAATATATACGCTTGTCTTTTATGATTTTGTGGTTAATTTGTATTTGTTGTCTGATTATTTTGTCTCTTCTCTCCCTCTCTCTCCGTCACTGCTCACATACAATATTTCCATGTAATCTAAATTTCAAGATGAGTCAGCTTGTTGACCACCATATATAATATAGGCAGATAATGAAAGCGCCCCCGCCCATTTGGTACTTTTGATGCCAATCCCATTCAATCTTATGTTGCATTATAACTTCTTATAGAACTGAAGCTCCTTCATCAAAAAACAAAATTATAATTTTGTTGAATATTTTTAAAATTAAATATTTTCCAAAATGATTTGTAGCAATCATTTTTTTTTGGGGCCCTTGCAAATCTAATCTTTCTCAATGTTAAGTTTCTAGGAAATAGCCCATTGGTGAAAAAATTACAAATCTAGTATTTCCTAATGTTTAGTTTCTAGGAAATAGTATTTGTAAGACAATAATACCCTCTACAACTTAACCCTGCAAAATATCGAAATTACCCTCTTACAAAGTGTAAGGACGAAATTACCCTTGTCTTCTTGTCCTTCAGTTGACTGAAGAAAACCAAAACACTCAGATTTGGGTTAACTTTCTCCATCGTTTAGTGCAACAAATCCATTCAATCGGTCACTCTTTCTTTCCATTTCAAACCCCATCGTCCTCACTCTCGATCGGAACATGAGAATTTTTTTTTTAACCGCAATCTTTATTGAGAAGCAACAGCCAGAGCCAAACAACCACAACAAACAAAGGAGTAAGGCAACGCTCCACAACAAAAATAACCCAACAAGCCCAACAAACAAGAGGCCAAAAAAGAAAAAGACCCACAAAACAACACACTTATCAAATGTCTTCCTACTCTATGTCCTACTCTATGAAATCCCTAGCCATGCCCGATCCCAACTTAGCTAGCTTGTTTGCGAAGAGTTGGAAGATCTAGGGTTATAGAAATCATATTGATTATGAGATTATATATCTATGATATTCTTCATATTACGGGTTTTGATATTAAATAAGAAAATTATTAAATAAGTCAAAAAAAAAATTTTAATTTCAAATAGTTTACGACTTTTCTTTTATTTTTGACCAATATCCGAGATATGAAAAGTACCAAGATATAGAATTTATAATCTCATAATCAATACTTAGAATTTAATTTAAAAAAACTCCTATAAATATTTGATACAATTTAATTTTAACATTATAATAAAATAATTTAATTTTAAAAAAATTAAGAAAAAGAAAAAAAAATTCCATTAAACTAACATTAATTAGTTGGAGGGACTTAATTGATAATTGTTCATCTGGTAAATATATCCTTGAATATTCCTACATTTACAGGATATTGACTATATTTCTATTATTTTTGCAAATATTTATATAAATTTGTGCCCGATACTTTTATCTAAATAATTTTGTTTATATACAAGCTGCAGTGTCCATATTAATTTTTTTATGGTTCTACGTATCATCGTAGATTCTTGATAACCAAAACTGTCATGTCAAAATATAAGCATTTTTGGATTTGAGAACTTCTAGTTCATAACTGCATAAACTTTAACACATTTTATAACTGTGTAATATAATCTACTTGAAAAGGTATGCAGCGTCTCAATAATGAGCTTCTGGCCCAAATCATGCACAGATATTCAATATCCTTATTATTCAAAGTCTCAATATGACATTAATGAAGTTATATGCCTTTGATCTAAGCATATTCTTTTATGTTCTGCTTGAATGATATAAAGTATCACTTATACATAATTTAATATCATCTGGTAATAAGATTGTGCCTCTTCTAGAACCTTTAACCAAGGAATAAAATATCGGTATCGGTATCGATATCGGGCTCCTAAATTTATGGATATATAGAGGATATATCGAGGATATTATCGATATCGGTGGATATTCAGTAAAAAAATTTAAAAATGATGGATATTTACATCTAAAGTTAAATTTTTTTGTGAAACTTTAGGACAAGCTTAAACAAGTAATTATAATCATATTTCAACAATAAATTAGCATAGTTATGATTTATTATAAATTATAACATAGATAGAGTCTGTATATAATTTTTAAAATTGATTATTTAATAGAATAATATTTTGTTTCACTTTTACAATATTATATATTTATATACAATATAAAGAGATTAAATATTTAATAAAAAAAATTATAATTAAAATATATATATATATAGTTCCATACTTCCAAGATTCAATCATAAATGATAAATTATAATTCATACATAATAATACATTGCATGTCTGAAATTTAAAACCAAAATGAATTCCTTGCTGGTTCAAATACATAAGATATATTTCTATCTTGATTCGAACAATAATTTTTCCAGGAAAACGTGCTAGCATAGTTTTCAATGTAGTTATTAATATGCCACACGTATGTTGCTTGATCTCTTCCAACTGATCCATGAATTGGGTAGTTTGGATTTAGCCAACTTGGTGGATATTGTTGATCTGCATGTATAGGTATTGCATATGGCATTTGTGGAGAAGGATAATCAAATATATTGCTGCCACCATAACTACCATAATATGGTACATGAGAATCTGTCATTGTCTGCGATTCACCCAAAGAACTATTTTCTGTGTCTATAATCATTGAGGAGAGAGTCATATTCAAAGAATCTTCATTAATTTGATTTCTTCATCAATTTGATTTGTTCCTCCATGTTGTCTACCACGATTTTGATCAAAATTACCTATATGAGCATCCCAACATGCCGCACGAGCATCCCAACCTCCCGCACGAGCATCCCGACTTGTTGCACCAGCATCCCAACCTCCTGCACCAGAATCCCAACCTCATTCCTCATCTCCATCATCTTTTCCTCCACTATTTCCATCAGAGGTATGTTGGTCATCGGAAGATCTGCTAACAGTAACTCCACGATCTACACCAACTTCTTCTCTAATCACTTGTTCAACATTTATTCTCATGTCTCGAGCATGAGAAGCAATTTGTGGATCATGATTTCCCTCATCATCATCCAAATAGGCTGCTCTAACCCAGTCAAAAAAATGATTCTCATTATCGTCCCCTGCTTCAGCAGCTAGTTGAAGTAGATCCATAAAATCAGTTTCATCTACTTTATCTTTTTCAGCTGCCATATCCCTAAGTTTCAACTTCATATTATAATAACAATAAACAAGTTGCTCAAGTTTAGAATATGCAAGACGGTTTCTTTGTTTTGTGTGGATTAAAGCAAATGTGGACCAATTTCTTTCGCAGGCAGAAGATGATGATGTTTGTGATAGTATGCGAACTGCTATTGCACGCAATGATGGAGCACAATTTCCATACATTACCCACCAATCAGCTGCAATAAAAATTATTAAGTATTATAAGTATGAATACCATTTCAAGGATATTATTATTTATTATTATTATATAAATTTTTGTAATAAAACTTATATACCCGGTTGCATTTTGCTTCTAGCTGCAATGGCTGCTCGTTCACTAAAACTTTTCTTTCCATCCTTAAAATATATGAGCTACATTCATAACTCATGAGATCAATATGTAAATAATAAATATAAATATGAGTATATGACACAATACTCCTATACAAAAAAGTTATAATATTGGAATTATAAAATTGATTGTAAGTTGTAACTTTTTACCTCATTTCCAAAATTAGCAATCTCTGCGGCTTCAGGGTCTAATTGCGTATAGACAATATGTACGGCTTTCAAAAGATCTGAATTATCTCCAATATTGTCTCTATATTGGTACTTTGGATTCAAATAGTAAGCTAGAAGAATAAAAAGATAATAATTTTAGAATAAATAATTAAATATTATACAAAATATTAATTATGAATGACAACCAATCCTAAATAAAATTTACCTGTAGCATGTAGTGGGTGATTAAGCATTTTATCCCACCGGTTTTGTATAATGGTTAGAATCCATTTAGTATTCCCTCTTTGTTGTTTTACTGCATCTTTCATCACACGCATTAACTCATATAAGATAGGCATAGTGGGTACAACTTCAGTATCAACCAATCTCAGAACGTGGTATAGTGGCTCATATATTTTAACTACAAAAGCCACATTATCCCAAAATTCTGAATCTAAAATAAGCGGTTCTATTCTTTTTCCATTTGCGGTTCGACTCAATCGATTTGCAGCCCATGTGTCACTGGTAAATAGATGTTTCAAACTTGTCTTTTTTTTTCAAAAGACTATCAAGGGCAATATGATTAGTGGCAAATCGAATTGCACCGGGTCGCACTATCTCCCCTTTACAAACCTCCCTCATTTGCGATAGTAACCATCCATGATTATATATAAAGTTTGTCACAGCCCTAGCATCAAGAATGACACGTGCAACAATGTCCTTCTTTTCAATATCCTCAAAAATCAAATCTATACAATGTGCTGCACAAGGAGTCCAAAATAAAGAATATTTTTTCATCAATTTTTTACCTGCTTTCACAAATGCAGAGCCATTGTCGGTGACAACTTGCACGAAGTTCTTCTCACCGACCTCTTTCACCACATATTTGAGCAATCCATAAATATACTGATGATCTTTAATTTTGTCGGATGCATCAACAGATTTTAGGAAACTTGTGTGACCTTTACAATACACCATAAAATTAATTATCGACAATCTTGTCTGTCCCGTCCACCCATCACACATTATGGTGCAACCATATTTCTTCCATTTTATTTTGAAGTTATCAACATACTCTTTCATTTCCTTGTACTCGATGTCCAAGTACTTATGCCTAATTTCAAATGCTGATGGTGGTTGAACTCCAACACCTATATTCACATGCATGTTAAATTTAATTGTGAGATAAAAAATAAAACAAATAAAAAATTTCAAAAGCATTATTATTTTTAAAAAGAATACATGATTCTTGAGCACCAATAATCATGTTCTTAAAATGATGAGAACCGGCTTTATATGGGGGCACATTATCATAAATAAAAAACTTCGATACTAGCCTCCCCAATTTTTCTCTAATACTACCTCCCTTGAATATATCTTTAATATTCTTTTGTTTTGCACCTGATGATTTGTACAATGAAGGTGCAGCTGGAGGTTTATAACGCGGCTCTCGTCCACTTTGAGTTTGACGTACTTGTTGTGGTGGTTGGCTACTACCACCGGCTCCTGAACCCTCTCCTCTCTTTAACCTCCCTCCAAAGATTCTTCCTTCTTGTTCTCTTTGTCATTTAGATGCTTTGGATGCATCTATTGCAGAACGATAATCATCTCGCTCATCAGGATGCAAATCTCCAGGATAATGATACATGTCATCTTCCTCTTCGGTATCAGACAAATTTCCCCTTAATTCTTTTTGAATTTCCTCAATCTTCTTTGCAGTTTTTTTTTTTTGCTTCTTTATTTTTTTTGCAATTGAGAGATTAGTTTCTTCACTTCTTGTGTCACTTTTGGGCATACTTTTACATTTTTGTACACCTATATACCGGATAAATGAAATTTAAACCAGGTAATTCCTCCACTTTGCATTATGTGACCACAAAACGAGCATATATTGCCATTTTTATTATTCGGTATTGGTTGACAATACTCCCATGCTGGATCATTTCTAGTACCAGACATCTTATGCAATGTAATTCCCTATCAAAACAAAATTAAATTTTGTACAGATCAATTTATAAATATGAAATTCTAATGATTTTTAGAAACAATACAAAAAACATCAAAGTGAACATTTACATATCTGCTTATTTGATGATGAAAATACACAAAGTGTGTCTAATACAACCTAGAGGGGGGGTGAATAGGTTTTAGTTGATTTATTACCAACTTTTCGACTTAATCAATTTTAATAATCCTACCCCATATTAGCAATCAATCAATCCAATATAAATATGCGGAAAACAATAAAAACACAAGGATTGATTTACGTGAGAAACCCTCCAACTGGGCAAAACTCACGGGCTATCCTTCTAGCCATATACGGTCCTCAAATCCACTATTTGAACGAAAGTTTACAACCTAGGTTGACCTCAAGTCACACCTACTTGGTCACTAACCCTTTCACTCTACCCAACGGGCCTTTAATAGTGATTCTAGACCACAAGCTTGTGCACTAACCCACTTAGTCACAAAGCTTAACAATCAATGAAGAGGTTAAACAACCTATGTGAATATGTAAAAGATATTCAAACATGCAATTAATGCTAGGCAACACTAAATGCTTATCTAAGGATTTAAAGATGTCAATAAATGCAAATCCTAGATATCAATATCTAAATGCAAATGCATGAAGATTTAGCTAGAAGGGTAAAATCGTCCTAAATGCTAGCTATTAATGAACAAAGCTCTCAACCAACAAACAAAAACTCAAGCATGTTATAAATGCCAATTAACATAAAGATATGCAATAAAATTATATAAAAGAGCTAACCCTAGGCAAACAAGAACATAAATAAATACAATGAGATTTAGGGCATGTTCAAGTTACCTAGTCAATGAAAGCAAGAAGAATCCATGATGAGATGATGCTTGAAGATGTTAGATGCACATGGATTTGTGTTTGGTTGAGTAAAGATGAGTTCTTGGGAGTTTCTCTCTCTAAAGGAAGCTTGGCCTCTCAAAAATGGCTTCTTGAACTCATAAAAATGAGCAAGGAAGAAGAGAGAGTATATATAAGGGAGCCCTAGTCAAAACAGCATCGTTTTGAACTTAGGGCACAAAATCCCGTCAATACCGCTAGATAGACCGCGTCTCAGGCAAGTGTCCAGACCGCGGTACACACAGCAGTGCACCGTCTGGACAACACCACGGTGTATGGCGCTGTGCATGCAGGTGCACAGGCCGCGGTATAGGCAACAGAGGCCTACTGGACAACACCGCGACTTGGGTCGCTATGCATGCAAGTGTACAGGAAGCGGTACATGAAGCATTACCCTACTGACGTATACCGCTCTGTATGCCGCGATGCAAGCATGTCTTGCCAAGCGGTCTAGGCCGCAGTAAGAGAAGAAATTCTCTTTTCTGGGCAAACTCAACACACTAAGTGATGTGCAAAATGTGCAAGTGTGGAGTGTGAAAAGTGGCATACAATACATCATTCAATAACATGAAGATAAAAACATAATGCATGCAAGTGAGTGTGTGCAACTAGATCTCTTCAAAGAAAGTTAAACTAGTGAGATACCTTTGAAGTGCTCTTAAGAGAGATGATGTCCTTGAAGCTTGATCACACCCAATGAGGCCTAATTTACCCTTACAAAGAATAATCCCCAATGTGGTTTGTCAACGAAATAAACCAATCAAAATATGAGGAACTTACAGATGAAGATTTTAAAATAAACTTGTGAATTATGATGTAAAATTTGCTATATAGTGTAGCCGTGTAGGATGAAAGCTTGAAAGTGTAGGATGAAAGCTTGAAAGAGAAGAGTGAAGATGATATGAAGTGAAAATGATGAACAAATTTGTTGTTCATTCTAATAATTTATATTCTCTGCAAAGAATACATCATGATGATTTTTTATTTCAAATGCATTGATTGCATTTCACTTTTTCAAACGCATGCATTGTATTTTCTATAAATAATTGAGGTACTTTTTGTTTTTTTTATATTTTTTTTATTATTGCATTTCACTTTTTCAAATGCATGCATTGTATTCTCTACAAATAATTGAGGTACTTTTTTTTTTAATGCTTTTTTATTATTGCATTTCACTTTTTCACACGCATACATTGAATACTCTATAAATAATTGAGGCACTTTTTGTTTTTTTTTTTAAATTCTTTTTATTATTGCATTTCACTTTTTCAAACGCATGCGTTGTATTCTCCAAAAATAATTGAGGTACTTTTTGTTTTTTTTTTTGTTTTAATTTTTTAATAAAAATTATGGGTTTTACACAAACAAATCAGATTGCTTTCACAATCTTTGCCTAATTCTACTTCAGTAATTATACTGTCGACTATTGTGTTGGAAAGTTTTATAAATTTGTTAATGCTTCTTTTAAAATTATTTTCAATATAGATTATTTGAAAAATAATTTAAATTATTTTTTTTTGAGAAAAATAATTTGCAAAAAATCCCTGGATTTCGGGATGAAAATCACAATATTTCAGGAATATAGGGATATTTCGGGAATATCGGTAAATTTTTATGGATATTTCAAAATCGGCAGGATATTTGCTAGATATTGGATATTACCCATGTTTTGATATCGGTCCCTCAAAAATATGGATATATCGGTGGATATATCGATTTTAAAAGCCTTGCCTTTAATCAGATCCGCTGGATATGATATGGTATTAACTTTATATGCCTTTGAACAAAGCATATTTCTTTATGTTATACTTGAATAATATCAAGTATCATTGATACATAATTTAGTATTGTTTGATAATAATATCGTGGCTCGACCAGAGCTTTCTATCAGATATGTTGGTCCTGATACTGTATTAACATTTACTCTAAGCAAAGTCAAATTCATAAAATATTTCCAACTCCACATAATTGCATGAGTCGTTGCACTATCAGTAAGACATGTATTTTCCTTCGGGGAATTTTATGGACATTATGTGTAATGTCATTTTGTATCTTATCTGAAATGATAACTTTTTCAATAGATTTATTATATAAACGTTTTCTCTTATCATTTAGGTATCAGCGCTTAGCGCCTATTGAAATTACCCCCCCCCCCCCCCCCCCCCCCCCCCCCCCACACACACACACACACACACACACACACCTTTTTTTAAAATTATCTCATAAATGATCCATATAGCAATTGTCATCACTTATATCACTTTTATTTTTCTACTACTCTTAATATTGCTTCTTGAGGATCATCAAGCATGTACGAAATTGATAAAAAATTATTTTCAATTTCATTATACGTTAGGATCTTAAATCCATTTTATGATACTCATAACATCATGTTAGATGTATGGGTAGATCATTTTTCTCAAATGAATTATACGTTAGTATCTTAAATCCTTTTATGATACTCACAACATCTTGCTGGATGTGTAGATCTTTTTTTTCTCAAATGAATAATATGTTAGGCTCTTAAATCTCTATTATGATACTCATTACATCCTGCTATATGTGTAGATCTTTTTCGCAAATGAATGATATGTAAACATATCACTTCACACACACACACACACACACACACACACACACACACACACATATATATATATATATATATATATATATATGAGATAAAACAAATTATATTGATTTTTCAAACATCTGGTTCGACCATGAACTGCAAGTTCATATATGAAATTCAGAAAACTTCAGATTCTAAATGGATTTGAAACTCTAAGTTTCAAATAATAAAGTATGGCATTTATGTACATAACACTGGATCCAGAACTTTAGGTTCTCATCGGTTTTCAGAGCCGTGCTAACTTAAATATCATAAGTCCAGAAACTTTAAGTTCTATTGAATTGGTCTAGTCGATCTCATATATAGCGTATAATTAAATAATATGAATATTTAAAGAGCATAATAATTAAACCCATAACTATAATAGGTTCTGTCGACACAGTCATAACCAGTTTCTGTTGACACAGCCGCAACTAGTCTTATATATTGTGAATAATTAAATGCAAATATTTAAACAATTTCGGGAGGCTGAGCTCACATGATGTGTTGCATAAAAATAAATACGAATATTTAAACAATTTTAGGAGACTGAGCTCACTTGATATGTTGCATAAAAATAAATGCGAATATTTAAACAGTATAAATAAATCCAAAACTATAATAGGTTGTGTCGACATAGCTGTAGTCAGTCTCTGTCAACACAGCCACAGCCAGTCTTTTATATTGCATATAATTAAATGTGAATATTTAAACAATTCATGGAGGCTGAGCTCACCTGATATGTTGCATAAAATAAATGTGAATATTTAAACAGCATAAATAAATCAAGAACTATAATAGGTTCTATCGACAAGATAGTTTATGCCGTCAACGAATCCTATATATAATTCTAGAATATTGAGATGTAAGTAAATCACCCATCATGAGATCTTTTTTACTTACATGCAATCATGTTGATAACGTGTTATGAATAAATGAAGAATAAAGTGAGAGAGTGAAGAGAGAGAGAGACGAGAGACACGAGAGACAGATATGCTTCAGTCTATTGATTTCAAGTCAGTCTTTACAAATGAGAGATATATATTTATAGGCAAAGTTTACCACCTCTTACCAAGCCTCACAAAGTCTTAGGCCCAATTTGGCATTACTTCCCCAGCTGCTTTTGTGTCCAAAAGTGATTCTGGACCAATGATAGGGTATTTGGTATAATTGTGGAGAAGTGCTTTTGGCCACTTTTAGCTTCTCCCAACTGAGTTTTTGAGAAGCTACAAATACATGCTTTTGGAAATCAGCTTCTACTTTTAGAAACGTGCTACAGTGTTTTTAATGATTTTTTTACTCGACTTTCCTATTTTGTCATTAGCCTTTCATGACATTTACCAAAATCATTCTCATCAGTTCTCATCTGATTCGTTCAAGCATAGATTTCTCCTCTCTCTCGCAAATTGAAAAATCAAAGCAGCCATGATTTCTCTTCTCAAATTTCTCTTGCTTCCAGGTTCGAACTATCCAAGTTTTTTCTATTTTCGTTCTAATTGCGTTATCTCTGTGTAATGTGTTCATGTTTTAGGGTTTGATTTTGAATTGGAGTTTTGGGATTTTTATCTAATTTTAGGGTTCTAATTTCGTTTATTGAAGGTTGAGGATCCCTCCATCCTTACGCTTCTACTTCTACGGCTGCTTCTCGGTGAGTAACAATCCATTTTCTTTAATTCGTTTTATAATTTCCTGTTTTATGTCATTTCTTTCTCTGTGTTGTTCGTTTGGCTCAGAAAAGTTATGGGTTTGGTTTGCTCTGTTTTGTGTTTGGTGTTAGTGTGTTACATGTTCTGTGAAAATTTCTAATTACACAATTGTACTTGGGAAAATCTTTGTGCTTTTCTTAGTGTTTATTAGTGTACGAAACATTATCACGGTCCAATGTGGCTAAATATTCACATGTTGGAGTTTGTGTATATGAGTTCAGTGTGTGTGGTTATGGTCCAGAAGTATGCATTTTTAAATTAACTTCTTCCTTTTTTCAATATTTTACAGGGACCGACTAGTAAGAATCCGCTTTCATTCAAATGGTATAATGCTCAAAAAGAGATTCTGGGGAAGAAAATAAAGGTCTGTTTCTTTGTTTTCTTATATTTTCAACTTTATTAAATAGTCTGTGATTGCTAACAGTGTAATTAATTTCCAGGACTGGACGAGGTTCAGTGTGGCATTTTGGCATACGTTCCGTGGATCAGGAGCTGATCCATTTGGTTCAGCTACAAAAAATTGGCCATGGGAAGATGGTACCAATTCATTGGCTATGGCCAAAAAAATTGGCCATGGGAAGATGGTACAAATTCAGTCTTTTTATTAACTCATTACAGCTTGGGAACTTGTTACAGTTCTGAAGTTGGTGTATATGCATATGTTGCAGCTAAGGTCAAGAAAGCCATGGAGGTGGGGGGGATTGCCATGTGTATATATTCTTTTGATAGAAAATTGATCTTCTTTTTATTGGCCTTTATTTTGTGATAAATTGAGGTTAATGAAGAAATGAAGGTCATTGCACATGAAGAAGATGGTCCGGGAAGATGAGAAATGGAAATGTTAAGAAATGTAATTGCACAAAGTTTAATGAGTATTCGCACTTAGCAATTATTTGCAATTATTCGTACGAAAAAAACTCATGTAATATGTTTGATAGTTTTTGTTTATATAATATATCATTTTGGGTTTGCATAATTTAATACAATATCATGACCAAATTACATTTGTTGAATTACATAATATATCCTGTAATGCCTTCCAATTTGTAATGAACAAATTGTGAAGTGAAATGCTGATTACATGTACCCTATTTCAATTATTTAGTGAAATTGTATCCATTTTCAGTTTTGTTTATTTTAGAAATTTTCAAGAAATGTACATGCATCTAAGATTCTAAGGATTCTTTTAATATTTATATAAAACAAAAACAAAAAAATATTTGTATAGGCTACTGAATTAAAAATTAAATGTTTGGTCATATAAATATCAAGAAATAATAATGATAATTTTATTATAGTATTATTATATTTTTCCAGAAAAGGAGAAATAATAATAATAATTATTATTATTATTTTAGTTCCAAATATTAACCTTCATTTTCAGTTATTAAAATTCCTATAAAAAATTATGTCGAAGTTCATCAAAGAATTATAGTGGACAAGGACAAGTTTCATTACAATAGTGTCCTTTAGTAATTTTACACAGTCACATCACTTTTTACTTCTAATTTACCAAACATATTGAAATTGTTTTTGGTTCTCATAGCACTTTTGAAAATCAGTTTACCAAACACTCAGCTGATTTTTCCCATAATAATTCCAAAAGCAATTCCCCCCACAACACAGCAATATCAAACTGGGTCTTAGTCACCGAACCTTATCATTCAAATATAATATCTATATTCTATAAAGTGGATGATGAAGCTAGTCAAGTGGGGTGGATGATATGATGTGAAGGCGGTGGTGTTGTACTGATCCAATCTGAGGCAAGTGGTGCTAATCCAACATTTTATAACAATTATAAATTTGTTGAATATTTTTAATATTAAATATTTTCCAAAATGATATGGAAAGTTGATTTGTTGGGATCATATTGATTATGACATTATATATCACCGATGTTTTTCATATTATGGGTATTGATATTAAATGGGCAATTTTTAAATAAGTTCCGAACATTTTTCTTTTTAAAAATGTAATAGTACAACTTTTCTATTATTTTTTACCAATACCCGAAATGTGAAAAATATTGGGATATATAATCTCATAATCAATACTATGAATTTAATTTTAAAAAACACACCTATAAATATTTGATGCAATTTAATTTTAACATTTATAATAAAAATAATTTAATTTTAAAAAATTTAAGAAAAAGAAAAAATCCATTAAACTGACATTCTTTAGTTAGAGAGACATATCTGGTAATTGTTCTATTAAATATATCCTTAAATATTCCTATATTTTATGGATATTGACTATATTTCTATCATTTTCACAAATATTTCTATAAATATTTGCCTGATATTTTTACCTAAACAAATTTTTTTTTTTTGGTTGCAATGTAGCGACTCAAATCCCATTGTTAGGTTAAATGAGCGTCTTTCACCCAAGCAACATTAAGTGGTCCAAACAAAGAAACATTTACTTCGTTGGGCAAGAAAAACAAAATACTGAATCAAAACCATATATTTTCGGTTAAATATTTCATTGATTCTGCAAAAAAGTAATTTAAAATCACAAATTATCAATATCAGATTTTCGCTAATCATAATTGAAAATTAATATTTGTTCTAATAGATATTAACCTATATAACACGGATACAGATATAGGTATGGGGATACGGTACGATACTAGGATACGGATACAATAGGATATGTCAATTAAAATAATATGTATTTATATTTTAAAAAATTAATAATATATGAAAACATATTTGATCATTCATTCAAAACATATTTAGAAAACAAATAAAAACATATCATATAAATCATAACATAAATAAAATCAAGTGATAAGTGATGCTGGTCGAAGCAGTTTAGGTCTTTGAAGTTGGTTCTTCTTTTTCCTAGCTCTTCTCTTTCTTCTTCCTCCTATTCTCTTTTTCTTCTTTTCTTCTTTCTGCGTTTAAACTCTCAATCGGCAGTCGATTGAAATTGAAAATGAGCCTTAAATCCCTAATATGAGATATTTGTTTACAAATTTCATTTTGACCCTTAATTTTTTAAAATTATAATTTGACCCTGTTTTTTACTAAAATAATTATAATATTACCCCAAAAGTATCCTGACCGTATCACGACGTATCCTCTCAGTATCCTACCGTATCCTTGCCGTCTCCCCTTTATCCTCTAGTCAAGCTTGTGAAAAAGTCAACGGATACTCAGATAATGAAAGCGTATTAATATTTAGTATTAATATGTGAAATGTTGGAGTAGGATCTTATTTGAATTATAATGTTTGAGATCTTCTATATATACTTTCTGATTAAATTATAATGTAAGAAAGAGAGTTGCTTTGTGTAACCTCAGTCGAAACTCGAAATATATATATATATATATATATATATATGGGGTGAATTCATAAAGAGCCAAAAAATTTATTGGTTTATTGTTTTTAGCCACAAATTTATATTTTATTGTTTTCATCACTTTTGACCATTTTTGGACAAAATTACCTCTAAATTTGAAATTATAGAATAAAAAAAAAGAGGGTCAATTGAATTTTGTCGGTAACAAACAAAGAAAGTGAGAAAGGAAGAGAAAAAGAGAAGAGATTTTCGTCGCTGGTCTCGCTGTCGCTGGTCTCGCCTAATCCGCCGCCCATCTTGCCGTCGGCGCGGACGCCATTGCTCGTCAACGCCGTCGCTCTCGGTCGTCGACACTGTCTTCAGCTACCGTCCACAGTCGCTGCTGCTACACTTGTTCGTCGAAGCCGATGCTTTTGTTCATCGACGCCATCGCCCTTGCTCGTTAACGCCGTCGCCCTTGCTCGTCAATGCCGTCTTCAACTACTAGTGAGTTAACCGGCATCAATTTCTTCTATTTCGATTGTATGTGCTTCTATTTATGGGGTTAAAATATAGGGTTTCTTTAAAAAAAAATTGATGCCTGTTGATACTAAATTATTAAGTAATTTGAGTTCAGATTCACATATTTAATTAACATAATTATGAAAAAGAAGCACCTGCATCAAGTCCTTCTATTTCGATTGTATATGCTTCTATTATGGACTAGCAGCTAAACTATGATCTGGATCAGTATTTGGCTGTTTGAGAGATAGTTTTGGTCATTTTAGATTACCAATTGTGCTGGTTAATTTAACTGCTTCAAATATTGAATTGTTCGGAATTGGATACTCAAATGTCTATAAGCTTCTTTTTAATAAGCAACTTGTTTTCAGTGTTTGTTTAAATAGAGGAAACATTAGATGTTTCCAGCACTTTCAATTTGGCTTTTAATGACTTTTGGATATATTCATTGTCTAGTTTAGTTTTTTCCCCATCTTGAAGGATGTAGAAAATGAAAAGCACTTCATAGCTAGTACTTCTCTAATCCATATCAATCCATATCAGTCCTGGATCTAGTCCTGTTCTGAAACCACACTAGATGTCTAGACGCCGTGATGACATTAGGAAGAAAATAGTGAGTGTAAAGGATGCGGTCATCTAGTTTTGAAGCTCTTATACTGTTTTTGATATGGGACATAATTCCCTTAGTTATGATTTTTGTATTATTTGTCTAATTTGCTACCCAATAAATGATGATTCCATCGATAAACCAAAATAATCATTGATGAGGTAAGAATGCTCGATGAATACTTAGAGGAGCATTGACCATTAGTTGATCACTGATGCCAATTCTTTGTATTTAATCAGTATATGTATTTAAAAATAAATTGGGTATTGAATTCGGGTTTATTGTTTGTAGCTATTGTTGATTTTAAATTTATAGTTTGATGTTAGTATAGGGATGTGGAAGAAGATTAGTTAATGAATAAGTGTAATGGGGTGTGGCATGACAGAAATGTGATTGTGTTCAAAGGGAAGGGTTCAGCTGATTCTGATATTTGGACTAAAGCTTGTAATTACATCTCTTCTGTTGCAGACGCTTTAAATTGTGAAAAGAAGTAAAAGGGAAGTGGGAGCATTGTACAAAAATGGAGAGCTCCTCCCGTTGGATCTTTCAAAGAAATATAGATGCAAAGTAATTAAGTGCTGCACTTGTTTTTGAAGGAATTGCCTTTGTTGAAGTCGGTGACACAAGAGCAGCAATGGAAGATCTTTTATGGGCTTTTGACAAGGGGTGGTTTCCAGTTTTGAATTGAGTCAATGCTTTTGGAATTGTTAATTCGTGTACAGTAAATTTTGATAGTTGGAGTGATGTGAATAACATTGTCTTTGATATTCTTTTTTTGATAGATAGATACATAGTAGATACAGACAGGTGATAATTGAGTTAATTACAAGTCGGTTGATTTCCATGATACATGTTAGTTGCATTGCAATTTACATGTCAGATGATTTCCATGTTACATGCCAGTTGTATTAAAATTTACATACCAGTTGGACTCAGAGTTATATGCCAATTGATTTTTGATTTGCAATTTACATGCTGATTGTATTCATCAGATTGTATTCAAATTGTTGCACCATTCATCCAACCAAACTGACCACGTATACGTAACTTCTATCATGTAACATTACTGGAATTTGTTTTCAGTATAAGTCTTTTTCAACTTTAGCTAACTGGCATGTAACTTGAATTTGCACTGGCATGTAACTTGAAATTGCACTAGCATGTAACTTCTATCATGTAACATTACTGGAATTTGTTTTCAGTATAAGTCTTTTTCAACTTTAACTAACTGACATGTAACTTCAATTTGCATTGGCATGTAACTTGAAATTGCACTAGCATGTAACTTCTATCATGTAACATTACTGGAATTTGTTTTCAGTATAAATCTCTTTCAACTTTGACTAACTGGCATGTAACTTCTAATTGCACTAGCATGTAACTTGAAATTGCACTAGCATGTAACTTCTATCATGTAACATTACTAGAATTTGTTTTCAGTATAAGTCTTTTTCAACTTTAGCTAACTGGCATGTAACTTGAATTTACACTGGCATGTAACTTGAAATTGCACTGGCATGTAACTTCTATCATGTAACATTACTGGAATTTGTTTTCAGTATAAATCTCTTTCAACTTTAACTAACTGACATGTAACTTCTAATTGCACTAGCATGTAACTTCTAGCATGCAACAATACTAGAATGTCTTTCAACTATGAAAATGAATTTTAATTGGCATGTAACTTCAAATTGCACTGGCATGTAACTTCAAAATGCACTAACATGTAACTTCTAGCATGTAACAATACTGGAATGTCTTTCAACTATGAAAATGAATTGTAACTGGCATGCAACTTCAAATTGCATTGGCATGTAACTTCAAATTGCACTAACATGTAACTTCTAGCATGTAACAATACTATAATGTCTTTCAACTGTGAAAATGAATTTTAATTGGCATGTAACTTTAAATTGCACTAGCATGTAACTTCAAAATGCACTAACATGTAACTTTTAGCATGTAACAATACTAGAATGTCTTTCAACTGTGAAAATGAATTTTAATTGGCATGTAACTTCAAATTGCACTAGCATGTAACTTCAAAATGCACTAACATGTAACTTCTAGCATGTAACAATACTGGAATGTCTTTCAACTATGAAAATGAATTGTAACTGGCATGTAACTTCAAATTGCACTAACATGTAACTTCAAATTGCACTAACATGTAACTTCTAGCATGTAACAATACTGGAATGTCTTTCAACTGTGAAAATGAATTTTAATTGGCATGTAACTTCAAATTGCACTAGCATGTAACTTCAAAATGCACTAACATGTAACTTTTAGCATGTAACAATACTAGAATGTCTTTCAACTGTGAAAATGAATTTTAATTGGCATGTAACTTCAAATTGCATTGGCATGTAACTTCAAAATGCACTAACATGTAACTTCTAGCATGTAACAATACTGTAATTTGTTTTCAATACAAGTGTCTTTCAATAGTGACTAACTGGCATGTAACTTCACATTTCACTGGCATGTAACTTGAAATTGCACCAGCATGTAACTTCACATTTCACTGGCATGTAACTTGAAATTGCATTAGAATGTAACTTATGGCATGTAAAAATACTGGAACTCAACTTAAACTGGCATGTAACTTATGAAATGTAACTTGAAATTGCACTAGCATGTAACTTATAGCATGTAAAAATACTGGAACTCAACTTAAACTGGCATGTAACTTACAAATACACTATCATGTAACTTACAAATACACTATCATGTAACTTTAACATAAACTGGCACGGTGGTTGTCTTTTTCACGGTGGTTGTCTTCTTCACGGTGGTTGTCTTTTTCACGGCGGTTTTCTTCTTCTTCACAGCAGAAAATTCCAGCTCTCACCGTCGATTTCTTGTCCAGAAATTTCAGCCTCTTGCCCATAAAATTCCAGCTTCTTGCTCAGAATATTTCAGCTCTCACCATGACTTCTTACCTAGAAAATTCCAGCTTTTCCCTTGTTGCCCAGAAAATTTCAGCTGTCTTCAGCTTCCCCAGAAACTTTCAGCTCTC
This sequence comes from Dipteronia sinensis, assembly GCA_033220585.1. NCBI lineage: Eukaryota > Viridiplantae > Streptophyta > Magnoliopsida > Sapindales > Sapindaceae > Dipteronia > Dipteronia sinensis. The sequence continues at coordinate 16,353,233 of CM065642.1, forward strand.
AACAGAAATTTCATTGCCCAGAAATTTCTTTGTTACTTCGTCTTGCCCAGATTGAAGATTTCGTGAGACCAATGTGAGACCGAGATTGAAGATTTCGACACTCAAAAATGTCGTGAGAGAGAGAGAAAGAGAAAATTTCGTGTGAGAGAGAGAGAGAGAGAGAGAGAGAGAGAAAATTTCGTGAGAGAGAGAATATTGTAAATGAAAACAAAATGGAGGGATTTGGAAATAAGAAAGCAAAATTTTGGGGGGAAATATTGGGGGGAAGTAAAGACAAAAGAAGGGTATATTTGGAAGTTCAAGGCTAAAAATGATAAGTATAATCAAAGATATATATTTGGCTAAAAACAATAAACTCATAAATTTTTTGATCAGTTCTTGCAATTTCCTCTATATATATATATATATTTATGCATGTCTTTTATGATTTTGGATAATGATAATTAATGTTGTGGTTAACTAATTAATTTGTCTTTTATGTTAATCTCAAGGTTTCGTGGAACCTTGAGGAGGGGATTTCTAAGATTATTGAGACCGGTGCGAAACTAGGTTTTGATTTCAAAGGAAAGAGTGAACATGGCTGATATCATGGCTGTCATGATGAGGAAGCTGATGATTGGTGGGGGTTCTCAGTCTCGTTTCTCAGCTTAGTTCGGGTTGCTTTGTTTGCTTTTGTGGTAGTGGGCTATGGAGTTTGTGGGCTGTTTGTTTTGTTTTCGCTTAGAGTTCCAGTTGGCTGCCCTTTGTTGAGAGCTGTTGGGCTTGGCCTCAGCTAGTTTGGGGGGCTGTTCTTTCGTGTGCTTGCGGATTTGGGCCTTCTGCTGCATGTGTTTTTTTAGGGGTCGTGCTCTGTGTCTTTGGGTGAGCCGTTGGGCGTGTTTTGTTGTCCTTCGTCTTGTTTGTAGCTCCTTGTGGCCTTCGTGTGCTCTTTGAATAAAAAATTTCGCCGTCACTGCTGACATACAATATTTCCATGAAATCTAAATTTTAAGATGAGTCAGCTTGTTGACCACCATGTATAATATAGCCATATAGGCACGCAGATAAGATTTAATATTAAATATTTTCCAAAATGATATGTAAAGTTGATTCGTAGGGATCTTATTGGTTATGAGATTATGTATCCCCGATATTTTTCATATTATGGGTATTGATATTAAATAGTGCAATTTTTAAATAAGTCCTGAACTTTTTGTTAAAAAAAAATTAAATAGTTTGTGACTTTTCTATTATTTTTTACCAATACCCGAAATATGAAAAATTATCGGGATATATAATCTCATAATCAATTCTCATAATCAATACTAGGAATTTAATTTTAAAAAAACAACTATAAATATTTGATGCAATTTAATTTTAACATTTATAATAAAAATAATTTAATTTTAAAAAAATTAAGAAAAAGAAAAAAATCCATTAAACTAATATTCGTTAGTTAGAGGGACTTATTTGATAATTGTTCTATTAAATATATCATTGAATATTCCTATATTTTGAGAATATCGACTATATTTTTATCATTTTCGCAAAATTTTCTATAAATGTGTGCCCTATATTTATCTAAACAAACTTTTTTTTTAGATATACAAGTTGTGTGGTGACTCAAATCACATTGCTAGGCTGAGTTAGCGTGTTTCACCAAAGCATCAATAAATGGTCTAAACAAATATTTACTTTGTTGGGTAAGAAGAACATATTTTTGAATCAAAACCATATATTTTCTGTTAAATATTTCATAGATTCTACAAATAAGTAATTTAAAATTTACAAATTATCAATATCATATTTCCGCTGATCATCATAATTGAATATTGATATTTGTTCTAATAGATATTAAGTTATTAACATTCACATTTGGTGAAGAGATCAATTCAATACATTTTACATGACATGATGCTTCTTGCGTGTTGATTGATATTAGTTTATGATTAATTATGGTTGTTATTTGTTGGTTTTGTAATAAGTGGAAATGGGAATAACATAATCGTTCTTTGTGAAGTTATATACTTATATATAATTTTTTTTTCTATTATTATAAGGACAAATATTGAATACTTCCAATCTATTGACTACCTTGAAGTCATCTGTATATATATATATATATATATATACCCACTATTTAGATATTGTAAATTGTTCCAGTCAATTGAAATATTGAATTGGTCATGAGACCACTTCCATGTCCAAAATTTGAAGGTGAAAAAATATTTTTCTATATATACAGAATATATGTTTGTGGTTGTTGAAGAACGGTTGATTAAGGGAATAGATCATAGATAATATTTAACAAATTTGAGCATTGGCAAGCTTTTCATATCGATCTGCTAAGCAAAGACTGGTTCAATGAACTCCATCTATAAATAAGCTTGTTTGCCATGCAAGATTTCACACTCCTCATCAAAACAATAATAATACAGTTGAAACAATCACAACCATGAAAGCTGTTCACTTTCTTGTAGCTTCTGTCTTCTTGGCTTTGGCTTCCTCCTTGGCCTCTGCCTCCGACCCTAGCCCTCTTCAGGATTTTTGTGTTGCCATTAATGACACCAAGAATAGTGGTAAGTTTTTTCTTTCTATGTATATATAAATCCTAAAATTTATGAATGAAATGTTATATATTATTTATGGCTGGGTAACTCTATTTTTGTTTTGTGTGTACAGTGTTTGTGAATGGGAAGTTCTGCAAGGACCCAAAGCTTGCCACACCAAACGACTTCTTCTATTCAGGGCTCAACATCCCCCAAAAAACATCCAATCCGGTTGGCTCCACCGTGACTCCTGTAAATGTAGTCCAAATTCTAGGACTCAACACTCTCGGTGTATCCTTAGCCCGCATTGACTATGCGCCATATGGCCAGAACCCGCCCCACACCCACCCTCGAGCCAGCGAGATCCTATTTGTCCAAGAAGGCACTCTCTACGTTGGTTTTGTGACATCCAACCCTGACAACAAACTCTTCACCAAAGTCCTACACAAGGGAGATGTGTTTGTGTTCCCAATTGGTCTCATTCACTTCCAATTCAATATTGGAAAAACCAATGCAGTTGCCTTTGCTGCTCTCAGCAGCCAGAACCCTGGTGTCATCACCATCGCCAACGCCGTTTTCGGGTCTGATCCTCCCATTAATCCTGATGTTCTGGCTAAAGCCTTCCAGTTGGATCAGAATGTGGTGAAATCTCTTCAGGCCAAGTTCTGGTGGGACAACAATTAGAGAAATAATTATTAATATGTGAAATGTTGCAGTAGCAGTTTGTTTGAATTATAATCTTTGAGATCTTCTATAGTTCTGATTAAATTAAAAATTTATAATGTAATAAAGAGGGTTGCTTTGTGTAACCTCAGTCAACATATATATGCATGCATGTCTTTTATGAATTTTTGGTTAATTTGTTGTCTGATTATTTTGTCTCTTCTATCCCTCTCTCCGTCACTGCTGACATACAATATTTCCATGAGATCTAAATTTCAAGATGAGTCAGCTTGTTGATCACCATATATAATATAGGCACTTAGGCAAGATAATGAAAGCGCCCATTTGGAAATTTTGATGCCAATCTCATTCAATCTTAACCCATGATATATGTTAGTTGAATGGTTAAATCTGTGGTTTGCTCACATAAGGTATGGGGTACGAAAGGTTATAATTCTGTCATGGGTTCCTAGATAGCAAAGACCATAATTTGTTTTTTTCAAAGATTGTAGAGTTTCATAGGTTCGAATTTGCATGTGTTCAGAGAATTTTTAGATTATCAAAAACAATAAATAAATAACAATAGATCATTTCGTGTTTTAATAACAAAACTACATTACAAGAAATTTGACCTTTTAAGATATTAAATTCTCAACATTTTTAAAGAAATGCTATAATTGTTATCAATTGCGGCATTTATTACGGTAAATGTTGTAATTGAGAAAAAAATCATTATGTTTTACAGCATTTATTAATTGTTGAAATGTCAAAATCCTAGATTAAACAATAGTCTCCTTTTCATATTATGGGTATTGATATTAAATAAGTCTCAAACTTTTTTTTATTCCAAATAGTTTAATACTTTTCTATAATTTTTGACCAATATCTGAAATATGAAAAATATCGGTATATATATCTCATAATCAATACTTGAAATTTAATTAAAAATGACTCCTATAAATATTTGATACAATTTAACTTTAATATTTATAATGAAAATAATTTAATTTAAAAAAAATAAGACAAAGAAAAATATTTCCATTAAAGAATAGCATCTCCAAAGGTATCCTTCAAAATTTGATTATTTATCTAAAAAATACTGTACAATAGAGTCACTAAAAGTTAGCAATAGAAGTTATCAATAATCAAATTGCTTCTCCAATAATCAAATTTAAAGATTGATTTTCAATCATCAAATAAAAACTTAACCCAGAAATAAATGTTGTTGTAATTTTATTCTTTCTCTCTCATCTGGCTTTTTTTCTCTTTTTTTTCTCTGATCACTTATGTATCTCATTTTTGTTTTGAGTTTTGACCCCAAAAATTTCAATGCGGTAAAATTCGTCTCTTCATTTTGAATGGATCAATACCCATATCATATAAATTCTCTTGTTTTTTATAGTTTTTTTGTTTTTTATTTTTTTACCGTTAAATAAAAATGAACGGGAACAGTAAAAAATATGGCGGGATTAGATTTTTAATTTAGATAAAGTAGATTTTTGATTTAGATAAAAGGGTCATTTGTTTTTTTGTCTGAAGACTGAACGGTCCTGAATTTTTCTGAAGACTGAATACGGACTGAAATTTGAACTTGAATAACATGTTTGTTTTTTTTCCCTCACATCTGAATGTATTGTCAACATGCTTGTTTTTTAAAAGTAAAATTGTTTGAAACTAAGTAATTTTACATTTATACCCATGTTAAACAATTATACATATAATATTGAATTAAAACAATCCAAAAATAATAATTATATATGAACACATATGATCATGATCTTCTTCTTCGATTACAAATAAACTTCATTTATATTAAGAAAAGAAAATGTTTTTTTTTTCAAAAAATAAAAAAGGACAGCATGAAAACTCACGCAAAACACTCTAAAAAAATAATATATAAATACATCACTCTAATATCATAATGAAGTATTGATATTAAACATCAATATGAGAAGTGATTAAGGTTCTTTTTTATTTTTAAAGCTATTTAAAATAAACAATATAATAAAACAAAAATTTATATACCATATATAATTATGATAAAATTGAAAATATATTATATATGGGGGATAGTATCGGAAGAAAAGATTTTGTATTGCATTTAATGCAATTCAATGATTTGCAATTAAGTACTAAGATGGTAGTGTGAAGACATGTAGTTGTGTTTGTGAATCCTAATTTTTGATGTGAATAAGGGACGATGGAGATTGGAGATCCATGGAGTACTAAGATGTATGTCCTAATTCCCCAATAATTCGATAATACATAAGGTAGCAGGAGAAGCAAGTTAATAGATTCCACAAGTGACCAAATACACATAAACAAAAATTGTAAGAGTTCATTGTGACAAAAGAAACTGTGCAATCACTTTTACTATTTATATAATAAATTTTGAGTAATAAAAAAACAATGTCATGTGTCCATTACTTTCTTAAAAAGCATTGTGTTTTAGTTACTTGAAATTAGAGTAGACCGCGATTCGGTTCCGGTTCCGATCCGTCGGTTCCGGTTCTGAGGAGCTAGAACCGAACCGGAACCGTCTCCGTCTTGGCTCCGGCTTCGGTTCCGGTTCCGGTCCGTCCGGTTCTCCGGTTCCGGTTCCGGTCCGGTTCTTCGGTTCCGGATTGTTCGGTTCCTTTTTTTTATCTATTAACTAAAAAAATTAATAGATATGTAAATTTGTAATGATGTGACATTGTAATTTGTAAATGAAGTTTATTAGATAAGCCGAAATTAAAATAAAAAAAATATTAAAAAAAAAACTAAAATACTAAATTGAAAGAAAATAAATTTAAACAATTGAATAATTGATAGATGAGAGAGAATTGAAGAGTATTAGAGAGAATTGGGAGAGAATTGGTGAGGAGAAATGAATGGGAGGGGAGTATTGATAGGAAAAAAATGAGAAAACAAAAAAATAATAAAATATAATAAATGGGCTGGAACTAGAACCGAACCGTCGGTTCTAGTTTGGTTTTTTTTTAAGAACCGAACCTGAACCTTATGCCTACAGTTCCGGTTCCGATTCTGGAACTGGAAGCCACAGTTCCAGTTCCGATTCCGATTCTGGTTTTTTACCAAGGTTTCAGTTCGGTTCCACGGTTCGAACCGTAACCGCGGTCATGTCTACTTGAAATTATACTCAACTTTCATAATATAAAAAAAGAATATGGAGTCAATAACCGTAACTTTGAAACTCATTGTATAGTTGTTTATAGGTAATTAAATTTTGTAAATAATGGTCAAGCTGCAGCGTAAGCAATTTGATGAGTTAGTCATCGAAAGAATGCTGATTATAAATTTATAACTAAGTTTTTGAGTTTGGTTTTGGACGAAAACTGATGTTTCGGACCACTCGGGGAAAGAAAAAGAACGTTAGGAGTGCCGATTGGTGGACGGCATTTATACACCTGACGCCCAAGTCAGTACCAAAGTCTTTGAGAGATGAAATGTAGAGAGATGGAAAAACAAGATATGTAATAAATACGTACCACATAAATTAAGTTGGTTCATCTATTTATGAGAGAGGAAGAGTGTCGTAGTAGAGTGTCGTAGTATCTGTACTCGAGCGTCTGATTGGTACTTAAATGCTAGTGAGGTACTCAAAAGCCTTACTGACACTTGGTTTTTGGCTCGTCACGTATAGTACCCACACGTATTTGTCTTGGTATTGCTACACCCCTAGTTGATTGGCACTTGAGCCCACTTGGAATGGTTGTCTTGGAGGACCAAATATCAATCTCGGTTCAATGTTTGACTTAGCCGATAGGTTTTCTTGTTGTGACCTAGGCATCAAGTTGAGTTTACAGGTTCTCTTTTGGGCCCTGATTCGTTCCAGGCTTTTGGGCCAAATTTACCAGAATGAGCCGAAACTTTCGATATTTCCATAGGGACGAGTTTTTTAGGCTTTATCTTCGGACCTTATATTTTTCAATATTTTCCACGTGGCACTAGACCTTTTTTCGCGTATAACAATAATCATTCAAACAAACAAATTATATCAAAATATATTTTTTATATATAGTATATTCTCAAAATAAAAAATACATAAACGAATCGTATACATACATGAGAACTCGATTGGGTTCTTTAACCGGAACAGAAACTCATTTAAAGAAGTAAAAATAAAATAGTGTGTTATATCATATATATATATATATATATTATATATATATATATGCACGATGAGAGAGAAACTCATCATATTTTATTTTTTCTTTTATTTTTTCTTCACTCAACCGGCACAATAATCCTGCTAAATAAAGTGGCACTAGAATATTTGACCCAACAAATCCTGCTAAGCCATAAGGTGGTACCAGGATTCAAGGCCCAAGAAACTCCGATGACTATTTCAAACAAGGTAAACTCTGAAAAATAGAGAAGATTGTTGTGATATAATTGACTTCCACCCTCTAAAGAATACTTCGTTATTAATTCTCTTAATCTTTTTTCCTATTTTATTGTAAAGTAACTACTTCTCTTATATTTCATTGTAAATTCAATTCTCCCTATACATATATATAGGCTCACTGTATGAGCTTTCTATATACAGATAAATAAATTCATATAATTGATTTCCTCGCATTCTTTTCTTCTGGTTAGTATTATTACTTTCTATATATTTATGCTTTGATTTATATCAAAGATAACATTTTATCAGATGATTGATTCTTATCAACAAGGATGACTAATTGCTATAAAAAAGGTTTGTCTTGATATAAATAACAGGTCTGAGGTTAGACATGACGCCGGTTTCGGTTTCAATTCGGTTCCGGTTCTGGGGGAACTGGATTCAGCAATTGGATTCAGCAAGTCCACCAGTCAAGCTATACCTATCCAGTAAGATTGATTTTTTTTTTTGCTTGAAAATACAATCTAAAATAAAAGTTAACAAGCAACTAAATAGAACAATAAGCCAAGAAGCATATAAACATTAAACAAAATCAAGATCTGTAAACAACATTTACTTCTTTAGGAAGAAAATATGAATAATAAAACAATATTTATTGGTACAAGTGTACTACAACTAGGGGTGGGCACGGTTCATTGAATCCGAACAGAACTGACCTAAACTGAACCGACCTAAACTGAACCGAAATATGGTGTTTGGTTCGGTTTTAAGGTTGAGTTTGGTTCAATTCGGTTCGAACCGAATGAACCGCATAGAATATGATTCGGTTTCGGTTTTGGACCTTTCAAAACCGAACCGAACCGACGAACCGAACTATAAATACAAATATATATATATATATATATTATGGATTGTATGTTGGATTATTTATGTATGATCTTATTTTATTTTGGACTTCTATCATTCTATGTAATATATGGACTGAATTTGGTAGAATAGTAACTATTGAGCAGATACTTATGATTGAACTGGACTAAATTTGATTAGTTAAATAGTAATGTGGTCTATTTAGATGTGTTTTGAATGTAAAAGATTGTTAAAAAAACATAGCCCAAAGTCAATTGCCTAAAGGCCAAAGGTCTAAATACAAAAATAAGGTTGTTAAAGGAAACAAAAAATGAAAAAATATGTAAAAAAACCCCAAAGCCCAATAGGCCCAATAGGCCTAAAACCGAATTGAACCGAACCGAGAAAAAGGTGTTCAGTTCAATTCGGTTTTGTGGTCCAATACGGTTCAAACCGATTCAAGTTTTCAAAAACCGAAAATATAACGGTTCAATACGGTTTTGGCCAAAACCGAACCGAACTGAACCGCGCCCACCCCTAACTACAACGAACCAAAGTTTTGATAAACATTGATGTTTTCTGAACATTAAACAAAACAATAGGACATTAAAATAAAAATTACAAACAAAAACGAAATTAAAAATTACTTGGGGCAGTGAGAGACTGAGACTAAGAGTCTGAAATGAGAGATTGAGAGAATGTAACTATGCAGAAAATGAGAAAAAGAATGGAGACTTGAGAGTTAAAACTTGAGAGAGTCAGAAAGAGGTGAGAAGTGAGAGAAACTGAGAAAGATTGTTTGAAACTTGAGAGTTTAGATTGAGAGAGAAAAAGATGAGTACAGACTAAAGAGCAAAGTTAGTAGTTGTTTTTTTGTTATTTGTTTTCCATAATTGGGCATTGTTCGGGAAAAAAAAAGTTAATAAAATGTTATATTTTTTAAAAAATAAAATCTATTAAACTATGACAACATTTTAAAATGGGGCATTTCTATTATTATTATTATCTTTGTAATGTTTGGACTTTGTCAAAACAAGGCCCTTTTTTTCCTAAACAAATCATTTCTATTGGGCCTTTTTTATTTCAGAATTCAGCCCATTATATATTAAACTCATTTTATGAATTTGGATGTCTTAAAAACGATGGGCCCTGGGCCGGCTCTGCATGGAGATCTGGATGATTGTGGAGATTGGTCTCCATCTCTCCTCTTTTTCCTTGTTTTTTTGTATAATTTTTAAATCTGGGTTTGATTTTGTATATCAGTAATAAATTTTAGTTTAGTGATTTTGATTTTTAAATTGAATGAAATTTTCTCTTCAAAAAAAAATTTTTGAATGAAATTTTCGTTTGCTTTTCTTAATATATATATATATATATATATATATATATTTGAAGTAAAGATTTTATTATCATTATTAGTATTATTAAATTTAAATAAATATATATATATATATATATCATCCACCGTCAATCTTTTGAGATGGATGGTGGAGATCCATCTTTTTTTAATTGTTTTATTTTATTTTGTTTTTTGTTTTTTGTTTTTTTAATATATTTTTATTTAATGAATATTTTGAGGGTTAAATGGTAATTATCCACAGCAAATTGAAGGATAAAATGGTCATTTGCTTCAATTTTAACAGTCAAAGGGGCATATAATACATTTAATGGATAGAAAAGGTAATAGAAGGAGAGTTTTTAACGTTTCTTTGATTTTAGGGGGGAAAAACGGCCGATATACCCAAACTCTGTCCTCATCTTAACAATAGGGTAAAAGTCAGGGTAGAAAATGATACTTTCCCTTTATGATAGGTTTTTTTTTATTAAATATTCATGATTATTTATTTAAAACTCACGTGCTAATATAGTAATAGCATATGTACCATAAAATTCATGAATATTTATAAGTAACCATAAAATTAAGGGGTTAGCTATTTTTAGCCAAGAATAGTGTGGTAGCCAAAAATGGCTTATGGGCCCAACGATCACAGCCCATTGAAAATCTTGCATAAGGCCCAGATCAGGCTTAATTTACCCGGATCAGCTCGGCACACTTCATCAGAAGTGTAGTTTGACTTGGTCACTCTCAATTTGAATTGATTGTTATCAGTTCGTTAGGAACTGATCAGATCACATCATGATCTCGTGAAATCGGGAGAGATTTCAGGAATCTCCCAACGGAACATCAACGTGTTAATGGTTTGGGACGCCTATAAATGCAAAATCCTTCTCACGAAAAGAGGATTCTGATCTTTCTCTCTCTAAAAAAGAAACGATATTTGGCTAAGCCGAAACTCTGTCGAAATTATTTCTCCTGTCACCGGAACCTTAAAACAACATTTATCAATCAGTTATATTATTAACACTCAAGCCCAAACGCACCTAAGGCTTAAATCGCCATAACCACCGCTTTCTTTCTCTATTTCTTATGTTGTTTTCATATTTATTTTACAGGTGACTCTTGGAGAAGACGAGTCAACAGATTTGACTAATCCAACAGGGTGTGTGGGCCTGTTTGAATTTGACCCGACCCACTAATTGTAGATCGACCATCTACATTAGCATCTGTGTTGTTTGTACCAAAAAATCCACCACTGTGACAGAATCACCCTCAATTCTAAACGAATTAAAAAAAACAAAAGAAAACAAAAAAAAATCAAAAGAAAACGAAAAGTAAAAATCAAATGTGTACATCAAAATTGTTCCAAATAAAAAACACAAAAGAAAATGAAAAGTAAGGGTGTGATTGAAAAGTGTATTCAATGTTTATTCTGTGTTTGAAACAAATAGGAAACAACAAAGAGAGACCAAACGAGCTAGACGACCCACCGAGAGACCCAACCCCGACCCGAGAGACGACGGAGAGGCGACCACAACGGAGAGACAAGCGAGAGACGAATGAGAGTGACCACCGGAGAGAGACGAGAGGCAGCCGACTTGGATTCGAAAAGGTTTGCAGTCAACCTACATTTGGTTGCATTTTTGGATTATGATTTTAGGGATTATTTTTTATTTTAACATTGATTTTGAGTTCCCATCACCAGTTTCCCATTTCAATTTCTATTTTGATTTTAGGATTATGTGCACCAATCACCAATCACCAAGTTCCCATTTATTGATATCATTATATTCAACTCTGGGGATCTTTCTTTGATGACTTTGTTTGTGTTTGAATTTCATTGCTTTTACCCTTTTTGACTTAATTAGTAATACTAAGTGCTGTGATTTCAAATTTCATTGCTATATTAGACTATTTTTGTTAAGTGTTTATGGATTTTTTTTCGTACCATTACAAAGAATATTGGAATGCCCTGTTTTGACAGAATCTACAATATTTGAATATTAGTGTGTTTAATTGTTACGAACAGATGTGTGTTTAATTTTATAAAGCGGTTTGTGTTTAATTGTTGTGAAGTAGTGTGTTTAAATGTTATGAACCGGTGTGTTTAATTGTTATGAAGTGTGAAGCGGTGTCTTTAAATTTTATGAACCGGTGTGTTTAATTGTTATGAAGCGGTGTGTGTTTAATTGATTTGAAATGTTGTGTTTAATTGATGTGAACTGGTATGTGTTTTATTGATGACACCTGACGTGTTTAATTGTTTGGACCTTGTGTGTATGTAGTTTCTGTCAAATGATGTATTTAATTGCTTGAAAATGTTGTTTTTAATTGTTGAAGCCAATTTTAATCTTAATGTGAGATTTTAATTTGTTGAAAAGTAGGATGGACACAACGAAATTGGTTATCACTTATGGTGTCAAATGGATGGGAAACTTTTACGAGGGTGGTGAAACAGAGTTTGTCAAAGTTCTTAGGAATTTGACTTATACTTACTTGTCTAGGGTGGTACAAGACGTTGTTAATATTGACTTAACAAGGTTTACCATTGAGTTAAGTACTTTACTCGATACTGGTTTTAGGCTGCCCGACCAAAGATTAAAGATGATAGTGATATGGATTTGTTGTTATGAAAAGATGGACTTGTTCCAGAGGTGTATGTTAGTGCTATTGAGAAAGTGAATGCATAAGCTGGTCCTGTGGGTGTTCCAACCCTTCAGCCTATGTATCAAAGTTTTTTTACAGCAATCGGCGGCACAGATTCAATCCACCGGTGGAAGTAACAACACAAGGGGTTTTATACCAACAACAGACCCGACTTTTGAAACCCCGAGCGTGAACCTTGTATTTTACAATGCCTCCACCATCGATGAAGCCGTTTATCTTGTCCTCTCTTTACAACAAAAACTGCAGTCTCATTCTCTCATCTTATTTTATTTCCATTTTCCGGTTTCAGAGATTTCTTCTGGAATTAATCTTTAGTTCTTCTACATCTTTTTTTTTTATCTTACTTTCAAATCTGAACTTCAATATCCTTAACTTAGAAAATGATTTAGATTATTCCCTTCGAAAGGACTGCAGGATTTAGGTTATTTATTTATTCTTTATTATTTCTTTAAATGAAAAGGAAATGAGTTTTGAGTTTGAGAATAAATGAATAATCTGATGTTTGTAAATTGTTGCTTTCTTGTTTTGGTTATTTGATTCTCAGCAGATCTGGATGTAGATGCATTCAACAAATTTAAAAGACAAAATTAGCAAATTGACTTTGTTATTTAAAGATATATGTAGACCGATGAAAAAATATTATAACTTACCATTTAAATCTCTTCAATTTTCAAAAGATTTAAAGGAATTAGAAATTAAAAAATTTGTGGAAATGAAAACCTGACGAGGTAAAGGAAGATGAACAGATGCTGAAAGAAAGAAAAATACGGTCAAATTAAAAATCTCATTTTTTTTAATTGCTTGTGCCACGGCCTACGGGACACTCTTTAATTGGGCCGTCTTTGTTGAGGAAATTGCTAGAAATTAAATAGAAAAATGCACACAACACAAAGACACGGATATTTACATGGTTCGGCAATTGCCTACATCCACGGGAGGCAGCAAACTAATATATTTCATAATTACAAAAATAGAGTTTTTCTCTAAAACTCTCAAGAATCTCTCTCTGGAAGCTCAAATACGAATTGCTTCTTGCCTTGCCTTACTCTTTTTTTTTCTTATTTCTCCTCTTACTAAATGTTTCTTTTATAGGAGAAATATCTAAGATAATCAAGCCTCAATTTTCAACAAAAATGGCTTCCCCATTTGTCAACAAATACTGCTGCACATTACCAAATGGCTGCTGAATGATGATGGTTGCAAGAAGTCAGTAATAGTTGCTGGAAGATAATGGTGGCATTGAGCCAACTTGACAACATTCTCCACCTTGGCGAGAATCCACCAATCAATGCTACCTCCATTCCGCCCTTAGGCGTTACGAGCTCGAGAGATATTGATCAAGCCCAAACAATGTTGGAACTTGATCCCAATTACCACTTTTGTTAACATATCTACAGGATTGTCTGCAGTACCGATCTTTTGGAGTAGAATATTCCTTTTATCTACTATTTCTTGAATAAAGTGGTAACGGACTTCTATATGCTTGGTGCGGCTATGATGGACCTGGTTCTTTGCCAAACAAATGGCACTCTGGCTGTCGTAGAAAATCTCCATATTTTCCTGAACAATACCCAAGTCCCTGATCAAACCACGAAACCAAATGGCTTATTTGAAAGCTTCTGTTACAGCCATATATTCTGCCTCAGTTGCAGACAAAGCCACTGTTGACTGTAAAGTTAATCTCTAACTTACTGGTCCTCCTGCCATAGTGAACACATAACCAGTAGTAGATTGGCGTTTGTCAAGATCACCAGCATAATAGAATCAACATATCCTACCATATGTTTGTCAATTGTCTGATCTCTCTCGAACTTCAAACCAACATCTACAGTACCTTGAATGTACCGTAGAATCCATTTCACTGATTGCCAGTGGCCTTTACCGGGATTGTACATGTAACGGCTCACCATACTTACAGGCGTGTGAAATGTCGGGTCTAGTACACACCATCGCATACATTAAGGCACCAACATCATTTGCATATGGAACATGATCCATTTGCCTCTTTGCATCTTCAGTAGTTGGTGACATCAGTGCACTCAGTTTGAAATAGTGGAGCTAACAGTGTACTTACAGGTTTAGACTTGCTATTAATGCTAAACTTATGAAGTACAGTCTTCAAATACTGAGTTAAATTGCTCAGTCTCTTTTGATCTCCATACCAAGAATCTTCTTGGCCTCTCCAAGATCCTTCATGTCGAACTCTGAGCTCAATTGAGCCTTCAGCCTGTCGATCTCCTCCTCGCTCTTAGATACTATCAGCATATCATCCACATATAAGAGCAAATAGACAAATGTACCATCTGGAAATTTTGCGAAAGTATACACAGTGATCAAAATGACTGCGTGTGTACTTCTGAATCATCATGAAGCTATCAAACCGTTTGTACCACTGTCGCGGTGACTACTTCAAACCATACAAGGACTTGCTCAGTTTGCAAGCCTTGTTCTCACGTCCTGGAACTTTGAACCCTTCTGGCTGAAACATGTAAATTTCCTCGTTCAAAGTACTATGGAGGAATGCAGTCTTCTCGTCGAGTTGAGCTAACTCCAGATCAAATTGTGAAACCAAAGCCAATAGAATCTGAATAGACGAATGCTTGACAACATGTGAGAATACCTTATTGTAGTCTATTTCTTCCTTCTGTGTATAGCCTTTTGCTACTAATCTGGCTTTGTATCAGATGTTATCTTTGCCAGGAGTACCTTTCTTCTTGGCATAGATCCATCTGCACCATGTAGATCTCTTTCCCTTTGGAAGTTGTGTTAATTTCCAAGTTTCATTCTGATGAAGTGATTGCATCTCCTCATCCATCGCCTTCTTCCACATGACATTGTCTATACTATGCACAGCCTCTCTGTAGGTGTACGGAACATCATCATCAGTTACTGGAAGAGCGTATGCTACCATGTCTGTATAACGGGCGGGCATCCGAATGTCTCGTTTCGGTCTGCTGGTGGCAATGGATTATGGCTGTTGTCTGATCTGAGATAATGGTTCTGAAGCCTCCACCTCAACTGATATCTCGTCC
Source organism: Dipteronia sinensis (assembly GCA_033220585.1). Classification (NCBI taxonomy): domain Eukaryota; kingdom Viridiplantae; phylum Streptophyta; class Magnoliopsida; order Sapindales; family Sapindaceae; genus Dipteronia; species Dipteronia sinensis. Next base: position 16,368,659 of record CM065642.1, read on the forward strand.
TAACTATCAGAATCATCATCAGGACGGTTGACTGTCGGAGAAGCCTTTTCTGACTTCTTAGGAGTCTCAAACTCCACCTGTCGTAGAGAATTTGGATTCTCATTCTCTGTGTCTGGAGGTATTTGTTTCAGCATTGCAAACTCATCAAAGGTAATGTCTCGGCTTAAGACGGTCTTCTTTGACTCAGAATTTCATAGTCTGAATCCCTTAACTCATTCACTAAAGCCCAAGAAAATAACTTTCTTAGCCCTAGGATCCAGTTAGGATTCTGTAACATGAAAGTATGTTGGACATCCGAATATATGCAATCGATCATAATCCGAAACAGGTTGTCCAGACCATACCTCCTTGGGAGTTTTCCCATCAAGTGCGGTAGCAGGTAGTCTATTGACTATATGAGAGGCATACATCAAAGCCTCTGCCCAGAATGTCTTGCTCAGGCCGGATTGAGAAAGCATACATCGAACTTTCTCTACCAAAGTACGGTTTATCCGTTCTGTTACAGCGTTCTGTTGTGGCATGCCAGGAACTGTAAAATGTCTGATTATCCCTTCATCCTGACAAAATTTCATGAAAGGATCTGATTTGTATTCCCCACCATTGTCTGATCTGAGCCTTTTAATCTTTCTGTCTGTCTGGGTTTCAATCATCTTCTTCCATTGAAGAAAGATATCCAGAACTTCATCTTAATGCTTCATGGTGTATACCTAAACATACCTGGAAAAATTATCAATAAATGTCACAAAATAATGTTTACCTCCCAATGAAGCATTTTTGGAAGGCCTCCAAACATCAGTGTGAACGTAATCCAGTGTTGCTTTTGTACGATGAATGGTGGTGCTGAACTTCACTCTTGTCTGCTTGCCCATGACACAATGCTCACGGAAATCAAGTTTACTTATATTTGCAGCTTTCAGGAGACCTTGCTTCACCAAACCTTGCAAAGCCTTTTCATCGACATGCCCTAAGCGCATATGCCAGAGTCGGGAAGTATCAGATGACTCATCGTCGGAACTGCTAGAGACGGTTACTCTCCCTGTGATTGTGTACCCATCCAGAAAATATAGATTTCTCTGTCGAGTACCTTTCATTGCCAAGAATGCACCTCGTACAACCTTTAGAACTCTATCTTCCATAGTCACTTTGTAACCGCGGAGTCTAAGACCCCTAGTGAAATGAGGTTCTTCTTCAGATTAGGAACATATATGACATCTGTCAGTCGTCTGATTGTACCATCGTGCATCTTTAAGCTGATAGTTCTTATCCCTTTCGTCTGGCAGGTGTTGTCGCTGCCCATAAGCACAACTCTTTCATCAAGCTCCTGGAAGCTTGAGAACCACTGCATGTTAGGACAGATACGATACGAACAGCCGGAATCCATAATCCATCTATCAGAATAGTTGTTTGATGATGAAACTATAAAAGCTGAATCCTCCTCATCATCAGCTTTATCTGCAACATTTACATTAGATTTGTCTTTATTTGGACAATCTTTCTTCCAGTGCCCTTTCTGGTGACAATAGGCACACTCGTCCTTCGCAGGACGTCTATACGATGATTCTCCACTTGGCTTCGAGCGAGATGCTTCTCTTGATTTTGAGCGAGATTTACCAAGCTCACTAGGTACTTCAGATCTTCTGTTGTTTGCCCTGCCTCGGGCAACAGTCAGCGCTTCTGATATTGATTCTCTGTAATCAAGCTGATCTTTCTTCCAATACTCTTTATTCACCAGAGCATTAGAAACGTCTATGAATTTAACCTCATCCTTACCATATAACAGAGTTGTGGTTAAGTGTTCATAGGTATCAGACAGGGAATTTAACAATAGTAATGTCTTATCTTCATCACTAATTTCAACATCTAAATTTTGTAAATCGGCGAGAATTTTATTGTAATAATCCAAATGCTCAATCATAGAAATACCTTTCTTTTACTGGAAACGAAATAGCTTCTTCTTCAGGTAGAGTCGGTTCTTTATGCTTTTCGTCATGTACTTGTCCTCCAACTTTTTCCAGAGATTTGATGCCATAGTCTCCTTCATGACAAAGTACTTCTGGTCCTTAGCTAAACACAACCAAATTGTGCAGCATGCTTGACAATTTACATACTTTCAATCTTCATTGGAAATATTCTCGGGTCTGGAACTCAAGGCAATATCGTATTCTTCCCGGAATAACAGATCCAGAACTTCACATTGCCACATGTCGAAGTTGTTGGTGCCGTCAAACTTCTCAATATCAAACTTCGCATTTGATATCGAGCTTCTTTGCCAAGAACTGATGGTTGATGCCGAGGTCTGAGGCTAAGTTGATTGTTCCAAGATTTCTCCAGTTTTTGGATCCTCCACCGTTCCCGAAAATAGAGTTAATAAAGTTTGACTAAGTAAAACTAGTACTTACAAGTGGCATTAGCTGAAACTAATGGCACGGTTGGGTCTGGAACGGTCGAAATAGCTGGAAATAAGTCCGACTCGGTTGAAAACATGTGAAAATTGCACTGAGTAGGGCAAAAACACTTTTAGACCGAGTTGACTCATGAATATTCTGTTAGTGTAACAGAATATTCTACAGATAAAGGAATATTCTCCTGATGGTAACGGAATATTCTCCTAAGAGGCGACGTGGCGTCGACGTGGCGTTGACGTGGCTTATCGCTGATATGGCAACAAATCACTACTGATGTGGCGATGATTGGCCGACGTTGTGGCGGCTGACTGGGCGCTGACATGGCTTATGACGTGGCGTTACAAGTGTCGTCTTCTTCCTTGAAAAATGGAAATTTTTCCAGAGTTGACCTAACTTTGACTGAAGTTAGAGAGTTCGTTTGAGCTCCATTTGAAATGTGGTCACCGGCGTTGGAATCGTATTTTCGAGAGGAACACAACGGTAACCTCCGAAGAGACATTCAAGCACTTTGAAATTTCTAGACTTTACCAAAACCAAAGCTTTGATACCAATTTGTTGCGGAAATTGCCATAAATTAAACAGAAAAATGCAAACAACACAAAGACACAGATATTTACGTGGTTCAGCAATCGCCTACGTCCACGGGAGGCAGCAAACTAATATATTTCAGAATTACAAAAACAGAGTTTTTCTCTAAAACTCTCAAGAACTCTCTCTGGAAGCTCAAATACGAATTGCTTCTTGCATTGCCTTACTCTTTTTTTTCTTATTTCTCCTCTTGCTAAATGTTTCTTTTATAGGAGAAATATCTAAGATAATCAAGCCTCAATTGTCAACAAAAATGGCTTCCCCATTTGTCAACAAATACTGCTGCACATTACCAAATGGCTGCTGAGTGATGATGGTTGCAAGAAGTCAGTAATAGTTGCTGGAAGATAATGGTGGCATTAAGCCAACTTGACAACAGTCTCACCCACCATCAACTGTGAGACGGACCCATGAAAGATTTTCTCTTCCCATGTGATAACCAACCATCATTTCTTACCAATTGAATGCTTGCAACTAGTCCAAAACAATACTACTACTTGCGAACTATATATTGCCCCAGCATTAATTTTTTACTCTCAATCTGGGTCGAGTCGTAGCATTTTGTTTGGGAAATCAATGCACTTAAATCAATGCACATTATGACTTTTTAAGATTGATTCACCATGCTACATTTCTTCAATTCCAAGTTGCAAGCTAGCCAAAGGTGTGAAGCTCAAAATTCTGTTTAAGATGATTAGAACAAAATTATAACGAAAATACTATCTTAAATTATATTAAATTAAATTATAACAAAAATACTATCTTAAATTATATTAAATTAACTTTCAATTTACGACGATGAAAATGGTATTTTAACAAACTATTATTTTCACGGTGACATTCATTCAGTTTATCAATATCTCACGTTTGAGTTACAGTCATGGAAGATGATAATATCAAAAAAAAAAAAAAAAAAAAACTATCATTCTTATTTTGCTCATATCCATACCAAAAAATAATAAACAAACTATCATTCTCATTTTGGACATTTAGCTTTTATCCAAACACCTTTTTACAAATAACAATACATATATGATCGAAACAAAAAAAAAACTACCCACATAGTACACACTTTTATTTTTCTTTTGACTTTTATACAGTTTAACAATATCTCATACCTAAATTGCCGCTTCAAGTGGTAATATCAACAAAATAATAATAATAACAAACAAACTGACATTCTTATTTTGCTTATATTCATATCAAAAAAATAAAAAACAAATTATCATTCTCATTGTGCTTCTATCCAAGCACCTTTTAAAGCTACCATACATTTTTAATCAAAACAAAAACAAAAAACTACCGCACATATTACACACTTTTATTTTTCTTTTGACTTTTGTCTTTTGTCTTCTTTTTACTTTTTGGGTATAATCGTACTTTTATTCATTCCCCAACAAATACAAGTTAGGCCTACAAACTTATTAAAGTGTGCCTAAATGACTATATAATGTTATATCGTAATTTTTTTTTTCCAAATCTGAAGGTCAGCACAATTTTTATTATTATTATTTAACATTACATGGTTAGTTATATAATGTTTTACCGCCGTGTGCCCTCGTTAACATAATCAACAAACAAAAATAATGGAGAAAAGTAGAAGACATCAAGAAACTATCATTACAAGTTTACAAAAAGCTTAATAGACAAAAACAAGCTCAGTAATAGGCTCAAAAACCTATATGTTATAAAAGTAATATTAAACCATCCAAATTATTTATCAAAATGATACGGTAGATAGATAAACCATACGTAACTAAAACATCATCTATAACATTATCTCGTGATTAATATGATGGTTACAATTCATATACCACAACATGATTTTAGGTAAATAATTTGGACAACCTAACAATACTCATGTTATAAAGATAAAGCTCACAAAGTAAACTCACTCATGGAAAATTTAAACGTCTCTCTCCTCCATCACCGATTGAAATCGCAATAACTCCAACTGAGTATTTGAAGAATCAAAAACTATTATCTAAAAGCACCTAATATTGTAAAAATAAATAAATAAATAAAAGCTTACAAGTAGGTCCATTGACCTTGTAAACCAATATCCCAACTGTCTTTAAAATCTTCTGATCTACCACCCATCATCAAGCCAGTCATTGAATTTCCAATATCATTCACTTCCATGAACCCATTTTCCTCGTAAGCATCAGGCCAGTACAGATTATTATTGCTCTCTTCTCCATCAATCATATCAGAAACACACAACGGATTATTCACTGTTAAAAACTCTCTGTTTTCCTCTGTTTTCAGTTGGCTTGGAGACAGTGATGTAATATTAGTAGTAGCAGTGGTGTTGGTGGTGTTTGTGGTGATGGTGATGGTATTGGTGTTGGTGGGGTTGTAGTTGTAGTGCAAGTTGAGCTTTGCAGAGGTTCCGTAGAGCTTGCGTGAGGCTTCATCATAGGCCAAAGCAGCCTCAAGAGAGGTGTTGAAAGTACCCAACCAGAGCCTAGCTCCACAGTTGGGCTCCCGAATCTCAGCGACCCATCTGCCCCAAGTTCTCTGCCGGACTCCTTTGTACTTGCAGCTAGCGTTTTCTGGACCTCCTTTGCCTTTCATGCAACCTTTTCTTGACCTCCCCATGTTGGCTTTCTTGTCGCTGCTACTTGTAGCTGCAACTGTAGCTTTCTTTGAAGTAGTAGATGTTGATGCTGTTGTTGTTGTTAGTACTTGTCTCTCCATGTATATGTCTCAAGTGTAAATTTAATCTTCTCGAGTCTCCTCCAAATGAGGAATATAAATGGAAAATGTGACGCGGTGGCCTTAGTTTAATGACAAATAAGCATGTATGACTGACAATTTTGTTAGTAGAAGTTTGTGAGTTGACAAGTGTTATTTCTCAACTGGGTTGTTCTCGCTTCGTTTTGACAGCTGTTTACACGTGACAAAAACACATGTCTATCTATTTTTTAGCACCTTCACTTTCACGGAATTTACATTTTTACCTATTTTTTTATGGATATCTTTTTTTTTTTCCTTTTACACAGCCTTATAATTGTGTTATTTAAGGTTGGCCGTTCAAGTGGAGTAAAGGCTTGGGATGTCAGTGAGAAGGAAAATGGAGATCAACATTGAGCAAACATGTTTTCATGTTTTTTTTTTTGTTTATATAGCCAAAAAGGCAGTAAAAAGCTTTGGCGGGCCCGGATCTGTTCGTATATACTATACCAGATGTTTGTATATTTTATACAGCATAACATAATTTGAATTGGTCTGGTGTTATTCAATATATATCACATAGCATGAATATATCTTTTTCTTGTACAACTATTAACTCATATCATATGGAATAATTTGAATGAGTACGATATCATATATATATATATATATATATATATATTTGATAAACTATGGTTTAGAAGTCAGATTATGTTTATTTCAGTATGAAAGTGACACATATCAGCCTCTTCGTTTTAATGAAAAACCTAGTGAATAGTAGGTGCATACTGAGCTATTAGGCCTATTATTTCATCACCGGTTGGTTGTCCAATTTATTAGCTAGCTAGGTTTGTTCAAATTTAGTATGAGAAAAAGAAAAAGTGAATTTGACATATCACGTGTGAGAATCTTCCCTCCTTTTCGTCGCTTGTTGATAAGGACTCCATATTTCCACGATAAAATGACCAGCCAAACTAATGCTTTTTTTTTTTTTTTTGCGTCAATCATGAACAAAAAAACATCATAAAAGATTTAAAAGTCTCTCAATTAGGTTGGCACCCCAAAAGCCTCTCATCCCACACGCATGCAACCTCTCGACGACAACCTTTTATTGATAAAAAAAATAAAAAACAATTAAAAAGGGATAGCGGTGAGAAACACCAAAACCCAAAACGAAACGGTAAAAAGGTAAGTGACAAATTCAAACATCTAGAGAAAGAGAAAGGGCATGAGAAGGTAAACAATTTGCCACTTAATTTCCTTCGCGATAAATGTGAGAAATATGAACTTGCATGAGCGAAAGATAGTGCAAACACCACTCCCAAGAAGAGAGTAACATTTAAAGAACAACTTAACAACGAGTGGAAAGAAGAGTAACCATATAGGAAGAATCACATTCTATCCAAAGAGATTTCCAATCATAAAGAAAAACAAATTTAATAGCTTTGATAGCCGTACACAACTCAGTCTCTAAAGAAAAATCTATATTATCATGAAAGCTTGTTAAGGAGGAAAAAAAAAACTTGGATTGAAGAGTGCTCTACAGTTTTAATAAGATTGGCATATAGCCAAGGACGTAATCAAGAATCAACATTAGGGTGAGATAGAGTAAATTTTCTTAAGAGAACCCTAATGATACGAGGAAATTTTTTTGATTAAAAAACAAAAGTACACCTAATAGCATTAACAATACCATTTGGATGCAGATAATCTTAGAGTTTGTTAGAAATTCATACTCCACGGTGCATTAATCATTTTTATTGTTCAAAAACATTGTTCTCTTATTGTGGAAACATGAAGAGATTCAATCAAATATAATTCAAATATAATAATATAAAATTTATAAACTAAAATTAGATAGACTCTAAAATTTTAAAACAAAATAAAATAATTAAACACATACGACACCTAAAAACATACCTGTTTGAAAACATAATTTTTAAGATTGAGAAAGATGTTGAATCAAAATTTGGAATGAGATATAAAGTTGGTATAAAAGTCTCTATTAGTCTGTGTTTGTGATGCCCAAAAGAATTGAAATTATAAATGGTGTTTTGTATAAATTTATATATGAGTGTTTTTTCAATATTAATTTTTTTCCCTAGCCCCCTTTTTTGGGAATTTGAACTGATGAACGCGGAAACGACATGCATAATATTCGCCCATAACTCATACCAATTAACGTCAATATCCAAAAAAAAAGATGAGAGAAAATAAATCAATCACAACACAAAATATACGTGGAAAACCCAAATCGGGTAAAATCCACGGGTCATTAGGACGATAGAGAAAGTTTCACTATATGATAAATTGTTACAACCATATACTCTAGACTTCTCTCTCACACCTCAACCCCAAACTATTGTGCCTTACCAGGTCCCCAAGGTCACAAACCGAGCTTTATATCATGACTCTCAGCTCACAACGCTCACCAAGAAAACCCCCCAGTATCCCATAGGTCTCCCCTGAATATCACCTACGGATCTTATACTTAATCCATTAATATTCCCTTGGATCCCCTCTGGATATACCCATGGGTCTCTCACCTGAATCTTACCACTCTTTGATGTTACATGATGTTTCTTTTGACTCTACACAAAATAACATATATACAATGTTCTATTTATACTAGTTATAGGGAGTTTAAGATAAAAGAAAATCATACTCCTAAACATACAAGACTTACTTGTTTCACATAAATACATATTATTTCCTTTTATGATAAGTCTTCTTGTAAAGAGTAATCATTTTCCTTCAAGCACAAAAACTTCCCAAAAGAACATTTTCCTTTTCCGCTGAAGATTTCTCGTTCCACACATGCTTATGATTGACTACGGTTTGGGTCATATGCTGGCTAGCCACACCCTACACCGTTACAAAGTCATCTGGAATCAGACCGCTCAGAAAACCGCGATCCGCACGCTTGACGAGGACTGTTGTCGCTGCCGCTATCAAACCTACAACGCTTTCCACAACGTTAACTTTTGGAACAAGGACCGCTGTCATTACCGCTATCAAAAACACACAGTGCAAGGCACAACACTATACCGTTGTGGGAACCGCTGTCTCTTGCACAGCTCAACCCACAGGAGTTTGCTTCATTCTTCCGTTCTTCAATTCTTTTGGTCTTTAAACCTCCCTCAAACACCAAATCCAACTTCCAAATGTATTCCACATCTCCAGAAAGTTTCACATCAATCGAGTCTCGTTTGGTTCACATTGGGTTCATTTGAGAATACAGACCAAAAACCTAACACCCTTTAGGGACGTTTTTGCATTCAACGGGTTAAATATATCGTTCTAACAATTAGATCATCCTTTTGTACGTAGCAAACTAACGATTATAATAGTTACTTTGAGCAACTAAAAAAATAGTTATTTTGAAAAGACTTAAATATATCCTTGAAGACACTTTGATGTATAGTTTAGTTAAATACAGTGTATCTTCTATTTATATTTTGTCAAATGGTATGTTCTCTTAGCACATATATCATTCAAACAATTAGTATCCTTTCGTGTGACAATTATAATATTGACTTTGAGTTTTATATACATAAAGACTTGTTGAAACATTTGTCTCAATTAATCTGTGCTTAAATAAGAAAAAATTTCATAAAAGTGGAATAATTAAAATATAAAAAAAAAACTTCATGAATATATAATTTAGTTAAATATAATTAAATTTATATTTATATTTTACTTCCATGTATTTATACAAATTAAAGCATAACATAGTTTGGAAACTATATGTTTGTTTCGGTATGAAAATGAATAGAAAGCACCTCTTCCATTTAATGATAAAATGTTTTTTGTTTTATTTTATATATAAAATTTTCCTAGGTTTGCTCAATTCTGGTCTGAGAAATAAAAGGTGGTTCTGACTTATCATGCTGTAGTTTGTTGCCTAGGATTGTCCTGCTTAACTAACTCTCTTGATAGATGTCGCTCAGTTAAGATGTTATAGCAACATCTATATTAATATAAAAAGCTGGATAAGGAGAAAAAATACTTGATTTGAGGGGTGAACGGTGCACTGCAGTGTTTTTTTGTTTTTTAATTTAATTTCCTAGGTTAGCTCAATTTTGGTATGAGATAACAAAAGTAACTTAGTGTGACTATGACTTATCACGTGCAGTAGTTTTGTTGTATATAACACTAGCTTAACTAACTCTTTTAACAAATGTGTTGCAAAGTTAAAGTTAATATGTTATAGCAAAATCTGTATTAACATGAAAGCTAAAAAATGTTTAACATGATGGGCATATCAAATTAATTAACATCATTTTGTGTGTATCACTTATAATAATGACTTTAAGTTTATACACATATACATAGCAAATTGTTATCCAACAAGCATTTCAATAACGTGGCATATTTGACTTATTGAAACATTTCTTTCAAGTAATTTGTGCTTAAACAAAAAAAAATACATAAAGCGAAATAATTATTTTTAAGAGACGTCAATATATAGTTAAGTTATATACAATTTACCTTTTACTTACATTTTGCTTCCTTGTAAGCTGATACAGGCTATAGAATAAACTCAAGCATGACTTGGATCGGAAGACATATGTTTGTTTCAGCATGAAAGTGTCACGTCCAGTGGCGGACCTAGAAATTCTAACAAGGTGGACACTTGAACAAAATAACAATTATATAAAAAATTAAAAAAAAAATTAATCATAATAAAATATGTTTTTTTATATAAAAACATTGATGGTATAATGAATTTTAAATAAAAAAATAAATAAAATACTTACTACAGATGAACTAAATAATCTTACATTTAAAAGAACTAAAAACAAGAAACATGATATTAAAAAATAAATAATAACACGAAAAACAACATGAAAAATGAAAAATTATAGTATTTATTCATAAAAAAATTAAAATATAGTTTTATAATAAAAAAATTTATTTTGTATTTATAATAAATTCACTTTAAATTTATACAAAAATAATTGATTAATAAATATTAGTATAAATGTTTTTGAATTTTTTATTCTTCTAATTATTGATTCTAAATAAATTAGAATAACAAAATAAAGAAAAAGATAAAGGATAAAATAAAATTAATCATGATAATAGATGAACTATTTTAATACAAAAATTTGTGATTTTAGGTTTTATTGATTGGATGTGTTAGGCATTCCAAACTAAAAATATTAGAAATAATAAAAATTCAAAATAATAATTGATAAGATAATTTACTATATAATAAAATTGAATTAAGTAAACCACAAATTAAGGGTAGTTAAGAATTTAACAATGACGGGAAAAAGAAAATGAATTATTTTGTTGTAGAAGAAGATGAAAATTAGAAAAATGAATTGGAAAAGAATGTAAAATAAAAATAGATTTTAAAAAGAATATTTGTTATGCTTACGATGAAAATTGAACCATCGACTATAATTGGTAAAATTTAGAAACTATACCAACTAGCTGAGTAATAATGTGTCCTAGTGTATTATTTGTGATATATATATATATATGAAAATATACCAACTAGCTGACTAATAATATGTGCCATATTGTATTATTTGTGATATATTTATCCAATTATATATATATATATATTAGAAACTATACCAACTAGCTGACTAATAATATGTGCCATATTGTATTATTTGTGATATATTTATCCAATTATATATATATATATATATATATATATATATATTAGAAACTATACCAACCAGCTGAGTAATAATATATGCTATAGTTTTTTATTTGTGATATATATATATATATATATATATATGTATGGATAATTTTCACATCAGTGTGTACGGATAAATATTTACCAGTGTGTTGCATGTGGACCATTAGATTCAATTGCTTTAACACAGTCTATATGCACTTGTCAAAGCTTATCCATAATCTATGGTCCACATGCAATGCACTGATATATATTTTTTTATTAGTACTTACTGAAGAGAAAAAGACTGAAATATATATATATATATATATATATAACATAAAATCTTTTTTTCTTTTGAAAATTGAGGTGGGGCATGGGCCCCACTTGGTCTCCATGTGGGCTCTCCCCTAGCCACGTCCCAACCTGAAAATCAAGACATGATCTTACTTACTAAAAAAATAGCTTATAAAATGCAAAACAATAATTCCAAATCGAATAACATACTCCCAAATTTCATTAAAAAAAAAAAAAAAACCTACGTGGTTTGAGGGGGTAAACAGTGCACTAAAGTGTTTTTTTTTTAATTTCCTAGATTGGCTCAATTTTGGTATGAGAAAACAAAAATACTTGTTGTGACTATAACTTTAGTTTGGTTGTATAGGACACCCCAGCTTAGCTAACTCTTTTAACAAATATTATATAGAGTTACAGTTAGTGGTGGCAATTCGGGATAGCCCGGCCCATTAGGCTCGGGCCCGTATGTTAAATGGGCAGGGTCAGGCCCGGACCGGTATGGAAAACTGGCTGGGCCAGGCCGGCCGTTAGACAAAAAAGGGAGCTCGGCCTGGGTCCAAGGCTCGTGTAGGGGCAGGCCGGGCCTATAACGGGCCGGCACGTTAAAGGCCCGTCGGGCTTCGAATTATTTTTTTAATTCAATATTATTTTTTATACATTATAATAATTTTGAGTAATTAATGTAATAATTTTAATATGAAATATAATATTATTCATTTCATACAACACTTAATTAGTTTTTGATGAATAATATTTTTGTAATTTTATATTAAATTTGTGGTGAGATACTGAAATGTATAAATTACAAATCATGATTACCTCGTTAAAAACCTTACCAAGAAAAACCTAATGGGATAAAACCTTGGTAGGGAAAAAGAGTGCAATTGGGAAAAAAAATAAGTATTTACAAATTACAATTACATCAGCTCGTCGGCTGGTTGCTACCGGAACTATCTTCGATGGTCATATTGGAGAAGTCATCCATGAGTTCTTCGGTATCCGGTTGATGTTGTCGTCTGAATGTTGCATTTTGCCAATCCTTAAGGCATGTCAAAGCTTCCACCGCATCATGGGCCAATGAACATTTTCTTTCTTCTAGTATTCGTCCGGCCGTGCTGAACACCTGCTCCGATGAAACCGTTGAAACCGGGATAGCAAGGACGTCACATGCTAATCTCGATAGAATGGGGAAGCTGTTTCTCTTGCCGCGCCACCATTTCAGTAGATCGTTGGTTGTGAAGTCATCGTTCTCCGTGATGGAGTACTCCGTAGTCAGATAATTGTTCAGCTCCACGTGTTGTCGTTGACCTTGACTTTGACTTTGATTTTGACTCGAACTTCCTGGACCTAAAGCCCGAGAAGTTGTGGCATTGCTAAAAAAAATCCTCATGAGCTTCGATTGTTGTTGGGATTGTTGCTGAGGAGGCGCCGGTTCCGCTATTCTGTGGACTGTACCTGCTCTCATAAATAAATAAAAATCTCGAACATTTGGGATTTCAGTGTACTAAGATGTTCAGCAACATCCGTTTCACTTAAACCCAAAGACTCACCCAATTCTTTGGAAAAAACTTCTAAACCATTAAATCTGAACCTAGGATCTACAATAATACCAAGGGCATACAAAAGAGGAATTTCCCCCCAATATTTTTCATTTTTTTTTGCATAGCAACAACAGCGAAAGCTACCATCACATTTTCACTATATTGTATAAGTAGATCAGTCATGTCATAAAGTTTAAGAATTCCAAGAGGAGATGTGGGGTAATAAACTCTGGAAAGTTCTACAGTAACATCATAAAAAAACTTTTAAAAATTCAACAAAAACAGTGGCCACATACCAATCACCATCCGTGAGTTTTTCATGTCCGGTGTCGTTGGCGGTGTTCACGTTATAAAAACTAGTAATCAATTCAGCATATGGTAAAGCAGATTTCAACATTAAATATGTTGAGTTCCACCTTACCGGCATATCTGTTTGAAATTTACAGGGTAATATGTCCTTTGATGTACAATATCTGGAAAACTCAACAATTCTTTGGTTAGATGCCATAATCCAACCCAAAGCCCCCATAATATTGTCGATTGGACTTTCCACCTGCTAAAAACATGATTTTACAATCAAGTTTATAATGTGACATGCACAACGGGCGTGGAAAAATTTTATCGCAGTATTAGGGATTCTAGAATTAACGAAAAGTTCTATAACTTTGGAGTTAGCAGATGCATTATCCAAAGTAATTGACAATATGAGATTTTGAATGCCATAATCTTGTATAACGGACATAATAACATCATGAATATTTTGTGCAGTGTGTGAACAATCCATGACACGAAAACCAAGGAGCTTTTTTTGTAAAATCCACTCAGTGTCTACATAGTGTCCAGTGACACATAAATAATCTTGTTTTGAACGTCCGCTTCAGATGTCGGACGTTAATGCAATTGAAAAAGAAATGTTTTGCAATTCAGAAATCAATTCAATCCTACGTTTTTGAAAAGTACGAATCAAATCGCTCCTGGTTGTGTTTCTAGAAACATGGACATATTGGGGGTTAAAAGCATTATTAATAAAATATTGAAAATGAGGGTTATCTTGAAAACCTATGGGTTGGTCAGTTGCAGCGCAGTACAACACAGCCTGCTTTCTGACCAGGTCGGGGTCATACTGCCATGTACTCACAGAACCATCTGGGTTCCGTTGCAGTTGGGTTTGTCGAGTTGTATTGACTTGCCCATGGGAAGCCATGCATTTATCTCTATGTCTCTTGAGATGACTAGTTCCATTACTTGAACTAGTGAGTACAGATTGACAATACTTACATTGGGCATGCTCAACTTCAATACCAGCTGTATCCTTTACCAGTATGACTTCAAAGCAATCCCACACCATCGATTTCTTCTTCTTACTCGAATTTTGTGCCAAGGACGAAGGTCTTGCACCAGTAGTACTAGGGGGATCGGGATCGGGATCGGTATCGATATGGAAGTCACTATATAATCGATTGATTTCCTCGTCCGGCAGATAGTCGTTACGGTTCAGGTTGAAGTGTTCAAGATTCATTTTCCTAAGATTATAATTAAATAAATGATTAAATATCACAGAATTATAATTATAGATACAATTATACATTTATACAAATAACAAATTTAAAAAACATAAAAAACATAAACATAAACATAATCATCATAATATATTACTAATTTCTAAAAAGTTAACAAAAATTCGGAATTAATTTTATACAATTTTTATTTTCTTCTTATTTATTCAATTCTACAAAAAAAACATAAACATAATCATCCTAATATATTATTAATTTCTAAAAAGTTAACAAAAATTCGGAATTAATTTTATACAATTTTTATTTTCTTCTTATTTCTTCAATTCTACAAAAAAAAAAGAATAAACATAATTATCCTAATATATTATTAATTTCTAAAAAGTTAACAAAAATTTGAAATTAATTTTATACAAATTTTATTTTCTTCTTATTTCTTCAACTCTACAAAAAAAAACCATAAACATAATCATTCTAATATATTATTAATTTCACAATTTTTAAAAAAATCCAGATTTAAATTTTCTAAATTTTATTTTCTTCTTATTTCTTCAACTCTACAAAAAAAAACATTAACATATTCATTCTAATAAATTATTAATTTCAAAATTTAAAAAAAAATTCGGAATTAATTTTTCTAAATCATTTTTTCTTCTAAAACTCTACAAAAAAATAAACATAATCTTTCAAATATAATAATAATTTCGAAAATTTTAAAAACAATTAGGAATTTATTTTTTTAATTATTATTTTGTTGTTAAACTCACAATAAAAAACATAAAATTAACATATTACTAACAACAATATTAACTACACACATACTAATCACTAAATACTAAATAATAATAATTACAACCTTAAAAAGTTATTAATAACAAAAGTAAAGAAGTAGACATACTAACCTTAAATTGGAGGCTTGAGAGTGTTGAATTAATTAATCAATTGGATACCTAACAACATAACAACTAATAACATTAGTTGTAAACATATTAATAATACTTAATAATTAAATAACAAATGAAAGTTAATTAAAAAAATAAACAAGACAATACCTTATAGTAAGAGTCTTAGAATATGTAGAGACCAGAGAGTGGAAGGTATGTAAATATATAATATATAATGTATGGTGTATAGTATATTAGTATAATAGTATATAGTATATAAATAATATATTAAATAAATTAAATAAATTTCAAAATAGTTGAAAGAGTGAGTGAGAGATGTTTGAGACGGTAGAGAATAGAGAGAATAAGAGAGTAGGGAAGTACAGAAAATGTAGAGAATAAGTTGAGGGTGATGGGGTATTTATAGGAAAAAGTTAGGTAAGGGTATAATTGGAAACAAAACTGTAAAAGATTTTAAAAAATGTAATTTTTAAAAGTTTTGCATATTTTTTCCCCTTAACGGTCACCAACGGTAACCTTGCTAATTACAAAAGCGACCCTTCAATTCAAATTTTTTTTTTAAAATTTCAAAAAAAATTTTATGCCCCGGGCTTTGCGAGCCTTACCGGGCTCGGCCCGGTATTTTCCAAATAGAGCTTGGGCCTAGCCCGTTTCACTAGCGGGCCGGGCCAGGCGGCCCACAGAAGCCCGGCCCAAATTGCCAGCACTAGTTACGGTTAAGATGTAGCAGCAAATTAAATATGTATTAACATGAAAGCCGTTTAAAATGTTTTAACACATAGGCATACCAAATTAATTATATCATTCTAACAATTAACATCGTTTTGTATTTATCAATTATAATATTGACTTTGAATTTGTACAATATACATAGCAAATTGGTATCGAGCAAGCATTTCTATAATGTAGCATATTCAACTTATTGAAATATTTCTTCCAATTATTTTGTGCTTAAACAAGAAAAAAATGCATTAAAGTGAAATAATTATTTTTAAGAGACTTCAATATACAGTTAAGTTAAATACAATTTATCTTTTATTTACATTTAATTTGCTTCCTTGTATGAACTATAAGCACATATAAACTATAGCAAAAACTCAAGCATCACTTTGTTTGGAAGACGTATATTTTATTTAGTATGAAAGTGACAAATTTTTCAGATTTTCCCCAAATGTGATAAGTCAAAGCCACATTTTCTTTTTCTAAAATCAAAACTATTGTGTATTTTATGTTAAATATTTATGGATTGTGAAAAAAAAAAATCACTATCAATTTCAGATTTTCGCCGATCTTAATTGAAAATTGATATTTGTTCTAATAGATATTAATTAACCTCACATTTTGTGCAGTTATCAATTCAATTCATATTACATGTAAGTTGTGACACGAAGTTTCTTGTTGATTGATATTAATTTATGATTAATTATGGTTATTACTTGTTGAGTTTATAATAAGTGGAAATGGGAATAACAGAATCATTCTTTGAGAAGCTATAATTTATTTTTAGTTTTCTATTATTATAAGGACAAATATTGAATAGTTCAAATCTATTGGCTACCCTGAACTTTAAAATGTCTCTTCAAAATTCAATCCAAGGCTTGAAGTCATTGGATTGAATTTTGATTTTTTTTTTCTCATTTCTGCTATAATGTCTCTTCTTAATTTAATTTCGTTTCATTAATTTACAAACTAATACATTAGCAAATTTTATTAACCTTTCAAATGGTTTGATTAAATTAATACATGCATAAGTGGGATTTAATGAACATGATCAAGAGTATTGAAGAGCCGACAGAAGTTCCGTTTATGTATATCTACTCTCTAGATATTGTTGTTCCGATCAATTGAATTTTGATCATGAGAACACTTCCATGTCCAAAATTTGCAGGTGAAAATATATTTTTCTATATGTACAGATCGAATATATGTTTGTGGTTGTTCAAGAATGGTTCATTCTGGGAATATATCATAGATAATAACATTTAACAAATTTGAAACTTGGCAAGCTTTTCATATATCTGCTCCAACAAGGGAAAACAAAGATTTGTTGAATGAACCCTATCTATAAATAAACTTGTTTGCCATGAAAGATTTCTCACTCCTCATCAAAGCAATAACAGCACAGTTGAAACAATCAATCACCATGAAAACTGTTCACTTTCTAGTAGCTTCTGTCTTCTTGGCTTTGGCTTCATCCTTGGCCTCTGCCTCCGACCCTAACCCTCTTCAGGATTTTGTGTTGCCATTAATGACACCAAGAATGGTGGTAAGTTTTTTCTTTCTATGCATATATAAATCCTACACATTTATGAATGACATGGTATATATTATTTATTTATTTATGGCTGGGTAATTCTATTTTTTTTTTCTGTGCAGTGTTTGAGAATGGGAAGTTCTGCAAGGACCCAAAGCCACCCCACACTCACCCTAGAGCCACTGAGATTCTTGTAGTCTAGGAGGGGACTCTTTATGTTGGTTTTGTCACATCAAACCCTGAAAATAAACTCTTCACCAAGGTACTCAACAAGGGAGATGTGTTTGTATTTCCAGTTGGACTGATTCACTTCCAGTTCAACATAGGAAAAACCAAGGCAATTGCCATAGCTGCTTTGAGCAGCCAGAACCCTGGTGTCATCACAATAGCAAACACCGTCTTCGGATCGAATCCGGCCATTAATCCTGATGTTCTCTCCAAGGCCTTTCAGTTGGACCAGAATGTTGTGAAATCTCTTCAGAAGAAGTTCCGGTGGGATAGCAATTAGGTGACAAATGTTTGAAGCAACCAAGGAAACTTCTGATAATAATATATTGCCATTTATTTGTTATTCACTGTAGTTGTAATCCTTGAATCTTGATATGATTTATTGTAAAAAAGAAATTGTTTGTAGGATTGGAACAATAAAATAATTGTGCTATTCAAAAATAAAATAGTGTGATGAATATTCAATCTTTTTCTCTCTCTATATTGCGCCTTTTGGGTCCCAAAATTTTAAGATTTAGTGTTTACTAAAATTGAAGTTATAGAGAAAATGATAACAACATAATTAGTTAATATGCGACCGTGTATTTTTATTTGTTATGTTATTTATATATTGATAGTAGAATGTAGCTTTTTCTTCCGCTCTCAATTGAGTAAAATTTGATACATTGACAGAGAAAAAAAGTATGTACATCTACCTACAGCAAAATCAGGAGTATGATGTGATTGTTAACTTGGAGAAGCTTTTCATGCATTATGTGAAGAATCGGCTGGCTTTCTGGAGACTGTCATTAACCTTTGTCTTGAGTATCCTTATGGTTCATGTTTCTGAAAGTCCACCAAATGTAGCATTAACCTCTTCATCTTTATGAAGAAATGTTATAGAGAATGTTTTGGTTAGTCTTTATTAACCTCTTTACCAGTTCAAAATCACCTTTATGAAGAAGTGTTACTGCAGGTAGAGAATAGAAATGGTTTAGTTTCCTCCAATATATTATGGAATAAAATAAAATTTTAAAATTGTTATTAGTATCGTCATATATTAAACTATGTAGCTAGTGATCATAGACAACAATATACATATAAACCGTTGCATTAATAGCTAATAAACTTTTAGTAAAAAAAATGTCATAATAAGATAGTGAAGGTAAATTGTAAACATGAAATTCATTGAATAATTTGTCCAAAACTTGTTCTACATGATGTTGTGTTAGTTAAGTCAACATAAAATTCATGAAATTATTTATCCAAAATCTGTCCTCATTAATGTTGTGGTAGATTATTTAAAACTGTATCATGATGAAATTGATGGGTAGTTAAAAATCACTTGATAATATCATTTATGATAAGTGTTTTTTTGATTAAATATCCATTAGAGATGTCAACGGGACGAGTTCAAGGTGGGGATTAAAAATCCTGACCCCAACCCGAAAAAAATTACTTAGCCCCCACCCCGACTATTGAAGACCGGGTTTGAGGTGAGGAATTTCTAGGACGCGGGGAAGGTGGCCACGATCCCACTCCTCCCCACCTTAAGTTTGTTTTTTAAAATATGGATAATGTACAATTTTTAATAAAATAAATTCATATATTTTGAATAAACTCAATACCAACACAAAAAAAAAATTAAATGTAGTCTAGCCTAGCATTCCGAAAAAAGTTAAGTTTTTCAATAGTTCTAAGTACACTCCATATAGTTCTAACTACACCCAAGCCCAATTCAATTATGGAATTAAATTATCATTTTTTGTGGGGATATTATTGATTTAGTCCCTATATTGTTTTGAAATATCTATTTTTTACTCACTTATTCATTTTTCACTGGATTGATCTCTATATTTTCAAAAACCACTCAATTTGGTCCCTCTATAAGTCAGACGTTGGTCAACTTTAAAGCTTCAAGGGTAAATTTGTCTCTAAACCAAAAAATACCACGTGTTAGCACCAAACAATAAATAATTTTTAAAAATATATTTGTATTATATAAAAAATAAAAAATAATAATAAACTAAAAACTAAAATAAAAATAAAAGCTAATTTGAAAAATGAAAAACAAAAAAAAAATTAATGCAAATAGTTCTGAAAAATGAAAAACAAATATATTTTTCAAAACGGATCTCCACCATCCATCATAAAAGATGAACAGTGGAGATCCACCTAATAATAAAATTAAAACATAAACAAACTTCATCACATCACCATCTTCTTCACATCAATGAAACCCAGAAACACCAAACCCGCCCCCACCGTTAACCACCAAACCCAGAAACATCTTCTTCATCTTCTTCAGAACCAAACCCAACCACCACCACTCAAACACCAAACCCACCGCTGATCCCCTTCTTTTTCTCAAGCCATCTTCTTCACATCATTATCTTCTCCAACAACCAAACCATAGCCACCACCACCACTCAAAGCAAACCCAGATCTTCCACGATCTGGGAAACCAAGTCGATCGCCGGTCAACCCGAACCCAACCAAATTAACACACCACTAGAAATCCACCAAATCAAGTGATATAAAATTTAGGCATGACAATCTTCTCCAACCACCACAACGCAACAAGATAGAAAGAAACCACCACCACGCAACGGGAAACAACCACATGATCCATCACACGAATAAATGAAACTCGGCAAAATTTTAATCAACTTGTACAGTTCCAGGCATATAAAGGAAACAAAATTAAAAATTTACATGATCCACCAAAGATTAACTAATATAATCACATAGATAATCCAAAATAAGCAGAACCCATTTCATTAATCACATGCTAAAAAGGGAACAAAAAACCAAGAACCCAGAAAAAT
Source organism: Dipteronia sinensis (assembly GCA_033220585.1). Classification (NCBI taxonomy): domain Eukaryota; kingdom Viridiplantae; phylum Streptophyta; class Magnoliopsida; order Sapindales; family Sapindaceae; genus Dipteronia; species Dipteronia sinensis. Next base: position 16,389,512 of record CM065642.1, read on the forward strand.
TAATATTGCATTCAAATAACCCACCGCGGATTAATCAACATACCAAAAACAAACAACAAAAATGAAAAATCAAGCAAAACCCATTTATATGTACACATACCCAGAAAACATAACTGCAATAAAAAAGAAAGAAGAATCAAAACCTATAAAAGATTTTCAGAGGACTTACCATTAAAGAGAGGTTTCTCAAACGCAATGAATTTGAATCAATAAGAGAATCAAACAGAAGAGTAACAGCTTTGATGTCACTTTTTTTAATTTCTGATTTGGTAAATGTGAGAAAACTATAGGCAATAGAGAAAGTGGTTTAGTTTTTAATTTTATTTATTATTAATTTTATAAATTAATTTTATTTATTATTTTATTATTTTATTTTAATTAATTTAGTTTATTTTTTATTTTTTAAAATTTTAGTGACACGTGTCATATTATGATTAGATTACAAGTTAGGTTAAATTGTAAAATTTGACAAAGTTAGAGGGTGAAATGGTCATTTGATTTCAGTTAAGGATAAAATGGTCAATTTACTTTTTCTGTTAGGATTGACCGTCAAAATTCTAGTTAAAGAGATCAAATTGAATAGTTTTTGAAAACATAGGGACCAACCCGGTAAAAAATGAATAAATGAATAAAAAACAGATAATTCAAAACAATAAAGGGACTCAAATAATAATATCCCTTTTTTGTGGCGGTATTTGCACTCTTACGTCTCAAATTTATATATTTTTAAATTTTCAATATAACCTTTAAGTTAAATTATTAATATTTTAATTTTAAAATATAATAATTATCAGTATTTACTTTTTCGAATTTTTAACTAACTAAATCACATTAAAACTAATAAATAAAGCCTCTTATAATTTTGCATTTTATATTTAAAAAAAAAAATCAACTCAAAAACTAAAACAAAAAAAAAGGTAAAATAGGAAACACAAATGTGACAGGAAACGTAGAAACAAGGAGAACGATGATGACGAAGCAGATGTCTGCATTTTTCTTGTTTTGTTTATGTGTTTTTCATTATTTTTTTCCATTTTGATTTGTTTTAGATAGAATAAAGAAAAAATGGGTCATATATATTATTTTATAATTTTGTTATTTATAATATTTTAAAAAAATTTAAAAAGAGAACATATTTGGTAAGTATAAGCATGCTTATAAGATTTTATATTTCAAAATAATTTAATGGGATATAAATATAAAAAGAGGTGCACATATAATTTTTCAGAAATATAAATATAGTCACTCTTTTCTTTTATCTTAAAAAAGACCCATAATATTTGATCCAAGATCCAAAGCCTATGTTATACAAACAATATATCTAAAACTATTTGATATTAATACACACTGCTTCCATAATAATAGAACAAATTCGTTTAACTTACAAGAGATGGTTATGAATACAAATGATACCAAAGCACAACTATTACTCTAGTTTTTGTACCATTCTTCAGTAACACATCATATTTTCTATAATAAAAAAGCAGCATATTTTCTCACCCAACTTGATCTCACTCTGTGCATCCATCCATAATGAACCCTGATAAGAATGAAACGGAACTTATTTTTCTCTCTCGTAGAAACAGTGATCTTTTGCTTTTCGTAAGTGTAATCTACAAGCAGCAAGATAAGCTATAAGCAAATTCAAATCACAAAGGCATCTTCAATAATGATTAATGATATATGCATACATGTAAATATCATATTTATGCAAGTGACTTGGATGTCAAACCATGGATGAAGCTTGTCAGTATCAGGCTTACAGCCTTACAGGCGGTGTAAAATCCCCAAAAGGAATGGCTTATAATGAAGTTTGAAAGGCATCCAACAGCAAACCAATAAAAACTTGGGACTTGTGTGCACATTAGCATCTCCTACAACTTTACCTTCGTATCTGATGACCATGCATGGCTGCCTTGCATCCTCCAGTGAGGAGTTGTATGTTATTTTATCCACAAATTTTAACAGCTGAATAACAGATAATAAAAATCACTAGTTCACTACCATACTAACTAGCAACTACAAGGAATAGTAAAATAGGATTAAAATAGTTAAGACAGGACAATCACAGGTTTCAAGCAGAATCCAGCACCATATAACATGCAACTTATTTGGTTTCAAAATATAAAGTGAAAGTGCAATTAACCATATCAATTAATATAAAGTGAAAGTGCAATTAACCATATCAATTAATGAGCCAGGTAGTCTGCCGTGTTAAATTAATTATGTCCTACTCACTTCAGCCTTCGTCTAGGTTATGACTTAGATGAGGATTCAAACATAAATATCTTAAAAGAAAATCATGTGATACTGTGGGTGGTAGAACGTGATGCTGATGACATGAATGCAGGAAATGCAAATTTGTTCATAATATAATCCTCTTAATTCCTAACAGTGTTATAATGATGAACTTCATGATGATGAAGAATGACGATCATTAACTTTTACCGGAGACTCTTGTATCGTTATCTAGCATGGAAAAGGAGGAATAAACAAAAAAATTATAGAAGAAACTACCCAGATAACAAGAAGCTGAGCAACAAACAACACAATATATCAAGGATACAAAAGGAGGATACAGGTGTAGGAAAAAGGTGCTGAAGCCTGATGAGTTCTTACTGCAAAGTTGTGGGAATAAATCATGTCAAAAATCAAAACTTCATTTTGAGTAACTTTTAATTAAAACCATATTTAAGATTAAGTACAGCTTGTATGACTTACCCCACATAGTAAAACTGCAGAGAATTTATCACATTAAAAGGGATAATGCACTTCTGCAGAACAGCTGCTATTAATTCACAGAATTATTCTGGTCTGACATAGTTGTCTCCATTAACGACATCATCTTCGTACCAATCATGGGATTCTGAAGGATCATATCTATCCTCGAATGCATTTGGTACATGAGAGTCAGTACTGCGATTACGTCTGGTTTTTTGACTAGAATTCGACACAGAATAAGATGATCTATAATCTCGGTAGTTGGACCTGCTAGATGATGGCCTTTTGGTCTCATCATGCTTAGTTCTAGTCAATTCCACATCTTCACGTCCCCTCTGATGATTGCTCCGCTCATGTGACTGATCATGACTTTTGCGTCTTTCAGAGCTGCTGGAATAATACTCTCCACCATGCTTTTCTCCATCAATTCTACTTCTGTGAACTTCTAAATGTTCACGGTTCCCATGAAGGCTCTGTCTTGATTGCTTACGATCTCTAGGCAAAGCATCCTCGACTGATGTTGATTTAAAATCATAATCATACCAAGATTGTTTCCTATTATAATTTGGACCATCTATAGCTCTAGTTGCTTCAAATGAATCACTATTGATTTTTCTATGATCATCGGCATCCAGATCATGTGAAGAGAGTTCAGATGAAAACATTCCCCCCTCTTCATCTCCCTTCTCAAAACACCCAATTCCTCCAGCTTGCTTGATTTCGTCCATGTATCCCTCTATTATATCCCTCATAACCTGTGACACAATTAAAAATGGATTGATATTCTTTTTTTAAACGCCATGTGCCAAAAAATGAACTGCAATTGAAAACAATAAGGCTTAAGAAACATGAATATTATGACCACAAATACTCGTCCAATTGGTAGAATCTTTCATTAGCTTCTCTTAAAAGATTTATCATATATTTATCCAAGTTCAAGAATGTGGCAGTTCAACGGAAAGGTTTTATTTTACAAGTATAAATATTTTATTATCCATATGATTACCCATCAACACTAAAAACAATTCACATCAAGGAAACTCTTGGGGAAATAAGGTAAATTAGATCAAACACTAAATGACGGCAGATGAGGAATCTCGATTACCTTCAACATGTAATCATGCTCAAGTCCATAACATTTTTTAACATGAATGGTATAATATAAGACAATACAATGAGTGCTCATAAATGTGTGTAGTATTAAAAATCATCACAATGATTGCTCACACACATGTTTGTGTGTAAATGATAAAGTTCATATAGTCAGACAAATGAAGTGTCGTACGAACATAAATGAGAATTTCAATACAGTATTAATGACATAGAAACAATTTGAGGACACACTCGAAAAATTATTTATAAATACAGCATACATGCAAATATCAAATGGGAAAATTTGAAGAGAAAGAAGCAGTTGGCATTGAACACACACATTTGATCAGCTAGGATTTTATCAATTAGATAGCACATCTGACAATATATGATAGACAATGTAGTCAAAAGAAAACATTTACAACTTCAGAACCAGCATTGTACCTGTAAAGTGGTGCGCTTCACCTTCTTCCCGCGATACGACATTCTCCGGCGTTTGTAATCCCTTTCTTCAGCCAATAGTTCCTCTCTTGTCTTATTCTTATTTGTTTCCTAATAATCAAAAAATATTTCTTGTTATGTTTGCTAAAGAGCCTAATTTCCCCAAGTAAGAACTTCAGACAACTCTCCAGGCCATTACCACCATATCAAGTCTAAAACAAATTCTTTGTTTATAAAAGTCACCTATGTCCATCAATAATGATACGGATCAACATATACACACAGCAAAGAAAATACATGTAGACCCATCGAATCATATGCTCATATAAAAATTAAATCATTTTTACGTGTTATAACATATGATGGTACCAAATTTCAATTATCTGAATTTTTTCCTAGGGGAAGGCTAACCATCTACTATCATTGACGGTGACTTCTCAGAATAGCAATTAGTTTTCCAGACCATGATCCAAATTTCAATGCAAAATATATGCAACTCTCAAAACATTTTGGGAGAATAAGAAACCTAAATACCTGGTTAGATGATCGTTGCCAGGGAAGCCCATCATGCTCAATTATAGGTCTATAGTTAGGACGTTTGTTCCTCTCCTCATCAGCTCTATTTGACACATATGCATGCTCAGCCATTCTGCAAGATCACAGAAAATTCTATCAGATACTTGAATTGAAGATAGAACATTATGTTAAAAGAGCGAATCATCATAAAGAACATCACAGATGTCCTCAAAATGAACTTCAATGGGGTCAGAACATCATAAGTAAGACACTTCGTAGCAAATTCCATGGGATAATAAAATTTCCATAGCGGCATAAATGATAAATTCAAGATTCTAGAAATCATTCAACTAACTATTCAAGTTATCACATACTTCAAATATTATAATGAACCACAGTACATGTCAACAACAAGCATTAGCAACAAAAAAAAAAAAAAAAATGGTGGCAGTAACAAACCGCTGATAACTCGTAAGTGGTTGAGAAACCCTTAATCCTCTAATCTTTTCTCCTAGCCATGATCGCTCATGCAGTGCTGCAATCGCTGCTGCGACTTGGGACACAAAAATCACCTTGCTATGAACAGTTTCACCCACGCTTTTATCTTCTCTGCACTCGGCTCTGCTTTCAAATGGCTCTTCAACTTTCACATCCAAAGTATCATTGTGGTTAGCATGTAAACTCTTATCACCTCTTTTCAAATCAAAAGACTCAGTCAAATTCTGCTCCGATGAAAATAACAACCTCGACGCACTTTCTAATATACAATGCTTAAAAATGTTAATAGCAAACAATTTTCCATTCACTTGCCCATATAAAACAGAAAGCTGTGAACCTAACCACATCAAAGCTTGAGTCAGCAGAGGACACTTAAAAGTCATACTCTTTAAACCCCTCCCCACTTCTTGCTCGTTTGCCAACTCAACAAACCCCAAAGCTTCCTTTATAACAGCTTTCAGACACAAACCAACAAGCACAAATATATGATCCCTCACATAAACATCAATCACAACACCGAAACGAGGCGAATTAACAACCACCCATTTGTTCAAATCACTCTCTTTCACCATCTTTAACCCCGAAATCGCGTAAACAACATTGAAAGAATACATAGTCACATACTCATAATCATTCCAAGCCTCAATTTCTCTCCTAATAAAAAACAAATCAGAACCTAAAATCCTAAACTCTAATTTGTCAAAACCCTCGAGCTTCCTATTAGCATCTCTCTCATTACAGCAAACAACATTAGCACATTCGATAGACAAAAAACCAGGTAAAGTGAAAGTCTTCTTACTACTACCGCTAGCATCAACATCTGACAACGAAACAACAGCTGGGCAATCCTGATAAAAGAAGCTAGAAGACACAGAATTTGAAAAGTGATCATCTATGGAAAAGCAGAGTTCTTCATTGAAATCTTGGACGGTGAAGTAGGTTTTTTGGTGGTGCGAATAAGAGGAAGAGTGGAGAGTAGTTTGGTAATTTGGCGGGTCGATGCAGAGAGGAGATGGGCAGCGGAGAGTGTGGAGGAAGAGGGACTCTGGGGGCATGAGATGGTGGGGATTGTAAGGGCAGGGGACAAAATGGTCATTTCGGGGATTTGGAAGGAGAAATTGTGGATTTTGAAGGGTTTGGTGACAGAGAGAGATGAGGGATTTGAGAGAAGAGAGAGTTGTTGAGAAATCAGATTGATTCGTGGCTAAATTAGGGTTAGGGTTAGGATTTTGCGGTGCTGCTGCAGATGGGATCATCGAGATTTTGTTATTTTCTGAAACAGAGAGATGAAGAGAGAGTTCGACAAGCTCTGTTATACGCAGAGCTGTTAACAGTGTTACAAATATTGAAAGTGAAAGGGCCAATTACACACATATACCCTAAAGTATGGTCAAAAGGTTTAATATTCAATCTTTGGCCTTAATTACACAAACATACCCTCAAGTCAGTCAACAACGGTTAAAGATAACGGTTGACCATTTTATGGATGAAAGTCCAAAACGCCCTGTTGAAAAAGCTTAAAAGAGAGGGTGATGATGATGAACGGTCCAGATGTAAAGCTTTAAAATGAATGGTCCAGATTTTCAATTAATATAAAATTAAATTATCTTTTTTGATATATTTAAAAATAAAAGAAAATTATAATATATAAAAAAAATAAAAAATAAAAAATAAAAAATAAAAACTTAGAAAGAAGCCATTCCATCTTCTTTGTTCCTTAGCTTGTAACCCAAAATATATATACATGCAAATGATAATAGATCAGCTAAATTGGGTCTAATTAGTAATTACCATATATTTGTTACTCACTCATTAAAGCACAAATTTGAATATAAATTTCAGCACAAAACTGGCGAATTGATCCTAATGGAAACACACTCATAATTTTTCCTACAATTGATGATCTAAACAAACCAGAAAAAATTGCTGCTTGATATTTAGGGGTCGTTTGTTTTTTCCACTTAAAACTTAATGGGTCTGAATCATAATTATAGTTGTTTTGTTTATTTTTATAAGTGGTCAAATAACTTAAAAATGTCAAAAAACAACTTAAAATAAAAAGTAAAAAATCCTGACTTTTCACTTAATTGCAAATCACTGAATTGCATTAAATGCAATCCAAAATCTTTTCTTCCTGATACTATCTCCTATGTATAATATATTTCCAATTTCATCATAATTATATATGATACAAAAATCTTTATTTTAATATATTATTTATTTTAAATAGCTTTAAAAATAAAAAAGAACTTTAATCACTTCTCATATTGGTGTTTAATATTAATATTTTATTATGATATTAGGGTTATGTATTTATATATTATTTTTTTAGAGAGTTTTGTGTGAGTTTTCATGCTGCCTCTTTTATTTTTTGAAAAAAAAAAACTTTCTTTTCTTAATAAAAATGAAGTTTATTTGTAATTGAAGAAGAAGATCATGATCATATGTGTTCATATATAATTATTATTTTTGGATTGTTTTTATTCCATATTATATGTATAATTGTTTAACGTGGGTATAAATGTAAAATTACTTATTTTCAGACAATTTTACTTTTAAAAAACAAATATGTTGATAATACATTCAGTTGTGAGGGGAAAAAAAATAAACATGCCATTCAAGTTCAGATTTCAATCTATATTTAGTCTTCAGAAAAATTCAGAACTATTCAGTCTTCAGACAAAAAAACAAACGACCCAGTTTAAGAAAAAAAAAATCAGAACTTTGATATCTAAGACCCATCAATAACAAAACCCAAATCATAAATTTGAAAATAAAAATAAAACCCAAATATCAAAGCACTCCCAACAAAATTTGCCACAAATTCATCATAGATCCCACCAATACCGATCACAGATCTCTAAAAAATAAAACCAAAAAGAAATTCAAATTAAAAAAATACTCACTTTTTTACTAATTATTTTTGCTATTTTTCTTCTTTTGCTTTGTAGTTAATTTTAATTTGTTTCCAATTTTTTATTATTCATTTTATTTGAAAAATAAAATTAACAATTTACCCTTTAACCGTCAAATGCAAACGAATCTCAGTTAATGATAGGATATGTTTGTGTAATTAAAATCAAAAATTGAATATTAAACCTTTTGGCCATACCTTAGAGTAAGTTTGTATAGTTCGTCCAAAGTGAAATTGCATTCGCGGTTTTAGAGAAGTAAACGCTAGTACAGTTTGAGGTTTTACAATAAAATGTAGAAGGCTCTTTATTAGTTTATAAGAAATTATTTGTTATTATGGAAATGTTTAATTTAGATTCAATTCCTTACGTTTTTTTTTATAATAATTGTAGAGTAAAAAAAAATAGAATCAGAATGTGAGTGATTTCAACATGGGACATACGCTATATTTCTCATTTTAGACCAACTAGTATTTTATTGACCAATGCTTAAAGAATGAAACATTTATATGGAAATGATTTTTTTTGCAAAAAAATAAAATAAAATAACAATAAACTCAGCCTACAAGGATTTCAAAGTCGTGATTTTGAAAGGTCTTTTATACATTAAAATTTTTTAATGAAGAAAAGAAGTAAGCAAGCATATTAGATATTGGTTTAATGTAATTATTGAATACTAAATAGTAAAGTCAAGAAATACAAATTTAATATATATATATATATAAATTATTATACCACCATCTAATATGATACGATGAAGTAGCCAGCAGGATGGTAGCCCCAAAAATAAATTTTTTTTATTTAATGTGTAAATATTTTTAAGAATTTACTTTGGTCCCATTAATATTATATTTTTGTATATTGGCCGTCTGACACCTAAACAAACTAACTCCGCTACCGATAGGAATCATAGGATGACATTCACTTGCATGGTTTTGGATGCATAATTGGTAACAAGATCTTCCATCCAATTGAAAAGACAAAAATACCTTGAAATTGACCAATCAAATTGCATAGTAACCAAGGCAGTGGAGACGCACTTGAGATTTTTTAATCCGTAAATCATCGAATATTATCGGTTCACTTGAAAAGTGAACTAATTCATTAAACACATATATCTACGCTTATAAGATAAGTTGATAGATGTTGGTAAATTGACTTTATAAATAATCAACTTAATAATAAATAAATAAACAGCACAGGTGTGTTTGGTAAATTTTAATTGATTATGGAAAATGACCAAAATGGAAATATATTGATAAAATATAATATATATTATTCAAATTTACCTCAATAAAGATTTTATATCCTTTTGTGATTGTTTTTTTTATTATTATTCTTTCCGGTTTTTTTTTCTTTTTTACAGTTTTTATTGTTAATATTTCCATTTTTTAATTAACCATTTAAAAATAAAACTGAAATAAGGGATTGAGTCAACTCAGGAAAAAAAAATCATGACTGAGTCAACCCAGGCCTCCTCTCACACAACACAACTGAATCAACTCAGTCCCCTTCTCCATCAACATACTTAACAGTCAACCTCTAAAATTCCCCTTCCATCTCCAGCTTTACCAAATTATCCACAGATAACGTCGACATCCTTTGTCACATGTTGCCGATCTCCTCACTCGCACCGTCAATGCACAACTACTTGAAATTGCATCGTTGGCGCACTGATAATCTCTGCTCCGACTCATGATTCGTATTCAGAAGATAAGGTGGTGTGCTGCAATCATCCATCGCTAATTCGTTGCATCATTAAGGAGGATGGCTGAAGGAGAATCGACGAAATCGGTGAAATCATAGACCTGCAAAATCTCGCAAACTCATTCCCGAAAGCGGAGGAGGCAAAACGCCTCCTCCATGGATGGAGGAGAATCGTCTTACTCCGGCAACGTCGATGTCGACATCGCCAGATGAAGCCAACTCTCCTTTGAACAGTGACCACCACCACGAAAGGCCACCATGATTGTATCTCGCCATTTTCAAATTATTTATCAAATATTTAATTAAAAATAATTATATTTTTATTCTGTAGAATTTAAATTTTAATCACTCACAATTTCTTTTTCTTTTTTTTGTAAAAAATAACCACTGAACATGAAGGTATTATCGTCTTTTTCTTAAATTAGTGAGAGTATTATGGACATTACATAAGTAATAAGTTAGTTTCTCAAACAATTTGCTTTCAAAAGCAACCCCTAGCCAATTTCTCAAAAAAAATAATTATTGGAGGAGCAGATTATAAAATAAACTACTTTTGAGAAATTTACCAAACACTTTTTGCTTAGAACTTGATTATTTCTCAAGCAAAAACAACCTCAAATATAGAATTAGTTGTTTTATTTTTTAGATTATAAGTTAAAAATTATGTGCTTATGACTAGTAAAGGCACAAAAGACATAAGAATTATTTTGATGTATTTATATTTTTAGTTGTTTCACATTAACTTGATTTATAAGGATTTTTTACATGTCGATAATAAATAAAGTTTATGCATCACCGGACTCCACAATCATAGCTTGAAATATCAACATCCTTTTTGTTAGCATCTAGAGCTCTTTCGTAGCTTTTTTTATTCTCAACAACGAAAGATGATGCCAACTTTTCAAGTAACGCTTTTAAGTAGTTCCAATGATCATTAGTCAAAATCTGATCAATTTCTAGAACAGACACTGGCAACTCAACAAAATGTTCATTACACCATTACTGAATCATTTCTCTCAATAAGGTGTTGGAGTGAGGACGGTATGAGTAAGGATTTGTTAGGTTTTAGGGCATTTTTGTTAGCCTTCATTTAGCCATTTTTTAATGCAATAGTCAAGTAGCATTTCTCATATATATATGTCTCACTTGGTCTCTAGTAGAATATTTTATTTTGGAATTAATTTGAATGTCAAATAAAGTATATAGATCGCATTAGTTTAAGTAGACATTTTTATTTGATATATATGGAAAAAAAAATATGAGATTGTCAATTATATAATATGTTTCAGTTAAAGAATCGATAAGTTAACTGATGGCAAATGTATTCTCAGCAATGTGTCCCTTGTTATTGTCATCAATCTAGAGATTTAGTAGAATATCAATCATGTCCTTTTGAAAATTAACATCGGGTAAAGTCTCTTACATGGGACAGTGGACTCCTCAATCATAGCTCGGAATTACGGCATCCTTTTTGTTAGCATCCACAGTTTTTTCCTAACTTTTTTATTCTCAATAACGGAATATGATATCAGCTTCTCAAGTAACGCTTTTAGGTAGTTCCTATGATCATTGGTCAAAAGTGATCAATTTCTTAACCGACACAAACAATTTAACAAAATGTTCATCGCACCATTGAGAAAAACCAACCATAGTAATTGTTGTAAATTTGTTGTAAAATAAAGCTTATGAAAAAGGCGTCAATTATTCTCACCTTGCTGTCGTGTCATGTAAATATTGTTGATGAAATGGGGTGCTAGATGCTATTATTTGTTTACTCAATAACATAAAGAAGAGCAAATGTTCAACAGTCTTAAGGGATAATTATCTTTCAGTTCCGCATAATATTTGCTCAAAGGATCCGACTCTTTTGGAAGTGATTAGGGATGATGAAACAAAAGATGTTACGCTCAATAAAATGCTTAAGGAGGATATCGTGGCTTCAAAGGATAAGAGAATGGCTAAAGCCATCATTAACATGTTTGATCAACCAGTCACATCGAAAATTGATGATACCAATGCTTATTTCCAAAAGAACGTGATAACAACAATACTCAACCATGCAATTTTTACCGATAATAAGAGAGTGATTGGCGAGCATCCATCAGCCATCCATTGAAAGTGGGAACCATTAAGACAAGAAGAAATGCTGCAGCAACACTTTTCACATTATCCGATCTAGAGTCTAATAGGAATCTCATTGGCAATTCAGGTGCTTTCAAATCTTTAATTGGTCTTTTAAGGGAAGGGAATGCATCAGATTTGAAGAATGAAATTGCTCAGATTATATATAGACAGTGTACGGCCACGAAGAATGTAGGAATCGCTGTGAGCAAAGGGACAGTCGAGGTAATCCCAAAAACGATACGTGAAGCTGAGCTTATGGAAAAAGCGTTAGTTATTCTCACCTTGCTGTCGTGTCATGTAAAGATTGTTGATGAAATGGAGTGCTAGATGCTATTATTTGTTTACTCAATAACATAAAGAAGAGCAAATGTTCAACAGTCTTAAGGGATAATTATCTTTCAGTTCCGCATAATATTTGCTCAAAGGATTCGACTCTTTTGGAAGTGATTAGGGATGATGAAATAAAAGAAGTTACGCTCAATAAAATGCTTAAGGAGGATATCGTGGCTTCAAAGGATAAGAGAATGGCTAAAGCCATCACTAACATGTTTGATCAACCAGTCACATCGAAAATTGATGATACCAATGCTTATTTACAAAAGAACGTGATAACAACAATACTCAACCATGCCATTTTTACCGATAATAAGAGTGTGATTGGTGAGCATCCATCAGCCATCAATACTTTTTACATTATCCGATCTAGAGTCTAATAGGAATCTCATTGGCAATTCAAGTTCTTTCAAAGCATTAATTGGTCTTTTGGGGGAAGGGAATGCATCAAATTTGAATAAGGAAGTTGTTCAGGCTGTATATGGACTGTGTACTACCACGAAGAATGTAGGAATCGCTGTAAGCGAAGGGGCAGTCGAGATAATCCTAAAAACGATACGTTAAGGTGAGCTTATTGAAGAGGTGTCAGTTATTCTCACCTTGTTGGCGTGTCGCGAAAAGATTGTTGGTGAAATGGAGGTGCTAGATGCTATTAGTTATTTGCTCAGCAGTATAAGGAAAAGCAAATGTCCAGTCGTCCTAAGGGATAATTGTCTTTCAATTATACATAATCTTTGCCCAAAGGATCCAACAATGTTGGAAGTTATTAGGGATGATGAAACAAAAGATGTTACGCTCAATAAAATGTTTAACGAGGATATCGTGGCTTCAAAGGCTAAAAGAACGGCTAAAGCCATCATTAACATGTTTGAACAACCAGTCACATCAGAAATTGATGACACCAATGCTTATTTCTAAAAGAACGTGATTACAACAATACTCAATCATGCAATTTGTGCCGATAACAAGAGAGTAATTGGCGAGCATCTATCAGCCATCCATTTACTTGTTAATTCATTGAAAGTGGGAACCATTAAGACAAGAAGAAATGATGCAGCAACACTCTTCACATTATCCGATCTATAGTATAATAGGAATCTCATTGGCAATTCAGGTGCTTTCAAAGCGTTAATTGGTCTGTTTGGGGAAGGGAATGTATCAGATTTGTAGAAGGAAGTTGCTCAGGCTGTATATAGACTGTGTATTGCCACAAAGAATGTAGGAATCGCTGTGAGCGAATGGGCAGTCTAGGTAATCCTAAAAATGATGCATGAATATGAGCTTGTGGAAGAGGCGTCAATTATTCTCGCCTTGCTGTAGTGTCACAAAAAGACTGTTGATGAAATGGGGTGCTAGATGCTATTAGTTGTTTGCTCCGTAGCATAAAGAAGAGCAAATATTCAGCCTTCTTAAGGGATAATTATCTTTCAATTCTGTATAATATTTGCTCAAAGGATCCGACTCCTTTGGAAGTGATTAGGGATGATGAAACAAAAGATGTTACGCTCAATAAAACGATTATCAAGGATATCGTGGTTGCAAAGGCTAAGAGAACATCTAAAGCCATTATTAACATGCTTGATCAACCAGTCACATCAGAAATTGATGACACTCATGCTTATTTCCAAAAGAACGTGATTACAACAATGCTTAATCATGCAATTTGTGCTGATAATAAGAGAGTGATTGGTGAGCATCCATCTACTTGTTAATTCATTGAAAGCAGGAACCATTAAGACAAGAAGAAATGTTGCAGCAACACTTTTCACATTATCTGATCTAGAGTCTAATAGGAATCTCATTGGCAATTCAGGTTCTTTCAAAGCGTTAATTAGTCTTTTGAGAGAAAGGAATGCATTAGATTTGAAGAAAGAAGTTGCTCAGGTTGTATATAGACTATATATTGCCATGAAGAATGTAGGAATCGTTGTAAGCGTAGAGGCAGTCGAGGTAATCCTAAAAATGATACGTGAATGTGAGCTTGTGGAAGAGGCATCAGTTATGCTCGACTTGTTGTCGTCTCACGAAAAGGTTGTTGATGAAATGGGGGTGCTAGATGCTGTTAGTTGTTTGCTTAGCAGCATAAAGAAGAACAAATGTTCAGTCAACTTAACTCTTAAGGGATAATTGTGTTTCAGTTCTACATAATATTTGCTCAAAGAATCCAACTCTTTTAGAAGTGATTAGGGATGATGAAACAAAAGATGTTACGCTCAATAAAATGCTTAAGGAGGATATCATGGCTTCGAAGGCTAAAAGAACGGCTAAAGCCATCATTAACATGCTTGATCAACCAGACACATCAGAAATTAGGTCTGGTAATTCGGGTTCATGGGTCGGGTTAACCTCAACCCAACACGACCCGAATAGTATTAACCTTTAACCCGACACTACCCATTTAATTAAACGGGTCAATCTTCTGAAACTCAGCACGACACGAATAAATAAACGGGTTAAACAGGTTGACCCGTGACACGTTTAATAATCTGATTAGGTCATGTTGGGTCGGGTTTGACCTGTTTGACCCGAACCCGTTTGACCCGAACCCGTTTAACCTGTTTGCCTAACATTTTTTAGAAAAAGTATATTAAATTTGTAATTTTCCAACCTGCCACAAATACAATAATCCAACCTAATACAATAATAGTTTTTAATAATCCAATATAATACGGTAATACCATCAAATAATGCAACAAATATATAATTGAATACAGTCATCCCAAAAGGCAAATACAGCATCCATAGTTCATACAAAGTTAAAAACAAATGAATCCATAAATAATCCATACAGTCATCCATAGTCTCAAATTGCTCCAGATTGTTGTCCAAAGAAATGGATGGATATGTATTTAATTGCCTTGAGTTGAACATTGCTCGGGTGTGGGTGTTGTTGTTTGAATACTGGCAGGAATATTATCATTCTCCATTTCCCACATATCTTTAGTAATTTCTTCACATTGCAAAATTGCACTCTCTACAATAATGGTCAGGTGATATATAAAATTAAATACAAATAGTCAATACCAATTATTAAAAATGAAATCAACAATACAATCATCAAAGTCACAGTAACATCATTACCTCAATTTCCAAGTATCCAATCACGACTGGAAACTATGGCTTCTGCTACATTCGGAGCAAGTGAACTCCAGAATTGATTAAGGACCCGACCACCCATGCTAAATGCTAATTCAGATGCCACTGTAGATATTGGAACACTTAAAACATCACGAGCCATGGCAGCAAGTTCAGGATAACGAGGTTCATTGCCTTTCCAAAAGTCTAAAATGTTTAAATCCACTGATCTTTCAAGTATTCTCTCCTTCAAATACAAATCCAATTGTGTCATTTGAATGTCAACAATATCACCGTCCAAATTATTATCAAAGTCCTACATGTGTAATTAAAACATTAAAGCAAAAAAGTTATCACTATGAACAAATAATGAACAAATAAACATTTATTTAGTATTTACCTGTAAAACAAGATCAAGGTCATCTACAATTGATGTCTGCTAGAAGTACTAGGATGAGATGGTGGAGATGGCATAATGGTAGATCATCTAGTCGCGCTAGTCACATACTCATTAAACAAAGCAAACAATTTTCCCTTAACTTCTTCCAATTGCTTTGATTCAGCACCATACAATCTCTAATAAGCAAACATCACAAACTCCAATTTGTAACGAGGATCCAAGATAATAGCTATTGCTAAAATAGTGGAAAATCAGACCAATACTTATGGAACTTGTTATACATTTGATTTGACATCGCTTTGAAGAACGGATCATTACTTGCCAAGTTTTGCATCAAAGTCAAATAAGTGATAAACACCTTACGCATGTACAAATTTGAAGTGGGGTATTTTGTTCCAGAAAAAAGATTAGTAGTGTCATAAAAATGACACAAAAACTTGCACAGTTTCTCAACATTTTCCCACTCACTTTCAGAAGGCAATGCTTGTAATTACTATCAGACAACTCTAATGCAGTCCAAGCAAGTCGATAATAAATAGCACTATCAAGCATAAGGTAAGTGGAATTCCATCTAATAGGAACATCTTGCCTTAAACCCCTTCTAGAATCTAAATGAACTCGCTTGATACACTCTATAAACTTTTGCTTCCTAGTTTGTGAAGCTCTTGCATATTTCACACTCTCACGAACCTTATGGACAACACCATCTATTTCCTTTAATCCATCTTGAACAATCAAATTAATGATATAAGCACAACAACGAATATGCAAAAATTCTCCATCACATAAAAGTGCTTTGTTTATGTTCAAATGACTTTTCAAATTATGCACTAATGAATTATTGGATGAAGCATTGTCCAAAGTAATCGAAAAAAATTTGTTCTCAATTTTCCACTCACATAACAATGTCTTAATTTTATCCGCTAAAGAAACCCAATCATGTGCAGGTGGCATAAAGCAAAAGCTCAATACTTTTTTTTGAAGAACCCAATTTTTATCAATAAAATGTGTCGTAAGACACATGTAACCATCAGTGGCTATGGAAGTCCATAAATCGGATGTTAGACATATTCTACCAGAAGCTTCTTCTAACAATGTCTTGACTTTAGTCTTTTCAATACCATACAACTTTAACACATCCGCTTTCGCAGTATTCCTAGACATCATATGGAACTCATCAGTGCAATATCCAATCATTCTTCTAACTCCCGACCATTCAACAAACGAAAAAGACAAATCATGCAAAACAATAGTTTCAGCTACTATTTTTCTAAATTCATTTTGACTTTTCGGATTGGAAACTTTCATGTTGGCAGATTTATTATTTTTCAATAACATTTGACGAAGGTTATGCATAATTATCTTAGGACATTGAAAATCTATATGACGTCTCATGTTACTTGTACTATGGGTGCCTTCACAAATGTACTGCTTTCCACAATATTTGCACTTACATTGTTCTTTTACCTGTGCATTTTTTCCTACAATTACAAAAGAAGACCACACTTTGGAAGTGCGCTTTCTTTTTCAACTTTGACCACTCACAATCGGGATATTAAACATGCGATTTGCCTCTATTGGTTCCATAGTGTCATTACCGCCCTCTTCCTCTCCCAAACTTGGAATAACGTCATTGTTTGAACTTGAAGCCATAGATTTTCCTACAGAACAACATATAAATTATATAATTCAATGAAGGACACAAATACACAACATAGACTCACAAAGTAAAAAAAAAAAGAATTGATAGCTCTATCAGATCTAAATTGCTATACTATAGGAGTAAATATAGAAAGTACATTGACAACAACAGAGTACAAAATAAATCAAAAAATCATCAGATAACAATAGGACTTCAATAATCATAAACAGATTAATACTATAAAAATAAAATAATAAAATAATAGATAATAAATCTCACCCACAAGCTTCATTTTATCATTGAAGTAGACACTAACATTGTTTTGAGAATATAATCAACTATGAGAATGAAGACAGTCAAATGATAAGAAAACATTCGTCATCTGTAACTTTAATCAACCAAAAAGAACAAAAAAAGCACATACAAGACAATACACATTAACAATATTTTAAAGTATAAACCAATTAATAAAATATCATATTGACAAAACAATCGATGATTCAATGCCATTACAAAATCATAGAACTCAAAAAAGTAATAATAAATAGTCACCAACTATGAATACAAAACAAGTTTCATAATCATCACGAGAAACGTATAAAACTTAAAATAGTAAACAAGAAACTCACTATCATAGGTTGC
The DNA here is from genome assembly GCA_033220585.1 of Dipteronia sinensis. Lineage (NCBI taxonomy): Eukaryota > Viridiplantae > Streptophyta > Magnoliopsida > Sapindales > Sapindaceae > Dipteronia > Dipteronia sinensis. The sequence continues at coordinate 16,407,615 of CM065642.1, forward strand.
GATGATGAAGGAAGAGAAGAATGGATCTGAGTGAAAGGACGAAAAAAAGAGAAAGAGCGATAGCGAATGAACCTGAGAGAGTGAGAGGTGATTTTGGTGAAGTTAGGGTTCTGGATTCCAGAGTGTGGGTGTGACTGTGGCTGAAAATTAAAGAATGTTTATATAGTATGTCAAAATTCAATTGTAACCCCTGTAATAATAAAAATTATAAATGTATCTATATGGCTAAACGGGTTGAAGGGGTCACCCGCCAACCCGTTTAGCCAAACCCGACACTACCCGTATAATAAACGGGTCAAACGGATCGACCCGAACCAGTGTAAGAGCCAACCCAACCCTTTTATTGACCTCGGATTCGTGTCAGGTTGGCGGATCAAGTGTCAATTTTTTCGGCTCTATCAAAAATTGATGACAGTCATGCTTATTTCCAAAAGAACGTGATTACAACAATGTTCAATCTTGCAATTTGTGCCTATAATAAGAGAGTGATTGGCGAGCATCCATCAGCCATTCATCTACTTGTTAAATCATTGAAGGCGGGAACCATTAAGATAATAAGAAATGATGCTGCAACACTCTTCACATTATCGGATCTAGAGTCTAGTATGAATCTCGTAGGCAATTCAGGTGCTTTCAAATCGTTAATTGATCTTTTAGGGGAAGGGAAAGCATCAGATTTGAAGAAGGAAGTTGCTTAGGTTGTATAAAAAATGTGTACTGCCACGAAGAATGTAGGAATCGTTATGAGTGAAGGGGCAATCGAGGTAATCCTAAAAATAATACGTGAAAGTGAGCTTGTGGAAGAGGCATCAATTATGCTTGCCTTGTTGTTATGTCACGAAAAGGCTGTTGATGAAATGGGGTGCTAGATGTTGTTATTTGTTTGCTCAGCAGCATAAAAAATAGCCTTTGTTCAGCCGTCTTCAGGGATAATTGTCTTTCAATTCTGTATAATATTTGCTCAAATGATCCGACTCTTTTAGAAGTGATTAGGGATGATTAAACAAAAGATGTTACGCTCAATAAAATGTTTATCGAGGATATCGTGGTTGCAAAGGCTAAGAGAACGGCTAAAGTCATTATTGACATACTTGATCAACAGTCACATCATAAATTGATGACACACATGCTTATTTCCAAAAGAACGTGATTACAACAATTATCTTGCAATTTGTGCCGATAATAAGAGAGTGATTGGCGAGCATCCATTAGCCATCCATCTACTTGTTAATTCATTGAAACCAGGAACTATTAAGACAAGAAGAAATGCTGCAGCAACACTCTTCTCATTATCCGATTTAGAGTCTAATAGGAATCTCATTGGCAATTCAGGTGCTTTCAAAGCGTTAATTGGTCTTTTGGGGGAAGGGAATGCGTCAGATTTGAAGAAGGAAGTAGCTCGGGTCGTATATAGACTGTGAACTGCCATGAAGAATGTAGGAATAGCTGTGAGCGAAGGTGCAGTCGAGGTGATCCTAAAAATGATACGTGAAGGTGAGCTTATGGAAGAGGAGTCAATTATTCTCGCCTTGCTGTCGTGTCACAAAAAGGATATTGATGAAATGGGGGTGCTAGATATTGTTAGTTGTTTGCTTAGCAGCATAAAGAAGAGCAATGTTTAGTCGTCTTAAGGGAATTTGTTTTTTTCAATTCTAAATAATATTTGCTCAAAGGATTCGACTCTTTTGGAAGTAATTAGGGATGATGAAACAAAAGATGTTATGCTCAATAAAATGTTTAAGGAGGATATTGTGGCTTCAAAGGCTTAGAGAACGGCTAAAGCCATCTTTAACATGCTTGATCAACCAGAAACTTCTTCAAGTCAACAGCCTAAAATTTCTACAGACATGAGCAAACCTTATTAAATGAGGTGTTACTACACTTGGAGGTCTTTTAGGGACAGGAACCTTAAGGGTCAAGAAAAAGGCTAATAACATCCTTCTAGAATATCAGTCAACCTTCATAAATACATACTCTTCTTTCTCTTCCAATGTATAGCCAAATATATCAAAATTTTACTCATATACTCAATTTTGGCAAGTCCCCAAAAATATATAGAAATTTTACTCCTATACTCCATTATGGCTAGTCTTGATCCATTTCGGACTTGTATACCGCTAATCATCATGAATAAATTCTTTTTTGCAAATTGGAAACTATTAAGGCTTGTTCTTCGGTTGTAGAGGATGAAGTTGGTAGTCTGTCAATTTCTGTGTTGCATCACACTTTGCCTGAAGGAAACAAAGCAATTCTTACATCACCTGATCAACATGCAAGAAAAGATTCTCTTAACAAAAGCACTTCACGGTCCTTAGATACAAGTAATCCTGCAGTACTCTTTTATATGGATCTTACTTCGCAAAATGATGCTCAACAATCTTTGCCAACAAGCACTCATCGAATGGTTACTCGACTTAAGTCTGGCACCATCAAGCATAGAGCTTATTCATCAGTGTGCAATAAAGTGGCAAAATCAGATAATACCATAGAACCTTAATCTGTGGCAGAAGCATTAACACAAACTTGTTGGCAAAAAGTCATGCTAGAAAAATATCCATCCTTGATGAAGAACAATTCCTGGACATTGGTTCCACCAATAGAATCTACAAACTTGGTAGGTTGCAAATGGGTTTTTTGAATTAAATATAAGTTTGATGGGTCAATACTTAAGCATAAGGCACGATTGGTTGCCAAAGTTTTTCATCAAACGCATGGCATCGATTTTCATGACACGTTCAGTCCATTTGAAAAGGCCTCGACAATTCAAATTATCTTCACTTTAGCTGTCACCTTCTATTGGGATATACAACAAATTGACATCAATAATGCTTTCCTCAACGGCGACCTTCAAGAAGTCGTTTTCATGGGACATGCCCTTGGCTTTATAGATTCTCGGAAACCTTCATTTGTTTGCAAGTTCAACAAAGCCCTCTATGGCCTCAAGCAAACACTAAAAGATTGATTCTTCAAACTTCGACATGAACTGCTGGGATGGGGTTTTGTTTCATCATTGTCAAATACATCGCTCTTTATCAAGTGCCAAGGTACTCATATCTTGCTCTTACTAGTCTACATTGATGACATCTTCATAATTGGTGACAATCGTGATTTGATTCAAAAAATCACTGCCACACTTAATGTCATTTTTGCGCTGAAATCTTTAGGTTCAGTCAGCTATTTTCTAGGGTTTAAAGCAACTCATTCTTCGAAAGGGTTGTATCTAACTCAGACCAAAAACATTCTTGATCTCTTACGCAAGACAAACATGATCAACAACAAACCTTGCTCTACACCAATTTCACCTGGTAACAAACTCACAAAACAAGAAACAGATTTTTCTGATTCTTCCCTTTACCGAAATACTGTTGGGGCTCTTCAATACTTAACATACACAAGACTAGACATTTCTTTTTGTGTTAACAAATCAAGTCAATTCCTAGCAAAGCCTATTGAGGATCATTAGATGCTTTGATTGAACAACTTACATTGATGATCGAAATTCCACGAGTGGGTGTTATGTCTATGTTTGAGGTAATCTGGTTGCATGGAGTTCGAAGAAACAGTGGTTGCACGCTCTAGTTGTGAAACTGAGTATCGGGCTCTCTCGTCAGCGGCCACCGAGGCCATCTGGTTTACTTCTCTGTTCTCCGAACTTGGTTTCAAGCTACCACGTTGTCCTATACTTTGGTGTGATAGTGCCAATGCTCTAACCCAAAATCCTATCTTTCATGGTTGGACAAAGCACATTGAGATTGATGTCCACTTTGTTCGTGAAAAAATTGCCTTAGGTCATCTAACGGTTCAATATGTTACTACCACTAACAACATTTTGTTACTTGATCTCCAATAATCTGTATACACCATAATTCAATTTCTAATTTTTAGGGCTAATTAAATCACTGCATAATGCATTATAATGAACCCATTAATGACACTCTGATAGGCTGGGTACATTACATAATAATTATAAACCCATCAGAAGATAATATCAAAACAATTAAGGGGTTGTATTCAATTTGGATTTCAAAAGACTTTTAATGACTTTTATAGAATTAAAAGGTTTAGGTGTATTCAATAAAAACTCTATAAAAGTAATGGGGTATTCAATACAGACTTAAAGACTTTTAAAAAAGTCTTTAAAAGTTATGTGGTATTCAATCAAGATTTTTTAACAGTTTATGAAAGTTATGAGGTATTCAAAATCTCAATGACTTTTACGGCCTGTATGGTACCCTTTTTCAATGGTATTTTTGTTTTTCAAAAACTATTTCGAATTCGCGTTCCTTAACCGTTTTCATTTTGTTTTCAAAAAACAAAAGCAAAATGGAAAACAAAACCAGTGTTAAAAGTGAAAATTTTGAAAAACAAGTTTTAGATGTTTTTCGTTTTGTTTTTCATACATATATTTTTTCACACCTACTGCTCATATTTTTCTTCTTTTCCAGACTGTCTGCGACTTCTTCTTCTTCTCCTTCATCTCATTTTCTCTTCATCATCCCATCTTCTCTTCATCTCATCTTCTTCATCTCTTGTTCTCTCCATCATCTCTTGTTCTCTCCATCATCTCATCTTCTCCTTCTTCTTTCTTCATCTTCTTTTCTTCTTAGTGTCTTCGATCTGCTCCTCCAAGAGCAGATCGGCTTGCCTATATATATATATATATATATATATTCCTTTTTTCTTCATCTCTCCGATCTGCTTTTCTTCATTCTTTTTTTTATTATCCAATAACTCAAATATATATATACATAAAAATCTTGTACAACAGTTATTTTAAATTTAAAATCACAATAATTTATCATAGAGATTTTATCTGGTTATTATGAGTTATTGGATAATTATTTGGGATGAATTATTGACCTATCTTTTATTCAAATTTAAAAAATTATAATGTAAAAAATAATAGAAAAATTATACGATTTTTGATACTTTCGGTTAACTACCGGACACGTTTTTTTCATTTTCATTTTCAGAATACAGCTTTCAGTATATGTTACCAGACGCGTTTTTGGATTTCAAAACTGAAACCAAAAACATTGTTTTCATTTTTATTTTTATTTTTAAAAAATAGCAAATGAAAAACGTTATAGGATGCGCCCTTAATGACTTTAAAATATCAATGACTTTTAGTTATAACAAATCTCACAATTTGTCTTTCATTCCTAAGAGTTTGAATGATTTTGTTTCCTCTTCTTTTTAAATAGAAAGAATTTCACTTTAGAAGAAAAACATGAAACTCTTTAAAAAACATCAACCACCAAACATATGTTCTATTTCCAAATAAAAGCATTTCACAAATAAAATAAAATGAATAAAAATTATCAAAAAATATATATACAAACATTAACGATCTATAGCAACAACAAAAAATTTAACTAAAAAATTTAATTATCTATTTATTTAATTATCTCATTTTCGACATAACTATTCATATTCAATATCTAACATTTCAATAATTAAAAATGAAAATAAAAACTCTCAAGCTCTTAGTTTTTTTTTTAAAGACTCTTAGGGGGTGTATTCAATTGAGATTTCAAAAGATTTTTATATAATTTAAAATTTATGAGGTATTCAAAATATCAATGACTTTTAATAACTTTAAAATGTCAATGACTTTTAAGAGGTGTATTCAATTGATATTAAGACTGTTATATAATTTTAAATTTTTAGGCGTATTCAGTATAGACTTTTAAAGACTTTATAAAAGTCATGAGGTATTTTATACAAACTTTTGTAAACTTTAAAAAAGTTATTAAAAGTAATGAGGTATTCAATACAGACTTTTATAGACTTCTAAAAAGTCATTAAAAATCATGAGGTATTCAACTAAATACTTTTTAAAAGTCTATGAAAGTTAGGAGGTATTCCAAATATTAATAACTTTTAATGACTTTAAAATGTCAATGACTTTTGACTTTTAGTTTTATCAAATCTCACAATTTGTCTTTTATTCCTACCAAAGACTTTGAATGACAAAAAAAAACATAAAACTCTTTGAAAAACATCAATCAAACATATGAAAGAATTATCTGAGAACAATATCAAAATAATTGTCTGGGAAAGATATCAAGCATCTGGAATCAATACCTTCTCTATAAGTAAGTATGAAGTTTACTTTTTCTTTATAATGATATCAAGTTGTTGTTGTGTTGAAACAACCATGTTCTTTTTTTTCCACCATGAAATAAGTAGAAGAGAAACAAAAAGGTCAAAAAATAAGAAGAAAAAAAATGATTCGTTCAATTGAGGTGGAAGAGAGACTTATAAATAGATTAAAGATAGAGAGCTCATAGATGATGTGTATTAAAGTTTGAAAAATAAGTAAAAATGATAGTTTTGAAAATAAATAAAAAAATTAATAAAAACATTTCATTTTATTTAATTACATCAAAATTTTAAAAATTGGAATATAAATAGACCGGTATGAGGTGTGCCAACAGCACCACTCTTTTATTTTATGTAGATCCTGTTTATAGTAACTAAATCCCTAAAAATAGTATGACATTAAATGCATGGCAAAATAAATTTGGAATAATTGGTTAATAAGATTTTCTAATTACAATAATACTACTTTTTAAAAATTTGGTGTCCAAATCTGATATGATGTGGATCATTGATTTCTGTGTATTAAAATTTCATAATTAAAATGAATGTATTTTATAGATAACACATCATATGGATTTTAAATTTGGGTACTAAATGAGAGTAAAGCAGTAGTATTCTTATAATTAATATTAAAAAAGACTTTATAATTAATAATCCAATGAAAAGCCAAAAATATACCATGTATTTTTATAGCCAATCAGATGACACGGTGACCAAAGCCAGATACTCCTCCAGTGATGCTATCATCCCTGGGTGAATACACCTCCCTCTCAAGACTCAAATGACAAGTAATCAGTTATCAGTATATATACAAAGAGCCAAAAAGGGTCATCATATAGTATAGACCATATAAATAACAAGTGTGACCAATTTCTTTTCTTCTCCAGTAAACAATTAAAAAAATAAAAAAATAAAAAGGTCCCATGTAAAGAAGAAGAAAAATCGAAAGCAAGAAACTTCTGCAATTCTACAATCTTTTTCATGTTTCGTTTCATTGACAACCCTTTTTTTCTCATCTAATTAACACCAACCCAATTGGGTTTTCTCTTCCTTGTTCCTTTATCTTGTTTACTCTCTGGTTCTTCCATGGCAGAGCGAGCTGTTGATGAAACTGATCAATGTATTAAGCAGGCGGTGGAATTGAAGAAGGAGTTGCAGAGATTGGTGAACTCAATTATTGATGGTGATGACTATTCCATACGTGACACTAATGAGGCTATTGGAGTTTTGTCTTCTTTGATGAAGTTGAAGGCAAGGAAATATGTACCTTATAGAGTTCATGGTGGGGATGTTCCTCTGGAGTTCAAGTGTCCACTCTCTGGCGAGATTATGAGTGACCCTGTTGTTTTGGCTTCTGGACAGGTTAGTATTCTTGAATTTTCATTTTCAAAATCTGGGTTTCCTGAAGTTTAATTTTGTTCTTTTTTTAGTTATTTGCTTGAGAATGTATCCAATAATTTCGTTATTTTTATGGTTTTTTTTTTTTTTTTTGTATAGAGAGGATATCTTGTTTTTTCTTGGTTTTTATAATTGGGTATTGAAAATTGGTGCTTGTGAAGTTTGTTTCTGCCTTTTGTGTTTGTTACCTGTTGAGGGTTTGGTGTGTTGAAGCATTGAGATTGTGTGATATTTGTAGAGGTGCTGCTTTGTTCAGAATTTTGTTTTGTGGGTTTGATTTTAATTCTATATGGAATTTAAGCAAATATTTTATTTGATATAATGGCCAAATAGTGAATTAGGAATTTTCTTGTTTGGTAAAATTTCCCATGCCCTAATTCTGTGTTTGGTATATGGCCAAACACAATGCTTGGCCTCTCAATGTTCAGTGGAATTTTTGTTGCGAAATCATGATCCTTTTATGTGTTGTTTCTTAGCGTTGAAATCGCATGACAACACAGTGAAATTTTGATGGATTTCTGTTCAATTGGAATTGGAGGATGGAACCTTTTTAGTCAATTGGAATCTTGTTCTGATTCTAATTTATGGAAATTATCCCTTTTTTGTGGTTGCTTAAATGAATTTGGTATTAGCAAAACAGAAATGGTTCTATGATCTTGATGTTAATATTAGTTCTTATTGGCTCAAGGAATACTTTGTTTCCGGTCTATGCTTTCTCATTGAGATTCTAGTGAACTCACAGAGTTATTCATCTAAGTTTGCGTAATCTATGTTGAATTTGCAGACTTATGATCGCCCTTACATCCAGAAATGGTTAAACAAAGGCAACCGAGCATGCCCTCAAACCCAACAATGCCTTACCCACACTGTCCTCATTCCTAACATCTTGGTGCGAGAAATGATTTCAGAATGGTGCAAGGAACATTGTGTTGAGTTGCCCCAGCGCATTCCAGAGATTGGCGAGCATGTGACTGAACTTGATAGAAACAACTTAAATTCATTGCTTGAAAAGATGTCCTCCTCTCTTTCTGAGCAGAAAGCAGCTGCGAAAGAGCTTCGAATGCTAACAAAGCGGTTGCCATCATTACGGGCAGTTATTGGCGAGTCCGATGCCATTCCCCTCTTGCTAAATCTACTCTCATCAGACATTGCTATCACCGATACTAGTCTCCAAGAGGATTTGATTACAACTCTGCTAAATCTCTCAATTCATGATGATAATAAGAGAATAATTGTCGAGAATCCATTGGCCATCCCTCTACTTATTCATTACTTAAAAGTTGGAGCCATTGAAACAAGAAGAAACATTGCTGCTACACTATTTACATTATCGGCTTTAGACTCTAACAAGCTTCTCATCGGCAAATCCGGCGCTTTCAAACCTTTATTTGATCTTTTAGAGGAAGGGAATCCATTAGCCATGAAGGATGCTGCTCAAGCAATATTCATTCTATGTATTGCTCTGGAGAATAAACAGACTGCTGTGAGCGAAGGGGTTGTCAAGGTGATCTTAAGCAAGATCTCAGATGATATTCTCGTTGAGGAGTTATTAGCTATTCTTGCACTACTTTCTTCTCAACAAGAGGCCGTTGAGGAAATGGGGAAGCTAGGGGCTGTTTCTCATTTGCTTACTATCCTCAGGAAGAGTAATTGTCCACGCACCAAGGAAAATTGTGTTGCTATTTTGTATGATCTTTGCTTGAAGGATCCGACTCATTTGGATGACATCAGGTTAGACGAGAGAAAAAATAATACGCTTGGTAATATGCTTATAGAAGGCGAAACTTCAAGGGCAAAGAGAAAGGCTAGTGGCATCCTGAAACGTGCAGCAGCTTCTTCGAGATCACTATCACAACGTTCAGCTTCTTCGAGATCACTATCACAACATTCAGCTTCTTCGAGTTCAGGATCACAGCATTCAGTTTCATGGAATTAACCTCTAATCTGGAGAAAAAAGAAAACACTGAGCAACCATTGTAGATATATACTTTTCCTTTCTCTGCAAATCTGTACAGGACCAACTTGAGCTCATTTACCTGTAAAAAGTTCACATAGTTCTTACAAAGTCCATATACTTGCATGTCAAAAAAGTTTCGACCCATGTCAGGCACATACATGAGCAAAAGATATTGGATTTTTACCGCTTTATCAATCATAAATGAATCAATCCTCCAGCATTACTGGTAAGTTTTTGTTTATTTCCTTTTCGTTCTTCGACATGTCTAGTTTATATTAGTTTGGTAGCGTTTATTTAGCGCCCACATTGGATGTTTAAGTATCGCAATTATGATATTTGGCATTGTATTTGTATTTGTGTTTGTGATTAAAAGGTTGGTGGGGTGGTGGATGACTGAACTTGTAGGGTCTCAAATTTTGTTCCTGTCACCACCTACCAACCTTTTTAGAGTGTCGGCACCATACTACAAATTACAATATATATATATATATATATATATATATACAGTATATAGTATAAGACCAAGGCTTTTAGCAAGTGGATTAACTTTTATTATGTATATGATGCCGACAAATTCGGTCTGTTCAATAGAGTTAGAGCTAGAGTTGAAAGGGAATATTAATCAGAAAGGAAACGTTAGAGCCAAGTGATGTTGAAAGCCAGTGTGAACAGGATGCGCTTGACTTGTTATTTTCATCACCTCCTCTGTTTTTTCAAGTTTACTGTACTGGTTTAACTATTTAGATATACAAAACTTATTTGCATTGCTGTTACTTTTACCAATTTTGTCTTTTTAATGAATTTTATAACAAGGGAAATTCACTAAACTACAAAAATTGCATTGTGCAAGTAGTTGTCCATTTTTTTTTATGGGTTTTCAAGCTTTATGGATAAAATTTTAAAACAAACATGATCACCTTTGAGTCCTTAGACATTTAGAAACAGAAAATTAAAAAGGTAGAAGAATTATTTCAAGGTTTCTTTTACTATTCCTGTAATCACGGTTTCTTTACAACTTTTGACTTTATTTTGTTTAGTAATCTTTAAATATCAAATTTTAAAATAAGTAGTCAAACTTGGCTGGATCGGCTGAATTCTTGCTCTCGTTTTTCAACACCGCTCCACTCATGCTGTTCTATATTTTAAGAGATGGTTGTTGCATCACAGTCATTAAATGTTTAAAAAAAAAAAAACTATATTTTCAAAGATGGTTTTGAAATTAATCATTCTTGTAACATGCATCTCAATTTTTCTATGGGACATTATAAGTAATTAAGAACAACTTTTTCAGCATATGATGTGTCCTCCACCGGTTCGGTCGTTGGGATCACTTAGTGGGATTTTTGGGGAGGAATCTTAATTGTTTGTGAATTAATTTAGGACAGTTCTAGTGGATCAAAAATGGTGTCAATTTCAGGTTGAATTTGATGTGTTTGGAGTTTAGTAGGGCTTATGTAGTTTATTTGAAGACAATGTCCAAGCAAAACAACATTATTTCCTGTGTTTGCTTACTGTTAAGTGGTCCTTAACAACTAGGCAAGTGATACTTTGGATTTTGGCACATAATACCCCGTGACATATAATATATGGACCAAGAATATGAAATTGTTTGCAGCATGCACCTTAATTCTTGGCTTTTTTTTTTCTTTTTTCTGTTTTTTGATAACCAAGTAAAAAGTTCAAGATCACTGGATATGCATGCTTTCACATTCTATGATGTACAAGTTTTCAATTTAGCTTCTAGGGGCATAGCTCTATTGGTAGATGGACAAACTTGGAGTTTGGACAAATGACTCGTAAATAAGTAGCTCGAATCCTATCAATGTCAGAAAGTTTCAAAAAAATACTTGGTTTAGATATCTAGATGGATAGATAGATACTCTAAAAAAAAAAGTTTTCAATTTAGAAATGTTAAATGTGTTGGTCACAACATATCGTGTTCGATTAATGGTCAAAACTGTTCATTAGGTCACTAGCTTCCCGTTTTAGCTTAGTTGATACAATCTCTTATCTCACGTGTTTAATACTAGGGTGCTTCTATTAACACCCAACAAATTTCTCACTACGCCCGTGAACTTTCTATGCCCATCATTAAAAATGAAAACTTAATAATTAATTCTTAACACCTTCTATAATACCAAAACTAACATTAAAAATTATGACTCATTTTAATTATTTTTTCTCTCTCGACATACTATTCACTGTTTTGATACATGATAAATTCTAAAAAGTTAAAAAAAGAAAAGGAAATTAGTATCTTTATTGAATATCGACAAAAGATTGAACTAGTTCTTAAACTCGAGGGTGTTTGTCATCAATCTTTGTATCAAATTGTATTCTTTTGTCTTTGTCAATAGCAATCGAATTAGATCTCGTTATCATCATCGTCAAATCATCAAGTCCACAAAGAACTCGGAGTCTACTACAGCAATCCCATGAAATGTTTATGGGGATAACCTACTAACACTGATTTCTGAAGTCTTGAATTAACATAAATTTCATGACAAAATTTTAAATTAGCAAGGAACTAATTTCAAGAAAGTAGAAGACTACTACATTTAGGATTAGGGTTAGAATATAGTGATATAATTAATTTATAGATTTATATTTTTTTAATTTAGAAATTGGAAGATAATATGAGGTTGGTCTAGTGGATGACATGTCGGGTCTCTCACACCCACACCTTAAGATTTGGAATTCATGAAGAAAAAAAAATTAATTAATTATTAGAATATATCCTAAACATAATTATAGTGATATTTTTTTTATAAATTCCATAACTTGATTATGAAAATTTATTTACTATTGAGTCATTAAATATAAAGATTTTTTAAAAAATAAATTTCGTAGATACATTTTTAAAAAAGTCTTTATAGTAACAGGTTGTTACGAATTAACGGTTTTTCAAAGGTAAATCTAAAACCGACTCATTATATTCCTTGTTTTAATAGGTTTATCCATGAACAATCCGATCCAATTAACTAGATCCATCGACCAGCTATTTTCAAATGGGATTAGATCGTGTTAATGGGTGGTCTAGGTTCAGTGAGAACTTTTTTGGTAGTAGTACAATTGTACTATTGTCACCCTTAATAGTATTGCGTAGAAAACAAATTAAAGCTAGTGGTGGGCTGTTGAAGCCCACGTGGGCAAGCCCTCAAACCCAGTTGGGACTTAAAATTATGGCCCGGTGCAGTCCATTTGACACCCCTAATGTGGTGCTATTAAGTATTGGCACTCTAGCATTAGCCTAAAACTAACCCATTTTCTCGAGAGCCACCATATTGAGAAATTATTTTATTTTTAGGGAAAATTGCATTGGAGAACCCTGATGTTTACTCAAATTGCAGCTAGATCGTACTTTTGTTTAAATGACAGATAATTTATGAAATGTCTCAAATTAACGTTTTTCGTTAAAATATTTGTTTTTTGGTTTTTTATTTAAATATTTTTATTGCTTCAAAATATTTTAAGGATAAAAGACTTTATACCCTTCTAACATAAATATCTTAGTTAACACTAACAGTCAAACGTTGGGTCAAAGGTACTTATCTATAATTAAGTTAAAAGTGTGATCTACATGCAAATTAAGCAAACATCAGGTTACTTCATTGCAATTTACCCTTTATTTTATTAAATAAATATTTAATATAGTTAGTTTGAGTTAGGTTAAACCAACTAAAATTTGTGATTTAAAATTTTGACTTTAACATCTTAACCATTCATGTGCTCTTAATCCAATAGTTATAAATGCGTTCAAATCTCAACCATTGGATTAAGAGCACATAAGTGGTTGAGATATTGAAGTCAAAATTTCAAGTCACAAATTTAAATTGATTTTACTTGACCAATTAGTTTATTTGATTTTGAAATCGCCGTTCTTACATGTTTTTCAAATTTCACTGGAATTAAAACACCACCGATCAATTTCTCGTTTATATTACAATTACTTACATATTAGACAATATGAGGTTGGTTCGACAACAACCCGTAACATTTGTACCACGAGGTTGCAAGTTCGAGTCTTTCCCTCATTAAAAAAATACCTCAATTTATATAATAGTGTAATACTTAAAAAAAAAACAATTGCTTCCATATTATGCTTTATTTGTGAATAAAAGTTAAAAGCACTGTGAGATTAGTGTTTAAACAAAAAAAAAATTATGATTTGTATAATAAAAGAGATTTTAAAAAGAAATTACTACATGTCATTATAATTCTATTTGCAAATGGTAAATAATTTGAAGAAAAGAAAAAAGAAAATATTTGAGAGGCGTTTTTAAATTTTACGTAAATAGAGGAGTCTTAATAGCATTAGTGACTTTCTACATTATTGGCAATTTTCAGGAACAAGCATCGATCCCACCATAAATGTCTTGATGAACCTCGCAGCAGGATTGTGGCAACACAACTAAATGTTCTAACAAATTATTTATAGGACTTTTTATTATTATTAATTCATAAAGCACAAGCTAAACTACACAAATGTAACGATTATTATCACATATAGAGCGCGCTCCTAATCAAAAATGAAAATAAAAGAGAATCAGGAAAGGGAACTAATTCCCTAGATGGAAAATGAAAGGAAATAAACTTAATTCTTAATTTATGTATAGAATTTCCAACAGTTTTTAGTAGGCACTGTAATAAAAAATTAAGTTTGTTTTTTGTCCTTGATTGAGATTTATGTTCCCTTTACTTTTTTGAGACAGCAAGTAATGTTTAATTCCCTAATTTTAGACTAGAAATCATAAATTTAGTGTTTCAATTTATTATTTTAGCGTTGCGCCTGGCACTGGTCTCATGATGAAACCATAGTATACCCCTATGGATGAAAAGGGGGCGAGGGATTCAAAATATCACACATTGATCAATCAAACAGAGATTCAACAACTGAAAGAAATATCAATTCTGTGGGATCCTTCCTTCATACGAAACGAACAAAAAAGATAGAACCAGATCGATTCCCTAAATGTATATCTGGATATTTCTCAATGTCCCGGCTATTCACAGAATGTGAAAAGCAAATGAATAAGCAACTGCTTCCGGAAGAAATTGAAGAATTTCCTGGAATCCACAAGATCCATTCGTTCTTTTAGGGTAGCCCCTAACCTCTCAAAAAAAAAAAATCATTTTTAGTCCTTATAATTAATTGAAAATGTTTTCTTATACCTCTCTAAAATGAAAAGTATTAAGTTTAGCCCACCAAGCTTGATAAATTTTGATATTTTTGACTTTGTTCCTGTAATAAAAAAAACCCTTAGATATTTCTTACAGGAACAATACACTTTCGGCATCATCGATCCTACCTCAGTAAGGAGGATCAATCTCATAATTAGAGTGGACTTGTATATGTAATCTGTAATAGTTATGTAAATGAAAATGAACAATTCTAGACCTCTAATTTAATGGTAGGACATAATCAAAAATGACAACAATTAGCAAAATATATATATATATATAATATATATGGTAATTAATTAATATCTAATATCGTTCTGAAATGTTCATCATATAAAGCTTGGTTTTAGCTAAATATCATACAATTAGGAGGATCAACAAGCACCACATAGTGCTACAATTCTTCCCCATTTCAAAATTCTTCTCAACCCAAAAACCAGATTCATGAGGCACATGCAGGTACCAGGCATGAAAAGAATCCTGGCATTTTCTTCTGCACATTCAAAAATAAACAAATAATTAATATCGTAATCAACAAAAGCACCAAATTACAAGACTAACACTAAAAGATCTAAAACATAATCCAAAATCCAACTAAAATGATATATCAAGACACCCGTATAGTTATCATAGACACCCGTTATAACTATACGAATCGTGTCATCCCGGTGAACCATGAGATGACGTGGTGGACGAGAAATAAATAAATAAAATTTACTATTGCTCACCTAGACCTAACCTAAGGAGTCGTTAACTTAGGCATGACTTTGGTAGCATTATTGGACTTATTTTTCAAAAGTGGTGTATACTTTCCTTGCAGTAAATGATTTTGTTTTCTGACCATAACCCATTAAGTAAAGGGCCCCAACATTTCTATTCCAGATATTCTAAACATTTTTCAATCTTCAAAAACCTTTAATTCTTCTTGTCAACCACAGAAACGTGTACGCACCCGCCTTCTATTTATTCCAGTCACGCAATAATAACAATACAATATGAGTAATAATTATCTCTAGTGAAATTTTGTACGTACTGTTGATAAACTCCTCCCGCATCTGCATTGTAAGGTTACGAATTCGGAATCAACTCTATAATATTAGATACTTTATACTTTTTAGTCACGTAGTTTTTTGAGAAATTATTAAGACGGAATCTTGATTCACTGTGTAATGTTACAAGTGACTCGGTTAACAGATTCTTTAATAAATCATCAGTTTAAGTTCTTATGGATTAATATAAAACAATAAATGAATAAATAATCCTAAATTAATTATTTAAAAAATGTAAAATATATAATATAAAAGAGATAGAGAGAGATTAGAGAAGAAATGAACGAACCCGCTTGGAAGAGTAGAGGAGCTCAGGAGGTATTTTGTAGAGATCTTCGTCGACGGCTTTAGGGGGTCTGGCGAACGGCGGTCGGCTACGAGTGGTGGGTGGTGGAACGACACCGTTTCTGTGTAGCTTGGTGTTGTTATAGTTATAATTAAAATTATAATTAATACAATCAGTAGACAAAGGCACATGGTGTGGTTGCTTCCTTGGCGGTTCGGTCACGTCAAAAACCTTGCCTCCTGCTGCTTGCTTTCTCTGCTCCTTAACTTGCGACCCTCTCTTTTCATTTCTCACTCTTGTCTACAAATCATTTTACAATTAATTACATCAATCTTCACTAATTCTAATAAATGAATTCTAAAAAAATACATCACTGAAAACATAATCACATTTTATGTTTTTAAAGACATTTAATTTTTTTAATGATTCTTTGATTGGACGCTGGAAAAAAAAACAAGGATGTTGCATCATTACTGAGAAGCACTTGTACTGTAAAAGCTCAAAACAGAGAAGTTGAAGAACTGTGTAGCACAGATGGATCGGAAGAACTTACCTTTCGAGGAGCATTGTTAATGTTACGAGAAGGTTTTTTGAGATCAACAGCATATAAATCATCAGCACCACAACCACCATTGATGTAGGGATCAGAATCTCCAGAAGAAGAACTATATCTAATCAATCCAGCTTGTCTTGCACACTCAAAATACTGAGTGATTGGCATCTCATTTGAATAATCCCAGTCTCCAAATGCAGGTATTTGTCCACTCCTTTTACAGTAATCCTGCAAAAACAAACAAACAAACAATAGAAAACAAGATCGTCATCGTCATCATCATTTACAGACACAAAAGAGTTGGCAGAAGGTAACAAGAACTTACATAATCCATTATTGTGGGTTCAATTCAAAAGAGGCAAAGAAAAAGAGAGTGAGAACAAACTCACAAACCGAGTTGTTTTGGTTTTAAAAGGGAAAAAAATATGAAGCAAAAAGGTGGAGAGATGTGTGGGGATTATCAAGAAGAGAATTTAAAACAAGCAAACAGAGGAGGATGAGAGGATATAAAGTGAAAGCTCAGAATTTACACAGAGAAAAAAACAAAAGAGAGAATCCAGGAGGAAAGATACTAGAGCTCAGCTCCTTTAATGGAAAACAGTAACACAGTACACACTACTTTAAAAAAAATTAAAATAAAAAACAGAAAGTAAACAGAGGGTGTAACAGTAAACAGAGTCTGGGTTTTTTGGTTTTTGGTTTGGTTTGTGTTTCACTGTTTTGTCAACTTTTTCAGATTATAATAATAAGAACAGAGTGGTTGTGGGTGCTGCTACCATTTTCAACCCTAAAAGCTCTTTTTTTTTTTGCTGGATTCACGCGGTTTAGATGGGTCCCCCCTTCTTCAAGTTCAGGTTTGGACATAGATTTGTGAGCTTTTTTTTTAACTGTTACAATAAGAAAGCTATTATTATTTTATAGGTTTTCATGAAAACTGAAATAAAGCTTTTTTTTAGTCTAATGGCTAAAGGCAGTGTTTGTTGTAGGTTTTAATTGAAAAGGGAGAAAAGTAGAAAGGAAGTGCTTTTTTTTTGGAAGTACTGTCAGTAGCTCAATTTTTCATTAAAACCCGATTTGGACTCTTTTTTTCTTTCGTTTTTAATAATTAATAAACTGATTCCTCGGTTTGAAAATAATTAAATATTTGAATTAAGTTGGAATACTTTTATTTAAATTTAATGTTGAACTTTTTGTAATATAAGAGTATCTCAGCTGTAAATATACATTCGGAGAAAATTGAATGCCACATATTATAGATAGTTAAAAAGTTAGAAAAACTATTTCCAATGTAATTATCTAACTTTAATGGAGATGATGTGGTAAAAAAAAATTAGAGAATATGGTCTATGGATTTCGGTTTCTAAGAGCATCTCTAATGTAAATATGTGTTTTGGGGTTTTTAAATAGTATCGCATCAGCATTTTTATTCATTATGGACCCACTTTTGATTTTTTTTTAGAGAAATATATATTCGCATCTCCAATGCAATTATCTAAAGTCAAATATGCATCTATTATATTACCAATCATAATAAAACAATCATTGTACTCTCTCTCCTTTTTTATTTTACAATGGGCAATTACCAATTAGGTCCTGGACGTTTTTTAAAATTCCAAGTTGTTTGCGACTTTTACAAAAGTAACCAAATTGGTCCTCACATTTTGCCCAAGTGTCAAATTAGTCACTCTAACTAAATTTCATTAATCAACTTTAACTGTGTAAGGGTAAAATTATATTTTACTCCTAATCAATATAATAATGACATATGCAGAGTTTTTTTAGCACATATATTTTTGTTAATTTTATTTGAGGGTTTTGATTTTTGAATAATTTTGACGACAACAATTGTATAATATTAACAAAAAGAACAAAATGATAAAAATATTAAACGACTAAACTGAGAATGAATGATGAGTAAGGGTATAATTGACTATTGTTTTATTAAAATATTTTTAGATTTTTTTAGAAAATTTTAATTAAAAAAATGTACAAATGGTGTTTCATTAATAATATTTTTGGATTTTGGAAACATGTGAGGACCAATTTGGTCACTTTTGTAAAAGTCGTAAACAACTTGTAATTTTAAAAAAAATGTCTATGGCCAAATTGGTAATTGCTCTTTTACAATTAAATGAGCTATAATATTTTTGATGGAAATAGTTAGAAATCTTAGTCAACATTTCTTGGAGAGTTTCTAGAATTAGAAACTCAACTCTATATTCTCTAACTTTTTTTGTCACATCATCTCCATATTGAAGTTAGATAATTGTATTGGAGATAGTTTTTCTAACTTTTTAATTATCTATCCTCACTAAATGCATATTTGCATTGGAGATGCTCTAATTCTAGAAACTCTCAAAGAAATGATAACTATGATTTTTAACTCTTTCCACCAATAATATTACATCCAATTGTAAGATAAAAGAGGAGATAGTAGAATAATTGTTTTATTATTATTGGTCATAAAATGGATGCATATCTGACTTTAGATAATTACATTGGAGATGTAAATATGTATTTCTCTAACTGTTTTCAAAAGTGAATCCATAATAAATAGAAATATCCACGTGATACTATTTAAAAACTTAAAAATATTAGGCAATTACCAATTAGGTCCTGGACTTTTTTTTTAATTCCAAGTTGTTTGCGACTTTTATAAAAGTGACCAAATTGGTCCTCACATTTTTTTCAAATGTCAAATTAGTCCCTCTCTTTTTATAAGTGACCAAATTGGTCCCTATAATGACTTAACGGTGTTAAATATAACAGTTGACTTTAATAATTTTAGTTAAGGTACGTAAATACCCTTTATTTGTTATATTATAGTAAAGTTATTTTGTCTTTGTGCATTAAATTCTCCATTATAATTAAAATTAAATCTAAAAATATTATTAATGAAACACCATTTGTACCTTTTTTTTATTAAAATTCTCTAAAAAATTCTAAAAATATTTTAATAAGACAATGTCAATTATACTTTTATATTTTAAAACAAAGTTATCGTTCATTTTCAGTTTAGTCTTTTTATGACTTTTATATAATATTGTTTTTTTTTTGTTAATATTATACAAGTGATGTTTTCAAAATTATTTAAAAATCAAAACACACAAATAAAAAAATATATATACATGTGTTAAAAAAACGGTACATACGTCAATATTATATTGTTTATGAATAAAATACAATTTTACCCCTACACAGTTAAAGTTGACGGATAGAACTTAGTTAAAGGGACTAATTTGGCACTTGGAAAAATGTAAGGACCAATTTGATCACTTTTGTAAAAGTCTCAAATAACTTAGAATTTTAAATAAAGTCTAGGATCCAATTAGTAATTGTCTAAAAATATATATTTTTATTAGAGATACTCTAATGTGAACCATATTAAAACCTTATAATTAAAATAATAAACAAATTAACACTTTATTATTACAAATTTCAAAACCCCAGGAAACGATTGGAAAAATATTGAAAAAAGAAGAAGTTAAAAGCGAAGAAGGAGAAGCCATAAGATTTTCCAAGTCCATGGAAGAATAGGATACGAAGAAAAAACAAAGACTTTTATCTCTCTCTGTGTCTGCTAACTGTAGTTTATGTTTACCTAACCTAGTCTCGTGGAGTGATGTATGGTACCAAACTTTGACTTTAAAACTAAATTAAGTAGAAAATAACCTAACTCTTGGGGTTTGTGCTTGCAAGTAGCATTGTGACAAAAGCACACCTGCCACGTGTATCACACTTTGCCGTCTCTCCCTTGAGTCTTGACTAGGGCTTTGTCTTCAAACTATGAGTTTCTAAAGTCAAACTCATAGTCAAAATCCAACCCAAACTCTCTGTAAGACCTTCCATCGATATAATCTTTTTCTTATCCTTACCTGATCTTAATCTTATGATACATAAGTATCGTAATTAATGGATGATTAAGATGTAGTTGGTTTTCACAACCATTTTATCAACAACCAATCACATATTTTAAAAAAATTAAGAAAAAAATCAATCAATAGAAATTCCAAAACCTTATAATCCCTCTAAAATAGAGTTTTAAAAGGAAATATTATCTCTGGATTCCATTTTAACATTTTTTTGACTCTAAGAGCATCTCCAATACAAATATGTATTTTTGAGTTTATAATTAGTGTCACGTCAGTATTTCTATTCACTATGGGCCCACTTTTGAATTTTTTTTTAGAGAAATGTATATTCACATCTCCAATGCAATTATCTAAAGTCAAATATGTATGTATTTTATAACCAATCATAATAAAACAATTATTACATTATCTCTCCTATTTTATTTTCCCATTAAATGAGCTTTAATATTATTGGTGGAAATAGCTAGAAATCCTAGTCAGCATTTCTAGGAGAGTTTCTAGAATTAGAAACTCAACTCCATATTCTCTAACTTTTTTTTTGCCACATCATCTCCATATTCAACTCAGATAATTACATTGGAGAGAATTTTTCTAACTTTTTTAGTATCTATCCTATGTGGCACTCCATTTTCTCCAAATACATAATAGTATTGGAGATGCTCTAATCATACCTTCTATCATCTCTATCTCTATCTCTATATTCAAATAATTTATATTTTCATTATTAATGTTTACTTTCTTCACTAAATTGTTTTTATATAATTTTATTTTTCAACTAAATTTTAACAAATATTATTTTAATAGCATTTTTAATTTTTGTTTACTTTTAGTAAAAATATAACAGTTATATTCTCCGGTAAAAAAATTCCAATGAATGTGAATTCTTTCGGAAAAAAAAATGATGGAAATTATTGAGAAAAACACTTGCAATTTCCAAATACAAGGTGAATCATTTTTAGGTGGATATGAAAATCATTTAGACGACCTTCCGAAATATTAATATGTTATGTTGCTTTATTTATGTTTTTTTATTTGTTTTCTTTTTGCTATCCTTATTTTAATATGTTTATGTTACTGTAATTTTCATTTAAAAGTTTTAATGTATTTACTTTTATTGCTAACTTATGATAATTAATATACAAATAATATAAAGTATGGTAAGAATAAGTAAATTTTGATAAATAAAAAATTATTAAATAAAAAAATTATTATTTAATATTCAATATTAGTCTCATTTTAAAGATCTAGATGAGACATTTTTAATGGTATGATTTTTATCATTATAAAAGTTATAAATTAAAACTTATTATATAATAATTGAATTGAATTAAAAATGTAAATATGGATATGGGGTAAAAATGGAATAAATAATTTTAAAAAGTGGATTTAGAGTTTCAAATTTGGTACTCCACATATATTATTAGTATCTCTTTATCAAACGATTATACAAAAGACACAAGTTGTCCATAGCTGGATGCTATTGTATTTTGGTGAAAAAATTAGAATAAAAAAATTAGTTTTAAAATGTTAGAAAATAAATAAGTAGGTTGAAAAAATTAGTTGAAAAATGTTAGAACCTAAAAATTAGTTATTAAAAAATCATACACTAATAAAACATTATATTTTTATAAATAGTAAAAAAAATTAAAAATGTTATTAAAAATCATATTTGTTAAAATTTAGTTGAACAATAATTTATTACAGAAAGTAAAAAATAATAATGAAAATATAAGTTTTTTGAATATATAAATAGAAATATGGATAGAGATAGAGATAATGATAGATATTATGGTGAGAGTGAAAACATTTTAGAGATGAAATTCATGAGCAATATTCCCTTTTAGAACTCTGTTTTAGAAATAGAGACTAAATTATTTTCTTGGAGATAGAAAAATAGAGTACCGTTAGAGGTGTTTTTGTTTGGCGGGATTGGACTGAGATTGGACTATTTTTAGTCCAATCTTATGTTTGGTGTATTTAGTGAGTCAGATATTTAGTCTTGTGATTGTTTTTACCCTGTTATAACAGGATAAAATAATCCTCCCAACTTCAACGGGATTATTTATCCCATCACTATTTCTCAGCCCCATCTTCTCACTTTTACATATTTATCTTCTCAGTTCTCATATTCACTCATCTTCTGTCTCAAAATCTTTCTCTACAATTTGGTAAAGGTATGTTGACAAAACAAAGACTACTGATTTTGAGGTGAGTTGTTTACATATAAATTTAACAATTTATACCGCATTGGTTAGGAATGAGTAACTTTGATTTTCAACATTTTTCCTTCAAATATAAATGATGTCGTTTGACGTATGTGAAACAAATTTAGTTTATGTCTCATGGTCCTTAGAAAAATGGGTCACGGCAGGGCCGGGTTTAAGAATTAACTTGAACTAATTCGGGTTTTAGAATTTATATACAATTTAAATAACTTAATAATTTATATAAATAACACCAGAGAGAATCCCACATTCCCACCAATCTTTTCACAATATTACTTGAAATTCTTAAATAAGCAGGAAATCATGTTTTAAAAAGAAAAGGTTTTTCGATTAGGACTTTTAAGATTTTTTTTTAAAAGTCCATAATATCTTGTGGTTGATTCACTGATTCACATGTTTGCATGGTTGATTCACTGATTCACTTTGCTTGCATGACTGCTTCACTGATTCACTGATTCATGTTGCTTGTATGGTTGATTTACTGATTTACTAATTCACTGATTCACTGATTTTGTCCAATCCCATCATATACCAAACACATGACAATACTATTTTTAGCCATATCCAATGTTGCACCAAATACGGAAAACATTATAATGAGTCCAATCTAATCAAATCTAATTCAATCATATCTTTTAAAAATAGTTCTATCTCGCACACCAAACACCCCATTAGAGTTCATGGTACTCTAATTTTATACTCTATTTTAAAGTACTATTGAAGATGCTTTTATGTATATACCCACCTCCCACTCCACGTATTCGATTATACATATTTTACAAAACTCCCCCTATTTTAATTTCTTGTTTTAACGAGAGTGATAGTTATACCCTGGAATTTCATTACTTAAATCTTTGTTATTCATACTTCTCGAGTGAGAGAAAAATAAATATACAAAGCTGAAACAGAGAGTTTTTTGTTTCATTATTGTAAACAACAATTTGAACTTGAGTACCAGTGCACCTGATACATATAAAATCTCATATTCTTCTTTATTATTTTCTTTCTTTCCTATATTTTGATTATTATTAAGTTGTATATTCGATGATAACAATTCCAACCGTTTGATCTGAATAGATTTACATAAACCCCTCCTACCATCAATGTCAGATCTTAAAAAATAAAAATAAAAATAAAGATGCCCTAATTGAGCTGACCGCGTTCTGTACTTGGTTTTTGCCTAACAAAAACAAATACCAGCCGGTGGAAATTTTGAAAGCAATCAATCCTGGTTCACGTGATCAGGAGAAGAGGTTTGATTTGGACCACCGCCCACAAACTTGGAAATTCGTTCAACTTTTGTGTTTTTTTTTTTAATGAAAGTTTACATATTATAGACTTTTAATTGAAACAACATTCAGATTGAAGTAATTAAACAACAACTAGATTTTTGTTGTATGTAACGTGGGTATTTAAATTATATTTATCGATATCTTATTATTAAAACATGAGATATAGTCGAATGCCAAATTTTCATCCAATTATGAAAAAGTAATTAAATTTAGATTGAAGCAATTTCTTTGTTGTGTTTACATCAACAGTCCAATAAATGCTGCTAATTTATTTTTACACATGGAAGAAGAATATTTGTTGACAAATTTTGCAATTTTGCAATTTAATTGGTCATTGCCGATGCTGCTAGTATAATAAGGATATACCAACAGTGACGTACCTCAACTAGTAGATGGACGAACTTGTGGTTTGGACAAATGACATTCAGGTCAACGGCTCGAATCCTACCGATGACAAAAACTTTCAAAAAATACATGGTCCCGAATTAATAGATATTGTAAAAAAAAAAGGTATAATAAAGAGATAATTGCCTACTTTGGCCTTAAATTTAAGAAATTATTCAAATTTGGCCAATCTTAATAAGTTAATTAAATATGTTAACTTTTACCATTCATCTTCTCTCCAAAAAAAAAAATGACTCTCAGATCAACGGTTCGAATTCTACCAATGGCGAAAGTTTTTAAAAAATACCAGGTCTCGGATTAATAGATATTGTCAATATATATAATAAAGAGATAATTGTCTACTTTAGCCTTAAATTTAAGAAATTATTCAATTTTATCCAATCTTAATAAGTTAATTAAATGTCAACTTTTACCATTGAGCTTCTCTCCAAAAAAAAAAAATATCTTAGCTCTCTCTATAACTTTTTTCCCCTTCATTAGATTTTTCTCTTTTCTTTTTCTTATCTCTCTTATTGATTCGTGTTTCACCCTTTACAATTTTTCTTTATTTCAAATTCCTCAATGAAACAATTTCAACGATATATATTATATAATATATAATGGACACAAATTGGATTCAACCTCCATTTTAAAAGAAATCATAAATCATGTAATTTGCTCTAATCTACCATGTTTTCTGATTATTTTTGAGTTTTGAGATTTTATTATGTAATAGTTCATTCATTTAATAATGACATTCATGGATGCATATATTATTTACAAGTAAATATTGAGCTTCTATGCACAAATTTTATGAGACAGACTTTCTATGTCGTTTGCATGCCCAATAAGATTCTACAATATATTGTACTATGTATATCTATAAATTATGATATTAGTTTTTAATTTAGATTAATTCATAGATGCTTATTTAGGATTTTATTGACAAAAATGTATTAACAAAGTTGTGAATAATGACAATACAGAAGAGAATTATTAGGAAATAAAAAGAACACAAAAGCAAAGTACAATGGAATTGAATGATATATTATTAGTACACGAAGAATCAATCAGAAGAAAATCTTGGTTACCAAGATTTTCTCATCCACTGATGCTGGTGTCAGCAATGACTACAAGCCAAGTTTGATTCAAAATTATGGACCACATGATGCTTGATGGATGGGGTGGTCCCTGTATCTTAGCTGCATCAGGACGGCAATCTAATCTAATCTGCCCAGACAAATGAACAATCAACCCAAAGATGGTCTATCATTTAATCAGGACTGTCTAATTCAACAGTCTGAGTTTGATGAATTTCATTACACATGAAGTGCCATATTTTCTCTTGAGTGCAGTACTGGATCAGATAAAATATGCTCTAAATCTAAAACGACAAGATGGTACTCTCAAGTCTCAACCTGCCCAAAATCAAATGATGTTGATGATTCCAAGTCTTTTTAAATATATTTGGGTGATCTGGTGTTTTTGATGATGGTCTTCATAGATGTTCGAAAAGCTGTAGACTCGATAAGATTTTGTTCAGTTTGAGAATGATTCCTGCACTGTTTTTGGGGCCAAAAGTGATTCCGAATCGGACCTAGATTGTTTAATAAAATTTTAAAAAGTGCTTTGGTCACTTTTGCTTTCCTTAACGGAAGTTTTGAGAAAGCTATTTTTTGTAGCTTTTATAATCATAAGAACCACTAATGAAAATGCGGAGCTTAAAGATTAATGAATTTTTACAAAACTTTTATATTTTATCCCTTGCCTTTCATGAAACCATAAATACATTATAAATTAAATAAATAATTTGTTTTATAGTCACACAAAAATAAAACAAATTATTTATTTAATTTATAACATATTTATGGTCATACAAAAATAAAACAAATTATTTATTTAATTTATAACATGTTTATGGTAACACAAAAATAAAACATATTATTTATTTTATAACATGTTTATGGTTATACAAAAATAAAACAAATTATTTATTTTTAAAACATCTTCAATATTCATTTGTGTCATTTCTAGTAATTTTACACAGTTACAACACTTTTTATTTACAGACTTTTGGTTCTCACAGTACTTTTAAAAATAATAAGTTTATAAAACACTCATGTGATTCTTCCCACGTTAAATCCAAAATACGATTCCCCTCACCGCACATCCATGCCAAACTAAGCCAAAATCAAGTGAATCTCATTGTCAAGCTTCACAAGCTCCTGAAGAACAGGCAAGATAGGTGCTTGTGAAGCACCTATCTTTTTAATACAATTAGGAATGCTGACGAACTCATTTCTTATCTATAAAAAAAAACCATGATGTTTTAAAAGAAAATAATAAATACAAAATTTATTTAAAAGTAAATGTTTGAGTTGTGGATGTAGTAATGATTTCTTCATGTTACCAGATATCTACGATCATAATACCGAAAGAAAACTACTCATATATATTTATAAATTTCTTAAGATAGAACCAACGGCAAAGCGATGTCATCAATCAATGGCAAAGCCACGTCCATTAGGTAATTTGGACAAGAAGTGCGTCAACCCTTGTTGAGTGCTACACCTCATCTTCCAATTTTAATATTTTATGATGTGATATTTCAATTTGTTACCGTTTTATAAAATTAAATATTTGAGTTGAGGATGTAGTAATGATTTCTTCATGTTACCGAAGACAATGTCAAATATCAAATTTCAAAATAATAATAATAATAATAATAATAATAATAATAATAAGAAGAAGAAGAAGAAGAAGAAGATGGGTAGGAAACTAGGAATTAGGATAGGAGGAAGCTGCATTCTATAATTGAAAGTGGTGGTTTTGAAGAAATGGGGTTCGTACAGAAACTTCTTGGTGGTCTATAGCATTAGATCATACTTTATCTACCATTGAATACAGCATGCGAGATTGAGAGTGAGCCAAGTTAGATAAATAATTATAAAGTGTAAAGTAACTTAATTTTAAAGGCTGCTAATAACTTGGACCTAAATTTATCGCTTCTATGTTATTTTGTGTTGGGCTTATAAGCAATGTATCCAGCCCATCAGTGTATCATTAATGTGTTCATATTAATGCGTTTAATTAACCCTAAAAATTACTCTTTAAATTATGATGTATAAAAATTTAAGAGAAAGTGCTGCTGTAGCTACATAAAATAGAGAAGAGAGTGCTGAAGAAGATGAAGAAGGCTGAATGGTCTGATCTTCCATATGATATTGTGAGATTTATAATGGAAAAACTGTGTTGGTCAGAAAGAGTTCCTTTGTATTTGGTCTGCAAGAATTGGCACGATCGCATACATGAAATCAAGAATACAAAAGAGTTTCTTCCATGGTTGATGTATTACAAGGGTCAAAAGGGCAATCGTAGTATTTGCAAGCTTTGTGATCCATCTACAAGGAGAATTTATACTGTGAAGAAGACACCAACACCAATCTATAAAAACAAAGATTTGTGTGGTGCGGTACCTTGTCAATCAAGATTCGGTTGGGTGCTTTTCTCAAAAGGGTTTGACAATATAGCTATCAAGCACCTTTTCTTTTACAATCCTTTCACTAATCAAGTTATTGAATTGCCTAAATTGGGCAACATTTACAGAAGTGCTTCGTTTTCCAAGATCCCCACCTGTCCGGATTGTATGGTAATTGCTTTGAGAATTCCAAAAACCGGGGAACTTGAAATCAAAACATGGCAGCCTGGTTATGATACCTGGCTTCCTGGTTATGATACCTGGAAGACATTTAAATTCAGTGGTGAATATGATCGTGATAGAACTGTAATATCAAAACAAGTGGCCTATGCGGGCGATTCTTTCTATTGTATTTTCTCAGACTTGAATAGGAATGTGAAAAAGATAGGTGCTTTTAACACAAAGCATCAAGAATGGCAAGAGTTTTCAGGAAGTATAGCAGTAAATAATGAGCCAAACTTTGTATATCTGTCTGTTGCAATCAATGGAGATCTTCTACTGGTTGCTGTCTACTCATATAGACAGGGACCAGGGCTCTGGAGGTTCGATTTATCAGAACAGAAATGGGTTGTTGAGGATGATAAAATCATGGAGAAGCAGGTGATATTTATAGATCACTCGTCATTCTTAGTTCCGAGATATGGAAACGCTAGACAATCATTCTCAGTTCCGGCAATAGGAAACGCTAGACAATCTGCAGGGAAGATTATAGGTAACGCTCTAATACTCAATCAGGACAACTATTTTACTGTTCATCCGTGGTGGCCAATTCAATTTTATAGTTTCATCGATGAGAAAGATTTCGAAAAGCTCCAAAAGATTTGGATTCAACCTCCATTTTAAAGCATGTGATTTGCTTCATTAAGCTAGTTCACAACCAGTTGATCTCAATAGCATTTTGTTACTTGATTGATCTCCAATCAAATTTACCATGTTTTTTTTTTGTTGTGATAATTTCTGAGTTCTTAGATTTTATTATGTAATGATAGGTCATTTAAATGACCTCCTGTTTTGATAATGACATTCATGGATGCAAATATTATTTATACAAAGTAAATATTGAGACTTGTTAATTAATCATTCGTATAACCGATAAAATTATATAATGTATGTATATCTACAAATTATGATAATAGTTTTCTATTTAAATTCACTCAATATTTAGAATTTTATTGGAAAACCTATTAACGAAGAGTGACTTGTTAATAATAACTAGATAAAAGAGAATGATGAACAAATAACAAGAATTATTAGGAAATAAAAAGAACACCAAGGCAAAGTACAGTGGAATTGAATGGTTATTAGTACACAAACAATCAATAAGATGCTGGTGTCAGCATACAAGCCAAGTTTAATTCAAAATTGTACGTGGACAACGTGATGCTTGATGCATGCGGGGGTGGTCCCTATTTCTTGGCTGCATCACTCTGCTTATTTATTCATCAGGACCGCACTATCTAATCAGCCCAAACAATCAACCAGACGGTGGTGGTCTATCATTTAATCAGGGCTGTCTGATTCAACAGCCTGAGTCTGCAGCTAAAATTTCTCTGCCCATGAAGTGCTTATTTGCTCTTGAGTGCAGTACTGGACCACATTGGCACTGAATCAGACAATATATGCTCTAAATCTAAAACAACAAGATGATACTCAACTTGCCCAAATCATATGATCAGTTCAGAGAAACAAGAGGATAGATTCTGAACGGAAGAGTCGCCTGGATGATTGAAATACGAGATCTCGAATATACATAAATAAAACATATAAGTGGCAGAATTGTATCAAACATTGTACGTTTCCAATACCGTAATAAATTTGCCTAGTCAAAAACATGGAAACAGCTAGTACAGCCTTAGAAAGTGGCATGGACTATTGAACACTACAAGGGTTTAATGCTTGTAGTAATTATTTGTTTTAGACTTTAATTTACTGTCAGAAAAAAGAAAAAGAAAAAACAGTTCAATATATACATAATGGATCAAGCTAGAGTTTGAATAATCATAGTGTAAGTAAGAGATGGGAGGCATTGCTTGGAGTGAAGAAGAAGATCACTTGCTCAAGAAATGCATACAACAGTACGGCGAAGGGAAGTGGAATCGCATTCCTCTGCTCTCAGGTATTTATTTATGCACTAGTAACCAACGTTGAGATTTTGGTACATTTTTTCTTACTTTTCATGATGATCAGTTGATGATTTTGAGTCTTTTTTAATAATTGGGTGATCTGGTGTTTTTGATGAAGGTCTTCATAGATGTCCAAAAAGCTGTAGACTGAGATGGATGAACTATCTTCGTCCAAACATCCGGAGAGGGAGTTTTGCGGATGATGAAATCGATCTCATTGTCAAGCTTCACAAACTCCTGGGGAATAGGCAATTAGTTTTCTTTCTCTATCTCTTTCACTAATTTTAGTCTACAAAATGTGTTTTAGATTGGCTAATAATATTGAATTTTTGCATCACTATATAGTTTTAAATGATTAATTAGACTCGAGATATGTTAGCGAGGATTTCGAAACAAAGATCAACATTACATGCGTCTGCTCACTTAAATTATACCACATGACGTGGGATCAATATATAAATGGAGTGACAATCGTCTCGTGTTTTGAGTGGACTGCATGATGGATTCACTATTGTCGGGTTCTGGCTTAGCAACTTATTAGTTTGGATCGAATGGTAACTTAACAATTTGTTTTTGGTTTTGGTTTCAGGTGGTCCTTAATTGCTGCCAGATTAACAGGAAGAACAGGCAATGATATAAAGAATTATTGGAATTGTCATTTGAGTAGAAAGCTGATCAATGCTGAACATCAAAACAGAGAGAAGCAAATCACAACCAAAGTAGAAGTTTCAAGGCCCGTGCCGCGATATTGTAATGCAGCAACCCCAGTACCACCAACACCATGCCTGGAGGAGATGCCACATTTGCAACCATCACAAGAAGAAAGCAGCTCATCATCAACTCCATTAATATTGCAACATCCAGAACTTGAACAATCTCGGAATGTGGAAATCAATGAAGATGTCAACTTTGGTAATGATTTGCTTGTAGATTTTGATTTTGATTTTGAACAATATCAGACAAGTAGCAATTGGGAATGGGATGATGATTTGATGATCTTGGAGATGGATATATGGACTCAGTCATTTTGAATGTACATTTTTTTTTAACATTCATGGATATGGAATAATAAAAGAGTAGTTAATTATCATCAACCTCTCTCTCCTCTGGATCCGTGTGTGTTTTTATTTTATTTGTGTTCATTTGGTTGAAAGACAGAACAAGTTTTGATGATATTAACATTTAATTTGAAGTTCTAAAATATGTTGGTAAACTTGGATTTTACAAATCAATTATGAAGATTTTTTTTTTATAAAGTATCATAGTAAATTCTAACACCGAACGCTATAGATTTACCCGGATTTATTGAAATTAAACGCTACATGAATAATCCAAATATATACTCCCATAGTACATATAGAAAACTCCCAAAACCATCATAGTCGTTTTGTTTCCGCATACAAGTATATAACCGATAAAAGATATTATATCAATGTTCATCTTTCAAACAAAAAAAAAAAAATATATTAATGAACTATGTCAACACACCTTTAGGATGTAATTTTTTGTTCCTTAGTGATGATGGTTTTTTTTAAACTCCAAGTCTCCAACCACTTCTAAGTTCTAACATTGCTTTCTATTTTGAAGAAATAGCAAGGCTCGTGGAGAGGCATTTTATGCTAACCAAATTCTCTTTCTTATTATTTTATTATTTGTAAACTATTTTTTTTTATTAAATACAATTTGAAAAAATATATATTTATTTATATTTTAAATTCAAAAAATATTAAAATATTAATATCTAGTTATAATATATAAAAAGGATGATTGGAATAGAAAGTTACTGACTTCTTTTTTTGTGCTATTTTAGTTAAAATTTAACTATAATTTAGAGAGCACTCTTGGAGATGATCTAATCAGCTGGCTACTGATGCAAACAAAACTAAATGAATGTTTTTACATGGCAGCCAAACATAAAGGCTTCAATGGGAATGGTAGGTTTCAAACCGGTTGCTCCTAACTCTTTAATAAAATAATAATTTATATATATTATATTAACTTTAATAATAATTAAAATAAGGAAAATAAGAGAAAATAATAATAAAAAATTACTTAACCTTAAAAAACAATATAGAAAAATAATGTTTAATTGGAATAAATTAAATTATTTTATTATTATTTTTTATGGTAACTATTTTTACGGTTTTGGTAACTATATTTACGGCTTCGGTAACAATTTCATGGTTTCTTCAAAAAAATTCTTATAACTACGTTTATGGCTACGGTAACTACATTTATGGCTTCGGTAACTATTTAATGGTTTCTTTAAAATTTTGTTTGTAACTCTATTTACGGTTACGGTAACTACGTTTACGGCTTCAGTAACTACGGTTAGCGCTTCGGTAACTGCGTTTACGGCTTCGATAACTACGTTTGCGGCTTCGGTAACTACGGTTAGGGCTTCGGTAAAACGGCTTCGGTAACTATTTAATAGTTTCATAAAAAAATTTCTTTGTAACTACGTTTACAGCCACGATAACTACATTTACGGGTTTGGTAACTACATTTATGGTTTCAGTAACTATTTTATGGTTTCTTCAAAAGTTTGCTTATAGCTACGTTTACGACTAGGGTAACTACATTTATGGGTTTGGTAACTACATTTATGGCTTCGGTAACCATTTAATGGTTTCTTCAAAATTTTACATGTAACTATGTTTACGGCTACGGTTACTACATTTACGAGTTTGGTAACTACATCTACGGCTTCGGTAACCATTTCATGGTTTCTTCAAAATTTTGCTTTGTAACTATGTTTACGGCTACGGTAACTACATTTATGAGTTTGTTAATCAACTTTACGGCATTGGTAACCATTTCACGGTTTCATTAAAAGTTTACATGTAACTACATTTATGGTTACAGTAACTACCTTTACGGCTTTGTTAACAATGTCATGATTAATTTATGTCTTTTCATTTATATATATATTAATTATGATAAAAAATATATTTACTATTAATAAAAAGGAATAAATACAATTCATTTTTGTTTTGAAGTATTACAATTTATAGCTATTACAATAGGATTGTCTGGATATGCCAAGATCAGACAATACATATGCAGTCTAAATATCTACTTCCACCAACCAAGAGAAAACACCCTACACATGTTTTTTTTAAATGCTCATGGTGGGACTCAAACCCCTTGACCACCAAGGTGGAAGGGAAGAGCTCAACCACCAAGAATAAATACAATTCATTTAAAAGTAATATTATACAACCCAAAAAATTAACTCAAAATTCAACCAAAATGATATGGTAAATGAATTGTCATCACCACATAAATCATGTGGTGATGTGGTAAATGATATGGTAAGGACAAATCACTTGCCACATTATTTGAGTTGATTTTTAAACTAAATTTTTGGATCCACTAGCATTAGTGTTCATTTAATTGGTTTCATATGTCACTTACCCAACAGGGAAAAAATTGAAAATAAAAATGCAAAACAATGAAAACATCTTAATGTGATTTCCATTTTTTGTTCGATTAAAGGTGGAAAACGTGTTTTTTTAATCAAAAACATGATCGCCGAACGTGTTTTCATTATTTTTTATTTTTAAAATACAAAAAGCGCATTTGTAAAACGTTAATAAACAGACTCATAATGTTTATTGTTTATATAATTTAATTGGGTCAAGCTAAATCAATTTAGATTGTGATTTAAAATTTTGACTTCAACATCTTAACCACTCATTGCTTATCATCCAACGGTTATAAATGCATTCTAATCTCAACCATTAGATTAAGAGCACATGTGTGGTTGAGATTAGGGATGGCAATTGTACCCGGACCCGCGAGTACCGAACCGAATCCGAACCGCATGGACCGGGTCTGGGTTCTCACATTCGGGTCGCGGGTCGGGTTTGGGTCCAAAATAGCAGACCTGATTCGGGCTCGAGTCAGGTCTGGGTCTGCTTAAGACCCGCGGGTCCAGACCCGTGGATCCGATTAATACAAAACACTTAAATACCGACGTTTTATACATTTAGGTGACCTAACCTATTTTAATTCAAGTTAATTATTCATGTATTGAACATGTTTTACTAGTTAAAAATTGAATATGTAAAAAAAAAATAGAAAGGAAAAACGAAATAAAAGTGAGTTTTATAGTATGTTAAAGGTTTTACGGGTCCGTGGGTCTGTGGGTCCGCGGGTCCAGACCCGGACCCATGAAATTTCGCGGGTTCTCGGGGCGGGTCTGGGTCTGCTTAAGACCCGCGGGTCCAAACCCGAACCCGAACCTGAAAATTTTCATGGGTCTGGGTTTGGGTCCAAATTTTTTTAATGGGTCTGGGTCTGGGTCTGATAGGACCCGACCTTGAACCCGACCCGTTGCCATCCCTAGTTGAGATGTTGAAATTAAAATTTTAAATTACAAATCGAAGTTGATTTAGTTTGACCCAATTTAATTTATTTACTTATTTTTAAATTTATATTTGAATAGTATTATATTGTTAATATTTGACCTATTTTATATGATTATAATTAATATTCGTAAACTAATAAATTAAACAATTTTAATTAATTAGTAATCTGTAAAACGGTGTGGTTTTAGGTTGGTTTATTATATTAAACACAAATATAAAATTCTACCAAGCCACACACCATGCCACACTCTACACCACACACCAGTCATGCACTCACTCCAAACCACACACCAAACCACACACCAAACCAAACACCAGACATGGACTCACTCTAATCGGTCACACCGGTTTTAAGTTTATAGAATATTATATATTTTAAATAAAATACTGTTTGCAACATAACTTTTAAACCGTTGGGATGAATTGTTTTTTGGTCATCCAACGGTTATAAGAACTTTTAAAAAGCTTCAGCATCACACAGGGAATTATAATTTCCCTCCTTTATTTTTCTCTCTGTTTGCTTTCCCTTCACTGCAATTGTTTTGTTTCAATTTCCAAACTTTAAAATCTTGTTGTTGTTGACTTCACTTTTCCCATGACAGAATCTCAAAAGCCAACTTTAAATCTTCTTCAAGTAGTGGAGTCACATTACTGACGTTTGATATTTCCTTTAATTTCCTGGTGTATAATTAAATCCAGTGATCATCAGATAAGCACAAAAGCTTAGCAAAACTTTATTTTTTGGTATGTGCACTTATGAGTTGTTATTTATTTTCAAAAAGTTTGTGGCTCACTGAAGTAGAATGATTTTCATGTGTTTCATTTGTTGAAATATTGCTTGCTCTTCTTTAGTTTTCTTATATCATTTGTATGTAGTTCTGTCAAGAAGAATTGTTGTTTGTTCATCAGAAGAAAAATATTTCAATTTATTTTTACAAATTCCACTATAAGTTGATTATTGTTTCTGTTAGGCTTTTATATGCATACAAAGTCGGTGTTATTGTAATGGCTTACATTCCACCACACAAGCGACAGTCAAAGGACTCACAGTCAGAGAGGCCATCTCTAATTCCAGAACGCCTTGCTCCACTTCCACACAAGCAACACTTGAACTTGAAATTGCCATCCAAACGTAATTATGACAAGAGTGGGGATATTGTATATGCAGACAATGCCATATTTAAATGGTTCATTGTTGGAAATTCTGATGCTGATCATGATAACCACCTTGAGCCAATTTCAGTTGAATCCTTTGAGCAGAGACTGGGAGTGAAGCCACTAGTTTTAGTGAACAATCATCCACCTAAAGGTTACAGTTTTTCCATTTTTAGTACTACTTTTATACAAATTCTCAGGTGCAAACCCTCGAACGTACTTATGTCCAGAATCATATTCATTGATTCCGGGTATAACTTTTGTATGGGGGGTTTGCACCTGATAAGCGTCCTACCTTTATAAATTGTACATTTGTGCTTGTGGTCTAGTGTGCAACTTCTAAGTATTGACACTTTTTTGTTTGTGTAGGAAATGATGAAGAGGGAGAAAGTATTACATCGAGTACACTATCCGAATCTGTGGCAGTTAATGTATGGCCAGATCTGTTAACTTCATTTGAGATTGTGAGGAATAAGATGGAGTCTAAAGAGTTGGATGAAGGAAAACCATCAATGGTGGCCAGATTTGGCAAGATTCTCTTCCATGGGTACGTGATTTTGATTTTCCCCTCGATAAATCAGCTATTATTTTGTGTTTTTTGGGTTGGCATTGAATGCTACATATTAGACATTGCCTGATTAATCTGCTATTAGAGATGATTTGTTAAAGAAATTCTTGGCATTTCATTTACGTACGAAACAGAAACATACCATTAGCCCATCAATCTATTACCATGAAATAGCATTTCATACCGGATTAGTTCTTCATTGATCACTAATGTGATACATTTATTCGTTAATGAAACAAAAATTTTCATTAGCTCCCCAAACCATGTAATATTGAGTTAATATGTACCGAATATTGTTTTCTCTTCATAGAACATCTTTGAAACTCACATTAGTTTTTGTAATGTTACTCTAAAATGTTGTACTTCAAGTTGTTTGTGTAGCATGCATTATTCTAGCTAGTCTTCGTTATGCAGGAGTCCTTTGGTGAGATCAGAAAGTGTACTACGAAAAGATCACGTTGATGAAACCACTTTGAGACGGATGAAGAGAACATTTTACACAAATACTCCTTATTCATACATGGAAAACATTATAAGTGGTGTTGTTCCAAAGATTGGAGTTAATCTTGTAGAGGAGAAGAATATCTACCATATCAAGGTCATATTTGATCATTTGCTTAATTAACACTGCATTTTATGACTATTTTTCGGTGAACTTGTGACTTAGTGAGCTGTTGATTTCTCTACTCTTTGTCTTGTGTAGTTGTCTGACAGAACTCAACCAGGATCAGCTCTTATATGCAAATGTCGTATAAACGATATTGATAAAAAGCTTGAGCTATACAAGGCAAGTTTCCTGCTATTTAATTACTATTTGATATGTGCTGAAAATACATCAAATCTCTGAACTAAAAATGTCAGCATCAATATTGGATTTGGTTGTGACAATTGGAAAATATTTAGTAATTAAGTGCTTATTGAACTATAAACATTTTTCATGTAGGTCGAGCTGAACCCAATTCGTCATATGGTCATAGACATATCATGCATCGATAAGAATCTTGACCTGAGGCTGGCTCTATACACCAAGAGGATCATGAGTGCTCTCCAGGATGATGAAATGCATAGCATTAGAAATATAGTTAATTCTGCCATTTTAGATCCTGAGGTGAAAGGTGGGTTGAGATGGCCCTTAGGAAAAGCATGTTCCAGGGATCGGTATTCTGTTATTGGAGTTTGGCACACGATAGCTAAGAAATATAAAAGCCCGTCATTGAGTCTTAAGGCCAGACATGTAGATCGATTTGATTTCAAGGTCGCGATTGGTGAGTCTTCATTTGAGGTTAATCTCAAGTTGAGAAGAATTGTTTCCCATTTACAGGTAACTGCTGTTTGTTGCTTCCATGGTGATTTTTACACACACTTACACTATTGCCTATAGCTTGTATTCTGCAATGAATCATATAAAGTTAGCTGATGTATATGCTTATCTTTCAAATTTCAGGAGATACAAAATGTACTTAAAAATTTTTCTTTAAAATTTCAGGAAGTGAAGATTGAAAGGGATTCGATCTGTGACATGTTTAAAGACAAATTAAGGATGATATGGGACCATTTCTTGTGCTGTGACCAATATTTTCCATAAATATTGGATTTGCAAGAACTCTCTACTCTCTTCTTCTTCTTCAGTGCTTGAAGTGAAGTCATCATTTTGTCAAATGAAGAAAGTGATCCTTGATGTCATAGACTCATAGTTGCTTTATCTGAATTGTTAATTTGTCCTAATTTTCTTTTGGCCATTTTCTTCTCTTTGCATGATTGAAAATCGGATACATGGACTCAAGTCATTTTGAATGTACATGTTTTGTCAATAGTGATGCAATGTTCTCTTTGATTGCTGATAAAATGATAGAATATAGAGCTAAAGACATTAAAAGATTGAAGAAGATTTTCTTTTTCTTTTTCATATATATATAAAAATTACAAGGATAATCTTTTTATTTTATTTTTAAAAAGTATATATATATATAGTTTTTTTTTCATATATAACAACTACAAGTAAAAAAACCTCGTGCAACGAGTTAACAGATTTATATATAGTCATTTTCTTCTCGGTGTCTACTAATATAAAATACATCAGTCTATTACATGTGGACTATAGATTATAGATAATTCCTGACAAGTACATACAGACTGGGTTAAAACAATTGAATTTAATAGTCTACATACAAGACACTGATAAATATTTATCGGTATGCCCCGAAGAAAAAAGTTTTACTTTCTATGACATAAAATATAATAAATTATGAGTTTTTTTTTTAAATATTTAATATACTTTTTGAAATATATATAATATTTAATACTTCTAAAAATATGCTTTTAGGTTAGATGAGGCTTTTATAAAAGTAAAACTAAAGGAACTTTTGTGAAATAAATTTGGGGTGTTATAGATTTCCCCCTAAAGTTTGGTGAAACATCTATTTTTTAAACGTATTTGTTTTCGTAGGATTTGTGATATTTTATTTTTCAAAAATATATTAAATTGGTTCTTTTGACTCTGATTTTGATGGTCTAACATAATAGAAAATTCATATTGACTATTTTACTCTTTGTATTTAATTATTGATTAAGAATGACACTATTGCCCTCTAACCTTTTACAATTTGACAACTTTACTAATTTGATTATTCAATAAAAATTTGACAGGTGTTATAAAAGTTATTTTTTAAAATAATGACTTAAAAAAATTAAATAACAACAGAAAATTAATAAAATACAAAAAAAAATATTCAAATTTTTTTGATAAAAAACATATAAATGTACAAAAACTCTTAAAATAATATAAAAAATTATTTATTTTTTAAAATGGAAATCAATTAAAAAAGAAAAATTCGTTTGAGAAATTATTTTTTAAATATAAAATATTTTTTTAAAAGCAAAAATTATAAAAAAAACATAAAAAACTTTTCAAAGAAATACATAAAAAGACATTTAAAAAATATATATATATCTCCAACTGTCCATCATTGTGATCAGTTGGAGATTAAGAGAATTTTTTTTAAAAAATTGATGGTGGATCTCCACAATATCCATGTAGATCTCAAAACATTCTTATTGATATTGAGGGATGTTGAAGAATTCAAGCATGAATTTGATTTGGGTCCTGATATTTATGACTGGAAAACAGAGAGTTTTTACACAAAAGAACCAAAAAGCCCAAAACTTGAACAAAACATTATCGATGAAAGAGATGATAAAGAATTTGAAGTATTTTAAAAAAGTAAGGGACCATAGATTCTAAAATAACAATCATGTTTTAAAAAATTGATGTTTTATCAAAATTTAGGGACTAAATTGATAATACCCCCAATAAATTTTTGTTAAACTCACTGAGTGTATCTTGATGCAACATGCATCCTCGTTACGGGATGGTCTCATTGACACTTGGTGAGACCGTCTAATGAGATTGTACCAAATAATAATTTAATATTATATATTTATGTTCTCGAGATAAATATTACAATCTTATTGAGACTGTCTCACCGAGTAGCAATGAGACCGTTTCATTGAAAATTTCTCCTCTTTATGATTGTTGGATGTGAAGAAATTTGCCACATGTTAGGATCTCAACGGTGGATAAATCATACATCCAGCTCCACCCAAAGTTTTTGGCATTGTGGGTCCATATTCGTTTTCCTGTGTCCATAATTTCCCTCCTTTTTCTTTACCTTCCCTTCCATCGCAAGTAGTTGCTCTGTTTTGTTCTTTCAGATTCCAATCACTTTTCCCAAGATAAAGAACCCAAAAAGCCAACTTCAAAACTTCTTCAAGTGGGTTTTAATAATTGAAGTGTTTTGTTTCTTGTTGTTTGTGTGTGTATATATATAGCATATAGGTGTGGAGATCAGCAACAATAGCTGAGCAAACTTGTAAGACTTTGAAATCTTAGCTCAGCAGAACTTTTTCTTTCAGGTATGTGCTCTCTTTCCTTTTGTGGGTCATTCAAGTTTATCTAGTTATGTTACTTTCTGGGATGGTTTTATATTTTATATAGTGTTTGGTTACTGAGTTCAACATTTATAAGTGTAATTTGTATCATGTTTACTGTTTTGTGTTCACTAGAAGTACTACTACTGACTTAAACTATTTCAAGTAACTGAGCATTATTATCATTTTTGGATCAAAAAAATTATCCTTTCAACTTCAAGCTATTATCGTAATTATGGCTTACATTCCACCACACAAGCGACATTCGAAGGACTCAGAGAGGCCATCTCCAGTTCCAGAACTCCTAATTGTTCCACGCAAACGACACTTAAACTTGAAATCACCATCCAAACAACATAATTATGAGAAGAGTGGGGATATTGTATATGGTGAAAATGCCATATCTAAATGGTTCATTGTTGGCAATTTGGATGCTGATCATGATAACCACCTCGAACCAATCTCAGTGGAAGCTTTTGAGCAGAGAATGAAAGAGAAACCCCTAGTTTTAGTGAACAATCATCCACCACCTAAAGGTTAATTACAATTCTACCCTTTT
Organism: Dipteronia sinensis; assembly: GCA_033220585.1. NCBI lineage: Eukaryota > Viridiplantae > Streptophyta > Magnoliopsida > Sapindales > Sapindaceae > Dipteronia > Dipteronia sinensis. The sequence goes on from CM065642.1 coordinate 16,448,100, forward strand.
TAGTATTTGTGCTTGGCTTGTGGTATCTGATCTTCAACTTCATAGTATTGACTATTGACACATTTTTATTTTTGTGTAGAAAATGATGATGAGGGAGAAAGTACTATATCGAATACACGATTCGAATCTGTTGCAGTTAATGTATGGCCTGATCTCTTATCTTCTTTTGAGATTGTGAGGAACATGATTGGAGTCTAAAGAGTTTGATAAAGGAAAGCCAGCAATGGTGGCTAGATTTGGCAAGATTCTCTTCCTATGGGTATGTGATTTTTCCCTTGATTAATCTGCTATTATGTTTATTTGTTTTGTTGGCTTGAATGCTACATATTAGACATTGCCTGATTAATCTGCTATTATTAGTGATTTTTCACAGCTAATGTAATACATTCCATTAGTTCATTGATCTCTTACCAAGTATTAGCCTAGAAATCTTGTTGAATGATAATACACATTTTGTTAATGAAACATAACTTTTCATTAGGCTCACCAACCATGTAACAATGAGTTAATATGTACCAAATATTGTTTTCTCTTCCGAGCACTTCTTTGAAACTCTCATTAGTTTTTGTAATGTTAATCTAAAATGTTGTACTTCAAGTATCAAGTTGGTTGTGCAGCAAGTATTATATTCTAGCTATTCTTCTTTTTGCAGGAATCCTTCGGTGAGTTTGGAAAGTGTACTAAGAAAAGATCACGTTGCTGAAACCACTTTGAGACGGATGAAGAGAACATTTTACACAAATACTCCTTGTTCATACATGGAAAACATTATAAGTGGTTTTGTTCCAAAGATTGGAGTTGATCTTGAAGAGGAGAAGAATATCTACCATATCAAGGTCGTATTTGATCATTTGCTTAATTAACCCTACATTTATGACTTTTTTTTCCGGTGTACTTCTGATTTAGTGAAGTGTTGATTTCTCTACTCGTAGTTGTCTGACAAAACTCAACCAGGATCAGCTCTTATATGCAAATGTGGTATAAAAGAAGATAAAAAGCTTGAGCTACACAAGGCAAGTTTTCTGCTACTTATTATTTGATATGTGCTGAAAATACATCCAATCTCAAACTGTATGTCTATATGTACTTTAAATGGAATTTTAGTCATAGTTGGTGGGAGCTAAAGTAGTTGTGAGAAAATGAGAATTTTGCCTATGTATGCAATACCATCGAACAACACCTGTGACCGACGTTGTGAATGGTACTGCAAACGTTAAGACTTGCTACTTTTTATTACTTGAAACATATTGATGATGGATTGAGATGAAATATGTGCAATTATGGTTATGTGAGAATTGCAAGATGAAGAAGAGATAATTAAGAGGATAGAAAAAATTACAATATCATTGTCAATGTCAACCTTCTCTTTCATATTTTGATTATTTTTGTACCAAATTTGCTTTTGTGAAGTATAACTAACTACTAATGTCGTAAGGAAAAAAGTTACTGAATTCAACTAGAAAAGCTTAATCCGCAGATAAGGAAAAAGCTTTCTGAATTCAATCAGAAAAATTCCCTAGTTATCTTTTTAGTCGTAATAGTAACTATTAACCATAAAAGAATGAGATCGACTTAATTCACAACTAAATATATAATCTGAAAAACTAAGTATACCTAAATTTACTGATTATGAACCAAGTTGAGTTATATGGATGCGCATATACTGAATTATAAATATTTTTCTTCTAGGTGCAATCGAAACCAATTCGCCAAATGGTTGTAGACGTATCATGCATTGATAAGAATCTTGACCTGAGGCTGGCTTTATACACCAAGAGGACCATATCTGCTCTAACTGTAAGTTAATAAAAGAATATGTTACTTTTTTCTTGTTACTTTATTATTAGTTTTTTGTTTTTACCTTGGTCATTTTAGATCATATTACTTGCAGCTTAAATTCTTATACTATATCTTATAGTTTTTGACTATATTAAGTTATATCTCCAGGATGAAGAAATGCATAGCATTAGAAATATTGTTGATTCTGCTATTTTAGATCCGGAGGTGAAGGGTGGGTTGAGATGGCCCTTTGGGAAGGCATGTTCTACTAGTGATCGGTATGCTGTTATTGGAGTTTGGCATACGGTAGCAAAAAAATATAAAAGTCCTTCACTGAGTCTTATGGCAAGACATGTAGATCGATTTGATTTCAAGGTTGCGATTAGTGAAGCTACATTTGAGGTTGCTCTCAAGTTGAGAAGAATGGTTTCTGATTTACAGGTAAATTGTTTTTGTGCTTTCATGGTGATTGTTACACACTTACACTGTGGCCTATGGCTTGTACTCTGCAATGAATTTTATAAAGTATGCTTATCTTTCGAATTTCAGAAATACGTGCTCATAAATTTTTCTTTCAAATTTCAGGAAGAGAAGATTGAGACGGATTCGATATTTGACATGTTTAAAGATAACTTAAGGATGATATGGGACCATTTCTTGTGCTATGACCAATATTTTCCATAAATATTGGATTTTGCAAGCACTCTCTACTGTACGCCTTCTTCTTCTTGTGTGGCTATAGAGAAGTCATCATTTTGTGACTCATAGTTGTTCTCTCTGAATTGTTAATTTGTCCTGATTTTCTTTTGTCCATCTTCATCTCTTTGCATGATTGAAAATTGGATATATGGACTCAAGTCATTTTGAATGTACATGTTTTTTCATACGCGAGTAATTTTAAAAGTGTAGTTAATTATCATTGACTTTTATTGTGCGTACACCGCTATACTGTATTGGATTGAATTGTATAGAAATGCATAGAAGTGGATAATACAACTATAGGTACCGTATTTGCTATTCTCATTCTCTATATTGTTTTGTCTATGGTGATTTGATGTTGTTCTGTTTTGTTGCCGATAAAATGATAGAATATCGAATTAGAGACGTATCAATGTTGAAACATAAGATCACATAAGCATTTGAGTGATCGAGATGTTGAAATCAAAAAATTAAATCAAAAAATTGAGTTAGTTTAGTCTAACCCTTTAACTTTTTAGGACATAAAATAATAAATTATGATTATTTTTTAATATTTAATACTTTTAATAATATAATACTTAATACTTTTTAAAATATACATTTAGGTTAGGTGGAGGCTTTTATAAAAATAAAGGGACTTTTGTGTAATAAATTTTGATAAACTAATTGAGTGCAATAAGTGCATCTTGAATTCTTGATACAACGGCATGCGCATGTATCCTCCGTTATGATTGTCCGATATGAAGAAATTTGCCACAAGTTGGGATCCCAATGGTCAATAGTTCATACACCCGGCTCCACCCAAATTTTTAGGGATTATCAGTTTAGTCCTTAACATTTGATGAAATATCAATTGTTTTAACTTGTTTGCTTTTTTAACACCTATCGTCCCTTACTTTTCATAAATATATCAAATCGGTTCATCTGTTAGTCAACCGTTAATCAAGATTAACGGTTCTAAAAGTATTTTAGTCTTTCAACAAGGAACATGCCACATATCAATAAATTATAAAATTAAAAGTTGATATATCAAAAAATAAAACAAATATAGAATTATAAATTAAAAAAAAAATTAAAAGTTTATGATAATATGAGGTTGGTCTAGTGGTTAAACCCCTCACACCCATACACGAGGTTGTGGGTTCGAGTCTCTCTTCCCAACCCAAAAACCCGAATTATTGTAATACTTAAAAAAAAAATTGGAAGTTTCCAAGCGCCTCCACCATCATCATTACTCATATGCAGTCCTGAATTTTATGTCTTGATAGAATATGAACTGAAACATGAATGACATGTTTGTTTTTTGTTTTTCTCACCTCTAAATATAGTGTTAACTTGTTTATTTTTTAAAAAGGATAAAACAATTAATTTGATATTTATAGCCTATATTTTTTTTTTATTAATTGTTATGTATTTTCATTTGTTTTTTTTTTTGGAATCCATGTATTTTCATTTGTTATTCTTGAAAATATGTCATTTTTGTAGGATATTTTTGGAGGAAAATATATTAAATGATATTTAGGGCTTCTCCATAATATTTTTGTTTTTTGTTTTCTTTTTTTTCATTTGAAAACAACTAATTGATTTTCATATTTTTAGAAGCTGAAAACATTGAAAACGCATCTGGTAGCAATAATTGAAAACATTATTTGAGAAAAAAATATTTATATTATAATATATATTTAGTGAAAATTTTAATATTTTGTAAGAGTAATAATAATATTGTGGGTAGTTAAAATATATATTTGTATATATTATCAACAAAAAACAATTTTTAAATTAATTTAATTTTGATATGTATCTTATTTATTTTTTAAATAAACATTATAATGACAAATATATATTTTACTAATTTTAAAAAAATTATATCGATCAATATATATATATATATACATGTAAATTTTCATCATTTAATAATTGTAAATTATCAACTATTATAAATTATATTTAATTCTAATTATTATTATTATTTGCCATGTGCAAATATATCAGTGGGTAAAAGAATCTCTTTATCTTAAATTATAAGTTAAAAAAAATATCATTTTATTACAAAAGTAGCAATTTAACTTGTGGGTCCCGTCAAAAAATGAGAACAATAAATGGAAAACGACACAAATTCTACGGAAGGTGTTCTCTTCATTTTTGGTACCTGAAAAATGAAAAAACAGTTTTGGGAAACATCACCGAACACCCCCACTAAGACTTAATGATTTGGTATTAAGTGGAAAGTCAAAGTTTTTTAATAGTCATTTGTTTTTTCCACTTAAAACTTAATTCCAAATCACTGGATTGTAATTAAAATATTCTCTTCCAAGTTTATCATCTCAAAAAATAAATATTTTTAAATTTATCATAATTTGATATGACCTAGAATTCTTTCTTTTAAGATATTTTTTATTGTAAACCACTTTTAGAAAGAAAAAGAAAACCATAATCACTTTTTATAGAGACCGGTGCATATAATTTAGGAACCAATTTTTTTTAAAAAATCAATAACCTTTTTTCATTTGGTTTCCAGTGCATATGATCCAGGAAACCAAAAAAACAAAATTGGTATCCTCAAGCAAACGTGGACAACATATAAATAACTTGATGTTTTTTTTGGATAATAAATTGAACTTGAACTTTGTTTGCGGAACATGAAAAATTATATTATTTGATGAATTTGTTGTTATGTTAAATTGAACTTTTCTTGCAGAAGAACATGTAGAATCACATGAAGAATGATGCATATTAAATTACTTCTTTTAATTAGCATGGGTATAAATGTAAAATTATTTATTTTCAGACAATTTTATTTTTAAAAAACAAACATGTTGACAGTATATTCAGATGTAAAGAAAAAAAAACACATGTAATTTATATTCAGATTTTAGTCCTTATTTAAGGATTGTTTTTTTTTACACTTAAAACTTAATGGGTCTGAATTGAACTCATTAAGTTGTTTTGTTTATTTTTTTAAATAGTCAAACAACTTAAAAATATAAAATAAAATAAAAACAACTTAAAAAAGGGTAAGAAATCTTGATTTTTAATTTAATTTCAAATAACTGGATTACAATTAAAATACCCTCTTTAAAGTCTATCATCCCAAAGAAGATATATTTCTAAATTTATCATAATTTAATATAGGTGTAGAATTCTTTATTTTAATGTATTTCTTATTTTAAACGGTTTTTAGAAAGAAAGAAAAAACTCTAATCACTTCTTATAGAGACCATTGCAAATAATTCTATTTTTTTAAAAGCAATAACCTTTTTTTTATTTGGTTTCCGGTGTATATGATCTCGGAAACAAAAAAAAACATGCAAAATTATATTATTTAATGAATTTTTTGTTTTGTTAAATTGAATTTTGTTAGCATAAGCACATACATAATCATAAAGAATGTTGCATGTTAAATTACTTATTTTAAATAGCAAACATGTTGATGGTACATTTGATGTAACAAAAAAACATGTCATTCAGGTTAAGATTTCAGTCTCTATCCAGTCTTCAGAAAAATTCAGGATTGTTCAATCTTTAAACAGAAAAACAAATGACCCCTTAGTCTTCATAAAAATTCAGAACCGTTCAGTTTTCTAACAAAAAAACAAACTATCCATTACCTTTTATTTTAAGTTGTTTTTAGACATTTTTTAATTGTTTGGCCACTAAAAAAACTGAATAGGTCAAATTTAGATCCATTAAGTGTTAAATATGAAAAACAAACAATCCCTTAATTAAGTCCCAAATAATGCCAAGCTTAGAGATTTGAGATTTTAATTTTATTTTAACAGTAAAGTTTATAGCTTTTAATCTATAAAAATATTAAGAATCCTAAAAATATAATCTCGAAATTAATCAAAATTCAAAACAGTATTCATGGAGTTTCACTACGAACAATAAATTAAATCATAAATTTATTTGGACAAATCTTTTAAGAAAAGGATATCGAGTGAAATGAGGGAGAAAAACAATGAACAATCTAGAGAGAAGTGGTCTCATGAAAGACAAAATTGGAAGAGAAAAGATGAGTCAAAAAGGGTATTTTTGTCATTCACCCTATTTTGATGCTATATAACTCTGATATTTATCTGCAATTTCATATTACAACATGGAAAATAAGGTTTAGTTGAATGTAATGATTAATGGAGTTTTGGTGGAATTTATAGATAGAATTGTAGAGATTTTAATGAAATTTAATAAATTTTATTAGCTTAAAATAAATTAATATCTCGGAAAATCCGATGCAAACTCTGTCGCATAATCTGCAAAATTTTACCAATAAAGTATTGTTGGGAGGCAAAATTTAGTATAATAATAATAAAGGATTTGAACCGATGATTGCGGAATCGTCATGCCTAATATACGGCTATAACTCACAGCAATTAATAACGTATATATATATCAGAAAAATAGATGAGAGAAAATAAACCAATCACAACACAAAATATACGTGGAAAACCCTAAATCAGGGAAAAAACCACGGGCCATCAGGACGACAGAGAAAGTTTCACTATATGATAAGTCGTTACAACCATATACTCCAAGATTCTCTTTCACACCTCAACCCCAAACCTTAGAGCTTTACCAAGTCTATAAGCTTACAAACCGAGCTTTACATCATGACTCGCAGCTCACAAACGCTCACAAGATCCTCACCAAGAACCCCTCGATATCCCCTAGGTCTCCCCTGAGTATCACCTACAGATCTCTAACTTGATCCGTTGATATTCCCTTAAATCCCTTCCCGGATATTCCTATAGGTCTACCACCCGAATCTCATCACTCTCTGATGTTACATGGTGTTTCTTGATTCCACACAAAATAACCTAATTACAAGATCTATTTAAACTAGTTATAGGGAGTTTTTTTAAAAAAAGGAAATCTTACTCCTAAACGTACAAGAAATACTTGTTCCACATAAATACTATTTCCTATTTATGACAAGTCTTCTTGTTAAGGAGAAATCCTTTTTCCTTCAAATACATGACTTTCCTATTCTTCCTGAAGACAAACTCTTTGTCCTTTTCCGATAAGCACAAGAACCTCCAAAAGAAAACCTTTCCTATTTCTGCGCAACTTCCAGTACCTGTGCAAAATACACCGACACCGCGGTATGGATCGCGGTTGGCCACCCGCGCCCTACACCACGGAATACCTCTGGAAACGACCGCTCAGTAAACCGCGGTCTGCTTCTCTTGCCTCTGCTGGGGTCTAAACTCTCCCTATGCCGCAGTCCATGCACCTTGTCGGCACCGCGGTCCACGTTGCGGTTCCTTTCGGAATCTGTTTCTTCAGTTCTTCTTCGATCTTCAAATCTTTCTCAAACATCATCTCCAACTTCCAAACGTTTTCCCACATCTCCAGAAAGTTTCACATTAGTTGAGTCTCGTTTGATTCACATTTGGTTCATTTGAGAATACGAGCCAAAACCTAACACTTTATTGTGCGTACACCGCTATACTGTACTGGATTGAATTGTATAGGAATGTATAGAAGTGGATAATACAACTATAAGTACCGTATTTGCTTTTATCATTCTCTATATTGTTTTGTCTACGGTGATTTCATGTTATTCTGTTTTGTTGCCAATAAAATGATAGAATATCGAATTAGAGACGTATTAATGTTGAAACATAAGATCATATGAGCATATGCGTGACTGAGATGTTGAAATTAAAAAATTAAGTCAGAAAATTGAGTTAATTTAGTCTAACCCTTTAACTTTTTATGACATAAAATAATAAATTATGATTATTTTTTAATATTTAATACTTTTAAAAATATACATTTAGGTTAGGTGGAAGCTTTTATAAAAATAAAGGGACTTTTGTGTAATAAATTTTGATAAACTCCATTGATTGCAATAAGTGCATCTTGAATAATATGAGTGGTTTTGGAAAACCTAAGGCCCAATCCAATGAAAAATGGATTAGTGAGTAAAAAATAGATATTTCAAAAAACCATAGGGACCAAATGAATAATATCCCAATAAAAAATCAAGATTTCTTAGGGGTTGTTTGTTTTTTCCATTTTAAACTTAATTCTAAATCACTGGATTATAATTAAAATATTCTCTTTCAAGTCTATCATCCAAAAGAAGATATATTTCTAAATTTATCATAATTTGATATGTTGTAGAATTCTTTCTTTTAAGATATATATATATTTTATTTTAAACCACTTTCAAAAAGAAAAAAAAAACATTATCACCTTTCATTGAGATCGGTGCATATAATTCAGGAACCATTTTTTTTTAAAAATCAAGAACAATTATCAATTAGGTCCTGGACTTTTTTTTAAATTCCAAGTTGTTTGCGACTTTTATAAAAATGACCAAATTGGTCCTCATATTTTTTTCAAGTGTCATATTAGTCCATCTCTTTTTAGAAGTGACCAAATTGGTCCCTCTAATAACTTAACAGTGTTAAATATAACAGTTGACTTTAATAATTTTAGTTAAAGTGCGTAAATACCCTTTATTTGTTATATTATAGCAAAATTATTTTGTCTCTGTACATTAAATTCTCCATTATAATTACAATAAAATCTAAAAATATTATTAATGAAACACCATTTGTACCTTTTTTTTTATTAAAATTCTCTAAAAAAATCTAAAAATATTTTAATAAGACAATATCAATTATACTTTTATTTTTTTAAACAAAGTTACCATTCATTCCCAGTTTAGTCTTTTATCACTTTTATATAATATTATTTTTTTAATATTATACAAGTGCTGTTTTAAAAATTACTTAAAAATCAAAACATACAAATAAAATAAACAAAAATATACATGTGTTAAAAAAACTGTACATGTGTCAATATTATATTGTTTAGGGGTAAAATACAATTTTACCCCTACACAGTTAAAGTTGACGGATAGAACTTAGTTAGATAGACTAATTTGGCACTTGAGAAAAATGTAAGGACCAATTTGGTCACTTTAGTAAAAGTCACAAACAACTTGGAATTTTAAAAAAAGTCTAGGACCCAGTTGGTAATTGCCCAAAAATCAATAACTTTTTTTCATTTGGTTTTCTGTGCATATGATCTAGGAAACAAAAAAAAAATGGTTTTCTCAATTATATACACTGGAAACGTGGACAACATGTAAATAACTTGAAATTTTTTTTTGGACAATAAATTGAACTTGAACTTCGTTTGTGGAACATGGAAAATTATATTATTTGATGAATTTGTTGTTATGTTAAATTGGACTTTTCTTGCAGAAGAACATGCAAAATCACATGAAGAATGATGCATATTAAATTACTTTTTTTAATTAGTATGGGTATAAATATAAAATTATTTATTTTAAGACAATTTTATTTTAAAAAAAAACATATTGACAGTGTATTCAGATGTAAGGAGAAAAAAAAACATGTCATTTAGGTTCAGATTTTAGTCTCTATTTAGGGATCGTTTGTTTTTTACATTTAAAACCTAATGGGTCGGAATTGAACTTATTAAGTTATTTTGTTTGTTTTTTTTTTAAATAGTCAAACAGTATAAAAAAAACAACCTAAAAAAGGGTAAGAAATTATGATTTTTAACTTAATTCCAAATCACTGGATTACAATTAAAATATTCTCTTCCAAGTCTATTATAACATTCTCTTTCAATCAAAATATATTTCTAAATTTATCCTAATTTGATATCGTGTAGAATTCTTTATTTTAACATATTTCTTATTTTAAACTATTTTTAGAAAAGAAAAAAAAAAACTCTAATCACCTCTCATAGAGACCGGTGCAAATAATTCAGAAATCTATTTTTTTTTAAAGCAATGATCTTTTTTTTTCATTTGGTTTCCGGTGTATATGATCTCGGAAACCAAAAAAATAAAAATGGTTTCCTCAATTATATATTGGAAATGTGGACAACATGCAAAATAACTTGATTTTTTATTACAATAAATTGAACTTGAAAATTGTTTGCAAAACATGTAAAATTATATCCTTTAATGAATTTTTTGTTTTGTTAAATTGAATTTTGTTAGCAGTAGCACATGCGCAATCATAAAGAATATTGCATGTTAAATTATTTCTTTTAATTAGCAAACATGTTGATGGTATATTTGATGTAACAAAAAACATGTCATTCATGTTTAGATTTCAGTCTCTATTCAGTTTTTAGAAAAATCAGGATTTTTCAATCTTTAAACAGAAAAACAAACGATCCCTTAATTTTCAGAAAAATTCAGAACAGTTCAGTTTCTGACAAAAAAACAAACTACCCATTACCTTTTATTTTAAGTTGCTTTTAGACTTTTTAAAATTGTTTGGCCACTAAAAAAAACTGACTAGGTCAAATTTAGATCCATTAAGTGTTAAATATGAAAAAAAAACAATCCCTTAATTAAGTCCCAAATAATGCCAAGCTTCGAGATTTGAGATTTTAATTTTATTTTAACAGTAAATTTTATAGCTTTTAATCTATAAAAATATTAAAAATCCTAAAAATATAATCTCTAAATTAATCAAAATTCAAAACAGTATTCATGGAGTTTCACTACAAACAATAAATTAAATCATAAATTTATTTGGACAAATCTTTTAAGAAAAGGATATCGAGTGAAATGAGGGGAGAAAAACACTGAACAATTGAGAGAGAAGTGGTCTCATGAAAGACAAAACTGGAAGAGAAACAGAGGGGAAAAGAAGAAGTAAAAGGAGTAAAGCAGAGCAAAGATGAGTCAAAAAGGGTATTTTTGTTATTCACCCTATTTTGATGCTATATAACTCTGATATTTATCTGTAATTTGATATTACAACATGGAAAATAAGGTTTAGTTGAATGTAATGATTAATGGAGTTTTGGTGGAATTTATAGATAGAATTGTAGAGATTTTAATGAAATTTAATAAATTTTATTAGCTTAAATTAATTCATATCTCGGAAAATCCTATGCAAAATCTGCAAAATTTTACCAATAAAGTATTGTTGGGAGGCAAATTTTAGTATAATAATAATAATAATAACAAAAATAAAAATTGATGAATCATTTTTGTTGACAATATGTTTCATAAATTAATATATATTTCAAAGTGATTGATTTTGTTCTATGGTTATATAAAACGAATACAAAATTCTTTCATTGTTTCGGTGCATTAAAAGTCTACCAAATCAATTTATTACACAACTATATCATAATATATTTTTTTTGAAAAGGAAAAACTTTATTAAGAAACCACACCACTAACAGGGATACCACCCAACACATGTTCCACAGAGCATGAATCGAAGACTCAAAACCTTGGTGGCAAACTGGACAAGTCCCATTGGTTCTGAGAAAGATTCCCATAAGTTGGGATCCAATCCTTGCAACTCCAAATAAAAGCTTTTAACCTTCGGTTCCATGTATCTTTCCAGGAGACATTAGAGCCCATACCACCTGAAGAACTCGGTTGCTGTTGGCGCATCATTTGCCAGCTTATACCCACTCCTAACTGAATATAGTTCCTTCTCAACACTAGCATTCCATAGTGCCTGCACACCACATTCCCCGTGGATAACATTCCATGCTCTTCTCGTCGACGTTTTCCAGTGGAAGATTTTCGTATTTTTGTCTCCAGCCTTGAGCCAGTCAACTCTTGACCTCTGACGCCAAAACACTTGTTCCTCCTCTAGTAAGTTATCCAATCTCGCCAATCTCCAGCTTTAGTTCCATTGTGAATTCTCCGCAATTCCTCTCGCTGTAACTTAATGTCTTTCTTCAAGGAGAACCTCCAACCTGCTTAAGTAGACCACTCTCAGGCCCCCAACACGCATTGAAGTGAAAACATCTACCATAGTACCCCACCTGCTCCCAAAATCTCCACCAAAATACAACGATGGTCTGATTTCCAATAGTCCAAATGTTTAACCACAACATTCGGAAACAACTATAACAACTCCCAGCCCTATTGGTCCACGTGAAAGCTGGCCCATGATACCCCAAATCCTCTAGTCCACACTTATCCAGAACATCCGTAAAACCATCCATGTTTCTTATTATCACATTGAATCTCATTAAAATCCCCAACACAGAGCCAAAGCAACTGACTCATCATCCCATTCAAGCATTACACCTCAGCCACCAGATTGCCATAGCCGCCAAAACGTCCCACCATGAGATACAATCTTGACATCTATATGGAACATCATATCGAATAAATAAGCAAATCGATTATAACCCTCCTCTACCATCTGAATTCACAACCAATTTTCTCACACATCCAAGTTTTAACTCTTAAGAACTCAATTGCCTTATCATCTATCTTTGTCTCCATCAAGAACACCACATCTGGCTCCAATTTCTGCATCAAATTCCACAGGGGAGGATTCCCAATCCCTCGAGCATTCCACACTAATGTATTCATTGCGTCCGGTCCCATTTTCCATACTTGAGCTCTTACTCTTCTTTGAAAACTCAAAACCAATGCTTTCAATCTTGCTTCGCTCGTCGCTGCCACAACTTGCTAATTTTTTCCCCAACACTAATGCTTCCGCAAACTTACCTTGAAACAGCCCATCGGTTACACCATCATTGCCATCGCCATCTGACCATCCACAGATCACAGTGTCTGACTCAACCATAGGAGCCCAAGCCGCCGGTACTCTCTCCACTTCCAGCAGCCACCTCCTCCATCGACCCTGCCCGATACCTTCTCACTCAAATCCCCAACATTTAACCACTTTCCAGACCCATTATTAATGCCCCTCCCTGGCCCATCTCTTTCTAAACTCAAATTACTCTTATCTGTGGGCACAACACAGTCCAAGCCCAGGCCACCCCTTTGCTCTTATTACCCCATCAGTTTTTGCCACTTTTTTAGAGGCCACTTCAATTGCCTTACCTTTACCTTCTTATTAGATAAACCCCCAACCCCAACCCCAACCCTGACCCAACACCTTCCACACTATGCCCCACTGAATCTTCCCTTCGACTCTGGAAAACACAACCGCTAGGAATTCCAACTCCTTTCCTGAAATCATTCCCATAATTCCCCACCTTATTACCATCATTACTCTGCCCAATCACCTCCTTCTCATTATCACCATTTAATGATTGATCTATAACGCCCACCATTTCCTTTGAAAGGATGAATGCTTTGGCACCAAAAAATTTAAGTATATCTCTTAAAAAAAAGTACGTATATAAATTTTTCTTACACATAATTAATCATGTGTATTTTTTTCATACTTTAATCCTTTAATTTTCTTAATTCTACAATTCATGAACTTATTACAATTGTTATTAATTAGTTACTACCGTCAAAATTAATAGTTGACCAACCTACAACTGTTATCAGCAATATTTTCCATAAATATTGGATTTGCAAGCTCTCTCTACAGTCTTCTTCTTCTTGTAGTGAGTCATCATTTTGTCAAATGAAGAAAGAAATCCTTTATGCCATAGACTCATAGTTGCTCTCTCTGAATTGTTAATTTATCCTAATTTTCCTTTTCCCAATTTCATCTCTTGAAAATTGGATATATGGACTTAGTCGTTTTGACTGCATGTACATGTTTTTTCATTCATGGTAATGTTAAAACTTAAAAGTGTAGTTAATTCTCATCGACCTTTGTTAATGCGTACATTGTATATTGGACCAGATTGAATTGTATAAAAATGTATTGTACTAGATAATACAAGATTAAATTTATTACTCTATGGTATTTGGCATCTGATCATACAAATACTTGCAATTTACTAATTATAATTTTAATTTAAATATGAGTACTTATAAATGTATTTAATTAAAACATAATTTTAATTAATTAACTAAAAAATTAAAAAGGAAATCCTAACATAGGAGGCCTCACCCACGGCTATGCCACGATGGAGGAAGCATGGCCTTCTTCATAGAGGATCTTCGATGGCATCTTCGACAAAGGATGTTATCGTCGTCCTTAAAAGAGGAGCTAGACTTGCCTCCTCTTCCATGTAGCTAGGATGCACTACCTCCTCCATTTAAAAGAGGTATGCCATTCGATTAAAGGGAGGTCTGGCCAAGCCTCATTGCCTTGAGGCCGCCGGCCTCACGAAAGGAGATCGACGTTCATCAAGAAATGACGCGACCGACCTCATCAGTCTTCATGATGAAGGTGGCTTGCCTCTAGATCTCATTTTCAATTTTATTTAAAAATAATAGATTAATATAGTATAATAATCATTAGCATATAAACTCACGAACAATGCTTGGGTACCGAATCGATCAGTACCAGTATCCAAGCATTGTTCATAACTCACTATAGTACTGTATACCGTAGTAGGAATATAAAGCATACTCGTACTAAATTAGTATTGTATAATGTATTAGGTCCTATCGTATACAAGCCCACCAAAAAAGCCATATACAGTGCACCAAAGAAACTGGGCACCGACACATGATAACAATAAATAATTAATATGTACTTTTTTTTTGTTGCAAATCTCCCTTACTTGCATCTGCTGTCTTCTTGCAAGCAATGAAATGAACCATCTTTGAGAACCTGTCCACAACTACTAAAATCGAATCAACCTATCTCACTGTCTTTGGTAAGCCAAGCACGAAGTCCATACTCAAATCCTCCCAAATCGACTCTGGAATTGGCAATAGGGTATATAACCCTGTGTTTTGAACCTGCCCATTGGCATGTTGACAAATACCACAACGTTTAACGAACTTAGTGATTTCACTAACCATGTGAGGCCAATGAAATCGTTCAGTGAGCAGGGCGCTACTGTTTTGTCTTACCAGGGATGTGCGGAAAGTCCCCCTGCATGGAACTCTCGAATCAAGTGTTCGCAAAGAGAAGTGGCAGGGACACAGAGTTGAGTTCCTTTAAACAAGTAACCACAATGAATATGAAAATCTGCAGGACCACAATTATTTTGACACTTTTCCCAAATGAGTTGAAAATCTACATCAGTGGCATATAGAGCTTTGAGACAATGAAAACTTGTAATCTCGCTTTGCAAACTAGACAAGAGGCATGCTTTTCGACTGAGAGCATCAGCAGCCTTATTAAGCTGTCCAGATTTGTGCTTAAAAACAAAAGTAAACTTCTGGAGATACAAGACCCACCTAGCATGCATACGGTTGAGGTTCTTTTGTGAGTTGATGAATTTAAGTGCTTGATGGTCACTCTCCAGCACGAACTCTCTATGAATAAGGAAATGCTCCCAATGTTGTAAGCCTCTCACTATAGCATATAACTCTTGCTCATAGGTACTCCACCTTTGCCTGACTTCATTCAACTTTTCACTAAAATACTTAAGTGGTCTGCCTTCTTGGATAAGTACAAGCACCTATGCCCATCATAGAAGCATCTGTCTCTACAGCAAATGCCTTGTCAAAATTAGGACAGAGCTAATACTGGTGCAGTACTTAGCTTTTCTTTAAGCAATGAGAAGCTCACATCCTGCTCATGCCCCTACTCAAATTTACCTTTCTTCATACAACTAGTAATTGGAGCAGCTATGCTACTAAACCCTCTGATAAACCTCCTATAAAATGATGCCAACCCATGAAAACTTCTAACATCAGTGATACACTTTGGGATAGGCCAATTCTTATACTTTCTACTTTTTTTTTCATCAACCATAATTCCATGCTTACTAATAACAAAGCCTAAAAACAACAAGCTTTCTGAGAGAAATTCACATTTCTTTAATTTAGATAAAGCTTATGAAGACGCAACAACTCCAACACTTGTTTCAAATGTACCATATGGTCTTCAAGGCTCTTGCTAAATATCAAAATGTCATCGAAATAAACCACTAGAAACTTACCATTGTATGGTTTCAAAACATGGTTCATCAACCTCATGAATGTGCTAGGAGCATTACACAAATCAAAGGGCATCACCAACCACTCATACAACCCCTCTCTTGTTTTGAAAGCGGTCTTCCACTCATCGCCAACCTTGATTCTTATCTGATGATAACCACTATTCAAGTCCAACTTTGAAAAGATGACAGACCCCTCCAACTTATCCAATAAATCTTCGATTCTAGGAATTGGAAACCTATATTTGATAGTTATTTTAATTGATTGCCCTACTATCCACGCACATTCTCCAACTCCCATCTTTTTAGGGTACTAACAAAGCTGGCACCGCACATGGACTTAAACTAGGCCTTATAAGATTTTTTGATAGTAAATCATCAACAATAGATTGCAATACCTCATGTTCTTTGGGATTCATCCTGTAATAAGGCAAATTAGGTAAGTCAGCTCCAGGTTGCAGGTCAATTTGGGGTTCAATATCTCTCTCCGGAGGAAAACCTGCTGGTAGATCATCATGAGCTACATCTTTAAAGTCTTCCAGTAATGGCTGTACCATTTTGGGCAGTGAGTGCAGGATTGCAGGAGCTTCATTAACAACCAATAACACCATTTCCTGTCTTTTGGTAGCCTCCAATACAAATTGCTTCTTAGATAAAATTAGATAGGACTGTTGGTCAGTGTTTTCAAGTGGTTTAGGTTTTGGTGGTGCTGGTGTAGGCATGAGAGCTATCTTTCTTTCTCCCCACTAAAACACATAACTGTTTGCTCTTCCCTTGTGGTTAGCATCAACATCAAATTGCCATGGCCACCCCAAAAGTACATGACAAGCATCCATGTCTATAACATCACACAACACTTGATCTTGATAATGCTTACCAATTGAGAAAGTAACTAGACATACCTCAGTTACAGTTGTGTCAATTCCTTTCTTAATCCATCCAATCTTGTACGGTTTAGGATGCTTCTCAGTTTTGAGATCCAAAGCCTTGACCAATGCCTTTGAGATCACATTATCACTACTGCCACTATCTATTATCACATCACAAACTCGATTATTGATCGTGTAATGAGTCCTAAAAATTGTATTTCTTTGAGAATTGCTTTTCTGCTTCGGAGCTAATAATTTTTTTTGTAAAATACAGGTAACCAATATTCCATCATCACCATATACCTCATCTATATCATCGTCAAACCCATCCTCTGCCTCACCATACTCTCCATCCTCTTCTTCATGATCATTTAATACATTAATCTGTTTCCTTATATGGCATTCATTTGATCTATGTCCAGGTAAATTGCAACGAAAACACTTACCAGGAGTTGGTCGAGCATAAGTATAGTTTCTCAGTTGGACTGAAGGAAGTTTCCCTTGATTCTTGTTGCTGGACTCAATTACACCTTCACTGCCTTGTTTTGGTGAATTGGCAAATGTTGAGGAACTGCTCTTATCTTTCTCACTACTAACATCTCCAGACGGTTTCTTATTAAAGTAGGTTCTACTCGAGGTTCTAGCAATTTGAGATTCAACTTTAATTGCCAAATTGATGGCTGCTGGTAGGCTCCAGATAGTCTTCAACTCTAGCTTTTCACGAATAGTTTCCTTCAATCCACTGACATACCGAGCTACTAACTGAACATTAGTTTCGTTCAAGTTATTTCGAAGCACTCAACCTGTAAAATTCGTCTGTATAATCATGAACTGATTTCCCCTTCTGCTGGCATTGGTGGTACTGAACATAGAGCATTTGTTCATAATCGGATGGTAAGAAACGATTCCTCATCAATTGCTTCATTCTATTCCAAGTCCTCACTGAACCCTTGCCTTCTCTCCTTTGATTATACATCAGTTATTCCCACCAAGCAGAGGCTCCTCCTCGAAGCTTGTAGGCCACTAGTTTCACTTGCTTGTCCTCAAATACTTCCATGTATTCGAAGAAATGCTCTACAGTTTGGATCCAATCTAGAAATTCTTCGTTGTGAAGATGACCATCAAAATTAGGAATATCGATTTTCAATCGATAGTCAGGTGCCCTGTTTGGTTGTCGCCGATCACCATCTCGCTGATTCCTGAGATGCAAATCCTCTACCTCATCATCAGTGTCAGAATCAAAAGGTGGATTAGGTCGTTGATGTAGCTCTTCCTCAGAATCTGACCTGTGAAGTGCAGTATTTCGCCGATTCCCCAAATTCAACCCCACATGTGGCCGTGGGTCTCGACGAGGATTCACTCTATTTGCATTTTGTCCGGCAAAATTAAGATTCGTAACTAATTGTTGAAGTGATTCAGCAACTAGATCCACTTTCCGCTCCAAAGCTGTCATCGAAGTTCGTAGGGCCTGAACATCACGATCATCATCTCCGCCTTCCGCCATCAAGCGTCGGGAAACAACCGCAGCTTTGATACCAGTTGACGTAGAAGTCGAATAAACTTCGGAAAAACACTCTCCGAAGGGTCGTGGCTCGTCGGAATAACGAAACTCACTGATAAAATCAAGACTCTCAGAGTCTGAGCAGCCAAAGAAGAAAATATTTCATTATCAAGAAAAAACTCCTTTCTCTCAAGTGAATACACGCTATAAGGTAAAGTGCTAGGCACTAAAAGACAAAAATATAACAAAGCAGAAAATGACAAAATAAGCTAAATGACAAAAAGTTAACAATTAGAAAAATATTAAGATATCTGATGGAAATATTTGTTGCCTAGTTTTTGTTCTGCATCAGGGGTTTTACACTTAACATTATATATATAATTGACTGTTTGCTGTCTCCTTCCATTTCTTGATAATCACAGAAAATCTCAAGAGTGAAAACTGAAAGTTCGTGCTTTCGCATCGAATATCTTCTTACACGGTGCAGACGAAGATCTGATATATGATACATTAGCTTTCAAGGTTAGAAAATCCAATACTTACATTTCAATTTAACAGTTAATGTTTCCTTAGAAGCAATAAGGGTTTCAAATTTAATGGAAGAAACTAGGAATGTTAAGTGTTTGTATGGATATGTGTGTATGACATATATGTTAATTAATATATTGCGAGCTTGCTGTCAAGAAAGAATTGTTGTTTGTTTGTTTCATAAGAAAGCGATTACATAATTTTACAAATATTCCGTTAAAATTGATTGATTGTTAATTTCTATTATTAGGCTTTTTACGTGTACAAACTAAGTTGGTGTTATTATTGTAATGGCTTACATTCCACCCCACATGCCACGTTCAAAGGATTCAGAGAGGCCATCTCCAATTCCAGAACTGCTTGATCCTCAGTTTTTGAGACACGTAAACTTAAAATCGTCATAAAAACATAAAATTTACAGGATTGTGTATGGAAAAAATTCCATACATAGATGGTTCGCTGTTGGCTTGGATGCTGGTAGGGGTGGGCACAAAGTTCAGAACTGAACCGAATTGAACCGAACCGAACCAAAAAAATGGTGTTCGGTTCGGTTCATAGCTTTAATTCGGTTTAAACCGGTTTAAAAAATTTAAAACCGTAAAATTTTCGGTTCAATCCGGTTTTGGTATCCAAAAACGGTTTAAACCGATTTGAACCGCCCTGAATCCCTAATAATCCACTATATAAGTAAAAAAAAAAACCCTAACCCTTTCTATTCTTCTTCTTTCATTCACTTTGCCGACTGCCTCTTTCAACTCTCAAGTTTCTCTCAGATCTCGTTCCTTAACATCAAGAGCTCCAATCTAGTTCCGGTGACTTAGTCTCTCTCATCTCTGGCCAAGGTTTGTCCCTTTGTCTTCTTTTTCTTCTAGTTTATACCGCATTAGAAGTATAAATTTTTAGGTTTGAATTTTTTTTTCCAGACAAACAGAGAGCATTACAATTAAACTTTGAATCTTCTAGGCTGTGTCAAAGACTCAAAGGTACTCTTTTTTCTCTATTACTTCTATGATCTTCGATCTCTAAGATCTATGTTTGTAAAATGAGTTTTCTATTGTTTGGTTTCTCAGAAACCGTAGGAAAATGCAACCAAGATGATGATTTGGGACATGGGTCTTGCATTAATTTGATGTTATATGTTATTTTTTATGAAATCTTCTTTTAATTAGGTGAAAATTGCATGCTCACTTAGTCACTTGACTATTTACTGATTATGTGAAAATTGAACACATTTTATGTGAAAATATGTGTTTATTTGAATGAATTGTTTAGCTTTGGGCATTTCTGGGTAAACATTATATGAGAAGATTATATACTTTTGTGATTGTACTGGGTATGTTCAAACAGGATATATTATTAATTTGTTTTGTTGTTTTCAATATCATTATTTATCCCCTGTTGAACTCAATTTGAATTTCAAGTGATGAAAGGTCCATGTTGCCAATTTTCCAGGTGTCCTAGAAAGATATATAGGTCTTGTTTTCCATTCCTAAGCAACTCTGATAAATAATATCGATGATGTATAATTGCATACATAATATTTTGTATTTGCAGGAGGAGTGACAAAGAGGAATGTTGAAACTGGAAGTGGAATGTTATTTTATTTGTAATTTGGATTTGGATTTGTTATTTTAGTTGTAATTTTGATTTAGAGTTTGGATTTGTTATTTTGGAATGTATTATTTTGTACTGTATTAAGTTATGAACTGATCTTTGAACTTTTATTTTAGAGTTTGAAATGTATTAATATGTTTGTTATATTTTGGAATGTATTATTATGTAATATTCAACTTTTTTTTAGTTAGGTTTGATTGGGTTTTTTTTTTGGTTTTGGGCTATAAAAATTTATCAAAATTATGAAAATTATCAAGTATTAAACCAAAATTAGTATCCAATAGCCCATTGAATTTTAAAACATATTAAAAAGACTCTTTAAATCCATCCGGCCAATTAGGTCCTGTAAGTTCCTCATATTTTGATTGGCTTATTTCGTTGACAAACCACATTGGAGATTATTCTTTGTAAGGGTAAATTAGGCCTCATTGGGTGTGATCAAGCTTCAAGGACATCATCTCTCTTAAGAACACTTCAAAGGTATCTCACTAGTTTAACTTTCTTTGAAGAGATCTAGTTGCACACACTCACTTGCATGCATTATGTTCTTATCTTCATGTTATTGAATGATGTATTGTATGCCGCTTTTCACACTCCACACTTGCACATTTTGCACATCACTTAGTGTGTTGAGTTTGCCCAGAAAAGAGAATTTCTTCTCTTACCGCGGCCTAGACCGCTTGGCAAGACATGCTTGCACCGCGACATACAGAGCGGTATACGTCAGTAGGGTAATGCTTCATGTACCGCTTCCTATACACTTGCACGCATAGCGACCCAAGTCGCGGTGTTGTCCAGTAGACCTCTGTTGCCCATACCGCGGCCTATGCACCTGCATGCACAGCGCCCTACACCGCGGTGTTGTCCAGACGGTGCACTGCTGTGTGTACCGTGGTCTAGACACTTGCCTGCGACGCGGTCCATCTAGCGGTATTGACGGGATTTTGTGCCCTAAGTTCAAAACGACGCTGTTTTGACTAGGGCTCCTTTATATATACTCTCTCTTCTTCCTTGCTCGTTTTTATGAGTTCAAGAAGCCATTTTTGAGAGGCCAAGCTTCCCTTAGAGAGAGAAACTCCCAAGAACTCATCTTTACTCAACCAAACACAAATCCATGTGCATCTAACATCTTCAAGCATCATCTCATCATGGATTCTTCTTGCTTTCATTTACTAGGTAACTTAAACATGCCGTAAATCTCATTGTATTTATTTATGTTCTTGTTTGCCTAGGGTTAGCTCTTTTATATGATTTTATTGCATATCTTTATGTTTATTGGCATTTATAACATGTTTGAGTTGTTGTTTGTTGGTTGAGAGCTTTGTTCATTAATAGCTAGCATTTAGGACGATTTTACCCTTCTAGCTAAATCTTCATGCATTTGCATTTAGATATTGATATCTAGGATTTGCATTTATTGACATCTTTAAATCCTTAGATAAACATTTAGTGTTGCCTAGCATTAATTGCATGCTTGAATATCTTTTACATATTCACATAGGTTGTTTAACCTCTTCATTGATTGTTAAGCTTTGTGACTAAGTGAGTTAGTGCACAAGCTTGTGGTCTAGAATCACTATTAAAGGCCCGTTGGGTAGAGTGAAAGGGTTAGTGACCAAGTAGGTGTGACTTGAGGTCAACCTAGGTTGTAAACTTTCGTTCAAATAGTGGATTTGAGGACCGTATATGGCTAGAAGGATAACCCGTGAGTTTTTGCCCAGTTGGAGGGTTTCTCACGTAAATCAATCCTTGTGTTTTTATTGTTTTCCGTATATTTATATTGGATTGATTGATTGCTAATATGGGGTAGGATTATTAAAATTAATTAAGTCGAAAAGTTGGTAATAAATCAACTAAAACCTATTCACCCCCCCTCTAGGTTGTATTAGACACACTTTGTGTATTTTCAGGTCCAAAACCGAAATGAACCGAACAGAACCGAACCGAACCGAACCGATTAAAATCAATTCAGTTCAGTTCGGTTACCATTTCTTATTCGGTTTAAACCGGTTCAATTTTGGGTAAACCGAAATATTTTCGGTTCAGTTCGGTTTTGTCCAAAACCGAACCGAACCGAACCGTACCCACCCCTAGATGCTGGTAACTAGTTTCCTTCTTCTGTCCGCCTTGAGCCAACTTCAGTTGAATCATTCAATCCGAGAATGTTAGAGAAGCCTCTAATTTTAGTGAACAGCCATCCAGCTACTAAAGGTTACAGTCCTGCACCAATTATTATTACTTTAACATAAAACTTTTCATGTACAGTCCCTAGACATAATTTTCGTGGTGGACCGGTGATTGTCACATGTGACCATTGTTTTTTTTAGCATTACAGACTGCTTGTCACATGTGGGGGTTTGCTCCTCGGATGTGTCCTATCTCAAAAGTACTTCTTAATATTAACACGTTGTATATTGTAGGAAACGATGAAGTGGGAGAAACAATTTCAAGTACACCATTGGAAACTATATCAAGTACACTTTGCGAATCTGTGGCAATCACTGCAAGAAAATAGAGCAATAGGGACAAAATTTTGTTGGGTCCCAATAGAACGTCTATTAGGACGTAATAACATATTCGTCTCTAAAAATTTCAAACATAAAGAAACCTTTAGGGATAAAAAAATTCGTCTCAATAGAACGTCTATTGGGACGAAACAAATTATCCATCTCTAAAAAGGACACACCCGACGAGACCTTTAGGGATGAAAAATATTTATCCCGAAAGATTGTTTATTGTGACAAAAATAATTATTCGTCCCTAAAAAGTGCAAAAATAACCAGATATATAGGGACGAAAATAATTTGTCCCAATAGAATGTTTATTGGGACGAAATAAATCATTCGTCCCAATAGAAATTCTATTGGGACGAAAATTATTCGTCCCTAAAAAGTTTGACATTTTTTTTTGAAAAAAAAAGGAATTATAGACTTGAGGACTTATTAAGACAAACATAATATTTGTTGCTGATAATGATTTATCATGATTTAATTTTTCTTTTTTCTTTATCATTATTTTTTTTAAGTTTTTTCCTAAGAGACATATTAATAATTAAATTTGCTTCACTTTTATATTAATTCAAAAAATTAAGAAAAATTATATATATATATATATATATATATATTTTCATGTACGATTAACGATAAACCTTTTGATCTGGCAATATATGTTTTTAAAAAATAGTTTAATTGCACATCACTTCTTAGTAGAGGTGGCAGTGAATCTCCCTTCCACATAAGTGGTGAGGGGTTCAAATCCCACTAAACGCATTTTACGATAGTTCTTGTAATATTTCAAAAAAATATATAGTTTCATTAAATGCTGAAATAAACGTTTTTAAATATCAATTTGTTTATTATATAAAAATAAAATTTAAATTATTGGAATTAATTTACAATAAAAAGTTAATAACATATAGAGTTTATATATAAATAGTATGCTATTATTGACAAATTTGAACCTAAGCTTTGCTTAAATGTTGGTGTAGGTCACGAGTTCAACTCTGGCTTTGAACCAAATATTTAATGTGAAGCTGTGGGTGGGTCGAACCTGGTATGGTGGGTGTGGCTGGCAGGTGGGTGGGTTGATAGATAGTTGGTTCTAATTTTTTTTTTTCAAAATTCGTCCCTATAGATAGTCTTTAGGGATGAATTTTAATTATCGTCCCAAAGAAACTATTGCGACCCACCTGAAACGACGGATTTTGGAACGAAGTTTATTCATCCCAACAGGTAAATAGGGAAGAATTTTGGGCTATTGGGACGAAAAAAAATCGTCCCAATAGCCCTTTTTTCTTGTAGTGAATTGATGTATGGATAAATTTGTTGTCTTCTTTTGAGATTGTGAGGAACAATTTGGAGTACTCTAATGAGTTGGATGAAGAAAAGCCAGCACTGGTTGCCAGATTTGGAAATATTCTCTTCCATGGGTGCTTATGTGACTTGTTTGGTTGTGTTGAATGCTGCATATTAGACAAGTATTGTTTTCTCTTCCTAGCACATCTTCATAGCTCATACTATAGTTTTTCTAATGTAAGATCTAAAATGTTTTACTTAAAAGTTAATTAGTTGTGCATCATTTGTTATAATATACACTAGTCTTCTCTATGCACGACTGAAAAGGTGAGTTCAGAAAGTGTATTAAGAAAAGACCAGGTTGCTGAAACCACTTTGAGAAGGATGAAGAAAATATTTTGCATGAATATGCCTTCTTCGTATATGGAAAACATTATAAGTGGAGTTGCACACTTGCACCAAAGATTGGTTTTGATCTTGAAGAGGATAAGGATATCTTTCATATCCTGGTACTTCATTTGCTAAACTCTGCATTTTATTGTAAGAGATTTGGACTGATGATCGTGGAAGCGTCATGCCTAATATACACACATAACTCATAGCAATTAATAACGTCTATAACAGAAAAATAGATGAGAGAAAACAAACCAATCACAACACAAGATATACGTGGAAAACCTAAATCGGGTAAAAAACCAAGGGACTGTCAGGATGACAGAGAAAGTTCCACTATATGATAAATTGTTACAACCATATACTTCAGGATTCTCTCTCACATCTCAACCCCAAACCATTGAACCTCACCAAGTCCCCAAGCTCACAACGAGCTTTACATTATGACTCTCAGCTCACAAACGCTCACAAGATCCTTACCAAGAACCCCTCAATATCCCTTAGGTCTTCCATGAATATCACCCCTGATCTCATACTTGATCCACTGATATTCCCTTGGATCCCTCCTCGGATATTCCCTTGTGTCTCTCACCCAGATCTCACCACTCTCTGATGTTACATGGTGTTTCTATTTGACTCCACACAAAATAACCTAATTACAAGGTCTATTTATACTAGCTATAGGGAGTTTAAGATAAAAAGAAATCCTACTCCTAAACATATAAGAATTACTTGTTCCACATAAATACTATTTCCTATTGATAACAAGTCTACTTGTTAAGGAGAAATCCTTTTCCTTTTAAGTACATGACTTTCCTATTCTTCATGAAGACAAACTCTTTTTCCTTTTCCGATAAGCACAAGAACTTCCAGAAGAATTACTTTCCTTTTACGTTGAATATTTCCCGTTTCATGCATGCTTATGATTGACTACGGTTCCGGTCACGGTTGGCCACCCGCTCCCTATACCGTTACAAGTCACCTGGAATGCACCGCGTTTCCTTTCGAAATTCGATTATTCAGTTCTTCTTCGGTCTTCAAATCTCCCTCAAACACTATCTCCAACTTCCAAACGTTATCCCACGACTCTAGAAAGTTTCACATCAGTTGAATTTCGTTTGGTTAATATCGGGTTTGCTTGAGAATACAAGCCAAAACCTAACATTTATGACAATTTTTTTTTTCTTCCATGCACTTCTGATTTACTGAGCCACTGATTTCTCAACTCTTTTGCTTGTGTAGTTGTCTGACAGCAATAGACCAAAAAAACTCAACTCTTTATTGCAAATGTCTTATAAAAGAGATAAAAAGCTTGAGCTATATAAGGTAAGTACCCTTCTGAATTACTGTGCTATTAGTTAACCGTAATCAAACTAAATAATGTCAACAATCTTGTATATTTTCTTCTAGGTCAAACTGAACCGAATTCGTTATATGATCGAAGACATGTCATGCATTGATAAGAATCTTGACCTGAGGCTAGCGCTATACACTGAGAAGATCTTAACTTCTCTAACTGTAAGTTAATCGAAAACATGTTACATTTTTAGTGTTTCTTAATTTTATCATGCTCAAATTTGATCAGGGTATACTCCATTTCAGACCATGATTTTACTAATATCATATTAATCATTGAATTTTTTTTCAACTGTATTTTTTTTGTTCTCCAGGATGATGAAATGCACAATATTGGAAATATTATTAATTTTGCCATTATAGATCTGGAGGTGAAGGGTGGGTTGAGATGGAAATGTTCTGGGGATCGGTTTGCTGTTGTTGGAATTTGGCACACAATAGGTAAAAAATATAAAAGCCCTTCATTGAGTCTTATCGCAAGTCATGCTGATCGACTTGATTTCGAGGATGCAAATGGTCAAGCTTCAATTGAGGTTTTTCTGAAGTTGAAACGATTATTAGTTTCCAATCTACAGGTAAAAAGTCAGTTTTTTCAATTTTATAGAAGTGATCAGGAGATACAACATGTGCTTATAAATTTTTCTTTCAAATTTCAGGAAGAAAAGGTTGAAACGGATTCTATATTCGAAATGTTTAAAGACAATTTAAAGATGATATGGGACCATTTATTGTGCTGTGAAAAATATTTTCCATAAATATTGGATTTGCAAGCCTCCTGCAGTCCTGCTACTCTATTTTAGGGATGAGCGTGGGGGACCAATGGGGCGGGGGACCCCCACCCCCACCCCCATTCCTCAACCCTTACTCCACCATCTCTCCCAAAACCCATATGAGGGGATTAGGGGTGGGGGCGTTTTGGGGGGAGGGGCTCTCCCACCCCCAAACCCCATTTCCCCAATTTATTTTCATTTTCAATTCTAAATTTTATATTTCCAATTCGAAAATCAGAATTTGAAATTTGGAATCTGATCATTTCAATCTCTAGTTTGACCATGTTAAAATATTAAATCAAAAAAGTAATCAAAATATTCGTTATAAAATTTATAATTGGTTAAAGAAATCTAAATACTTCTAATAGAGTATTACACAACAAATCAAATTTAAAGTTGACGTATTCAATCAATACTCATGTAGATTAAATATATCAGGACATTGAATGTGTGTCACTCATTTATGGAGGAGCTTTGATAAGTGCTTATACACCAAGTCAAAGCATGTAAAATGAGTAGCTCATATTCATTGTCCTGACATATTTAATCTCAAGACGTTCTGATAATAAAAAATCTGAATATATATTGGGGGAAATGAGGGAATAGGTTGGGGGAGGTTCCCCCACCTCCCTCATTTATAAAATGGGGGCCAAGTTTACCCCCATCCCGACCCTAAAAACCCATTTGGAGGTAAAATTTACCTCCAAAATCCTATGGGTGTCGGTCGGGGATGGGGTCCCATGGGGAAACACCCATCCTTACTCTGTTTATATTCTTCTTGTGTGTTTGTAGTGAAGGCATCAGTTTGTCAAATGATTGATGTCATAGGATAGACTCACAGTTGTTCTCTTCTGAATTGTTAATTTGTTCTAATTTTCTTTTATCTATTTTCATCTATCTGTATGATTGAAAATTGGATGATGAAACATGACTGCGAAACTAGTTATATAATATTTAATACTTTTATAAAAATGTATTTCGGTGGAGGCTTTTATAAAAAGTAAAATCAGTTCAACTTTTCTCTTGCGGCTCCCATCCAAGTTTTTTATCTCTTGCTTCTCAAATAAGTTTTTTTTTTCTTTTGGGAAAGATCAACTTTTGAAGTATTTGCTTTTTTAGTTTTAAAATTTTTGATCCCTCGCTTTTCATAAATACATTAATTTGGTATATCTGTTGGTCAACGATCAATCAAACTTAATACTTGTAGGGTTATTTTTATCCTTAAATAAAAAATAAAAATAGAAATAAAAACAAATCAATATTTTATTTATCTCAAAATAAAATAAATATATAATTCAAAAAAAAAAAATTTCCCTCTTCCATGATCCATCGATGCTTTCTCTTTCTTTTCAATTTTCTCACAATTTGAACATTTCCAGAAAGTTCTCAACTTTACCATAGCATTATTAAAATCTGGAACCTCATAGAATTATTAAAAAAAAGAAGGAATCTGACGCAGCGGTGTATGGCGAAAATAAGAATGATCACTTCGTCGAACCCTGAGACACACTCAGATGAACCATAACGTAGAGACCGGTAGTTACCCAAGCATGGACCGCCATGCAGGGGCCATCATTCCCTAATCTTCGTTAGAAAATGGTGCTCTCGAATCCTCAAAGAGCATGTCGAATCCACGACAGATAAATGTTCCAAAGGAACGATTTTATTAAAATCAATCAAAAGTTTAAAAGTTACAATAATTGAAATTAATAATACTATTTATAAATAACTAATCCTAATACGACTCGAATACGATATTCCTAAATAAAGACTAAAACAGGAAAATATCAAAACTAATCAGAATCTTTTAAGATTCATGACTCCTAACTTGACCGGAAAACACAGATCAAATCTTACCCAAAAGGTAAGTTTGATTTCTTTCCAAAACATAAATTTAATTCCTAATCAAACTAAAATAAATAAACTTGCTAAACAAGAAAAGACCCAAATTAAAGAAATTGTCCTACATCAGAATCCGAGAATTAAAAATTCATGTCACTTAGCTGTTCTTGATCCAGAATAATGGAAGAGAAATGCAGGAAGAAAGAGAAAGCAAGGAAAGAAAAAATGGAACTTCCGTCGAGGAGAGAGAAAGCGTCGTAGTCAAAACTCAAAAGCATATTGAAGTGATGCATGATGATTGATGTGATTCAAGTGAGGAGATTTCTTGTTCATCTTACTTGGATTGTGTGTGGACATTGAAATTGTTGTCAAAACTCAAAAGCACTTTGAAAGGCAAATGGTGTTGGGAGTTGCTTCGATTCATGGCTTTCAGTTAAATCTTAAAGCAATCTACTTTTAAAAAAAAACATCTGGAAGCAATCTGGGAGCTTCAAGACATGTTCATATTATAATTATTATTTTCAAAAACAGACAAATGTTTGCTTGTTGAGAAAACTCCGAAAAAGAGAAAATGTATTTATTTTAGATGACCTTCCAAATGTTTGCTTGGATTTCCATCTTTGTTTGGTGATTCTTTGAAGAACTCGTCTGATTAATATGTGAAGAATGAGAATTAAAAAAAAATGTTGTTGAGATGAGCTGTTGTTGTGAATACGTTTGGTGGTTTGAGGTGATATTTTGGTTGTTGACTTGTCGTGGTGGAATTGAAGCAAGAACATGAGAAGTGTTCAGATCCATAGAGATACGGTCGGAGATCACCATGGATGCGGATTGAATTGAGTCTCCAATTTTTAATGTTTTAATTTTCAATTTTTTAATTTTTTATTTATTTTAAATAAAAGTTATCTCTACCCTTCATCTCTTAGATGGAGGGTGGAGATCCATCTCTTATTTTTTTTTTAAAATTAATTTTTGTTAAGAAAACTAGTAGAAAAAAGCCTAAAAATATATAAGACAATTCTGTTTAATTTTTTTTAATTCTATTTATTTTTTTCTTTCAAAATCAGTCTTGGTTTTTATATTTTAATAATTTTTTTATTTTCTTTCAAATTTTCCCTTTTTTTTATAAAATTTTAATTCTTTACTTTTTTAATAATTCGTTTTTTATTTAATAATTAATCATAAAGGGTAAAATGGTCAATTTGTATTTTCTGTCATGTTTGACCATTAAAATTAGGGTTAAAGGGACCAAATTGATGTATTTATAAAAAATGAGGGACACTTGATCCCTGAAAAAACAAACACGTTTAAAAAGTTGTTCTTTCTTTGATATTTAGGGACTAAATTGATAATATTTTTCTGAAAACAAACTAAAGGGGCTTTTGTGATATAAATTTTGATTAAACGAATTGAGTGTATCTTGATGCAATGGCAAGCACATGCATCCTCCGTTATGATTGTCTGATGTGAAGAAATTAGTTACATGTCAGGATCACAACGGTGGATGAATGATATATACATCCATCTCCATCCAAAATTTTTTGCATTGTGCGTTCTTATTCTTTTTGTTTGAGTAAAATTAAAACCACAACTTTTCCATCGTAACACATAACAGATGTAGTAATTAATGTGTCAATTGAGAAGTGGATATACGTTAATAATAATTTATCTCAATTATCTATGTATTCACTCGTCGATTGACACATCATTTGCCGTATGTGTTGTGAAGGTTAAATTGTGATTTCTAGCCTTCCTCGTTTTGTTTTCCTGTCTCCTTTTTCTTTGCATTCCCTTCCATCGCAAGGAGTTTGCTCTGTTTTTTTTATTTTTTATTTTTTTTTATCTTCACTTTTCCAAAAGATAAAGAACCCAAAAAGTCCCCTTCAAAACTTCTTCAAGTGGGTTTACATAATTGAAATCTTCTGTTTCTTGTTGTTGTTTGTGTAATTGTGTGTGTATATAAGGGTGGAGATGAGCCACAACAGCTCATGAACAACAACTTGTAAGACTTTGAAATCTTTGCTGAGCAGGACATTTTCTTTCTGGTATGTGCTCTCATTTCTTTTTAAATTGTTTTTTCTTTTGTGGGTAATCGGAGTTTTTCTAGTTATATGTGAGTTTATGGGATGGTTTTATTGTGTTTGGTTTCTGAGAAAATTGAAGAAAGTGAGAACATTTATAACTATTGTATGATCTTACTGTTTTGTGTTCAATATGACTACTGACTTACAATAACTACTTAATTTCAAATTTAAAATAATTAAATATTAGCACATCCAAAGTAAAATCAGTAATGTGTAAAAAATCTATAATATGTACTGTAATCTTTTTTTTTATAATTAAAATACCATTATAATTATTTTTTGTTTGGTAACTGAGAAAACTGAAGAAAGTTAAGGTTTTGACTGTTAATCAGTTACTGTTTCCAGAAGCAAGTGTTCCAAATGTAACGGAAGAAACTAGAAATGTTAAGTGTTTGCATGGATTTATGTATGTTAATATATTGTGAGCTTAAAATATTCCATTAAAATTGATTGTTCATTTCTATTAGGCTTTTTATGCGTTCAAAGTTGGTGTATTTATTGTAATGGCTTACATTCCACCACACAAGCGACTTTCAAAGGATTCAGAGAGGCCATCTCCCAGTCCAGAACAGCTTGCAAGAGATAGAAACACGTACAGCGTTGGCTTGGATGCCCATAACCAGTTTCCTTCTTCTGTTCTCCTTGTGCCAACTTTTATTGAATCCTTCAAGCATAAATTTGTAATGAAGCCTCTAGTTCTAGTGAACAGCTATTCAGCTACAAGAGGTTACGATTCTGTACTTTTATCATTATCTTAATATAAAAATTCACAGGTGCAGATCCCTAAACGTATTTGTAGGGATCACTAATTGTCGCAAGTGACAACTGACAACTAGTTTATAGCATTACAAACTGATTGTCACATGCGGGGGTTTGCACTTGAGAAGCTTCCTGTCTTAATATATAGTACAATTAACATTTGTGATCATGGTCTAAAACTTCTTAGTAATATTGGCACATTGTATATGTAGATGAGTCTATTTCGAGTACACCTTCGGAAACTATATCGACTACACCTTGGGAATCTGTGGCAGATGAGGTATGGCCAGACTTGTTATCTGCTTTTGAGATTGTGAGGAACATATTGAAGTCTAATGATGAGTTGGATGAAGTAAAGCCAGCAATGGTTGCCAGATTTGGCAAGATTCTCTTCCATCCGTATGTGATTGATCTTTACCTGATTATTCAGCTATTGTTTTACTTGTTTTGTTGGCTTGAATGCTACATATTAGACATTTCCTTTGTTCATTTTTCTTTAGATACTAAATTTATTATGTAAAAATGCAGGAATGCTACGGTGAGTTTAAAAAGTTTAACAGAAGAACGGGTTGCTGAAACCACTTTGGAACGGATGAATACAACATTTTACGCAAATACGCCTTCTTCGTATATGGAAAACATTATAAGTGGAGTTGCACCACAGATTGGTTTTGATTTTGAAGAGCATAAGGATATCTTTCTTATCATGGTACTTCATTTGCTAAACTATGCATTTTATGACTATATTTTTTTTTCCATGCACTTCTGATTTACTGAGCTACTGATTTCTCTACTCTTTTGCTTGTGTAGTTGTCTGACAGCACTAAACCATCAAATTCAAATGTTTATTGCAAATGTCGTATAAAAGAAGATAAAAAGCTTGAGCTATATAAGGTAAGTACCCTTCTGAATTACTGTGCTATTAGCTAACAATAGTCATACCACATATTGTCAACAATCTCTACCTTTTTCTATTTGTTCTATATTTTTCTTCTAGGTCGAAATGAACCCAGTTCGCCAGATGATTGAAGACATATCATGCATTGATAAGAATCTTGACCTGAGGCTGGCACTACAAACCAAGAGGGCCTTAACTTCTCTAACTGTAAGTTAATCGAAAACAAGTTACATTTTTTGTGTTTCTTTATTTTATCATGCTCAAATTTAACCAGGGAATGCTCCATTTCTGACTATGATGTTACTAATATTGTAGTGTGTTTTTTTTTACTGTATTCATTTATTTCTCCAGGATGATGAAATGCACAGTATTGGAAATATTATTAACTCTGCCATTATAGATCCGGAGGTGAAGGGTGGGTTGAGATGGCCCGACGGGAAGGCATGTTCTGGGGATCGGTTTGCTGTTGTTCGAATTAGGCACACAATAGGTAAAAAATATAAAAGCCCTTCATTGAGTCTTATGGCAAGACATGCTGATCGATTTGATTTCAAGGATGCAAAGGGTCAAGCTTCAATTGAGGTTTATCTGAAGTTTAAAAGATTAGTTTCCGATCTACAGGTACAAATGCTGGTTATTGCTTTCATTGCATTGTGCTTCTTTTATTCACCATTTGGTTGCAAACTAAATAGATATTGAACATTCATCAGTGGAACAGCAAGAAAATCCAAGGTTGAGCTTGGGTATCCAACTAACTTAACATATTTTGGTAGAATCTACATCACAAAATTTTGCATTTCATATGTTACTTTCAAGGTTAAACAACAGGTTTCTGTTTGTTTACCTGCTAGTTCTTGATGCAACCATGTGCTGTAATAATTAAGTCAATTTTTTCAACTTTCCAGATGTGATAAGGGGATATAACATGTGCTTATATATTTTTCTTTCAAATTGCAGGAAGAAAAGGTTGAAACGGATTCGATATTAGAAATGTTTAAAGACAACTTAAAGATGATATGGGATCATTTCTTGTGCTGTGAGCAATTTTATCCATAAATATTGGATTTGCAAGCCTCCTGTCCTTCTTCTTGTGTGTTTGTAGTGAAGTAATCATTTTGTCAAACAAATGAAGAAAGTCATCATTAGACTCAGTTCTGAATTGTTAATTTGTCCATTTTCATCTCTTTGCACGATTGAAAATTGGATATATGGACTCGGCCATTTTGAATATACATGTTTTTTTCATTTATGGCTAATGTTAAATGTGTAGTTAATTCTCATTGACCTTTCTTGTGGGTACTCTACTTAGGGCTCAAAAAATAAATAGCACTTTTTGGAGGTGGTATTTCAACAATGTCACTGCTTTAATAACTTATGTTTAAAAGGCACCTATTATGGTGAACGGACAAAAATACCCCCAATTGTTGTTCCACATCAGCTTTCTTTTATTCAGTTTACAGTGACAAAGTTGTGAAGTAGAAAGAGAAAGTCCGGTTGAAACTCAGGCAATCACTTGAACGGTGACAGAGTGGCGCTATGCAGACGCATTCGGGGGTCGAGCTCCCCGCCGAGCTCGCGGTGGTCGAGCTGCCCGGTCAGCTCGCGGGGGGGCAGGGGGCAGCGCCCCCGAACTTTTTTTTTTAGTTCATAAAAAAGCTCGGAGCTTTTATGAAAAAGCTCGGAAAAAGCTCGGAGCTTTTATGAAAAAGCTCGGAAAAAGCTCGGAGCATTATGCAAAAGGCTCGGGCAGAGCAATTCATGAAAAAGCTCGAAGCTGTTATGAAAAAGCTCGGGGCTTTTATGAAAAAGCTCGGATGAAAAAGCTCGGAGCTTTTATGAAAAAGCTCGGATGAAAAAGTTCGGAGCTTTTATGAAACGCTCGGATGAAAAAGCTCGGGGCTTTTATGAAAAAGCTCGGATGAAAAAGCTCGGATGAAAAAGCTCGGAGCTTTTATGAAAACGCTCGGATGAAAAAGCTCGGAGCTTTTATGAAAAAGCTCGGAAAAAGCTCGGGCATAACAATTCATGAAAAATCTCGGGCAATTCATGAAAAAGCTCGGAGCTTTCATGAAAAAGCTCGGGGCTTTTATGAAAAAGCTCGGATGAAAAAGCTCGGAGCTTTGATGAAAAAGCTCGGAGCTTTTATGAAAAAGCT
Organism: Dipteronia sinensis; assembly: GCA_033220585.1. Taxonomy (NCBI): domain Eukaryota; kingdom Viridiplantae; phylum Streptophyta; class Magnoliopsida; order Sapindales; family Sapindaceae; genus Dipteronia; species Dipteronia sinensis. The sequence goes on from CM065642.1 coordinate 16,482,884, forward strand.
CGGAGCTTTTATGAAAAAGCTCGGAGCTTATATGAAAAAGCTCGGAGCTTTTATGAAAAAGCTCGGAGCCATATCCAAAAAGCTCGGGCAGGGCAATTCATGAAAAAACTCGGGCAGTTTAAGAAAAAGCTCGGAAAAAGCTTGGAAAAAGCTATGAAAAAGCTCGAAGACTTATTAAAAATGTTTGGAGATTCAAAATTGACAAAACTAATATCCTTGAAAAAAGCTCGGACAACAATTTAAAAGGCTCGGATAGTTTTACAAAAGGCTCAGACACAGTGTTAAAAGTCTTGGACCCAGATCTTCATCATCTTATACATAAATTTTACCAACTCAATTTTCAGACAAGTTTATTGTAGAGAGAGAGAGAGAGAGAGAGGAGTTACTGAGTTCATTGTTTGAAGCGTGGAGATAGAAGTACAAACAGAATAAAAAATTGATTATTTAAGGGCAATTTTGGTAGTTCACCATAATAGGTGCCTTTTAAACATAACTTATTAAAGCAAGGACGTTGGTGCAACACACCTCCAAAAAAGTGACATTTATCACCATTTCCACCTCTACTATATTGTACTTGATTGAATTGTATAGAAATGTATTGTACCGGACAATACAAAATAAAATTTAATACTATATGGTGTTTGGCTTCCGATCATACAAATTGTTTGGGGAATTTTAATTAGCCTAACACGTCAGCACAAAATGGAATTGGACATCCACGTCGCTAGACCATATTATCAACAAATCAACAAAAGACACATGGCAGCACGCACCGCGTGTAGAAGCAACCTTAAGTCACTAGACCTATTCGCCAACATATGAACTAGGTCGTCTGAATTCATGACAGCTCGTCAAAGCAACCTTATGCGGAGAGCATAACCAACTCGTCACACAAGCAATATTCCGTGAAATACAAAATCTTTGGCAAATCACTAACAAACCAAGAATTCACAAAAACCATTCCAAAATAAGGAAATGGCAATCGTCGTCAAAATGAAAAGAAAGAGAAAATCTCAGAAATTTGGAGGTTGACTTCTGCAAGGAAAGAATTCTCTATAAAGAACCGGAAGATCGCCAAGATACGATCTTCCCAGGATCTTGTGTCAACGCAGGATTTTGCTTTAATGACAAGAATTAGGTCGACAATGCTAGAAAATAGAGAGCAATACGTTGCTAGAGTGAAGGCATCAAACTTGTAATTGTAATCATCTTTCATATAGTGGAATTCGATCTTTTCTCATGTTGTTACGACGACCGTGGTTTGTTCACTGTCTTAAAGTCTTCCACATACAAAAACTCTGGTGTTGTTTATTGTTCTTGCTTATTTACTCAATACATACTACATTTATATAGAAGGGAGGTGCTTTGATAATAAGCTTCCTAGCTAATTTAAGCCTCGACTTGCCTACGTTTAATTGTTGGTAGCTAATTCGTCTACGGACCAAAAATCACCGTCAACACAAATATTTGCTACTACTTATAATTTTTAATTTAAATATGAAGTTTATAAATATATTTAAATAAAATATAATTTTAAATCATTAACTAAAAAATGTTAAAAATGAAATCTTAACATATGAGGCCTTACCTCGAGCAGCTAGTGCTGGCAATTTGGGCCGGGACCAAACGGGCTAGCCCGGCCCGGCTCGTTTTTTTCGTGGGCTTAGGCCGGGCCGGGCCGGTCCGCTAGCGAAACGGGTAAGGTTTAAGCCCGTTGCACTGGTGGGCCAGGCCCACCTTTGAAAAATACCGGGCCGGGCCCGGTAAGGCCCGCAGCCCCAAAAAAATGCGGTCCGTCAGGAAAAAAAATTTCAATTTTCTGGTGGGCTCTTACGGGCCGCCAGAATTTTTTTTTCAAACTTTTTAAAATTTTGAATTGAGGGGTGGCTTTTATAATTAGCCAGGTGACCGTTAGGAGGGGAAAATATTCAAAACTTTTAAAAATTACATTTTTTTAAATCTTTTACAATGTTTTCCAATTATACCCTTACCTAACTTTTTCCTATAAATACCCCATAACCCTCACCTCATTCTCTACATTTTCTCTACTTCCCTACTCTCTTATTCTCTCTATTCTCTACAATCTCCAACATCTCTCACTCACTCTTTCAACTCTTTCAACTCTTTCAACTCTTTCAACCATATCTCACCACAAATATAATACGAAATTACAAAAATATTATTCATCGAAAACTAATTAAGTGTTGTATGAAATGAATTATACATTATATTTCATATTAAAATTAGTACATTAATTACTTAAAAATTATTACAATGTATAAAAAATAATATTGTATTAAACAAAAATTTGGAAGCCCGACGGGCCTGTGACGGGCCGGCCAGTTAAGGCTCTAACGGGCCTGTGACAAGTTGGCCTCGTTTAAGGCCCGGCCCGGTCTGTCCCTACATGGGCCTTGGACCCAGGTCAGACCCCCTTTTTTGTCTAACGGGCTGGCCCGGCCCGGCCCGGCCCGTTTTACAGACGGGCCTAACGGGCCCAGGGCCTAATGGGCCAGGTCTGCCCAGTATTGCCACTACTACTCGAGCATATGAGGCCTTTCCTCCAGTAGAGGATGCCATCTTTTGGTTTGTGAAGCCTAAAGAATCGGCCAAAGGAGTTGACCACGGCATGGAGTTCATAGAGGTTCACAAAGGTTTCTCTCGTAGAAGTTAAGGAGTTGGCACACAAAGGGCGGTACATAGAGGTTAAGAACTTCACAGAGGTTCACAGAAGTTAGGGAGTTGGCACACTAAATGCAGTACACTAACCGCGGTGTCAACCGTAGAAGTTCATAAAGGCTTCTTTTTAGCTTGTATTGTCCAATTTTATGAGTGAAGTTGGTTCCATAGAGCAACATTGAGGACACTGTTGAGTTTAGGTTTGAGGGTGTGGACAACCCTCATTGTGTTATGTTCATTTTTGTCGTGTTTTTTTTTGTTTTTGTTTTTGTGTGTTTTAGTTAGAACATTTTCAAATCTCTGCAAAAAGTGTCATGTTTGAATATTTCTGAGGCAAATGTTTCTTTAAAACTGTATCAATTGGTGATGAAATTAATTTTTTCACCTTCATTGCATTCTTATATTTTTAGTGCCGATTCCGAATATATAAAGAATGTAAAATTCTGGATGGCGGTTCAAAAGTTATGAGTGTTTCTTCGACCAAAGGTCAAGGGCAATACCCTGTTTTTGCGAAATCGCGCTTACACTGTTTTTATCGTCCATTTTCTCACTTTTCCAATTCGAATTATGAAATATTTTCCAAAGAAAAGTGTGTATTTATATGTCTACTTTATGGTGTAAATATTTTGTCAAATGATTTTGAGTTCTTTAAAAGATATGCACTAGAAAGCAGACATTGGACGAATTTGAATTTGACAGTTTTTCTAGAATTTTTAGCCTCTATGTTAAGTTGTTTCTTCATGTGCTGATAGAGACATGTCATGCATGCTTTTAGCTTTGTGCATCTGTTGAGGTGGATGAGACCTTTGTGGAGACTACCCTTGTGAGGTTTTTGTTCCTATTAACCTTTCATTTGATAGGGTCTATTTTGTTTCTACTCTTAAGCACTTTTCTTATTCTTCAAATATATAGGTTGATCTCTATAGGTTTTGCATTGGACATTAAAGAACAATCCTCTTAAGATATCACATGTGTGTTTGCTTTGCTTTTGTGTTGGTTGATCATTGAGAAGTGATGTTAGGCAATGTGTGCTTAAACTATTAAATGGACATAAACACTTACTCCTACCCTATTTGTGTGCTCCCTAAGCCAATTTGAAGCCAAACACATGAGCCGTTTTTTTCATTACACACACTTCCAACGAACCAAGCTACTATATATAATGAATACGTACCTAATTATCTTGGGACCATATGGTGATGAAGAAGGTAGTGATTATTGGGGTGTTCTGTGATTACAATATATTTAGTTGGGAAGAAAACAAATAGTTTCTCGGGTTGAATTGTAAATTATAATTACTAGGGCTTGAATGTAAAGGTTCAATGTATAAATATTTGTAATTGTAATTCAAAAGAAATGAATGGTGAATCAAAAGAAAAAAAAAAGAAAAATCAATATCTACTTAAAAAAAATGGGAGTATGAAAAAGTGTTAGAACGCAAAAAGGAAGCCTAAATGTAGACCACAATGTAATGTATTTTGGACTATGTAATTGTATTGTAGATGGTTAACAAAGTCCTTTGATAAATACTTCTCCGGATTACATTATTGCATTGTAGATGGTCAGCAAAATCCCATGTTATAGTCCTAGGTTTTGTTTTCATTTTCCCATTCTTTCTTAGCCTACACCCGTGACCCTATTACAACCAATGAAAAGACCTAACATATCTCTTGGTAATGCATGCTTGAGAAGTTGCATGTGCTCTATCTATGCTTTTAATATTTGATTCGTTCATGAGATCTTTTATACTTATATGAGCGTCTTTCTAATTATACTCATATGCATTTACATTTTGATTTCCATGTACCTAAACTCCATGTTGCATATGTTTGAAGAGTATTATCGCCTAGGTTCTGAGTGAAAATATGAGCTATCTCTTGTGAGAAGTAGAATTCGAGGCAAATTTTATCTTGGGCATTCGAGCGTAGTTGTTTTGTAAACTGAAAGCATCCTAAGTATTGGCATACATGCATTGCGTGATGTATTGATTTATATGACATAATTTGAGATTTTAGCATGCATGTAGCCTTTGTTGGTATGTGTGGATTGCATCTTAGCCTTTTATCTCGCAGAGTTACATTTGTAGGTGTCGTAGTTGTAAATCTTTAGGAGACTATAACTCCTCCTACTAGGATCGCCTAGAGGTTTAAAGGCTTGTGGCACATGCTAAAGGCCATCGTGTTTCCTACGGAAGTGGACTAGCTTACGTCGTCTGTGTATGTCAAAAGATTTATATTTTGTATTTCTACCTCGCAAGTGCACGAGTTAACAGACTAGTATAACAACAAGCAAGAGTATCGTTCTGTAGAGAGGTGTCATACGTCAACTGTCTTAATTTTTAGTGTTTATTGAAAGCATGTAAATAAGAATGCAGAAAAGGTGAGAATGGTGTGTTGTAAAGTGTATGTGTGTGCGGTTATGTGTGAAGGCGTGGAAATGAAAACATCTTAAAACTAAATGAACTTAAACTAAAGATAGAAATGTAACCGATACTTGCCTTTCTAAATTACTTTACTCCTAAGCTAAGTTAATCTACTTCTAAAGGCAAAACACCCTAAGTTACGAAAATAAATGTGGTTTGGAGAGATGCAGGATAATGTACACACAAGGGGCAATTAGTTCACCAAATGCAAGTGCACAACTAGTGGATTATTAGACAATGAAATTCATTCAATTCAAGGCAAGGGCTCGTTCTCACGATTAAGGAGTTTCGAAACCAAATCACCTCTTGATAAGGATCATTCGTTGACTAAAGAAACCGAAATCAAGTCATCACTCCCCATTGGCCATGGAAGAGCAATTATGTCTTAGGGCCAAAGACTCATTAAGCACCGGAAGTCTAGAACATTAAGCCAAAACCTACTCTAGCAATGACCATGCATAGAACAAGTTTCACCCATTCTTTTAGAGCTAAGTGGTCAAGATCGTACCTGGATGGCCCTCCAAGGCACACCCCTAACCTATATACACTCAAACATATCCAAACAAGGCATTTCGACCATTAATCAACATACACACACAAATGAGATATTTGATTACAACTACTCTTATATTAAGTTAATCTACTCATAATCTCATCCATGAACACATATCAATTTCCAATCTCCACACACATGCATATTAAGATAAGATATTAATCAATAACAACAAGAATGAATCAAAATCCAAATCGAATCTAAAACAACCTTCACATAAATTAGCACAATATATGTTTACAAATATTCCCAAGTGGGGATTACACATTTAGAAAACAAGAAATACAAGAATAAGAGTAAATAAGAGAATCTCCAAGAGCTCATTGCTTTCCTAGCTCGAAATTGGTCAAAAGGCCCTCTTTTCTCCTTGCAATCTACTCTAAGATGGGGTGGAAGATGTGTAGAAGGTGATAATGGTGAGGCATTCATGGAGGAGAACCTTCATGGAGCTTTGGAAGCCTTGATCTCTCTTATTTAGGGGCAGAAGATGAATAAGAGGGTTGAAGTGTGTAGTGTGGGAAGTTATGTCACGAAATTTGTAAAATTATAAAATACCCTCATAATGGAAAATTACCAAAACATCCCCTATATGAAAAATTGGCATAATTCTTCCTTAATTCAGCGGCCATGGGGTGCCGAATTCTCTGATATTTTTTGGCGGCTGCTGACTGCCGAATCCTCTGATCATTTTCAACGGCCCATAGCCGCAGAATCATTTGGGCGCCAAATCCTCTGAAGTAAATTGAGAGTCCTCAACCACCGAATGGTTTGGGTTCCGAATTGGAGATAAGAAATCTACAGACTCTGGCCTTGACTTGGTGAGCTCACCTCACCTAAGAATGCCACCACAATTAGGCCTTTCTCTTGGATGTGTTTGGTCTTGACTTGGTGAGCTCACATCACCTGATAGGGCCACCATAAAACTCACAGTTTGACTCAATGATATGGCATGGACTGCTGATGAATTACATTTAGGTTCCTGCATTCTCCCAAAATCTCAATAACTTCAATCCTTCCTTAACATATACGTTTTTGCCCCTTAAAAATGGTTGTAAAACAAAGTTGGCGATGTGCCGCGGTCCCAATTTCCCATCCTGGCTAAACTGCCGATCGGCCGCGGAAACTATTGGAATAGCAGGTCGGTGTCAGGTTCTTTAATGGGTGATGCGGTCTAGCTCGACGGCACTTTGACCGCGGAAATGACTATTTTTGCTTGTTATGGTTGGCTTCAATGCACGCCGATGTCCAGCATGAGGATGCTTGGACCGCATCAATTTGCATACTTTCCAATTCTTCACTTTTTGCGCACTTTTGACTCCCAATCTTGACTTTAAGCTCAAACACCATTTGAAGGGAACATATACCTACACATGGCTCACAAAACACATTATATACAAAAACATGCTCGAAAACGAGCACAAAAGCTAGGAAATGGGGACCTCAAAGTATATAAATCATCAGATCATGCCGCGCGCTCCGTGGACGTAGGCAAATTGTTGAACCACATAAAATCTTTGGTGTCGACTTTTTCTTCTTATTGCTTTCATATTATTTGCGTGTGTGTGTGTGTGAGATTTTTGTTATAACAACATGGTCCACTCCAAACTATGATGTTACTGATATCATAGAGTTTTTTTTACTGTATTCATTTATTTGTCTAGGATGATGAAATGTACAGTGTTGAAAATATTATTAACTCTGCCATTATAGACCTGGAGGTGAAGGTGTTGGGTGTGCAACCAAAGTCCTATATTGGCTAGACATGGGGATGCTTATGGGTATATAAGTATGGACACTATCTCCATTGGTATGAGATCTTTTGAGTAAAGTCCCAAGAGCAAATCTGTGCTTGCTTAGGCCCAAAGTGGATAATATCATACCAATATGGAGAATGTGGGTTCCATACTTATAACAATTGGTATCAGAGTCGTGCCTTAGACTTGGCAAGAATTAGCTAAACCAAACCAGGAGGTGGTGGGCCCCCGTTTAGCTCGCGATGGATCTGTGATGTTGAGCTCTCGAAGCATGCGATGCTCCAGTGCTTTGCGTAAAGCGTGTGCTTCGACACGGTGGAGAGGAGTACATGACCTTGATGGAGTGGTGTCTCTTAGCATGACGGTTATATGATCGCTTGAGGGGAGGCCTAGACCATAAAGATAATGATGGTCCTTTGTTCGAGGGGAGGATTGTTGGGTGTGCGACCAAAGTCCCACATTGGTTAGACATAGGGATGATTATGGGTATATAAGTATGGACACTATCTCCATTGATATGAGGCCATTTGCGTAGAGTCTTACAAACAAATCCGTGCGGGTTTAGGCTCAAAACGGACAATATCATACCAATATGGAGAATGTGGGTTCTATACTTATAACATAAGGGTGTGTTGAGATGGCCCACGGGCTACGGGGAGGCATGTTCTAGGGATCAGTATGCTGTTGGAATTTGGCACACAATATAGCTAAAATGTATAGAAGTCCTTCATTGAGTCTTATGGCAAGACATGCTGAAGATGCAAATGGCCGGTGAAGCTTCAATTGAGGTTTCTCTGAAGTTGAAAAGATTAGTTTCCGAATTACAGGTAAAATTGTTGTTTATTTCATTCACTACACTAATTCTTTTATTCACCATTTGGTGCAAAATAAATTAATAGACATCGAAGATTCATCAGTGGAATAGCAAGAAAATCAAAGATTGAGCATCCAACTAACTTAACATATTTTGGTAGAATCTACATCACAAAATTTTACCTTTCATATGTTACTTTCAAGGTTAAAGGACAGGATTTTTGTTTGCATACCTGCTAATTCTTGATGCACCTATATATGTGCTGCAATAATATAATTAAATCAATTTTTTCAATTTTATAGGAGTGATTCGGAGATACAACATGTGCTTATAAAATTTTCTTTCACATTTCAGGAAGAAAAGGTTGAAATGGAATCGATATTTGAAATGTTTAAAGACAACTTAAAGATGATATGGGACCATTTCTTGTGCTGTGAGCAATTTTATTCATAAATAGTGGATTTTCAAGCCTCCTACTACTCTCTTTTTATTCTTCTTGTTTGTTTGTAGTGAAGTCATGAGTTTGTCAAATGAAGAAAGTGATCCTTGATGTCATAGAATAGACTCATAGCTGCTCTATTCCGAATTGTTAATTTTCTTTTATCTATTTTCATCTCTCTGCATGATTGAAAATTGGATGATTGAAACATGATCGACTGCAAAACTGGTTAGATAATATTTAATAGGTGGAGGCTTTTATAAAAGTAAAACCAGTTATACTTCTCTCTTGCTTCTCCAATCCAAGTTTTTCACCTCTGTGGCTTCTCAGAAACTTTTGGTTTCATTGTAAAGATTTGATATGCAATATGCGTTTCGTGATTATTCACACTTATCGTGAGGGCAATTTAGTTGTATATACTATGGCTAATAAAGGTCTTAATAGTTCTGGGTTTGTTTGTTGGGATTTACCTCCTCCTTGTATTCAGAAGCAACTTCTTCTTGATTCTTGGGGAGTTCATTCAAATTTTTTTCCTTTATTCTTGGGGATGCACTCAATGAATGATTTGGTCTTTTTTACAGGTCTCTTTCTGTTGAAGAGTTGAAGACCTCTCTCTCCATTATTTTTTGTCGCCGAACCATCGTCTCCGTGCCCGGAGAAACATAAACCAGAACCGCCATGAACGCCGTGCCAGCATCCTTGACAGTATGTAGTTGTACCTCTGCTACCATTTCTTCCGCTACTTGTACAAAATCTAAATCTAGGAGTTGAAATGTAGTTCAGCGCCGTCACGGGCTGCATCGAGGAGAATCGTAAGATTGATGAGAGATTGAGAGGAATCCAGGACTGGTTGATGAAAGAATCGGAAGATTTATCGCAAGAAGAAAAATCAATCGACAAAACCTTGGTTTCAATTCAGCGAAACTTGGTCTGAACAATTCGTGCAGCTCCATGATTTTATATTTTTATATATTTTTTTTTGTAAAAGATTTCTAGGTTTCTTTTTCTGCAATTTGATTAAAGATGAAGATTGGTGAAGGGGTTGAGTTTGATTACCTATTTTTTAATATGAAGATTTCTTCAAGTTAGTTAAGGATGGAGATTGAAGATTTATGAAATTTCTACTAAATGATTTTTGCTCTGTTGATTGAGGATGATAATTTAGATTGATTACCTATTTATTTTCGAGAATTTGGAGACTATGATTCCGGCATAAGAAAAAATGGGGAAAAGAAAGGTCTTCACCAGAAAGAACGCGTGAAAAAGAGAAGTCAAAAATTAAATTTTAAATTGGTTTTAAACAGTATCACACACGTGTCACTCAATGAATGCATCCGATGAACCAACATCAGATTCGACCGTGATCCATCGGATGCACCCAAATTTTTCTCCTAAAAGTCCTTGCGTGAAAGCTGTGCCACGTTGAAGCCAATCATGAAAGTTTCATTCGGAACAGCTGGTTTCCCTAATTTTTAATTAAAAAGAAATATAAGTTTAAAAAATATTTTACCTACAAAAACAATATAAAAAATAAGGTTTAATTAGAATAAATTAACCTTCAAAATTTTGGTAGTAACTATGTTTACGGTCGTGGTAACTACATTAACAGGTTTGGTAACCACTTAACTATTTTATGATTTTATTTTTTCAAATTTTGACTTATAACTACTTTTACGACCTTTGTAATCATTTTTACGGTTTTTGTAATCACATTTATAGTTTTGGTAACCATTTAACGATTTCTTCACAATTTTGCTTGTAACTATGTTATGGTCATGATAACTATCTTTATGGGTTTGGTAACAACTTTTACGGTTTCTGTAATCATTTCATAATTTATTTTTCAAAACTTGACTTGTAACTACTTTTACGACATTGGTAACCACTTTTACGATCTTGGTAATCATTTCACGGTTTCTCAAAATTTTGCTTGTAACTATGTTTATAGCCATGGTAACTACATTTACCAGCTTGGTAACCACTTTTATTGTTTCGGTAACGATTTCATGATTTTTTTTTCTATCATAATTTGATTTGTAACTACTTTTACGGTTTTGGTAACCATTTTTTTAGTTTGCTACACACTTTTACGGCCATGGTAACCATTTCACGGTTTCTCAAAATATTGCTTGTAGCTATGTTTATGACCATGGTAACTACATTTACGGGCATGGTAACAACTTTTACGGCTTCTGTAACGATTTCATGATTTTTTACAAAATTGGACTTACTAATTTTACGGCTTTGGTAACTACTTTTACGGTTTTGGTAACAATTTCATGGTTTCTCATAATTTTGATTGTAACTACGTTTATAACCATAGTAACTACCTTTACGGGGTTGGCAACAACTTTTACAGCTTCGGTAACCATTTCATGATTTTTTGTTAAATTTGACTTGTAACTACTTGTACGGCCTTAGTAACCACTTTTACGGTTTTGGTAATTACGTTTACGACCTTGGTAACCCTTTCATGGTTTCTCAAAATTTGACTTGTAACTACTTTACGACCTTAGTAACAATTTTTACGGTTTTGGTAACCACTTTTACAGAATTTGTAACCATTTCATTGTTTCTTCAAAAAAGTGTTTCACAATTTCTTCAAAAAGTTGCTTGTGACTACATGTACAATCATGGTAACTACGTATACTGCCATGGTAACTAGCTTTACGGGGTTAGTAACTACTTTTATGGCTTTGGTAACAATTTCATGATTTTATTTTTCAAAATTTGACTTGTAACTATTTTTATGGCATTGATAACCATTTTTACGACTTTGGTAACCACATTTACCGTCTTGATAATCATTTCATAGTTTTAATTAATTTTTATATTTCTTATATTTTAAATTAGTAAAATCAATTTAAATTAAGTTCAAATTAATTTATGTCTTTTCAGATTTAAAAAAATATATTTATTATTAATAAAAAGAATAAATAGAATCCATTTAATAGGTTACATATGCCTTTTACCCAATTGGAAAAAAATTGAAAACAAAAGTATAAAACAGTGAAAACATCCAAATATCATTTTCAATTTTTGTTCAATAAAAGTGAAAAACATGTTTTTTTTTCATGTTTTTTTCGAATAACATGTTCAACGAATGTGTTTTTACTATTTTTCGTTTTCATAAACAGTAAACCTTAAGGAATAGACCCATAATATTTATTGTTTATATAATTTAATTTATTTAGTAATTTTTAAATTTATATTTGAATAATATTATATTGTTAATATTTAACCTATTTTATATGATTATAATTAGTATTCATAAACTAATAAAATTAAACAATTTTAATTAATTAGTTATCCTGTAAAAAGGTGTGGTTTTAGGTTGGTTTATTATATTAAATACAACTATAAAATGCCACACACCAAACCACGCACCAGCCATGCACTCACTCCATGCCACACTCTAAACCACGACAAAAACTTGGGTGCAGCGGGATGCACTAAGTAACCCCCACCCAGATGTTGCCACGTGAGCAAAGTTGCTTATGTGGCAGTATCAGGACGGGTGATGCATGGTGCATCTGATGCACCCAAGAATTTCTCCAAAACCACACACCAGCACGTACATTCACTCTAACCGGTCACACCGGTTTTAAGTTTATAGAATATTATATATTTTAAATAAAATACGTTTTACAATTTATCTGTTCAACCGTTGGATGATATTTTTTATCATCAAACGGTTATAATAGCTTTTAAAAAGCTTCAGCATCACAAAAGGAATATTTTTCCCAGTATAATTGCCATTCCCCAACGCTACAGGAAACGTATGCATCCTCCGTTATGATTGTCCGATGTGAAGAAATTAGCCACATGTCAGGATCACATCGGTGAATGCGAAGAGATTTTTGGCATTGTGGGTCCATATTCGTTTTCCTGTCTCCTTCAAAAGGTAGACCAAAAAGTCCGCTTCAAAACTTCTTCAGGTGGGTTTACATAATTGAAGTCTTCTGTTTCTTGTTGTTGTTTGTGTAATTGTGTGTGTATATAAGTAATAAGGGTGGAGACGACTGATGAGCCTCAATAGATCATGAACAACAACTTGTAAGACTTTGAAATCTTTACTGAGCAGAACATATATTTTCTTTCTGGTATGTGCTCTCATTTCTTTGTAAATTGTTATTTCTTTTGTGGGTCATTGGAGTTTTTCTTGTTTTATGTGAGTTTCTGGGATGGTTTTAAAGTGTTTGGTTACTGAGAAAACCGAAGAAAGTGAGATCATTTATAACTGTAAATTGTATGATCTTACTGTTTTGTGTTCACTATGACTACTGACTTACAATAACTACTTAATTTCAAATTTAAAATGATTAAATATTAACACATCCAAAGTAAAATCAGTAATGTTTAAAATTTTATAATATGTACCGTAAATCTGTAATCTTTTTTTTTAATAGTTAGTATTTGTTTGGTAACTAAGAAAACTGAAGAAAGTTAAGGTTTTGATTGTTAATCAGTTAATATTGTTTCCTTAGAAACTAAAAGTGTTCCAAATGTAACAGAAGAAACTTGGAATCTTTAAGTGTTTGTATGGATTTGTGTGTGACATGTATTGTATTAAATTGTGAGCATAAATATTCCATTAAAATTGATTTTTCATCTCTATTAGGCTTTTTATGCGTACAAAGTTGGTGTCTTTATTGTAAATGGCTTACATTCCACCACACAAGCGACTTTCAAAGGATTCAGAGAGGCCATCTCCAATTCCAGAACGGCTCGTTCCAAAGTTTTCGAGAAGAGTAAACTTGAAATCATCATCCAATGCCAACCATAATTCAAAAAGGATTTTATGTGCAGATGCAAGAAACACCATATCAGCTAGACGTTACATCGTTGGCTTGGATGCTGATAATCAGTTTCCTTCTTATGTCCACCTTGTGCCAACTTCAGTTGAATCCTTCAAGCTGAGAAGGTTTGAGATTCCCCTTGTTTTAGTGAACAGCCATCCAGCTACTAAAGGTTACTATTCTGCGCTTTTTATTATTGCCTTAATATAAAAATTCTCATATGCAGATCTCGTCGTGGGGATCACTTATTGTCATATGTAACAATCAGTTCTATAGCTAAAGACTGATTGTCATGAGCGGGGGTTTGCTTATGAGAAGCGTCCGTTCTTAAAATTTCTTAGTATTGACACATTGTATATTGTAGAAATTGATGAAGAGGGTGCGACTATTTCGAGTACACCATTGGAACCTAAATCTAGTACACCTTGGGAATCTGTGGCAGCTGATGTATGGCCAAATTTGTTATCTGAGTTTGAGATTTTGAGGAACATGTTCGTGTCTAATGATAAGTTGGATGAAGTAAAGCCAGCAATTTTTGCCAGATTTGGCAAGATTCTCTTCCATCCGTATGTGATTGATCTTTACCTTATTATTCAGCAATTGTTTTACTTGTTTGGTTGGCTTGAATGCTACATATTAGACATTTCCTTTGCTCATTTTTCTTTAGATACTAAATTTAATATGTAAAAAAGCAGGAATGCTTCGGTGAGTTTAGAAAGTTTAATAAAAGATCGAGTTGCCGAAACTACTTTGAGACAGATGAATACATCATTTTGCACAGATATGCCTTCTTCGTATATGGAAAACATTATAAGTGAAGTTGCACCAAAGATTGGTTTTGATCTTGAAGAGGATAAGGATAGGTTTCATATCTTGGTACTTCATTTGCTAAACTCTGCATTTTATGACTATTTTTTTTCCATGCACTTCTGATTTATTGAGCTACTGATTTGTCTACTCTTTTACTTGTACGTGTAGTTGTCTGACGGCACTAAACCAAAAATTCCAGATCTTTATTGCAAATGTCGCATGAAAGAAGATAAAAAGCTTGAGCTATATAAGGTAAGTACCCTTCTGAATTACTGTGCAATTAGCTAACCAGATTCATACCTCATATTGTCAACAATCTCTACCTTTTTCTATTTGTTCTATATTTTTCTTCTAGGTCGAAACGAACCCATGTCGGTCGGCAACCAAAGACATATCATTCATTGATAAGAATCTTGACCTGAGGCTGGCATTATACACCAAGAGGATTTTAACTTCTCTAACTGTAAGTTAATCTAAAACACGTTACATTTTTTCTGTTTCTTTATTTTATCATGCTCAAATTTAACCACAGGCCATGCTCCATTTCAGACTATGATGTTACTAACATCATTTATTTCTCCAGGATGATGAAATGCACAGTATTGGAAATATTATTAACTCTGCCATTATAGATCCGGAGGTGAAGGGTGGGTTGAGATGGCCGTACGGGAAGGCATGTTCTGGGGATCGGTTTACTGTTGTTGGAATTTGGCACACAATAGCTAAAAAATATAAAAGCCCTTCATTGAGTCTTATGGCAAGACATGTTGATCGATTTGATTTCGTGGATGCATATGGTGTAGCTTCAATTGAGGTTTATCTGAAGTTGAAAAGATTAGGTTCCGATTTACTGGTAAAAATGTTGTTTATTGCTTTCACTACACTGCTTTTATTCACCATTTGGTTGCAAAATAGCTTACAGACATTAATTGGAGATTCATTAGTGGAACAGCAATGAAATCAGAAATTGAGCATCCAACTAGTTTAACATATTTGGGTAGAATCTACATCACAAAATTTAGCATGTCATATGTTACTTTCAGTGTTAAAGAACATGATTTTTGTTTGTTTACCCTGCTTCTTGATGCATTTATGTTCTGCAAAAATTTATACCACATGTGCATATAAATTTTTCTTTCAAATTTCAGGAAGAGAAAGTTGAAACGGATTCGATATTCGAAATGTTTAAAGACAACTTAAAGATGATATGGGATCATTTCTTGTGCTGTGAGAAATTTTATCCATAAATATTGTATTTGCAAGCCTACTGCTATGCTACTCTCTTTTTATGCTTCTTGTGTGTTTGTGTTTGTAGTGAAGTTATCAGTTTGTCAAATGAAAATATAATAGACTCATAGTTCCTCTCTTTTGAATTGTTAATTTGTCCTAATTTTCTTCTGTCTATATTCATCTCTCTGCATGATTGAAAATTGGATGAAGAAACATGAGCGCAAAACTTGTTACAAAAACTCTTTTTTCACTAAATTTGAAATTATTGAATATTTTTTATTTGTGTATCTTTTAAAGACATTATAATTAATGGACCATTAAATAATTTTGAGAAAATCTTTGGCTCCTATTATTATATTTAAGATTTATGTTTCAATGTTAACTATCCATTTTTTTTGTTGTTGAAATATTACAATAAAATTGGGTTCAAGACGGCGGGGTATACAACTCGAACTAAAACCCTTATGATATTAGTATTTATCAACCTCATCACGTTCTGTATTTATACATTTTTAAAATAGAAATAATTGCACTAATTAGTATTATAATAGTATTTTCTCAATATATATATATGAATTGATGAATATATATTTTAAATAGTAATGGAGGTTTATAACCTAATGGACCTGACATTAACAATTCCAATGTGTGTTTTTTATTTTTAAATTCCATATGTAGTGCCGGTGATTCGAGCTGAGACATTGCTAAAATGAAGGTGATTCGAGCTGAGACATTGCTAAAATGAATGAGCGTCTTTCATAACTGTTCCAGTGTACCACAGTGAACAGCAACAATTCCAATGTTAAAATTACAATGTTTCAGATGTTGTTGCCATGGTATTTCGATAAAATTGGAGAAGTATCAATATATTCCCTCAGTTCTCTGGAAAAATTATAAAAAAAATGGCTCAATATGGTCCTTTGTTATTTAACCATTAGTTAAACTTAACTATTTCAAGACTAATTTGGTATTATAACACACAACTCAAGGAAAAAAAAGATCAATAAATTGAGGAGATTCAAATTGCATCTTTTCATTCATGAAGGTAGATCAAATCTGGATCTCCCACTCGTTCATGGGGACATCTATGGTTCTCCAACTCACTAATACAGATCTATTAGTGAGTTTATATATATTTGTATGTTTGTGTGTGTGTGTGTGCGCGCGATAGAGATTGGATCTCCATCTTTGTGTAGATAGAGATTCTTTGATGGATATTCATCTATGAGATGAATCTCTATATGGGGGATGAAGATTTAAGGTGGAAGCCGTGTCACCTCCTCCTTCAAGGAGGCATGACCTCTCCTTTCAAAACACAAACACACGAGAGGCGCCTCCTCCCTAAATATGTGAGGATCAGGCTATTGAAGACTTAAAATGGACCTTAAGGTCTCGTTTGGTGTGTGAGATTGAACTGTTTTATAGGATTGGACGGGATTAAGGTGAGATTAATGTGAGAATGGGGTTGGATTAGACTAGACTAAATTGACATTAACCCATTTTTGGAGAAACGTGGAATTGGACTTAATTAATGATATATTTTATTCGGATAAACATGAGGCTTGACTAAATATAATAATATTTTAAATGTGATAACATTTTGAAATTAAATAAAAATTTATTAATGTGAGATTGGGGTTGGATTTGACTAGACTAAATTGATATTCCATATTTGGAGAAACGTGAAATGGATTGAATTAATGATATATTTTATTTGGTTAAACATGAGGCTAGACAAAATATAATAATATTTTTAATTTGATAATATTTTGAAATTGAATAAAAAATTATTGAAATAAATTTTTTAAGAAAATAATTATTTTAATTTATATATTATGAAAATAAAAATATTAACAAAATATTATTATATCATGCATAGATTTATATCTTTTTTAAACAATTTTAAAATTTATAATTTTTTATTTAATAAAAAACACTTAAAAACTATATTTTGTAATTCAACCTCGATAGTGCACGAGTCAAGAGACTAGTATAGCAACAAGTAAAGGATATCGTTCCGTAGAGAGGAGTTATCCATCAACCGTATAGAGTTTTTGTGTTTATTGAAAGCATGAAATAGAATGCGGATGTGGTGGGAATGATGTGTATGAGGTGTATGCATAGTGTGGTGTGTGCGAAGGAAATGTAAATAAAAAGAATGCAATTAAAATAAAAGGAATATGGAGGGATGAGAATGATGTTTAAAATGACAAATAATTATAGGGTGGATATGAGAAATGCATGACAATGATCACACAAGGTTCAATAAGCTCACCATACATAAGTGCACAAATAGTAATTGTTAGACATTAAGGACAACCAATTAGTTAGGGGCTCGTTCTCACGATTAAAGGTTCTGAAACCAACTCATTTATTATTACGAATCATTCATTGATTAAGGAATAGCAAAATCAAATCATCACTCCCCAAAGGTCATGGATAGAGCAATGATGTCTTAAGATCAAAGATACATTAAGCACTAGAACATTGAACCAACCTAAGGCATTAAGCACTTCTAATTCAAGTTAAGGGCTTGTTCTCTCAATTATGAGATTCACAAACAAAAATCACTCCCCAAAGGTCATGGCTAGAGCAATTGTGCTTGTAGTCTCAACTAAGAGATTTGAGACCCAAATCACTCTCCAAAGGTCATGGTAGAGCAATTGTGCCTTTAATCCCTACCATTAAGCATATGAACATATAGTCAAAACCTATTCTAGCACGATCATGCATAGAAAAAGTTTCATCCATTCTTAAGAGCTAAGTGGTCAAGGTTAAACCCGGATTGGTCATCTATAGGAGGTACAACCGAAACCTACAAACACTCAATACCCATCCATACAAGTTGATTTCGACCTTCCATCAACTTACACACACAAATGAGATGTTTGATTACATCTACTCTAATAATTAAGTTAATCTACTTCTAATCCCATCCAAGAATACATATTAATTTACAATCTCCACACACATGCATATCAAGATACGAGATTATCAATAACAACATGAGTGAATCAAAACCCAAATGAATAAAACAACAACCAACATATATTGAGCACAAATTAGGTTTACAAATATTCCCAAGTGGGGATTACATATCTATAAAACAAGAAAAATAAAGAGATGAGTAAATAAGAATACAACCCTTGAAGAAATCCCTCAAAGAGCTACTTCCAAGCTTCAAGGCGAGAGGAATGGTCGCTTCGCAAGCCGCCTTACCTTCTGCGAAGGTGGGGCAGAGGATGAGGCTAGTGGTGAGGTGAGTGAGTTCGGTCGCCTCACCGGTCGTTGGCACACTGGTATGGAATTTCAATTTCGCGCACCGTTACTGAAAACACGTATATCTCCCTCTAGAAAACTCGGAATTGGATATGTAAGTGTCTCATTTTATGATTGACTTATTTCGTTGACAAAATCACATTTGGGGCAAACAAATTAAATGGTAGATTATGTGTTGAAGATCTTCCATCATCAAGGCATTGGACTCCAAGTGCTTTAAGAAATGTAGATTACTTGATTCTTCTCCTATTTGAAGAGATATAGTTGCATACACTCACTTGCATGCATTATACTCTTGATTACTTGCATTTGATTGATGCACTGTTTGTTATTCATCACACTCCTACACTTGCACATTTTTACATATTATATTACTGTGTTGTGTCTGTCTGGAAAAGAGGATTTTCCTCTTCACCGAGGTGCAGGTCGCTGGCTAGGCACATGCCTCCGCCGCGGTCCCAACAGGGGTTGGTTCCAGACTTGCATGCTTTGAGGACATGTGCACTTGTATGCACAGTGGTCACTGTCACGGTAATCATCAGTAGGTCCCTTGCTGCCTAGACCGCGGCTTGTGCTCTTGCATGCACAGCGGTCCCCGCCGTGATTTTGTCCAGACGATACACTGTTGCATGCACCGCAGTCTGGAAAACTTGCCCGAACTGCGGTCCAGCGAGCGGTATTGGCGAGATTTAGTTGTTGTTTTTAGAAACAGGTGTCATTTTGCTAGGGCTTGATATAAATATGTTCTTTTCCCTTCTTTGCCTCTTTAGAGCTTCAGAACCCATTCTCTCTCATTCTTTTTAGAGCTTAAGAGTAACTTGCAAGAAAAGGTAGCAAGAAACCATTTTTATTGTCCAAAACCCAATCACCCATCATTCATTCATGGTTCAAGTATCATCTAGCTTCATTTAGGATGTTTCTAAGCATAGGTCTTCATCAACATAGTTTACTTGGTAAGTAGAACACCATTCTCATCCATCTTTGTGTTCTTACTTAACAAGAAATCTCTTTTATACTTGTGTGCATCTAGATTAAATTTTTTATTATAAATAGAGATTTTTGTTGATGTTTGAGTTGTTATATTGTGATAGCTATTGCATCTAGGAATGCTTAGATTTCATATAGCTAAGGTATGAGCATGTCATATAGCAACATAATATCTAGGACTATTATACATGTCATTAGTAATTCCTAGATAAGCATTAAATATGTTGACCTAGCATTAATATTAGAATATTGTCATATATTCACATAGGTTATTTAATCTAAGCCTTGTGACTAAGTGAATTAGTGCACAAGCAAGTGGTCTAGAATCACTATTAAAGACGCGTTGGGTAGAGTGAAAGGGTTAGTGACCAAGAATGGTGTGACCTAGAGGTCAACCTAGGCTGTAAACTTTCATTCAAATAGTGGATTTAAGGACCGTGTGTGGCTAGAAGGATAGCCCGTGAGTTTTACCCAGTTGGAGAGTTACTCACGTAAATCAATCCTTGTGTTTTTATTGTTTTCCGCATTTTATCTTGGATTGATTGATTGCAAATATAGGGTAGCTTTATTAAAATTGGTTAAGTAGAAAAGTTGGTAATAAATCAACTAAAACCTATTCATCCCCCCTCTAGGTTATTAGACAGACGCATTGTAGTATTTTCAATTGGTATCAGAGCGGGTTCCTAGATATACTTAGGTGATCTTTGCTCTTGGTGTGTGTGTCTTGCATTTATGCCTTTTGATTGTTGCATACATTAGCATTCATCTCATTCATTCATACCCAAACACTATGAGTGGGAACGGAGGTGGACATGAAAGAGCCTCTAGCACAAGACCCCCTTTGCTTACCAGGGTGAACTATGCCTCATGGAAAGGCAAGATAAAGTCGTACATTTTTCAAATAGATGACTGAGTATGGATGGCAATAGAAGATGGCTACACTCCTCCAGAAACAACTCTTGAAGACGAAAGTGTGGTTCCCAAGCCAAAGTCGGAATGGTCATCTCAAGAGTTTGAAGTATCCAAGTGGAAAAACAAGGCCATGCATGTCATTCTTTGTGCTATGGATGACAATCAATACAAGTTGATTCAAACAACTAGGATTGCAAAAGTGGCATATGAGATTTTAGAGATGGCCCATGAGGGAACCAGTTGTGGTAAAGGACTCAAAGCTTCAAGTCCTCAAAACACAATTCGAGCAAATTAGAATGGAGGATCATGAGTGCTTCAACAACTTTCAAGTGAAGTTGATGGACATCGTCAACCAAAGCCATCAACTAGGTGACCCATATTCGGATAAGAGGATCAAGTAAAAGATTATGAGGTCACTTCTGGTAAGGTTTGAATCAAAGGTAAAGGTACTTGAGGAGAATAGTGACTACAAGAACATGAAGCCAAGTGAAGTTATTGGAAGGCTTCTAGCTTTATGAGTCTGGATGGGCTCCTACACCTACAAGCAAAAGAGCATAGTCCTTGAAGACCTCTAAAGTAGAGAAGGAGGAGGATGACTCAGATGAAGAGATGGCTTTCATTGTGAAAAGGTTCAAGAAGTTTATCAAGTTTGAAAAGAAGGGTTTTGGATCCAAGGAAATGAAATGAAAAATAAAACTCCCTTCAAGAAGGTTAAACTAAGTCAAGACAAGGTCACAAGGAAAGGGATCCAATGCTTTGAGTGTGGAGGTTTTGGATACATCTCCATGGATTGTGTCAATTGAAAGAACAAGAAGAAAAGAAATGCTATGGCCGCCACGTGGAGCGACAATGATGAGTTGGAAGAGGAAAGAGGATCCTCGGATGATGAAGACCATGTGGCAAACTTCATTGCCTTTGCATCCTCTCTTAAGAGTAAGGAATAAATAGATGATCAAGAGGAGGAAAGACAAAGTGAAGGTGACTCAAGTGATGAGAGATCTTCATCTCATTCTACAAATGGAAATGTAGAAGGTATGGACCTTGAAGGGTTCATTGAGCATTTTCAAAGCTCAAAGTTGAAGATGAAGAAAGAGGTTCAAAGACTTAAAAAAAGAGAACCTAAAGCTATCAACC
This sequence comes from Dipteronia sinensis, assembly GCA_033220585.1. Lineage (NCBI taxonomy): Eukaryota > Viridiplantae > Streptophyta > Magnoliopsida > Sapindales > Sapindaceae > Dipteronia > Dipteronia sinensis. The sequence goes on from CM065642.1 coordinate 16,504,696, forward strand.
GAAGTTACTCACTTGAATGGAGAGGCACATCAAGAAGCAAAATTCCATCTCCCTATCCACAGCTGAAGCAGAATATATAGCCGTCGGGAGAGCTTGCACACAACTCCTATGGATGAAGCAAATGCTTGTGGATTATGGCTTTGATCAAGGTACTCTAACCCTTTAATTTGATAATATGAGTGCAATTAATATTTAAAAAAAATCCTGTTTAGCACTCTAGAACTAAACATATAGACAAAAGACATCACTTTATTAGAGAGCTAGTTGAAAGCAAATGCATTGCACTTGAACATGTTAGCACAAATGATCAACTAGCGGATTTGTTTACCAAACCCTTAGACTCAACTAGATTCAAATCACTTAGTAGGTCTATTGAGATTTGTCATATGTCTTGATATGTTTGGTGATTGACCCTATATGGGGAGCTCAGGCAAATAGAGCAAATTGGCATAATAATGCATTGTGCTCATTGATAATCTTTATGCTTCTTTATTAATTGCTTGAGATGATTGGTTGTACATATGCTTATATGCCTTTTTTTAATAATTGTGCAACCTTGCTTTACTTGCAATCCATGTCATATTTGTGATCAAACATGCATTTTTGGCATAGGAAAATTTACTTTAGAAGTACATTTTGAATGACCTATGATTGATATCCATGACATGATGATTCTATGAATGACATGCTTTGAATTGATGTGCATGAAGAAACTCTTGAATGCTCTAAAAATGAATGCAAAAATTTTGTGAAAGCAATGTTGAGACTTCAACCAATAAGGATCTAGTATCCATTTAAAGGATTTTACAATCCACAAGTCTCTCTCTCTCTCTCTCTCTCTCTCTCTCTCTATTTATTAGTCGAACAAGGTCACTATCATACATGTATCGTACCCGGAAAAATCTAAAAGAGCGCAATAGTCGCTCATGTCATGTTTTGCTTATAAAGTTTGATATAATTGCTCTTTGAATTAAATTTATCTTACAAGTTATATCTTGCTTAATTCCATGACAAAGGGTGAAATTGGTTTGAATTCTTTTGGAAACCTTTGTTGTTTGCCTTGCTAAATACCATGATTTTTGGTCTTGAATATAACTTGTCTTATAAGCAAAGCATTCTTTCACACAATTTTCGTGAAATAAAACTCCTTGACTCTCTCTTACTTAATTGAGTTGCATAAATTTGCTTATATGATTATGCATTTGTGGTTGTGCCATAAGCTCTCCTTGCCAAGTGCTTACCAATTTAGGGGATACTCATTTGCCTATCTCATGACAAAAAGAGGGAGTAGTGTGAAGGTTAGGGGAGTTGCATATTAAGGGTTATTGACCATTTAGAGGGAGTTTTTTCCTTGGGAGAGTTGTTGTACTCATTGAGGGGAAGCATGTTGCATTGCATAGCATAACATGATTACATTATTTGATTGTATTGTTTTTATTTGCTATAGCTATTGCAATTTTTTTTTTGTTTTGTTGATAAAGAACCTCAAACACACTTGGTCTTGGAAGGTCCTTTTTCTGTTGATTGTGTGTAGGTTGGATGTTTCTACTAGCCTTGGATTGACTTGAACACGTTCAAGAATTAGATTATAGGGCTCATTGTAATGTCGAAATTAAATGTTGACCAACTTATTTTTATTGTTGTGAGGTAGCTTTGTGAGAGGTGGTTTTGTCACGAATAGCCAAAGGGGGAGATTGTAAGTGTCTCATTTTATGATTGGCTTATTTCGTTGACAAAATCACATTTGGGGTCAAACAATGTAAAGCCTAGATTAGGTGTTGAAGATCTTCCATCATCAAGGCATTGGACTCCAAGTGCTTCAAGAAAGGTAGATTACTTGATTCTTCTCCTATTTGAAGAGATGTAGTTGTATACACTCACTTGCATGCATTATACTCTTGATTACTTGAGTTTGATTGATGCATTGTTTTCTATTCATCACACTCCACACTTACACATTTTTGCATATTATATTAGTGTGTTGTGTCTGTCTGGAAAAGAGGAATTTCCTCTTCACCGCGGTGTAGGTCGCTGGCTAGGCACTTGCCTCCGCTGCGGTCCCAACAGCAGATGGTTTCAGACGTGCATGCTTTGAGGACCGCAGTCTGTGCACTTGTACCCACAGCGGTCCCTGCCGCGGTAATCATCAGTAGGCCCCTACTGCCTAGACCGCGGCATAGATGCAGAAGCTTAACATCCCCCCATAGAGATTTTTAGAAACCATCTCTACAGGGGGGATGGTGTCCATAAAAGGAACTTCATTCTCATCCAACTTGGTCAGTAGAACACCATTCTCATCCATCTTTGTGTTCTTGCTTAATAAGAAATCTCTTTTATACTTGTTTGCATCTAGATTAAAATTTTCATTATAAATAGAGATTTTTGTTGATATTTAAGTTGTTGTATTGTGATAGCTATTGCATCTAGGAAAGCTTTGATTTCATATAGCTAAGGTATGAACATGTCATATAACAACATGATATCTAGGAATATTATACATGTCATTATTAATTCCTAGATAAGCATTAAATGTGTTGACATAATATTAATTGCATATTAGAATATTGCCATATATTCACATAAGATATTTAATCTCTTTACGGATTGTTAAGCCTTGTGACTTAGTGGATTAGTGCACAAGCAAGTGGTCTAGAATCACTATTAAAGGCACGTTGGGTAGAGTGAAAGGGTTAGTGACCAAGAATGATGTGACTAGAGGTCAACCTAGGCTGTAAACTTTCACTCAAGTAGTGGATTTGAGGATCGTGTGTGGCTAGAAGGATAGCCCGTGAGTTTTGCCCAGTTTGAGGGTTTCTCACGTAAATCAATCATCGTGTTTTTTTTATTGTTTTCCGTACTTTATTTTGGATTGATTGATTGCAAATATGGGGTAGCTTTATTAAAATTGGTTAAGTAGAAAAGTTAGTAATAAATCAACTAAAACCTATTCACCTACCTCTAAGTTATTAGACACACGCATTGTAGTATTTTCACGATCTGTAAAAACCGTTTGAGAGTAGACTTCTGCGGATTTCCAAATATATGTGGAACTCATCGTGGTTGGATCTGAGGATGGAGATATGCCCTCCAAAAGTTGAATTTTATGCGCAAAACTCTCTGCCGCGGTCTGGTTTCCAACCTTGCGTACCATTACGAAAACAGTCATAAATCCCTCTAGAAAATCTGAAATTGCGATCCGTAAAAACCACTGGAAAGTAGACTTCGGGGGCTTTCCAAAAATAGATGGTACAAAACTCAATTCTATCTGAGGAGGGAGATATATACCCCGAAATTTGTGTGTTTTGCATGGGCACCTTACAATTTCACCTATTAACTTTTGGGAAATATAGTTGACCTGTGCCGCGGTCTCAATGTCGCGTTCTGGCTCAACGATGGATCCACCCTGGAAACTTGCCATGGTTGACCACGAATCACGCTGCAATTTGAGTCAACGGTGAGGCTACAACAACTCTGTATGGCTTCCATTCTTGATTTCTTTTTGCTCATTTGGACTTCCCAAACTTGACTTTAAGCTCAAAACCTTATTGTAGGGAATATGTACCTACACAAGGCTCAACAAACATATTATATACAAAAATACACTGGTAAACAAGAACAAACGATAAGAGTTGGGGACCTCAAATAAGAATATAAATCGTCCGATCAGTATCACGCGGTGGAAGGTTATGTAGGTTCCAGATTTTGGATTGCGCAACGGAATAAGGTTTTTAAAATTTCATTGCAGTCATCAATTAAACCAATTGTACAGTTTGAAGCAAAAGAGATTTTTATATATAGTGCCTTGCAACCTATATTTTTTGAAATTGTTTGCAGGTTTGTTACTCCGGGAACTAACATGTAACAACAATCTTTTTAGCAGTTAGACTCTACTGTAGTTAAATGAAGATAATACTAACATTAATGAAAATATCTGGACAAAACCTTTTGACCAACAATTGAAACTCAAATCATTTTAATATATTATCTCATTTTATTTCAGAATGAAATTAGTACTGTTGGTTTGCGGTTAAATTAGTACTGTTGTTAATAGATCAATCATTTATCATAATTTTCTCTTATTCATCGTTATTTATTTGTTGATTGTTTATATTCACTACTATTTTATTTCCATTTTTTTGGATTCTTGGCATTCCTGATGATACTATCTAATTCATGTTTGAATTCGATCGGTTCAACATTTGATATTTCATTAAAAAACAGCTTTGTTGTATTTCTTGATTCATTCAATTTGCAATGAATATTCACTTTCCTATTTCATATTTATCAAGTACTTATAATATCCTTATTATTTTCTTACATCCATCTTCATTTACTAGACATATTATTTAAGAAAAATAAAATTGTAATTGGAATTCCATACCACATATTATCATCCTTTCAATAGTCTTAATTTGATTTTACTACAAAGCATCCCACGTAATATAGCTTATGCACATCAGTACTCCAATTCACTATATAATATTCCTGCCATAATCTCCCGCCATAATTTACATTGTCTGCATATTGTGTGAGTTGCAAACTAGTTATATATATAATTTACGTTTGATATCTCCTTCCATTTATTGGTCTAATTAAGTGCAGAGATAGAGATCATCATAGAAATCTCAAAAGCAAAAATTGAAAGGTTCGCGCTTTCGCATCGAATCTCTTCTTACACGGCCCCGACGAAGATGCATTAGCTTTCAAGGTTCGAAAATCCAATAATACTTCCTTTTCAATTTAACATTTAATGTTTCCTTAGAAGCAATAAGTGTTTCAAATTTAATGGAAAAACTAGGAATGTCTAGTGTTTGTATGGATTTGTGTGTGCGACATATATGTTATTATATTGCGAGCTTGCTTTCAAGAAAGAATTTCTGTTTGTTTGTTCATCATAAGAAAGCGATTTCATAGTTTTACAAATATTCCATTAAAATTGATTGATTGTTAATTAATTTCTATTATTAGGCTTTTTACATGTACAAATTAAGTTGGTGTTATTATTGTAATGGCTTACATTCCACCCCACAAGCGACGTTCAAAGGATTCAGAGAGGCCATGTCCAATTCCAGAACTGCTTGTTCTTCAGTTTTCGAGACACGTAAACTTGAAATCATCATCCAAACATAAAATAAAATAAACAGGATTGCATATGGAAAAAAAAATCCCATACATAGATGGTTCACCGTTGGCTTCGATGCTGATAACCAGTTTCCTTCTTCTGTCCACCTTGAGCCAGCTTCAGTCGAGTCCTTCAAGCAGAGAATGTTAGAGAAGCCTCTAGTTTTAGTGAACAGATCCAGCTACTAGAGGTTACAGACCTGCACTTTATATTATCATCTTTATAAAACTTCTCTTGTGCAGTCCCCAGACGTAATTTTCGTGACGGATCACTGATTATCACATATGAAAATTGGTTTTTTAGCCTTACAGATTGATTGTCACATGTGGGGGTTTGCTACCGAGATGCGTACTATCTTAAAACTTCATAGTATTGACATATTGTATATTGTAGAAAATGATGAAGAGGGAGAAACTATTTTGAGTACACCATCCGAAACTATAGCGAGTACACCTTGGGAATATGTGGCAATTGAAGGAAGTATGGCCAAATTTGTTATCTTCTTTTAAGATATTGAGGAACAACATGGAGTACTCTGATGGGTTGGATAAACATTTGCCAGCACTGGTTGCCAGATTTGGCAAGAATCTCTTACATGGGTATGTGACTTGTTTGGTTGGCTTGAATGCTACATAATAGACAAATATTGTTTTCTCTCCAAAGCTCATACTAGTTTTTCTAATGTAAAATCTATCTAAAATGACGTACTTTAAGTTAATAGGTTGTGCAGCAATTGTTATATATACTAGTCTTCTATGTGCAGGACTGAAAAGTTGAGTTCAGAAAGTGTACTAAGAAAAGACCGGTTTGCAGAAACCACTTTGAGAAGGATGAGGAAAATATTTTGCACTAAGATTGGTTTTGATCTAGAAGAGGATAAAGATATCTTTTATATCCTGGTACTTTATTTGCTAAACTCTGCATTTTATGACTATTTTTTTCCATGCACTTCTAATTTAGTGAGCTATTGATTTCGCTACTCTTTTCCATGTGCAGTTGTCTGACAGTACTATACCAAAAACACCACTCTTTATTTCAAATGTCGTATAAAAGAAGATAAAAAGCTAGAGCTATATAAGGTAAGTGCACTTCTGAATTACTATGCTATTAGTTAACCATAATCAAACTACATATTGCCAACAATCTTGTATATTTTCTTCTAGGTTGAACTGAACCCAATTGTCAGATGATCGAAGACATATCATGCATTGATAAGAATCTTGACCTGAGGCTGGCGCTATACACCAAGAAGATCTTAACTTCTCTAACTGTAAGTTAATAAAAAAAACATGTTACATTTTTAGTGTTTCTTAAAATTTAAAAAACATGTTAAATTTGACCAGAGTATGCTCCATTTCAGACTATGATATTACTAATATCATATTAATCATTGAGTTTGTTTTTACTGTACTCATTTATTTCTCCAAAATGATGAAATACACAATATCGGAAATATTATTGATTCTGCCATTATTGATCCGGAGGTGAAGGGTGGGTTGAGATGGCCTTTCGGGAAGAAATGTTCCAGGGATCGGTTTGCTGTTGTTGGAATTTGGTACACAATAGCTACAAAAAAAAAAAATCCCTTCATTGAGTCTTATGGCAAGTCATACTGATCGATTTGATTTTGAGGAAGCGAATGGTGAAGCTTCAATTGAGGTTTTTCTGAAGTTGAAAAGATTAGTTTCCAATCTAAAGGTGAAAATGCTGTTTATTGTTTTCACTGCACTGTGCTTCTTTCATTCAACACTTGGTTGCAAAATAATATAATAGACATTGAAGATTCATCTGAGGAACAGCTAGAAAATCCAAGATTGAGCATCCAACTAATTTAACATATTTTGGTAGAACCTACATCACAAAATTTGGCATGTCATATGTTACTTTCAAGGTTAAAGAACAAGATTTTTGTTTGTTTACCTGCTAATTCTTGATGCAACTACGTGCTGCAATAATTAAGTCAATTTTTCAATTTTATAAAATTGATCGGGAGATACAACACGTGTGTGATGTTGGGTTAACCCATCTTAGCAGATAGTAGGCCCAAGCAGGATGTCCAACATGAAGCCCAACCCATAAGCAATATCAACAATCTGAATCAACCATTTGTTGACCTGCCTTGACTTAATGAAAACGATGTGTTTTATCATCAGATAAGCTGATGCAGTCATGTGATGGAATCCAACTTGGGAAGCTCTTATTGGCTATTGAAGATTTCAGTACTGACTCACTGATAAGCCTATATAAGAGAAGAGAAGAGGAGAGAGAAGGGAAATTAGATTATTCTTTTCTGATTAGGGTTTCCAAGTCGTTCTCTCTCTCTCTCTCTCTCTCTCTCTCTCTCGAAAGTTCTCTCAGTAGCTCTTTTGTGATCTAGGTAAATCTTGGTGAATCCAAGTGTGTACACTTTGTTGTGAGAGAAAAGTGATTTCTCTGTGGATCTTTGTAAAGATTGAGTGAGGTTATAGGCTGGTTTTGAGTTGTATTGATAGATTGAAGTTTCTACTTGTGCTTCTAGGTTGTATTAGGGCTTCTGTTGGTGTAATCTTGCTTGTAAGACATTCATATAGTGGAGAGAGTTTCTCTGTGAGACTCAACGTGGATGTAGGCTTGTTACAAGCTGAACCACGATAAATCTTCGTGTCTCTTTTCTCTTTAGCATTTCTTTACTTGTGTACTTTCAATCTCTGGTTATGTGTTTGTTGTGGTTATTGTTTTAGGTATTATTATTGTTCTTGTTTTTTCTAGTGAATCTAGCAGGTGAAGAACAGGTCTTTGTTAAGGTTTTGAGTCGACCAAAACCGAACAGTGGTATCAAAGCCTTATCGGAACCAACAGCGGACAAAGAGAATCCAGATCCACCAGAGGTGTAATCTTCGAACTCCGAAGAGTCATCTGGAGAAGAGGAAAGCAATGTAGCTGCAAGCAGTCACGAGAAGGCAACAAATAGCAACTTTGGTAATTTCAATTCTACCTTTATGTCAATGAAATTCAAAATTGATAAGTTTGTTGGTACTGGCGATTTTGGCATCTGGAGAAGAAAGGTGAAAGCCCTTCTATTTCAAGAGAAAATCCTCAAGGCCATCGAAGGTCCTGAAACATTACCTGACACATTAACTGTAGAACAGAAAGATGACATGCTAGAAATGGCCTTAGGCACAATAATTCTGAATTTATCTGATAATGTTCTTAGAGAGGTTAATAATGAAACAACAGCTTATAATGTTTGGAAGAAGCTTGAAATCTGGTATCTTACTAAACCCCTAACAAACAAGATTTACCTAAAAAAAAGACTATTTAGTTTTAAGCTGGATCCTAGTAAAGGCTTATGTCAAAATCTAGATGAATTCAAGAAAATGACTATAGAGTTAGCCAATGCATGGGATAATGAGAAGCTGAGTGATGAGAATGAGGAAATCATTCTCCTCACCTCTCTGTCTGACTCCTTTAAGGATGTCAATAACCTCTTTAACTCTTGAAGAGTGTATCTCTGCTCTTAAGTCCAAAGACTTAGAGCTTAAGATCGAAAAGAATGACTATGTTGAGAATCTATTTGTTAAGGGTAGACATCCTGTGAGGAGTAATAATAACTCAAACCATAAGAACAAAAACAGAAGTAAAACACCTAGTAACAATAGATCCCAATCAAGAAATAGGAATAGTACTAAGAAGTGTTACTTTTGTGGAAAAGAATGAGATATTAAAAAATATCGTTATGAGTTTGAAAGAAAAAATCAGGAAAAGACTCAAATTGATGGTGATGCAGCTGTAGCATCTAAGTCGTTTGAACCTAGTGAAGTCCTAGTAGTTAGCACTGTGGATATAAAAACTGAATGGATTTTAGATTCAGGTTTTTCCTTTCACATGACTCCTGGAAAGGGTTGGCTCACAGAGTTCCAAGAACTCAGTGGAGGTAGTGTGCTAATGGGTAATAATCAGCAGTGTGAGGTGGAAAGGATATGATCAGCTGCTATTAGGACGTATGATAGGATAGTGAAATAATCTTTAAAAATGTTAGGTATATACCTAACTTGAAGAGAAATTTAATTTCTCTTGATGTCCTAGATGCGGAAGGCTGTTATTATAAGGTAAGAAAGGTGTCTTAAAGGTCTGTAGTGGTTCTTTATTCATCTTGAAATGTGATAAGAGAAATGGTCTCAATGTCTTGAAAGGTGAGATTGTTGTTGATGATGTTGCTGATGTAGCAACTAAAATTAGTAACAATACATCTTTATGGCATATGAGACTTGGTTACATGAGTGAAAGATGCCTAAATGACTTAAGTAAACAAAATCTGCTTAGTAGGGATAATGTTAACAAGCTAGAGTTTTGTGAAAACTGTGTTTTAGAAAAAACAACATAGGCTAAGTTTTAGTACAGCTCAATACAACACAAAAGAGATCTTTCAATATGTACACTTAGACCTTTAGGACCTTCAAATGTCCAAACTCATGGTGGAAATCTGTATTTTCTATCTTTTATAGATGATTTCACTAGAAAGGTTTGGGTATACCTATTGAAGTCTAAAGATCAACCTTTTGAAACCTTTAAGGCTTGGAAATTGTTGGTTGAGAATCAGACTTCTAAGAAAGTTAAGGTACTAAGAACTGATAATGGCCGGCCTAGAGCTTTTAAAAGAAGAATTTAATAAATTCTATAGTGATCATGGTATTGAAAGACATAAAACAGTTAGGTACAAAACCCAACAGATTGGAATAGCTGAAAGGATGAATAGAACTATCCTAAATAAGGTTAGATGTCTGTTAATCAATTATGGTTTAAGTCAAAAATTCTGGGGTGAGGTTGTTGCTACAGCAAATTACCTAATAAATAAATCCCCATCTTCTGCTATAGATTTAAAAAGTCCCGAAGAAATATGAAAGGTATACCATATAGTTTGAAACACTTAAGAGTGTTTGGGTGTGCATCTTATGCACACCAATCTAAAGGCAAATTAGAAACTAGATCTCTAAGAGGTGTATTTTTTGCTTATCCCATAGGTGTAAAGGGCTACAGAATTTGGTTTAGATACCAAAAGGGCCTTAAGGTAGTAATTAGTAGAGATATAGTCTTTGATGAGACTAGATTTCCTTGTATAGACAATGACCTTACAACTGAATCTATACCAGATCCTTCAAAAGATGTTGGAAATCGGATTTAGGTGGAAGTTTGTAGCCCACCACTTGATCATGCCTCGGTTAATCCAGATCCAAATGAGGATAATAGGGCTACCCATTCTAATCTTGATAATCAGGTGGATGAGGGTCAAAATCAACTAGAGATTGACAATGAATCTCTAGCTGATTACAAGCTTGTTAGGGATAGGGTTAGAAGGACAATCAAACAAACAGTAAGCAGGCCTATGTAGATGTGATTTCTTTTGCATTGTGCACTAGTCAAGAGATAGAAACTGATGAACCTATAGCATATGAAGAAGCTGTAAATTCCATAGATAAGATGAAATGGCTGAATGCCATGGAAGAAGAGATGAATTCTCTAGAAAAAAATGAAACATGGTCTCTTGTAAAGAAACCAGAAAAACAGAAACTTGTGGCATGTAAATGGATTTTTAAGATCAAAGAAGGTTCAAGGCAGAATGAGCCACCTAGATATAAGCTAGGTTAGTAGCTAAGGGATTTACTCAAAGGGAAGGAATTGACTATAATGAATTTTTCTCACATATAGTTAAGTATAAAACTATTAGAATTATCCATGCCTTAAGTTAGCTACTATGATTTAGAATTAGAGCAACTAGATATGAAAACTGCTTTCGTGCATAGTGAATTAGATGAGACCATCTATATGTCGCAACCCAAGGGTTTTGAGTGTAAATTCAAACCCTCTTATGTCTGCCTATTTAGGAAATATCTCTATGGGCTAAAACAAGCCCCTAGACAATGGTATAAGAGGTTTGATAACTTCATTAATGGCTTAGGTTTTAATAAAAGTAGATATGATGCATGCTTTTATTTCACTAGTGTAAATATTCTAATTGCTATCTATTTACTCTTATATGTTGATGATATGAGTTAAAGGAGAAACTAAAAATAGAATTTGACATGTAAGATTTAGGAAATGCAAAAAGGATTTTAGGGTTAAAAATTGTTAGAACTAGGAAATAGATTAGATTGTGCCTAAAACATGAACATTACCTATTCAAGCTGGTTGACAAATTTGCAATGAAAAACTGCAAGCCTGCCAATGTCCCTCTTTTTCTAGTTTCATGTTATCTGATGTCTTGTCTCCTACATCAATTGAGGAGAACAATATATGAAGTCTATTCCCTATTCTAGTGATGTTGGGTCTATTATGTATTCTATGATTAGTAATAGACTAGATTTAGCTCAAGATGTTAGTGTTCTGTCTCGGTATATGGCCAATCCTGGTAAAGGCCATTAGAATGCCATGAAATGGCTGTTAAGGAACATTAGTTCAACCATATCAGTTGGGTTAGTTTATGATTGTGCAAATAGTGTCATAGATCTGATAGGGTATGCAGATTCAAACTATGCAGGTGATAGAGATAAGAGGAGGTCTACATCTTCTTAGTTCTTCACCATAGCTAGTTGTTCTGTAAGTCGGTAGAGTCGATTGCAATCTGTTGTGGCATTATCCACAATAGAAGCTGAATACATTGTTGTAACTGAGGAAATTAAGGAAGCAATTTGGTTTTAAGGAATCGTAGGTGAGATTAAGGTTTTTAAAGGGAAAGTTGTCATCTTTACAGACAACCAAAGTACTTTGCACTTGTGTAAAAACCCAGTGTTCCATGAAAAAGCTAAACATATAGAGGTCAATACCATTTTAAAGAGATAAAATCCTTGAAGGTACTGTTGAGGTGGAAAGATTTCCATTGAGGAAAATCCAGCTGACGTGGGCACAAAGCCAGTTCCTTATAGTAAGCTCAAGCATTGTTTGATGCTTAAGATAAGAGATTATGGTTGACTATTTGTTGTGTCTTGAGCCCGGTATCACTAGGAAGCTCTCTATGCTAGCTATATGATGAAGACGACTTAATATGGAATTTATGATGTAGGGTTAGCCCATCTTAGCGGACAATAGGCCCAAACAGAAAGTCCAACATGAAGCCCAACGCAGAAACCAACCCAGAAGCAATATCAACAATCTAAATTCAACCATTTGTTGACCTGCATTGACTTAATGAAAACAATGCATTTTATCATCAGATAAGCTGATGCAGGCACATGATGGAATCCAACTTGGCAAGCTCTTATTGGCTGTTGAAGATTTCAGTGCTGGCTCACCTGATAAGCCTATATAAGAGAAGAGGTGAGAGAAGGGAAATCAGATTATTCTTTTATGATTAAGGTTTTTAAATTGTTCTCTCTCTCTCTCTCAAAATTTCTCTCAATATCTCTTTTGTGATCTATGTAAATCTTGGTGAATCTAAGTGTATTATTTGTAATCTTTTGTGAGATAGTTGTATTTTTTAGAGTGGTTTTAAGTGTGTTCACTTTGTTGTGAGATTGAGTGATTTCTCTGAGGATCTTTGTAAAGATTGTGTGAGGTTATAGACTGGTTTTGAGTTTAATTGATAGATTGAAGTTTCTGGTTGTGCTTCTGGGTTGTATTAGGGCTTCTGTTAGTGTAATCTTGCTTGTAAGACATTCATATAGTGGAAAGAGTTTCAATGTGACGCTCAACGTGGATGTAGGCTTGTTACAAGCTGAACCACAATAAATCTTCGTGTCTCTTTTCTCTTTTCTCTCTTGTGTTTGATGTGGTTAGACATTCATATTGTTTGATGCTAATGGCTCTTCTTCATCTATTGTTTCGGTAGCATATATTTCTTCCTCCGGAATGCCACCTAATAAAAACAATCAAGTAAAAAAAAACAAAATTATTAGCAACCAATATTATATATAAGTATAACTAAATTTGTAACTAATTGCATACCTCGAAGAGGAGCCCATATCCAATTTTGTGTGCACATCAAAGCCTTCAACGTGTCCGAATGCAATCTTCTACGATGTGGATTCAAAAATCTATCCCCAGCACTAAAAACAGACTCATAAGCAACCGTAGACACATGAATGGCCAAAATGTCTTTGACAATCTTAGCCAAAATCGGATATTTCCCTTTGTTACCTTTCCCCCATGACAAAATGTCAAAGTCGGGAGAGTTATTTTCAACTTGTTCATCCAAATATCTCTCTAACTTTGACTTGTTGATACTACTAACCGCTTGGCTCTTATATAACTCAAATTCTTCATCACCCCCAAATCTACGATCACTTTTAAGCCATCCCGCACCACCAAATTCAAGATATGGGCACAACATCGCGTATGGAATAACCTCCCACCTAACAACAATGAATGTGACCATTGGTTCTTGATTTTTTCAATCATATAATCATTGGTGGAACAGTTATCCACAGTAATTGCAGACAACTTTCTATCCACATTCCAGTCACGCAAACATGTCATCAACTGATCACCAAGTGATGTAGAATCATGTGGACTTAAAACATGTATAAATCGCATGATTCTACTATGCAACACCCATGATTTGTCAATGAAATGCATAGTAACAACCATGTATCCCACTTATGTACTAGATGTCTACATATCCATAGTAATTGCGACTTTACTTTCAATGTACTCCAATAACTTCAATGTCTTATCCTTCTCCATATTATACAACTTAAAAATCTCATTTTTCAACGTGTTTCTACTCATTGATTCAAACCTAGGTTGACAATATTTTATCATCTCCCGAAACCCCATGTATTCTACAAATCTTAAAGGAAGCTCATGCATTATAATCATCTTCGCTACTAGTGACTTACCAACATTTAGATCAATTGAGGTATTAGTCGAATTTGTAGCTTCTTGATGATTATCAAGACATTTTAACACATGCTTCTTTAAACTTGATGTCTCAGCCCCTTGACTAGCATTTAACAACTTCCCACAAAAATGACATTTTCCCATCCTAACACCATTAACAACCACCGTAGTCATGTAATTCCAAACAATGGATTTTCCTCGCTTACGTTTAGGGCCACCTGAAGCACTACTTGGCTCAACTTCTTCAACTTCATTATTACCACTACCCGTAGAAACGTTTACTTGACTTCCTTCAAAACTAGTCATGTTTAGCTACCTAAAACATCATTTAACACATTCAAAACTAGTAAACCACACTACTAGATATGCAAAGACAATTCCACATCATAAAGACAACCAAAAATCTAAATTCAATAACAGAAATCTGGACTCTGATATTAAACAAAGTTAATCTGCTTTTCTTCTTCAAATATACCAATTACCACATATGAAAATAATGACATACTAAAATAATAATCAAGATACAATACCATGCCATATTTTTACATCACATATCTCTAAGCAGATAACATTTTAGTCATTTTATTGATTTTTTCCCCAAGTTGAATGACTTTGAATCAATTATGATGATGTATTAATAGTTTGGAAATATTGCGAATGCTAGCAACAAAAGCGAAAACTAAGATTTCACTGCTACAAAATTGAATCATATAGCAATATTTCATACCCACAAACCTGAGCCCTAATATAATTCTACAAACAAAAAATTGAACAAGCATAAACTAAACCATACAAACAATCAATTACATACCCACATGCAAAGACAAAAAGATCTCTCACATGAAGTGTGTAAAATTGTAAAAAGAAAAACGAACTAACCTAGAATCAAGACATCAAGTTCTGGGTGTTGAAGATGAAATCAAATAAAATGAGAGATGATGTAGCTGAAATCAAGTCCTGAATGTCTGGTCGACGACGGAGTAGGGAGGATATCCGGCGGGAAGTCGACTTTGGGGTGGCGGAGGTTGTGGGTTCTGGTCGGAGGAGAGAGAGAGTGAGAGATGAGGCAGTGGAGAGAGAGAGAGAGAGTCTAGCGAAGTAGCGATGTCTTTATTTTCAAATCGTCTTTTTCCTCTTAGGTTTTTAGAACCTGTTTTTTTACAGGTCTGATCTAGACCCGCATCTTTACCCTTAACCTACCCATATATAACATTGGGTCTTGAAATTAGGATAAAATATGGATTTAAAGAATTGCGGTTCGGGTATAGAACCGAACCATACTAGTGCGGGTAAGGGTCGGGTCCAGACGACCCGGCCCATTTTGCCATCCCTATGAAGAAAGTGATCCTTGATGTCATAGAAAAGACTCATAGAGTCATAGTTGCTCTCTTTTGAATTGTTAATTTGTCCTAATTTTCTTTTATCTATTTTCATCTCTCTGCATGATTGAAAATTGGATGATGAAACATGAGCGCAAAACTAGTTATATAATATTTAATGGGGCAGGATTTATGACCCTCTTTTTTTACACATTTTTTGACACACTTTTATGTCAATTGGATACTTATTATTTTGATGGACAATATTGAATGTTTGTTATTCCCTTTTCTCTTTCCTCATTCAATATTTTTAATTTCTCTCCCATGTTTATTCTTTTCTTTCTCCTAAATTTTATTATTTTATTCAAATCCTTTTTTTTTCTTCTTTTCCTTTCACGTTATTTTTCCTCTTTTCTTTTATTTGTTTTCCTTTGTCATTTTTTTCAAATTTTTTTTCTCTCATTTAACTTTTCATATATATATATACATATACACATATATATTCCTTTTTTGTTCCTCTTTCTCATTTCTTATTTCATTGGCTCCGTTCAGCCATATGATTTTACAAAGTTGAGAACAGTAGCATTATTTTAACTTATATCAGTCATGTGAATGTATTTGTAAAGATTGAACAATAGCATCATACATTCATACATTTTATTTTATTTTTTCATTTTTGGAATAGGTTTACAACAATTAGATGCAACAATTTTGGCATGAATTTGTAAAGGGACAACTTAATAGCTCTATGATTTAGGATACAAATCAATTCAAATAGGTACAAATAAGTAATTCTATGAAAAACTATAAACAAATAAAATTGGTAAAATAAAAACTAGAAAAAGATAAATATAAAAAAATTAATTAACAAAAATTTAGCATACTGCAAACTATAATTAACAAAATTTAGCATACTGCAAACTACTATAAGTCTTTTCAATTCCATTTTTTTTGTCATTATGATAAGGATGTAAAATTAATTTCATGCTAATCCAAGGAAATAGTGACGCAGAACGGAAGTTCTAGGATCACAAGCGTAACCCTAACAGAACATAAACTGGAATCCACCAGAAAAAAAAAAGAAACTGAAACCAAATTGTAAATTTTATTCAATACTTCGAAACTGATAACAAAAGCCCTTAAATAGGCTTTGAAAACCCTAAAAACGGAAAAGACTAAAATATCCTCAGCTAAATAAAATAAAAACGGAAAACAAATAAAAACATAAAATCTTCGGATGCCCGATAACCTATCTTAAACAGCTCCGTTGAGGGAGTAAATGTCGTCAACCGGGCGAGCCCGGGTTGTACCGCTATGGAGCTTCGAAAACCCTTTCCGAAAACATATTATAATAGGAAATCTGTCAACCGAGCGAAAAGTTATGCCCGTTTCATTGAAACACCTCTTTTGGACAATTTTCTATCCAACTCTTCTTCAAAGTCCAAAGCCAATTGTCCTACATCAAATAGGAAGGGAGAAAAAATAAAGAATTTTTTGAAAGAGTATTTAAAGGAGTTGAGTGAATAAGTAAATGAGAAAAAAAAACACATTAAGGAGGAAAGATTAAAAATAAATATGGAAAGAGAATTATTAAAGTTGAGGAGAGAGGAGAGAGGAGAGAGGAATAGGAAATGATATAAAAAGATATTAATGGTAGAGAGAGAAAAAATGATTAGTGTGTTGATCTTATCCATCCAAATAACTAGGATCCAATAGATACAAAAGTATGTCAAAAAATGTGTAAAAAAATGGGGTCACGGATCCTGCCCCATATTTAATTCTTATAAAATATGTATTTAGGTGGAGGGCTTTTATAAAAGTAAAAGTATTTATAGTTTTCTTGCTTCTCCAATCCAAGTTTTTTACCTTTGTGGCTTCTTAGGACCCTTGGCTTAGTCGTAAAGATTTGATAAGAATATGCGTTTAGTGATTATTAACACTTATCGTGAGGGCAATTTAGTTGTAGATACTATGGCTAATCTTCTTGATTCTTTGGGAGTTGCTTCTTTGTATTTTGGTCTTCCGATCACTTTGCTTAAAAAAAAAGTAAAACTAAAGGAACTATTTTATTATTTTTTTTGAAAACAAACTAAAGGGACTTTGGTGAAATAAATTTTGATTGAACTGATTGAGTGTATATTGATACAATGGCAAGCGCATGCATCCTCCGTTATGGTAGTCCGATGTGAAGAAATTAGCCACATGTCAGGATCAAAACGGTGGATGAATGATACATCCATCTCCGCCCAAAATTTTTGGCATTGTGGGGTCCATATTTGTTTTCCTGTCTCCATTTTCTTTACGTTCCCTTCCATTGCAAGGAGTTGCTCGGTTTTTTTTTTTTATCGTCACTTTTCCGAAAGATAAAGAACCCAAAAAGTCCACTTCAAAACTTCTTCAAGTGGGTTTACATAATTGCATCATTGAAGTCTTCTGTTTCTTGTTGTTGTTTGTGTAATTGTGTGTCCATATAAGGGTAAGATGAGCCACAACAGCTTATGAACAACAACTTGTAAGACTTCGAAATCTTTGCTGAGCAGAACATTTTCTTTCTGGTATGTGCTCTCATTTCTTTTTAAATTGTTTTTTTCTTTTGTTGGTAATTGGAGTTTTTCTAGTTATATGTGAGTTTCTGGGATGGTTTTATAGTGTTTGTTTACTGAGAAAACCGAAGAAAGTGACAACATTTATAACTGTAAATTGTATGATCTTACTGTTTTGACTACTGAGTACTGACTTACAATAACTACTTAATTTCAAATTTAAAATGATTAAATATTAACACATCCAAAGTAAAATCAGTAATTTGTAAAAAATCTATAATATGTACTGTAATCTTTTTTTTTTGTTTTATAAATAAAATACCATTATAATTAATATTTGTTTGGTAACTGAGAAAACTGAAGAAAGTAAAGGTTTTGGCTGTTAATCAGTTAATGTTTCCAGAAGCAAGTGTTCCAAATGTAACGGAAGAAACTACAAATGATAAGTGTTTGTATGGATTTATGTATGTTAATATATTGTAAGCTTAAAATATTCCTTTAAAATTAATTGTTCATTTCTATTAGGCTTTTTGTGCGTACACTGTTGGTGTCTTTATTGTAATGGCTTACATTCCACCACACAAGCGACTTTCAAAGGATTCAGAGAGGCCATCTTCAATTCCTGAACGGCTTGTTCCTCAGTTTCCGAGACAAGTAAATTTCAAATCATCATACAATGCCAACCATAATTTAAGCAGGATTTTAAATACAAATGCAAGAAACATGTACATCGTTGGCTTGGATGCTGATAACCAGTTTCCTTCTTCTGTCCACCTTGAGCCAACTTCAGTTGAATACTTCAAGTTTAGAATGTTAAAGAATCCCCTTTTTGTTTTAGTGAACAGCCATCCAGCTACTAAAGGTTACTATTCTGCACTTTTTATTATTACCTTAATATGAAAATTCTCAGATACGGACCTCTGGATGTAAATTTCATGGGGAGACAATCAGTTTTATAGCTATGACTAATTGCCACAAGCGTCTGTTCTTAAAACTTCTTAGTATTAACACATTGTATATTGTAGAAATTGATGAAGAGGGTGAAGCTATATCGAGTACACCTTGGGAATCTGTGGCAGTTGATGTATGGCCAATTTTGTTATCTGCTTTTGAGATTGTGAGGAACATGTTGGAGTCTAATGATGAGTTGGATGAAGTAAAGCCAGCAATGGTTACCAGATTTGGCAAGATTCTCTTCCATCCGTATGTGATTGATCTTTACCTGATTATTCAGTTATTGTTTTACTTGTTTGATTGGTTGGCTTGAATGCTACATATTAGACATTTCCTGTTGACGGTGATTTTTGGATCGTTGAGAAGTCGACCGCCAAACATTAACACGTAGGTAATTCGAAGCTTTAACTAGTCTAGGGTTGAACAATCAAAGCCTCTTTCACCACGTGGGTGCGATACGATTTGTTCGTATTTGAGAATAATAATGTAGAAAAGTAGAAAATAAAGAATAAATCAAACATAACACATGTTTTACGTGGTAAAACCTCAAAGCCGTATGAATAGAATGATTACATACTTAATACTCGCTTTCTCTCAGATAATTGTTCATGTTTCGTATCTTTTTTCTCATATCTCTTGTACAATGATATCACTGGTATTTATATGGGTTAATAGGGTGTTGCCCTAATCCTTATCGTATAAGTAACATATTCATGATTAGAATCTTTGTAGGATTCAAGTAATATATTCCATTTATGAATTATTTCCCGTTTGGTATTTACGTACCTTCTGAAGCTTCGAGTTTATTTCCAATTAGAATTCTCTGATACTGGAAAGGAAATGGAGATATTACCTTATTAGAGTATGATTCTTAGATTTCTTATCTAAGTGGATCTTTGCTTAAATGACGTATCTTGATAAGGTCATATTTCCTATTTTGGCTGAGTAGATCTCTTCGAGTAGAGATTATCGGCGAGCAGGATTTTCGCTCATTAAGACTTCTTAACTAGATGACTTTACTTGGTGCATACGCTTCTGCCTTCCATATCAATTTTCTTGATAACGTGGAATCACTATATTTCCCCACTACACGCTATTTTCGCTGACATGTCATGCTAACGAAAAATCCTTATAACATTTCCTTTGTTCATTTTTCTTTAGATACTAAATTTAATATGTAAAACTGCAGGAATGGTTCGGTGAGAAGTTTAAAAAAAGATCGGGTTGCTGAAACCACTTTGAGATAGATGAAAACAACATTTTACGCAAGTTCGCCTTCTTCGTATATGGAAAACATTATAAGTGGAGTTGCACCAAAGATTGGTTTTGATCTTGAAGAGGATAAGGATATCTTTCATATCCTGGTACTTTATTTGCTAAACTCTGCATTTTATGACTATTTTTTTCCATGCACTTCTGATTGGCTGAGCTACTGATTTCTCTACTCTTTTGTTTGTGTAGTTGTCTGACAGAACTAAACCAAAAAATTCAGATCTTTATTGCAAATGTCGCATGAAAGAAGATAAAAAGCTTGAGCTATATAAGGTAAGTACCCTTCTGGATTACTGTGCAATTAGCTAACCATAGTCATACCACATATTGTCAACAATCTATTTGTTCTATATCTTTCTTCTAGGTCGAAATGAACCCAATTCGTGAGATGACGAAAAACATAATATGCATTGATAAGAATCTTGACCTAAGGCTGGCACTACACACCAAGAGGATCTTAACTTCTCTAACTGTAAGTTAATCGAAAACACGTTACATTTTTGTGTTTCTTTATTTTATTATGCTCAAATTTAACTAGAGGCTATGCTCCATTTCTGACTATGATGTTACTAATAGCATAGAGTGTTTTTTTTAACTGTATTCATTTATTTTTCAAGGATGACGAAAAGCACAGTATTGGAAATATTATTAACTCTGCCGTTATAGATCCGGAGGTGAAGGGTTGAAATGGCCCTACGGGAAGGCATGTTCAGGGGATCGGTTTGCTGTTGTTGAAATTTGGCACACAATAGCTAAAAAATATAAAAGCCCTTCATTGAGTCTTACGGCAAGACATGTTGAACGATTTAATTTCGAGGATGCATATGGTCAAGATTCAATTGAGGTTTATCTGAAGTTGAAAAGATTAGTTTCCGATTTACAGGTAAAAATGCTCTTTATTGCTTTCACTACACTGCTTCTTTTATTCACCATTTGGTTGCAAATTAAAATAGCTTAGAGACATTAGTTGGAGATTAATTAGTGGAACAGCAATGAAATTAGAAATTGAGCATCCAACTAATTTAACATATTTTGATAGAATCTACATCACAAAATTTAGCATGTCATATATATATATATGTTACTTTCAATGTTAAAGAACATGGTTTTTGTTTGTTTACCAAGCTTCTTGATGCAACTATGTTCTGCAAAAATTTATACCACATGTGCTTATAAATTTTTCTTTCAAATTTCAGGAAGAGAAGGTTGAAAAGGATTTAATATTCGAAATGTTTAAAGACAACTTAAAGATGATATGGGACCATTTCTTTTGCTGCGACCAATATTTTCCATAAATATTGGATTTGCAAGCCTCCTGCAGTCCTGCTACTCTCTTTTTATTCTTCTTGTGTGTTTGTAGTGAAGTCATCAGTTTTTCAAATGAAGAAAGTGATCCTTGATGTCATAGAATAGAAAGTGAATTGTTAATTTGTCCTAATAATTTTCTTTTGTCTATTTCATCTATCTGCATGATTGAAAATTGGACGATGAAACATGAGCTTAAAACTAGTTATAAAAACTAGTTATATAATATTTAATACTTTTAAAAATATATGTTTAAGTGGAAGCTTTTATAAAAGTCAAACGAGTTATAGTTTTCTTGCTTCTCGGATCCTAGTTTTTTTACCTCTGAAGCGTCTCAGAAACTCATGGCTTAATTGTAAAGATTTGATAAGCAATATGCGTTTTGTCACTTTTGTGATTACTTAGAGCATCTCCAATATAAAAGTGGTTTGTATTTCAATAATTGTTGATATGTCAACAATTTCAAGAGATTTGTTTCCTATGTGGTATAGAATTCTACTTGATAGACAGCCAAATAAAAAATGTCTCCAATGCTCATATTTTAATACTAATTTATTAATGACATGTCTTATTATTTTATTTATTTTTTATTTTAATCACACAATTTTCTTAACAATTTTTTTTATATTTATTTTAAAATACTGAGTTGGTCTATAATATAGCTGTCTAACAGAGTCTATAAAAGTAGACATTCAACTTGACGGTGTTTATTATTATACTCTACAATGTTACGATTCTGCTTAATATAAAATTCACAGGTGCAGATCCCTAAACATAATTTTTGTATAGATCACTGATTGCGACAATCAACAACTTGTTTTATAGCATTACAAACTGATTGTCACATGCGGAGGTTTGCACTTGAGAAGCGTCATGTCTTAATATATTGTACAATTAACATTCGTGATCATGGTCTAAAACTTCTTAGTAATACTAGCACATTGTATATTGTAGATGAGACTATTTCGAGTACACCTTTGGAAACTATATCGTCTACACCTAGGGAATCTGTGGCAGTTGAGGTATGGCCAGAATTGTTATGTGCTTTTGAGTTTGTGAGGAACATGTTGGAGTCTAATGATGTGTTGGATGAAGTAAAGCCAGCAATGGTTGCCAGATTTGGCAAGATTCGCTTCCATTCGTATGTGATTGATCTTTACCTGATTATTCAGCTATTGTTTTACATGTTTGGTTGGCTTGAGTGCTACATATTAGACATTTCCTTTGTTCATTTTTCTTTCGATACTAAATTTAATATGTAAAAATGCAGGAATGTTTCTGTGAGTTTAAAAAGTTTAATAAAAGATCAGGTTGCTGAAACCACTTTGAGACAGATGAATACAACATTTTACGCAAATACGCTTCTTCGTATATGGAAAAAATTATAAGTGAAGTTGCACCAAAGATTGGTTTTGATTTTGAAGAGGATAAGGATATCTTACTTATCCTGGTACTTCATTTGCTAAACTCTGCACTTTATGACCATATTTTTTTTTCCATGCATTTCTGATTTACTGAACTACTGATTTCTCTACTCTTTTGCTTGTGTAGTTGTCTGACAGCTACCAAATTCAAAAATTGACTGCAAATGTCGTATAAAAGAAGATAAAAAGCTTGAGCTATATAAGGTAAGTACCCTTCTGAATTACTGTGCTATTAGCAAAGAATAGTCATACCACATAATCTCAACAATCTCTACCTTTTTCTATTTGATCTGTATTTTTCTTCTGGGTCGAAATGAACCCAGTTCGACAGATAATCGAAGACATATCATGCATTGATAAGAATCATGACCTGAGGCTGGCGCTACAAACCAAGAGGATCTTAACTTCTCTAACTGTAACTTAATAGAAAACGCGTTACATTTTTCGTGTTTCTTTATTTTATCATTCTCAAATTTAACCAGGGCATGCTCCATTTCGTGTTGGGCTTTGTGAAGCCAGAAATCATCCTGAGGAACGGATTCCAGCATGCAGTGCGGCGCATACCGCGGCGTAGACAGGAAGCCCAAGCCGCGACACACACAGCGTTGAACTACAGAAGGTTGATGCTGTGAAGACCGTGGTGCGGACATAGTGCACATACCGCGGCATAGGACGCGATGTTTTCCGGTAGGTGATATGCGGTGTTGACCGCGACATAGACAAGTACCTACATCGGGTATTCTGAGCGGTGGAAGACAGTAGAAGAACCGCGGTGCAGGTCGCGGGCTGCAGCCGCGACCCAGACCGCGGTAGGTACGAAATCTGTGTAATTTTAGGAAAAACTTGTGCGAAAAGAAAAGTATTCCTTTAGGGTTTTGGCTTACCCTAGTGTTCCCATATAAATACTATTATTTCCTATTGAATTTAGTAGTGCGTAATGTGTGAGAAAAATTGCTAGAGAGAGAGCAATTGTAGAGAGACCGAAAGAGAGACAGAGAGATTGTAATCAACTCTAAAATAGTGGATTGAGTGCGGTGCGCTCCGTGGACGTAGGCAAATTGCTGAACCACTTAAAATCTTTGGTGTCGTCTTTTCTTCTTACTGCTTTCATATTATTTATTTGTGATTAGATTTGTGTGTGTGCGATTTATTCTCAACAACATTTCGAACTATGATGTTACTATTATCATGGAGTGTTTTTTTTTTTTCATGTATTCATTTATTTGTCCAGGATGATGAAATGCACAGTATTGGAAATATTATTAACTCTGCCATTATAGATCCGGAGTTGATGGGTGGTTTGAGATGGCCCTGCGGGAAAGCATATTCTGGGGATAGGTTTGCTGTTGCTTAAATTTGGCACTCAATAGGTAAAAAATATAAAAGCCCTTCATTGAGTCTTATGGCAAGACATGCTGAACGATTTGATTTCGAGGATGCAAATGGTCAAGTTTCAATTGAGGTTTTTCTGAAGTTGAAAAGATTAGTTTCCAATCTACAGGTAAAAATGCTGATTATTGCTTTCACTGCACTGTGCTTCTTTCATTCACCATTTGGTTGCAAAATAACTTAATAGACATTGAAGATTCATCCGAGGAACAGCAAGAAAATCCAAGATTGAGCTACTAATTTAACATATTTTGGTAGAATCTACATCACAAAATTTAGCATGTCATATGTTACTTACAAGGTTAAAGAGCATGATTTTTGTTGGTTTACCTACTAATTCTTGATGCAACTATGTGCTGCAATAATTATATCAATTATTTCAATTTTATAGAAGTGATCAGGAGATACAACAAGTGCTTATAAATTTTTCTTTCAAATTTCAGGAACAGAAGGTTGAAACGGATTCGATATTCGAAATCTTTAAAGACAACTTAAAGATAATATGGGACCACTTCTTGTGCTGTACGTGAGCAATTTTATCCATAAATATTGGATTTGCAAGCCTCCTGCTACTCTCTTTTTATTCTTCTTGTGTGTTTGTAGTGAAGTCATCGGAGTTTCTCAAATGAAGAAAAAGTGATCCTTGATGTCATAGAAGATACTCATAGTTGCTCTCTTCTGAATTGTTCATTTTTTCCTAATTTTCTTTTGTAAATTTTCATCTCTATGCATGATTTGAAAATTGGATGATGAAACATGACTGCAAAACTTTGTTATTAAAACTCCAATTTTTTTTTCACCAAATTTGAAATTATTGAATATTTTTTATTTGTGTCTCTTTTAAAAACATTATAATTCATGGACAATTAAATAAATTTGAGAAAATTTTGGGCTCATATTGTTATATTTAAGATTAATGTTTCAAAGTTACCTATTTTTTTTTTTTGGAAATATTACAATAAATTCGGATTCAATAGGGGGATACGACTAGAACTAAAACCCCCATGACGTTAGTATGAGGGAAATAGCATGTGACTATCCTCATCATGTTCGGTATTTATCCATTTTTAAGATAGAAATAATTGCACTGATTAGAATTATAAAAGTATTTTCTCAATATATATATATATATATATATATGAATTGATGAATATAGATTTTAAATAGTAATAGAGGTTTATGACCAAATGGATCTGATGTTAACAACTCCAATGTGTGGTTTTTTTCGCGGTGACTCGAGCCGAGACATTCCTAAAATGAATTAGCCTCTTTCATCACCGAACAACATTGAGCAGCAACCATTCCAATGTTGAAATTACAACTTTTCAGAAGTTGTATCCATGGTATTTGGATAAAATCGGAGAACTATCAATATATTCCCGAAGTTTTCAGGAAAAGACAATTTCATACTAATTTTTCTATTTTGAGTTCACAGGTCCCTAAATTATCAAAAGTAGCTCAATATGGTCATTTGTTGGTCAACGATTGGTTTAACATAAAGAATTTAAAGACTAGTTTGGTCTATAACACACAACTTAAAAATAGAATACAACAAAGGAAAAGAAAATCAATAAATGGAGGAGATTCAAATTGCATCTTTACCTTCATGAATAAAGATCAAACCTGGATCTCCAACTCATTAGTAGGACATCCATGGTTCTCCATACCGAGTCTCTCATAGGAGAATTCTTATTTTAATTTCGGTAAGGACCACCATAAATCACATCGATTTGAATGAATTTTAATATGAATTTTTTGTGTGGATGATACACAAATAAAATTTGAGAATATTTCAAGTACAAGAACTGGTTTTTTTCGAATTTTTCTATATTTCGCTCATTTTTCTAATGTCTTAATATTAAAAAAACGAGATAAATAGTTCTTGTACTTGAATATTTTTTAAATTTTATTCATATATAGATTTCAATAAACTTATCATAAGTACACACTTATGGTGTTCACATCCCGACTGACCCGACCCAACCCAAAATGGTCGAGTTGGGTCGAGTTAGCTGAAAGAAAATACTGAGATCGGGTCAGTAATATATATAGTAGAACCCCTCTAAATTAATATTTTTGGGACTCACCCTTAAGTATTAATTTAGAAGGGTTATTAATGAGTGGTGTTATTGGCACACCCTTTACCGTCTATTTATGCCCCACTTTTTTAATTATATAATATTCTTTTTTTCCTTTATCAAAATTACTTAAAGAGACATACAATTTAAGGAAATAAATCTTCTACAAAGTAAATCTATTAAAATACCACATTCCTTTTCTAAAAAATAAAAAATTAAAAAAAATTAAAAAAAAACTAGTAATTTTTTTCTTCAAAAAATAATTAACTCTTAAACCCTAAAATCAGCTTCTTACACATATATTGAATATTATGGAAGAGTTTGAAAACGATATCAAGAATATGAAAGAATTGTCTAAGAACGATATCAAACATCTAGAAGAATTGTCTGATAATGACATAAAACAAGAATTGTCTAACAATGATAGTCAGTATCTGGAAACAATTCATTCTCTGGAAATAAGTTTGAAATTTATTTTTTCTTTAGAATGATATCAAGCTATCGTTGTGTTGAAGTACCCTGTTATTTTTTATTTTTTTTTCTACTATGAAATAAGAAGAAGAAGAAAAATAATAAATCAATCAAGGAAGGTGAGAGAGATGTATACAGATACAGAGATAGAGAGATCATCATTGGCATGTATTAAGTTTGAAAATTAAGTAAAATGGGTAGTTTTGGAAATAAACCAAAAAATTTAATAAAAACATTTAATTTTATTTAATTAAATCAAAATTTTAAAAAGTGGGGCATAAATAGATCAGTATGAGGTGTGCCAATAGCACCACTCGTTATTAATTTGAAGGGTTTTACATTGTAAATTATTATTTTGTCTTAGAAAATGTGTGGAAGTCGGTTTTCTTACTTATAAAATATTCCTTTTCGGGATTCCTTGTTTAGTTGATTTCCTTCTTTTAAGGAAAGTTTTTTTTTTCTTCAGGATTCCTTATTTATGAAAGATTTATTAAGAAAATTTACAATTTCTTATGAGAATGTGATTATTTAAAGACCAAGGATACTCGAGCTATAAATAGTGATGCTTATTCTTTGGTTGTATATAAGAACAGAGATTTCAAGATATACCTAAAAATTATGTTTCTGACGGCAAAAAATTCTCTCTTTTCTGTTTCAAAAGATGAATGATGAAGTCAAAACTATCAAACATGGTGGTCTTGTGCAAACTAGCATCTTAAAATATTTTTCTAGTTCACGATTATTATGTAACATATTTTGTACTTTTATGAAATTATTAATTTATGTGACAGTCGAGATCGAACTTTTACATTTGGTTTCAAAAAGAAATTATTAATCATTACGATAGAGAGGTTTATTAATTTTTTACACTGGCCTTAATTGAGACAAAGATTTTTTATTAGTTTAGAGAGGATATTTATTTATAGAAGATTCATTTACAAGGGTTCTACTGTAACCTGATTTTTATCTGGTCTGGTCGGTTCGGTTTATATCATTAACCCAACCTCAATATATTTAGAGAAAATAACACTAGACACTATTAATTGGTGAGTTAAGTCCCAAAAAAGTCATTCACTGTTTAAATTTTTCCAAAATCACCATTTTGACTAGGGGTGTGCAGAATCCAATCCAATCCAATAGTATCCACTGGATCGGATCCTAAATTCTAAAATCCATTGAATCGAATCGGATCGGATCTTGGATTCAAGTTTGAAAATCCGCCAAATTCGCCGATCCGCCTAAAATATTAGATCTTATTTTTATATTGGGCAATTTGTCTATTTATACAAGAACAAAACAATTTACAAAGCAATTTATAGAAGAGTATAAAAAACCAAAGCATGCCATAACAAGCCCAAAATAAGAACACCAAAATACATTAAAGTTCAAAACAAAGCAAGACTGACACTACTAAAAAATAAAAATCTAGATTCAAGACAACAATGTTACTAGTTTAGCTGTTTAGGTTTCTACTCTTCTTTAGACAATAAAAATCTGGGTGTTGTGTTGTTTCACATGTTTTTTAGAAGAAAATTCAACAACTTGTGTTGATGTTGTTTCGATGATTTTATTTAATGTTGAACATTTGGATGATTTTAGTTGGAGCTGTTGTTTAAGGATTATAAACTTTTTGAACTATATAAGTTTACAAGTTATGTTATGTATTTTTTTTACTGTTAATTTTATTTGAATTAATTAGTAATGTTTGAATTATTTATTTAATTTTATTTATTTCAAATAATATTTTTTATATATTAAGAACAACTTTATATTAATTCGATCCATTGGATCTTATCGGATCGGATCGGATCGGATCGGATTTCGTTATAAAATTGGATCGGATCGGATTGCACTTTTTTTGATCCAATCGGATCGGATCGGATCTTGGATCATGGCAAATCCATTGGATCCGATCCGCCGCACACCCCTAATTTTGACAAAACATTGTTCACTTGGCAGTCATTCTGTTAAAATCTAACAGAAAGCTACCATTATGTATGATATGACGCCCATAAAGAATTTTATGGGCAATATTTTATGTATTTTGATTATTTAATTATATATAAAAATTAATGATTTGATTAATTTATTATTTTTATGGATAATACTTCCTGATTGTGGGTGACATAAAACTTATTATTATTCCCTGATTAATTTGGGGTGACATCAAACTTATTTCATGGTTAATTTATTATTTAATTATATATAAAAAGTAATGATTTGCTTATAAGAATTTATGGGCAATATTTTCTGTTTTATAAAGTAATCATGGTCAAAAAATAATCAAAATACAAGAAAAAAAACCAGTTTAAAACCTTTTAAAAACCATTTCAAAAACCGGTGCAAAACATATTTTACTATTTTGACCCGTATTCTAATAATTTATGATATAAGCAAACAGACTTCAAACAATTAATGGCCAAAGTGGTAACAATTGATACTTTTTTTTCTATAAAATGGCCAATTTAAGCTATTTTGAAAAATTAATGGTGATTTTGGGACTGCCTCACCAAATCAGTGGCTTTAGATATCACTGACCCATATATTTAACATATATGGAAACCCTAATCCAAAACTCCACCAGCCGCCATTCTCATCTCCACCGTCTGATTTCTCAGCCACTCTCTCATCTCTGCTCTTTCATTTCCAATCCAAGGCACTGGTCTCCACGCCGATATCGCTGGATTTCCTAAGGCGCTCCTCTCCGCGCCGATAGCGATGTCCTCTCCTCCACACCGACGCCTCTATCCTCTTCTCCACGCCGACGCTCATCGTTCAGTCCCTGCATCCGCCACTGCTCGCTATTCTTTTATTGCAGTTCGTCACTGCTCATCGTCACGTTGCTGGAGATCGCTACAGATTGAGATTTGGATACAAATTGTATATGGGATTTTGGTAACTTAAATCGATTTAAATTCAAAAGACACAAATATATTTATTTATGAGGAGTGCTAAATTCACTCCCTCAACCCACTCTCTCAACACACTCTCTGTTCTTGTGTTGACATGTGGACACCAATAAATGCTTTACATTAAAAATCCAACATTTATAAATAGCTTACTTTTCCATTTTATTTACAAGATAAACCAACAACTAATTTCATATATTGCCCTTCTATCAATTTTTTTTAAAAATAAAATAAAACATCAAGTCTGTAGTTTGTGTTTTAACTCTACGACTCTACAACTTCTTGTCTTTTTTTTTCTACAGTTCCATCAGGTATCACCATTGTTATAGCTCTATCCAGGTAATTTTTTTTATTGTTTTTTGTTAAATAATTTATTGTATTTGGTTAAATTTTTATGTTAAATTTTTTTACTTAATTTCTTTTTCATAACTTATATGTACAGTAAACACCAATTCTCACCATTTTCAAACACAAGTTGTCTTCTCACCATTGTTACAGCTATATATAGGTAATTTTTTATTAGTTTTTTTACTAAATAATTTTATTGAATTGCATTAAATTTTTAAACTGGACTTCTTTATTTTGAAATCATGTTTCAGACTTTATATCAGTAGGTAGATTAAAAACTAAAGCCTGTGTTTTATTAGGTTACTATGAATTTAGACATTGATTTAAATTTGGAAGAATGCAACAAAGATATTGTTGAGCATGCAAATGATAGTTGGGAGGATGATGAATGTGAGAAAAGTTTAGAGCCGTACAAGGGAATGGAATTTGATTCACAAGATGATGCATATTCTTTTTACTTAAAGTATTCAAAGTTTATTGAGTTTGGTATCTCAAAGAAATCTAGTCGTCGATCAAAGATATCTGGAGAATTTATCGATGTGAAGATTGTATGTACACGATACGGATTGAAGAAAGAAAAGGATGTCAGTGGTACTCGTCATAGTCAAAAAGTTGATTGTAAGGCAATTTTGCATGTTAAAAAAAATACAAATGGTAAATGGTATGCACACAACTTTGTCAAAGATCACACCCACGAGCTTTTTCCGGCTCATGCACACTATCTTCCATGCCATAGAAGCATTGATTCTTCTATCAAAGAAAACATTGATACTTTGCATGCGGTTGGAGTGGGCACAAGTAAAATTTATGCTGCCATGGCAAAGAAACATGGTGGATATGAAAACATAGGATTTTTGGAGAAAGATATAAGAAATCATTTGGACAAAGAACGACGTTTGACACTAGCATCAGGGGATGCCAAGGCAATGCTTGAGCATTTATGCATATGCAAGAAGAAAATCCCAATTTCTTTTATGCAATGGACTTAAATGAAGAGCAGCGGTTGAAAAATGTGTTTTGGGTTGATGTAAAAAGCAGAGAGGATTACAAAGTTTTTGGAGATGTTGTTTCTTTTGATACAACATATATTACAAACAAATATAAAATGTCATTTGCTCCATTCATTGGAGTGAATAATCATTTTCAGTCTATATTACTTGGGTGTGCATTGCTTGCAGATGAGACTACTTCGACATTTGTGTGGCTAATGCAAACATGGGTTAGAGCAATGGGTGGGAAATCTCCTATTTCTATACTAACAGACCAAGATAAAGCTATGAAAGCAGCTATTTCAATTGTCTTCCCAAACACACGGCATCGCTTTTGTTTGTGGCACATAATGAGGAAAATCCCTGAAAAGCTTGGACATGTGATAAGAGAGAATGATA
Organism: Dipteronia sinensis; assembly: GCA_033220585.1. Lineage (NCBI taxonomy): Eukaryota > Viridiplantae > Streptophyta > Magnoliopsida > Sapindales > Sapindaceae > Dipteronia > Dipteronia sinensis. The sequence continues at coordinate 16,536,029 of CM065642.1, forward strand.
ATTTTATGAGAATATTTAATGATTGTATTTATAATTCATGGCTGGAGGAGGATTTTGAAAAAAAATGGCGGCACATGATTGAAATATTTGAGATTGAAGGAAATGAGTGGCTTGAGTCTTTATTCGAAGATCGTAAGTTTTGGGTGCCTACTTATGTGAGGGATACCTTTTTTGCTGGAATGTCTACCACTCAAAGATCAGAAAGTATAAACTCTTTTTTCGATAAATATGTAAGTAAGAAGACTTCATTGAGAGAATTTGTAGAAAAATATGAAGTAGCTATGCGAGATAGAGAAGAAAAGGAAACTCATGCAAATTTTAACACGTGGCACAAGAAACCACCGTTAAAGTCCCCGTCACCTTTTGAAAAACAAATGTCAACAATTTACACACATGAGATTTTTAAGAAGTTTCAGGTTGAGGTTTTAGGAGCATCGGCATGTTTTTGTTTAAATGAAGGCGATGATGGCATGAAGAAGACTTTTAAAGTTCAAGATTTTGAGAAGAATGTAAATTTCATTGTAACTTGGAATGTTAGCCATAAAGAAGCTACTTGTATGTGTCGAAAGTTTGAATCTTATGGGTTTCTATGTAGACATGTTATTTGTGTTCTTCAATCCCTTGGAATTTTTTAGGTTCCACCTGATTAGAGGTGCCCACGGTTCGGTTAAACCGTGGGCACCAAACCGAAACCTGGTGGGAAAAACAGAAACCGAACTGCAACCGAAACCGTCGGTTACGGAACTGGTTGGAAACCGGTTACGGAACCGGTTGGAAACCGGTTACGGAACCGGTTGGAAACCGGTTCCGAATCGGTTCGGTTACGGTTACGAGAAGTTGAAAACCGGCCAAAACCGGCGGTTTCGACCGTTGGTAATAAAAAAAAAAAAAAAAATTCTGACGAATCACAAATCGCCACGTGGACCACACATTTCAAAAAAAAAATACATTTGAGCTGGTGACCGTTGGGCGTTGGGTGAGGTGACCAACGGTCATCTAAGTCACCCAACGGACATATATATATATATATATATATATATATATATATAAAATTTTTTCCCCTTAATTTCTTAAAATTGCAAATTCGCCCCTCCACTATAATCCTATAAATACCCCCCTCATTTCAATATTCTTCACACCACTCTCAACTTCTCTCAATCTCTCTCAATCTCAAATTCTCAATTCTCTCTACATTATACAATTTTCTTTATTTTTCATTTTTCATAAAAATTAATATCTATTTTTTTCTTCAATTTTTTACAATCATCTATTTACAATTTTCTTTAATTCTTATTTATTATAGAAATTAATATCTATTTACATATTCTATTTTTTACAATCATCTATTATTTATTTACAATTATCTATTTTTCTTAGTGTTACCACTATTATTCCAACAATATTTTGAGTGCCTCACATATCTATATATATTTTTTACTATTATTATTTATAATTAATTATTCAATGGCAAGTGGGGGAGAAGGTTCAAGAAATTTGAACAAGGGAAAGGGTCCATTGCAAGATTTGTTGGAACACCAAGGTGATGATGTCAGTTATAACGACCGACTTTACCACGAGTTCCTTCAATCTCAATTTGGATCCGATCTCCCTCGTAGTCCTAATCCCCCTCTAATAATTTCCGACGAACCCGACCCCAATCTCTATGACCCTGATAGTAATGAAAATCTATCTACCCCCCAACCCCCTTCAAATGAATTTGTTGCAAGTGAAGAAGAAAGGCCGATGAAGTCCGATCTCTTCAAATTGCATATGAAGAAAATTCAGTTAGATGACGGGATGATCCAAATCAAGTGCAACTACTGCTCCAAAATATACAGGACCAACAAATCATTCGGATATGGCACGTACTGGAACCATATTAGAAAAAATCACCCTTCTGAATTGGTAAAGACTAGTAATCAATCCCAAATCTCCAGGTACGGAACCCCTACTAATCAACTATTTCATTATACGTCTGAAAAAAACAAGGAAGAATTAGCAGTAATGGTTGCAGTTGAACATTTACCTTTTAGTTTTGGTGAGAAAGTAGGTTTTGTTAATTATTGTCAAAATGCATTAAATCCTGCAATGCAACGTGTTCCTAGATCCACTCTCACACGTACAATGTTTTCCATTTACAAAAAACAAAAAAACAAATTGAAATCATTTTTTTATCAATTTGAAGGTCGCGTTTCCGTATGTGCCGACATATGGACCGATAATTTTGGTAGTCACCATTATATGGGTGTGACATGTCATTATATGGATAATGACTGGGTCATGCAAAAAAGAATTATTGCATTTCGTGTTTTCGATGACTCACACACGGCTCAAAATATTTTTCGACTCCTTAAAATTATTTTTGAAGAGTTTCATATCCAAAACAAAATTTTTGCGATCGGTTTTGATAATGCTGCAAGCAATACCGCATCTATTCCTATATTGCAGGATTTGTGCAATCCCTATTTTGGGGGTAAATTATTTCATCAAAGATGTGCATGCCATATTTTAAATTTGTGTGTTCAAGCTGGATTACAAATTCTTTCTGTTTATATTAAACCAATTAGAGATAGTATTAACTATATCTGGAGGCAAAACAAACTCCAAAAACTATGGTTAAAATATTGCTCTCAAAATGGTATGCGTCCCATTAAATTTTCTCGGGACATTAGTACTCGTTGGAATTCTACTTATAAGTTGCTTAATGAAAGTGTTGTATATAAGGAATTATTAGTTTCTTTTATTACTTATAACGTTCCTTCAATTTCTCTTCAATTGAAGCATTGGGATATATGTATAAAAATTCTTGAATTGTTACGTGTTTTTAATGATGCTACTAATGCTTTATCTGGTATTTACTATCCCACTACTCATTTATTTCTTATTCAAAGTGTTAATATTGCTGGTGCATTCAGTGAGTGTGAACTCGATGTTCAATTGAGTGAATGTGTTGCTGCCATGAAAAAAAAATGGTTACAGTATTATAAGGAGATTCCAAATATTTATTTGCTTGCATCATGTTTTGATCCACGTTTTAAATTAGAATGTTTGCAAGATTATTTAACTCATTATTACAAAAGTTTAGATTTAGAAGTTGATGTTCTTAGTTATTGTAATTCCATTAAGGCTTTGCTTTATGAATTATATGATGAATATCTTAAAATATATGGTCCGTCTTTGAACATGCCGGTTTCACAACATCAACCGACATCTGATAGTACTGGTACTTCCTCTACTTTTAAATTAAAGGGTTTAGGGGATCGATTGTTTTCCCAAAGAGCCAAAAAATTAAGAACATCTTCTTCATCCTCATCCGGCTCGATTTCTGAGCTTGACCGGTATTTAGAAACATCTCATGAATTTTTAGAAGATAGTGAATTTAGTATCCAGGTTTGGTGGAAGGATCATGAACAGATTTTCCCAATTTTGGCTATTATTGCCAAACAAATTTTGGGAACACCGGTTTCTACCGTAGCTGTGGAACAAGAATTTAGTGCAGGTGGAAATATTTTGGAACCAAGACGGTCGGTTATGTGTCCGCAGACACTTGAAGCTCAGGCGTGTCTTGATGATTGGACAAAGGCAAAATACAGACAACAAGAAATCGAGGCGGAGATAGTGAATGATTTTTTCGAAGATGACCAAACCACGGGAACAGAAGGCAGCGATTAGATTCCATTCCAACTTCCAACCTTCAACACCGAACATCTAATTAAAGGTAAAAGAACTACGTGGCCTTTGATTCCTCTACTGCTCTACATTTATGGAGGATACGTAGGCAACTTAATTGAGGTCAAATTAAGTGCAAGGCCGATTTTTTTATTTTTTATTTTTAATTCAACTTTGTTACATTGTATATTTGAATTCAATATCCATTTAATTATTTTTTTAATACATCTGCAATTGTAATTTTGTATCAATTTATCAATGTCAATTTCTTTTATTTTCAACATTATTAAATACCTAAATGCTTCACTTGTATATAATATATTTATATAATTGTATTGAATATTTTATATTAATTTCATTTTATTACAAATGTTTCATTTTATTACAATGTTTCAATTTCATTTTATTACAAATGTTTCAATTTCATATTATATTTTAAATTTTATTCATTTGTCAAAAAACAATTCTGGAACATTATTTTTCCCATTATTTTAATTACGTTTAGTAATTATTGTAATTAGGTTTTGTTTGGAAAAAATAAATAAAACCGAAACCGAAACCGAAATAAACCGAAACCGAAACCGAAATCGAAACCGGCGGAACCGAAACCGAAAACCAAACCGGTTTTCTCGGTTACAGTTACGGTTTGGGTGGCCACGGAACCGAAACCGGCGGTTTCGAAACCGAAACCGCCCCGAAACCGAACCGTGGCCACCTCTACACCTGATTACATACTACAGAGATGGACTAAGAATGCAAAAGCTTTTGACTCCATTAAGATCAATTCAAGTGGAGTACAATCTAAGAAGCAACGTTTCGATGAATTGATTCATCTAGCTACAAAATTGAGTGAAGAGGCATCATCATCTAATGAGACTTATATTATTGCATATCGTGTTTTAAAGGAAGCATTGGAAAAGTGTGTCACGATGAACCATTCTTTGAAAAAAAAATTGAATTATATGAAGCCTGTGATGTTGAAGAAGAAGATATGGATAGTAATAAGTTACATGATCCGCAAATATCAAGTACGAAAGGTGCTCCTAATCGGATCAAGAGTGGAATTGAGAAAAATAGAAAAAAGAAACCCAACAACAAATCAAGAAAGGTTAGTTAATATCTTACTTAATGACATAAATTTATTATAACAGAATATTTTAGTTGGTTATTAATTGAAACTTTTCTTTTTGTAGGTACTTAAAAATGCTATGTTGTCCAAAGATGGGAAGAAAAAATGTTCACAGGTAATGGTTTGAATATTTTTATTAAATTTGTTTTACATTTATCTTAAAATGCATATGATCAAATATATGACTAGAAATAAATAAACCTTACAATGTCAGGAATATACAAGCTCAAAGGATCAAAGTATTGATGATTTCCATAATACACAAGTTTATTCGCAAGCGGTAAAATATAATATATATATATATATAGTTATATCTATTTTTTTGTTAGCTTAAATACTATCATATTTCTATTTCTATGTTATAATTTTGTTTCTATAACCTGTAATTACCTGTTGAATTATTCAGGGTCATTCAAACATTGTCAATTTACCTATTGATAATCATCATGATGTAGAACAAAATTTGCAATACACAGTGAGTATTTGGAATTCATGTAATACTATACTATTATTTTAGGAAAAAATTCAAATAATTATGTGACTTCTTACTATATGTGGCAGGGACATTGTGACATGTTGAATCACTTTTCTAGCCAGCATTCACAATATGTGGGCTTTCATTCAAATACACAAGTTACAGAAGATGGTATGTATTAGAACTTGTTACATTCTATTAAAGTACTTAGTTTTAAGCCTTTCAGAAAGAAAAAAAAAGTTCTTAGTTTTAAGTTATAATATTTTATTGTAGGTTCGAATATGATTGATATTCAAGAATACAACATAGTTTATCAAGCCTTCTGATCATTAGATTGTTTTAAAGGTACAGATTATTAAAACTATGTGTGTATATATATTTTGTAACATGAACAGCGACATAAAAAATATTTCTCATTTCATATTAAAATTTGTTAATTTTCCTTATATATGTTTTGTAGGCATTCAAAAATCAGAAGCATTTTCTCACATGGAAAGATGAAGTCTTAATTGAAAAAAGAAAATTTCTTTTTGTATTTTATGGTATTTTCAGATAAATATTCTGTAAATTTTTTTGTTTTATTATTATCTTTTGGATCATGAACGATGTACCATTTATTTAATTTCTTTTAGTTTACATGAAATTTTTATAATATATTTTTAAACCATTTAATTCTGATTTATTTTGCTAATTATTTATTCTATACAGCAACCATCAAATTAACCAGATGTTTGGTAATGAAAATTTGGTAAAAAGAAATGTCATAGCAATTTAATTTGGGTATGTAAACACAAGTTCAGTAGAAAGAAGAGAAGTTGCAGCGTCTAGAGTCTAACAACACAGACTTGTTATTATTATTATTTAAAAAAATGACATTAAATGGCAATCGGTTGAAGTTAAAAAAGAAGGGCAATATAAGAAATTAGTTGTTGGTTTGTATTGTAAATAAAATGGAAAAATAAGCTATTTATAAATGTTAGATTTTTAATGTAAAGCATTTATTGGTGTCCACGTGTCAATACAAGAACATAGAGTGTGTCGAGAGAGTGCTTTAGCACTCCTCTTTATTTATTCTTTTTCAATGTGTCCCTGCTTTTTTCAATGTTTTCCTGCTTTTTGTTGTTTAATGTGGCTTTTTTTAATTTATTCCTCTTTTTTTTTCTTGCTGTTTATTGTTTATTGTGCTTTTTTAAATTTATTGTTATTTTTTAAGATTTGATATCCAATTATGGTCGACCAAGAACTATTGTCGTTTCATAAAAAACAAAACACTGTTGTAAAAGTGAGACATTAATTTAAGGAGTATTATTATTTCCCCCACGGATGAGATTAGTCATTTTACATCCACTGGTTTCAGTATTAGCTAAAATCCACCCTCTGTTAACTTTTTTAATAAAAATACTATTATACCCTTCTATCTTTAATTTTCATATTATCAAGAAAAAAAAAAAGCAAAAACTAAAAAACAAATTCAATATTTCATTCTCCAAACCCAGAAAAAAAAAATCAACATTCAACACACTCAACACACCCCAGAACCCAGACAACTAGAACCTAGGCCGCAGCTGGAAAAAAAAAATCATCATCACTAACACCAAAAATCAAAAACGAATTGGAAGCCTGAAACCTAAAAAAATCTAAAATACAAAGCAAACCAAGAAAAAAAAAATCTGACCATCTGCTTAAATCCTAAATCAAATACAACACAAAAGCTAAAATCAACCACCAACACCAACACCAACACTAACACTAACTCTCTCTTTCACACACAGAAACAGCTGGGTTCGACCAAACCCAGATCTGGAATCGAACCCAATTCTGAGTTCGAACCAACACACCAACCCAACCCCACACCCAAATGACCACCACCCAGTCCACCCCCACCTGAAATCACCACCATCGGCGCCACACGCCGACGCCTACACCCACGTCCAACTAGAACCAACACACTAGCATACCCACACCATTAGTGTGTTGGTGAGAGAGTGTAAGAAAAAGAGATATTTGATGTTTAAGAGATTAGATTAAGAGAGAGAGAGAGAGATTGATTTCCAATGAAGAAGAAATCAAAGAGAAACTGAGAGAGGGAGATATTGATGGATGATGAGAGAGAGAATAAGATCTATTGGTGGGGGAGAAGAAATAAAGAGAGATAATTGATGGGGGAGAGAGAACGCGATAGTCAAAAAAGAGAGAAAATAAGATTTTGGTAGTGTGATTGGGGGATCCAAAGAAAGGAGAAGATGATATGATTTTTTGTTTAAGTTTTTTATTAAATATCTTTTATTTCATTAAATATTGTTTCATTAAATATTTAATTAACTTTACCAGCCATTTACCATCCTACCCTCTGTGACCTAACACAAAATTTAAAATTTTAATGGAATACTAACTGTATGGGGTATTTTGACTATTAACTGAAACTAGAGGGTGAATTTTGGCCAATACTGAAACTAGAGGGTGCAAAATGACCAATACCTTATAAGTGAGGGGAGAAAATAATAATACCCATTAATTTAATGTAAGCAATGACACTATCCCGATCAACCCGACCCGACCCGATAAATATTAAGTTATGTTGGGTTGGGTTGGGTTAAAATTTAGAGCAAATTGCACTCAACCTCCCTGGGGTTTTCCCTCTTAAACCTAAAAACAACTTTATCATTAATTGACACGTATACTGTCTGTTGATTAATTCTTATCTTTAAAAGACTAAACTACCCATGATCCTTAATAAATGGGTAACTTCACTATACTCCCTAATTTTTGGCAAAATGTCACTTGTTTAAATGTCTTTATCATATTAGCAACTTAAGTCTATTATTTTTCCAAAATACATCACTTTAGTCCATTTAACCGAAATAATGACAGTCAACTCTAATTATATATATAAAAGTACAAATTTACCCTTGTCAAATGATTTATTGAGTTTCAAAAATAAATAATATTAAAATAGTTTATAATTATAAATTGACAACAAAAATTTATTTTCTATAAAAAAAAAACAGAAAAAAAACTAATGGATGGATAATGGAAAATATAAAGTTAAAATAAATAATAAATTGAAAGTACGATTATGAATTCTTTTTATATAAAAAACTAATTTTTTTGCCAAAAAAAATTATTTTTTATAATAAACAATTTGTTTTTATATTTTCCATTATCCATCCATTAGTTATTTTTCATTATCCATCCAATGTTTTCTAAAAAAAATTAAAAAAAAAGAGAAAAAAAAATAATGGCTGTATAATGGAAAATATAAAAATAAATTGTTTTTAATAAAATAAATAAATTCTTTCGCCAAAAAAATTGGATATAAAAAAATTAGTTTTTTATAAAACGTATTCATAATCGTACTTTCAATTTATTATTTATTTTAACTTTATATTTTCCATTACCTATCCATTAGTTCTTTTCATTATCCATCTAATATTTTCAAAAAAAATTAAAAACAGAAAAAAAAACTAATGGATAGATAATGGAAAATATTTAAAAAATGGTTGATTATAAAAAAAAATCGCCAAAAAATTTGGATATAAACAAATTAGTTTTAGAAAAAGTATTCATAATCGCACTTTCAATTTATTCTTTATTTTAACTTAATATTTTCCATTATCCATCCTTTAGTTTTTTTTTGTTTTTAATTTTTTTTAGAAAATAAAATTTTGTTGTTAATTTATATTTATAAACCATTTTAATATTATTTATTTATGAAACTCAATAAATCATTTGACAAGGGTAAAATTGTACTTTTATTCATATAATTAGAGTTGACCATTAGTATTTGGTCAAATGGACTAAAGTGATGTATTTTGAAAAACAAATGGACTAAAGTTGCTAGTATGATAAAAAAACATGTTTAAATAAGTGACATTTTGCCAAAAAAAAATAAGAACTTTAGTGAAATTACCCATTTATTAAGGATCATAGGTAGTTTAGTCTTTTAAAGATAAAAAATAGTCAATAGGGGGTGTGAGAATCAATTAATGATAAAGTTGTTTCTAGGTGCAAAAGGGCAAACCTTAGGAAGGTTAAGTGCAATTTGCTCTAAAATTTGTGTTGGGTTGGGTTGAATTTTTCCAATCCGAAATATGATTTGGTTGTTAAAATTTCAGACCGACCAGACCCGACCGAAATTGCCCACACCTAGAGATTGGATCTTCATCTTTGTGTCGATGGAGACATTGATGGATCTCCCTCTATGAGATGAATCTCTATCTGTGTAGTGGTTAAAAAACAGGTTTCTGGCCCAACTAAAACGAGCCCATCATCCAAATGGGTCAATAAGCCAAGAGTGGGCCTAAAGCCCAAACCCACAAACCGTCAGACCAAGTCAAAACACGTGGTCAAATGTGCCTTTAATTATAATCATGTTAGACATTGCACGAATCCCAACGTCAGACAAGACTCTTAAAGCACGTGATATACGCCTCTATATGAATGAGTGAGATGTTGAGGACCCTCGGTCTTCACTATAAATATAAGACCTCTCCTCACAGAAAACAGTCCGGAATTCTTCTATCTACTCACGCGAAAGATCTCACACTCTCAATTCTACTTATATTACTCTTTTACATTAATTGAGGTGCTTTCCTTCGTATTAATTGCTTATACACCACCTAATTGGGATAGATCCGATTGTACTCAAAAGTCGACCAACCTAACCCACGGCCGAACACGTCGAATGAAGGAACTAACATGGGCATCGATTAATCAGACTCTTCGATATCTAGTATCGACCCAACTCTCGTTCGACCCACAATGATTCAACGAATACCAAGGGAATCGATCCGCCAACATCATTGATATCCACCGCTCGATCCCAAGCATCGAGCGATACGGTTTGTTAATTCTATTTAACCTCTTATCCCTTTCATCGAACATTACTCACTTTAGCGTCAGAGAGTCCCCCCAAGGGAACAACCCCTCTTGTGGCTCGCCACTACTCTATTCTTTTGTTTTACAGGTTGTTAGTGCCTACCTCAGCGATCAAAAATCAGTTGTAGATCCGATCGACTACACTTTAGGGCCCACCATGGGGCCCTAGCAATTTCTTAATCGATTACGTAACATAATCTGAATCGAAGATGATGACTGACTCCGGTGACATCTAGGCATGAATCGTGGCCCTTGCAGCCCAGATGACCGAAAGCGTAACTCGGTTGCAGAGCCTCGAAAAGGAAAACGAAGAGGTTTGCTCCAAGAATCTGGAGCTATATGCAAAACTTGATCGGTTGTCAATCGTACAGCAAAACACGGTCGATGATCGATCGCGTGAACCGAACGGAGATCCAGAACCAAGCACGAGACGACAAAAGAATCGACCCACGAGGATGCAGCTGGATCCATCCCTCGTCGATCTCAACGAACCAATACTGGCGACGGATGCGAACGACACTCCAATTAATTTGTGGACCTCGGTTGGGACACAGAAGGATTCGAACCAGTAAAACAATGATTTGGTAATATCACAGACACTCTTTTCCGACCCTGAGGTTGATAGGAGGTTCGTAGAAATGGAAGCAATAATCTAGATAATCCCTATAGTACCCGCTCCAATCAATCAAAGTGTAGCGAACATCTTCAATAACTCTTTTTTGTATGGATGAGATCGCATTTATGGAGATGCCAAAGAAGTTCAACTTTCCCAATATGAAACAGTACAATGGGACGACGGACCCGGACGATCATATTGTCAGTACAAGCAGCGCATGTTCACAGCTGCGATCCCTAGAGATCAGATGAAGGCGTGTATGTGTAAAATGCTCGGTTCAAGCCTACCAGTTCCTATATTCCAGTGGTACACCAACTTGCCGAACATTTCAATCTGTTCGTTCGTTTAGCTGACCGGCACTTTCGTCAAACAGTTCGTTAGCAGTAGGAAATTAGAAAAATTATTGGATGACCTTTACACCGTTACCCAGTGGAGAGGAGAACGTCTGCACGACTATGTGGGCCGATTCAACAGATAAAAGGTATCAATCCCTAACTGTAATCCTGCCACTACAATTTTTACTTTCATGAAGGGGTTGTAGCATGGCTCGGACCTGTATAAGGATTTGACCAAATATCTGTGTTGAATATGGAAGACGTGCTAGCTAAAGCTTTTGCCCAGATCAAGTGGGAAGAAGATGAGGTGAACTATCGACCATCATCTCAACCACAGAAGGATTACAGGCGTGATCAATGCATGGGTAAGAGGTCGAACGATCGACGAAACAACAGTGAACAAGACGGGGCGGATGAAATGAGATGACCATTTGACATGCCACCTTGAATCGACAACAAACAAAGGACACGAGTTCCTAAATACACACTGAGTATCAAACCATCAGAGGCAATAAAAGTCCTAAAAGGTATGGGAAACTCGATAAGATGGCTACCTAAAATGACCTCGCCTCTAGAGCATAGAGATTCGAACAGATGGTGCAAATTTCACGGAGATCATAAGCATCAAGCTGACCAATGCATCACCTTGAAACTTTAAGCAACAGAACTGTAAAAGCATGGACGACTAAAGGAATTCCTGACCGACCAACGGAAATTCACCTTAGCGCAGCGAGATGACCGACTAAAGGGTAAAGGAAATGATTCACCCTCGGATCTACCACGACCAGAATGCACTGTCAACTTTATATTGGGTGGATCTAACGTAAGTGGAGTATCACGCTCCGTAGCCAGAAGGCATACTCGACAGGTGTCAAACTCGGAGGTAAGACCTTTTCATGTGAACGATCATTTGGTCGACATGGTATTATCATTTAGCACAACTGACAGTTCAAATTTGTCTTCACCTCACACGATGCACTAGTTATCATTTTATACATAGCCAATTGTCTGATCAAGCATTACCTGATCAACAATGGTAGTTCCACTAACTTTCTTTTCTTGAGCGCTCTAAGAGAAATGCAGATCGAAAAATCTGGAATTACCCGCCACTCGACTACTCTGGTAGGATTCAGTGGAGAGGCCAAAAGTACGATGGAAGAGATGTTCTCCTAGTACACACAGAATATGTGAACGTTCAAACCAAATTCCTTGTGCTCGACTATTTTTCAACATACAACGTGATTGTTGGTCGACCATGGATTCACGAGCTTCTAGCGGTCCCTTCGACTCTTCATTTGACGATATGTTTCCCAACCAAATGAGGGGTTCGAGAGATTAAGGGAGAGCATAAAACCTCTTAGGAATGTTACCAAAGGAGCTTGAAGAAAGAAAAGCACAAGTTATAGCAATTACAGAAACTTGGTTCAGAACTCGATCCAGATAAACCCTAAGTCGAGGAACTTGATAAGGTCCAGATACACCTAGAAATCCCGGAACACATGGTTCAAATATGATCAAGGCTCGATCCAGAGATCAGGGAGAATCTGGTCAATTTCTTGAGACAGCACCACGATACCTTTGCGTGGACGTATGCGGATATGGTCAAAATTGACACTAAGGTCATGGTACATCGACTCCAGGTCGACCTCGAATATTGACCAGTGAAGCAGAAGAGATGGAAATTCACCCCCGATCAAAATAGAGTCATCAATGAAAAGGTCTAGAAGCTGATCGATATCGGGTCAGTTAGAGAGGTAAACTATCCCGACTGGCTGGCAAACGTAGCCGTGATAAAAAAAAAGGGAAATGGAGAGTCTGCATTAACTTCAGCGACCTGAACAAAGCCCACCCGAAGGATTCATTCCCTCTTCCACACATCGATATGTTGGTGGACGCCATAGCAGAACATGAGCTGTTGAGCTTCATGGACTCCTTCTCAGGTTACAACCAGATTCTAAAGCATCCAAACGACTTGGAGAAACGGCCTTCAAAATGGAGCGAGGTATTTTTTGTTATAAAGTCATGTCGTTTGGTCTTAAGAATGCAGGTGCAACGTATTAGGGACTGGTGAACAAGAAGGTCACTGAGATGTTGAGAGACATGACGGAAGTCTACATCGATGATATGCTGGTCAAGTTGCTCGTAACTGAGCAGCACCTCGAACATCTGAGGCATTCATTTGAGGCACTCGACAGGTATCATATGAAACTAAATCCTACTAAATGAGTGTTTAGTGTCTCTTTAGGGAAGTTTCTAGGTTACCTTGTCACTCGTAGAGGAATCGAGGCAAATCCTCAACAGATTCAATTAATCATGGGAATCGAATCCCTCAAGTGCGTAAAAGATGTACATAAATTAACAGGTCGTATAGCAGCCCTGGGTCGATACATATCTCGATCCTCGGAGAGATGCCACAGTTTCTTCAAGACATTGAAGAAGAACAAGGAGTTCAAGTGGACCAAAGAGTGCGATGAGGCCTTACAAGATTTGAAAACATACTTAACAAGCCCTCACGTGCTATCATCGAAGCCAGTAGTTAGAGAGTCTTTCTATGTCTACTTGGCAGTATCAGGGACATCTATCAACGCGGTACTCGTAAGGGAAGATGAAGGTAAGTAATTGCATGTGTACTATGTGAGCAAGTCATTGCTCGATGCAGAAAATCGATACAGCCAGTTGGAAAAACTGGTGCGTGTGCTTATCGTAGCGGCTAGAAAGCCCCAACCTTACTTCTAATGTCATCTGATAGTCATCCTCACAACATTTCCACTAAAGAACAGTCTCCATAAGGCAGAGCTATCCGGTAGCCTAACCAAATGGGTAATGGAGCTCAGCATGCACGATGTTTCTTATCGACTAAGGACTGCAATCAAGGCCCTAACTTGTTATAATAGGTTGAGAAGGAAATAATAAACATGGTCGATAACTCAGCCCTGGGAACAAGGGAGTTATCCCTCGATGGCTCAAGCAACATCAAGGGAAGTGGACTTGGAGTTGTCCTTTGGTCTCCAGAGGGGGTTGTCATCGAACAGACAGTAAGCTGTGGTTTTAAGGCAACCATTAACGAAGCCGAATCTGAGGATCTTATAGTAGGGCTCACCATAGCTAGAAGCTTGGCCATAAAACGTATCAAGGTTAGTAGTAATTCATAACTAATCGAACGACAAATGTAGGGTCCATACGAAGCAAGGGACCCTAAGATGACTGGGTACCTCGACCTAGCTCGAGAGTTGAAATCAAACTTCGAAGAGTTTGAGATCGAAGACACGAGCATAAAACGCTCAAGCAAACTCCCTAGCCAACCTAGAACCGACTATACAGACAACCACAAACAAGATGATCCCAGTGATTCATTTGTAATGGCCAGAAGTCTGAAAGAATAAAACACAGCGGAAAGTATCGAATATCGACCAAGACGTTAATTGGATGACCTCTATCGTCGATTACCTTGAGCACGATAAGCTCCAGGCATACCAACACGAAGCAAGGAGAGTTCGAACTAAAGCAACCAAGTTTTGCATAATAAGAGGTAAATTATATAAATGCTCATTTGCAGACCCCTATCTATTATGTGCAAAGCCATCAGAGGCAAAGTCTGTCTTGGTCGAGTTACATACCGGCAGATGTGGAAATCACTTCGGAACAAATAGCCTAGCCCATCAGGCAATAACAGCGGGTTGCTATTGTCTAAACATGAGAACCGATATGCTTGAATTCGTAGAAAGAAATGACAAGTGTCAGCGACACGCACATGTATCCCATCTACCTCCAGAAAAGCTCAACTCAATACCATCTCCATAGCCTTTCATGAAATGAGGGATGGACATAATCGGGAAGCTACCAACCTCAAACAAAAGAGGCAAAGTTTATGTACTCGCCATGATAGATTACTTCACAAAATGGGTCGAGGTAGAATCGTACAAAAGCATAAAGGACACCGAGGTAAAAAAAATTATGGAAAAATATCATATGTAGGTTTGGTGTTCCTAAAGAAATCGTCACCGATGACGGATCACAATTCATTTCCTATGACTTCCAAGACTTTTGTGAAGATTGGGGGATTAAGATACATACACTTCTCAACTCCTCGATATCCACAATCAAATGGCTAAGTCGAATCAACGAATAAAAAAATAATGGGAACTCTGAAGAAAAAGCTAGAAGCAGCGAAAGGACTGTGAGCAGATAAACTACCAGAGGTTCTATGGTCTTATTGAACAACAGCTCAAACGTCAATCGGGGCTACCCCCTGCTCACTTGCATTTGGAGCGGAAGCGATCATACCAATCGAGCAGAACGTGACCTCAGCAAGAGTCGAACATCTAGACGAAGATCGAAATAATTCTCTACTCCCCGTCGAGCTTGATCTGCTCGATGAAAAGAGAGACAATGCACTACTCAGGCTTGCAGAATATCAACAGTGGGTTCCTCGACACTACAACAAAGACGTTCGAGTTCAAACCTTCACATAAGGCGATTGGGTTCTAAGAAGAGTATTCTAAAATACTAAATTGTTTCTCATCATCGTCCATATCGAGGGCCTTTAGCTATTTCCATTGCTCCTACATTTTGACATCATTGTCAGGATCCTAAGAATCAATATTACCTAGCAGATATTGTTGCATGAGCTCGCCCTTAGTCTCAATAACGGCCTCGTCATAAGCATTGTTGAGCCTTTCCAATGCATCTACAAACCTGTCATCAATCTGGGACAGTTTGTCCTCACTTGACTTCATAGAAGCTCTCAGTCGAGCAATCTCATCTTCAAGTCCAGCAAGCTTGCCTCATTCATCGCCTCATTGGCCCGTCCTCAGTAGATCTGGCCTCTTCGAGCTCTTTTTTCATCTTGGCATTAGAGGAAGTCAAAGAAGATGCTTTTTTAGAAAGGTTTTTTACATACTTGCCTAGAAACAACTGAGTTTGGAAGGCCTGTAAGAGGCGCTCGATATTAAATAGCAATCTTCAAAAAGAACTAGAACAAAAAAGTTTTCGGGTATCAAAGGTTTACCTAATAAGCGCCGGCCAAACCTCAGTCGATCGCTGGAGAGGCCCCTATCCTAGAAAACTGAGCCTCATCTTCAGGGAACAATAATTGATCAGCTTGCTTCAGTATGGAGCCAGGATCAGAATAGACTGAGACGTTTGAGGGTAACTTAATGACCAAACCATTGGCTGAACCTTCATCATCAGGACGAGTACACTTTTCAATTTTTTTGCACCTAGGTCAGATGGCTCGATGGAGGTAGCCTTCTCAACTAGTTCGACAATCTGAGAGGTAGGGATATTGGTGACGTTCTTCCCTTTCCTCTTCTCCATTCTGTCCATCTGCCTCTTTAACACCTTCTTAGATGAAAGAAGCTTTAAGTTCAACATCGTCGCTGTAGCGAAAGCTAGTTCGATGTGAGTAACAAGCTCGAGAAATCGAGTGCCATATAAGATCTCAAACTCGTGCCTTATCCAAACGTACTTAATCAAATCTGCAACACAAGGATAGAGGTTACCTGATTGAGTAAAAGTGGTTTGGCTCTACAACGAGCTATTCCTGAAGACTATCATCTTCCTCTTGTAGTAGTTTCTTCCAACTTCTCTCTTTCGGATCAATAGAAATGATCATTGAGTCTTTTTTACGTCGTCTACTCCTTGGATTGACTTCGCGCTTCCTGTCCAAACCTAACTATAAAAGAAATATAGTAATAAGATAAGTCTTAAAAAAATTTAAGGACAATACAAATTGTTTGAACACCC
The DNA here is from genome assembly GCA_033220585.1 of Dipteronia sinensis. Classification (NCBI taxonomy): domain Eukaryota; kingdom Viridiplantae; phylum Streptophyta; class Magnoliopsida; order Sapindales; family Sapindaceae; genus Dipteronia; species Dipteronia sinensis. The sequence continues at coordinate 16,552,876 of CM065642.1, forward strand.
ACCAACATTATTCCAGGATCAACCTGACCCTCTCAACCAAATCCCCTTGAGCAAAAAAGAACATTGGTTTCCAATCAGGATCCCTAGTCGTAAGTTCGGAGATCAGATGATCTCGATGATGTCGAGCAGCAATCAGATACCTCCCACGGTCGGTATCATGCTCTTTTATAAGATATGTGTACATCAAATTCTCTCTTTCGATCAAAACTTGGAGAGACAAGAGAATCTCCACCCATTGGGCATCAACTAGCATAGAGCAATCTCGAAGAAATTTAACAGCTGGCGAGACAGCGGAGGAACAGGGAACCTCAAGCCAAACTTAAAGGGCAAATGGTAAAAACAAGTCCAACTAGGGATTGACCAATCGGCATGTGACTGAATCTGGAACACCAAGCTCGAATTCCAAATTTTTAACATCCTTATATGACAACTTCGAAGCAGGGTTATCAGATAAAAACAGCTATGCATCGCTCTTGGAGGTCGATGGCGACTCCATGTTTAGTTCAGCAGGCGTCGCCAAATGACCCACCACCCTAGTCTTTGGAAGACTAACTCCAACCTCGCCTACACTAGACTCATTAGTGGGTCCAGCAAATGACACCCCATCATGACGACCTGAGTTGGAAGATGAATCTAGTAGGTTGAGTTCAATTTCGTTTGAGTCGACCCAATAGTAGTCGATCATCTTGTCTAGCTATGGGTTCGATGAGTCTTCACTTCGACTCGATACAGCTCCAAACACAACCGAAAAAGAAAACCCAATTTAGCGAGAAGAGATCGAACTATCTAAAAACTGGGCAACTATAGCCATCTTAAAATCGACCACGAGAATCTAATTCCAAGATCTTAGAGGTTGAACCAACTTAAGCATTGAAACCAAAGTAAACCCTAGGTTGATATGGCTACCAAAAGTTAGGCTCTAATTTCCCTAATTAAGAAAATATATCTCGCATACAGATTTGTCAAGCAAAACTCACGTAGAATATGGATCAAACACTAGAAAAAAACTTAAAATTTACTTAAGGATCAAAACGCAAAAACAAAGTGATATTCTGGAAATTTGATGAGAAACACTCAAATAACATCAAAAGCAGAAAATAAGAGTGAAAAACAAGATACTCATCGGAAATTGAAGAAGAAAACAGAAAAAATCACCAGAAACTTGCCGGTAATGCTTGAGAAAAGTCGAAGAGACGTCTGAAGATGTGTGAACAAAGGAAACCTATGGGTTTTTCTCTTTGTCCAAATGAAGAAGAAGAAGGTTGGTTTTGAAATTTAATATAAACCAGTGGACACGTGTTCTAATATGACGGGGCACGTCGTTTCAGTTGACATCTTATGAAAAGACTCTTATCACCCTCAGAACTCAAAAGGCATAAATTCGAATTCCAAAGCTTCGATAAACCCGTCCATCTGAAAACCTTGCCATGTGAGACCTAGGATAACTCTAAAACCCTGAGCCTAAGCCCAATCGAACATCACTATCAACACGTTGTTCTAGCTCTAGGATCGACGACCTATACGATATTAGTTATAGACTAACTTTCAGAAGGTAGAATAACACCTAAAATCGTTCGACATCATCTGATAACTTCAACTGTCAAGAATCGTAAGCAACCAGCAAATCTCATTCAGCATCTAAAGTTGGACAAATAGGATCCTCAATCTAGCACGATAGAAACTATCGACCTCAAATTCGACCCATCAACTCTCCAACTCGAAGACTTCGAGCTTGAAGAGTGAGGGACAAACTGTAGCGGTCAAAAACAGGTTTCTAGCCCAACAAACGGGTCCAAAGCCAAGAATAGGCCTAAAGCCCAAACCTGGCCCACGAACCGTTAGACCAAGTCAAAAGACGTGGTCAAATATGCCTTTAATTATAATCATGTCAGACATTGAACGAATCCCAGCGTTAGACAAGACTCTTATTGTCATATTCAAATGAGTCAAAACGGACAATTAAAGCACGTGATCCACGCCTCCATATGAATGAGTGAGACGTTGATGACCCTCGGTCTTCACTATAAATATGAGACCTCTCCTTACTGAAAATGGTCCGAAATTCTTCTCTCTATCACGCGAAAGCTCTCACTCTCTCAATTCTACTTTATATTACTCTTTTACAATAATTGCGGTGATTTCCTCTAATTAATTGATGATCCAACACCCAATTGGGATCGATCTTATTGTACTCAAAAGTCAACCAACCTAACCCACGGTCTAACACGTCGAAGGAAGGAACTACCCGAAGCATCGATCAATCAGGCTCTTCAATATTTATTATCGACCCAACTTTCGTTCGACCCATATCGATTCAACGAATCCCTAGGGAATCGATCCGCTAACATCAACGATATCCACAACTCTATCTCAAGCATCGAGTGATACGTTTGTTAATTCTATTTAACCTCTTGTCCCTTTCATCAAACATTATTGACTTGAGCATCGAAGAGTCCCCCCAAGGGAACAACCCCTCATGTGGCTTGCCACCGCTCTATTCTTTTGTTTTACAGGTTGTCAGTGCTCACCTCGACGATCAAAAATCAATTGTAGATCCGATTGACTACAATCTGTGGGATGAAGATTTATGGCGGAAGCCGTGTCACCTCCTTGATTTCAAGGAGGAAGCATGACCTCTCCTTTCAAAACATAAACACACGAGAGGCGCATCTTCCCTAAATATGCCAGGATTAGGCCCTTGAAAACTTAAGAAGGACCTTAAGGCCTCGTTTGATGTGTGAGATTGAACTATTTTATGGGATTTGACGAGATTAAGGTGAGATTAATGTGAGATTGAGGTTGGATTGGACTAGACTAAATTGATATTATCCTATGTTTAGAGAAACGTGGAATTGGACTGAAATTAATAATATATTTTGTTTAGTGAAACATATGGCTGGGCTAAATATAATAATATTTTAAACGTGAGAATATTTTGAAATTGAAATAAATTTTTGAAGAAAATAATTATTTTAATTTATATATTATTAAAATAAAAAATATTAACAAAATATTATTAATTATAGATTTATATTATTTTTATTTTTTAATTATATAACTTATTTATTTAACAAAAAATAACTTAAAAACATAGATCGGATAATGGCAGGCGAATGAATTTAGATTCTCAAATCCCATGGGAAGGATTATGATTGGAATAATCTCAATCCATTGTAATCCTGTGAAAATTGAATAACAAACTAATAGAATAATTTCTTAAATGAAATAATTAGTTGATTAATATATTATTAAATAAAAAAAACTAAAACATTAAAAAAATTATAGTTTCATGTTATTATTAAATAAATATTATTTATGTTTAAAACTAAAAAGAAAACTAAAAAATTAAATTAAATATAGTCCCCGTAACTACCTTTACGGGGTTGGTAACTACTTTTACGGCTTTGGTAACCATTTCATGATTTTATTTTTCAAAATTTGACTTGTAACTACTTTTACAGCATTGGTAACCACTTTTACGACTTTGGTAACTACATTTACGATCTTGATAATCATTTCACGGTTTTAATTAATTTTTATCTTTCTTATATTTTTAATTAGTAAAATCAATTTAAATTAAGTTCAAATTAATTTATGTCTTTTTCAGATTTTTTTTTTGAAAAATAAAAAATATTTATTATTAATAAAAGAATAAATACAATCCATTTAATATGTTTATAAATATGCCTTGTACCTGATTGGAAAAAATTGAAAACAAAAGTATGAAACTTTGCAAACATCAAAATATCGTTTACGGTTTTTATTCAATAAAAGTGAAAAACGTGTTTTCTTTTGTTTCTTGTTTTCTTTCGAAAAACATGTTTGACGAACACCGTTTGACGAACACGGTTTTACTATTTTTCGTTTTCAAAAACAGAAAAATTTAATGAACAAACCCGTAACCGTAATAATATTTATTGTTTATAAAATTTAATTTATTTACTTATTTTAAATTTATATTTGAATAATATTATACCGTTAATATTTAACCTATTTTATATGATTATAATTAGTATTCATAAACTAATAAAATTAAACAATTTTAATTAATTAGTAATCCAATAAAACGGTGTGGTTTTACTGTTTTAGGTTGGTTTATTATATTAAATACAACTATAAAATTCTACCATGCCACACTCTAAAGTCTAAACCACACACCAGCCGTACGCTCACTCTAACCGGTCACACCGGTTTAAAGTTTATAGAATCATATATATTTTAAATAAAATATGTTTTACAATTTATCTATTCAACCATTGGATGATATTTTTTATCATCCAACGGGTTATAATAGCTTTTAAAAAAGCTTCAGCATCACATACGGAATATTTTTCCCTGTATGATAGCCATTTCCCAACGCAACAGCAAACGAATGAATCCTCCGTTATGATTGTCCGATGTGAAGAAATTAGCCACATGTCAGGATCCAACGGTGGATGTGAAGAAATTTTTGGCATTGTGGGTCCATATTAGTTTTCCTGTCTCCTTTTTCTTTACATTCGCTTCCATCGCAAGCTAGGAGTTTTTTTTTTTTTTTTTTTTTTCAAAAGATAAAGACCAAAAAGTTCGCTTCAAAACTTCTTCAGGTGGGTTTACATAATTGAAGTCTTCTGTTTCTTGTTGTTGTTTGTGTAATTGTGTGTGTATATAAGGGTGGAGATGACTGATGAGCCTCAATAGATCATGAACAACAACTTGTAAGACTTTGAAATCTTTGCTGAGCAGGACATATATTTTCTTTCTGGTATGGGCTCTCATTTCTTTTTATATTGTTCTTTCTTTTGTGGGTCATTGGAGTTTAATTTCTTGTTTTATGTGAGTTTCTGGGATGGTTTTATAGTGTTGGTTACTGAGAAAACTGAAGAAAGTGAGATCATTTATACTGTAAATTGTATGATCTTACTGTTTTGTGTTCACTATGACTACTGACTTACAATAACTACTTAATTTCAAATTTAAAATGATTAAATATTAACACATCCAAAGTAAAATCAGTAATGTTTAAAAATTTTATAATATGTACTGTAAATCTGTAATCTTTTTTTTAATAGTTAATATTTGTTTGGTAACTAAGAAAACTGAAGAAAGTTAAGGTTTTGACTGTTAATAAGTTAATATTGTTTCCTTAGAAACTAAAAGTGTTCCAAATGTAACAGATGAAACTAGGAATCTTTAAGTGTTTGTATGGATTTGTGTGTGACATGTATTTTATTAAATTTTGAGCATAAAATATTCCATTAAAATTGATTGTTCATTTCTATTAGGCTTTTTATGCGTACAAAGTTGGTGTCTTTATTGTAATGGCTTACATTCCACCACACAAGCGACCTTCAAAGGATTCAGAGAGGCCATCTCCAATTCCAGAACGGCTTGTTCCTCAGTTTTCGAGACAAGTAAACTTGAAATCATCATCCAATGCTAACCATAATTTAAACAAGAGTTTATGTGCAAATGTAAGAGACACCATATCTAGATGGTACATGTACATCGTTGGCTTGGATGCTGATAACCAGTTTCCTTCTTCTGTCCACCTTGTGCCATCTTCAGTGGAATCCTTCAGGCATAGACTTGCAGAGAAGCCTCTAGTTTTAGTGAACAGCTATCCAGCTACAAAAGGTTACGATTCTGCACTTTTTATCATTATCTTAATATGAAAATTCTCAAGTGTAGATCCCTTAGTGTAATTTTTGCGGGATCACTGATTGTCGCAATTGACAACTAGTTTTATAGTATTACAAACTGATTGTCACATGCGGGCCGGGGTTTGCAATTGAGAAGCATCATGTCTTAATATATTGTACATTTAACATTTGTGATCATTGTCTAAGACTTCTTATTATTGGCACATTGTATATTGTAGATGAAACTATTTCGAGTACATCATCAGAAACTATATCGAGTACACCTTGGGAACCTGTGGCAGTTGATGTATGGCCAGAATTGCTATCTGCTTTTGAGATTGTGAGGAACATGTTGGAGTCTAATGATGAGTTGGATGAAGTAAAGCCAGCAATAGTTGCCAGATTTGGCAAGATTCTCTTCCATCCGTATGTGATTGATTTTACCTGATTATTCAGCTATTGTTTTACTTGTTTGGTTGGGTTGAATGCTACATGTTAGACATTTCCTTTGTTCATTTTTCTTTAGATACTAAATTTAATGTGTAAAAATGCAGGAATGCTTCGGTGAGTTCACTAGGCTTAATAAAAGATCGGGTTGTTGAAACCACTTTGAGACAGATGAAAACAACATTTTACGCAAATACGCCTTCTTCGTATATGGAAAACATTATAAGTGGAGTTGCACCAAAGATTGGTTTTGATCTTGAAGAGGATAAGGATATGTTTCATATCCTGGTACTTCATTTGCTAAACCCTGCATTTTATGACTATTTTTTTTTTCCATGCACTTCTGATTTATTGAACTACTGATTTCTCTATTCTTTTGCTTGTGTAGTTGTCTGACGGCACTAAACCAAAAAATTATGAGATTTATTGCAAATGTCGTATGAAAGAAGATAAAAAGCTTGAGCTATATAAGGTGATTAAGTACCCTTCTGAATTACTGTGCAATTAGCTAACCATAGTCATACCACATATTGTCAACAATCTCTACATTTTCTATTTGTTCTATATTTTTCTTCTAGGTCGAAACGAACCCAGTTCGTGAGATGACAAAAAACATATTATGCATTGATAAGAATCTTGACTTGAGGCTGGCATTACACACCAAGAGGATCTTAACTTCTCTAACTGTAAGTTAATCGAAAACACGTTACATTTTTTGTCTCTTTATTTTATCATGCTCAAATTTAACCGGAGGCTATGATGCTAAAAAAAAATACATTACAGTGTTTTTTTTTTTTAAAACTGTATTTATTTATTTCTCCAGGATGATGAAATGCACATTATTGGAAATATTATTAACTCTGCCATTATAGATCCGGAGGTGAAGGGTGGGTTGAGATGGCCCTACGGGAAGGCATGTTCTGGAGATCGGTTTGCTGTTGTTGAAATTTGGCACACAATAGCTAAAAAATATAAAAGCCGTTCATTGAGTCTTATGGCAAGACATGTTGATCGATTTAATTTCGAGGATGCAAATGGTCAGGCTTCAATTGAGGTTTATCTGAAGTTGAAAAGATTAGTTTCCGATTTACAGGTAAAAATGCTGTTTATTGCTTTCATTGCATTGTGCTTCTTTTATTCATTGCATTGCATTGCAAAAATGAAGTCATTTTTTTCAAGTTTACAGAAGTGATAAGGAGATAGTGAGATACCACAAGTGGTTATAAATTTTTCTTTCAAATTTCAGGAAGAGAAGGTTGAAACGGATTCGATTTTCGTAATGTTTAAAGACAACTTAAAGATGATATGGGACCATTTCTTGTGCTGTGACCAATATTTTCCATAAATATTGGATTTGCAAGCCTCCTGCAGTCCTGCTACTCTCATTTTATTCTTCTTGTGTGTTTGTAGTGAAGTCAGCAGTTTGTCAAATGAAAAAAGTAATCCTTGATGTCATAGAATAGACTCATAGTTGCTCTCTTCTGAATTGTTAACTTGTCCTAATTTTCTTTTGTCTATTTTCATCTCTCTGCATGATTGAAAATTGGATGATGAAACATGAGCGCAAAACTTGTTACAAAAACTCCATTTTTTTTCACTAAATTTGAAATTATTGAATATTTTGTATTTCTGTATCTTTTAAAGACATTATAATTAATGGACAATTAAATAATTTTGAGAAAATCTTTGGGTCATATTGTTATATTTAAGATTTATGTTTCAGTTACCATCCATTTTTTTTTGTTTTTGAAATATTACAATAAAATCGGGTTCAAGAGGGGTATACAACTCGAACTAAAACCGTTATGATATTAGTATTTATCAACCTCATCACGTTCGTTATTTATACATTTTTAAGATAGAAATAATTGCACTAATTAGAATTATAATAGTATTTTCTCAATGTGAATATATATATATATATATATATATATGAATTGATGAATATAAATTTTAAATATTAATATAGGTTTATAACCTAATGGACTTGACATTAACAAATTCAATGTGTGTGTGTGTTTTTTTTTAAATTCCACATGGAATGGCGGTGACTCGAGCTAAGACATTGCTAAAATGATTGAGTGTCTTACATAACCAAACCACATTGAGCAGCAACAATTCCAATGTTAAAATTACAACGTTTCAGATGTTGTAGCCATGGTATTTCGATAAAATTGGAGAGTTATCAATAAATTCCCTAAGTTTTTAGGAAAAGACAATTTCATACTAATATTTCTATTTTGAGTTCGTGGGTCCCTAAATTATAAAAAATAGCTCAATATGGTCATTTGTTGGTCAAACATTACTCAAATTTAATGATTTCAATACTAATTTGGTATTATAACACAACTTAAAAAAAATACAACAAAGGAAAAAAATCAATATATGGAAGAGATTCAAATTGCATCTTTACCTTTATAAATGAAGATCAAATATGGATCTCCAACTCGTTCATAGGACATCCATGGTTCTCAAACTCACTAATGTAGATCTATTAGTGAATTTATATATATGTGTGTGTGGATCTCCATCTATGATATGAATCTCTATCTGGGGGATACGATTTAAGGTAGAAGTCGTGTCACCTCCTTGATTTTAAGGAGGAGGCATGACCTCTCCGTTCAAAACACAAACACAGGGGGGGTGGGGGTAGCTATTTCCTAAATATGCAAGGATTAGGCTCTTGAAGACTTAAGGAGGACCTTAAGGCCTCGTTTGATGTATGGGATTGAACTATTTTTTAGAATTGGATGTGATTGAGATAAGATTAATGTGAGATTGGGGTTGGATTGGACTATACTAAATTAAGATTATTCCATGTTTGGAGAAATGTAGAATTGGACTTAATTAATGATATATTTTATTTGGTAAAACATGAGGCTGTATTGAATATAATAATATTTTAAATTTGATAATACTTTGCAATTAAATAAAAAATTATTAATGTGAGATTGAGGTTGGATTTGATTAGACTAAATTGATATTATCTCATGTTTGGATAAACATGGAATTAGACTGAATTAATGATATATTTTATTTGGTTAAACACGATGCTGGACTGAATATAATAATATTTTAAATTTGATAATATTTTGCAATTGAATAAAAAATTATTAATGCGAGATTGAGGTTGGATTTGATTAGACTAAATTGATATTATCTCATGTTTGGATAAACATGGAATTAGACTGAATTAATGATATATTTTATTTGGTTAAACACGATGCTGGACTGAATATAATAATATTTTAAATTTGATAATATTTTGCAATTGAATAAAAAATTATTAATGCGAGATTGAGGTTGGATTTGATTAGACTAAATTGATATTATCTCATGTTTGGAGAAAGGTGGAATTATACTAAATTAATGATATATTTTATTTTGTTAAACATGAGGTTTGACAAAATATAATAATATTTTAAATTTGATAATATTTTGAAATTGAATAAAAAATATTGAAATAATTTTTTTAAGAAAATAATTATTTTAATTTATATATGATTAAAATAAAATATTAACAAAATATTATTAAATTATAGATTTATATTATTTTGAAATGATTTTAAATTTTATAATTTTTTATTTAATTAAAAAAAACTTAAAAACATAGGTGGGATAATGGTAGAGCCAATGAGTTTAGATTCACAAATCCAATTGGAAGGGGTTATGATTGGAACAATCTCAATCTATTGTAATTCAGTGAAAATTGAATAACAAACTATTAGAATAATTTTTTAAATGAAATAATTAGTTGATTAATAGTTATTATTATTATTTTAAGTAATATAATATTAAATTAAAAAACTTAAATTATTTAAAAATGTTATAGTTTCTTGTTATTATTAAATAAAATTTATTTATTATTAAAACCGAAAAGAAAACTAAGAAACAAATATAGTCCCCCACGGCGATTCGGTAGATTTCTTTAATTTCAATTGATTGGGATCGTGGTATGTCAAATTGGATTGGAAAATCCAATTAAGTTAAACTCCAAACAAAGGAGAATGACAAGGGGCCTCCACCATTTTTTAATATTAAAAACTAATCATAACTTTTTTTGAAATAATAAATTATGATTAGTTTTTAAATATTTAATACTTTTTTTTAGGAATATTAATACCTTTTAAAATGGAAAATGAATTAGGTGGAGGCGGTTGCTGCTTCCATCATTTTTTAAAGAACTAATTACACTAAACTCTCAAGAAGTTTGTATGCGGAAACAATTTTATTGTTAATTGATATTTACCTTCTCTGACGTTAGTCAAACACGGTCAAATTTAACATTGACCAAGTTTAACTGTCAGACGTAAGAGTGATTTTATCATTTCAAGCTTATTTAAAAATTGAATTAAAAAATGAAAAAACTAATCATAAGGGTGTAGCTCCTTGGGTAGCTCCTTCCTAAATATGCAAGGATTAGGCTCTTGAAGACTTAAGGAGGACCTTAAGGCCTCGTTTGATGTATGAGATTGAACTATTTTTTAGAATTTGATGTGATTGAGATAAGATTAATGTGAGATTGGGGTTGGATTGGACTATACTAAATTAACATTATTCCATGTTTGGAGAAATGTGGAATTGGACTTAATTAATGATATATTTTATTTGGTAAAACATGAGGTTGGATTGAATATAATAATATTTTAAATTTGATAATACTTTGCAATTAAATAAAAAATTATTAATGTGAGATTGAGGTTGGTTTTGATTAGACTAAATTGATATTATCTCATGTTTGGATAAACATGGAATTAGACTGAATTAATGATATATTTTATTTGGTTAAACACGATGCTGGACTGAATATAATAATATTTTAAATTTGATAATATTTTGCAATTGAATAAAAAATTATTAATGCGAGATGGAGGTTGGATTTGATTAGACTAAATTGATATTATCTAATGTTTGGAGAAACGTGGAATTATACTAAATTAATGATATATTTTATTTTGTTAAACATGAGGTTTGACAAAATATAATAATATTTTAAATTTGATAATATTTTGAAATTGAATAAAAAATATTGAAATAATTTTTTTAAGAAAATAATTATTTTAATTTATATATGATTAAAATAAAATATTAACAAAATATTATTAAATTATAGATTTATATAATTTTGAAATGATTTTAAATTTATAATTTTTTATTTAATTAAAAAAAACTTAAAAACATAGGTGGGATAATGGTAGAGCCAATGAGTTTAGATTCACAAATCCAATTGGAAGGGGTTATGATTGGAACAATCTCAATCTATTGTAATTTAGTGAAAATTGAATAACAAACTATTAGAATAATTTTTTAAATGAAATAATTAGTTGATTAATAGTTATTATTATTATTTTAAGTAATATAATATTAAATTAAAAAACTTAAATTATTTAAAAATGTTATAGTTTCTTGTTATTATTAAATAAAATTTATTTATTATTAAAACCGAAAAGAAAACTAAGAAACAAATATAGTCCCCCACGACGATTCGGTAGATTTCTTTAATTTCAATTGATTGGGATTGTGGTATGTCAAATTGGATTGGAAATTCCAATTAAGTTAAACTCCAAACAAAGGAGAATGACAAGGGGCCTCCACCATTTTTTAATATTAAAAACTAATCATAACTTTTTTGAAATAATAAATTATGATTAGTTTTTAAATATTTAATACTTTTTTTTAGGAATATTAATACCTTTTAAAATGGAAAATGAATTAGGTGGAGGCGGTTACTCGGTTACTGCTTCCATCATTTTTTAAAGAACTAATTACACCAAACTCTCAAGAGATTTGTATACGGAAACAATTTTATTGTTAATTGATATTTACCTTCTCTGACGTTAGTCAAACACGGTCAAATTTAACATTGACCAAGTTTAACTGTCAAACGTAAGGGTGATTTTATCATTTCAAGCTTATTTAAAAATTGAATTAAAAAATGAAAAAAATTAAAATTAAAATAACAACAAAAATGGAAAACGAAAATAAATAAAAAAATCAGAAGGGAAAATCAGAAGAGATTTGGAACTCTTGTCTTCCCAACTCCATCAACCTCCATCTCAGATGGAAAGGTCTACGGTGGAGACCTGAACAACACTATTTTCTTCCTTTATCTTTTTCTCACTTTCTGTTTGGTTGACAAAATCTCAAAACCTTTTATTTTTTAGTATCTCCAAAACATATTCATGTTGAAAAATAGTAAGCAAACTCTTGGTCTAACAAAAATTGATAAAAAATTGTTAACAAAATCTGCATCGTCTATCTTCACAGTACCAAGGTTCATTGATGGAGCTTTGAGAAGACAGAATGGCTAAAGACCAAAAGGTTATCATGAGGAAGAAGAATAATGGCATGAATTCGGTTACGAACTGGTGTGCGGCCGGAAAGGGACATGCTTCGGCCCTTGAGAGAGGCGGTGGTGCTTCCAGGATGCGCTTCCGCTCTTGAGAGGGTGATGGTGCCGCTGAGATGGACGATCTCCATGCCTGATGGAGGCTCCATTTGTTGAATATAAATTTATGTGAATTCAATTAATGAAGTAATAACAAAACAAAACAAAAAATTTAGTACTTATCGGTTTGACTGAGGCTTGCACCATATGCAATCGGCTAAAAGCAGATTTCGTCCCTGCTACGGTGTTGACAGTTCTTGGACATCTGACTTCTAGGATACTGTTGGACCCTAGGGTTACAAATTGCGCAGCGGAAGGTTTTAAAAAATTTTATATGCAATCATTTAAACTAACCCATTTGTACAGTAATAATCAAATGCAATAATTAAGTGAAGAAACTTTTTCATACCTACGTAGGAGGCTCCTTCACTTTAATACGAAATGCTCCTGATTTGAACCACGTGATCTTCCTCGCTATCTCCCGGAACTGGTAACAGCGTGTGGGTGCGTCACGATATTCAGGACCTGTATGGAGGAAGAAGAGAAGAACACACATGCAAAAACAAAAAAATAGAAGTGTAGCACTTGTGGTCTCACCACACACTAATTTTTTCTTTTTTTTTTGTTTTGCTTTTCTTTGCAGTGTGTCACGAACACACTTTTTCTATTTTCTTTTCAAAGTTTCTTTTGCTGTGTTAGTTTTTCTCTCTTCAATTTTTCAGTGTTAGTCACGAACACATCCGGTTCAATTAAGTAATCTAATTACTTTTTAATTAAATATTCTAATTACTTTTTAATTAAATATATATCTCATATATATTAAATAAAATCAAACCAAAATCTTATTTGATTTTTAAAACTTTTCAAAAAGAATATCTCATATCCTTTTAAAATTAATTAAATATTTATTTTTGAATTCAAACATTTTAAATTCAAAATTCAAATATTTAATTTAATAAAATAAAATAATCATATTATCTTCTTTTATTCAAAATCAAATATCAACTAACACCCTTCATTTAGTGATTAACAACATAATTAAATAATCTTATTATTTAATTTATTTAATCACCATTATTCATTAATTAAATAATCTCATTATTCAATTAACTCCCGAATAAATACGTGTCACTTTCGTAACACAATTAATTGGACAATCCAATTAATTAATCGTGACCCTTGTTACCTTAATCGATCGAGCTAGCAAGGGGACCTAATGGACCCACAGTATTTTGAGCTCCAATAATCCTTAGAAATTATTAATTAAACTCTTTAATTAATATTTCATGATTATTAACTTCGGTGTTATTCCACTAAAAACCCGAAGCTGCACTCTCTCAACTGTAGACGTTTTTACACAAACCAATAACTCTCGGTGTCCATCGATATAGCTATTACATATGGTATAATCCTCCACAAGTAGTTCATAATTAGAGCTGGGTCATAATGTCCGTTATACCCCTCCAATCATATCTTTCCATTAAGTACCATTGATTCTCTAATGAACAATAAATCCTACATTCCTTACGGAATTAGGAGAGCGCTCATATTGTTCAAGCCCCGAATCAACCCTTAAGGGAACTACCATCTACTTCTCACAAGAAGGAGTGGATTCCACTATTGTGTACAAACCTTCCCAGCCACAAGTCAAACCGCGATCCCAACATACGGAGTATATTGATCGGGAATGCAACTCCGACCTCACCCATGGTCTATCAAAGACCACGATCTAACCTGAAGGAGTCGATAAGACACTCAGGATTAAGATCACCCACATATAGCCATCATTAGTTGATATATATGAATCTCATCGTTAAACGGATCTTAGTGAGAGATTCATATAGATCATGGCCCAGTCCTATATGATCACATCATACAAGGTGCCTCCATTCTCATATCTACATATGAATGATCCAGGATAGGATCACCGTACACTACGAAATGGACCGCAGCTGTAGATTAACCACAAATAAAGTACCCAGCTTTATTTGCTATCTACGGACTCTTTAAATTACTCGTTTCAAACTGAATCCATATATATATGACACTCATATACTTAGTTCGAAATTACATCCGGCAATTTTGGATGTTAAGTGCACATGTTATATAAAGTATGACACAAAATGAATGAATATACTACTTCTTTTATTTATATTCAAATTACATTTACATATTACAAGCTTTAGGGCAAAAACCCCAACAATCTCCCACTTGCAATAAAGCATGTGAGTCATGTCTAGTAACCCTAGACCTTCTAGGTGACCTTCAAACACTTTAGCCGGTAAGGTCTTCGTAAATGGATCAGCATGATTGTCTTGTGAGGCTATCTTGGTGACGATCACATCTCCTCTCTGCACTATCTCTCTAATGAGATGATATTATCTCTCTATATGCTTCCCTCTCTTGTGGCTTCTTGGTTCTTTGGAATTAGCCACAGTACCACTGTTATCACAATAAAGTGTGATGGGCTTATCCAGATCTAGAACAACTTCTAGATCACTCAAGAACTTACGGAGCCAAACAGCCTCTTTAGCAGCTTCACAAGCGGCTACATATTCTGCTTCCATGGTGGAGTCAGCAATGCAAAATTGCTTTATACTTCTCCACACAATGGCTCCACCACCTAGGGTGAATAATGATCTAGACGTGGATTTAGAATCCCTGTCTGACTGAAAATCAGAATCTATGTATCCTAACGGGATCAAATCCTGTCCGGAATACACTAGCATATAGTTTCTCATTCTCCGAAGATACTTGAGAATAGTCTTGACAGCAACCCAATGATCTAATCCTGGGTTGGACTGGTACATGCTGACTACTCTCACTGCATAGCAGATGTCTGGTCTCGTGCATAACATAGCATACATGATACATGAGACTACCTACTGCTGATGCATATGGTACACGTCTCATATCCTCAACTTCTTGAGGTGTCTTAGGACACTGTTCCTTAGACAAGTGAACCCCATGTCTAGAAGGTAAATTACCTTTCTTGGAGTTATGCATCGAAAATCGCATAAGAATCTTGTCGATATATGATGTCTGAGACAATGCTATGAGTTTGTTCTTACGATCCCTTATAAGTTGGATCCCTAGAACATAACTCGTCTCTCCCAAATCTTTCATTTGGAATTGGCTAGCTAGCCAGCCCTTTACATCAGACAACACTCCTACATCATTCCCAATGAGTAGGATGTCATCTACGTATAGGACCAAGAAAACTACTTTCTTGTCAATGATGAGCTTGTAGACACAAGGCTCATCAACGTTTTGCTCGAAGCCATAGGTTTTGATCACATCATCAAACCTTATGTTCCAAGATCTAGATGCTTGCTTAAGTCCATAAATGGACCTTTGCAACTTGCAAACCTTTTGCTCTTGATCTGGAGACACAAATCCCTCTGGTTGCATCATGTATATGCTTTCATCAAGTATTGTCATTCAAAATGCAGTCTTGACATCCATTTGCCAAATTTCATAATCTAAATAGGCAGCAATGGATAAGAGAATCCGAATAGACTTAAACATGGCTACTGGCGAGAAGGTATCTTCATAATCGACCCCCTCTTTCTGGGTATAACCCTTGGCCACTAGCCTTGCCTTGAAGGTCTCAACCTTCCCGTCTACTCCTCTCTTCCTCTTGTAGATCCACTTACATCCTGTGGGTTTTACCCCATTCGGTAAGTCTACAAGTTCCCAGACTGAGTTAGAGTACATAGACTCCATCTCGAGATTCATGGCTTTAAGCCATTCCTCTTTATCAGGATCTTCCATTGCATTCTTAAATGTCAATGGATCATCCACACTATCAGCAGAGACAAGATCTTGTCCCTCACTTACACCCAAATAACGTTCAGGATGTCTTACAACCCTCTCACTACGTCTAGGTGGTAGTGTATCCTGACTAGGAATTATCTGACATTCAGATGTTAATGGATTAACAACTCTAGTTGACTGAGTACTGGTCTCACCAAGCTCCAACTCATTTAATACAATTTTAGAACGAGGTTTATGATCACTTATATAGTTATCCTCAAGAAACGTTGCATTTGTCGATACAAATACTTTGTTATCTTCAGGACTATATAAGTATCCACCTCTGGTCTCCTTGGAGTATCTTACAAACAAGCAGACCACAGACTTGGGATCTAGCTTTCCAGTTCTGTTCTTTAGCACGTGTGCTGGACACCCCCATATGCGAAAATGTCGTAAACTAGCTTTACGACCATTCCACAACTCTAGGGGAGTTTCAGGAACAGATTTGGATGGCACTACATTCAAAATGTATGCCGCTGTTTGTAACGCATATCCCCAAAAGGAATTTGGTAATAATAAGAAACTAATCATAGATCTCACCATTTCCATTAGGGTTCTATTTCTCCTCTCCGCTACACCATTTTGCTGAGGTGTACCAGGAGCTATGAGTTGGGAAACTATCCCATGCTCGACCATGAAGTCTTCAAACTCTTGGTCAAGGTACTCACCTCCACGATCTGATCGTAGTGACTTGATAGTCCTACCTAATTGATTCTCAACTTCAGCTCGAAATTCTTTGAACTTTTCAAATGTTTCCGACTTTCGTTGCATTAGGTAGACATATCCGTATCTTGAGTAGTCATCTATAAAGGTGACATAATACTCATAGCCGCCATTAGCTCTAACATTCATCAGTCCGCGGACGTCTGTATGTATGAGTTCTAGTGGCTCTATAGCTCTAAGCCCTTTTCCAGGTAAAAGGTCTCTTAGTCATCTTACCTTCTAAACAGGATTCGCAGACAGGTAAGGTGCCAACCTTTAACTCACTTAAAGGTCCACTTTTTACTAGTCTGTCTATCCGGTCAAGGTTGATATGACCAAGCCTTAGATGCCAAAGATACGTGTCATTATCTGGAGAAATCTTATGTCGTTTAGTTTTAGGTTTTTCAACCTTAAACATTTCGGTGTTAAGTAGTGTAGTATGTATTAACGGTCTTAACACATACAGATTGTTTTCATTAATTCCTGAACAAATATTCAGACCATTCTTTTTAATAATAACAAACTTATTATTAACAGAAACAGAATACAATTGTTCTAACAACTTAGAAACGGAAATCAAATTCCGTGTAAATCCAAGAATATAAAAAACATTGTTCAATAATAAAAAAAAACTATTATTATTACAAAATTGCAATCTTATTGCTCCCACTGCTTTGGCCGACACGACATCCCCCGACCCTACACGCATGGAGAAGGCTCCCTCCTCTAGCTGTGTCCAAGAATCAGTCCACTGCAAAGAAGAACAAACATGGTTAGTGGCCCCTGAATCAACAATCCAAGGTGAAGAATCATCTTCCACTAAACAAGATTCAAGAACAAGTAAATCATATTTACCTTTCTTCTTCTTCTTGGCTACCTCCTCCAGGTACTGAGGAAAGTTCCTCTTCCAGTGCCTGACCTTGTTACAATGGAAACATTTTCCTTTGTCTTGGTCGGTGGAGGTGCCCTTCTTTTTGCTTTGGGCCTTCTTGGGTTTGGGCTTACCCTTCGCCTTTCCAGCAGACCTCTTCCTCTTCTTATTATTGGAGGAAGATGGTTCGGTAACATTTACCTCACCGGTCTTACTTTTGCTGTCCTTGGTCATGGACTCAAAAGTAGAGAGCTCATTGAGCAACTGTGTGAGACTAAACCTTAACTTGTTCATCCCGTAGTTGTTCTTAAACTGATCGAAACTCTTCGGAAGATTCGTCAGTATGATGCTCACTTGATTGGGTTCGTCAATGGCCCTGCCATTGAATTCTGCCATGTTGAAGTAGGACATCATGCTCAGGACATGTTCCCGAACTGATATACCTTCTTTCATGCAAGCGAGCATAGCGGAACGAACAGCTTCGTGTCGCTTTTGCTCGGAGGGTTGCCCGAACATAGCTTGCAATGACTCCATAATTTCGAATGCTGTAGTCATTGCTTCGTGCTTTGTGACAAGCACGTCTGTCATAGAAGCTAACAGATATGTTCGGGCCTTCTCATCAGATGAGACCCATCGCTGGTATGCCTCACGAACAGTTCGTGTGGCATTGGCAGTAGGCACCGGAGGACATTCCTCCGTAAGCACAAACTTGAGGTCTTTGGTGACCAGTATTGCATTAATGTTAAGTTTCCATTTTGTGTAGTTATCACCAGTTAATTTATCGTTTGCAAGTATTTGTAATAGTGCAGATGACATGGCTGAAAAAACATAAATTAAAGATTCATTCAGTCATACATTCTTAACATGTGCTAATGTTCGGCATAAAATTAAACATGTTGCATGAAAATGTTTAATGAACAAGAACAACCCTAAAAACAATGTTTCTATGCCACGACAATCCAACATACCACAAGCAAGTGCCGCCTTAGGGTCGGTCAAATTCTTGCATGTTGGATCGAGACCTTCTCAGTCAAAGGATATACCAGAATAACTCTTATTCCAATATCATTCAACCATCGTTTATTAGGTCAGGTTTTTAATTAACCAATTTAATTAAAACCTTGTGAGTGTAACCCATCATTTCATATCTCAAGAGCTTAACTCGAGTATTGTCGCCTTAGGGTTGGTCAATCCCGAAATCCCCTCCGAAATCCTATCTGTTAGGAAGTCAACCTTGGTATTGATTCTTATGGAAACCCTCCTTAGGGAGGACGAAAACAAAGCCGTCACGAGGCCCCACTCGAATCTTACGGTGTTGAACTAATGATGGAGACCGCGGGATATAATATCATATATCCATCTCCCACTCACTATTTTATATTAAGGGTTTTCTATTAATATTAATGCACCTAGATTAAACTAGATTAAACGGCTAATTTTAATCTAAGCGTCAAGTGCATTAATCACAAATTATTAGAATCCTATTCCAATAACTAATAAACTAAATTGATTTTTAACACTTAAAAAATTTAGTTCACTAGTGATAATTCAAATCTATGTAAACTGTTTACTAAGACTAGAATTATTATTAAATGTGTATTTACCAAGTTTTAACTATTAAAACTAAACACATTATTTAGGTCCAATTATTATTAGGAGCTTAATCAAATTAATCCTAATATATTTATTAAGGACCCCACTAATCTAAGTATTTAAACTCTTTAATAAAAAGATTAGTAATTAATGAGATTTACCAAGTTTTTACTCCTAAAAACTAATCCCATTAAAATAGCCAATTATGTGAATAACCCATTTTAATCAAATTAAAAAAAAATTAAACACATAATATAGATGGCTATAATGCATGTATGATATATCAACATATATATATATATATATATATGTGTAGGCACAACTAATTTAAATGACATGTATATGCATGGCAATGCTTAATCATCAAATAATTAAAATATACATGAGTTGACCGAGTGTTGTGGATTATTTAACCTAAAAATTGAAATCTAATTACAAAAATTATTCCCAAGGCGTCCCTTGGTCTTCTTGTAATTTTCAAGACTTCCAATCTCTTCAGGTCATGTGCGCTGGTAGCATCGTTGGTAGTGTGCGCGCTGAGGCATCGCTGGACGAAGCGCTGGTAGCATGCTCGCGCGCTGATAGGCGCTGGTGGTATGCGCTTGTCTGCGATGCGCGCAGGTGGAAGGGCGCTGATGGCATGCGCTTGTCTGCGATGCGCGCAGGTGGAAGGGCGCTGATGGGCTTGCGCGCGAGGCATGCGCTGGAGGGGTGGCATGCGCTCTGGTAGATCGCTGGTCTTCATGCGAGCACCAGGTCTTCTAATTACATTTTGTATTTTTTTTTTAATAATACAACAGTAAAATATAATAAAAAAAATATTATACAACCCAGAAACACTCTAAATCCACAACACCATAAAAAATTACGATCAACCATGTTTTTTAAATTAAACAATTTAATTAAAAAAAAAACATCATACACTCATCAAAAAAATATGTGCCTACACATTCATACATATCAGGAGTAATCGAATTCGATTATACTGTACAAAAATTGGCTTTGATACCAATTGTTGGACCCTAGGGTTACAGATTGCGCAGCGGAAGGTTTTAAAATTTTTATATGCAATCATTTAAACTAACTCATTTGTATAGTAATAATCAAATGCAATAATTAAGTGAAGAAACTTTTTCATACCTATGTAGGAGGCTCCTTCACTTTGATACGAACTGCTCCTGATTTGAACCACGTAATCTTCCTCGCTATCTCCCGGAACTGGTAACAGCGTGTGTGCGAGTCACGATATTCAGGACCTGTATGGAGGAAGAAGAGAAGAACACACATGCAAAAACAAAAAAATAGAAGTGTAACACTTGTGGTCTCACCACACACTAATTTTTTCTCTTTTTTTTTTGTTTTGCTTTTCTTTGTGGTGTGTCACGAACACACACTTTTTCTCTTTTCTTTTCAAAGTTTCTTTTGCTGTGTAAGTTTTTCTCTCTTCAATTTTTCAGTGTTAGTCACGAACACATCCAGTTCAATTAAGTAATCTAATTACTTTTTAATTAAATATATATCTCATATATATCAAATAAAATCAAACCAAAATTTTATTTGATTTTTAAAACTTTTCAAAAAGAATATCTCATATCCTTTTAAAATTAATTAAATATTTATTTTTGAATTCAAACATTTTAAATTCAAAATTTAAATATTTAATTTAATAAAATAAAATAATCATATATTCTTATTTTATTCAAAATCAAATATCAACTAACACCCTCCATTTAGTGATTAACAACATAATTAAATAATCTTATTATTTAATTTATTTAATCATCATTATTCATTAATTAAATAATCTCATTATTCAATTAACTCTCGAATAAATACGTGTCACTTTCGTAACACAATTAATTGGACAATCCAATTAATTAATCGTGACCCTTGTTACCTAAATCGATCGGGCTAGCAAGGGGACCTAATGGACCCACAGTATTTTGAGCTCCAATAATCCTTAGAAATTATTAATTAAACTCTTTAATTAATATTTCATGATTATTAACTTCGGTGTTATTCCACTAAAAACCCGAAGCTGCACTCTCTCAACTGTAGACGTTTTTACACAAACCAATAACTCTCGGTGTCCATCGATATAGCTATTACATATGGTATAATCCTCCACAAGTAGTTCATAGTTAGAGCTGGGTCATAATGTCCGTTATACCCCTCTAATCATATCTTTTCATTAAGTACCATTGATTCTCTAATGAACAATAAATCCTACATTCCTTACGGAATTAGAAGAGCGCTCATATTGTTCAAGCCCCGAATCAACCCTTAAGGGAACTACCATCTACTTCTCACAAGAAGGAGTGGATTCCACTATTGTGTACAAACCTTCCCAGCCACAAGCCAAACCGCGATCTTAACATACGGAGTATATTGATCGGGAATGCAACTCCGACCTCACCCATGGTATATCAAAGACCACGATCTAACCTGAAGGAGTCGATAAGACACTCAGGATTAAGATCACCCACATATAGCCATCATTAGTTGATATATATATGAATCTCATCGTTAAACGGATCTTAGTGAGAGATTCATATAGATCATGGCCCAGTCCTATATGATCACATCATACAAGGTGCCTCCATTCTCATATCTACATATGAATGATCCAGGATAGGATCACCGTACACTACGAAATGGACCGCAGCTGTAGATTAACCACAAATAAAGTACCCAGCTTTATTTGCTATCTACGGACTCTTTAAATTGCTCGTTTCAAACTGAATCCATCTATATATGACACTCATATACTCAGTTCGAAATTACATCCGGTAATTTTGGATGTTAAGTGCACATGTTATATAAAGTATGACACAGAATGAATGAATATACTACTTCTTTTATTTATGTTCAAATTACATTTACATATTACAAGCTTTAGGGCAAACACCGCAACAGATACAACAGTCTTCAACGTATATAGAGCAACACTCTGATATATACGTTATGATGAACCAATGCTTACGTATTGTACTCTCAGGAAGAAGATGAAACTCAGGAGTAATACATATGTTTTTCTAATCAATTAATTGTTCTTTTAGTAATTACCAGAGTCAGTATTTATAAATACTTAGTGACTCTCCCAACAGACATCAATGGTGTCTATTAAAGGAATAGATATGTCTATTGATATCAACAGACTTTTAAAGAAACATAACTATTCATTAGAGTAATTAAAAAGAATTAAATAATAAAATAATATTATAAATCAAAGCCTAAGACTTCAATAAAAGACTATAGACAATTATCTTATAGTCCATTCATTCACTAATTTCTAACGATCCCCCACATGAATGGACTATTAAAATAATATAAAATAAAATACATATGACTCTAGAATGATGAATATAAGAGAGTACAAGTTGAAACAATTCTGTATCGGGAGTGGTAGCTTGTGGCTTTGAACCATCCGTAGTGAAAGACTATCGGGCTTGCTCGATTATTCAGTGAACTTGATGTCTTGAACTGTTTAACCTTTTCTTGCAAACCAGAATAATAGAGATCACACAGATATGTTTTCATACGCAGTTGGTTCTGGTGGTTGTGTTCATTTCGGCCCTGAACAAATCCTAGATTCTTGAGTGCTCTAGAGAATTTAGCCTGAATAAATTCTCATGGAAGCGGCCGCACTTCACACTCATATAGGTGATACTTAATAAGAGTACCCTGCTTTACTCAATTTGTGAATATAAATTTTAAGTATCATTAAAAGCATAGCTTATCCTTTTTAACATTTGCAAGTAGCACTTTGCTAGTTACATCATAGGAATGAGTTTGAGTACATTCTCTTAAGTGCTATCAAGTAAGTCACTCACAACTAGTTTTCCCATTTGAACCTAGACCGTGGGATCTCCATTCGTTAGGTTAGGTTGCCATTGAGGTAACTTGAAGACATAGGCAATAAACCCATACCCCTCGATGTAGTTCGTACTTGCTCTCTTGATATACCTTTCGTTAGTGGATCCGCAATATTATCTTTTGATTTTACAAAATCAATAGAGATTATGCCATTAGAGAGCAATTGTTTAACGGTATTTTGTCGTCGACGTATGTGTCGAGCCTTGCCGTTATATTGCTTATTTCGTGCCTTAGCTATAGCCGCTTGGCTATCACAATGTATGCATATGGCATGCACTGGCATTGGCCATAAAGGAATATCTTCTAAAAATTGTCTAAGCCACTCAGCCTCTTCGCCAGCTTTATCTAAAGCTATAAATTCTGATTCCATGGTTGAACAGGCTATACACGTTTGTTTAGTAGATTTCCAAGAAACAGCCCCACCACCAAGTGTAAATATGTACCCATTTGTAGATTTTGATTCTTCATAATCGGATATACAGTTTGCATCACTAAACCCTTCAATGACCGCTGGATATCTGGAATATTGCAACCCATAGTTTAGGCTGTATTTCAAGTACTTTAAAACCCTCACAAGAGCATTCCAATGATCAGTTCCTGGGTTAGATGTATATCTACTCAATCTGCTTACTGTATAAGCAATATCCGGTCTCGTACAATTCATAATATACATCAAACATCCTATTATACGAGAATATTCTAACTGAGATATACTAGTACTATCATTTTTCTTCAAGAATATTTGAGAGTCAAAAGGTGTTTTTACACCACTACAATCATATTGATTGAATCTCTTAAGCATTTTTTCAATGTAATGGGATTGAGATAACATTAGCCCACTAGAAGTTCGATTGATTTTAATACCAAATATAACATCAGCAAATCCCATATCTTTCATATCAAAAATTTTAGTCAAAATTTTCTTTGTGGACTTGATGATATTGTTATTAGTTCCAAAAATCAACATATCATCAACATATAGACAAACTATAACATGTGCATTGTCCTTACATTTTACATATACGCACTTGTCACATTCATTAATTTTGAATCTGTTGGTGAGCATGACATGATCAAATTTTTCATGCCATTGTTTTGAAGCTTGTTTTAATCCATACAAAGATTTGACAAGTCTGCAAACTTTCTTTTCTTTGCCTTTAACAATAAATCCTTCTGGTTGTTCCATCTAAATTTCTTCTTCCAAATCACCGTTCAAGAATGCCGTTTTGACATCCATTTGATGAATTTCAAGGTTCTGCAATGCTGCAATAGCTATTAACATTCTAACTGAAGTTATTCTTGTAACTGGTGAATATGTATCAAAATAGTCCAAGCCTTCTTTTTGCCTGTATCCTTTAGCAACTAGTCTGGCCTTATATTATCTATGGAACCATCAGCCTTTAGCTTTCTTTTGAATATCCATTTATACCCAATTGGTTTATTTCCAGGTGGAAGATCCACCAATTCCCAAGTATGATTGTTCATAATGGATTCAATTTCACTATTTATAGCCTCTTTCCAAAAAGAGGCTTCAAGAGTGGACATTGCTTCTTTAAATGTTTGCGGTTCATTTTCTAGCAAAAATGATAGAAAATCTGAACTAAATGTCTTTTCAGTTCGTGCTCTCTTGCTACGCCTTGGCTCAAAATTTTGTTCACTGTGTGAACTATGTTGATCACTATTTGAAACCTGATCCAGGGATCTTTTATGGTTAGCCTCTTTATCTGAGTGCTCATTTTCTCTTCCTTTACATGGAAAAATGTGTTCAAAAAATACAGCATCTCGAGATTCTATGATTGTATGCACATTTATGTCATTAACATCAGATTTTGTGCACAAGGAACCTATATGCGTTGCTATTTTGAGCATATCCAACAAAAATGCTATCAATTGTTTTTTGTCCCAATTTGGTTCTTTTAGGTGCTGGAACAGCCACCTTTGCAAGGCATCCCCATGCTTTCATATATTTATAGGATGAAATTCTTCCTTTCCATAAATCATAAGGAGTTTTATTTGTCTTTTTGTGGGGAATTTTATTTAGCAAATGATTGGCAGTAAGCAAAGCTTCCCCCCACAAATTCTGTGCAGCGCCAGAACTAATAAGCATGGCCACTACCATTTCTTTCAAAGTTCAATTTTTCCTCTTAGCAATGCCATTTTGCTGGGGTGTATAAGGTGCTGTTGTTTGATGGATTATTCCATGTTGAGCACACAAATCGCTTAACGATTGAGACTCATATTCTCCACCTCTATCACTTCTTAGGATTTTAATCTTTTCCCAAGTTGATTCTCAACTTCATTTTTGAAAACAATAAACATTTCCAATGCTTCATCTTTTCTTCTAAGTAGATAAACATAGCAAAATCTGGTACAATCATCAATAAACGTTATGAAAAATTTCTTACCACCTCTAATTTGTATCATTTTCAAATCACATATATCAGAATGTATCAATTCTAACGGTTCTGTTTTTCTATTTTCAATAGAATGAAAAGGTGATCTAGCATATTTCGCTTCTACACAAATTTCACATCTATGAGTTAAATTTATATCAAAAGTAGGCAAATGACCCAAACTAATTAATCTTTTTAAAGAACCATAATTCACATGTCCTAGTCTGTTATGCCAAACATTAAATAACTCAAAGAAATAAACAGAAGAATCATTTTTATTAATTACTGTATCAATCAATACATTAAGTTTGAATAAACCATCAGCAAGATACCCTTTTCCCACAAACATTCCCCCTTTAGTAATAACACACATGCCAGATTCAAAGACCATTTTAAAGCCTTTCTTACTCAACAATGACCCAGAAACCAGATTCTTACGAATATCTAGGACATGAAGAACATCATTTAAAGTAAGAACTTTTCCAGATGTAAACTTTAACATGATTTTTCCTTGTCCTTCAACCACAGAAGCTGAAGAGTTTCCCATTAATAATTGTTCACCATTTTCTGTTTTCTTGTAACTTGAGAACATATTCTTGTCAGAACATATGTGTCTTGTGGCACCAGTGTCCACCCACCAATCTTTGGAGTTACAAACTAGATTAACTTCTGAAACAACTGCAGAAAGATTTTCTTCTACTTCAGTTACATTGGCTTGAGCAGGTTTATTCTTGGAAAAATTCTGCCCCTTTTTCTTGCAGCAGTCCTTAGCAAAATGTCCAGATTTGCCACATATAAAGCAATTCCCTTTGACACATTTAAAGTCTTTGCCTTTCGGACCATTTGATTTATTCCAAGATTTCTTCTTCTCAAACTTTTGCTTCTGTTTGGGGTTGTCATTTTCCACTATGTTTGCCTTTGCTTCATAAGAACCATAAGAATCTTTCTTCTCATTGATTCTATTGTCCTCTTCAATCCTCAATCAAACTATCAAGTCTTCTAGTCCCATCTCTTTTCGCTTATGCTTGAGATAATTTTTGAAATCCTTCCGAGAAGGTGGTAACTTTTCAATAATAGAAGCAACTTGAAAAGATTCACTAACAGACATACCTTCAGCATGAATTTCATGCAGTATAATCTGCATTTCTTGGACTTGATTTATCACAGGCTTGGAATCCACCATTTTAAAATCTAGAAAACGCCCAACCACGAATTTCTTCATTCCGGCATCCTCTGTTCTATATTTCTTGTCCAAGGATGCCCATAGTTCTTTTGATGTCTTCACTGGACTATAGAAATTATAGAGAGAATTGTTTAATCCGTTAAGGATATAATTCCTGCATAAAAAATTAGCTTGTTTCCATGCTTCTACAGAGGCAACTGTAATCTTATCTGTTTCTCCTTCGTTTAAAACAGGAGCATCCTCTTGAAGGAACTTTGCCAGATTCAGAGTTGTGAGATAAATAGGATCTTTTGCTGCCATCGTTTGAACTCTGTTCCATCAAATTTTTCTGGCTTTTCTTGATGATTGACAGGAGGATTCACTGTATAAACAGTAGTCATGGGAATAGACATATGAGGAACCACAATAGTAGGAGTAGGAGTATTTGTTGATTTATCAATATTGTCCATGTGAACAAATGCACAAAAGCAAACTACACAAACAATAATAATCGAATTACACAGAATAAAAAAATATGAACTATCGGAAATCTGCTTTTAGATTGTTGAATATAAATTTATGTGAATTCAATTAATGAAGTAATAACAAAACAAAACAAAAAATTTAGTACTTATCGGTTTGACTGAGGCTTGCACTTTATGCAATCGGCTAAAAGCAGATTTCGTCCCTACTACGGTGTTGACAGTTCTTGGATGTCTGACTTCTAGGATACAACAGTCTTCAACGTATATAGAGCAACACTTTGATATATACGTTATGATGAACCAATGCTTACGTATTGTACTCTCAGGAAGAAGATGAAACTCAGGAGTAATACATATGTTTTTCTAATCAATTAATTGTTCTTTTAGTAATTACCAGAGTCAGTATTTATAAATACTTAGTGACTCTCCCAACAGACATCAATGGTGTCTATTAAAGGAATAGATATGTCTATTGATATCAACAGACTTCTGAAGAAACGTAACTATTCATCAGAGTAATTAAAAAGAATTAAATAATACAATAATATTATAAATCAAAGCCTAAGACTTCAATAAAAGACTACAGACTATTATCTTATAGTCCATTCATTCATAATTTCCAACACCATTGATGGAGCTCTTGGAAGATTTCCGGATCCCTTTTAGCTTTCTTTTTACTTTTTTTTATGGAGCTCTTTCTAGGTCTTTCTAGATCTTTTGGGATTGATTTGTGGATTTTTTGGGATTAGTTTGTGGATTTTGTTTTTGGGATTGATTTGTGATTTATTTTATTTTTAGAATTTAATTTGATCTCCATCATTTTTCTTTTAATTTTCAGTTCATCTCCACCATCCATCTTGATATGGACGGTGTAGATAAATTTTTTAAAAAATGGTTTTTGTTTTTTGTGTTTGATTCTGTATTCCTTTTTTTTAAATAATTGATAATTTTAGGGGTATTTTGGTATATTGATAGTCAAACTCGGTTAACAGTTAAGTTTGACCAAGTTTGACCAAGTTTGACTAACATCAAAGGAGATGAGTATCAATTAATGATAAAGCTGTTTCCATGTATAAAAGAACAAACCTCAGGGGAGTTTGATGTAATAAGTTCTTTTATAAAACTAAAGGTATTTGCATTGGGATGATGCACATACATCCTCAGTCCTAAGCGAAGGAATTTGTCACGTGTCAAGATCTCAACGGTAGATGACTCATACATCCTGCTCCACCTACCCAAAATACATATTTGCCACTGTGGGCCCATATTCGTTTTCCCTCCCTTTCCCCTGCCTCCCCAGCTCCCCTTCTATCGCAAGCAGTTTCCAGTCTTTCGATCGAAGTCACTTTCCAAGAAGAAGGACCGAGAAAGCCCACTTCAAAACTTCTTCAAGTGGGTTTTCATAATTGAAGTGTTTTGTTTCTTGTCGTTTGTGTGTGTATAAATAGGGGTGGAGATCAGCAGCAATAGCTGAACAACTTGTAAGACTTTGAAATCATTGCTGAACAGAACATTTTCTTTCTGGTTTGTGCTCTCTTTTCTTCTTAAATTGTTATTTCTGTTGTGGGTCCTTGGAGTTTTTCTAGTTTTATGTGAGTTTCTGCGATGGTTTTATAGTGTTTGGTTACTGAGAAAACTGAAGAAAGTGACAACATTTATAACGGTAATCGTATGATCTTTACTGTTTTGTGTTCACTAGGAGTACTGACTTTAACTCTTCCAAGTAATAGACCTATACTGTCATTTAATGTTATAATTATTTTGTTGTTAATTTTTATGATTATCTTTCTTTACTTATTATTGGTGTTATTACTTGAATAAATCAATTGTGGCAAGTGAACATGTAAATAATGAGTAGTTTCGTTTAATTATTGAATTTGTGAGTGAAAGTTAAATATATGTATGAGTGTGATTTTGATGCCACAAACAATCGGTGCTTGTTAATCTGAAGAAACTGATTTCATTAAAATTTGGTTGTTTCTATTTGGCATTAGGTGTACGTAGTTAATACTATCGTAATGGCTTACATTCCACCACACAAGCGACACTCAAAGGATTCAGAGAGGCCATCTCCAACTCCAGAAGTGCTTGTTCCTCAATTTAAGAGAAACTTTAATCTGAGATCATCCAAACATAATGTAGACAGGAGTGGAAAGATTGTATATGGAGATCAAGCCATATCTAGATGGTTGCTTGCTGGTTTAGATGATGATAACCAGTTTCCTTGTTCTGTCCATCTTGAGCCTGTTTCGGTGGAACTTGTCGGGCGGAGATCCGGAGAAAAGCCCCTGGTTTTGGTGAATAGTAATCCAGCCAATGGTTAGTGTCTGCCCAATTTAGTATTTTACATCAGTCTGTTCTGTTATTGTACTTGAATTATGTATGGTCTGGTTTTCAACTTTGTGTTATTGAATCTTTGTTGGTTTGTAGAGGACGACGAGGTGAGAGAGAATATCTCGAGAAGTCCATGGGAATCTGTAGCAGAAAATGTGTGGCCAGATTTATTGTCTTCCTTTGAGATTGTGAGGAACAAGATGGAATGTGATAACTTGGAGGAAATAAAGCCATCATTGGTTGCTAGATTTGGCAAAACTCTCTTCAATGGGTATGCTATTTTATCCTTTCTGAATCAGTTATTATTTCATTTGTCGAATTGGTGTGAACATTACATATCAGAGTATCAGACACTTCCTTGTTACCTTTTTTTTTCTTTACAAATTAAATTTAGAACATGAAAATTGCAGACCCATATGAAATTCTTGCAGGAATCTTGTGGTTTTAGTTTACTGAAAATTGCCAGTTATATTACAGGAAAATTATGAGCTTTTCTAGTAACTTTATTTCCACAAAGGGATCTAGTGTAGATTAATTCTCTGAGTTTTTTTTTCTTCTTTTAAAATTTAAATCTCTGACTCACAACACCGTATAACAATGGCTTGAAAATTGAAGAAGAAAAACTAAAAAAATTAACCCACAGACCTCTTTCGGTTATATTAGTAATCTTATATGCCTTTCAAGTTTCAACTTGAATCAAATTGTTATCAGCTTATTTTTGGTTTATCGAGTTATGCGTTCCCATGATTTTCCTTTCTATTTTATCCTTGCTGTAGTCACAACAAAACGATTGAAACATCGCATAGGATTTAATTTTAAGTTATAACAAATATGTACTGCCACACTTGAGTATTTCTTCATTGACCATTCACATATTATATTTCATCAAGGAAATATGAAGTCCCATTGACTCACCTATTTCTTACATCATTTTAATGATATCGTGTGTGGTATGTAATGATATCGTATGAAGCAAGTCATGACAATATGAGTTGCACTTAAAAATTGGGCTAAGCAGCAATCACAGTATTATTCTTCTTGTTGCAGGAGCCCTTCATGTGCCTTAGAAAGTGTTAGAAAAGATGAGGTTGCTGAAACCACTTTGAGACAATTGAGGAGATCATTTTACACAAATATTCCTTCTTCATACATGGAAAACATTGCAAGTGGAGTTGTGCCAATGATCGGATTTGATCCTGTAGATGAGAAGGAAATATTCCATGTGAAGGTACTTTTTTTGCTAAACTCTGCATTCTAAGATCATGTTTCTTGTACTTATGAATTATGATTTGATTAGCTATTGACTTCATAACTATATATTTTTCTTGCGTAGTTGTCTGGCAGCAGCAGACCAGACTCAACTATTTCATGCAAATGCAGTGTGAAAGAAGATAAAACGCTTGAGCTCTATAAGGCAAGTTTCCTGCTCACAAACTGATTTGTGTCTACAATTCTTTATATCTGGCATGTATGTTGCTAATTTTTACCATGTCAAAAGCATAACAAACATGTCAATACATTTCAAATTGGATCATGACATCATGTAGAACAACCTTTGGATTTGATGTTTTGATGTGTGCTACGGTAAGACTGTTGATTTTTGAATATATATCTATATATATTTGAAAGTTAGATTTTTGAACCATATCGATAAAGGTTTTAAATGAACTATGAAGCAAACTAGAAAAGATAAAGAAAGAGAATAAGGACAACAGACTTAGATCTTACTTGGGGCTTTTAGGAATCTCACTTATATAAATTTTTTACTAGAATCTGACCATTTAAAGATGAAGAAGGAGAATAAGAAAGATGTCAAAACCTTTATCTTGTTTGGGGCTTTATGAATTTCACCTATAAAAACTTCATCAAAATGTTACTATTAAAAGAAAGAAAAAAATAGTTAACTTTCTCTATTCCCTCTCACAATTTCCTTTTTGTTGTATATAGAGGTGCTATCTAAATTTTCAATATTTTTCTTGTAGGTTGAACTAAATCAAGTCCGTCAAATGGTCGTAGATGTATCATGTGTTCATAAGAATCTCGATCTGAGGCTGATGCTATGCTCCAAAAGGATCTTAACTGCTCTGACTGTAAGTTAATCTGCAACAAGCTCATTAAGATGCTGTAGTTAGATCATCTGTTACTTTTTTGTTCTTTTCTTTCTTTCTTTTTTAATCAAATAAATAAGCATTCATCTAACTTTGTAACTTTGGAAATTTCCTTCAGAGATCATGGAAGTTAACAAATGAAGTAAAACTAAAAATCATCAGAATCAATAAGGATATTGCTTTTCTTCCCCGTCAATTTCTTGAGAGTGAATTTGTTGATGTTTCATATTCTAAAAAACTAGTTTAATTGGTAAGCCAAAAGCAAACAGCTATTTAACATGTATTTAAAATATCTTACAGTTCAAGGATTCTATAGTCAAGCTAATTGTGTTCACTTTTCCAGGATGATGAAATGCATAGTATTAGAAATCTGATTAACTCGGCAGTTTTAGATCCAGAGGTGAAGGGCGGGTTGAGATGGCCCCTGGGGAAGTCTAACTCCGGGGATGGATACAGTGTTGTTGGGGTTTGGCACACAACGGCAAAATCGTATAAAAGCCCTTTAGTGAAGCTTAAAGTAAGACATGCTGATCGATTTGATTTCAGGGCTGGAGTTGGGGAAACTACAATTGAGGCTGTTCTGAAGTTGAAAAGAATAGTGTGTGATTTACAGGTAAATGCTGTTTGACTTTTCACTTGTGTTTTTGAAACTACTTTTCATATCATATATCCTTCTATTCTTTTTGATGCATCCTTTCTCCTGCGGGAAATTTACTATTGAAGTTAAACTCTATTGCTGTGAGTGTGACCATTTTCAATTAATATTTTTCCACCATTTGGTTGCAAATTGAGTTCAGGCTATAAGATTTCTTCTATGGAATAGCAAGTTTGCCCAGAATTTTTCTGTAGTAATAATTTCATTTACTATTTTCTGTGTTAATAATATGGCTAATTTTGTTAACCAAAATCACATTAGTTAGCCTCAATGCTTGCATTGTGATGATCTAGTAAGTATCTTGGGATAATTTGATTACAAGATTGAGTATTCAGCTAATTAACTTAGTTGCTTTTAAGAGCAAAAAGAGTGAGTTCTATCTTTCGCTTTCTGTACAGAAACTTGGGTTCAAATATTTTCATAAGCTTCATTTAAATAAATTTACGAGTTCAGTTTATATATATCTCCTGATTATTGAATTGTGAGGCCTATGGTTTGCTGCAAGAATCATACAAAACAAGCAAATGTATTAGTTTCACTTATATTTCTGTCGGTTGAGCTTAATTCATTCTATAAACCATCCAACTCGCGCTTATAAAGTTGTCTTTCAATTTTCAGGAAGATAAGGTTGAAACGGATTCGATCTTGGACATTTTCAAGGACAACTTAAAGATGATATGGGACCATTTCTTGTGCTCTGATCCATTTTTTGCATAAATACTGGATTTGCAAACTTTCTCCTATATCTACATTGTGTTTTTGTGTGTACTGTTATTGTGAAAACAATGTTATGGCAAGAATGAGATCATAATGGTCTCAAATGGTGAAATGTTTGTAAGTAAATAACATATATATATATATATATATATATATATATATATATATTTGATGTTTTTGTGTGTACTGTTATTGTGAAAACAGTGTTATGGCAAGAATGAGATCATAATGGTCTCAAATGGTGAAATGGTATGCAAGTAAATAACATATATATATATATATATATATATATATATATATATATATATATATTTGATAAGTTTTCTTCCTTGAGTTGCTCCATCTAAATCGTTCATTTGCCATATTTTTATTTTTTTGCTCTTTTTTTCTTTAATTTGCATGAAATTTGGTTTATGAGAGGGCTAATGTGGCTATGAAATACTTATGATGCAGAAAACTTGCAGTGTTGTAATTCGAATATATAAAATATTGTCAGCCGGCTGAATGAGTGCATTTTATCCTCTAAGTCACATTAGATGGAATGTTGATTCATATTAAGCTTGGGATATCCAATAAGTTCCAATTTAATAAATTAAAAAAAAAATTTCATGTATGGAGTTTCAAACTTTCAAAATTTTATCTTTTGCTATAAATTAACAAAACTAATAAATTATATTTATGAATTTAAGTTTCTACTATCCCATCCTATCCATAGAAAAAATAAAATAAAAATTATATGTTCAATATAAATAAAAGCATTTGAGGAAGTGGAACCTAAATTGTATAGAGAGTGAGAGCGTTGATTGATTTTTTCCAAAATTGTGATTCAATCTTGAAACAATGAAACCAAACCTCATAACAGCGAATTCTTCCTACTACTCTCTCCCTCCAATTCAAGCCATTTCTTGCAAGTATCAAATCCCACTTCTCAGAATCTCCTCTAATTCGCTTACTAGATTCCTCTCTTCCACCAAAAAACAACACCACTCTATTTTACTCCCAATTCGCTGTTCATCAACTCCCACAAAACCCCACAACCACAACTCAGCTGAATCATCGAACCCCACCTCTGAGAATTCGGTTCCTGAAGTGGATTCAGAGACTAATTTCAATGTAGAGATCGCAACTGCTACTGTTCCCTCGTATCTTCCGCCCCCAAAACTCTCCTTAAGCGATCAAGCTTTCTATTTGTTGGCTTTTATTGCTTGCACGGTATGTTTTTCTCTGTTTCGATGTTAAAAGCTTTGAATTTGCTTGATGGGTATTCGTTATTTCGTGCAAATTCATACAGGTCTTATGTGAAATTTGAAGTCGATTGTGCTATTGTACGGTGGTTTATTTTATTAGGCTTTGTAGTATTATATAGTTAGTTAATTAATTATTTGCGTGTGTTCAGGAGTTAAAAGCTTTGAATTGTTTGATGAGTATTGTCTGTTTTGTTTAGTTTATTTGGACATGCTTTTGTTGGTTTCATCATGGCGATTCAGGTTACAAGCTTTGAGTTCTTTTTATCTTTTATTCTCATATTCTGTAAGTTTTCACCGTTGTAATATTTTGCTAAACTAGGCTACTATTTGGTTTGGATATTGGTCATGTAATTGGAAGTATGAGATGATCTTATTCATTATCGTAAATCGGGGAGTATATTAGTTCTTGTTTTATTGGTTTATTGTGATAAGGTTAGAGGGCTGAATCCCTTGGGGGGCAGTTTCTTTCTGTGATTTTGCGTGGGTTCTCATTGTGGAAGCAGACTGCAGTGCTGTGCATTAACCATAATTTATGATTATTGACCTCATGTGATTTGGGAATTTATGGAAATATAGATATTTAGAGTAGTGAACTAGTTAAAATAATGCCTTTTTTTTTCTTAATGTAAAAAGAGTTCATAAACTTTTATGTTCTTTCAATATGGGAATGCTGCGGTTAGGCTTGGACTCGTTTGAGTTGAAAATTTACTATATTTCTTCACCCTTGCCTTCTGTTTATATGTTAATTATGAGGGTGGCAATTTGGTTCATCACTCACTAATGCAAGTCACTTTGATTGCATGCAGACTTCTGTGGCTTTTACAAGCCTCGTTATTGCTGCCGTCCCAACACTTTTTGTAAGTTTTCAATATCATATAAACTCAACATTATATGCTTTCTTGATTTATGCTTTATATATTCTGTTGTCACGATTTAAATGCATTATAACCTTAAAATGGTTGTGATGTGGGTTCAACGGTGTTCTGCTATATCCTTTGCTTTTAAGTTTTAATTTGCTTTTGTTCCTCTCTTAATTTGGCCTTTCTCGAAATCCTAGCAAATATAAGCTATTAAGCTTCTATCACTCTTATTTCAGCTTGACTGAGATTGAGTGAAGACTAAATGCTTTTGCTCAAGTATAAATTTTCTGATTTCTTTTTAAGTAAAATATTTGATCACTTTTATTGAATGCCCTATGAGCATAGTTGTTAAAGGCGCAAGGCCCACCGAGGCGCTAAGGTCTTCTTGGAGCCTAGGCACAAGGTGAGGCGTCTGCCTGATAGAAGCGAAGACACTTTTCAAAAAAGGTGCCTAATAGGTTTTTTATGATTTTCCCAATGGGAATAATTCATAATTGTTGCATGAACCTAATTTTCCCTATAAATTTCAAGTCATTAAGCAAAATAAAAGGTACGAAACTATCAAAAACACATCATAATTCATAAAACAACTAATATTTAATCAACATATTAATTGTAAAGCAGAAAAAACATTTTTTTTAAAACATCCCTCCTAATCCTAGCTCTCCCCAATTCAAAGAATCACAACATCATCACCATTCAATATTCACCACTAACATCTTCACCATTCAATATGCATCCTAGTCCATGTGATTGATGTTCACACTTCATTCTTCACTGACACTAACACTTTTTACCTCCACCACTTCCGCCTGCTGCTGAACACACACACACACTCTCTTTCTCTCTCTCTACGTCACTCACTTATGTGTGTTCTTACTTCAGTTCACACACACAAGATGCTCTCCATCATAGGTAAGTATAATTTTTTTTTTTTTTTTCGTAATTTGACTTATTTCTGTCAGGCACGCCTAGGCTTTGCCTGGCGCCCGCCTCTGAAAATGCGCCTTGCCTAGCATGTTCAAGGCATCAGGATGGCATCTTCATGCAACTGGCGTCTAGGTATGCTTTTAACAACACTGCCTGAGAGTTTCTTATTGCTGTCAAAGTAAACTTATCTTCTGCTTCCATATTTACTGCCTGGATACAATAAAGGAAGCTTGGGATTCCGTGGCACTGAAGAATTTGTCACCTTCCTTATCACTGTTAACCCGATTAAATAGATTAGAGTTTTAGGTCCTTGGTGTTTCCTTCCTGCCTGTTTTGGACATTGGAGAGTACCCTTATGTTCTTGAAACTTGTAACCTTTTGAGAAAGAATTATGCAAGGTAATTTTGCATTCCTGATTCTAATAGTGTAGTAAATATATTATAGCTTGTTTAGTTATTACCCACTACTAATTGGACTCATGATGAGACAGAATTCTCAAAACATTATTGATCTCTGTACTGTGTTGATCCCACTGAATCCTGCTGTTTTATCTGTTATACTGTGATGATGGGGGTTCTTGTCTTGCTAGTTCCTTTCAGTTTTGGTTCATTTTTATGGATGATTGTGAATTTTTAACATTCCCAAAATCATTCTATGCTGGTTCTATTTATCTGTTTCATCATCTGTTTTGTAGGCAATGGGGAGAGCAGCAACATCTCTATCAAAGCTAGCTGATACGGCTCGTGAGGAACTTCCCAGTACAATGGCTGCAATTAGACTTTCGGGCATGGAAATCAGTGATCTTACACTCGAATTGAGTGACTTAAGGTGACTACTTAAATCCTCGTGTGCATAACCGGGTTATAATGTTCTTGTGTCTTGATAGGCGATGCATGAACTCTCTCTGTAACATGTACATGCATACATGTATGTACTCCGTTTCTTTAACTTTCTAGGGTTTCAATTTTGCTTCATATTGAACAATGTTATTATTTCTTCCGTTTTGAATACTAAAAATAACTGTCACTAAGCCAAGAGATAGCTGATGGGGTGAACAAGTCAGCTCAAGCTGTGCAGGCAGCAGAAGCTGGAATTCGACAGATTGGTACCCTTGCTCGCCAACAAACTATCTGTAAGTTTAACTCTGTTTTGCATTGATTTTTTCCTCCCGCAACAACTAAAATTATTGCTGTTTTCCATTCCCTTACCAAGACTGATTTATGTACGACTGTTTGTATGATTCAGCGATTATTCAAGAGAGGGCAAGCCTGCCTATTATATCTATGAAACCTGTTGTCGCCGGGGCTGCCAAGAAGACTTCTCATGCAGTTGGCAGAGCCACAAAATCCTTCATGAATATGATCTCTAGAGGAGAATCCAGCTCAGAGAACGAGGATGACTATGGAATCGATAGGGTGGAAATCTGAAAACTTTTGTGCTTCAAAGTTCTGTTTTACCGAATTATTGTCCGTGTAAATAGACTAATTAGACTGAGTATCAGCCCAAATTGTTGATTGTACACTGTAAATGTTCTGTCTTTGATATGATATGCAGAACATCTTGAAATTTCTCAGGTAAAGTTTCAATTGGGTTTGTCAATTTTGTTCCTTGAAAGAGAAATGTTTATGAATTTTCACATGAGAAAAAAACTTCTTAAGATAGACCGATTATTTTTTATTTTTTATTTTTTATTTTGTGTATACCTATCTTTTAAAAAATAGTTATAATCCGTTGAAGAAAAATTAGCAAAAAGAATTAAATTTATTATTATAACCAAGGGTGACTCCAACCCATCGTCAATTTGTAAATTGGGGCAATAAATCCTCTCCAACTAATGGTGTAAAAGGGGGTCGGCCCGGTCCACATCAGCATGCCCCCCGGCCTGTTTTCCTAAATGGGGGTCCCGGCACGGCCCCTCCGTGCCGTGCCGCATGCCATGTCGGGCCGGCACGTGGGCCAATTAGGTGGGCCAAATGGGCCGGCACACATTCAAATTTTTTTTTATTTTTTTTTATTTTTTTACATATTATTATTTTAGTATAATAAAAAAAATGTTTATAATAATAGATTATAGATACATTTTTTATTTAATTTAATTAATTAATTCAAAGTTTGAACTTTGGTGGAGAGATTAGAGAATAATAGTTATATAATAGTAAATTACTAATAAAGTATTATAATAGTATATTAGTAGTGTAGAATAGTAGAGAGAGAATAAGAATGAAATTAAGAATAATTGAAATTGTATAGAGAGTTTGAGAATGGAGAGATTGAGAGAATTAGAGAAAGTAAATGAAAAGTGGAATGTGTGGGAGTATTTATAGAAAAATTAGAAAATTGGGTAAAAATATAAAAGACAAGAGTTGAGGGGGCAAATTGTAATTTTTATAGTTTTTTAAAAACATAACCGTTGGCTGACGTCAGCCAACGGTTATTTTTTTTTAAAAAAAACCATTATATTTAAAAACAAAATTTAAAAAAAAAACAATTTCAGCGGGCCCAACGGACGGCACGCAGTGCCGGCACCTGTGCCGACCGTTATGCCTGGCACGCCGTGCCTAGAACCCTAGCCCGGCACGTGCCAAGAATGGGGGCCGTGCCGGGCCCTTCAAACCCGGCCCATATTTACACCACTATCTCCAACCCATAGCCAATCAGCTGCGCTACTTTGGAGATGGTGATGGAGCTCTTATGCTCATTTGTTTTTTTTTTTTTTAAAAAAAATTGTTATTATTCACAAATTGACAATTATTCAATAAAATGTATTCTGTTTGTAATCCTTATTTAAATGTTTTGTTAATCACAGTTTTACCCCTATTCAATCAAAATTATTTTAATTGTATCCTTTTTTATTATTTAATGCTTTTGTTTAATT
Source organism: Dipteronia sinensis (assembly GCA_033220585.1). NCBI lineage: Eukaryota > Viridiplantae > Streptophyta > Magnoliopsida > Sapindales > Sapindaceae > Dipteronia > Dipteronia sinensis. Next base: position 16,591,956 of record CM065642.1, read on the forward strand.
ATATTTGTTTTGATTTGATTATTATTTGTATTGATATTTACAATAAACTAAAATTAAGTATATAATACAAAAATTATTAAATGCATTGCACTCCGAAATGTATTAATTGATCATTTGTTTAGAGAATTAAATGATGATCAATATGTACTTTTTTATGTTTTTTATTTCTTTTATGAAATGTAATGTTGAAGTTCAATTAATAGCAAATGCAATATTTTAGTTAATTAAATTTAAGGGTGCCGATATTGACACCCATAAAACTTATGAGAGCTTCTCCTTACAATTCATAAATTATCTATTTACATTCCAATTTAAATTTTTTTTAACGACAATTTTAATCTGAATTAAAATTACGACAAAAAAATTCTAAAGACACTTCAAACTAATTAAATTATTAAAAAAATGGCAATTACCAATTAGGTCCTAGACATTTTTTAAAATTCCAAGTTGTTTATGACTTTTACAAAAGTGACCAAATTGGTCCTCATATTTTTTTCAAGTGGCAAATTAGTCCCTCTCTTTTTAAAAATAACCACATTGGTCCTTCTAATAATTTAACGGTGTTAACTATAACAGTTGATTTTAATAATTTTAGTTAAAGTACGTAAATACCCTTATTTGTCATAATATAGCAAAATTGTTTGTCTTTGTGCATAAAATTCACTATTATAATTACAAAAAAAAAATTCCAAAAATATTTTTAATGAAACACCATTTGTACATTTTTTTAAATTAAAATTCTCTAAAAAAATCTAAAAATATTTTAATAAGACAATGTCAATTATATTTTTATTTTTTAAACAAAGTTACCATTCATTCCCAGTTTAATATTTTACCATTTTTATATAATTATTTTTTTTAATATTATATAAGAACTGTTTTCAAAATTATTTAAAAATCAAAACGCACAAATAAAATAAATAAAAACATACATTTGTTAAAAAAACTGTGTATGTGTTAATATTATATTATTTAGGAGTAAAGTACAATTTTACCCCTATACAATTAAAGTTGACTGACGGAACATGGTTAGATGGACTAATTTTGCACTTTGGAAAAATGTAAGGATCAATTTGGTCACTTTTGTAAAAGTCACAAACAAATTGGAATTTAAAAAAGTCTGGCACCCAATTGGTAATTGCCCTTAAAAAAGAAGAAATTCTATCTCCTAAATCATTAAATTAAATATTACGTATTAAACTCTCTCTCTCCTAAATCTGTTATTACCATATCAAACACTCTTCCTAATTACTTTCTCTCTCTCTCTCTCTCTCTCTCTCTCTCTCTCTCTCCATTTATCAAAAAAAAATTCTTATCTCCACACTTTCTCGATTAATCTCTAATTAATAGTTAAAGAAAAAAAACTTATAAATATTTTGATTTTTTTCTAACAATAATATATATATATATATATATATATATATATAAGTCAATAAAAATACCTTATTTTTCAAAAAAATAAATAGATGTTTGAAAAATTGATTTGTTGCAATTAGATTTGATTAAACTCAGAGTTTATAAGTTAAAGAATTAAAGTTCTCTAGGAAATCACATACCTACAAAAGTAACAAAAAACATTTTTATGTTTCGATTTGTTTTTTGAAAAACAGGGTATTTGTTTTTTGAGTTTTTTTTTTAATATATACATATATACGGTTCCTAAAAAGCAAGCTTATTCGTAAGTTTTTTTTTCTTAACTGTTAGTTTTGCTTGAGAAAGAATGAAGATAGCAAATTAGAGATATGTATTGAAGGACAAAGAGTTTAATATGGTAAATAAAAATTTAAGAGAGAGTGTTTAATATGCAATATTTAATCTAATGATTTAGGAGAGATAATTTCTTTTTTTAAATAATTTAATTAAAAAAATTACTCATCTGATGAATCTAAAGGCTAAGATTATTTGTCTTAACTTTTATTAAAATAAAATAGAGTGTCTTTAGAAATTTATTTTTTAAAATAGAGTATCTTTAGAACATGAGTGTCAACATATAAAAAAGATAATATTGTAACAAAAGGAAGTATTTTTAGAATTTTTTTAAATTTGAATTTTGAGAATGGAGTGTCTTTAGAAAAGAAGTGTAAAAGGAAAAAATTGGATTGTCAAAAGAAGCTCTCAAAACTTATTAGTACATCCGTATTTTATTAAAAAAAATTAATTACAAAAATAACCCAATAGAAATTAACCAATAAGGACAAATTAATTTAATTAAAAATAAACCAAATACTATATACACTCATTAATTACATCAATAACTTCAACTATATTTCTTTATTAAAAAAAAACTTACCTTTAAAAAAAAAACTTATGATACATCCTAACATATGATAAACCCTAATTTTATAATAATCACTAGTTAAACTCTAATTTTATTTCAAATATCAAATTTTCTCATCATCACATGATTATTATATTGTTTTTGTCTTTCTTTTATGTATAGTTATAAATTCTATTAATAAAAAAATATATATAATTTTTTTAACGATAGCTGTAGATATCAACAAGTTTTTTTTTTAAAGATAGACGTAGATATCAATAAGTTTTTTTTTTAAGATAGCTGTATAAATAAAAGAATTTCAGATTGAAAATCTCTTAACCCCATTTCCATATATTTCATTTTATAAGACTCCTACATTCGAGATATTTCGAAAAGTAAATTGGACCATCATTAAAAGGAGATTTGATTACAAAAATAATATGATTTTTTTTATAAATTTGGTATGATAATAATTTAAGAGTGTTTATAAATCATATGTATTAAAATGAATATATTTATTTCAATAAATGTACAATTGGTATTAAGATAGGTGGTTATAGTAATATTTATTTTTGGGGTTTTTACAATTTGGTCCCAATCTAATTGGGAAATATTATTTTTTTACTCCTTAATTCAAATTTCGTCAATTTGGTCCTTTTATAATTGAAATCAATCAAATTAGTCCTACCATTTGTCAAAGTGAAGGTTTTGACTAACGGTAGGACTAATTTGATTGATTTTCAATTATATAAGGACCAAATTGATGAAATTTGTAAAGAGTAAAAAAGTGATGTTTCCCAATTAGATTGGGACCAAATTGTAAAAACCCCTTATTATTAGATATGCCTACATTAAATGATACTATATCTTTAATTTTAATTTTTTGAAGCTTTAATTTTTTTTTTCATATAACATAAAAATAGTTACTTTTGTTGTGGCCACGACACGTGGTATACAATAAATGATACCATATACTTAGGAATTTTTTTTTTAAAGAATTTTTTTCCATATTCTAAGAGCATCTCCAATACTATTATGCATTTGGAGAAAATGGAGTGCCACATATGATAGATACTAAAGAAGTTAGAAAAACTCTCTCCAATGCAATTATCTAAGTTGAATATGGAGATGATGTGGCAAAAAAAAAGTTAGAGAATATGGAGTTGAGTTTCTAATTCTAGAAACTCTTATTAAATGCTGACTAGGACTTCTAACTGTTTCCACCAATAATATTAAAGATCATTTAATTGTAAAATGAAAGAGGAGAGAGAATGTAATAATTGTTTTATTATGATTGGTCAAAAAATAGATAAATATTTGATTTTAGATAATTGCATTGGAGATGTGAATATGCATTTCTGTAAGAAATTTTCAAAAGTAGGCCTATTTTGAATAGAAATACTGATGTGGCACTATTTAGAAACTCAAAAATGCATAATAGCGTTGAAGATGCTCTAATATATCTAATTATACAACATAATTTATAACACTAATAATATTTATTAAAAAAATATATAATAATAATCTTATATTTTTAATTTCTGATATATATATATATATAATAATAATCTGAACATCTGAAGTTCACAAAGTCAGCAGCATATGCATTAAATTATACTATTAATAATAATCATACATATAATAACAATCATATATTTTTTTAAATTTCCCATATTCTAATATATCTAATTATACAATATAGCATATAATAATAATAATAATAATAATAATAATATATTAAATATATATATATATATATAATGATAATAATAATAATCATATATTTCCGGTTTCTGATATATATAATAGTCACAACTTCTGGAGTTCACAATGTCAGCAACATACGTATTAAATGATACTATTAATAATAAGAATATATATAATAATAATCATATTAATTTTTTTTTAATAAAAATTATCATATTCTAATATATATAATTATGTAATATAACATATAATAATGATATTTATTAAATAATTATATATATAACTACTTTTTCTATGGTCGCGACACGTGGCATATAACAAATGATATTTTATTTTGAACTTTATAAGCTTTTTTGCACATAACATATAATAAATAATAAGGGGTATTTGCATTTGGTCACAATCTAATTCGGAAATATCACTTTTTTACTCATTAATTCAAATTTCATCAATTTGATCCTTATATAATTGAAAATCAATCAAATTAGTCCTACGGTTAGTCAAAACCTTCACTTTGACTAACTGTAAAACTAATTTGATTAATTTTCAATTATATAATGACCAAATTGATGAAATTTGAATTAAAGAGTAAAAAAATGACTTTTCCCAATTAGATTGTGACCAAATTGTAAAAACCCCTTTATTTTTTAAATTTTAGACATGGGTATGCTAATAAATTTTAATGAGTATCAATATCCGTACTCTAAATTTAATTTCTTAATTTACTAATTTTTTAATTTTTTAACTTATCATAATATTATGTTAATTAAATGGTGAAATGTTAATTGTTGAGAAATAATTTAAAAAAAAAGAATATTTAGAGAATATTCTTTTTAGAGTAACATTTGGTGCAATGAATTAGAGATGAAAAAAAAAATTGACGTGGAAATTGCTGCAATTTACCGTAAAGTTGCACCAAATTAATGCAATGGGTTCAAGATAGTCTAAGCAATTTAATTTGAAAGACAGGTTTAGCGTACTGTTAAGAAAATCTAATAAACAACTAAACGAAGTTTACACAATAATATGCTAACACCGATAAGATCTGTGACCTGTGAGTAGGGATGCCAATGGTATGAATTCGGTACGGGTTTTCCATTACCATCTCCAATACCAATTTGTATGAGAAATACTATCCCCGATGAATACCCGCCTTAAAATAAACGGTGCGGGTTCGGGGATTCCCCATTAGGGGATCGGTCTTTTACCTCATACCATCCTCATCCCATTAATGTATTTTTTATAACTTTTTGACAAAGATCATATAAATATTATATATTGAGTAATATGAAAATAATAGTGTGAGGGGCATATTATATCTTGAATGGAGTAGTGTTTCAATGGAGGGAAAAATGAAAAAAAAAAATTAGAGGGAAAATTCTGTTAGTGGAAGGGAAAAATATTAGGGAAATATATGTATATATATATATATATACACACACATATATATATATATATATATATATATATATAGCGGGTACGGAGACGGGGCGGGTCGGTGATTTAAAATCCCGTAACCGTACCGAAATTAAATCGGATATTGAAAAAAATACCAGCTCTATACCACAACTTAAATGGTACGGTTAAAACCACCTATAATGGATCGAGTCTCCATGGATCTTCGGACTAATTGGTAATTTTGACATCCCTACCTGTGAGCTCTAATTGTAACTGTATAATAGTTAAAAAAACAGTAAAAATAAAAATATCATAAAAGCACAAAACCAACATGGTCGGGCCAAAGAATCTCCGGCAAAACCCATCAAGTGGTGGGTACGTGACACATTTTTTTTGGACTTTAGCAACGTGACACATGATCTTTCACCTAAATAGACCCTATTCCACCACTTTGTATGTTGAGAATCTTGAGATTCATTCAAAGATGGAGATTCCAAGAATCCAAGTACTCAAAAGCAAAACAATAATTGCAATATATATAGAGAAAATTACACCAAAGTTGCCCCAAGTTTGATGTTTGATGTTTGACGTTTGACGTTTGACGCATGAAAATATTTTTTTTCAAAAACTCGTACTTACATTTTCTGTTAGTGAGTTCACGTTTTATCATCAAAGGGTATTTTGGTCATTTGATTTATTAAAAAAAATAAAAAAAATAAAAAAAATAAAATACAATACTTTATATTATATATATATATATATATATATATATATATATATATATATATATATTGGTGATGGCCTCCTCTGACCTCCAGACAAGAGGAGGGGCCTCCTCTCATATTTGAGAAGAGGCTTCACGGCATCCTCGGATAGAACGGGGGAGGCAAGGAGTGTCTCATCCGTTTCGTCGGAGAATGCGAGGGGCCAATGGCTTTTTTAAATTTTTAATTTTAATCATTTTTAATTAATTTTATTTTGAATATTTTTGTTAAGGTCATTCGTATGTCAAGGGTAATATTGACTTTTCAATGGTTAAATGTTAAAACTCACAGAGTCAGCAAGCATATGTAACTGGTATATCAAGCATTACTAGTGCAATCGTGTGCTCAGATTTACTAAGATTAGACGATATTAATGTGACAGGATAGCCTCTCAACATATGGAATGCGTCTCCCTAAACATAGTTTTTTTCATGAGTAAACTGAAACTCAAATTCTATCACTAATAAAAAAAGGGTGTACAACAGTACAACAATTCAATCAAGAGTTAGAATTGTTTTTTTCATTACGTGATTGAAAGTTAGACACATATACCCAACACCTAAGTAGAGAAACATTCATGTAGCATCATTGTAATAGAGCTCGTTGTATAGCCGGACCCAATAATGTTGGTGCAGTCAAATGAGGCAAGTGTCCCTCGGTCCTCAAAATCTCGAAGGTGGTTCGCCCACCTAAATGCCGCCATAGATATCCGGCTGCCGACAATGGCACCGCTGAATCTCTAGCTGTCTGAATTATGTGACATGGTACTCTTATGTGACATAGGAGACCCCGTAAATCAGTGTTTACAAAGGTTCTTAAAGCGTACAATGCTATATCTGGCCTTGTGTTGAGCATTGTCCGGCTGTATTCTTGTACAGCCTCTGGTAGATCTCTTCCGACAGCTACCGCTGCAGAGCAGCCCACCCAAGCCGCGTAATCTACCTCCATTGCCGAAAACATCCCCCCAACCTGAGCTTCTTCTAGTACTCCCCCATCATAATCAACGTCATTCACTAACCTGAGCAAAGAAAAATTATAATTTTAAATTATTAATGAAGACGTTGATTTAGTGGTATGACCTTTGCATAATTGAAAATTAAAAAAAAAAATTATACAAGGTTCATCTATCAATAAATGTAGATGAGTTACCTTGGAGAAGCACCGAGAAGAATGAGCTTGGAGAAGAGCTCAGGACGGCGAATGGCGGCTAAAATTGCGGTCATGGCAGAGGCGGAGTGACCGACAAAGGCACAACTGTGGACGCCGAGCGCAGAGAGAATGTCTAAAATATCATCGGCATACCCGTTGAGAGTGGCATACTTATTAAAGTTAAACAATTCCGGTTTAACAGTGCCGGCACTTGCAAGATCATAAAGAATGACACGGTACGTAGTCCCATTGTTGAAATATGGAAGGATTCGTTGCCATATGGATTGGTCTGTGCCCAATCCATGACCAAACATGACATAATTATCTCCGGAACCGATCACTTGAACGTTTAAAGCTTCTACAATGTTGTAACTCATCTTGTGTTTTGGGACATAAGAGCTGTTTAATTATTGAAATGTTGTTTGGGATCGAATTGAATGTGAGTTATAGGGTTGGATATATATAGTCTCCAGCCTTGATATGTATGAGAACCTAATATGTACAAGAGTCATATTATATATATATATATATATATATATATATATATATGAAACTTTTCTCCACGGTGCGTAATGATAAATATTTATTAGTACCTTACATGTGTATCATTAGATTCAATTGATTTGACCCAATATATATACATTTGTTAGTGCTTATGCATAATTTACAGCTCACATGCAATGTATTGATGTATTTTATATCAATGCGCATTGAGGAGAATATGACTAATATATATGTATATATATAATAATTTTCAAATAAGTGCGCACTGATAGAATTATATAAGAACATTGAATGTGAACCACTCATTTTACATATTTTGACTTGGCATGTATGCACTTGTCAAAACTCTTTTATAAATGAGTGGCTCACATTCAATGTCGTTATATAATTCTATCAGTGCGCACTGACAGGAAAAGTGCATTGAATGCGAGCCATTGGATTTACATGTTTTGACTCAAATGTGTATATACTGGTCAATGCTTCTTCATAATCAGTGGATATATATGTATATATATATATAGAGAGAGAGAGACTTTTTCTCACCTTACTTAATCAATAACTCATAAATTTTTTCCTAATCTTAAAAGTTCAGTTCGGTCCTGAAGAAAGAAAAACTATATATATATATATATATATATATGAGAATTATCAATTAGTATGGGATTTCATATATTTTTTTTCATACAAAATCTTAATCTGTACGTACCAGACTACCAGTGCAAATCAACTCTGAGATTCTGAGTTAATTGTGCATTGATGTAAATCGAGATCCTACACGATTCGTGGTGAAAGTTATATTGACATGTTTGATGCAGTGTGGATGACTAGTGAATTGAATTTTGTGTAGTGTAGAAATTGGAAGAAGGTTATCAATATGCACGATAATCGGTTTGTAAAGATATCGGTGGTTGATTTTGAATTGAATTTTTCTTTGCAATTGAATGATGGGCTGCTCGAAGGCTAGCTATACCTTTTTTGTCCTTTCACATATATCAATTACTATAGGTAGTATCCTACAAATTTAGAGAATCGATGATTCAACCTAAACAACTAGTCAAACGATCTAAATATCTTAATATGTGATTTCGTGTACATGAAATGGAGATCAACATATCTATAAGGGTCTGTTTTTTATATGGGATTGGACTAATCTTATGTTTAGAGATATCATCAGATTGGTTTGTCCAATCCAATGGGGTTAATTTTTAATGATTTAGTCCTATAAAACGTATGACTAATACACTCACCTGCATTCTACATGACAATTTGTTTTTCTTATGGTTTTTTTAAATAATTTAATGCTAAATAAATTTAAATTTATTTAAAATCAATATAAATTTGTAATTATATTAAAATTTATTTTTAATGTTATTAATTTAATAATATATATATATTAAAATATTTATTTCTTCCAAACAATTATTTAAATAATTTGTTATTCAATTTTCATTCGATTATTAGGAACTGAGATTATTTCAATCCTAATTCATCATAACGGGATTGAAGATTCTAAATTTGTTGGGCCGACCATAATCCCTCCTATATTATATATATATATATATATTAGTAAATAAAAAATTATAAAATTGAAAAATATTTAAATTTATTTATAAATAATATAAATATATATTTAAAAAACATTTTTTTAGATATTATTACTTTAATAATATATAAATTAAAACATTTATTGTTTTCATATACATATTTCAATAATTTATTATTCAATTTCAAAATATTATCAAATTAAAAATATTATTATATTTAGTTCAATACAATGTTTCACCAAACAAAACATAGTATTAGTTCAGTCTAGTCTCATGTTTCTTCAAACACAGTATAGTATTAATTTAGTCAAGTCTAATCTAATACAATCTCATATAATCATAGTCTTATCTCAATCTAATCCCTTGAAATAGTCCAATCCAATCCCGCGTACCATACGAGGCCTAAGAGATAAAGATTGTTACTATAAGTACTATTCTTTTGGCTTTAGTTATGGGCACTCATGCATGATGCTTTCAAAGGGTTATGAGACTAATTAAGTTTAATAAACTACGATTATCATAAGGTTTATAGTTCATACACCATTGAAAATGCATCAAGATTCAAGAAGATGACAAGTTTTGGAGTTTGGGTCTAAAAGACCAAACACTCCTATTTTGTGAAACCTTATCCTTTGTGGACACATGTGAGGAACTTGGAATCTTGTTATCACTCCTCACTTTGTCTTCACCTAAATCAATGGTTTGGATTAATTCTATTTTTTAGTTATGTAAAACTTAAAAATTAATAGAAATAATCCAGACCATTGATTTGCTATATTAGACACGTGTCAATAGATTGTAAATGTGGGAATAAGGTGAGGAGAAAAAAGGTTAGGAAAGGATCCAGGTTCAACAAACAAAAGCTCGACTTGGCAACAAAAAGAAAAAATAGAAACTTGGAATCTTTCCTTCATCGAAAATCTAAAAATATATTTCTAAAACTAACAAAAAAATAAAATTTCATGGGTGTCAAATTGGTTTCATATATACTGAACCATTGTATTGTCTATTCTGATTTAATGAATATTGAATACTAATGTTTAAATATAGGATTATTATTATTTTCTTATGATGTTTGCCTAAAGGTCTATTCACATGATGTTACAATATTTTCTATGATGTTTACATAAAGATCATTTTCTCCCATATTCATCATTTTTCCCTCTACCGTTATGCACCCGCTAAAAAATATTTAGTTGTTAACTTGTAAGGGTAATTAGGTAATTGGAGTACTACAATGAGATATTAAATGATAATTAAAAAGAAATAAAAGATTTATGTAGTTGTTTTGCGTTGATTTTTTCCTCCCGCAACAACTAAAATTATTGGTGTTTTCCATTCCCTTACCAGGACTGATTTATGTACGACTGTTTGTATGATTCTGATCCAGCTAAAAGTTGGATCTGTTTGGCAGGAAAGAATTTACAGAGAAGAAGGGAATATCGGAAGAAAAGATGAGAGAGAAACTGGAATCATTCCTTTAATCATCAAAAACATGAGGAGAACCTGACATATATCAATCATTAGCTCACAATTGGTAATGAAAAAGCATAACAGAGTATAAGAATCAACCTTATCAAACAATGACACTTATCAAACAATGACACGTGTCCTGTCTATTTAACTAATTAAACGACTAACATAATACTTAAAACTACATAGCTATAATTCTTCCACATAACAGATTCAAGAGAGGGCAAGCCTGCCTATTATATCTATGAAACCTGTTGTCGCCGGGGCTGCCAAGAAGACTTCTCATGCAGTTGGCAGAGCCACAAAATCCTTCATGAATATGATATCTATGAGGGAGAAAATCTTCAATGGGACGGTTTTATATCCATTTGGTGACACCGTCCAATGAGATTGCACCATTTAATAGTTTAATAATACATATTTACGTTTTCGAAATAAATAGTGCAATCTCATTGGGACAGTCTCACCAAATGGATATGAGACCGTCTCATTGAAGGTTTTCTTCTCTAGAGGAGAATCCAGCTCAGAGAACGAGGATGACTATGGAATCGATAGGGTGGAAATCTATTAAGTTTTGTGCTTAAAGTTCCGTTTTACCGAATTATTGTCCGTGTAAATAGACTAATTAGACTGAGGCATCAGCCCAAATTGTTGATTGCACACTGTAAATGTTCTGTCTTTGATATGATATGCAGAACATCTTGAAATTTCTCAGGTAAAGTTTCATTTGGGTTTGCCAATTTTGTTCCTTGAAAATGTTTATGAATTTTCACTATTTGAAAATTATTTTCGCATGAGAAAAAAGCTTCTTAAGATAGACCGATTATTTTTTATATTTTATTTTTGTGTATACTTATCTTTTAAGAAATAATTATAATCCATTGAAGAAAAATTAGCAAAAAGAATTGAATTTATTATTATAACCAAGGGCAACTCCAACCCATTACCGATCGCCAATTTACAAATTAGCGCAGCAAATCCTTTCCAACCAATCGCCAATCAGCTGCGCTACTTTGAAGATGGTGCTAGAGTACTGTTAAGAAAATCTAATAAACAACTAAATGAGGTTGACACAATAATAAGATTTGTGACCTGTGAGTCCTACTCAAACCTTAAATTAACTGTGTAATAGATAAAAAATAAATAAATAAATAAATAAATAATCATAAAAGCACAAAACCAACATGGTCGGGCCAAAGCATCTCTGGCAAAACCCATCAAGTGGTGGCATGGGTAGGTGACACATTTTTTGGATTTTAGCAATGAGACACATGATCTTTCACCTAAATAGACCATATTCCACCACTTTGTATGTTGAGAATCTTGAGATTCATTCAAAGAAGGAGATTCCACGAATCCAAGTACTCAAAAGCAAACAATAATTGCAATATATATAGAGAAAATCACACCAAAGTTGCCCCAAGTTTGATGTTTGATGCATGGAAATATTTTTTTCAAAAACTCGTACTACATTTTCTACAGTTAGTGAGTTCAAATTGTATTATCAAAGGGTATTTTGGTCATTTGATTTTTTTTAAAAATAAATAAAATGAAAGTAAAATAAAAAATAAAATACCATACTTTCAAAAAACAAAAAGTACCTGGTGATGGCCACCTCTCGGTAGAGGAGGGGCCTCCTCTCATATTTGAGAAGAGGCTTCACCGCCTCCTCGGACAAAACAGGGGAGGCGAGAAGCGTCTCATCCATTTCGTCGGAGGATGTTAGGGTCCTAATGATTTTTATTATTTTCTTTTTTAAAATTTTAATCATTTTTAATTAATTTTATTTTGAAAACTTTTGTTAAGGTCATTTGTATGTCAAGGGTAATATTGACTTTTCAATGGTTACATGTTAAAACTCAGTCGGCAAGCATATGTAACTGGTATATCAAGCATTAATAGTGCAATCGTGTGCTCAGATTTACTAAGATTAAACGAAATTAATGTGATAGGATAGTCTCTCAACATATGGAATGCGTCTCCCTAAACTTTGTTTTTTTCATTACTTGATTGAAAGTTAGACACATATATACCCAACACCTAAGTAGAGAAACATTCATGTAGCATCATTGTAATAGGGCTCGTTGTATAGCCGCACCCAATATTGTTGGTACAGTCAAACGAGGCAAGTGTCCCTTGGTCCTCAAAATCTCGAAGGTGGTTCGCCCACCTAAATGCAGCCATAGATATCCGACCGCCGATAATGGCACAGCTGAATCTCTGTCTGTCTGAATTATTTGACATGGCACTCTTACGTGACAAAGGAGACCCCGTAAATCAGTGTTTACAAAGGTTCTTAGAGCGTATGATGCTATATCTGGCCTCGTGTTAAGCATTGTCCAGCTGAATTCTTGTACAGCCTCAGGTAGATCTCTTCGTACTGCTACCGCCGCAGAGCAGCCCACCTAAGCCGGGTAATCTACCTCCATTGCCGAAAACTGAAGGAAAATATACTTTATAGAGAGAATATTTTGGAAAGGAATCGAATCAACACCGTTAGGCCGTTGGTTGCATGCAGAGCCGTTCAAAACTATCTTTCTTCTATTGTTCTGTATTTTGGATTATAAACGTACAAGGAAAATAAGAGTTTAAGATGATTTTAAACTAACCCATACTAAGACTTTTTATAAGCCTATGTTGTAACGGTTGTGATGGTGGTTATTTAACCTCATCCGGTACATCTTTTCTAACATATATGTCTTTTTGTCAAGAGGCATATTTATCCTGATAAGATGTAACTATTCAGTGTGTACGATGCACCAACTTTGTGGTATATCTTATTACATTGAATCCTCTGCATGTGGCCATATGTAACTATTTTGATCATATTCCTTATCTCCCACTTGATCAAATAATTCATATTAAGTTTTGCAAGCACCTGCAAACTGTCATCATAATACGGTTATGGGCCTACGTGTACCCGACTTTTGAAACCACTATTTCTGACAGCACCTAAATACAGTGACTTCATTTTAAAAAATTAAAATGGCACCAACACTCTTGTACTGGGAAAAGGCTATTCGAACCTAATAACTATTGGCGACTTCAGCCAAGTATAAACTTTACATGCGTCCAAAATTTTGATCAAGTACTTCCTTATAGGCCAATCCAAAGGCTTTCCTTGACACACCTTATCGGCGACTTTTACACTATACACTCGTTATTATACAGATTCAACTTGATGCCTCTAATCGTATTTTACAAACAAGAAGATCTTTTATTATTCTTGTTACCTCGTTAGTGTCCTCTATCTTTTCTCCGACCAATAACATTTTCAGATAAAGCAGTATCACTTGATTTTCTCAGGCGTCCCCGAGATCCTTAAACAATACTTTTAGACCCCATGTTCCAACTACCCATCTAGATGTTATAAACCCATATTGGTAACAAGCTCTTTGAACTTTTCCAGAGACAATCCTTTGGTCATATGATCGGCCACCATTTCGCCAGATGGTATATAGTCGACCTTTATTTCACCCCTCTCCAATATATCTAATATATAGTGATAATTCACGTCAATGTGTTTTGATTTGGGACTGTTTGCTCCACTTTTAACTAATGAAATGGCTGACTTACTATCACAAAACACATTAACTGCAACATCAGGTATACCTAACTGGAGACTATTTACAAACCTTTTGGCCCATACTGCCGAACTTACTGATGTGTTGCATGATATATATTCAGCTTCCATCGTAGACTTTGCAACACATCCCTGCTTCTTACTTAGCCAAGAAACATCAGTCCCACCAAATAAAAATATATTTCTACTTGTTGATTTTCTATCATCTATGTCTACTGCATAATCTGTATCACAATATCCAACAAGTTCCAGATCACTTAAACCAAAACACAATTTCATACCTTTTGTGCCTTTTAAATATCTCATAATTCTCTTTACTGCTTGCCAGTGTGCTTTGCCTGGATTTGATTGAAATCTGCTTACAACTCCCACAGCATGACATATATTTGGTCTTGTACTGGTCATTGCATACATGAGACTACCAATTGCTTGAGCATACTGAATGTTTTCCATATCCTTGATTTCAGTCTCAAGTTTGGGACACATTTCTTTACTAAGAGTTGTGTCTTTACACATAGGTGTACTAATTGGTTTACAATCCATCATGTTGAAACGCTTAAGCACTTTATCTAGATAATTTTCTTGATCTAGATATAATTGCTTTAATCTTCTCTATTTCTAGAAATTTTAATTCTATGATGCTTCACCCATGTCTTTCATTTCAAATTTTGTACCTAGATATGATTTCGTTTGATTGATCATATCCATACAATTACCAGCCAATAATATGTCATCAACATATAAAGATAAAATAGACAATTTATCTTGGCACCTCCAACTGTATACAGAGTGATCTAATGGACTCACTTCGTATCCTAATTCCAAAATAGCTTGATATAATTTTAAATATCATTGCCTAGGTGATTGTCTAAGTCCATACAATGATTTATTCAATTTATAGACTTTATTCTCATATCCTTTAACAGCAAATCATTCTGGTTGTGACATATAAATATCTTCTTTTAAATCTCTATTAACTTCTCTGATGACGTGATCTGCCATATATTCCAGATTATCCGATATCTTTGCTGACATGTCATGCTACCGAAAAATCCCTATAACAATACCCCTTCGAATCCGCGAGATGAGTTCTGGGCAAATTGACGAAGGGGATTTGAATAGTTTCCCTTAGATTTTTTGACGCTCTGACCACATCGTTTATTCTCTTGTAGGAGTGATAATTTTCAAAACAGGTTATGTAGCTGAGATACATCTTTGGACCTATATCTGTGTCTTCGGGATACAAATTAGGTCGCTGAGTTGCCTTTGGATACTTTATTGGGAGATGAACTTGCTTATGGTCTGGTCGGACCATAGCCAATTGCCAATTGATCCTAGTCATCTTTTTAAGTATTCAGCTTCTGATTTGTTTTTCTGCTGACTCTTAGATCCTCTTGCTCCTTTGGGCAAATCTGAGACCCGTTTTTAGCGTTATTCGACATTACTTGAATCCATCTATCTTTGAGCGGTTCTTGTTAATGCTCAGATCCTCTTTTATCCTGGTTCGGCTTCACTTGGATCCATCTTTGAGCGGATCTGACTAAAGCTCGGATCCTTTCTAGGCGGGGTGTCTTAGCTAGATCTTGTTCTCTTTACGCTGCTTTTACCCTAAACATCTTTTTTTTTCGATGTACAGTACTCCACTACCTAAAGCTTTTACCGGCGCATATAAGATACCCTTTAAAGGCAAGTTATGACAGTCTTTCGTAGTTCTGGTGCTCGAGACAACTTGAAAATTTCAAAGTTGAAGACCATAAGAGAAAATGATCAAGGTTTTCCTAAGTAGCGTCTCTCCTCACAAGCTGAGAAAAATGTAGTAGATATCGTTGCTCTCAGGAAAGTAAGATGGCATTCCATTAAGATTGTGCTTCTTAGTATCCATCCCTAAGGCCACAACCATATATATATATATATATATATATATATATATATACATGTTCATGGCGAGTTGTGGGCTCTTACTCTTCGGGTGTTCATGTTGCTTGGAATATACCCCCTAGCATCGTTTGTCATTTAGGAATTGATGTCGATGTGTAGGGTATGAACCATACTTTAAGCACATTAGCTCACCCTCCATTTTTTTTATCCGGCTAGACTTTCTATCTTGTTTGTTTGCCCGAGTAGAGTTTTTTGTTTTTTTTTTTTTACAAATCAGATTCTATCTTTAGCCGACCATAATTTTTGCCGACCAGAATCTTTGGTCGAACAAGCTCTATCTTTTGGTCGAACAGATTTTATATTTCGCAGACCATATACTTCCTTTTGGTCAATCTTTCTTATAGACCGGTCTTCGTTTTGGCCGATCTTTTTTATGGATCGATCTCTTTTTTTTTAGATCTTCTGGCTACTATTTCTGTAAGAGAAAAATACATTTTATGTATATATATACAATTTAGACTTTTGACTTACTTGTATTCGATTTCGACCATTATTGGTTCTTCTACAATTGCTCCCTGGTTTTTTGCACTTTCTCATAAATTGTTCGGCTGACAGACAAGAATTTAGGCTTTCTGGTTCAGGGCAACCTCGGATGTTTATTTAGCACCGCGAGGGGTCTTGACTCACCGTATCTAAGTTTCCACCCACCTTCAGGGGTTCTTACTTGATTTTTAGCAAGCCAATCCAACCTCAAGGTGTTTAGCTCAAGTGGCCCAGATCTTGCGTTTGAAAGCTTCTTGACTATTTTTCTTTTTTAAAAGGCTGGCTTGCTGACAGTGCTTTATTCGCACCCAGTCATTTTTTATTTTTTGACTGATCTTCTTAAAGATCGATCTCTAAGTTTGTTTTTTACTCGACTGGTTTTTCACTGAGTATCTGATTACCTCAACCTGATCAAATATCTTATTAGACTCGATCATCTGACCAGATATCTCATTAAACCCGGTCATATGAGACTGATAGGTTATCTCACTAAATTGATCAATTTTTCTTCGATGGATCATCAGTCTTTGAGTTTGTCCCCTCGGGCTTTCTCACGATAAAGACTTGGTCCGGTATTAGCTTGTCGTTTGGTTGTCTTTTAGTGACGTGACATACTTAGTTACCGATATTTCAGTAACAATTATGGCTTGTCAGTCGACCAATCTTCACCAATAACGATACCTTCTTAAATACTTGAGTTGAGCATCTCAATCCACTTTCTCGAATGATCTACTCGGTAAGCTGTTGAGCATATTATCAACTTTTGTTTCAAGCTGAGCATCTCACTTATCTTAATTGAACCTAGTGTTTAACCGGTCTTAAATCTGAGTAGCTCATTGGCTTAGTCAATTTGTACGCTTTATTGAACCTGATCGATTTGCCCAATTAATTTCTTACTGAGTATCTTATTACCTCAGTCTGACCAAGTATCTTTATCAAACTAGTCACTTTTAGATCTAATCAGTTATCTTTATCGAATTGATCACCTTGTAGCTGATCAGTTATCTCATTACACTGACCACTCTGCGACTGGTCAGTTATCTCCGCTCTAGTTGATGGTTCCAGTTGGCTTTTACGTTGATTTGCTCTGGTCGCTCTTGATCAGTCTCGTCATTTGCCAAGTAGAGTTTTTTATTTTTATACTGAGTATCTAATTACCTCAGTCTGATCAAGTATTTTATTACACTGATCAGTTTTGTGGCTAGTCAGTCATCTTGTTAAACTGATCGCTGAGTTGATCAGTCATCTTATTGACTGATCTTTTTTTTATTTGATCAACTATCTTATTGGCTGATCGTTTTTGACCCAGTCAGCTATCTTATTAGCTGACCATCTTTGATCTTGATCAACTATCTGATTAGCTGATTTGTCTTTGACCCGATCAGTTATCTTATTAACTGTCGAACTTAGGTCTGACCAGCTATCTTATTAACTGACCATATTTGATCTGACCAGTTATCTTATTAACTGACCATTTTTGACACATTCAGTTATCTCATTAACTAACCGAACTTGGTCTGACCCGATCGGTTATCTTGTTAACCGATCATCTCCGGTTGGTTGAGTGAACAATCTCTGACCTTGCTTGTTTGGGCTGCTCACGATCAATCTTGATATTTATTAAGTAGTGTTCTTCAAGACCATTTTCATGGTATCTAATTTATAGACACTTGTCTTTTATCCGGCAACTAAGTCACTGGGTCGTCTACCAGTAGCCTGTTACTCAAGATTCGTTGCGATAGGTATGATCTGTATCTCATTAGCTTAACTTATCTTAGCCAAGTATCTGGTTAACTTGGCATTCAAGTATGATAATTTGATTACTCCATCCAACTTTTTGCACATCCTATCAGGTGTCTAATCACCTAAAGGCGCTCTAACAGTGCTTTTAATGCACCCAGTTAGTTTCGATGAGTATGCATCACCCTTTTTTTTTTACTTTGCTTTTGACCCCCTCACTTGGCCCCCGAGCACCCTTTGCCTAAGCAAACTCAGGTGTTCGGGAATGTCTCTGTGTGGCGGAGACAGATTTTGAACACTTTTACTTGGATTTTATCTGGAGAATTTCTCATTTAATGATCTTTTGAATTTTTGGATGTTTAGCCGGACTTTGTCCGATCTTTAGCACTTCTTTGTGCTGATTATGTTAGTAACATTTGCACAAATAATAAACATACATAAATGCAAATCATGAATAGTTAAATCCAGGCCTCGTACCGCCTACGATTGTTGTTCATGATATAGTACCCATGAATTCTTCATGAATGGTGATTTGTATGAAAAACATACGGTATGCATTTTGTAAAATACATGTGTTTGTAATATCTATCATGTAATTGATGATCACACTATGGTAGCATATGTATGCATGGTCTAATGTTAGGAGAAATATGCAAAAACTACATGTGTTGCATACCATATTAGAAACATTGTATAGATGAATAAGGGTGAACAAAGTGTTTCACAATATTTTACCTCATTGTTATCATTATTCGGTCGTGTAGTCTAGAGATTTTTGACTTATCCGCCGAACATCAAATAATTAGTTAAAAATCTAGA
This sequence comes from Dipteronia sinensis, assembly GCA_033220585.1. Taxonomy (NCBI): domain Eukaryota; kingdom Viridiplantae; phylum Streptophyta; class Magnoliopsida; order Sapindales; family Sapindaceae; genus Dipteronia; species Dipteronia sinensis. The sequence goes on from CM065642.1 coordinate 16,611,315, forward strand.
TTTTACCTTTAACATCACTTGATGGGAGATCCGAAATTGCTAACATTGTTTTTTGTTGTTCCGAGTCGGTGAATCACGAATGTTCCCTCCTTATATTTTTGTATAATATTTCGTCTCATGCCTTCCTAGATCACTGTGTAGTGGGCGTTTCTATCTCCAGTGTAGAGTTGTGATATCCCGAATATCGTCAAATATTTCTTAGGTTGAACGATCTTTAGGACCTTCCGCGAATTGCAACGATCCATCTAATTCTTTTTTTTATTGGCAAGGAATGATTGGATTTTTGGTCGCGAGCAATTGATCAAACTGCTGAGATTGAGATGGTCTGCTGCTACTCAACTTTTTGCATGTGCTGAGAGGCGGTGATTGATCCACAGGCTTTTGTCTTATACTCCCACTTCCGTTCTAGTCCATTTTTTTATACATATATCAAGTATCTTATTAAACTGATTACTTTACGACTAAACTGATTACTTTGCTACTGATCAGTTATCTTATTAAACTGATTAACTTTGGACCGATCAGTTATCTTATTACACTTATCAACTTTGGACCGATCAGTTATCTTTTTTCTTTATTCATCAACGAAATCACTGAGTCGGAGAAGTGACTTTGCTAAAAACTGCTTTGCAACTGTGAATTTTTTTTTACGTCGCATACTCTTTTGTTGTGATGTACTACCCCATAGCCCCCATCAGTTGTTAAAGTATGTTTTATTCAGACGAAGTGCTTTTAACATCGCATCCTTTTTTCTTCCTCTTTTTTTTAATTCTTTGCTGAGTAGCCAGTCGGGGTATCTGATAGAACGATGAGATGAAATATCCACAGTGGCTGAATACCTCTGGTGAACCGAGCAGTTGTGATGAGCTGAGCAGTTCCACCAAATTGAACAGCCACGGCAAACCAAATAGGCTAACACTCAAGTTTTGCTGCTTCATTCGCCGGTTGTATGTGGCAGAGTTATTTCCAAATAATCGTGTTAAGGCGGTGGAAGTGAAATACAATCAACTTTTAAATGTCACACATGTGTCCTTGATTGACTGACTATATTGCCACATATTTGAGCGACCTGGAGCCAGTGTGAGGTTTATGTGAAGCCATGCAGTGGAAGTGAAATACAATCAACTTTTAAATGCCACACATGTGTCCTTGATCGACTGACTATATTGCCACCTATTTGAGCGACCTGGAGCCAATGTGAGATTTATGTGAAGACATTTTAAGCTTTCGATAGTCGATGGCTCACCGTTTAGTTGATGATTGCTTTGATGTGGTCACAGTTTGGATTCTTCATTAATATGTTAAACACGGAAAGCCTTTGGGAAGCTATCTTTTCCGAGTTGAATCTGATGAACCTCTCACAACTCCGAAGTCTAGTTGCCTATCTTGTAAATTATTCGATTGTTGTCGGGTTAGCTGATAAAAGATAGCTTAGCCGACTTAGCTGATGATTGACTCGTGATGTTATTCTACCATCATGGGTCCAGTTTTCAACGCTCATCGAGGTGAACTTTTCTTCAAATGCATCTTGTCCTCTCTTTTTTACCGAACTCTGTTTACAAATTTGCTCACTTACGTATCTCCTGACGTTGATACAACAGATAATCCACCCCCTGGTACCCCTATTTTTTTTTCAGTTCGGGCTTGCTAGAGTGTCTCAAGTGTTTCGTCTGTTTATGTTGTGGTCGTCGGGATGCTCTTGATTTATGTGGATGTGACCCCTTGTAATGACCCCATTAAGACTGACCTCTCGTCTCGGTTGATCTTTTCATGGTCCATGCCTCCTTTTTATATCGGAATCTTTGACAGACTTGATTTTGTCTTTCGCTGACTAGAAGCTTAATCGACCAGATTCTATCTTTTGCCGACCATATTCTATCTTTAGCCGACCGAATCTCAAACCGACCGGATTTTATCTTTGACTAACCATAATTTCGGCTAACCAGAATCTTTGGCCTAACAGGTTCCATCTTTGGCCAACCAGAATCTTTCGACGGTCCGAACTTTGGTCGAATAGATTCTATCTTTGACAGCCAATAGTGTGATGCCATTCGGCAATTGACGAATGCAATCAAGGTTTGGAATTCTGTTGACATGTCTGATCAAGAAGCTTTCGGAAGGCAACTTCATATGAGTCAAACTTGATAAACCTTTCACTATAAAAATTCTCAGTAAATTGTTAGTCAAAAGATGACATTTAATGACCGTTTTAAGGAGTGACCCTTACTCAGATTTTTTTAAAAGCATCCGTCGGGCTCCATTTACGGTTCTAGAGTATAAATAATAAGATATGATTGCTCATGTAATAAAAGATAATAATTAGTCATAAACGAGTTTTATTCGTATAAGACATAACATATTTGGTAGAGCAGAATCTTTATATTAACATAAGAGATCAAACCCGGATTGATGAAGGTAGTTGTTAGCAATGTGAAGCAAATGCTACACTTCCATCTCTAAGCGTGTCGAGACGAAATTCGATTCCCTCGTGTCGAGACTCGATACATGAGCTAGCATTTTCAACTTGTTTTCTATACCAAACAAGTGAGTGGTGTTCGCACAAGTAATAATAATCATGTACTTAATGTGACCAAATATCTGGAAACGGTTAACTCATACATGGTACTATTATGATTAGTGCCGAAATTTGACACCTATAAATCTATGATAGACAACATGCTCGTAAGAGTCATAAAAGTTGTCAAACATATTAATTAAGCATGCATTACATGTTCATAGACTTATGCATGCGTATTATGTATTGCGTATGAGAAATACATGCATAAATAACATGTAAATTGATAACATGCCTATATTCTCGGTCTGCGAAATGGATCGATAAAACCATAGGGTTAAACATATATAAATCGACTTACCTCGGCTACTTACCAGACTTGTAGTCTAGTCGTTTTATTCTTGGATCCTTCACAGTTGAATTGACGAGGAGCCGAGTGGGTTCAATTGAGAATTGATATTAGGTGTTCTATACCAAGATGGGCTCAGGTTTCTGACACGTGTCAAGGTAAACTTGTCATTGGACCTTCTTTCCTTTCTTTTTAAGCTGAACCGCAACGTCCTAGAGGTAGTCAAATATTCCTCGGGATGAATTGTGTTACGGACCACATGTTCTCTGAAAGCATCGTGGGTCTAGTTTACAGCAAAATTTATGGGTCGTGTTTCCATGCTTGCTGGAGAGAGCTACCTCCGTTTTAGCGAACGGTGGTCGGATCAGAAAATTCTCTGCGAACCACTTTCTTCAAAGTTTCAAGGGCCATAAAATCTTCTACAAGTTGAACCAGAATGCGAACCATATATTTCCGAAAAGTTTCGGATGTCTAGTTTCCAATGGTTCTTAAGGATCATGATTCCGACTTCTGTAGAGGGAGATATGTCCGTTTTAGCGTTCGATGGTCAGATCTGAAATCTCTCCGTGAATTATTTTCTTTAATATTGCGGGAGAAACCAAATATTGCTCGAATTGAACCAGGCTATGAACCATATATGTTTGGAAAGCCTTGGATGTCTAGTTCCCAGCGATTTTTACGGCTCGTGATTTCGAGTTCGGTAGAGGGAGATATGCTCACTTTAGTGTCCATTGGTTAGATATTCTGAGGTTCGTGACAACTTTCTCCTCCTTTTATTTAAACTGTCAGAATGGGAAAGTAATTCCTCAGACCGATTTTTGACACTTAGAAGCTTTGAGTATTGTTTTCGCAATATTCTTCCTCTGAATTTGGTCACGACCGTGGCTCCTGCTACAGGTCTTGTAGTTGATCCACATCGGAATTTCTTCTGTGGTTTGTTCATGAGGGTTCCTCGAAGTTGAGTTCTACCCCCTCCTTCTAGCGCCAATTGTTGACGGTGATTTTTGGATCGTTGAAAAGTCAACCGCCAAACATTAACACGTAGGCAGATCGAAGCTTTAACCAATCTAGGGTTGAATAATCAAAGCCTCTTTCTCCACGTGGATGTGATAGGATTTGTTCATATCTATGATTGATAATGTATAAAAGTAGGAAATAAAATATGAATAAAGCATAACACATGTTTTACGTGGTAAAACCCCAAGGCGGGGAAACATCCACGGTTGTCGGTGGCGGCGAGAAGAAATCCACTATTAATAGAATGATTACACACACAATCTCTCTTTCTCTCGAATAGTTGTTATGCTTTTTAACACATAGATCGATAGATCCCCTTATACTCAGATCATTCCATCCATTACACAATGAGATTATGGGTATATTTATATGTGCAAAGAACCCTAATTCTTGTTGTACAAGTAAAGAAAAGTGGTAGTATTTAACTAGAACTTGTTACTTGTTGAAGTCGTATTTAACTCCTTTCCTGTTTTAGAGATCTTGCGCATTGAATTAGAATCTTTATAGGACTTCTAGTTGAGTAGTCTGTTTAGGACTTATTTCCCGATTGGTATGCAATCTTCTAGAATAGCAGAGTTATTATTTGATCTGGACTCTTTGATATGTAGGGGAAATAATAATATTTCCTTATCGGAATGTGGTTCTAGATTTCTTGCTTGAGTAAGATTCTTCTTCTTTGTAATTGAATCGTACTTGATCTAATGTTACTGTCTTGACTGAGCATCTCTTGGCCGACCGTTTCCCAATCTGACCAGGCCCTCTTTCCCCGATCGGTTTCACTATCCGATCAGGTTTAGACCTATCTTGGCCGATCAGTTCAATTTGACGACCCCGTCTAGTAACATCAACTGTGACTTGGTCGAATGTAGACCGGTTGACTTTACCCGACCGTGCTTATTTTACCCGATCGGTTTGTTATATCCGATCAGGTCTATTTTGCCCGTTCGGTTCATCCGACCACTTGCTAATCACTAGAGACTGTGATTCTTCTCTAATGACATGGTCTGCCATATATTTCGGATTCTCCGATATCTTTGCTGATATGTCATGCTACCGAAAAATCCCTATAACAAAAGTGTAGTGCACAAGCAAATGAAGTCTTGCAAGTTTGCAACCAAGGTGTGGCTGGCAAGCAAAGTGATCAAGGATTCACTATAAAGGCATGTTGGGTAGTAGTGGTGGGTTAGTGACCGAGAATGGTGTGACTAGAGGTCAACCTAAGTTGTAAACATCATTACAATAGTGGATTAGAGGATTGTGTGTGGTTAGAAGGATAGCCCGTGGTTTTTCCCTTGTTAAGGGGTTTCCACGTAAAAATCAAGTGTTATTTATATTTCCGCACTTTACACTTGATTTTGTATGTTTGTTTATGAGGTGAATTTTTAATATTGACTAATCAAGAAAATTAGTAATTAACTTGATTAAAACCTATTCACCCCCTTTCTAGGTTATTAGACACACGCTTTAGCTATACCTTTTTTTCCGTTCACTTATATCATTTTCTATAGGTAGTATCGTACAAATTTATAGAACCGATGGTGCAACCTAAACAACCGGTCGTACAATTTAAATATCTTAATATGTGATTTCATCTACATGGAATGAAAATTAGTATATCTATGAGGGCCTGTTTGTTATATGGGATTGGACTAATCTCAGTCCAATCCCTTGTTTGGAGACATCACTGGATTGGTTTGTCCAATCCGGTGGGACCCATATTTAATTATTTAGTCTTGCAAATTGCTTGACTAAAAAACTCACCTGTGTTCCGCAGGACAATTTTATTTTTCTTATAGTTTTTCTTAATAATTTAATAATAAAAAATTATAAAATTTAAATTTATTTAAAATCAATATAAATTTGTAATTTTATTTAAAATTTATTTTTAATGTTATTACTTTAGTTATATATATATTAAAATATTTATTTCATTGAAAAAATTATTTTAATAATTTGTTATTCCATTTTCATTCGATTATTAAGGACTGAAATTATTTCAATCCTAATTCATCCTAACAGGATTGAAGAATCTAAATTTGTTGGGCTCACCGTAATCCCACATAATATATATATATATATATATATATATATATATATATATATATATATACGTAGTAAATAAAAATTATAAAATAAAAAAATATTTAAATTTATTAAAATCAATATAAATTTGTAATTTTATTTAAAATTTATTTTTAATGTTATTAATTTCATAATATGTATATATATATATATTAAAATATTTATTTCATCGAAACAATTATTTTAATAATTTGTTATTCAATTTTTATTCGATTATTAGAGACTAGGATTATTTCAATTCTAATTCATCATAATGGGATTGAAGAATGTAAATTTGTTGGGGCCATCGTAATCCCACCTATATATTTAAAATATATATAGTAAAAAAATTATAAAATTGAAAAATATTTAAATTTATTTATAAATAATATAAATATATGTTTTTAAAATATTTATTTTAGGTATTATTATTTTAATAATTAATAAATTAAAACATTTTTTTTCATATGCATATTTCAATAATTAATTATTCAATTTCAAAATATAATCAAATTAAAAATATTATTGTTATTATGAATTCGTGTCGTTTCATATTTGGGTCGTGTTAAAACAGTCTCACTCGAACATGACCCGTTAGCTTAATAGGTTTAAATATAAAACCCGAAACCATTTGTTAAATTAATAGGTAACCCGATCCGACCCGACCAATTACAAAATGTTATATTTGAAATTTATTAAAAAGTTGTAAATAAATAGTAATGAAGCATGATTAAACTCATGCAATCAAGTTCACCATAAACTTCAACATTCTATTGAAAATATATTATTTTAAGAAAAACAAAAATAAACAATTTGAAAATGAAATCTAATATGTCTTCCATAAATCTTTATTATGTTGCGACCGAGAATCTCAATCCTCACTTACGCTTACAAATTTCAAATTGCTTGTGTTAGAAGATGACTACTTTTAGGGTTATGGTTAGAATACAATGATACAATTAATTTATAGTTTTAGAGTTTTTAATTTAATTTTTTAATTAATTATTAAAATATATCCTAAATGTAATTAAAGAGATTTTTTTATAGATTCAACAACTTTAATAAATTTATTTACTATTGAGTCAGTAAATACAAAGATTTATTTAATAAATTTCATATATATATTTAAAATCCTTATATATATATATATATATTTAAAATCCTTATATTAATGAGTTATAACGAATTAATGGTTTTTCAAATGTGAACCCAAAACCAACTCATTATATTATGGGTTTTACTTGGTTGATCCATTAACAACATACCTGATCCGATAAACTAGACTCATCAATTGCTATTTTCGAATGGGTTTGGATTGTGTGAAATTTTGCCAGATCTATTCAGTGCACCCAGTGCGCCAATCACCACTAAAATGTTGACATTTGTCAATTTTTTTAATATTAAATGAGTTTAGTGTATTATGCTATCAGAAACAAATTTAACTACGAAGTAAATTATTAATCAAATTTAAACTTATAATTTTTTATTTTTATTGGAAGGAAAACACTATTATAATTGTGTTGAATTTTCTTAATATGGAATGTAAAAATTTATTTATTTATAATATCACGAGCAGTGAATGATGTAAGAGAGGGCTGTCCGGGCTGCCCTCTATAATTTTTTTATATATATATATTTACCGTATATATATATATTAATTTTGTTTTACTTAGAAAGTTATAGATAATTCTTATAAAAATTTAAAAAAAAATCAAATAGTTATAAATAATTCTTATAAAAATTTGAAAATGGTTTCAGATAATATAATTTATTTCATTTATTTATTATAATTTAAAATTAAAGGACAATAATAAAAATTACAAACAATCAAATACAATTTACAAAGTAATTATTTTATGCTTGTTTTGCCTAAAAGAGTCTCTTGATTTTATTTCGACTATTTGATTACACAATTCCCTTGGTTTTTTTCAATTTGTTAATTTAAACAATTCAAACTAATAATTATTAATAAATTTTCATACATGTAGATTCCATTTATAAAATATATACTATCTAAACAATTTAATGTAAGGATTTATGAGTCATTAATTAAGCATTATAATATATTGACTAAACACAATAGAAAAATTCAACAATCGATAGAAAAGGACACGGGCGGAGAGAGGGATGAGCCCATAGAGGCCATGGTCCCTTCTTCCCTTGGAAAACCCTATCCAAATGACATTAAAGATTTTTTATGTGATGTAACGGTTGGAAATGTACGAATGTCTATATCTTTAGATTTCACAAAACTAGTTTGAAGCATTAGGGAAAACGTTATGGTCACTCACTTTTTTTGAAAAACTAATTAAAGTTTCACACGTGGACCAAAACCGGAGAGCCAATAATGATGATACGTCAACAAAAGGTACGGAGTTACTCATAAGTCATAATTAAGTACACTAAATTGTGTTACAAACTGAAGTGCAGCTGATTATGTTACAAGCTGCAGCTGATGAAGCTTGATTGATCTGTGCTAGAGCAAATCGAACTCAGAGTTAATTATGTATTGGTGTAAGTCAAGATCCCACGTATACACGTGAAAGTTATATTGATATGTTTGATGTAGTGTAGATGACAAGTGAATTGAATTTGCATGTCTAGTGTAGAAATTAGAAGAGGGTTATCAATATGCATGATGATCAGTTTGTGGAGATGTCAGGATTGATTTTGAATTGAATTCTTCTTTGGAATTGAATGATGGGCTGCTCTAAGGCTAGCTACCTTTTTCTTTTGCGTATATCATTTACTATATATATATATATATATATATATATATATATATATATATAAACTATTGTGTAAATTTAGAGAAATGATCCCACAACCTGAACAACTAGTCACACGACCTAGATATTTTAACACATGATATTGTCTGCATGGAATGGAAATTAGTATGTTTATAAAAGATAAGATTGTTACCATAAGTACTCTTCTTTTGGCTTTATGGTCACTCATGCATGATGCTTTCAAAGGGTTAGGAGACTAATTAAGTTTAATAAACCACCATTATCATATAAGGTTCATACATAACAGTAAATGCATCAAGATTCAAGAACAAGTTTTGGTGTTTGGGTCTAAAAGCCCAAACACTCCTATTTTGTGAAACCTTGTCCTTTGTGGACTCTCGTGAGGAACTTGGAATCTTGTTATCACAAACAAAAGCTCCATTTTGCTAGGCATGTTCCTAGTGAAAATTTCATCAATGAGCACTTATGTGAAAATTTTCGTATATATATATATATATATATATATATATCAATTTTTTCATTATCAGTTCGAACTGATATAAAATATATCATGTGAGCCATTGGATTTAAATGCTTTGACTTGACTGTGGCCCACAAACAAAGAACTGATATATCTTATATCAGTTCGAACTGATATATTATTTAATAAGTTTTTTTTGTGTAAAATTGGTATGGGTTTAATACTAATATATTATTTAATAAGTTTTTTACCTTAACCAATTCACTAGAGGTTTATCTTTGTCTATTTATGCATATATTAATATATATTGTTTAATTAGTTTTTATTTGAAAAAAAATAAATTTGGCAGGCTTACTAGGTCGGCTCACAAGCCTGCGGGCCTCACTCTTGCGGCCCAACCTAGGCCTGGCCTGTTTCTTAGCAAGATCGTGCCGGCCAGGCCTGACCTACCGACCTGGGTCCATTTTGCCATCACTAATTAATATATTTGTCTGACCTTTAATATTTATTTTTGTTTTGATTCCCTAAAGCTAAATTCCTAACCTCGCCATTGGGTGGAGTCTCGACGATACCTCCATTGATGGAGCTCATAGCTCAATCAATAGAGGTTTAAAAAACAAGAAATAAAAAGGATTGGTTAGCGAAAATGATAGAAGACTGAGGTATTTTTGTCCTAATATCATTTTAATATTATTTAAATTTAGGCGTCGCTTGACACACCAAATAAGTTTCAGATAGGACTATTTTAATCCCTCTTCGTGTTTTATGGCACATTTCACTTAAGGATTACAAATCCCAACCACAAAAATAATCCCACAATTGTCGGACATAGATAAGAATAACTAATTTGTGCCACATCAGATTCTTATGCTTAACTAATTGTGCCACATCAGACTCCTTAATGGTCTAACTAACTTTGTATCCTAATTCACGTTTTCCCAGCTTGAGGTGCTTACTAATGCTTGTATTATTGAGTTCATCCTTGCTTACACATAATGCAAGCCCAGCTTGTTAAGCTGCACGTCTTCTTACTGCATTATGACTTCCATCTTCATTACAGATCATATGAGCAGATGATGATAAATTGATGTTATCTCTCACATCCCCCTGCAAGCTGAACTGGGGTGACATAACCAAGTTCAACTTGGAACAAAAGTAGTGAAACTTGTCCTTCGTTAAAGCCTTCGTAAAGACATCTGCAATCTGAAATTCATAGGGCACATATCTTGGCTCAACCACACCTGAGCTAACCTTTTCGCGTATGAAATGCGTATCGATATCGATATGCTTCGTTCTTGCGTGAAAGACAGGATTTTGAGCCAATGAGTTAGCTCCAACATTGTCACACCAGATTACAGCAGGAAGAGGAACATGAACATGGAGCTCTTTGAACAAAGATTGCAGCCATAGAATTTCAGTAGTAATCTGAGACATGGACCTGTACTCTGCTTCTGTGCTAGATTTGGCCACAACCTGCTGCGTCTTGGCACTCCAAGACATTAAATTTTCTCTTAGAAAAATGCAGTTACCACTAGTCGATCTTCGATCATCCAAGCAGCTTGCCCAGTCGACATCAGCATAGGCAACAAGACTTAGAGCTGATGATGAAGACTTGAACGAAAGACCTTTATGGAGAGAACCCCTCAGATATCTGAGAACCCTCTTGCAAGCCTGCCAGTGAACCTGAGTAGGAGCCACAAGAAATTAACTTAATTTGTTGACACTAAAAGAAATGTTAGGCCTGGTGTAACATAGGTACTGCAATGCCCCAACTGTACTGCGATAAAGAGATGGATTCTCAAGCAATTCACCATCTTTCAAAGACAGCTTGGAGCTTGAATTTGGATTGTCACATGGTTTGGAATCGAACATGTTGGTGCGCTTGAGCAGGTCCACAATATACTTAGCCTGAGTCAAGTATAAACCTGTCGAATCTCTGAAGGCTTCGAAGCCAAGAAAGTAGTTGACAGAACCCAAGGTCTTTAAAGCAAAAGCTGATTTCAGTTGATGAATTGCCTTGTGAATGAGAGAGTTGCTTGAAACTGATATTAGAATATCATCAACGTAGACAAGCAAGTATAATATATCAGTACCTGTCTTTTTGATAAAAAGAGAAGAATCTGACATGTTATTAACAAATCCCCAAGCAAGAAGGGCTGAACGAAGCTTGTGAAACCATGACCTTGGGGCATGCTTAAGGCCATACAATGCTTTGTTTAGCTGACACACAAATGATGGACGAGTCAAGTCCTCAAAACCATCTGGCTGCCTCATGAACACATTTTCATAAAGATCGCCATTAAGAAAGGCGTTATTGATATCCACTTGCTGAATATCCCAGTGGAAATGAACTGCCAAGGAAAAAAGAACTCGAATGGTTGAGGGTTTAACAACTAGACTGAAGGTGTCAAAGTAGTCAAGACCAGCTGTTTGATGAAAACCCTTCGCAACAAGTCTCGCCTTGTGCTTTAAAATGGAACCATCGGGATTGAACTTTGTCCTGAACACCCACTTGCTACCCACTATATTCATATTATCACTAGCTGGCACTAGTGTCCATGTATTATTTCTTTGCAAAGCTTGAAATTCATCATTCATGGCAGCCAACCATTTCTTGTCTTGCATAGCAGCCTTTACAGTCTTTGGTTCAAGCTCAGTGAGGAAACCAGATGGAAATGCACACTCAGAAAGAAAAATTCGAGGTCTGAAAATACCATTCTTACTCCTAGTAATCATTGAATGCTGATTTATATTTGGAACCATACAAGCTTCAGTAACTGGGAAACTACCTACAGTGCTTGAAGATGTAGCAGGCTGTCCAGAAATAGCATTATCTGATCCTTGATTATTCACCTATGGAACATCAGATAATTGAGGACTAGCTGGAATTGTCAAAGGAGCAGCTAGAACTGGAATGGGAGTATGTAATGTAGAGGGAACTGGAAAGAAAATCTTAAACAACCTTGGAATAGCATCTGCTGTATATTCTTGAGTGACAGCTGAGTCACGACCATTATGAGAGCAAAATAGAATTTTGTAGGGAAATTAAAGTTCATTAAAGATAACATGTCTAGAGATAAACACTTTTCCTGATGGGTGAAGACATCGATAACCTTTATGAGACAAGCTATAGCCTATGAACACACATTTGCTAGAATGAAAGTCTAGTTTATGTTTGGAGTAGTTTCTCAAGTAGGGAAAACAAGAACATCCAAACACTTTGAAGAAGTTGTAGTTTGGTTTTCTGCCATATAACTTTTCAAAGGGAGATAAAAAATGCAGGACTGGTGTGGGAAGATTATTGATCAGAAAAGTTGCTGTAGAGAAGACATCAAACCAAAACTTCAAGGGAAGACCACTGTGAAGCTAGCAATGTCAAACCCATCTCAACTACACTCCTATGTTTCCGTTCAGGCACCCCATTCCGTTCGTGAGTGTATGGACACGAAAAACGAACTTGAACACCACTATTAGACAAGTTAGTAACAAAGGGAAGATACTCCCCACCCATATCAGCTTGGAAAATTTTAATTTTCCTTTCAAAGAATAGCTCTACCATCCTTTTAAACTTAACAAAAACTGACAAGACATCCGACTTAAGTTTTAATGGGAATATCCAAGTAAATCGAGTAAAAGCATCTACGAATGAAATATAATATCTAAAACCATCAATGGACAACATAGGGGCTGGACCCCAAACATCACTATATATCAGTTCAAGTGGAGCTTTAGCAGTTATAGATGCTCTACTAAATGGCAGCTTATGAAGCTTGCCCTGCTTACAGGAATCACAAAAAATCAGACTTTTTACATTGAAAGAAAAATGTAGGGTGGCTAACACCTTTTGAAGTATCAAAGGGGCAGGGTGTCCTAGTTTTGCATGCCACATTACCGAATTGGTTTTGGCAGCTATAAGAGTATTGAATTCTGGTAGCATATTCTTGCTAAGCAATATCTGATTGCTAGCTTTATTTACACCATGAGCATATTTATTATTATCTACATTTGAAGACACAAGAGACACGGATTTGAGTAGATGTAGGCTCCGAGGAGAAGCTTCCACCAGTCTTATTTCATAGAGGCTATTGTTAAGTGTACCTCGAAGAAGAACCCTTTTGGTTTTCTAGGTTCTTAATCACACAACCAGCAGAATCAAATTCAGCATAAGCATGATTATCTTGTGTAAACTTAGACAAGCTAAGCAAGTTCTTAGTAATGGCAGGTACATATAATACTTGACTTAGATTTAGGTCATGGTGAGGTGTGTAATGTGATCTCACCCTAGTATTTCCAATATGTGAAATCTGTAACTGAGCACCATTACCAACATAAAGTTTATCTTTACCTCTGTACTCTGATTTTATAGAAAGATTGTTGAGATTGGAAGTCACATGATTGGTGGCACCGCTGTCGATGTACCAAGTTGGATCCGTAACTGTCTCTGGAGTAGCAAAATATGCAGTGTTTTGTGTTGCAACTGAGACATTTTCTGAACCTTGATTTCCTCCTTGATCAAACATATTATTCTGAAGCTGTTGTTGAACAAACTATCCTTGAATCCATGTGAAGAATGCCTGATTTCCTTGACCATGAGTAGCTTGATTTCCTTGACCATATCGATTTCCTTGAACTGGTCCCTGAAATTGTTGGTCAAAACGTCGATAACACTGAAGAACCACATGTCCAGGCTTTCCACAAAGTTGACAAAAGACTATCTGATTTCCTCTACCACCAGCTCTTCCACCTCCTCTATTTCTGCCTCTTGAGTTGTAGTTATTGTTACTATTTCCTCTATTATTATAGTTTCCTCTGTTATTGTTCCTATTGTGTTCACTAGAGACAAATTGAGCTGAGGGATTCATGGTAAGATCGGCACTACTATTCAGGTGTTCTATTCTCTGTTCATGCATTAGAAATAAGAACTGAGCATCTTCAAGAAGCATGGAGTTCTGTTGAGACGAAATCAAAGTGACTACAGCATCATATTCATGACCGACTCCATGCAAAAGACTCATTATCATATCTCTGTCACTAACAACTTCTCCAGCTACAAGCTAATACATCACTAATAGCTCTAATTTTTACAACAAAATCACTGATTAAATCAGAGACTTTCTTGACAGAATGAAGTTGTTGCTTTAATTGCATAATTCTTGCTAAAAATCGTTGAGAAAAAGTTCTTTCAATCTTTGACCAGACTTCAAAAGAAGATTTGGAGTTTGTTACCTGACCAAGAACACTAGGAGTCAGTGTTGAGAAGATCCAGCTCATAAGAAGTTTATCAGATTTCTTCCAGTTGATAAACTCAAGGTTCTCTCGTTGTTCTTCAACCTCACCAGATCGAACAGTAACAAACTTCAGAGGAGAGATCTTCTCGCCATTGATGAATCCTTCAAGATCCAGAGCTTCTATTGCTGTTAAAACTTGAGCTCTCCAATAAACATAGTTGCTATGATCAAGTTTCAGCGTGAGATTGAGGCTTAGAGTTTTTGCTAATGAGGAAAACTCCATAGTTTTGGCAGATCCAGTGGTGAGATTATGAGATTCAGTCGAAGATGAGCTGTTAGATCGATTTTCCTCCATTGACGCTAGTTAACAGCTTTGATACCATGTAAGAAAGCAAACAACAATGAAAAGAAACAAAGGTATTTGATAGCTAACACAAGACGTTTGATAAAATGTCACAGAGAGAAAATATGTAAAGATGTCATTGACAAGGCTCTGTTTTGTTTCTATTTTCACACACACTATTCATTTCTCAATAGAGAACATGTATATATATTACAAGAATACAAGAGTGTAGTCTGATAACTAATTTGTAACTAACTCCTCAGTCTTGATAACTAAGAGATAAGAATAACTAATTTGTGCCACATCAGATTCGTATGCTTAACTAATTGTGCCACATCAGACTCCTTAATGGTCTAACTAACTTTGTATCCTAATTCACGTTTTCCCAGCTTGAGGTGCTTACTAATGCTTGTATTATTGAGCTCATCCTTGCTTACACATAATACAAGTCCAGCTTGATAAGCTGCACCTCTTCTTACTGCATTATGACTTCCATCTTCATTACAGATCATATGAGCAGATGATGATAAATTGATGTTATCTCTCACAGATCTGACATCATTAAATGCTACATTTACCCGTCCAACTACTTTCCTCTCTCCTCGAGCAATTGGAATGATTAAAAAAAAAGATAAATTAAAACTGTATTAATTTATGTTATTACTAAATAAATTTATTTATACAATAATATAAAACTATAATTTTAATAAAGTAAATTTAATTTATTTACCAATGAATTCTTATTTTTTATTTTTTATATAACTTAATTATTTTTTAGATAAACATTTTTTATTAATATTTTATTTTATTTTTATTTATTTTTTTCATCTCTACTTTAGAAAGATATTTTTATCAAATTAAAAATATTATTATATTTAATCCAATCTTATATTTTATTAAACAAAACCTATTAATTCAATCCGATCATATATTTCTTTTAATATAATATATTATTAATTTAGTCTGATCGAATCCAATTCAATTACATATAATCCTAATCTTATTTGAATCCAATTAAATCCAATCTTATAAAATAATTATTAAAACAGTATTAATTCCGTACATCACTCTTAAAAAATGCTATATAATTTTTCAACCTTAAATAAAATTTAAAAATGTTCAGACCCGGCCTGTACTTCACTAATCCCAAGGCGGGTCTTCTAGTGATTGCCACATGCAATCAATCTTATCTCAAACTTATCAATCAATGCATGATTCTGCCATTATTTATTTATTTTTATTTTATAGACTTTTCTAATACACAGATACCTAAACGAGGGTGAATCATCTTGCGGGGTTACACGGGTCTATATAGCCCCTTCTACCATTTTTAAAAAGAATTCTAAGTTTTTAATATTTTATTAGATTTATACAATAAAAGCATAAGTATTGCTCATCGGTCAACAAGTTGTCAATATTAATATATTATCATATAGCTATATAGGTATATAGACACCAGATATTATGATGACCTAATTTTGACTTTTGCGTACCTTCCCAAATCTCACCCCAACACGACTATCAGAATTCAATCATCATTTTTCTTCTCTCTATTTCAGTTCTTTAATCTCACTTCACCTCACCGTAAAAACTCTTTTCATAAAAAGTAAAAATGTTTCTTGTAAATTGCATGGTTATTTGTATTGAGAGAGAGTTTGTTGATTCTATAATATATGAGTTTAATGAGAAGCTTTGCAGTTATGGATTCCACTGAAATTATTTGATTGTATTCACATTATAGCTATTTCTTTCTTTCTTGACTTTATTTATTTTGTTAGAATATACATTTTGAGGGGTTAAATTTATTATATCTCATTACTCGTTATGTATTTACTTTTTAATAATGAAATTCATCTTCCTACTAAGGTTGTTTAAAAAAATTTATAACTAATATTTGGTTCAGTCCAGTCGGATAGAAAATTCATGGATTCGTCTCTGTACCTAAATGAATGGATCGAGATTTGTTGATTACTTTCGATCTTATTTATGTAGATGTTTCATCTACACTTAAAAATAAAGACATGAAGAAAAATAACAAGAGTGGATCCTAACTCTGAATGAAAAGGTGTTAAAAAGACAATAATGTAATTCAAATAAGAAACGTTTTACACACTTTGAACATATATAAATGACAAGATTTGAAAATGTTTTCGTCATTTTGAAAATCCCAATCACTTCAGCAATATCGCACTACAAATCTGCTCTCGAATGATGTTTTGTATCTGAATTTAATTATGTTTGTGATTCCTCATTCATATAGATCTAAGCGAGAAATTAGTGACAGAAATATGATAGAAGAATGGTAGAAGAGTGAGAGAAGAAAGGTCAAAGGTTGGACTTGTAGCCTTGAAGGTAGAAGATCTTTTGCATTAAAGATGTTGTAGGTAGAAGATTAGCGGCTTACTAACTTTTTAATGCAAAAGTTGAACGATTAAAAGGAGAGTATTAACATGTGTTTTAAAATGTGTCTTTCGGGCACATATTAATAAACTATAAATAAAAAGTTAAAGTGTATTTATTGTGATGTTTATGTATTTATGACGATTAAAAGTAATAAATACAATATTTATATATTTTTTTTATAGTATCTTGACATGTGTTTTAAGGGCACAGATTAACACTACCCATTAATCAATTCTGTTTGATCAGTCATTTTTAAACATATAACTATGAGTATATTTATAATACATGTATCCATCTTATCACTTATATGAAACAATTGGATCAAATAATAATTATATAGTAAAAAGTGACGAGATTGATAAGTGTGTTATAGATATGCTTACGATTATATAAAACTGGATCTAGATGTGAGGTGTGGATATTGCCTTTGACCACAACACGTGTCGTTTTATTGGTAAGAATATGGAAAAATCAACTTGTGAACGTGTTTGTCTGTTGAGTGTGTGTATGGTGCAGTATCTTACGGTCTCCGCGTGCAACCAACAACCTCACGATAATATATAAAATTTCTTTCGCATATTCCATTATAATATGCCTTTTTTCACAATAAAAATTCGTACCTATAAAACAATTTTATTAATAAAAAAAGGTTTTGTTATACTGAAATAATTCATATATTTATAATAATAAACAATTTGAATAAATCTAAGCAAAAAATGGAAGAAACCCCATAAAATAAAATTAAATAAAATTAAATTCTACAAAAACAGAAAATTTTCGACTTTTCAATCTTGTTTAACTAACTTTCCAACCAAAGAAAGCAGCACCTGCAACGCTACAACCAAAATTTGTTCTTAAACAAGTTAGAATAGACAGATGCTAATTTGCCGCCTGAAAATAAAATAAAATAAAATAAAGTAACCAGCCAAACACGGCTTCTTGGCGTTACAACTTGCATGCATGACAAAAAACGTAACCGGCCAGCGAGTGCATGATGACCGGTTTATGAAGAAAATCTTCATTTGTCACGACATGTTTATGATGTGTGAAGAATTTGTGGTCCCAAATTGATCCTAAGCAACACACCTCACTACTGTCTTTATCTCTATTCTCTACTACTCGAAACTGGATCACATGCCGACAAGCTTTACTCCGGCGACTGTAATATATACTTCACTCCAATATCGCCGGATAAAACATATATCTATTACATATTAATGGTGGTAGGGACAGTGGGATTCCTTGGATAAGTTAGCGTTTTTGAGTAGCATCAATTTTTACATGGCGTAATGATTGGAATTTGCCCTTTCGCAACCCTCAAAAGACGACCTTTCACACACCGTAGAAGTGTAGAATTATTGGATTTGGATTCTATGTTGATTTGATTTTTTTTTCTGACCTTTTAAAAATATGTTATTGGTTATTGATAAAGTGTTTGTAAAAATCAATCACATCTTAATCATTTATTCATTGCAATGCTTATGTGAAATGAGATTAAGTGAGGTCAGGAAAAAAAATCAGATCAGCAAAGGATCCAAATTCAGAACTAATATTTTTTAAATCTCATCTAATTTAATTTTGCATCGAGCAGTACAACAAATATGATTTTGTAGGGTAGTGTTAATCTGTACCCTTAGGGCACAAGTTAAGACACTATAAATGGAAATTTTAACACTGTATTTATTGTTTTTAATCTAATAAATATATAAACATGACAATAAATACACTTTGACTTTCCATTTATAGTGTCTTCACATGTGCCCTTAAGACACAGGTTAACACTACCCGGCTTTCTATAGTATTGGACTATAATATATATTTTTTTAAATGCTATCAAATGTACCCATATAATAAAATGCTATAAAAAGATATTACCAAATAACAATTTAGTTGCATATCACCTCTTAGTAAAGATGGTTGTGCAGCTCCCTTCCACACTTAATGGTCAGGGGTTCGAATCCCACCATACACATTTTACAAGTATGTGTGGGGAGATTTCTCCCAGTTTGTGGGAGCTGCCCTCTCTCCGGTTGTGAGAGTTGTAGTCCATATGTAATCTCTTCCCAATAGTGGGAGTAGTATTCCCGACCGTGCTTGTAGAGTATAATTAATCTCACCAGGTCCCGACAGTAGTTGTATTTCAAAAAAAAAATAACAATTTAGTTTAAATAGCATTTTAATTTCAATAATATAGCACTTTTAATGCTATTAAATTACATAGTTCAAATATTAATTATTTAAAAAAAATAATAATTTAATAGTATTTTAAATATGCTATGATATGTTATGAAATCATATAAGCTATTTTATAATTTTTTTAATTTCAACATATTATTAATATTGTGTGTTAAATTATTATTAACAAAAATACAATTTAACGTACATTAAATATAAAATTAATTTTTTTTACAAAACTAATTATATAGCAATTAAGAATGCTATAATACATGTTAAAAATACGTCTAAAGATAGAGAGGGAAAACAACTTTCTGTCCCTCTATTTTTTTTTTCAAAGATAAAGAGGGAAAACAAATTTATTTCCTTTTTCAAAATTTAAAACCCTATCTTTTAGAGCTAGAGGTGTCCACGGTTCCGGTTCGGGCTGGTTTCAGTTCGAAACCGGCGGTTTCGGTTCCATGGACAGCTCGAACCGAAACCGAACCGAAAATTTTGGTTTTTGTTCGGTTTTTAACCGCCGGTTTGACGGTTTTGGACGGTTTTGGATGGTTTTTTACAGTTTTGGAAGGGGTTTTTTTTAATGTAAACCGGCGGTTTAAACCGCCGGTTTTGTGCGGTTTTGTACGGTTTTTGGGTGGTTTTTCCAAAGGCTAAACCGTAACCGAACCAGCTTCAACCGGTTTCCAACCGGTTTTGTAACCGCCGGTTTCAGTTTCAGTTTCAGTTTTCCAATTTCGGTTTCGGTTTTTAACTGCCGGTTTAACCAAACCGTGAACACCTCTATTTAGAGCTGTTATTGCTGTTTTACAGCCACTGAACCAACCACTCAAAATCCTTACTCTTATCATAAAGCTCTCAAATATCAATACAAGTCTTCATATTCTATTATCATTAAAAACTTCCTATTTTTTCCTATTTTTTTTGGAAAAAGATCGTTTTGCCACCTAACATTTGCCCTATTAGTAATTGATCACAACCAAAGATTCTTTAAAAAATATATTAGATGAACAATTTTAATATAATAAATTAAAATTTAAGATTTTATGATTTATTGATTGAATTTTTACCAAATTAAAACTATTAAAATAAAAAAAAAGTTGATTTCATGATATTCACTTGATTAATTGATTCAAAATAAATTAAAACATAAAATATAGAAAAAAACAAGTGATCACAAATTTGAATAATGATATAAGATGAAAAAAATTAATACAATTAATTGTATATCGTATTAAATGAGTTTATCGTCTATTGATCGAATGTTTGTCGAACTAATACTATTAACAATAAGAAAAGTTTAATATATTAATAGATAATTAATATAAAATAAAAATTGAATTAACCAACTAGAAATTGAGTGTAAACATGGTGTTAACAATGACAGATGGAAAGAGAAAGTCGATTATTTTGTGGTGGAAGAAGACAAAAATTACTAGAATTTTGGAATCGGAGAAGTACACGAAAATTTGAGGAATTCAGAATTTGAGAGGATAACGAAAAATTGAGGAATTCCAAATTGGAAAAGAGTATTTAATTTATATTAAGAATGAAATTGAAATATTATCAAAACTTTTTTTTTTTTCAAAATTTGAGGTTAGCCACGTGCACCACCTGGACGGTTCGCCGGTGCAAAGATCAATTACGAGGAGGCAGAGTATACCCAACCCAGTAAACTTTCAAAATAATTACGAAAGAAAACAATAATTGTGTATATACCTATATTGAAAAGAATGTGCAAGAATTCTCGAGGTATGAGGTTTTGTTGCATAAGAATACTATTGAAAACGAAATCAAGAGAGTGAAGAAGAAGAAATACTAATTAAAAAAAATGAACATGATGTAAACTTGATGGTATAAATATTGGGTGTCAAGAGAGTTCTATTGCATTTTGGTCAGCTTAGGGTTATTTTTGAGATTTTAAAGGGTTCAGAAAGTAAAATTAAAACAAATAATACTCATATAACGGTAATAAGGATTTGAGAACGTCTTCAATGTAAGCGTGACTTATAAAAAAAAAAAAAGATTCCACGTAGAATAAATATACATTCTGTTAATAATTGTGTCTCCAATGCCACCCTGTATATTCAACCTCAAGCTGACATGATAAAAAAAATATATACATTTCAACATGAGCATCCACTTTCAGACAGTATACTGCACATCTTTTTTTTATGTTGACTCAGCAAACACTTAAAACTGATATTATATATATTTTTTTTGATAAGGAAATAAAATAAAAAAATAGGAAATAAATTGGACACGTCATTTAAACAAAATGTGTTTTAAACGGAAGCATTGAAGATCCAATTTTAAGTTGATTGTCTATCAAGTCCATATTTATGCCACATTGGAAGTAAGTCTCTTGACATTGTTGTCATGTCAACAATTATCCATATGCAAGCCATTTTTGTATTAGAGATACTCTTATCCATGTTTTCACTTAATATTAGAGATACTCTTATCCATGTTTTCACTTACCAATTAATGTTTGTTCATTCATCAAGTGACATATCAGTTGCAACGTGTGTTTAGATTGTAAGGGAGACGTATAGTATTAATGTAGGGATTTTGGTGTAAGAAGAAGATTTTTGGGTGTAGGAAACATTAATGTAAATCCTTAAAACAAATAATCAAATTTTCATTTTGCAAACAAAAAATGGGAAAAAAAAAAACGCAAATATTAAAAACATTACCTAACCGCCAACATGCTAAAAACATGTTATGAAAGGACAGTTGATACCGTGTTTGGTGATTAAGAGCATTTATTTAACCTTAAAATGACAGATGATCATAATTGCCCAAGAAAAATCAAGCCAGACATGCAGCCTGGTGGCCTGGCATGTGGCCAATTGTTGGGCTGATTTTGGGTTGAATATTTCATCTCGATAAACTTACTATTCTATTTGTTCTCTATTTTACGAATCTTTAAATAATAAAATATTAATATTTTTTAAACATTTTTAAAAGAAATTGTTTTCTTTTTATTATTTTAGATAATAATTTTCTTCATTTTATTACACCAAAATTTTTCTAATTTTTTTTATAATTATCCACTAGTAACAATTTTTATATGTAATGATTTTGAAATAATAATTTAACATTTATATTTTTTACATCTAATATTATTTTAATGAGTTATTTAGAGTTAATTATTATGATATATGTTAAATACATATAAAAATTAATGATTTAAAAACATTTATTTTAAATAAAAATATTTATTAATTCAATATTAAAAAATAAAAAATAATTAAAATATAATCAATATTATACTCGATTGAAAGATTTCAATCAAATATTTTTAATAGTAAAATTTTATAATGATTATATTTATGAATAAAAAAATTAAATTAATTAAATTTAGTTAAAAATATAAAAAGTAAAAAGGAGAGATAAAATAATATTATTTAGTATAAATAGTGAAATAGAAAGATTTGAATCTCTAAATTTAAAGATGTAAATCAAATCTCCAAAATCAAATCTCTATTTTAGAGAACCATCGGAGTGAAATGGGTCTTCTTTTTAATAAAATTGAAATCCATCGGAGAGGGTCTTAATGACCGATGATCTTAATTGCCCAAGAAAAAAAAAATGGAGTCACCAAACCATATCTAAAAATAAATAAAAAAATGATAGATCATCATAATAGCCCAAGAAAAATCAAGCTACACATACAGCATGGTGGCCTGGCATGGGGTCAGTAGCGAGTCTGACTTTTATTGAGGAACGTTATACCCGATAATTAATTAAAAAAAAAAAACGATAGATGAATATCAAATCAAATATTTAAACTTGAATGGTATCATATATATTGATTTTTATGTATGATATCAACGTTTTAACTGGTATGTGTTTACTTCACTTATACTTCACGTCCAGATCGTCCATTATTTGAATCCTAAATAATGAATATATATATATATATATATATATATATATATATATATATATATTTATACGAATCAAAACGTGAAGAAAAAAAATTTATCCGTGAAGGAAAAAAATTTATCCATAAGATTGCCGTAGATCTCGCGGAAGTTAGAATTTTTTTTAAAATATTATTTTTCATAAAATATCTAAATAATAATTAAGGGTCCCGTTTGATGTAGAGGATTGGATTATATTGGACTATTTAATGAGATTAGATTTGATTGAGATGTGACTATGATTACATAGAATTTGATTGTATTGAATTGAACTGGACTAAATTAATATTATACTGTGTTTGAAAAAATATTGGACTAGACTGAATTAATATGTTTTATTTAGTAAAATATGAGATTAGACTAAATATAATAATATTTTTAAGTAGAAATAAAAAATAAAATAAAATATTAATAAAGAATGATTATCTAAAAAGTAATTAAGTTATATAAAACATTAAAACATTAAAACATGTTGAGGACATGTTGAGGAGAGAGGAAACACGTTATACATAAAAGTGGCATTTAATGGATGCCAGGTCAACTTTAAAATTATATGAGTCAATTTTGGGATTATTTTTGTTGGGATTTTTAATCCCAAAGCAAATTGTACCACCTATCAATATTGATAATAACTACACTTATATTTTAATAAAAATTTTAATTATAAAAATATCTCAATATAAATTTTTAATAAATATAAATTAATTTAATTAAAAATAAACTACATACTATAATAATAACGATAATTAAAATTGTTGTTTATTTTTATTCATAATTAGTAAATACTTGGATATAATTAAATATATATATATAAATTAGCAAACAAGTAATTAAAAAATGTATAGTTAACTCAGTATAATTTATCTGAGTTTCCTAGTTAGGTAGGTTACTTATATGAATCATATCTCAAATCCTAAGAAATGTTTTTCAAATAATTAAGCTTTTTATATATTTGTTTGAATGTGTAATGCTAAATCTTCTTTCTTGCGTGTTTGTTTCTCACAATCCATTTGTCAATTCCTCACATACTTAACTTCTTCTTGAAATTTATTCAAAAAAAATTGTTGTCCAAAGTTTAGGTATGCAAATCATTATCAAGATGTTTCGGTGGTTGGGGTTTTTGTTTGAACCAGTCATTTAAAGTGGTCTCTGTTTTATTTTCCATTTTGTCTCTGTCTCTGTTTCAATTTTTTCGTGTTTTTGGGTTTCTTTCTAAGCAAAAATTTTCATAGAATTATTATATTTCCAAGTTTTCAAACCTTTAAAAAAAAATTCTCTCCTTTCATAATCTGCAACCTCTGCAATTGCCCGGTAATTCATTACAATTCTCCAATGTAGAAGAATGTCCAAGTTTGAATCTTTATTTAATTCTATGAATTGCTTTGATATATAAATGCTTTGTTGAGACTTTTCATGGTGTCTATATGATTTTTTTTTTTCATTATTGTAGGTTTTCCGCGAAGCTAAAGAATGAGATAAGGAAGAGAAAACTTTAGCCGATAAATCGTATTAAAATAAAAATATTCATTTAAATAAAATTACTATTAGCATTAAGATGAGCGTTTATAATAATTTTTTAATTTTAAAATTTAGACATGTGGTACTTATAAATATTGATGTGCTTATCATATTTATGAGTGTTAATATCCGTACCCAATACAGAGAGGGATTAAAATAGTCCAATCCGGAGCTTATCCTTTGCGTCAAATGGTGCCATAAAGATAATCGGAGAGGGGTGCAAACCGTAAGAGCCTCTGCCAGTATACTCTAAATTTCTATTTCCAATAAATTTTTTTAGAGTTTTCAATATTACTACTTTAAATTTAGAGTACTAAAACTCATACTCTAAACTTACTTTCCAACATTTTATATTCCATTTATATCATTTTACTTTTTTTATTAAATTTAATTAATGTATAATAAAATTTAATTGTTAATAAATTAATTTTATTAACATAAAAATTATACCATTATAAATGTCTCATCTGATCTTTAAAATGAGTCAAATATTAAATATTAATTAATCATTTTTATTTACTCATTCTTACCGTACTTTATCGTTTATGTGTTTTGGTTTCTTTCTCATGTTCAAGTCTTCTATTATACTAATATACTTTCCTCATTTTCAATTTTTTTTAAAGATTTTGCATAAATAATCCGATTTTAATTCTCAACTAGATTATGGTTATCGTTGTTAATTAGTAGTTGTAATTAAAATTAATAATAAAAGGTTGCTCATTGACCAACCAAACCCCGTAAAAAACCTTCATTATATTATTTTTCATTTTATTATTTTGTTATAATTTTCTTTAAAAAACTTATTCTGTTATAAAAAAAATCTCTTATTACATATTAATAATTATAAGTTAGTAATAAAAAAAAAACAAAACATAGTGACCTTAAAAATTCTAAATAAAAATTACAATAACATAAACATATTAAAATAAGGATAAAAAAAATAAAAACACTTGGTGGTGAAGTGAATGGTATAGTAAGAGGTGTTGAGTAGCTATTTATAGAAAAATTAAGTAACATGAGTGGTGTATTTGGTTGAGAAATTTTGATAGAGAAAATTAGACAACAAATAAATCATGTAAGAAAATGAGGTAACAAATAAATCATGTAAAAATTTTGATGAAAAAAATAGATTATAAAGATTAGATTGAAAAAGTTAGAAAACATGTTTAGAAATTAGTTGAAAAATGTTTGAACCTAACAATTTGTTATTATAAATTCGTACACTAATAAAACATTATATTTTTATAAAAAGTAAAAAAAAATTACAAATGATATTAAAGATAATATTTATTAAAATTTAGTTGAATAATAGTTTATTAAAAAAAGTAAAAAATAATAATAAAAACATAAATTATTTGAAAATATAAACATAAATAGAGATAAAGATTTAAATAAAGATTGAGAATGCAGTGGGATAATATAGAGAATACAGTGGAACTGAAAAATATCTAGTGATGAAATCTGGAAGAACTATTTTCTTTAAGA
The DNA here is from genome assembly GCA_033220585.1 of Dipteronia sinensis. NCBI lineage: Eukaryota > Viridiplantae > Streptophyta > Magnoliopsida > Sapindales > Sapindaceae > Dipteronia > Dipteronia sinensis. The sequence continues at coordinate 16,637,548 of CM065642.1, forward strand.
ACTATTTTAAAGATAAAGATAGTTTGGGCGAGAGGTGCTCTAAAATGTGAAAGTAGAAAAGAAAAAATAAGCAGGGTAGGAGAGAGAGTAATATTAAAAAAAAGTCTTTGAATATAATAACACGTCGAGAGATGCTCTAAAGTCTGAAAGTAAAAAAGAAAAAACAACCAGGGTAGGAGAGAGAGAGGGGATACTAATATTAAAAAAAGCTTTGAATATAATAACACGTCTTTCCGTATCCTCCTGTCTCCTCCCGTCTGTCCTTCAAATCCTTCGACTATGAATATAATAATAGGTCTTTCTGTATCCTATCTGTCCTTCAAATCTTTACCTTCTCTCTACTCTCTAACATCATCTTTAAGAGTGTGTTTGGTATATGAAAAGGACAGGACAATTATTCTATATTATGTTGAGAATATTTGGAACAGAATTGTTATGAGTTTGATATATAACTATAGATCATACTATTATACATTTGGTATGACAGAACAAATGAGTATTTAATTGATTTATATTTATATTCATTTATTAAAAAAAAAATTCAGTCATTCATATCATCTCGTGAAATTTGTTTAGGAGATCATAGATCTAGAAATCTCTATTCATAATATTTTAATGAAAATATTAGAAAGAGATTATTTTTTCAAAAAAAAAAAAACAAATTATTTCGGAGGAGATCTCCGATTCTCAATCTTCTTCTCTCATGTGTCTTCAACAATCTCGATAAAGATTTTTTTTTTAAAAATAAATTAAGTTTTTTTGTTTTTTTTAAGATCTGATTCTAAATCTCGATGATCTTCTTCTTCTATATTCAGCATCATTTTTTTTTCTCTCAAATCATCATCACCAGGTTAAAGAAAGGAAAAACATTTTTTTTTTTTGAAATCCAAATCTCCATTTTATTCTCCTTCTACCATAGTCAGAACCATTTTTTTTCCTCAATCATCATCAACATCAACAGCTTTTCTTAACAAACTAACACAAAATCAATAGAAAAATCACAAACAAAAACTTAGTCTTTGAGTTTTATTTTATATTTTATATTTTTGTAATTTTTGTAAATATTAAAGGTAAAAGAGTTTTTTTGAGACTTTCGGCTGAGGGTCAATTTTTTGTAGTTTTTGTCCTACATAGTCTCATCCCCGTCCTATGCTTAAAACGCGCTAAATATGGGACAAGAGACAATTGTGCTACGTTATCTCGTTCCGTTCTGCGTACGAAACGCAGGCTAAAAGCATTGTCAAGCTCAACAAGCAACAACTGCAACATTTATTGATCTGTTACACTCACACTCCTTTTTTCTAACAGCTTTTAATTGACATTCTAGAAACGAGAGATTGAGAGGATGTGCTGATGATAATTTTATTTTTAGTTCTCTTGCATGCAACTCTGTATCTTCCCATAATTTTGGTTTCGTCACGCAGCAATTGCATGGAGTATCTTTTCATTTTTATTTTATTTTATTGCATGGCATCCAAGTGGCAGACTGGCAGGGAAGCTTCTCTTCCTCGTGCCACAAATACAGAAACACAAAAGTAGCCACACATACAGAAACACAAATACCGAATTTATTTATTGCCATTATTTAATTCAACAATACTAAACATTCCATCTACAATCCTATAATTTTTATCCCAACACATGTCACAACTGATGTATCACTTAGTGAATGGACACACATTAATTGATACTTATCTCTCTTACCCATATATTTACTCACCAATTAATGTCTGTCCATTCACTAAATGACACCTTAACTGTCACATGTGTTGAGATGAAAATGATGGGATTGTAGGTGAGATGTGTAGCATTACTTATTTAATTTCCTAGTCAACTTGCACGGTCATTATTTAATGAGTAATGCTAAGCTTTTCAAATTGTTTTCTAAAGTTCTTTTCAAATGGTGTGTGATGTTGACACTCCACATACCAACACCATTTGAAAAGAAATTTGAGAAAAAATTTAGAAAGTCGCTTGTTTAATTTCATAGTTAAGTTGCCCGATGGTCATGTCACTTCACATGCATAAACCCATTGTTGCACATGTTTATTTAAACCTATATAACACCCTTTACTCCTCAAGACCTGAACCACACCAAACCATACATAAAATGGGTAGCTTCACTCCCAAAAGCTTTGCTCCCTTGGATCCACAGAGTTTCAGTGATGAATCGAAAGCTGTGGTCGATTTCATTGCTGAGTATTACAGAAACATTGAGAAATACCCGGTTCGAAGCAAAGTCCAGCCTGGTTATTTATCAGAAAAATTGCCTGACACTGCCCCATTTTACCCGGAGTCACTGGAAGATATTCTGAAAGATGTTTCTGAGAGTATTTTACCAGGGCTCACTCACTGGCAAAGCCCCAATTTCTTTGCTTATTTCCAGGCAAATGCAAGCACTGCTGGCTTTATCGGTGAGATGCTTTGCTCAGGCTTCAATGTTGTTGGCTTCAATTGGATTTCATCTCCAGCTGCAACGGAGCTCGAATCCATTGTAATGGATTGGATGGGAAAAATGCTCAAGCTTCCATCTTCATTTCTCTTCTCTGGAACTGGAGGTGGGGTCTTGCAAGGAAGCACTACTGAGGCTGTAATTTGCACTTTGGCGGCTGCAAGAGACAAAGCATTGGAGACGCTTGGTGGAAGTGACAATATAAAGAAGTTGGTGGTTTACACCTCCGATCAAACTCATTTCACCGTCCAAAAATCTGCAAAATTGATTGGTATTACCAAATCAAATTTCCGGGTCATAACTACGTCATTTTCAACTAAGTTTGCACTATCACCAGAAAATCTACGAGCTGCCATCGAGGAAGACATCAAAGCTGGGCTGGTTCCACTGTATTTATGTGGTACTGTAGGGACAACAGCCTGTGGAGCAGTTGATCCCATCAAAGAATTGGGAAAAATTGCGAGAGAATACAAAATGTGGTTCCATGTTGATGCAGCTTATGCAGGCAGTGCTTGTATTTGCCCCGAATTCAGGCCTTACTTGGATGGAGTTGAACTTGCGGATTCAATCAGCTTGAACTCACAAAAGTGGTTCCTTACCAACATGGACTGCTGTTGCATGTGGCTCAAACAACCTAAATTTCTTATCGATTCACTCTCCTGTACCTCAGAATACTTGAGAAACAGTGCCAGTGAATCCAACTCTGTTATTGACTACACAGACTGGCAAATCGCAGTGGGCAGACGATTTAAAGCTTTGAAGCTTTGGATTGTGATTCGCAAACACGGGTTGACTAACCTCATAGACCACATTCGTAGCGATGTGGACATGGCTAAGCGGTTTGAAGAACTTGTGGCAGAAGACCACAATTTTGAGATTGTGGTGCCTAGAAAGTTTGCACTGGTTTGTTTCAGGATGAAACCAGAGATTGAATCTGACGGCTCGAAACTGAACCGAAAGCTTCTGGATGCTGTGAATTCAAGTGGCCGCGCATTCATGACACATGGGGTGGTGGGTGGTACGTTTTACATACGGGCTGCTATAGGAGCTACAATGACAGAAGAGCATCATGTGGATGATTTGTGGAAGCTTATCAAGGAGAAGGCTCAAGAACACCAAGATAGTTGATTACTTTGGTTATAACGAATAAAAGTAATATAAAATGATACGGTCTATGTCCATGCAACCCATGCAAGTCAAGCAAACATGGAACTTTTCCACGCTTACAAATCTGGAAAGACCAAGTCAGCAGTGTTGGATTTTATTAGGATTTCTGTGATTAAATTCAATAAGTAGTCGTTGGTTTTGTTGAGATTACGTCTCCACTAACCACGATCCAATATGTTCTTATTTCTTATTTTGTTATTGAATTCAATAAGTAGTCGTTGGTTTTGTTGAGATCATGTCTCCACTAATCACGATCCAATATGTTCTTATTTATTATTTTGTTATCTGATTGGCTTATAAAAAGGTCTGGATTATTTGTAATGGAGTTAAGCGGAATATAATACAAATTATCCTTCTTCTTCCTTCTTCTTTTCTTTCCTAAAAATTCTATCGTATTAGAATAAAAATGCTTTGATGCATAAATTGGAATTCTGTGAGCTAATCTATGTGCTCACCTCAAAAGATCCAGTAACATTTGTAATTAATAGCTGAGAGACTGAGATTTATTTTGTTTATTTGTGTTTTCACTTTCATTATTTTAAATATAATATATTATGGTTAACTATTTGAGGTTAAGATATGAATTCTGCATTGCCTCAGGATTGTTATTAAATAAGAGAAAGTGTCTAAATAGTAAAAGTAAAATCGATATATCATCATCAACGTCATCTGATCACCAAGTAAAATCGAAATCTAGCTACTTCCAAATTCTTTTGCAAATCAACTTAATAAGTGTTGGGGAATAAGTGTTGGGGAATCGAACCGATGATCGCGGAATCGTCATGCCTAATATTCGTCCATAACTCATAGCAATTAACTTCAGTAGCAGAAAAATAAGATGAGATAAAATAAACTAATCACAACACAAGATATACGTGGAAAACACAAATCGGATAAAAAACCACGGGCCGTCAGGATGACAGAGAAAATTCCACTATATGATAAATTGTTACAATCATATACTCTAGGATTCTCTCTCACACATCAACCCCAAACTACGCTCACAACGATCATATGATCCTCACCAAGAACCCCTCAATATCCCCTAGGTCTCCCATGAATATCACCCACGGATTTCATACTTGATCTACTGATATTCCCTTGGATCCCTCCCCGGATATTTTCATTGGTCTCTCACCCAGATCTCACCACTCTCTAATGTTACTGTAATACACGAAATTGCCTTTGGAAAAAAAAATAGAAATAAAAGTCTATGGAATATTAAAGGCAATTAGAAATAATCAAGAATAAAAGTCTATGGAATATTAAAGGCAATTAGAAATAATTAAGAATAAAAGTCTATGGAAATATTAAAGGCAATTAGAAATAATTATAAGAATAAAAGTCTATGGAAATATTAAAGGCAATTAGAAATAATTATCAGGAGTTGACTTGTAATAAACGCTTTTATTAGTTTCCTGTTTAATGTTTTTAGGGTTAAAAGTTGATTGGATTATATATATATATATATATATATATATATATATATATATTCTTATGTTATATTTACACACAAAAAATAAAAATAAAAATTAAGTGGAGAGATGGCCGTTTGCCCTAGATACAAAGGAATATCGGTTTGTAAGCTTCGACAATGGAGTTTGAGTAATTCTTGAGCTTCTAGAAATAAAGCGGATTCGTAAGGGTTCGAAGTAAGTAAACTCATCCATGACTTGTTAAACATTTATATATTACATATTTAATGAGTTTTCGAAATATTGACTTATGTTTTGAATTGACTAATTAGTGTTATAGTTTTCCAAGTGTTCATTTAGTTAGAAATTTGATTTATAACTTCGTGTGGTATTAAAAGTATTTGAAACTTTTTGATGTATTGTTTCTAAATGTTTAAAAGATACGATAAATTTATTAGTTGATATTCTAATTTACAAATTTATGTTTTAATATGCGAAGAAAATGATTATTTCTATTTTGGCTCATTGACTATAGACTATAGTATTCGAATTATTTGGGCCGGGTCACCGGGCTGCAGGTGACACTACTGGAATTATTTGGGCTAGGTCACCGGGCTACGGGTGACACCATTGGAATTATTTGGGCCAGGTCACCGGGCTACGGGTGACACTATTCGGAATTTGTGACACTATGAGACATGGGCTTTATGTTTTCTGCTTTTAAAAAAATACATTGATTTAAATCATGGCTATTAAATGATCTTTTGATTTCATATTATTTATACCGTTTTATGAAAAGTTTATGAGCAAGGTTTTGAACGTAAAGAAGTTACGAAAAATATTTTATGTTACATGTTTGTATGAATTTACTTACCGAGTTGACGGCTCACCCATCGTCATCAACATTTTGCAGATTAAGTTTTTAGATATGGAAGTGATAGAGTTTGTGTTAGTAATATTGGAGATACGTATCGCGAGAGGATTAAATTCCATGTGTGTAGGTGTTGTAAGGATTTAATTTATTTTATTGTTGTAATTACGTTTGTCTTGGAGATTTAATTGAAATGTGTGTTATTAGGTTTGGGTATTGTATTGTGAGGATATATTGTTGAAGATTGTAATTCTGATTATATGTGAATTTAGGTTTTTTTTGTAAGGTCCGTATCACGTAATATCCCGGTCCGATGAGTCCCGGATTTGGGGTGTTACAGTTACAAAGTGTTTCTTTATGCTCTACGCCCTAAATCTAATAACATAGATATTATGTTCTATTTATATTAGTTACAAGGAGTTTAAGAGAAAAGAAAATCCTACTCCTAAACGTACAAGAATTAGTTGTTCCACATAAATACTATTTTTTATTTATGATAAGTCTTCTTGTAAGGAGAAATCGTTTTCCTTCAAGCACAAGACTTTCCTATTCCGTATGAAAACAAACTCTTTTTTCCTTTTCCTTTTCCGACAAGCACAAGAACTTCCCAGAAGAAAACATTTTCTATTTTCGCGAAACATTCTTGATCTGGGCAAAATCTGTCATTACCGCGGTCTGGGCCGCAGTTTGCAGCCTGCGCCCTAAACCGCCGAAAGCCACTGAAGTACACTGCTCAGAATACCGCGGTTGGTGCCTTTGCCTGCACCGCGGTCTACACCGCGTGATACTCACTGGAATTGACCTCTCCTTATGCCGCGGTCTATGCGCCTTGTCCATACCGCGGTCCATGCCGCCGTTCCCTTCAGAATTTGTTTCATTAGTTCTTCTTTGGTCTTCAAGCCTCCCTCAAACACCATATTCGACTTCCGAACGTTTCCCACGACTCCGGGAAGTTTCACATCAGTTGAGTCTCGTTTGGTTCACATTGGGTACACTTGAGAATATAAGCCAAAACCTAACAATTCTCCCATTTGGCTTGAATTTTTAAGACCTTTGTCCAAACCCACAACTCTCTATATCGAGAATTAACATACCCCACCACAAGGTATAACCACTAGGAACGAACCATCCTAAGATTTTTCTTTTTTGTGTTCATTGTTCAGGCATCATGTCAAAAATAACATGCTGAAATTGTGGTGCAACTCCTCATGTCAGATTTCAAGGGAGTTCGTCAGCCATCGACATCCTTGTCCACCATACACTTTCCATCACCTTTTGACCGATGCCTTGTGCTCTATGGACCACTAGTAGCAATATATCATCTTCCATGACCAATGGGGAAAACTACCAAAAAGATAAACATATACTTACATCACCCAACCCTGTGAAAGACCTTTTGTCTTTGCATCACATACCTAGTGAAAAACTTGATACTAGAAACGGGAGTGCTTTTCCGGATAAGCCCCACACCATACCAGAGACTTCGAGCGTTCCTCATCCTTTTTTTTATTCTTATTCATGAGTTTTTTCTTCTTATATCATCTTGTGTAACCCAGATCGGATCTCCATGACTCGTACCAGCCACCACAAGCCAAATCTCCCTATCGAATTCTTCTTTTCATCAAACCCTACTAAGTTTGAAATCACTTTTAAGACGTATCTCTTTTGCTAAACCATACTAGGCAACCATGAATCATCATCCCAATACCACCAAGTCCTCCATACTATCTCCCGTAAAGACTTGACACCACCATCACCAACCAGGTGGCTCTGATACCAATTGTTGGGGATTTGAACCGATGATTGCGGAAGCATTATGCCTAATATCTGTCCATAACTCATACTAATTAACGTCAATAGTAGAAAAATAAGATGAGAGAAAATAAACCAATCACACCACAAAATATACATGGAAAACCCACATCGAGTAAAAAACCACGGTCATCAGGACGACAGAGAAAGTTTCACTATATGATAAATTGTTACAATCATATACTCTAGAATTCTCTCTCACACTCAACCCCAAACCATGCTCACAACGCTCATATGATCCTTGCCAAGAACCCATCAATATCCTCTAGGTCTCCCCTGAATATCATCCACGGATCTCATACATGATCCACTGATAATCCTTTGGATCCCTCCCCGGATATTCCCATGGGTCTCTCACACAGATCTCACCACTCTTTAATGTTAGAGAGTGTTTCTTTTTGCTCCATGCCCTAAATCTAATAATATAGATATTCGGTTCTATTTATACTAGTTACAGGAGTTTAAGAGAAAATGAAATCATACTCCTAAACGTACAAGAATTACTTATTCCACATAAATACTATTTCCTATTTATGACAAGTTTCCTTGTAAGGAGAAATCATTTTCCTTCAAGCACAAGACTTTCCTATTCCGTATGAAGGCAAACTCTTTTTCCTTTTCCGATAAACACAAGAACTTCCCAGAAGAAAACCTTTCCTATTTTCACCCAACATTCCTGATCTGAGCAAAATCCGCTGTTACCTTGGTCTGGGCCGCTGTTTGCAACCCGCGCCCTGAACCGCGGAAAGCCACTGAAGTCCACCGCTCAGGATACCGCGGTTGTTCCCTTTGCCTCCGCTGCGGTCTACACCCCGTGATACTCACTGGAATTGACTACTCCCTATGTCGCGGTCTATTTGCCTTGTTCGCACCGCGGTCCACGCCGTGGTTCCCTTCAGAATCTGTTTCTTCAGTTCTTCTTTGGTCTTCAAGCCTCCCTCAAACACCATCTTCGACTTCCAAACGTTTCCTATGTATCCAGGAAGTTTCACATCAGTTGAGTCTCGTTTAATTTACATTGAGTTCACTTGAGAGTACGAGCCAAAACCTAACAATAAGTACGCACAACTCAACTTCAATGCCACCGATTCACTTGAGAAAGAAATAATGTACGAATATTGGAAAATTCTAAGCAATTTCAATTATTAATTTTCAGCACATGATCTCATATATCATCATGACTCTATTTAATTAGAAATACCATTGTGTAGATAGCAAAAACTCGGTGCAACGGAATGCACATATATTTTCCCATTAAATGCAATCTTGCTATCTAGTAAAATTTGTTACATGCCGGATTGCAATAGAGGATGCATGACCTTTTACTTCCTCTTCAATTTAAATTTTTTCCTTTATCTGGAAATGTGGAATACAGACTGCTTTGCCTTTTCAGTTTTTTTTAACTATAAATTTAAAATTTAAGAATGAAATCCAGCTGTCTATTTTTTTTTTTAAATCTAATGCTAGACAAGCCTGCGGGATGTCAAGACCCGAATGTTTACTTTAATAATTGGATATTCGGCTACCAAAATCGGGAGAGGTCTTTATAGGAAAAGTAATAATTTCCCAAAAATATTTTTAATGTCGTGGACTTATGGTTAGAGATAGGCATTTTCCCCATAGAGCCCCACCCCCATAGGACCCCACCCCCATTTGGAAGCAAATTTTATCCCAAATGGTGTTTAAGGGTGTGGGTGAGGGAAACTTTTGCCCTCAAATCCTAAATGGGGATGGGGATGGGGGTGGGGGAATCTCCTCACACCCCCATTCCCCCATTCTTTAAATTGAAGGTGAGGTGGGGCCCCATTTCCCCATATATATATAATTTTATTTTCTTTAATTTTTTTAAACTTTAACGGGGTCATTTGTTTTTTCCACTTAAAACTTATGAGGCTGAATCATAATTATTAAGTTGTTTTGTTTGTTTTTATAAGTGGTCAAACAACTTTAAAATGCCAAAAAATAACTTAAAATAAAAAGTAAAAAATCCTGACTTTTCACTTAATTGCAAATCACTGAATTGCATTTAATGCAATCCAAAATCTTTTCTTTCGATACTATCCCCCTTTTATAATATATTTCCAATTTTATCATAATTATATATGGTACAAAAATCTTTATTTTAATATATTGTTTATTTTAAATAGCTTTAAAAAGTAAAAAAAAAACCCTAACCACTTTTTATATTGGTGTTTAATATCAATACTTTATTATGATATTAAGCTGATGTATTTATATATTATTTTTTTAGAGTGTTTTGTGTGAGTTTTCCTGCTGCCCTTTTTATTTTATTTTTTTTAAAAAAACTTTCTTTTCTTAATAAAAATGAAGTTTATTTGCAATTGAAAAAGAAAATCATGATCATATGTGTTCATATATAATTATTATTTTAGGATTGTTTTTGTTCCATATTATATGTATAATTGTTTAACGTGGGTATAAATGTAAAATTACTTAGTTTCAGATAATTTTACTTTTAAAAAACAAACATGTTGACAATACATTAAGATGTGAGAAAAAAAAAACAAACATATCATTCAAGTTCAGATTTCAGTCCCTATTCAGTCTTCAGAAAAATTAAGGACTATTCAGTCTTCAGATAAAAAAACAAACGGCCACTTACAGTCATCCACTAACCCACCTACCACTACTAAATCACTAACGCATCTATATTACTATAAGTATTTGCATTGATTTTAGATTACATTAAACCAATTAAATATTTTAGATTGTATAATTTGATTATTTATTGGATTGAATATTGAAACGGGATGAATCGAAAGATTATAATGATCGAATTCCAAATTCTAAATTCTAAATTCTGACTTTCAAATTGGAAAATATGGAAATTAAAAATGGAGGAAACAGGGAAAATAAGGGACTGGGTGGGGGCAGAGGAACCTCTCCCCCAAACACCCCCATCCCACTTCTCCCAAATGGAGTTTGGGTGCGGGGGTGGCCTCACCCGCTCCAATGGTTCTCACGCCCATATATCCCTAGTCGTGGTGGATACTTTTTTATTCTTGTCGTTGAAATCTTTGTTCGACTTAAGTTTTAAACTTATTGAAATAATTCAACTTGACAAATCTTTTTACGGGGACTAATCTATATTTAAAATCTCATTACAAATCAGATAACCTATTTTAACTTATACTATGAAATCAAACTCATAAAATGAATGATGTTAAAAGATAAAAGGAAAACACATTGATCTCCCTTGAGTTTGACATAAATGTAGTTAGAGAGTAAGTATGTATTTATCTTTCATACTCTTAAAATTGACCTGATAAAAGATCACATTTCCCGGTTAATAAAATTAGAAATTCAGATAATCTTTTCATAAAAAAATAATTAAATTAAATTAATTGAAGATAATCGTTTCTATGGAATATAAACTAAAAATAATAATTTTGAAATGGAAAACTAAAAAATAATTTTAAAAATTTCAAATTATCTTTATTTTTATTTTTTACTGTTTTCTAAATTTAAAATTTATAATAATAAAATGTTTCTAAATTTTAAATTATCTGTCCTAACTTTTACTTTTTTTATATGTAAAAAATTATCTTCATTTTTAAATTTTAATAATTAATGGCAATTTGATCATTTTTATTCATTTTTGTTCAATAGCTGCATTTATACCAAACTTCAGTGGAGTTTAGTGTATTTACCCCTAAAGATAATGATACAATTAAAGTAAGAGTTTACATATATACTTTGATCAAAAATGAAAATATTAGAAAATGTTTTCATCAAAGTTCGAAAATCTCAAACACTTTGATTTTTGAGAAGCTAAAATCAACTTAATTCATAGTTTGGAAGAGAATAATTCTTGATAAAACCTTCCCAACTTGATTGTTTAAATCTACCTTTGTTTGACAGTGATTTTGAAAATTCAAAAGCAATTATGAAAGATTAATATTAGGCTTCTTAATTTTTTTTTTCCCAAATTCCTTCCTAAATGGTGTTGACACATGACGTGTCAACATCACATCACTCACCACATAATATCATGATTTATAAGATATTGACATGTCACGTGCCAACACCATTTAAGAAAAAAATTGGGAAGCTTAGCATTACTCATTATGAAATAATCACTTTTATGATTTAATGAATATTTTGAAACACCTGAATTGACCTTATTGGTTTAACTTGAAGACAGATTTATCCTTATATAAATATATATTTATATATATATATATATATACAGAAATTTTCAAGTTAGTACGCACTGATATAACTTCGTCAGTGCGTTGGATGTGGACCATTAAATTTACATAATTTGACTCAAAGTGTATGCACTTATCAAAGCTTCTCCATAATCAGTGGTCCACATACAACGCACTGATATAACTCAGTGAAAATGATTGTATATATATATATATATATATATATATGTATATATTCACCTATTCTAATATCTTACAACCCTAATCTCTCATTTAAAAAAAAGTAACTTTTTTTTTTCCATTCATTTATCCTCCAACAAGTTACCAAATTACAACCCTAATTTCTCATTAATTTAATATTTAATATCTTTTTTTATTCCAATTCCAATATGTTCCAACTTCCAAGTGGTTAAAATATTCATTTATCCTCCAACAGGTTGCAGAATTACAAACACAACAATAGTTGTGTAAAACCAATCGTTAAGTATTTAAAATTATTTTGAATTATCGTGGCTTTGCCATGAGGTCTTTGATTAATTATTTCTCTATTTATCTTCAAATTATATTTAATGTTCTTGCAGTATGAACATAATAGAAAATAAATTAGTTTTAAGTAGGTACAATCGTATATATAGAATATTTATCAATCAATTATGTGAATGATATAAATTTAACTTTTTTATTTATTTAAATCTACTTCATTTTATATTAAAAATACTTAGATATTTAATTTTACGGTTACAAAAAAACTTATTTGTTAAACATCGATTTGGTTTTGAATAAAATATAAAATTGAAAATACCTCAATATCATGTCTATTTTGGCTATTATAGAGAGTCACATCACAACTTACCAAATACATATATATAGTACTTTTTAAACCTGACAGTAGTTAAAAAAGTATTCTTTATCAAACGTCTATTTAATTTTATAGCTGATTATTCATTCATCACAGTTAAACAGAGGCGGACGTGTTAGGAAATTAGACTTTAATATACTCTGTATTTAGTAATAGATTATCATTGTATATCTCCTTTCCTATTGTAATGCGTATCTTATAGGTAAGCTTCCTGTTTTGTAGTTTCTTGTTCCTAACGTATATGAGTAATTAGAATTCTTGTAGGAGTAGTTATAATCCTTCCTGTACAAATACCCGACCTAATGTCAATAATATTCATGCTTGCTAATACATCTCTCTTTCATCTTTTCATGGTATCAGAGCGGGACTAAGATCCTGATCCATCACTGCGCTCTAATATCTCGTGTAGCAATTCTTCTTTTTCAGCCATCATGGCCAATGATGAAGTTCCACCAACGTCTTCAACCACTGGCAAAGAAATTGCCGTTCCTAGCACTTCTACAGATCCTTCAAAGATGATTGTCTCAAACCACTGTTTTACTCACCATTCAGATCATCCGGGTTTGGTTTTGATTTCCTAAACCTTTAAATGGAGACAATTATTCTACTTGGAAAAGGGTTATGACTCTAGCTTTAAATTCCAAGAATAAACTGGGTTTTGTCAATGGCTCAATCACTGCCCCTTCAACAGAAACTGATCCAGAAGGTTATGCCGCTTGGTTTCGATGCAACGATATGGTTCACTCCTGGATCGTCAACACCCTCAGTCCTGAAATTTCAGACAGTGTCATCTATTACTCTGCTGCTCATGAGGTTTGGGAAGATCTTCGTGAGTGATTCTCCCAAAGCAATGCACCCCGTATCTTTGAAATTCAGCGGGACATTGCATATCTTCGACAAGAACAACTCTCTGTCTCTAGTTATTATACAAAATTGAAAGGTTTGTGGGATGAACTTGCTTCTTACAACGACACAGTACATGGTACACAGCAAGATCAACAAAAATTAATGCAATTTCTGATGGGGTTAAACGATTCTTACAGTGCTGTTTGTGGCCAAATCCTTCTTATGAATCCTCTTCCTTCAATTCGTCAAGCATACTCCTCTGTTTCTCAAGAGGAAAAGCAACATCTCTTAAGTTCAACATCTGCTGCAACTGATCCTACCAGCAGTGCCGCCAAGCAGTTTGAGGCAACAATAGCGGCAGCAAATCCACTCCGGTAAGGTTCGAACGATTCGACCGCTCATATGGCTCAAGCAGAGGACACCCAAATTGTTCTCACTGTGGAGAACTGGGCCATTGGATTCAGACCTGTTATGAACTCCATGGGTATCCAATGGGCCATCCAAAGGCAAAGCACAACTCAGGCCCAAAACGTTTCAATAAACCTGCAGTAAATCATGTTTCAGAGACCACCCCTAAAGTGGACGAAAATCATTTGGTTGGGATTTTAGAAGCCCAATTGCAACAGCTCTTATCACTTCTTGACAATAAAATTGAAGGATCTAGCACTCAAGTTAATGCCGTGACCAAGCCAGGTTTGTCTACAATTACCTCACGTAATTGAATCATTGATAGTGGGGCAACAGATCATATTGCTTCATCATCTGAATCATTTTTTTACAATAATAATAAATGTTCATTGCCTCCTGTACTGCTACCTAGTGGAGCAAATGCTAATATTATTGCAAAATGATCATTACCTTTGAATTCCGTCTATTATTTGCATGATGTGCTACACTTACCTACATTCAAAGTTGATTTAGTATCAGTTAGTCGTCTGACGAGAGGCCTGGATTGTTCGATAACCTTTTTCCCTTATTGGTGTATTTTGCAGGATCTGGCTAAGAGGAGGATGATTGGTTTGGGTAAACAGCGTGACGGACTATACTATTTGGTGGCACTAGCGACGAAGCAATCCGTGACTAACTCTTTCTCACCCACAAACCGACCATCATGCAATCTTACCGTCTTATCCACCTATCTCTGGCATAATCGTTTAGGCCATACATCTTCTTATTGTTTAAATTTCATTGCAAATTTTTTTTTGAATTTTTCTGTTGAGTCCAATAAAGTTTGCCATATATGTCCTTTAGCTAAACAAAGTCGTTTACCTTTCAGTCCTAGTGTAATATCATCTATTAAACCTTTTGAAATAATTCATTGTGATATTTGGGGTCGTTATCGACACCCTTCTCTTTCCGGTGCACATTACTTTCTTACTATTGTCGATGATTATATACGTTTTACATGGATTTTTCTGATGCGCCACAAAGATGAAACACAATCACTTTTAAATCGATTTTTCAGTTATGTTTTCACTCAATTTGATGCTTGCATTAAAATTGTTCGTAGTGACAATGGTGGAGAATTTATCTCCCTTCGTTCTTTCTTTCAAGATACTGGTGTCATTTTTCAGCATTCTTGTGTTTACACGCCTCAACAAAATGGGGTTGTGGAACGCAAGCATCGCCACATACTACAGGTTGCTCGAGCATTTAAGTTTCAAGCTCAACTTCCTACTCAATTTTGGGGTGAGTGTACTCTCACTGCTGTCCACATTATCAATCGTCTCCCTTCTCCAGTTCTCTCTTTCAAAACACCTTTTGAACTTCTCTACTCTAAATCGCCTTCTTTTTCTCATCTTCGTGTCTTTGGTTGTCTAGCTTATGCTACAAATGTTCACACTTCTCATAAATTTGATCATCGTTCCATACAGTCAATTTTTATTGGCTATTCCATCAGTCAAAAGGCATACAAATTATTTAATTTATCAACAAAAAATGTTTTTACTAGTCGTGATGTCAAATTTCATGAAACTGTTTTCCCTTTTGCGTCTGTCCAGCCCATGTCTACTGTTTCTCCTCTCCATCACCGTTCAGGCCCAATCCCTCTTGTGGCCCATGACTTCAATTGCCCTTTCATTCCTGATCCACCCACTTCTCTCCCAACCACACCAACACAGGACAAATCAGCCACCACCGCTCCTTCTCTGTCGCCTCATCCTTCTTCCAATCCACATCCCACATGTGCCACTTCTCCTCTGTCGACCTCACCATCTCCCCGTCTCACCGTCTCCTCTTTATCGGAATCACCCGATCGAGGTGACCTATCCTCCCTCCCCATCCCTACCAGCCCTTCTTCTGCATCACTAGAATCAGCCCTACTTCCCTATCAATCTCCATCATCTCATGTCTCCTCTCATGCCGACAAACCAGACCATGTTCTACTTCGTCGCTCCAGCCGCCAATCTGGTCTGCCGGTGAAGCTTTTCGATTATGTCTGCTTAACTGTTTCCCTCGACCAATCGCTCTCCTTGCTGCCGGGTCCAATCGAAGGTACACATTATCCACTGGCGAATTTTATCTCTTATCACAGGTACGAGTCTGCTCTTCGTTCGTTTGTTGCTCACATCAGTGATCTCTCAGAACCTCGTTCGTATTTGGAGGCTGTCGCTTCTCCTGAGTGGCGGGATGCGATGCGTTCTGAATTACAAGCACTTCAGGAAAATGGTACATGGTCCCTCACTCCGCTTCCCTTTGGCAAAAAGCCTATTGGTTGTCAATGAGTATATAAAATTAAGCACCGTTCGGATAGGTCTGTCGAGAGATACAAGGCCAGATTGGTCGCCAAGGGTTTCACTCAGCTGGAGGGTGTCGATTACCATGACACTTTCTCTCCTTTTGCCAAAATCATCTCTGTTCTCTGCTTACTCGCTTTGGCTGCAGTTCGTGGTTGGTCTCTTCACCAACTAGACGTCAACAACGCTTTCCTTCACGGTGATTTGACTGAGGAGATATATATGTCTCTGCCGCCGGGGCTTCGGCGACAGGGGGATGAGGACATGGTCTGTCGCCTTCGTAAATCATTGTACAGATTGAAACAAGCATCTCGCCAATGGTTTGCTAAGTTTTCTGAAGCCATTTGCTCTGCCGGTTACAAACAATCTCGAGCCGACTACTCTTTATTCACCAGAAAACGAGGCAAGTCCTTTACAGCCCTACTAATATACGTTGATGATATTTTGATTACTGAAAATGACCCTGTTAGTATTGCTGTACTTAAGAAATTTCTGCATAGTCATTTTCATCTTAAAGATCTTGGTGTTTTGAAATATTTTCTTGGTATTTAAGTTTCTGCCTCTAAGAATGGTATATTTATTTCCCAACGTAAATACGCTTTGGAAATAATTAAGGATGCAGGGCTGTTGGGCGCTGCCCCTATTGATACCCCTATGGAACGAGGCTTGAAATTATCTGACAAGGGTGATTTACTCATAGAACCAAGACAGTATAGACGACTAGTTGGTCGACTAATCTATTTGACTGTTTCAAGGCCAGATATAATGTATGCAGTGCATGTTTTGAGTAGATTTATGCATCAACCCCGAAGACTTCATATGGAGGCAGCCCTTCGGGTTGTTCGTTATCTAAAAGGAGCACCTGGCCAAGGCTTATTCTTTTCTTCAAACGGTGATTTCAAACTGAGGGCTTACTGTGACTCAGATTGGGCAAGCTGCCCACTCACTAGGAGATCAACTACGGGATATTGCGTCTTTCTTGGACCTTCATTGATTTCTTGGCGATCGAAACAGCAGAAAACAGTTTCCCTCTCTTCTTTCGAGGCTGAATACCGTGCAATGACAGGAGCTTGTTGTGAGTTGACATGGTTACGATATCTATTAAAGGATTTAGGACTTTCACATCGTGACATAGCCTTACTTTATTGCGATAACAAGGCTGCACTACACATTGCAGCGAACCCAATTTTTCATGAATGAACTAGGCACATTGAGATGGACTGCCATTACATCAGAGACAAGATCCAAGATGGTTCAGTAATTACAAGATATGTAGGTTCAGCACGCCAGCTAGCAGACGTCTTGACCAAGCCTTTGTTCCTATGATTCGCAAGTTGGGAGTACAGGATATCCACTCTCTAACTTGAGGGGGAGTGTTAAGAAATTAGACTTTAATATACTCTGTATTTAGTAATAGATTATCATTGTATATTTCCTTTCCTATTGTAATGCCTATCTTATAGGTTAGCTTCATGTTTTGTAGTTTCTTGTTCCTAACATATATGAGTAATTAGAATCCTTGTAGGAGTAGTTATAATCCTTCCTGTACAAATACCCGACCTAATGTCAATAATATTCATGCTTGCTAATACATCTCTCTTTCATCTTTTCAGGACGTGTGTGATGGTTGACTCGGGCTATAGCCTGATCAGCTTTTCAAATTTTTTCTTAAATATAATTACAACAATACCTTCATCGTTTTATTACTATATTGCCCTTATTTTGATCTATTAGTACTAAGTTTCCCTAAATATAAAAACGTCTAGTCTTTTAGCTTCAATTATCTGTTCACAATCCCATGCATCTTGATCTCTCCCTCTCAAATCTCAGTTAAAGATCAACATCTCAAGGATTACAAAACAATCGTCCCTCTGTTGTTGCACTCAAGTGATTTTAATTTTTATTTATTTATTCTAATTAACAGGTAAGGGTTTTTGGGTTTCTTTGCTAGAATGTGTAAAACCATTCAGTTAGATTCCATAATAGATGAGCTTAATTGTGTAAAATGAGTAGGACAAGGATAAATAATACTTATTTGTTTTTGTATTCCATCTTTTTTAATGGTACTCTCATTGGAAGTTTATGTATTTTGTTTAGTATAAGCATTTTGAGGTGGTAATTAAGACTCATTAAATCCACCCATATTTAGGTGTATTTTTGTTTTCAAAGTAATAAAATTTCTTAGTGTGGTCGATGTTTGCTTAAAAAAAACTATAGTTTTGTTTTAGCCCACCTTAGCAAGAAATCCTGAGTATGCCACCACAGCTGAAGGGATGTCAATGAATCGGGTTTAGGGCGTGGTGGCCCTCCCCACACCTCGCCCGATAAATTTTTTAAAAACTTACCCTCACATAAAACCCCACAATAAATTGAGCGGGATGGGGCGGGGAGGGGTATGCTTTCCCCATCCCCACCGCATTTACCCCATTTAACCTATTTATCAAATTATTTATTAAAATATATCAAAAACAATATTTATTAAAATAATAAATATATAACCCAATGAATATGATATAATATATAAAATAATTCTAAAATACTATTGAAAATCATCTCATAAACATTAAAAATAAACATAAATCTCACAACTAAACGAATAAATAAAATAATTTTTAAACATAAACATTGAAAGCAAAAAAAATCTGAATAATAAAAAATAAAGATTATATTTTAAGTAAGACGGAGATTATAAAATCCATCCCCGCGCCATACCCATTGGGAATTTTAGTATTTATCATCATCCCCGTTCCATCCCCACCAAATTGAAACTCATCCCTACCCCACAAGTGCGGGTCCTCGCGGATTATTTTGTCATCCCTAGCGTTAACACTGATTAATTTATAAGTTAGAGCATCTCCAATGCAATTCTATTTTAGTGCGTCAATGCTATAATTTAGAATAAAATAAAAAAAACATGCTCCAATACAGTGCTAAATGTTGTGCCAAATTTAGCAAATACTAAATTTGGCACAACAATAAATGCTGTTTTTTTAATTACAAAAATACAATTTTATAATTGTATTAAATGTATTAATTGTTGATTTTTAAAATTTTTAATAATAAAAAATATTATAAAAATTGAATGTATTAATTATAGTTGTTGACTTTTATAATTTTAAATAATAAAAAATTAAAAATAACCTTTCAAATAGAATTATATATTGGAATACAATACTAAAATGATATGCCATATAACCATTTTTTGTGCCAAATTTGATATTGGCATTGACATATACATTAGAGATTGTCTTATAGTATTACCAAAATAGCTTTTAGCAATTTCGCACTACAAAAGCATTGCCAAAATGGCTTTTTGAAATTTCGCACTACAAACCTGTTTTTTTTTTGTTTGAACAACAATTAAATTAAGGACAGAAACACAACAGACAAACAACAAACATCAAGAAAGCATAACCAAAGGCAACACAACACAATACAAGATGCAAAGCAAGAACATACATGAAGAAATGGAACAAGAACAGACAGCAAGCAGAAATAGGCAACTTGATGAACCTCCCAGATAAGCTCATTCTGCTCCAACCCGAACCCCTTCTTAGCCAGCCTGTCAGCTAGAGAATTACTAGCTCTAGAGTTGAAAATGACCGAGGAATTACCAAGAGAAATGAGATGATTTCGAATGTCGAGAATGATCTTGGCGTGATCCAAGCTTCCCAGACCATCCGAGTTGATACATGAGACAACCGTCTTGGAATCGCTCACAAAGACTATCTCCTTTCCATAAAGCCAACTGTGTCGACACAAAGAGAAACTGAACTGAGAATAGCAAGAATCTCAGCAGAGATGGGTTCATTTACCCCCACATGTTTGGAAAATAAGCCCATAATCATGCTAAAACTGTCTCTCAACATACCTCCAATCCCGGCATTGCCCGGATTTCCCCTAAACGAACTGTCCACATTGCATTTCAAAGCAGAACCAGCATGAGGGGTCCTGGACTCTACATTCAAGTGTAAGTCACACAACAGAAAAAGATATGTTTTTAAAATTCATCTTGGACTTTTTTCGGTATACATGAATATAGGGTATGAAAATCATTTCTTTTCGATCCGTCACCACTGAGCTTTCCGAGTTATGACTCGCTATCTAGCAACTGTGTGTAGACAAGTCACATACTCCGGGAATACTTGAATGAAGGCTACAGAGATCCGAAAGACAACCCCTTGTCTTCTTCCTTGAATTCGGCCAAGCCAAAAAGAAAAAATTCTTTTCCTCTTCTTCTTCTCCTAGCTGTACTTTCTCTATCTCTGTATTTTTTGGGTTGTTTTTGTTGTAGGGAAAAATACGAAAAACGCAGCAGAAGTGAGACTAAAAATGAATTTAGTATAGTTTAAAAAATTTCCAATATTTGAACCTTAACCCTTTAATTAATTAAACATACATATATTCAAAAGATATCATACCTCTTGTCGCGTGATCCAATTGACTTAGCGTCGATGGTAATCCGTAAGATCTTCCAATCCGATCACGAACGTGAATCACCTAGGAGCGTGGTCTCTCTATTCTTTGAATTGCGTACCTGAGAATGGAAAACAGAAATCTTCTTTCCTGATCGTTAATCACAAAAACTCCAAGAGTCTAGAAAGATCGTTCCAGTCACTTTTGAATTCACAATCGTTATGATTGAAACTCGCGTGAACCTAAATCGAAAGTGTGCACAAAACCTTTTTTATGTAAAGGCTTGTAAGTGCACTATCGAATTTAAACTTATCTTTCTCTCTTCCTCTTGACCGAAATTTCACTATGTTCTAGTGTTGGATTTTTTTTAAGCAAAAGAAAAATCTCTCTAGCAAGAAGCATTCTTTTGGCCGAATTTTATCCCATCATATATATAGGGTGGCCGAATTCTATTGCTCATTTAATTAGGGTTGGCCGAACTCTCTTAATAGGAATTCTAGGGTTGGCCGAATTCCTCACTTCAAGAGGATTTGTGCTTTACCCAAATTCCTATCAACTCAAGAATCCTAACCCTAATCAAACTTATAAGTGTATTTGTGATTATATTAAAGACTTCCTTATTTGATTAGATAAATAAATTCTTTATTTATCTACTTACCAAATTAAGTCTTTTATATTTATTATACTACTATAATAGTATACTACTAGGAAACATAATTCCTAGTCAGAAAAAGATTTTGATTTTTAATTAAATAATTAATTAATTAATTAATCAATTAATTAATTTCCATTTAATCAAACGATAAAATAAAATAATATTTTAGGCTATTATTATAGCCTTGCCGCCCACAAACAAAAAATATGGGCAAAATATTATTTTCTTATTTTATTTAATCCATTCAGGCTTTAAATAAAAGCCCATATGTGAACCAGACTCATTCTTACTAAAAGAAACAAGCTCACATGCCTCTCATTAATATATTAATATAATTTGAGCAGCCCATTAAATAAATAATGTGCAAATTATATTCTTAATATATTAAATACAATTCTAGATGGAACCCATAAATTAGTCGGGTAGAATATATCAAGTGATCTATGCAAGTCCATGTGGATTGGGGATCTTGGCAGACTATCTAAATTTAAGCTTCAATAGACATATCCTAATCACAATCAACCAATGATTCACTTAGGTCCGATCTATTAATTTTAGCTCATTCCACTAAAGAGCTAAAATTGAACTCTTAAATAAAGATAGAATAAGAAGATGTTTCTCATTCATACCCTAGACAATCTTATTGGAGATAGTGTATCCTCGTGTATAATATCAGTAATAGCCAAGAGCTCATAGACCTCCTATAGCTCTCCTAGTTACCATATTTACTCATATGACCACGTTTTGAACTTGGATATTTTGACTTGTCCAGAAGCCATGTTTTCAATAGAAATTATCGAAAACTCAACGTTGAGATTTAATATCCAATACCTCAAAATATCCATATGATAATATTATACTCTCATTCAATAAATTGAGCCACAATGTCCATATCTATAAATAAAGTCCTCTATCGATTAACAAATGAATACCACCAAACTATCGATGATAGACTATGCTATATAATCGTACTCATTGATAGCTCAAATGATAACACTTGCAATCATAAGTCCATCATTTATCTTAGGATTAAGATAGACTCTCTGATTGTCCTCATAATGAAAAGACTTGTATCTACTAACAGTTCTAGATAAAATATTTCATTGTGATCCTGTTCAATGCACCCAGTGCACTAGATTCTTTTACTCGAAGACCTTTCAATGATTTTAGACTCATCATAACTCATTTTATCCCACTCAAATGCCAGCAAAAGAATTCTACAACTTTATCAAGATAAAGGTGCCCAACCTTTAACTTAAGTGTTGAACGTTTATTCAAGACTAACTAAAGAACTGTGTCTACCTCATACATATCCAGATGTACGAACAATTCTTCCTTTCTCATAGTCTTTTGATCTTATGATTATTTACTTTGACAATTATCATTATAAATGCTATAAGTTTTTGTAAAACTATAAATCACTTTATTAATATGGAAAAATTGTCAATTACAATGTTACACTCTTGCTATTGAGCATAATCCTAACATTTGTTTCATGATATCATTTATATATATATATATATATATATATATATATATAATCATGAGACAAGGGTTTCAACTACCCTGTTACGATAAGATTCCAAATCCTATATTAATACATATTGTCATTAAGACTTGAACTAGTGACCTTTAGAATTTAAAATAATAATATTATTTTTTAATCTGTTTTTATTAGTCATGGTTCGAACCTGTAATTTCCAATTTCCAATTATTAATTCTCAATTATTAATTTATTAATCATATTATTTACATATATTTAATTAATCAATTAAATAATATATTAATTAAATAATCATATTATTTAATTAATTCCCAGAATAAATCCAAGTTACTTTCGTAACATAATTAATTGGAATATCCAATTAACCGTGAACCTTGTTACCAATAATCATAAAGGGCTAGTAAGGGGACCTAATAGACCCACAGTTTTGAGCTCTAATAATACTTAGAAAAATTAATTAAACTCATTAATTAATATTTCTTGATTATTAACCTCGAAGTTATTCCACTAAAAACCCGAGATTGCACTCTCGTAACTGTAGATGTTTTACACAAACCAAATTATCATTGTCCATCGATGTAGCTATTATATATGGTATGACCCTCAACAAGTAGTTCATAATTAAAGATATGTCATTAAGTTCGTTATACCTCTTTAATGATATCTTTTTCTTTAAGTGATAACCCGCTATTCTGTCGTTAGGGAATTGCGGATCCCAAAAAGATATTTCTAAAAAGTCCTACGCAATGTGCTCTATAGTTATGAAAACTAGTAAAGCGGCAAGCGAGGGTATCGTTCCACAGAGAGGTGGGATTCATCAACCGTCTCTAGTTCTAGCTATACAACACGCCGAGCGGACTCTTGTGTTGCGTATGCAAAAAGAATATGCGGAAAGTAAATGCTAAACTAACTAACAAACTACATAAATAAATATGTACAGTGATAGGATGGAATGGAGAGATGCATGAAATGTGGATACGCTAGGGAAATGACTCAACCGTAACAATCCTCCTAATTAAGCACTAGACTCACCTTGTCCCTCAAATGTGCAAGTATATCATAGGCTCGTGTCCCCTTAATTGATCTCTAATCTCTCTCTCGATATCTTAGAGATCACACCTATACAATTGCATGGATTCATTAAGTGTCGTGGCACACACAAAAGAGCCATGTACGCCAGCCTAGTGATACTCTCACTTTCTAATCATATACACAGGTTATTTCGTTGGGCATGTAATGCGCAACAGCGTGGGCCATACTACTGCCAATAATTCATCCACGAGGCTAACCAAATACGGGATGGCAATCAAGTGAAAACATTAAGAATACGAGATACCCATACAACACGTATGTTATATACTCGTGTCCCCTTAATTAATCTCTACCCTCTCTCGAGTGCATAGAGATTGCATCCATGCAAAAACAAGAATTCTATTAAGGACTGTGGGACACATACACGAGCTCTACATACCAGCCTAGTGATCTCTCAACTTTCTAGTCAAATGTAGAGGATACCACGTTGAGCATGTTAATGCGAACCACGCGATATATAACATACAACCTAAATATCATTCACAAGATGGCTAACCGAATGAAAGCATTAAGCAATGAAATACCCCTATAACTACACGAGCACAAGAAGAATTCGATTTATCTTTACTCCAGATACGGATTCGATTTTATCAATCTCCTTAGGATGGCTAAAAATGGAAAACAAGTTTACCCAACAACAATATGCAACAAAGTTGATTATTATTCATTAAGACCATTCAATCTAAGTTGCGGGTTCATTCTCTTGATTAAGGAATACACCTAAATCAATTCATCACCCAATCTGGCCAAGGATGGATAATTGTGTCTTAATACAAAGACCCATTTAGCCCAAGAATATGAACCAGAGTCTAATTTAGCATGTGAATGCATCAATCAAACTTCTCCCACTCTCTAGAGCTAAAACTTAATTTCTCTAATCATTCAAACATGGTATTTTAAGTCATCCATTAATCAATCAACAATCATTGGAAGCTAAATTACACTACTCCTAAATTAAATTACTTACTCCTAATCCCATTCATGGACGCATATCAATTTAGACTCTCCACACACATGAATATCACAATAAGAGAATTAATTCATGCATAAACAAAGAGTAGAACAAAACCCAAACAAATTTAAGAACAATCATACATATATTGCATAAGTGTTGGTTTACAAAATTCCCAAATTGGTGATTACATCAAAGAAAACAAGATATACAAGGAAAAGAGTAAAAATAGATACAACTATTGAAGAAAAACTCCTCCAAAGATGCTCCTTGCTTCCAAGCTCGAATTTGGTCCAAAGACCACTCCTAACTCCTTACAATCTACTCTAAGATGGTGGAGGAAGTGTTAAAAATGGTGGTGAAGGTGTATGGTGAGCTCCCATGGAGGATAAACCTCCATGGGAGCTGTTTCTCTCACTTATTGGTGAAGAAGATGAAGAGAAAAGAGATGAGATAAAGGAGAGAAGGTTTGGGCGTGAGAGAGTAGAAGAGTGGCTGAAGAGAGGAGAGAAAATGGGGTATTTATAGTGTTGGGAAGTTAGGTCAAGATTTGGGGGTGAAGGACAAGAATACCCCTCAGAAAATGGCTTAAAATCGCAAATCTGGGCATTTCCGCGGTACGTTACACGGTATGCTTTGACGGGCAAACCACGGATCACTTTTTAGCACTTTCTGCCCATTTCCGCGGTTCACAATTTGGTCTTCTGCGGTACATTCCGCGGTACGCCATGGTACACCTACGCACCATTACGGAAACGGCCATGACTTCCTTCAGAAACCTTGGAATCGTGATCTGTGAAAAGCGTTGGAAAGAAGACACCAGGGGCTTTCCAAAAACAGGTAACGGGCAACGTCGTTCGATTGGAGGAGGGAGATATGACCTTCCAAAGTTGGGTGTTCTGCACGGGCCATTTTCCATTTCAACCCAAAAAACTCCAAACACTTCAATTAAGCTCTAACACCATATTTTAAGGGATATAACCTACACAATGCTCACAAAACATATTATATACCAAAATACGCTCGAAAAAGAAAGCAAACGATAGGAAATGAGGACCTCAAAAGGTGTATTTTACGATGTTATCATTAAGTACCATTAATTCTCTAATGAATAATTATATCATTTCTTTTACGGAAGAAGGAGAGCGCTCTTAATAGTTCAAGTCCCGAATCAACCCTTAAGGGATTCATCTATTGTGTACATACCTTCCTAGCCACAAGTCAAACCATGATTCCAAGATACACAGTTATTGATCGGGAATGCTACTCTGATCTCACCCATGGTATGTTACAACCACGATCTAACGTGAAAGAGTCAGTAAGACACTTAGGATTAAGATCACCCATATACAGCCATCGTTTGTCAATATATATGAATCTTTTCAACTAACGGATCTTGGTGACAGATTCATATAGATCGTTGCCCGGTCCTATATGATCACATCATATAAGGTGTCTCCATTCTCATATCACCATATGAGTAGTCTAGGATAAGACCATTGTATATTACGGAATGGACCGCAGCTTTAGATTACCCACAAATACAGTACCCAGCTTTATTTACTTTCTACGGACTCTTTAGATTGCACGTCTCAAATCGAATTCCTCTATATAAGACATTCATATACTCAGTTTGAGATTATATCTAGCAATCTTGGGGTTTTAGCACATATAATATAAACGTATGAGTCATATTTATTGAATGAAAAATACTACTTCTTTTATTAATGGATTTATAACATTTACAAATTACAAACTTTAGGGTATAAATCCCAACATCAAGCTCCTCAATGGTTTAGAGTCAAGACAGCTCTCCTTAATATTTAAGAGCATGGTGGAAATGGGAAGCTTGGAACCTTTCCCATGGTGTTTAAACCACCAAGCAACTCTAAAGCGAACCGTATCAGAGGCTTGATTCACAGGAGTTGAAGTGTCATTGAAAATCTTTTGGTTCCTCACCTCCCAAATAGTCCAGGACAAAGCACAAAACAGAGACTTCCAAGCATGAATTTGCTTGCTCGCCGGACAAAGACTGATCCAACCTTCAAACCAAGCCATCAACGAGTTGTTTGCATGGCTCTAGACCCCCCACCAACTCATACACACTGACTAGAGGTCCCACGACCAGGGACACCTGAGAAAAAGATGATCGATCGACTTTTCCTCTATGTTGCACATCAGACATACCAATGTAGTATTAGAATAACCAAAATTCTGTAGCACATGACCCAGCACAACCCGACCTCTTAAGGCTTGCAAAAGAAATATTTCGACCTTTGAGGGGCAAATTCCTTGCCAAATCAACTTGTAATCCAAAGAACTAGCAAAAGAAATATCCTAAAGGCTAGTGTTGAAGGAGCCAACCAAGAATTTACCATCTTTACAATAAAACCAAACCAGCAGATCCTGAGTGAATTTTCTAATGGAAATGTTATCCAGAATATTCATAAAGATATTCCGCTGTATCTTTTTTCAGTCAAAACAAGGTCTGCGCAAATAAACCTCCCATACCCAAACGTTGTCAACCCAACTTCCAAAACCCTTAACCACCCCTTGTTTTTTTATAGCTAGAGCATAAATTCTTGGGCATGCCAACTTTAGCTTGATCTAATCCTCTCTAGGAATGTCCCAAAAATTTGCCCTGCCACCGTCACTAATAACCACCTGTAAACCATTCATTAGAACTCTGTTCGAAACAAACATTTCCTCAAAGAGGCTTGCAATAGTCTTTACAAAGACAAATGCATCATTATTGCCTTTTCAATCCTACAGCAAGCTTGTGCTAGAAACCTCGTATCTAGGCGCAAATAACCCTCATCCAAAAGGCTTTGTCATCCGATCCAAATCTCCAGACCCATTTAGCTAGCAATCTCCTGTTTTTGTTGACCACCATACCAATGCAAGCCCCCTTGGTTCTCGCTTGTGCATATAGAGGTCCAATCAACCGTATGGACTTTCCTCTTCTCGACTTCATCGCCCTAAAAAAAGGATCTTTGGTACCTTTCAATGATGCTAACCACCCAATTCGTAACTCTAAAAACTAACAAGTAATATGGGGGGATACTCGACAAAACATACTTGATAAGAATCAACCTTCCCCCTTTATTCAAAAATTTTCGTTTCCACGAAGCTAACCTTTTCTCAATACGAACCATTACTTGATTTCAAAAAGATTTAGTGTTCGGTCTAGCTCCAAGTGGTAAGCAAAGGTAGGTAATAGGAAGAGTAGCTTTCTTGGATTTGAAAGCATCTGCCCAACCGTCCTCTGTGGTCTTTTTTTTATCAATCTTAACCACATAGGATTTGTGGAAATTAATTCTCAAACCCATTACCAACTCAAAGCATCTAAGAATTCTCCTGGCCTTACAAAGATACTCCAACCTAGACTTAAGAAAAATGATCATGTCATCCGCAAACTGCAAATGGGAGATATACACTTCATTGTTGCCGAAAGTTGCACCACTAATCAAACCCAAGTCGATAGCTTTCCTAAGTACACTGCTTAAGCTCTCTGTAACAATATTAAAGAGGAATGGCGAGATGAGATTGCCTTGATGTAATACTCTCTCCTTGCCGAATTGAGAAGTATGACTCCCATTTACCAAGACCGAGAGCATTGGGGTGGCGATGCAATTCTTCATCCATTGTCTCCACCTCAAACTGAAATCCATGTCTCTCATCATAGAGTCCAAGAAGCCATGATCCACACTATCATAGGCTTTCTCAAAGTCCACTTTGACATGCAACCCACTATTGTTATCCTTTTTCCACAACTGAATGATTTCCTTCGCTATGACAAAACTATCCAAAATTTGATTGTTCTTGATGAAAGCCATTTGTGTCTCCCCATTGATCGAATCCATAACATCCTTTAAGCGATTAGACAACATATTTGCTAGCACCTTGTACATGGACCCGACCAAACTTATCGGCCTGAAATCTCATAGACTCCAGCTTACCACATTTAAGGATCAGAGCTATAAAGGTTTTATTCAAGTTTTTGACAATCGACTCGTCAGCATGAAAGCCAAATCTCATAAAATCATCCTTGATCACTATTCAGTTGGCTTTGACAAAATTCAGGTTCAGACCATCGGGACCCGGAGCATTGCTCCCATCATAGCTAGAAACCGCCACCCACACCTCCTCTTCACTATAAAACCTTTAAAAAAAGATTTTGAGACTCCGATAGACGTTTAAGGTTCATACCATTTAGAGTTAGATGCATCCACTGATCTGTCTTGAAGTGGTTTTTAAAATAGTTACAAACCTCAGTTTTAACACGACCCGGCTCGGAAATTCCCACCCCATTAAAAAGAATGTCATTGATAAAATTGCTCATCCTTCTTCCTTTAGCAATAAAGTGGAAGAATTTGGTATTCCTATCTCCCTCTCTCAGCCATTTGACCCTTGATTTCTGACGCCATGATTGCTCCTTGTAAGGACCTCGATTTTATGATTGGCTTATTTCATGACAAACCACCACATTGGGGATGATTGTGTAATGGGTAGCTTAGGTCCGTATTGGCAAGCTTCCAAGCATCTCCATGACTTCAAGAGCAAAAGGTATATTCACTTGACTTTGTCTCTTGAAGAGTTTAGGTGCACACACACATTTCATGCATGTTTTGTTTATCTTGCATTTGTGTTCTTTATTGTTTGTATAAGTGTGCATCCTTTTCTAAAACACTCACTAGCTTACATTAGATATCATATCTTGCATTGTATCTTATTTGATAACATGTTTGACATGTTAATTGTGCTTCATTGTGTGCATCTCACTCACTTCACACTTGCACAACATTCATGTAAGATAGACCTTTTTCTTGAGTGTTAAAAAAGGACTTTTCCCTTTAGCGCGGCCTAGACCGCTCGGCAGGCTTTGCTTGCACCGCGGCGCACGGAGCGGTATTCTCCAGTGCGTCATGCGCGACGTGGACCGCGACCTGTGCACTTGCACGCACAACGGTCCCAACCGCGGTGTTGTCCAGACGGTGCACTGCTGTATGTACCGCGATCTGGACACTTACCTGAGCCGCGGTCTAGCAAGCGGTTTTGACGGGATTCTGTTTCCCAAGTTCAAAACGACGTAGTTTTAACTAAGGTTTCATATATATTCTTCCTCTTCTCTTCTTGGCCGACTAAGAGCTCAAAAATTCATTTTTAGAGAGAGGTTAGAGCTCCTAGAGAGAGAAAGCTTCAAGAAAGCTTCTTTGACTCTCCAAACCCAAAACCCATCTCCATCTTGCATCATTCAACATCATTTGAGCATGGGTCTTCATTGTTTCATGACTAGGTAAGCAAGAACTTCTTTGAATATCATTTATTGTTCTTCTTACTCTAGATTAGGTATTTATTGCTTGATTAAATACCTAGACTCTATCTTATTGCATATTTATGAGTCTTGATAACATGATTGGGTTTGTATTTTGATAGCTTAATTGATTAGGTCATATTTACCTAAAAGCTAGGTCATAAATATTCATGTGTGATTAATTGATAACTAGGTTGACAAATTGTGTTTTAATCAACTAGTTAATGTTCATGAATATTTGATTGTGTTTGTTTGTGATAGCTTGCATTATTAGGTCATATATGCCTAAATAGCTAATCCATAAATATTCATGTATGCTTAATTGATGATTAGGTTGACTTTGTGCATCTAGTCAAGTTTATGAATGTTTATGTGAATTTAATTGACAATTAGGTTGTTAGAATTTCTCTACAACTAATTGAGACCTCATGTGTGTACATGTAGGCATTATTTGATAACTAGGATGTTGTATTGCATTATCTACATCTAGTTAAGCATTGTATGTTTGGTCTAACATATATTGTGTTGAGCATTCATTGATTGTTCACTTAGACCTTATACTCTTCATTGAGTCAAAGTCTTGTGGCTTCGGGGTGAAGTTGCACAAGCATTGTAGTCTTGCAACCAAGTTGTGGTTGGCAAGCATTGGTCAAGAATCCATTGTAAAAGGCCTGCGGGTAGAGTAGGAGGTGCTCACGCCAATAGTAGTGCATCAGTGGATATCACTAGGGATTGAACCAAGAGTGGCGAGTGGTAGTGTCCATAGCCTGAGGTTATCTAGAGTGAGAGTCCGAGTATCACTTGAGGGTGTAACATTTTACTCATATAGTGGATTTGAGGATCGTGTGTGGCTAGAAGGATAGCCCGTGGTTTTTCCCTTTGTTTAAGGGTTTCCACGTAAAAATCAAGTGTTATTTATTATTCCGCACTTTACACTTGATTTTGTATGTTTAATTTAATTGGGTTATTTGTTTAATATTGACAAATCGAAAAGTTGGTAATAATCGATTAACAACCCATTCACCCCCCCACCCCCTCTAGGTTGTAGACACACGTTAAGAGCTGTATTTTCATTCCTCCTTCCTAATACCTTTCCATAACTACTCTAAAACGAACACTCTATTCTTCCTCAAATTTTTGGACTAGCCAACTCGAGAAGCTCTGCTGTCCAGTTCCTCTAAACGAGCTTCACAAGCCTTGATCATGGGGGAGACATTCTTTCTAGAAAAGATGAACCTCTTGATGATGTCCTTCGCTTGGACGACATAACAAAGCCACAGTTGCCACCGACCTTGCTATTCTTCCATCCGTCACTAGCAAGCTTCATTAACTCACCATTCTCTATCCATGAATCATAGAAACCGAAAGAGCAAGGGCCCCAACTGTCTCTAGATTCCCCAATGATGATTGCACTATGATCTGAGATGCTCCTTGGAATCAGTTTTTGGACTAGCTTGGGAAACTAAGACATGATCCAAGGAGAAATGAGAAATCTGTCCAAACGAGCCCTTGAGGCATATACTGGATTATTAGACTAGGTGAAGACGTTTCTAAGAGAGGGGATATTAACCACATTCTTCTGAAGCATGAATGTGTTGAAGTTCCTCACTGAAACCTGATTACACTCACAACCCCTCCTTTCCATTTCACAAAGAACCGTATTAAAATCACATCCGATACACAAAGGAATGTCGAAAGAATATTGTGACCTGAGAATGAACTCCCACAGTTTCACTCTCTTGCTCTTAATATTTGGAGCGTAAACATTACAAAAAACCACATTTTTATCCAACTTAACTAATTCTCCTGCTATGATTATACAACAGTTGTTTGTAATGCATGCTTTTACAACGAAGAGCTCATCATTCCACATGGAAATAAGGCCACCAGTCGCGCCGACCGAAGCCACTCCCATACCTCTAAACAACCACGAGCCACCAATTGAACTAAAGACCTTGCTGTTGAAGGAGTTCAACTTCGATTCTTGAATAAACAAAAAGGTTGGTCTGTGAATGCTCACTAGATTCCTCACCACCCTTATCTTCTCAACCCTACCCAAACCTCTAATGTTCCAAGACATTGCTAACATAGAGAAAAGGAAAACCTCCACGACAAAGAAGACACCGGAAACACATCACCCATTTTTTGAGGTCTGAAACTTTCTTTATCTTCTGCTTTCCTGCTAGCAACAATCACTGAAATCTCTTCTTCTCTACCATTGAAGTCAAATCCTAGAGCTTTGCTAGTTTCTATTACTTTGGCCACTTCAACATCTAAGCTCCACAATTCTCTACCACTACACTGCTCCACATTCTTATAGATGAAATTAATGCCTAAAGCCACCCATTTCTCCATCACTTTAGCCATTTCCTCTTCCAAATTCCACTTACCAATGGTGACATCCATCTACAGAATTCCTCACGTTGTCTGGCTACTTATCCCCAGCCTTGGAATTTCTATTTCTCATACTATGGCATTTGGAATAATTCTTCTCTCCTATTTTCTTTTTATGTTTCAAACATGCGTGATAACGAACATACCTTCCGAGGTACCATCCGACATAGCAATCACTGCTGGAGTTGGTTCTACCACCTTGTTGGTGAGTTCCGCCACCTTATTAATGAAAACCCCATCTGAATTGATAACAATTCTGTCCATGCTGCTATCATTTGGAGAATCCTGGACTTAGTCTTCAAAAAACCCCTCCACTTGATCCAAAGTTATAGAGGTGCCTTGGATAATTCTTTCTGTATGAGCCTGATCCAAAGAGAGGTCTATATCAATACCAGAAATCTTCTTTTGGGACATGACCGGTCTATTTCTATACATATTTAAGGTCCCAATTTCCTATTATTTGTGCTTTGTTCTTCGGTGAAATTAGGTATTTTATGTGTTTATTGAGCATGTGTAGGTCACATTCCTTAGATGAAGTGTTTGATGGTATTTTTAAGGAAAAGAGCTTAAATGTGAAGAAAAAAGGCAAAGCTATCAACAACCGCTGCGTAGGTCGCTCTCTATGCATGACCTCCACCGCGGTACGTCCAGCTGTACATTTCAGTAGGCTTTCTGTTCTTTCCCGCAGTCCATACCGCTTCCTAGGCATTAACCTTAACCGCGGTCTATGCCGCACATCATTCCGGGAAAGGCTGAGTTTTTGGCCAATGCAGAATATCCAGATTGTGGATGCCCATATCTCTCAGCTCCGATTGAATTGTGTGTCCTACCACCTATGAATGGAAAGCCCTAGAAGTCTAGTTTCCGGTGCACTTTTCAGATCGTAATGTCAATACTCCTAGAAGAAGATATGCCCATTTTAGTACCCTGATGGCCAGATCAGTTATAATTCTGTGAATAGTGACTGGATTTATTTTACAAGTTGTCGGAACGGGAAATATTACCTTCTTGGACATGAGTGAGAGTCTTGGAAAGCAAGTTGACACTTAATCCTTATCATCCTTCAATAAGTAATCAATTTGAATGGATTAGGAAAGAATTAAATCCCAAAAGGTAGAGTTCCAAAAAGGAATTGATTTTCTTGTTGTTTAAGGACTTGACCTAGCATCTAAAGCCTATTTAAACCCCTTTGAACCCTAATTTCGGGATATAAGCCAAGGGAGGTCCCAAGCCACCAAGGGGGTCGTCCCCCATCACACCGCCACCATTGTTGCACATGGAAGCTTGAAGAAGACATTCATGGGTTTTATCAACTCTTTCTCCTCTTCTTTTAATCTTTTCATGTGTAATTAATTTCATACTAGGGAATTAATGTGAACCTCTATGAATGCTCTTTGTTAGAATTGACTATATTTTAATTAATTCAAGTTTTGATTCATTCAATTCATTCTATGTCTTAATTCTTTATTTGTGTTAATGCATGATTATACGATGGAATGAATTTTAGGTTATGATAATTTAACAATTGAGTTTGGAGTGTTGATTTACACTCAATCTTAATTAATATTCAATTGAATGAGTAAAACTGATCTTAGCATTGATTTATGCAAGTAAGTTTTGGTTCAATAGTTCTTGCACTTAATGGGTTCTTGGTTGTAGTTTGCCCCATTGATTTATGGGTAAATTATGATTGAGAACACTTGATTCATCCCATGATCATACGGTAATAATCATACTTAAGATAAGAATGAATCCTTAACTTGATTAATATCTTTTCACAAGCCAATTCGAAACATTGAGTACGCATAGTAGGGGAGCATTGATGACCTAGTTTTCCATCCATTGATCACAACCAATTCTCTTTAATTTTTTTCTTTAGTTTAATTAAATTTAGTTTAGTTTAATTAATTCATCAACAATTTCTGGTTACCTTTCAATTTAACTATAATTAGAATTAGTTTTAATTAGTCAATCACTTTTCCTCGTGGGAACGATCCTTACTTGCCATTGTGCTAATCTTCACGATTCGTGCACTTGCGAGTATAGTTTTTTATAACATGATTTGGAATCGTACGTTTTTGCTCTTTTCTCTTCTTATATGCTATATATTTTAGTATGATATTGCGCTGTCAGTGCTTGGTCTCACTAATAAATCAGCGTATTCCGCGCCATTATGTACTATTCCTGAAAAACAGAGATGAATTAGGTATAGCATCACTCGCAGTATCCTCACTCACAAGTAACGCCCAAGCGGCACGCTAAGGGAAAGTTATTTCTCGAAGCCAAGTGCTTTCCCGTTCTGTTTACCGGAGCATAGCGTAGGGGCTGTGTACGAGTTTGAGTTAAAGAAAATAAAACCAAGGTGTAGGCGGAGAACGTTCCTACGGCGGAGAGCGTTCCTGTTAACGGAAATTTTGTTCAAGGTGAGGAATCTCAGTTAACACCCTCAAGATCACTACCACGTAGGTGGTGGCCAAGATTGATCGTATATATTAACAATGTGTTTTGAAATGATCACGAACAATGAAAGAACAATGATACAGTTTCACATCCAAAAGAGGATAATAATATTTTCTTTATTGAACGTGTATGATATACAAATTTCTCTCTAGTGTATAGTTGAATGTTTGTCGTATGCCTGTCGAATAGTAGTCTCCTTTTTTTCATTTCCTTTCTTTTCTATTTATACGTAGTTTGTAGGTCAAATAGACTGATTCTCCCCTTGATTTTCTCCGTCTTTCCCCTCCTTATTGGGCCGGATTTCTCGCTTTAATGTCATTGACTTTGAGTTAATGTCCGAATTGAGAGTATCGTGGTAGAGATCAATTTGTTTCCTTTTTGGATTATATTACTTGTTCTGCATTTAGGTAACGTTTCCAGATATGATTCAGTGTATCCCTCATATCCTTTCAGCATGATCCTTTATAGAGGTCGTTGAATATGGCATGGTGTGGTGCATCAACCAGTGAGGTTGATTAGTGTTCTGACCTTGATATCTAAGAAGTTTCCTCCAGCTTGGAGCCAGATCTGGCTTCCCTTGACCTTTTCGAAGCTAGGTGTGACTTCCCCTGACCTTTCGAAGCTAGGTGTGGCTTTGACTGACCTTTTAAAGCTAGGCGCGGCCTTTTAGGGACATTCTTCTGTGTCAATCGAGGTACATGCGAGTCTCTGGAGCATTTGCAAGGTGACCTCGACTTCGGGGAGCTTCTAGTTTTGGTGATGCGGGCTAGATCTGATCGTTCTGGGCTCTATCCCGGATGTTTCCGGAGCCCGTCCTTGTTCCTGGGGTGGTATCGCAGTTCGGCTCTGGATAGAGAGGTCTCCTAGTGGAAACTCTTGGGTCCGGGCTCTATCCCGGATGTTTCTGGAGCCCGTCCTTGTTCCTGGGGTGGTATCGCAGTTCGGCTCTGGATAGAGAGGTCTCTTGGTGAAACTCTCGGGTATGGAATCAGGTCTGGGAGGTGGAAAATTTTCCTTTGGTCCTTAGCCAATTTTGGCTATTAACAGAAGTCCCCTCTGACTTGAACACCAGACGTCGAGCTCGGGGTTGAGGTCAGATTTTCACTTTATTTGGGAAATCTTCCTCTTTTTACCGTTACCGAAATATTGGGGAAATTTCTTCATTTGAGTGACGTGATGCGAACCGACTAATTTATCTTTGAATTAATCTAATTGCGTTACGGCAGTCCCCGAGATTTTTTACCGTTACCAGAATCTTAGGTGAGATCTTCCTCTTAACTGCGTAAGTGATGTGGCGTGAGATGATTAGCCCGCTTTTGAGTTTAATCCGGTTACATTACTGTAGTCAATTTTTTACCGTTACCAACGAGCTATCTCGGTAGCTCGTGCTGTTGCCCTCCTGCCTATATATATGTCTATTTTCCTCCTCATCTTCCTCACATCTCTTCGAGCTAAAAGAAAAATTTTGCTGAGAAATATTTCCATAGCTTTTCCTCCAAGCTTGCTTCTTTCTTCTTTCTTCATTCTTCGTCCTTTTTGGCTTCTACAATGTCGAAAAACAGTCGTGACTCAGCTGATTCCATACCCGACGGCGAGGAGGTCGTCAGTCTTACTCTGGGGAAGCGGGCTAGGAGGAGTTCTGACGGTGATGATTCCCCCCCCCCACCTCGCAACATCGGAGGTCAAGTAGGAATGTATCCATCGGGACTGGGTTCTCCAACCATCCCGACTACCCTTTGGATATCATCGACGATGATTCCGACAAAGAAGCGGACGGTGGCACCGCGGGGGAGCGTCGAGTCTCGGCTCCTGGTCCCCTTGTGGAGAGTCTCCCTCCTTACGATTTTTGGGTTGTCCCAGATTCCACCGTTGACTCTGTGTCGATTGATCGCTTGAGGTCAAAGTTTGGCATCCCCGACAGCGTATCCATCTCGGTGCCTCCCAAAAATTATGAGTTCTTCAATCCCCCTAAAGGCGTGCTTCCGATTCATGTGGCCGCTCTTGAGAACGGGGTCAGGCTTCTCCTCCATCCGACCCTTCGGCGGGCTCTCAACGCCATCCAGCTCGCTCCCATCCAATTGAGGTCTGGCTTCTAGAGGCATCTGATTGGTTTCCTTGTATTTTGGAGGGAACAATGCCAGATGAGTAAGGTGACGAGAGAGCCAGGTGCAGAGGAGCTGGCCTATCTCTTCTAGATTAGGAGCCTGTCTGGGGCTCCCCGAGGCCAAATCTATGCCGAGGCCAAATCTATGCCAAGGCCAAGAACAAGCTCAACTTCATCGTTTCTGGAGCCTCGAAGAAGGATCTCGCGTGGAAAGAAGAATGGATCCTGGCGGGGGATGACTGGGGGAACTCGATTTTCATCGGAGGGCATGAATTCGAGGTTCCCACGGCTTTCAGTAATAAGCCCTCATGGGATCGGGACTCCCTGCTTTCTGAGTCCGAAGCTAGTTTTAAAGGCTATTCTAGCCCGGAATTATTTGAATCCGAAGTTCCCTACTGCTAAAGCTTTTGATCCTCGTAGGGTGAACAAATATTTGCGGATTTCAGACGTTATTCCTCGTAAGTGTCATTGAGTTGTTTCGCCTTATTGCTCAGCTTGGTTCTAACATTCTCTTTCTTAATCTACTTATTCACAGTTTTTAGTCTTGGAACCGGCCACCCGTCATGTCTCACGCTCTCCTCAAGGTGGAGTTTATCTTCCCTCCTCTGGGGTTGAACCTGCTCTGGCTTCGTCTATCTCTTCGGCTGGGTCTAAGATGGCCACTCTTGCCTCGCGGGCTTTCCGGGCTTTGGGTAAAGCTCCCCAGGTGGTTGGCCCGGCCGCTTCTGTCCCTTCGGTCGTAGCCGCTAAAGTTGCTACCCCTTCGACTCAAACACATGATTCCGCTGCGCTTCCAACAACCAAAGCTTCGGAGGTTTCTGGGAAAGGCGTCGCTTCTGGGAAAGGTGTCGCGAAGGTTCCTTCCAGCCGCTCCTAGCCTCAGTT
Source organism: Dipteronia sinensis (assembly GCA_033220585.1). Classification (NCBI taxonomy): domain Eukaryota; kingdom Viridiplantae; phylum Streptophyta; class Magnoliopsida; order Sapindales; family Sapindaceae; genus Dipteronia; species Dipteronia sinensis. Next base: position 16,675,653 of record CM065642.1, read on the forward strand.
GAACTCGATAATGCAGGATGAGGTCCTGGAGCAATTCATAGCGTCCTGTCCGGGTGGCGGGATCTCTAAGATGGCTTCCATGCCTGTGGATGTCCTTATAACCTAAGGGGTCTGCTATTTTAGCTGAGGTAATTGTACTTCCTTCGTGCTACTCTTGTTAATTCGTTCAGTTTCTGACTCGGGCTCTGTATTTTGTAGGCTTTCAAGTTTAAGGTTGCGATGGGCCAGCAGGTAGCCCTCCTCCGCGACCGGGCTGCAAAAGCTGAAGCTGAAGCCGAGAAAGCCAGGGAACTGCTCAAGCAGGCTCGGTCTTTAGTGGAAGAGGTGACTTCCAGCCAGGGAAAATTCGAGGCCGAGATGGCTGAGCTTCGCTGTGATTATGAGAGGATTAAGCAATCTTATGATTAGGAGCGTCTTCAATCTCTCCGGCGGGCTAGGCAACGGGATTCCTAGAGATCTGAGGCTAAGAAGTTGGACCTCGAGAACCAGTCTCTGATTACTCAGGTGACCAAGCTGCAAGCTGATACAGAGACCTCCTTCAGCGACGGGTATTTCTATGCTTCCTTTCAGGTCGCGAAAGCTCTTCCTCCTCCCTTTGATTTGTCATCCATTGCTGGCTGGGATAGACAGGAAATAATGCTCAAGGCGGCCGACCTATCTCGCCCTGAAGGTGACATGGTGGTCCCTTCGAGCCAAGCCGGAGCTGGGAAGTAGCCCGCTCAGACAGATCCTCCATTCTCTCTTCCTACCTTTACCACCTCAGGTCCTGGGGAGTTTTCCAGTAAGGTGATGTCCTCTCGATCCGAGGAGGACCATTCGGGGGCTGGTGAAGAGGTTAGGAGCCCGTCTGAAGGATCCCCCTTTAACAGAGATGGAGGTCGATAGGAGCCAGACGGGGTCCATGGCTGCCCTTCTTGACGCAGCTATCCAGCCTAAGGTTATGGACATGATAAATGAGGTTTTAGAGGAAGATCCTGCTGATCAACCGATCAACCGATGGAGCCTCTAAATGGAGGAGCGGTCGGTGAGGATAACCCCGATGGACAGCTATCTGTAGAGGGGGTTGATGGCGGAGGTTAGCAAGAAGGAGGAAGGGCCAGGGGAAGGGAGCCAAGAGAGTCCCAAGGCTTGAAGTAGTTCATCATGACTTGTTTTTGATCGCCCGGAAAAGAGGGGTGGGTGCCCCGTTTTGCCCTTATCAGTTTTTTTTTTTTTTTTTTTTTTGTAGCCCGAGTTCGGGGGTTGGGCTCCCTATTTGGTGGATGTAGCCTTATCGGGGGATAGGCTCCCCTTATCCTTAATTTGAAATTGAATCTATTTTGAGAACTCTTATTTTATTTCCGGTCTTGAATGGGATCCAAAGTAGCATCTGTAGCAACAATTAAGATTCATGTAGGGAATTATGATAATTTTGATCCTGCACACGAAAGCAAACATTATATATATATATATATATATATTTTTTATATGGGGTGATAGCCCAAACAACAAATCAGGAGGGCTACTTAGCTATTTCCTAGTCTTTGAGATCTGGAGAGCAATTATGCTCTTACACTCAGATCCTTCTTGGGGGTGGTAGCCCGACCAAGGCATCAGGAGGGCTATCGAGCTATTTCCTGGTCTCGAGATCTGGAGGGCAACCATGTTCTTACACTCAGATCCTTCTTGGGGGTGGTAGCCCGACCAAGGCATCAGGAGGGCTGTCGAGCTATTTCCTGGTCTCGAGATCTGGAGGGCAACTATGCTCTTACACTCAGATCCTTCTTGGGGGTGGTAGCCCGACCAAGGCATCAGAAGGGCTGTCGAGCTATTTCCTGATCTCGAGATCTGGAGGGCAACTATGCTCTTACACTCAGATCCTTTTTAGGGGTGGTAGCCCGACCAAGGCATCAGGAGGGCTATTCAGCTATTTCCTGGTCTCGAGATCTGGAGGGCAACTATGCTCTTACACTCAGATCCTTCTTAGGGGGTGGTAGCCCAACCAAGGAATCAGGAGGGCTATTCAGCTATTTCCTGGTCTCGAAACGTTTATGTTGAGTTTCTCATACAAGGGTGTAGTCACTAATGTTGAACATAGTTGGAGACAAAGATGAAGGAGAAAAGGAAAATGACTTTATTGATGATCGAAATGTAGTACATCTTTATTAGGGTTGGTAATGAAAACTAAGTGAGGGTAGTCTACTGGAGAACTCCCTTCAAGGGTAGAATTTCCTCAAATGATCTGCATTCCAAGTGTGGTCGATGGATCGTCCGTCCATGTTTTCAAGTTTATAAGCACCATTGCGAACAACTAGCTTTATCAAATATGGCCTTTCCCAATTGGGACTTAAGACTCCATCCGACCTTTTCCGAGTGTTCAGGGTCACCTTCCTAAGTACCAGATCTCCTTCTTTGAATTTTCGGGCTCTAACCTTTTGGTTGAAGTATCTAGCGATCTTGCTCTGGTAGATCGCTACTTTCTCTACTACCCGGTCTTGTTTCTCTTCTAAGAGGTCTAGGATTAGCCCGGAGCTTGACTTCGTTGCTTTCGGGCTCAAAGTGCTGTACCCTGAACTAGTGCTGTAAAAGGGGGCCGGCCCGGCCCACATCGGCACGGCCCGTTTTCCTAAATGGGGGCCCGGCACGGCACGCCGGCACGGCCCTTCCGTGTCGTGCCGCGTGCCGTGCCGTGCCGGCCCGTGGGCCAATTTGGCGGGCCAAATGGGCCGGCCCATATATATATTTTTTTAAATTTTTTTATATATTATTATTTTTATATAATAAAAAAAATGTTTATAATAAATTAATAATAGATTATAGATACATTTTTTATTTTATTTAATGAATTAATTCAAAAAATAAATAAAGACATGAAAGAAAAAAAAAGTAGATAAAAATATGAAATGAAGAATTCTTTATTTATTTCGGACTTTCAGTATTACATATTTATATGATTGCCTCATTAAAAACCTTACCAAGAAAACCCAGTGGGATAAAAACTTGGTAAGGGAAAAAGAGTGCAATCGTATTACAAGTAAATGTACATGTACAACCTAGTTCTGGACCTGGTTACTGGCGGAACCCTCATCGACATATAAATTTGAGAAATTTTGAATAAATTGTTCATCTACCGTTTCATTTTGCATCCTCTTTCGAGCATGCTCCCAATCCCGAATGCATATTAATACTTCCACCATCTCTGGAGTCAAACAATTTCTTCTTGGTTCAATAATTCGTCCACTCGTGCTGAATGCCTGTTCTGAAGACACAGTGGACACGGGGATAACCAGTATGTCACGTGCTAAGTGTGACAAGACCGGATACCTGTAGCTATAGGTCTTCCACCATAACAACAGATCAAAATTCTCAGTGTTTTCGTCGGCATCAAACTGTGCTTCAAGGAACCTATTCAGTTCGGCACCAGAAGATGCAGCAGATCGTGTAGTTGAAGAAGAAGAACTTGCTGATTTGTCTTTTTTCCGGCGTTTGAGAATGCTCCAACTTGTCGGCAACGGTTGTCTGTCCGGTTCTGGTGATGGTTCCGTGTGAATGCAGCCAAACCTGCGCTCATAAATACTAAAAACTTCGAACAATTTGTTTCGAATGTCAGTAATCTGTTCGGAATAATCTATTGACAATTTATTACCAGTAAACTCAAGCAAATATTCTAAACCAGCTAATTTAATTCTAGGATCTACTATAACACCTAAGGCATAAAGGAAAGGCATTTCAGACCAGTATTTTTTAAACTTGGTCTCCATGGCAACAACTGCATCGCCAAGCAAGTCATCTTCCCTATAAGTGTTTAACATGTCAGACATTTCCACAATCTGATGGATTGCCTGGGAAGATGTGGGGTAGTAGACCCCAGAAAGGGTTACAGTGGCATTGTAAAAAACCTGTAAAAATTCAACAAAAATCTTTGCCACATACCAATCGTCTGGTGTCAGTGATTGAGCAGGTGGACAGCCACTTTCGGCCAATTTCATGTTATAAAAACCCGAAATAGTTGTATCATATTCCAAACAATTTTTCAGCATTAAGTAAGTAGAGTTCCACCTTACCGGCATATCAGTTTGGAATCGTCGGGGTCGTAGACCGTTTAATGTACAGTATCTGCCAAATTCTTGAAATCTTGGATTAGAGCTACCGATCCAAGAAATGGCATCTCTGATGCGTTCTATACGATTGCTTACTTTCTTCAAACCAGACTGTACAACTAAATTTATGATATGACATGCACAACGCTGGTGGAAGAAATAACCCCCAGCTTGCGGGATGTTTCTTTCAGTAAACAATGCAATAGACTTAGTATTTGCCGATGCATTATCTAATGTGATAGAGAGGATGCGATGAGTTATGTCATAAGTTTCTAAAACAGAAAGAATGACAGTAAAAATATTGTCTGCGGTATGTGCAAAATCCATAGGATGAAAACCAAGAATTTTTTTTTGTATCTTACATTCAGAGTCTAAATAGTGTCCTGTGACACATAAATAGTCCTGTTTGGAACATGCGTTCCAAATATCGGAAGTTAATGCAATTGAGACAGTTAGATGCTGTAATTCAGCCGTCAAGTCATCTCGTTGGGTTTTAAACATTTTTATCAAATCGTTCCTAGTGGTGGTTCTAGAAACAATTTGCATTTGGGGGCAAAATGCAGATGTTATAAATTCTTGAAAAAAAACACAGTCACCGAAATTAATAGGTTGATCAGTTTGTGCAATGTACCGTGCCAAACATTCTCTAGCATGTGCGGCGTCGTAATGCCACGTCGTAACCGACCCGTCTGGGTGCCTTTGCAGTTGTGTCTGGGTTGTATTGGGTACCTGTACGTGTTTGGGCATGCATTTTTGCATATGTCTTCTCAAATGACCGGTTCCACCCTTAGTAGTGGTATAGTTCTTAGGACAAAACTTACATTTGGCTCTGGGGCCGACCGTACCGTCTGGAAGTGTCATTTCTACTACGTCAAAACACTGCCATACGTCTGATGTTAACCTCTTAGATTTGGTACGTGATGTCGGTGTGGCGCCGTTTCCAGAAGGTCCCGCTCTTGGTTTCTGCCGGTCCGGAGAGATCAAAATCATCGTTCAGCATGTTTAGACCGTCTGGAAAATAAGGATGGGTGGGATCCATTTCCTAAAACAATATATTAAAATTAACTCCTACACATAAAAATTATTAATTTACTAAAACAATATATTAAAATTAACTCCTACACATAAAATGATTATTTTACTAAAACAATATATTAAAATTAACTCCTACACATAAAAATTATTAATTTACTAAAACAATATATTAAAATTAACTCCTACACATAAAATGATTTTCTTTTACTAAAACAATATATTAAAATTAACTCCTACACATAAAAATTATTAATTTACTAAAACAATAGATTAAAATTAACTCCTACACATAAAATGATTTTTTTTTACTAAAACAATATATTAAAATTAACTCCTACACATAAAAATTATTAATTTACTAAAACAATATATTAAAATTAACTCCTACACATACAATGATTATTTTACTAAAAATATATATTAAAATTAACTCCTACACATAAAATGATTAATTTACTAAAACAATATATTAAAATTAACTCCTACACATAAAATGATTATTTTACTAAAACAATATATTAAAATTAACTCCTACACATAAAAATTATTAATTTACTAAAACAATATATTAAAATTAACTCCTACACATAAAATGATTTTTTTTACTAAAACAATATATTAAAATTAACTCCTACACATAAAAATTATTAATTTACTAAAAAAATATATTAAAATTAACTCCTACACATAAAATGATTTTGTTTTACTAAAACAATATATTAAAATTAACTCCTACACATAAAATGATTATTTTACTAAAACAATATATTAAAATTAACTCCTACACATAAAAATTATTAATTTACTAAAACAATATATTAAAATTAACTCCTACACATAAAAATTATTAATTTACTAAAAAAATATATTAAAATTAACTCCTACACATAAAATGATTTTTTTTTACTAAAACAATATATTAAAATTAACTCCTACACATAAAATGATTATTTTACTAAAACAATATATTAAAATTAACTCCTACACATAAAAATTATTAATTTACTAAAAAAATATATTAAAATTAACTCCTACACATAAAATGATTTTTTTTTAACTAAAACAATATATTAAAATGAACTCCTACACATAAAATGATTATTTTACAAACAAAATATATTAAAATTAACTACTACAAATAAAATGATTTTTTAACTAAAAAAATATATTAAAATTAACCCCTACACATAAAAATGATTTTTTTTACTAAAACAATATATTAAAATTAACTCCTACACATAAAATGATTATTTTACTAAAACAATATATTAAAATTAACTCCTACACATAAAATGATTAATTTACTAAAAATAAAAATAAAAATTAACCCCTACACATAAAAATGAAAAATTTACTAAATAATTAAAATTAATAACTGATATAAACATAAAATGATAAATTTACTAACTAAACAAACATATTAAATTTAAAATATAACACTTAAATAAAAATGTACCTTTGAAGTTTGAACTTTGGTGTCTTGGTGGAGAGATTAGAGAATAATAGTAAATTACTAATAAAATATTATAATAGTATATTAGTAGTGTAGAATAGTAGAGAGAGAGTAAGAATGAAATTAAGAATAATTGAAATTGTATAGAGAGTTTGAGAATGGAGAGATTGAGAGAATTAGAGAAAGTGAATGAAAAGTGGAATGTGTGGGAGTATTTATAGAAAAATTAGAAAAGTGGGTAAAAATATGAAATACAAGAGTTGAGGGGGCAAATTGTAATTTTTATTGTTTTTTTTAAAAAAATAACCGTTGGCTGACGTCAGCCATGACGTCAGCCAACGGTTATTTTTTTTTAAAAAACAATAAAAATATAGTTAAATTTAAAAAAAAAAAAAAAAAAAATTCCTGCGGGCCCAACGGCCGGCACGCGTGCCGGCCGTTGGGCTTGGCACGCCGTGCTGGCGTGCCATGCCGGGCCGGCACGCCGTGCCTGGAAGCCTGACCCGGCACGTGCCAAGAATGGGGGCCGAGCCAGGCACGGCCCGCCATCCTTGGCAGGCCGGTCGGACCGGGCCCTCCAGGCCCGGCCCATATTTACAGCACTACCCTGAACGAGGTCAACTTATGCTCGATGGGGAGGACTGCTTCAACTCCGAAAGCCAGGGAATAAGGTGTCTCCCCGGTAGCTGTTCTTTTTGTAGTCCGGTATGCCCAGAGGACCTCTGGTAGCTCTTCGGCCCACTTGCATTTCTTCTGCTGTAGCTTCTTTTTCAAAAGTTTCTTAATAGTCTTGTTGGTGGATTCTACCAGCCCGTTAGTCTGGGGATAAGCAACGGAAGTGAGTCTGAGGTCGATCCCCAATCCCTTGCAGAAGTCTTTGAACCGGGCGTTGTCGAATTGCTTTCGTAGGTCGGCTATAATGATGAGAGGGGTCTCGAATCTGCATACCACGTTAGTCTTGATGAACTTGGTTGTGTTCTTTTCTAATATTCGAGAAAGAGGTCCTGCCTCGACCCATCTTGTGAAGTAGTCGATAGCCACGATAACATGTTTCATCTGTCCTGGAGCGGTAGGAAGTGGCCCAATTAGGTCGATTCCCCACATGGCAAAAGGGTAAGGTGAATTGAGGGACAACAGTCGCTCGGGTGGCTGGTGGTTGAAGTTTGAAGTTCTTTGACAAGGTTCGCAAGATTGCACAAAACTCTTTGCATCTTGATGGATGGTCGGCCAATAGTACCCCATACGAAGCACCTGATAGGCTAGAGCTTCCCCACCTATGTGGTTCCCACAGTCCCCAAAGTGGACCTCTCTCAATGCCCACTTAGCATCATCGGGATGCAAGCACCTAAGTAAGGGGAGGGACCTGCCCCTCCTGTAGAGGTATCCATCCACCATACAGTATCGAACTGAGAGTCTCTTAATTCTTCGGGCTTGGTCGGGTCCTTCGGGAAGCTCTCCTTCAAGGAGGTAGGCGACAATTGGGTCCATCCAGCAAGGCAGGCGATCCAGGGAACAAATTTCTCCATTTGTGGCTATGCTTGGCTGGGTGATTACTTGGAGGGGAATTCCCTTTGGTAGGGACTGGCCTCCGTTCGCCACTATTTTAGCCAGAACATCCGCGCGATGGTTTTGGTGTCGAGGCACCTGATCGATCTTGAGTCCCTTAAATTTGCTTTTTAGTAGCCGAGCTAGATTTAGGTAGGCATCGATATTATCTCCCTTTGCCTAGTAGACCCCAGTTACCTGGTTTATAACAAGCAATGAATCGCTCTTGATCTGCAGGTAGTCGGCATTTAGTTCAATGGCTACCTTCATCCCGGCTAGGAGGGCTTCATATTCTGCTTCGTTGTTGGTAGCTTTAAACTAGAATCTGAAACAGTGACAGAATTCGGTCCTGTCCGGATCAATTAAAACTATACCAGCTCCTCCCCCGGCTCTTCCGGATGCTCCATCTGAAAAGAGGATCCATGGCTTGCAGTCCTCTGGCCAATTGTCGATCTCGGATATCTTTTCAGGGACCTCATTTGATACTGGGGGAATCATTTGGATCTGGGATCGTTGAGAATTCTGCCACGAAGTCGGCCAAAGCCTGTGCCTTAATCGTAGTCCGGGGCTTTTACTTTAGTTCGAACTGAGAGAGCTGTATTGCCCATAAGACTAGCCTTCCTGACACGTCTGGTCTTTGCAAGAATTGGCAGAGGGTTGGTCTGTCACCACTGCTATTGTGTGAGCTTAAAAATAGGGACGGAGTTTCCTCGTTGAGATCACCAGAGCATAAGCGAGCTTTTCTAGGAGAATGTAATTCCTTTCTGATTTGGTCAAAGCATGACTCACATAGTATATGGGTCTTTGAAAACCGTCGCTACAATCCTTGGCCAAAGCCCCGCTTATTGCAGTTTCTGATACGGCCAGATAGATCTGCAACTCATCTCTGAGAACCGGCTTGACTAACAATGGGGGGCTTGTTAGGTACTCTTTCAAAGCTTGAAACGCCTGTTCGCTCTCCTGGCTCCATTTTATGTTCTTCCCTTGTTTGATGGCCTTGAAGAAAGGGAGACATTTATCAGTGGAGCGAGAGATAAACCTGTTGAGTGCCGCCACCCGTCCAGTCAGAATCTGTACTTGCTTGAGCGAGGTCGGGGATTCCAGGTCCAAGATAGCTTTGATTTTTTCTGGGTTGGCTTCTATACCTCTCTCATGAACCATGAAGCCCAGAAACTTCCCTGCCGTTACCCTAAAGGCACATTTGGAGGGGTTCAAATGCATCTGGTTTTCCCTCAGTATGAGGAAGGTTTTGCGAAGGTCTTCCTGATGTCCCTTTGTGGTTGGGGATTTCGTGATCATGTCGTCGATGTACACTTCCATCGTCCTTCCTATCTCGGGCTTGAACAGCTTGTTGACCAGCAGCTGGTATGTGGCCCCCGTATTCTTCAAACCAAACGGCATCACCTTGTAGCAGTATAAGCCCTGCCCAGTAATGAAACTGGTCTTATCTTGGTCAGCCTGGTGCATTTTAATTTGGTTGTATCCTGAGAATGCGTCCATAAAACTTAAAAGTTTATTTCAGGATGTGGAGTCAACCAGCTGGTCGATCTTTGGTAAAGGAAAACTGTCTTTCGGACAAGCCCGGTTGAGGTCGGTGTAATCGACACACATACTGCCATTTCCCATTCGCCTTCGTGACCATGACCACGTTGGCGATCCATTCGGGGTAACGCACCTCTCTGACGAACCCTGCTTTGATCAATTTATCAACCTCTTCCTGCACCGCCGCGTTCCTATCAACATTGAAGTGACGCCTCTTTTGCTTGACGGGCTTGACTGTTGGATCTACTGCTAGTCGGTGGGTGGCCAACGATGCCAGGATTCCAGGCATTTCATCATGGTTCCAGGCGAAGATGTCGCTGAATTCCCTAAGAAGGTCAATCAGTCCTCTTTTTACTTCTAGATCAAGGGTGGCTCCTACCTTGACGACTTTGGAGGGATCGTCATTCCTGATAGGTATCTCTTCTAGTTTATCTACGGGCTGCCCGCTGGCCAATTCCTTACTCCGTTCTTCCTCGTAGGGCATAATAAGTTCACTTTTCGGATGCCCAGGATGTTCCGCGGGCTCCTTCTCCTCCTGGATTATCAGAGACGTATCCCTGTCTTCCTGGACTAATATCACCTGTACACACTGTTTCGCTAGGGCTGTAGGATTGGCAGATACTGCGTAGCATTTCCTGGCTGCCTGCTGGTCTCCGCGTACCTCTTCTACTTTGGTTCCAACCATTAATTTCAAGACGTTGTGGTATATGGACAAGACTCCCTTCAAGGAGGACAGGAAAGGTCTCCCTAGGATGACGTTGTAGGCCGATGGGGTTGTAGGTCACCACAACAAAGTCGGTCATAACATTCTGTTGGAGCGGGGTGATCCCGATGATTACTGGGAGGATCATTGACCCCACTGGTATGATCGAGTTTCTAGTGAAACCGTAAAGCGGAGTAGTACAGCTGTTGTAACAACGTTGCTTCAGGTTCAATTTTTCCAGGGTATCCTTGAAGAGGATATCTACACTGCTACCTGTATCCACAAGCACGCGATGGACCAGACAGTTGGCGATCTGTATCGTGATTACGATAAGATCATCATGAGGTTGCACAGTGTTGAAGACATCTGCTTCAGTGAATACGATCTGTGCTGATTGAGAGGGCTCTGTCGGGCTCTGGCTGACTTCAAAGATCCTTCGGCTTTCTCCGATGCGGGGAACCTTTCTTGCGTGGTTTTTCCGGGAGTTATTGGAAACGCCAGCCAGTGTAGGACCTCCGCTGATAGTGTGTATCACCTGGATCTGTTGTATTAAGTCAGTCTGCTTTCCTTTCCTCTTTTCTGCGTCCTCACGGATTTCAGCTTGTACCTCTCTTCCAGTCCTGATATTATCTGTGACCTGTTGTAAGAACTCAATCAAGCATCCTCCCCGTATCAGGGCTTCAATCTGGTTGCGTAAATTATAGCACTCTGAGGTGTTGTGGCCCACATCTTCGTGGAAGTCGCAATACTTGTACCGGTTTCTCCTGTCAGCTGGGGCCTTCATGGGAGCGGGCTTTTGGAGCAACCCTTTATCTCGTATGGAAAGGTAGACTGTTTCCCTAGAAGCATTCAAAGAGGTGTAGTAGTCATACCATATTTCTCCTTGACATTACTAGAGCCACAGTCCTGGGAGGCGGCGAAGCCCGGGGAGGGGTTCGTTTTGCTGGATATCTTTCTGGCCTATGCAGAGGAGCAGGGAGGCAATAGGTCGACCTGTTGGGAGGTTTATTCTGAGTTTTCTGTAGTGGCTCAAATTTGGGGGCTTCTTTCTTCAGACGCTTCACCGTTCTCATGTCGTCGTGTTCATCTTGACCTTGAGTTGTTCGTCGGTCTCGACCTGCTCAAGAGCCCGGTCGTAGGCCTCCTGGTAAGTCTCGGGAGGTCTCTTAGTGAAAGAACGGAAAAGCTTTCCTGCCCATAAATTTCGCCTGAAGTTGGAGAGGGTTTCTTTTTCAGTGAAGACTCATATTTGTATGACCTCCTTATGAAATCGCTCCACGTACGATCGAAGAGTTTCACTCCGTTCCTGGATCACATATTGGAGGTGTATGGGATCTTTCGGGTGAGGTTTGACTCCTTGGAATTGTGAGCAAAAATCTGTTGATAATTTAGTGAAAGAATCCACGCTACCAACGGGCAGTTTCCTGAACCAGGTTTTCGCGTAGTCGGTCAAGGTCGTTGGAAACATTCTGCACATTGCTGCTCTTGTAGTGTTCTGGACCTCCATCTGTTGAACGAAGCTCTCTAGGTGGCTTAGAGGATCTTCCGTTCCAGAGAACTTATCTGCTGGCATTTTGAATTTTGGGGGGAGCTCTGCTTCCCGGATCCTCCTAGTGAAGGGAGCATTCATCTCGCTCAGTAGGTCCTTTTTGTCCTCCTTACTCTTTCCCTTCCTTATCTGCTGGACCTCTTTTTGTAGCTTTGCCAGCTGATCCCTCAGTCACTTGTTCCCAGGTCTCTTCGAGTTAACCTCAGATTCCTCACTGTCGAATCTTTCTGATGAACTGGTAATTTCTATCCGGTCCTCTTCCTGGACATGATCCACTCGGGGAGTTTGTCTACTTTCCTCCTCTAGGGCCCGGGCAGTTCTCCTAGATGTAGTTGGATGAGATAGCCCTAGTGGATTTCTGGGTAAAAGCATCTGCGGCAGACTTAACTAGCCTGGGTTGATATTGTGAAAGTCTTTTCGGAACTGGGGGCATAGGTCCCAACCTATCCCGGATCGAACGTTGGGGCCCTGATCTATCTCGAGCCGGCTCTGGAAGAGGAGTCCTAGGCGATCGAAAGCAGGTGGCCTAGCTCCGAGCCTGCTTGGCTCACCTTGATCATTCAGGTTGGTTGGCTGGATCGTGATGCCTTCAGCGAGAAGGCGGACATGGATGGATTCTACAAAGGCCGCCGCTTGTTGGTCGAGCGCTGCCTGGCTTACTATAGGGTGGCCAGTAGCCCGCGTATTGGTTGTCTGGATCGGAGCTTGACTACTATATCCAGACTTTATCCCCTTTCTTGGGGCTTTTCGTGTTAGCCTCGCCGGAGGTTGCTCCGGGACTCTATGTTGGCCTTGGGAGGAGCCGAGCCTCATAGTTACTGTAAAACAACTGAAGTGTAAATGCAAATAATTGGTTAATTGGGTGTAGGGTAATTTCCCACAGACGGCGCCAGAAAGTGTTAACGGAAATTTTGCTCAAGGTGAGGAATCTCAGTTAACACCCTCAAGACCACTACCACGTAGGTGGTGGCCAAGATTGATCGTATATGTTAACAATGTGTTTCGAAATGATCAAGAACAATGAAAGAACAATGATACAGTTTCACATCCAAAAGAGAATAATAATATTTTCTTTATTGAACGTGTATGATATACAAATTTCTCTCTAGTGTATAGTTGAATGTTTGTCGTATGCCTGTCGAATAGTAGTCTCATTTTTTTCATTTCCTTTCTTTTCTATTTATACGTAGTTTGTAGGTCAAACAGACTGATTCTCCCCTTGATTTTCTCCGTCTTTCCCCTCCTTATCGGGCAGGATTTCTCGCTTTAATGTCATTGACTTTGAGTTAATGTCCGAATTGAGAGTATCGTGGTAGAGATCAGTTTGTTTCCTTTTTGGATTTAATTACTTGTTCTGCATTTAGGTAACGTTTCCAAATATGATTCAGTGTATCCCTCATATCATTTCAGCATGATCCTTTATAGAGGTCGTTGAATATGGCATGGTATGGTTCATCAACCAGTGAGGTTGATTAGTGTTCTGACCTTGATATCTGAGAAGTTTCTTCCAGCTTGGAGCCAGATCTGGCTTCCCTTGACCTTTTCGAAGCTAGGTGTGACTGCCCCTGACCTTTCGAAGCTATGTGTGGCTTCGACTAACCTTTTGAATCTAGGCGCGGCCTTTTAGGGACATTCTTCTGTGTCAATCGAGGTACATGCGAGTCTCTGGAGCATTTGCGAGGTGACCTCGACTTCGGGGAGCTTCTAGTTTTGGTGATGCGGGCTAGATCTGATCGTTCCGGGCTCTATCCCAGATGTTTCCGGAGCCCGTCCTTGTTCCTGGGGTGGTATCGCAGTTCAGCTCTGGATAGAGAGGTCTCCTGGTAGAAACTCTTGGGTTTGGGCTCTATCCCGGATGTTTCTGGAGCCCGTCCTTGTTCTTGGGGTGGTATCGTAGTTCGGCTCTGGATAGAGAGGTCTCCTGGAGAAACTCTCGGGTATGGAATCAGGTCTGGGAGGTGGAAAATTTTCCTTTGGTCCTTAGCCAATTTTGGCTATTAACAGTTCCTACGGCGGAGAACGTTCCTACGAAGGAAGGTATCAATACCCCCGGTCCCTTATTTTACACATCAGGCCACACACCCAGAGCCCAATCTATTCAACAGTCTGGATATGTTCACCCTTATTCACCTTATCAGATGCCTCTAATAAGAATTGAAAGGCCCTATCTTTATCCAACTCACTCACTAATGGCTTAACATATCTAAAACATAAGCACTCCCCCTTTATCGAATTGGAATTGAAAAAAAAGCCCCTACTTGAATCATAGTCTGAGGTATATGAGCTATAGACCTTTTGTATCTGACCTCTTTCTCTGCCAATTGACAACTTACTATTTCCATAGAAAGCTGGAAGCTTTCTAACCATAGATTTGTGTACCCAAGACCCTTATCCTTTGTCAACATCACCTTTTATCCACCAACCACCCCATTTTGAAATTGAGTAGCCTTGGAATGGAAACAAGTGACTTCCGAAACCTTGTCAACCTTGCCATTCCCAACCTTGAGACTAGTGAAAGGGTTGCTTTCTAGCACCTCACCAGTTTCCTGACACTTGCCAACTTCAATTGTCACATCTTTTCCATCGTGGGGAATTGCACACTGGTGCAAGTTGAAATCTGGCGAGGAAGATGGTGAAAATTGATCGGTCAAGCCCAGAAACTGTTGCAACCATGCCTGAGACACTGGCTATGGATAAACTTCCAACTTTACCAAGAAAGTTTTCTCCTCCATAGAAATGTTAGCCTTACACAAATTCAACCAATCTTGAGGAATCAAGGCTAAAGTTTTTCCTTTGTCCAGCCTCAATCTTAAAGAGGTTTCCCTTTCAATCCATAAAAGGAACTTCGATCTGTCTACCCAATATCATAAAAAATGACTCTTCCCAACAACTCATAGAAACTCCATAAACATTGATCCAAGTCAACTTTTGTTGGTAGTCCATGCATTTGACCACCTAGATATAGATGAAAAGCAATCTTCCCAAAAAAAAAATTGACTCTTAAAGAATCATTCCTTCTCAACTTCAGATGCAAAGCACCAGACTATCCACTTGTCTCCCAAAATATGGTGACGATAATGAAAACTCCCTACTGCGTAGTTGATCACGCCAAAATTATTTTATATTTTGGCTCTCATATCATTATCTTTTGTCTCAGTTTCGTGTGTTTTTGTGTGCCTTATGGCTTTTTTATTGCAATTGCAGGCATTTGGTGCAAATCGGGCCATGAAATCGGAAATCGGGATTTTCGAGAGGAAAATAGGCAAATTAGTGCGAAAAGGAAGAAATTGAAGGCCTTAGTTTGCATGTTCTACACGGATATACCCGCGCACTACTCACTCACTGGAGAAGAGGATTATGAGAAATCCTCAATGTGCGGGTACTGTACGGGTACCTACCCGCACACTACCCGCACAGTTGCACCAATTAGGAAGCAAATCATCATGGAAAAGAAGACTGCACGGGTACCATACCCGCGCACGACCCGTACAATACATATATCAGACATGCCACATCAACATTTTCAGACCTAATTTTGGAAACCCTATAAATATATCTTGTTCTTATTTCGAAATCTCTCTCTTCCACTTTTTACCATCCTTTCTAAGAACATTCTTCCATGTCACTTACATCTCTAACCACTAACCTAGATCTAGGAATCTCTCTACCCAATCTAAACCCATTCACATCCATTTCTTGATTCACTATTCAACAAAAGACACTTCGAGATTGAATTAAAGCTTGAAGGAAGGAGAATCTCTACATGAGTCTTCTCTATCTCTCTTATCCTAATTATTTGTTTATATTTGTCATGAGTAGTTAAATATCCCACTAAGGGATTGGTGTGAAACACTTGTGAAATGTGGGCTTTGTACTGAACTTTATCTTTATATGAATCTATCAATTATGTTTCATTCTTTGGTTTTA
This sequence comes from Dipteronia sinensis, assembly GCA_033220585.1. Taxonomy (NCBI): domain Eukaryota; kingdom Viridiplantae; phylum Streptophyta; class Magnoliopsida; order Sapindales; family Sapindaceae; genus Dipteronia; species Dipteronia sinensis. The sequence continues at coordinate 16,691,486 of CM065642.1, forward strand.
TTGATTTCAAGAATTGATTTGTCTTAGTTTGTATCTAAAAATACATTTTAAACCTGTGCCTAATAACCTCAATGTCTATATGAAAACATAAAGACTTAACTAGATAAAGATATGCAAATATAAACTCTAGTTATCAAACAAATGCCAATCAACACTAGTTGTCATTAAACATGACAAGGACAATAAATACAACCAACAAATATAATTAAAGAGTCCTAATTAACTAGAGGGCAAATATGTCCTAAATGCAAGCTATCACAATACAAACCCTAATCATGCAAAGGAACTTATAACAAGATGTAATAAATGAAGTCCTAACATTTAATCAACTAATAAATGCAATAAAAACATCGTCTTGGAATGTTTAAACAAATAACAAAGATAAGATTTTTGTTTAACTTACCAAGTCAACTAAAGATGAAGACTCATGCCTTAATGATGCTTAATGCTGCATGAAGGATGGTAGGTTTTGGGTTTGGAGATTATGAAAGACTTTTGGAGCTTCTCTCACTAAGGGAAGTATTTTCTCTCACTAAAAATGGGTTCTTGAACCTCTAAAAACGAGTTGAGGAAGAAGAGAGAACATATATAATAGGGCAAAGCAAGACTACGTCGTTTTGAAAAAAAATGCACCTAGAAAATGCACTGTGCGCTTGTATTGCGCTTGTCGACAAACGCACGACTCACGCAGACCTACTGCCCGAGATGCGCTGGTGTGGCGCTGGTCGAGCAGTGCATGACTAATGTTGTGCGCTGGTTATGCGCAGGTAGAGACCCGCTCATGGACTCGCGCATTGGGTATTCAGCACCCCAACCTGATTTTCAAACAGCTCAAAACATGACCAAACGATATCAAATTATATCAAATAATATACCGTTGAAAATGTATGTATGTCTAATTTCTACTCCAATTACGGAAAGAGGTTTTGATATCTGTAGAAAGAGATATAGTCATTTGAGTGACTAAGGGTCAGATTTGGACAGCAACAAGATTGCTCAAACTCGTGGTATAAGACCATGTAACATAATACTAATCTAAGAGAGGGTAAATGGACCTCTCCAGTGGTCACACAACGCGCTTAGACAAGCACACCACAGTGCAAGCACAAACGTTTCCAAACATCGTTAGAAAACGAAAGCATAACACACAGCCACACTTAAGACTAACAAATGAGTGCAAATGTGAGATATGTAATGGATGCACACATATAAGCAATGAACAAATGCATGTCAATTCAAATGCATGTTAGTATGTGTGTGTGTGTAATTAAATCTCTTCAAAGAGTTAAGTCTAGTGATGTACCTTCTTGAAGCATTTTGGGATGTCTGGAAGCATGTCAATCACAATCACCTAAGCTACTCGTTACATCACAATCTTAATGTGGTTTGTCATGAAATAAACCAATAATAAATTGAGGTCCATACAATCTCCCCCTTTGACTTTTTCATGACAAAATCACTGATCGAACTATTTTATATATATTTTAAGTCCCCAATTTCCTATCATTTGTTCTCGTTTTCGAGCGTATTTTGTATATAATGTGTTTGTTGAGCCATGTGTAGGTACATATTCCCTACATTTTGGTTTTGAGCTTAAAGAACAGTTTGGGAGGCAAAAACGTGCCGAAAAGAGAATAAATTGGAAGATTCAGAGTGCCACGCCTCACCGTTGACACAGACCACGACACGATCTAAGCCTAGCCGTGTTCCACGGTTGATCCGTTGCCAAGCCAGATCGCGACACCGAGCCCGTGGCAGAACCCCCTCTGAATTCCAGCAGCTTACGGAATGAGTGCAGAAAAGAAGACATTTGGCTGTCCGTTTGGCGGTCACCACAACCGCCAGTTTCGACCGCCGTTTTATGGCAGTAGGTTCCAGAAGTTCAGCGGTCACACCATGACCGCCGTTTCAACTGTTGTTTTAGTCCTGAAGAACACCAGTAATTCGGCGGTCAGAAAGGCGGTCACCTCAACCGCCGATCGACCAGCGAGAGGTCAATTCTGGCAAATTTTTAGGGGCAGTTTCGTCATTTCACCATCATTTCCAGCCCTACCCTCCCAACACTATATAAACACCCATTTCTCTCCTCTCTTCAGATTTCTTCTTCCCCAAAAACTTCATCTTCTTCATCAACCAAGAGAAAGAGAAGCTTTCAAGCTTCCATGGAGGTTTTCCTCCATGGAAAGCTCACCACCACCATTTCTACCCATCTTTCCCCACATTTGTGAGTAGATTTCATGGAGTTAGGAGAGGTCTTTGGACCAAATTCGGGCAAGCAAGGATGGAGCTCTTGGAGGGGTTCTTCAAGGGTTGTATCTAAACTCATTCTCCATGTATATCTTGTTTTCCATTTGTGTAATCCCCATTTGGGAATATTTGTAATCCTACACTTTGGCTATTTATATATGATGATTCTTATGTTCATTTGAGTTTTGATTCATTCTTGTGATTATTGAATATATCTCATATCTTGAAATGCTTATGTATGGAGATTGGAAATTAATATGTGTTCATGAATGGGATTAGGAGTAGATTAATGTAATTATAGGAGTAGTTGTAATCAAATGTCCCATTTGTGTGTGTATATTGATGGAAGGTCGAATTGCATTTGTATGGATGGGTTTGAGTGAATTAGAGTTAGGATTGTGCTTCAGGAGGGCCATCCGGGCATAGTCTTGGCTAAGTAGCTAGGAAGAATGAATGAACTTGTTAATTGCCATATTTAAAGAGGTTTGGTTCATTGTTTTTGTTATATATTGGACTTTGGCTACTCCTCATGCTAGGGGCTCTAGGTGAGTTGTGGTTGGAGTTACAATAATTGGGAATCCGGCTATTTCTTGCTCTAGGGGCTCTAGGTAAGTTATGGTTGGAGGAATAATTACTCTTTCCACATTCATTACACCTAAAGTTGCCATTTTACAATTACCATGTTAGTATTGAGGCTCAATCTAGCATTGGTTTGTAGAATCGGTTCACATATGTTGGTTGCGGTTTCGTGTTTGAGAGGCTCTCCACACATTCTTCAACCGTTAGCTCTATGAATGGGTATAAATCAGATTGAGGCAAAAACAAACCCTTAACTTGAGTGGATGCGCTTAATTGGTTAACAATCTAATCGATGTGCCTTTGTGTTTGGTGAGCTTATTGTCCCATTTGTGTCCATTATCTTGCATCTCTCATATCCACCCTTTTATTATTTCTCACTTAATCAACATTCTCACCCTTCCACATTCTCTTGTTTATTTCTACATTTGCATATTTTCATTTTCATTTTCATGCACACACACACAACACCCTACACACACCATTCTCACCTCATTCACATTCTATTTACATTGCTTTCCCTAAACTCTAAAACTTGAAACGGTTAACAACACATCCCTGAGGAACGATACCCTTGCTTGCACGATGTACTAGTTTTATTTCTATATATGTCTTTTGACTCGTGCATTATAGCAAGGTTGATTTTATAAATTCTTGATGATATTTTCAATGACACAAAAACCTATTCGTCAATCACCACTCACAAACATTCCTCTCAAATCAAAATAAAAGCTATTGGTTAACAAAGAGTATTCTACGTTATAATAAGAGAAACCTAAGATCTAAGTCTTCAAAGTCTTCAATCTCTTCGTAGATCATTATATCTACACACAATAGCAAGACAACACTTTCCAAGAACAAGTGCATGTGAGGAGTTCAAATAGAAGCAAAATAAAAACAAGCATTTGCATTAAGAAGACAGTACAATCAATTTAATGTAGTGCAATGCAAAGCTCCCCCTAAATGGTTACTCTCTCTCTAGGCTTCTACCCCAAAGCATAAACAATGCCCCCCTATATCTCTCAAGACTTCTCCCCCTTTTTGTCATGAGATAGGCAAATGCGCTCCCCATATCAGGTTGCTTTAGCAAAGATAGATAATCACACAAAAGACAATTGCATAATCATATACATAAACTTTATGCAAATTAAATAATTGAGAGAGATTCAATGAGTTTTATTTTAAAGAAAATGTGTGAAGTAGTAGCTTTGTATGCAAGACATATAACATCAAAGTTTAAGCAAATGGTATTTGGCAAAGCGAACATCAAAAGGGCTTCCATAAAAATTCAAACCAATTTGTACCCTTTTGTCATAAGTAAACAAGATATAGTTTTCCGAAAAATTTTCAACACACAAACAACTATGTCAATCTTTAAGGGCTAACCAAGACATTGGATCAAGATCTCCTATTAGATTTTTTCGAATAAAATATCTGTATGATAGTAGTCTTGTTTAACCATTAAGAAGAGAGAGAAGACTAATTTGGATATAAAATCCTTATTGATTAGACTTCTCATTTGCATTCACACACATTTGCATTAAAGCAATCAAAAGCATTTCATGCATATCATTTTAAGCATTTCATGCATATCATTTTAAGCATGTCATAAATTCAAGTTCACATGTCATGGGGATAAATTGTAGATCATTCAAATGTACTTCCCAATCAAACCTCCTAGTTCAAAAATGCATGTTTGAATATAAATGTGACATGGATTGGAAACAAATCAAGGTTACACACTTATTGAACAAAAATACCATTTAATCATATATGTGCAACCTTGTATCTCAAGCAATTAATAAAGAGGCATAAAGTAGATCAACTTTTTGCACATTTCAAAAATGCAAGTTCGCTCTCTTTACTTGAGCTCCCCAAATGGGGTCAAGTCCAACCAAGTCAATGGGAGGCAAGAGCCCCTATAGACCTACCAAGTCCATTAGACCTAGTTAAGTCTATGGGTGACATGTTAGCATAATAGCATGCGGGTTCATCTTTTCTAATCCACCTATGTGATACATTTTCATTCCTAGTGGTCTTAGTCAACATGTTACTGGATTTCCTAGGATCATTTTCTTTAGATTTCCTAGGCACATGCATATTGGCTCTTTTAAGTTTATTCCTCTCCATCATGCTTTCAACTCTACATTTCTTAATGTACCTATGGTAATTTGTCCTAATATGCCCCTTAACACCGCATAAATGAAAAGTAGGTATAAGAGTAGAAGTCATATCATATCCTTATGAGATCATCGGAGACTTGTCATGCATTTGATGTCGCCTTTGGTGTTGAGCCGGTTCTCTCCTTCTTTGTTGTTGAATCAGATTGCTGTGCTTCCTTGGTTGATTAAATCTTGGTTGAGCAAGGCTTGGGTGTAAAGCTCTTGGATGTTGAGGTTGAGCTTCACCCTTTGTTGGCATCTTCACTTGGCCACTCTTGGATGACTCTCCAAGATCAATCTTCCTCCTAGGATGTTGAGGAGGTGAAGCCTTGCATTGCCTTGAGCTTGAGGTTGCTTGAACTAAGCCTTCTTTAAGTCTTCATTGTACCTCATCTATTTATCCTTGACAATCATCAAGGAATTCACTTTGTTGGCAAGTTCATCCTTCGTTGCCATTATCCTTTGGTGGCAATCTTTAATCTCCTTTTCATATTTGGACACATCAACCATGTCCATCATTAAGGAGTCATCTAACTTGGCCTTTAGTTGAAGATTTTCCTTCTTTAACAAGTCTTCACTTTCTTTGACTCTCCATCTAAGTGAGTTACCTTGGTTGAAAGCTTGAGATTCTCCTCATTCAGTTTTTGAATCTCTCTTTTCTTCTTCAACCTAGAGTCTTCAAAGTACTTGATGAAGCCTTCAAGGCCCATACCTCCACCAATCTCTTTGTTGGAGTATGATGAAGTGTTCACATCACTAGAGTCATCACTAGTGTCACTTGTTGTCACATTGACAATACTTCCATAAGTAGCTTCATCAACCACACCTCTAGCTATTTTATCTTTAATATGTCCTTTAGAGTTATAACTTAAGGCCTTGTTGCCTTTTTCTACATTTTCCACATGGGAGGCTCCAAATGCCATGTAGTTAAATGCAAGCTCCTCATCACTAGAGAAATCTTCTTTACTTCCACTATCACTTGATGAGGTGGCCAACGCCTTTCCCTTTCTCTTCCTCTTCACGTTACCACAATCCATGGAGATATGTCCAAAACCTCCACATTCAAAGCATTGAATGCCTTTTCTTGTAGGCTTCTCTTGGCTTGGCTTGGCTCAATCTTCTTGAAGTGGGTCTTCTTCTTCAAGTCATTCTTGTAAAGCTTTATAAATTTTTTAGATTTCTTCACCATTAGAGCCATGTCTTCATCCGAGTCATCATCCTCTTTCTTACTCTTGGAGGACTTCAATGCTATTCCTTTTTTCTTCATTGGAGGTATAGATGTAGGTGCCCATCTAGATTTATAGGCAAGTAGCCTTCTAATCACTTCACTAGGCTTCATAGTCTTGAAATCCTTGTTTTCTTCAAGAGCCGTCACTTTGGATTCGAATCTAGCTGGAAGTGACCTCATGATCTTTTAGTTGATCCTCCTATCCGAGTACGGGTCACCTAGTTGATGGCTTTGATTCACGATGTCCATCAACTTCACTTGGAAGTCATTAAAGAACTCATGCTCCTTCATCTTGATCATCTCAAATTGTGCTTGAAGAACCTAGTTTATGGCTTTGATTCACGATGTCCATCAATTTCACTTGGAAGTCATTAAAGCACTCATGCTCCTCCATCTTGATCGTCTCAAATTGTGCTTGAAGAATTTGAAGCTTGGAATCCTTAACCACTTCGGTTCCCTCATATGCCGTCTCTAGGATCTTCCAAGCTTCTTGTGCAGTTTTGGTAATTTGGATGAGTATGTATTTACTCTCATCCATTGCACTAAAAAAAGCATGCATTGCTTTATTGTTCCACTTCGAAGCTTCAAATTCTTCGGAACTCCATTGAGACTTAGGATTGGAGACTTCACTTCCATCTTCGGTGGTCATTGTTGGAGGAGTGTAGCCATTTTCAATTGACATCGAAGCTCGGTCATCTACTTGGCAAATATAGGACTCCATCTTGCCTTTCCATGAGGCATAATTGTCCCTCTTAAGAAGTGGTGGTCTCACACTCGACACTCCCTCTTTACTCCCGAAATCACTTATAGTTTTTGGGTAATATGAATGCAAATGAATGCAACAAACAAAATGCACACAAATGCAAGACACACACAATCAAGAGCAATGATCACCTAAGTATGTATAGGAACCCGCTCTGAAACCAATTGAAAATACACTATAAACGTGTGTCTAATAACCTAGAGGGGGGGGGGGGGGGGGGGGGGGGGTGAATAAGTTTTAATCAAGTTAATTATAAATTTTCCTTGATTAGTCAATATTAAAAATTCACTCAATAAACAAAAAATATAAATTCAAGTATAAATGCGGAAATTAAAAGACACTTGATTTTTTTACGTGGAAACCGATCAATAAGGGAAAACCCATGGGCTATCCTTCTAACCACACCGATCATCAAATCCACTATTGTAATTATGTTTACAACCTAGGTTGACCTCTAGTCACACCATTCTCGGTCACTAACCCACTACTACTACCCAACGGGCTTTTATAGTGAATTCTTGATCACTTTGCTTGCCAACCACACCTTGGTTGCAAGACTTAACTTGTTTGTGCATTACACCTTGTAGTCATAAGACTTAACTCTCAAGAAAAGATCAACAACCTATATGAATATATGAATATTCAAAATGCAAATAATGCTAGGCTACACTAAATGCTTATCTAAGGATTATATGATGTCAATAAGTACAAATCCTAGATATCAATGTCTATATGAAAATATAAAGACTTAACTAGATAAAAATATGCAAATATAAACTCTAGTTATCAAACAAATGCCGATCAACACTAGTTATCATTAAACATGGCAAGGACAATAAATGCAACCAAAAAATGCAATTAAAGAGTCCTAATTAGCTAGAGGGCAAATATGTCCTAAATGCAAGCCTATCTGATCAGTATCTTATCTCTACTCAATTTAAAGAAAAGTTCATTCACTGGGATCGGTGATTCAATTGTTTGAAAACTAATTAACGTGGTTGAAACCTAATCTAAGTGCATGAAATCTAAAAGGCATAATGCTTGTTTTGATCGAAGATGATTAATCAACTAGATTGCAAGATAAGTAAATTGCTAATCCTAAGTACACACAAGAAATAAATATGGAAGGACATTAGGGAATTAATGTAACCTAATTAAACTACTCAATGCAATCCTCAAGTCTCATGAAGTTCTTCAATCCAATTGTTAGGGCTTGTTTTGTTAAACCACGAAGTGCTTAAGCCTTCCCACTACTCACACATGGTCATGTAATGAGCAATAGTTGGAACAAGTTTTTAATTAAAACTCTAAGCCAAATTAACATAGCATGGTCATGCATATGACAATCCTCTCAATTATTAAACTTATAGTGAGTCCTAAATGGGATGGTCACCCGCACTTAGTCCTCAATCCCATGGATAAACTACCTCTAACACACACATCCATTGCGGTCACAAGTGCATACGAGTAAGAAGATTAGAGCAAGTATTGCAATAAATGAGACTAACAATGAATTGAGTTAAAAAGATTATACCTTTGGATTACAAGAGTTGTTCAATGTGTTACATCAATCCCCCAACTTAGAAATTAGTTACACATCTCAAAAAGAAAAGAAAACATAGAAGAGTTAAGGAAGAAACCAAGATGTGTCATCCAAGCTCCTTGACTTGTAGGCCACCTCTTCTTGCTTCAGTCTTCCAAGATGGACGGTAATGTAAGGGAAGTAGGGTGTGAGGTTGCAGGGAATTCTCTGTGTGTGTTAGAGCCCCCTCACGAATTTATTATTGAGAATTTATATGGGAGCCAAATGGGCCCACCAATCGACTTAGGAAGTCGTGATGGTGTGTTTTCGCGGTCATGAATGTCACGGTCGTCCATGACGGCATTTCAACCGCGACGTAGTTTCATTTTCCAATTCGTGCGAAAGCTTAGCAGCAACCTCAGCGGCACTTTATACCCGAAAGTTGCTGTCGCGCGTAGTATCGCGTCATTTCCAGGTTACAGATGGGTAGCGACACTTCGTCCTCCATTTAGCTCATTCCCTTCCACGCGTCCTTCGCGACACTTCCCTCGCGAGAGTTGATGTCGCCTATGGTGTCGCGCCATTTCTAGGCGACAGCTGGGCCGTGACTCTCCTTCCTTCAGGCATAGTTTCTAATTTTTCACTTTAGGTCCCAATTTTAATTCATTTTCAACAATTGCCCATGCTACCTAAAAAAAACCTGCAACCAACTCATTGAGCCATCAAACACTCGATTTTACTCGAGAATTAAGCAATACGCGTAGGAAGGGGGACCCAAAATCTAGTGTTATCGTGGCTTGATCAACACCCCCAAACCTAGCATTTTGCTCGTCCTTGAGCAAAACCGAGACAACACAAAAACAAACACGAAATTAAACAAACATGACTCGATAAAAGTAAAACCTTAAGACACATAAAAATTCGAAAGCCGCATTTTTAACTGGTGGTGAGATGCATTGGAGTGTGAATGAGAGGAGTAGACATATGCAAAACATCCTCAACAACCCAAAGACACTCACGGGACACTTGTACCGCACGAATCCCACACCTCAAAGTGCTCTCATATCGGAAACTACCCACTCTCACACCTCGAGTGTAATTCGCTTCGACTCTAAGCCTCACTGGGATATCCTCTTTTCTTTCCACTCAGAGCCCTAAGTTCACACTCATGCTAGGTATGCAAAGGTAGAGTTATGCATAGGAATAAAATGCTTTGAATACAATATAAGAAAGGAAACACCATATTTATGTGAACTACCCTAGGAAATAAATCAAATGCCATGGACGTGGAAGATCATGCTTCAACAAACATTCCCAATCTAGATTTCATCATAGATCAAATAGGTCTTGCCTTTTGGTTAAATGGGGCCATTGGGAGAGATGTGGTGAACAAGGAATGGGAAATGGAATTCAACAGTCACCAATCATGTTAACTTATATGACACACCTATACACTTAGCTCTACTTTATATTAATTTGAACACTAGCGTCTAGGCTTGAATTTCACATAACTTGTGCCTTGCAACTTGTACCCTATTTTTTTCGAGTACTTTTCCTTTACAAATCGCGACTCTTTTACCCTTTTCCTTTCTCTTTTCATTTACATTTTTCACATATTACAATTTAAGCTCATAAGTGCACATTTTTCGCACTTCCCACAATTGTGAGTCATTTGCCTTTGCACATGACAAATGTAGCCTAAGTACACGCTATCTTACATATTAGAGCTTCTTCACCCTTCAACCACTACACTACACATCCTAACACGATTGGCAACAAGGGTAGGCATGTGTTTAGGTTTTGGCAATATGGTTATCATGTGGTTCCAAAGGAAAGGGAAGTGTTTGGCCTCAAATTTGGCTTAGGATCACACAATAGGGACAAGGAATGTGTTTAGGCTTTTAGTAGTTGAATGCACACACATTGCCTAAAATCATTTCCACAACTTCATCTATCAAGGGAATGAAAGTATCCATCAAGAAATCCACACGAACAATGCAATGTAATGTCCTATGACAAATGATGTGCATGTCGAGATATGTGTTTAAAGATAGAAAAATGATACACTCAAATGCGCTTTTTTAGGGCTTGTGTTTGTGAACTCACTAGGTAATCTCCACTATTAGAACAAGGTGTTTGAGCACCAAGTTCCCTCAACTTGAACACACAAGGATGTGACATGCCCATGGAGTGCAAGCGAGACCCTAGAGTGACAATAAGTTGCTCAATCGAGCACATCATGCATACATAAAATTGCCACAAACACACGCTCATAGCATCACACCCAAGCTATTTAAAGTTCAAAAATTTTGGCCATGCGACTTGGACACAAAAATTGAAAAATTGAAAACTTTTTTACTTAAAACAACCGAACGACCGACACGGTGTCGACACCCCCAAACCTAAACTCAACATTGTCCCCAATGTTGACAATGAGAGCCCGGCGGATAGACGCTTAAACCCGAAACACAATAACAAGCACAATATGACACAATAACGACAACATGGCTTAAAAGAGCAGTATTCAATAATGCAAGCATATGGCTATCACATACGCAACCAATTCATCAAAACAAACTCACACCGTTAAACTACACCAAAATGATAATTCGATAAATATAATCCAAGTAATCCAACCAAGTCCGGAAATAGTGATAACAGTATTAATAAAAGGAAATGAAAACGACTAAATTAAACTAATCCAAATACGGCTAAAATAACAAAATACTGGGCGGTGGCGTGGCTACAGGGTACCAGGCATCTTCTCTTTGCCCTTCTATCCTACTGCAGCTGCTGCGCGGTCTTCTGCTTCCTTTAGTGACAACTCTACCGCCATGCGCACCTGAGCATCCTCCTCTAGAATCTGTGGCCCGGCCGAACCGATTGGAACTGGAACAGTTTTCTTCTCTCTAGAGTACGGCTGAAGGCGGAGCTCCTGTCTCAGATCGGCTATGTCCATCCTGAACCCCTCATCAACCATGTTTATCTTGGCCAATAACTGCCTCTCCATGGCCCCCATCTCCTTCAAGAGTGCCGCTTGACCCTCTGTAAATGCACTGAACAACTCAACATTCAAGTCCGCCTGATTCTCCCTGGAAAGTTTTATCCCTGCTAGTAAGCTGTTGAGAGCTGAAAGGCTCTCATCATCCTCCTCTGCAACCTGAGGCTCAGTGCCATTTTCCCCCTCCATGTCAGGCTCCTATATCCGGCTCTTCTGCACCATCACCTTCTTCTACCCTGGCCCTATTCTTCTGTGCTTACTTGGCTCCGTATTGTCCTCTGGTTTTTTCAGCCCTCAAGCTGGGTAGAGGGAGTACCATGTTCGGATCCCAAGGTCAGGATGAGGTTCTTCATCTCATCTCTAGACATGTCCACACTTGCAGCCTCACAAAGATGTGTAATCAAGCTAGGAAACACCATGGCCTCTTTCCCTAAGACATCCTTGGCGGCCTTGTGAATTTGCATATTTACTATTACGCTAATGTCAATGGGGTGCTCATTATATAGGCAATACAGCAGGGCAGCTACCTCATAGGCAACTGTAGTGCGGTGTCCACACGGCCTCATCGAGAAGGATATGAAAATGTGCCAAAAGGCGAGCTCGATGTGGAGGCGGACCTGCTTCAATGGCTGGGACCTAGAGTTCCAGAAGAGCATCGGTTCTGCAACTGGTTGTTGGCCAAAGCTATGTTCATCTTGCAGAAGACCTCGAGCTTCGAGGTCCCCTTGTACATACTGAATGCCCCAGCTGCCTGAGGTGAAAGGGCAGTTTTGAAAAACCTGTTGATGTCAGCTGAATTAATGCTCACCGCTCTCCCTCACACCAGAACGGGACTCCCCAAACTGTAGTTCTGCTCAATCACCCCTGCATAAAACTCTTGAACAATCTAGGGGCAATGACGGGGAGGCCGTTGGACATATGTCTCCCAGCCCCTAGCCTTCACCATCTCTGGAATAGGGGTCGCCCCCAACTCACTGAGGTTGATGCCTCTCTCTGGAATGATCTTCCTCTGGCTAAACATGGCAATCCTGGCTGGGAAGTCTGCATTTTCTGCACAAGGTGGAATCTGTCTCTTCCCCTTATCTTGGCTCCTCTTTAGCCTCTCTCTAAGGTTTGAACCTTCTTCCTCGACTACCCTGGCAGTCTGTTTGGTTCTGGCCATACTGGACACTAAAAAAACTATGTCGCTTCAACTCAAACGGACAATACTATGCGGTATTTTATCTCTACTCAATTTAAAGAAAAGCTCATTCACTGGGATCAGTGATTCAATTGGTTGAAAACTAATTAACGTGGTTGAAACCTAATCTAAGTGCATGAAATCTAAAAGGCATAATGCTTGTTTTGATCGAAGATGATTAATCAACTAGATTGCAAGATAAGTAAATTGCTAATCCTAAGTACACACGAGAAATAAATATGGAAGGACGTTAGGGAATTAATGTAACCTATTTAAACTACTCAATGCAATCCTCAAGTCTCATGAATTTCTTCAACCCAATTGTTAGGGCTTGTTTTGTTAAACCACGAAGTGCTTAAGCCTTCCCACTACTCACATATGGTCATGTAATGAGCAATAGTTGGAACCAGTTTTTAATTAAAACTCTAAGCCAAATTAACATAGCATGGTCATGCATATGACAATCCTCTCAATTATTAAACTTATAGTGAGTCCTAAATGGGATGGTCACCCGCACTTAGTCCTCAATCCCATGGATAAACTACCTCTAACACACACATCCATTGCGGTCACAAATGAATATGAGTAAGGAGATTAGAGCAAGTATTGCAATAAATGAGACTAACAATGAATTGAGTTAAAAAGATTAGACCTTTGGATTACAAAAGTTGTTCAATGTGTTACATCAATCCCCCAACTTAGAAATTAGTTACACATCTCAAAAAGAAAAGGAAACATAGAAGAGTTAAGGAAGAAACCAAGACATCCAAGCTCCTTGACTTGTAGGCCACCTCTTCTTGCTTCAATCTTCCAAGATGGATGGTAATGTAAGGGAAAGTAGGGTGTGATGGTTACTAGGAATTCTCTATGTGTGTCAGAGCCTCCTCACGAATTTATCATTGAGAATTTATATGGGAGCCAAATGGGCCCACGAATCGACCTAGGAAGTCTTGATGGTGTGCTGTCGCGATCATGAATGTCGTGGTCGTCCATGATGGCATTTTAACCGCGACGTTGTTTCATTTTCCAATTCGCGTGAAAGCTCACAGTAACCTCGGCGGCACTTCATGCGTGAAAGTTGCTGTCGCGGGTAGTGTCGCGTCATTTCCAAGCGACAGATGGGTAGCGACACTTTGTCCTCTATTTCGCTCATTCCCTTCCACGTGACCTTCACGACACTTCCCTCGCGAGAGTTGCTTTCGCCTATGGTGTCGCGCCATTTCCAGGCAACAGCTGGGCCACAACACTCCTTCCTTCAGGCATAGTTTCCAATTTTGCACTTTAGGCCCCAATTCTTTCCCTTTTCCATAATTGCCCCCACTACCTAAAAAAAACCTGCAACCAACTCATTGAGCCATCAAACACTCGATTTTACTCAAGAATTAAGCAATACGCGTAGGAAGAGGGACCCAAAATCTAGTGTTATCGTGGCTCGATCACTATCACAATACAAACCCAATCATATAAAGGAACTTATAACAAGATGTAATAAATGAAGTCCTAACATTTAATCAACTAATAAATACAATAAAATCATCATCTTGGAAAGTTTAAACAAATAACAAATATGGGATATTTGTTTAACTTACCAAGCCAACTAAAGATGAAGACCCATGCCTTAATGATGCTTAATGATGCATGAAGGATGATGGGTTTTGGGTTTGGAGATTATGAAAGACTCTTGGTGCTTCTCTCACTAAGGGAAGTATCTCACTAAAAATGGGTTCTTGAACATATAAAAATGAGTTGAGGAAGAAGAGAGAACATATATAATAGGGTAAAGCAAGACTACGTCGTTTTGAAAAAAAATGCACCCAGAAAATGCAATGTGCGCTTGTGTGGCGCTTGTCGAAAAACGCACGACCCACTCACACCTACTGTCTGAGATGCGCTGGTGTGGCACTGGTCGAGCAGCGCATGACCAGCATTGTGCGCTGGTTATGTGCGGGTAGAGACCTACGCATGGACTCGCGCATTTTGAATTCAGCACCCCAGCCTGATTTTCAAACAACTCAAAACATGACCAAACGATATCAAAATATATCAAATATTAGTATACCGTTTGAAATGTATGGATGCCTACTTTGTACTTCAATTTATGGAAAGAGGTTTCAATATCTGTAGAAAGAGATATAGTCATTTGAGTGACTAAGGGTCAGATTTGGACACCAACAAGATTGCCCAAACTCTTGGTATAAGACCATGTAACCGGCCCAATACCAATCCAAGAGAGGGTAAATGGACCTCTCTAGTGGTCACATAACGCGCTTAGACAAGCACACCACAGTGCAAGCGCGGACGTTTCCAAACATCCTTAGGAAACGAAAGCATAACACACAACCACACTTAGGACTAACAAAGAAGTGCAAATGTGAAATATGTAATGGATGCACACATATAAGCAATGAACCAATGCATGTTAGTGTGTGTGTGTGTGTGTGTGTGTGTGCAACTAAATCTCTTCAAAGAGTTAAGTCTAGTGATGTATCTTCTTGAAGCACTTTGGGATGTCCATAAGCATGTCAATCACAATCACCTAAGCTACCCGTTACATCACATTCCTTATGTGGTTTGTCATGAAATAAACCAATAATAAATTGAGGTCCTTACAGTACCCTCCTCTCTTTGCAAGTTGTTTGAGAAATTATTTGAGTAAATTAACTAGGTATACCCTTTACTTGGTTTTCTATAGCTCAATTGAATGGAAGGATCAAACAAGAGTACCTTCCTCAAGTGAGATCCGAA
The DNA here is from genome assembly GCA_033220585.1 of Dipteronia sinensis. Lineage (NCBI taxonomy): Eukaryota > Viridiplantae > Streptophyta > Magnoliopsida > Sapindales > Sapindaceae > Dipteronia > Dipteronia sinensis. Next base: position 16,706,910 of record CM065642.1, read on the forward strand.
CTTAATAATCTCAATCTCTATCTAATCTCAAATGGGTAATTAATTCTATACACTCTAGGTTGATAACTTGTAAGAGATTAAGCACCAATACTATACACTCTAGGTTGGTGACATTATAAAGAGTTTAGTCCCTTAATTTGATAGATGTACATTCATGAATAATCACTTGTGGGTGGCCAATACTATACACTCTGGGTTGGACACCCATAAGGGATATACAACCGATACTATACCCTCTAGGTTGGTTACATTAGGTTTATGTTCATTCATAAGAGTTCTTGCTTTGCCCATTGTTTGCTTGTTGGATCCATCAAGACCTTAGTTCTCTCTATCATATTTTAACAAACATTTCTTATTAACATTAGTTGCTTGTTGGATTAACTAGTTTAATTGTAGTTTGCATTGTAGCTATTAACTTTCAATCAACCGTTGATATTTACCTTTCCATGCTTTGTTTTAGTTTGATAGTAGTTAACTAGTTTTAGCCATTTGGCTTCCCTTTCCATGTGGACTATACCCTAGCTTATCGCTATACTTGTTTAGAGCAATTTCAAGCACATAGCTAAGGTCTTTTATAAATTCTTTGACTGACATTTTCTAACGACAAAAACGTTCTCGTCATCAGTCTTTTACACACGCCGGCAACATAGGAGAAATCCTTCAGAACACCAATGGCATACCTGGCTAGCCATTCCTCTGTATTCTGTTGTCTCTTCCAGGACATAGATAGACACTTCTCCCTATTATCATCCGTCACCACTACAGGATTCACATGTGATCCTTTTCACAACCTCAGTGAATGACCAATAGCTCTGATGGCCTTCCTCAAAGAAACTGCTACCACTCGGGGGCCTTGATAGCCTATTTGATCCTGGTTTCTCAACTGTCTTTCTCTTCTACCAAATGTTTTCGAGTGTTCTAGCCATGGTCCGCAGCTTTCGCACTAATCGGCCACCCGTAAACATGCGTTCCGGTCACCCTCTTAGCCACCTTGAGAGCTTCCTCCAAAGAGTCAAACCGAATAAAGGCGAAGCAACTCTTCCTTAATCTGATCTTTAAAGATATGTAAGGACCTCGATTTTATGATTGGCTTATTTCATGACAAACCACCACATTGGGGATGATTGTGTAATGGGTAGCTTAGGTCCGTATTGGCAAGCTTCCAAGCATCTCCATGACTTCAAGAGCAAAAGGTATATTCACTTGACTTTGTCTCTTGAAGAGTTTAGGTGCACACACACACTTCATGCATGTTTTGTTTATCTTGCATTTGTGTTCTTTATTATTTGTATAAGTGTGCACCCTTTTCTAAAACACTCACTAGCTTACATTAGATATCATATCTTGCATTGTATCTTATTTGATAACATGTTTGACATGTTAATTGTGCTTCATTGTGTGCATCTCACTCACTTCACACTTGCACAACATTCATGTAAGATTGACTTTTGTCTTGGGTGTTAAAAAGGGATTTTTCCCTTTAGCGCTGCCTAGACCGCTCGGCAGGCTTTGCTTGCACCGCGGCGCACGGAGCGGTATTCTCCAGTGCGTCATGCGCGACGTGGACCAGCGACCTGTGCACTTGCACGCACAGCGGTCCCAACCGCGGTGTAGTCCAGACGGTGCACTGCTGTATGTACCGCGGTCTGGACACTTACCTGAGCCGCGGTCTGGCAAGCGGTTTTGACGGGATTTTGGTTCCCAAGTTCAAAACGATGTAGTTTGATCTAGGGCTTCATATATATTCTTCCTTTTCTCTTCTTGGCCGACCAAGAGCTCACAAATTCATTTTTAGAGAGAGGTTAGAGCTCCTAGAGAGAGAAAGCTTCAAGAAAGCTTATTTGACTCTCCAAACCCAAAACCCATCTCCATCTTGCATCATTCAACATCATTTAAGCATGGGTATTCATTGTTTCATGACTAGGTAAGCAAGAACTTCTTTGAATATCATTTATTGTTCTTCTTACTCTAGATTAGGTATTTATTGCTTGATTAAATACCTAGACTCTACTTTATTGCATATTTATGAGTCTTGATAACATGATTGGGTTTGTATTTTGATAGCTTCATTGATTAGGTCATTTTTGCCTAAAAGCTAGGTCATAAATATTCATGTGTGATTAATTGATAACTAGGTTGAGAAATTGTGTTTTAATCAACTAGTTAATGTTCATGAATATTTGATTGTGTTTATTTGTGATAGCTTGCATTATTAGGTCATATATGCCTAAATAGCTAATCCATAAATATTCATGTATGCTTAATTGATGATTAGGTTGTCTTTGTGCATCTAGTCAAGTTTATGAATGTTTATGTGAATTTAATTGACAATTAGGTTGTTAGAATTTCTCTACAACTAATTGAGACCTCATGTGTGTACATGTATGCATTATTTGATAACTAGGATGTTGTATTGCATTATCTACATCTAGTTAAGCATTGTATGTTTGGTCTAACATATATTGTGTTGAGCATTCATTGATTGTTCACTTAGACCTTATACTCTTCATTGAGTCAAAGTCTTGTGGCTTCGGGGTGAAGTTGCACAAGCATTGTAGTCTTGCAACCAAGTTGTGGTTGGCAAGCATTGGTCAAGAATCCATTGTAAAAGGCCTGCGGGTAGAGTAGGAGGTGCTCACGCCAATAGTAGTGCATCAGTGGATATCACTAGGGATTGAACCAAGAGTGGCGAGTGGTAGTGTCCATAGCCTGAGGTTATCTAGAGTGAGAGTCCGAGTATCACTTGAGGGTGTAACATTTTACTCATATAGTGGATTTGAGGATCGTGTGTGGCTAGAAGGATAGCCCGTGGTTTTTCCCTTTGTTTAAGGGTTTCCACGTAAAAATCAAGTGTTATTTATTATTCCGCACTTTACACTTGATTTTGTATGTTTAATTTAATTGGGTTATTTGTTTAATATTGACTAATCGAAAAGTTGGTAATAATCGATTAACAACCCATTCACCCCCCCCCCCCCCCTCCCCCCCCCCTAGATTGTAGACACACGTTAAGAGCTGTATTTTCAAGATAAGAACAAACCCTCCCATAGACATGCCAAATCCACCTTAGGATTTAAATTATCAATGAAGGCTGAAATCAGTTTCTCCCTGAAATCTTTCCTCATCAAAAATTTGTTATTCACTCCATGGCTGAACGATTCCTCAAACCTTCTCCCACCGTGCCACAAAGGATGAGAACTTCTCTCACTAACTTTCTCTCTCCTCATGTTTAATTTACTTACTACAAGCCTCCTTTTGAATGATTTTTTTGTTCTAAAGCTAATTATGTTTGTGTTTCACAATGATATCTATTAACTACATAAAAAGTGTTGAGTTTTCGGTCATATTTGTAGCATCCTTTTTTTTCTTTTAATTTCTTTGAAAGTAAAATTATGGATATAACCCTTAAAGTTTATATAACTACTTAATAGATAGGTCTTATTAAGATTTCAGTTATAGCATCGCTTAGATTTATGTTGGAAGTCGAATGATGAATATAACCCATCGAGTTTGTAGAATTACTTAATAGACAAGTTTTAGTAATATTAACACATCAAGGACGGTATAGTAATTTCCAAAATTTATTTTAATTTCAAATTCTAACACAGTGGATTTTCAATTATAACCCTCAAAAGCTCCTAAATGTTATTGACAAATAGATGCGAGATACACAAAATAAGGATAAATTTGTCTTTTTTAGTTACCACAATAGGAACCGTTTGTAAATTTGATACGTACTTTACAATTAACATCTAACCGAAAAATTCTAATGGTAAAACCTCTTATTACTGCGTAAATACTAGATATTATGAAATTTTTAACAAAAAAATTAATAACTAAGTTTAATAAAATAATATCGAGGTATAATTATATTAAATTGTAAATTAAGATAGGGGATGAAAATATAATTTTTTATGCATTCGATGAGTTGAAAAGGAATAAAAAATAACGTAGGAGTATAAATTTAATTTGTGATAGAACTTGATGACTTAAATATACAGGGAAGTTTGTAATGTGAAAGATAGAAAAAATAATAATAATTAGAGTCCAAGCGGTGGACTAATCTGATAAGAAAGAAGAAAAAAAAAATTAGAAAAACAGACGCCATAGTTATACAAATCACATTACCAGATAAAGATAAGCATCTCATTACCAGATAAAGATAAGAATACTTTTCCCATTTTCAACAAAGATGGATACGAGAGTTTCTATGCCCTTCCCGATTTAGAGTTTAGACAAAGCGAGAGAGAAACATTGAAACGTATGGGTTTGTCCTTGAATAACGGATAACTAAATTTTCACAAAGCTTTTAAATTTTCCCCATTCTCTCCTCTTCTTCCCAACGGATTTTTCTGCATGATTCATCCAGGAAAAGGTTAGTTCTTTAATTTTGCTGTTAATTAGGCTAAAATTTCCAGTCAAATTTAATTGTTTTAACGTCTGTCAAACGCTGAGCATTGTAACTAAAAAAAAGACATAATATCATATTCAAGACAAGAAGGAGAAGAAGATCACATCGTTTAACAAATCAAACGCTAAAGAATCGGAAGACTAAGGTCCTCTTTCGTTTTCAATTCCTTCAAAAATGGTATGTTTCTAATTTTTTGCTTTTTTTTTTCATTGATTTTCTCTTCAATTTAGACAATATTGTTTCTGTGAACATGTATCAACTAGATTGCGAAGCTTCAGAACATCTTGTTTCTTTGTCTAAGAAAATGTTAAATTGGTTTCGTTTTAGTATTTGGCTTCTTATATTTACATGGGTTGTTTAGGATAATTTTTGGTTGTAAATTTTATATTTTGTATTCAATTGTGTGTTCTTGGTGCTAATATGTGATTGTTGTGATTCTGTCTTGTGAATAACAGTGTTGAATACAATGTCTCGTATGTGTACCATGCCTTGTTTGCCTACTTCGATAGAGAAAGCGTCGCGCTCAAGGGTCTTGCCAAGTAATTTCTTTTTGGAAATCTTCAATTTCTTTATAGCTTTTTCGATTGTTACTTTTGATAAAGCTCAATTCTTTTTTGTGTTGTGATTGTGAACAGGTGTTTCAAGGAATCTTCTTTGGAAGAAAGAGAGCATGCTGAGAAACTGATGGAATATCAGGTGTTTGATTAGTTGTTTATGTGGATTTTTTTTGTTATAGTATGCTTACCATTTTGTTTGAGGAAATTGAAATTTCATTTGCTTAATTCTTGTAATTCTTAGAACAAACGTGACGGAAAAGTGAAGCTGCAGTCAATGTTGATGCCCCTCACTGAGTTTGATCATGTGAAGAAGGGAGATGCATTATATGGCAAGTATCATGATACTTATTTGTCATCTCCTTACAGTTATAATGTATTAACTAAATTGCCAAATGGATTTGCTTTGCTTAAATTGTATTAGATGTGATTGTGGTTTGGAAATGGTGGATCATGCTTTGTTCTGGTGTGATGAAGTTTTGGAGGTCTAGAATAACACCAGATTTTGGGATCTGATGGAGAAGTTTAAAGGACTGCCCAATTTTGATTTGATCAGGTTGATTTTTGGGAACGTTAGCAGAGAGGTTTTTGAGTTCTTCTGTTTTGTCAATTGAGCTATATACGTGGAATGGAATTCTCTTGTTCGTACTCGCAAATCTAAACAGACCCTAGATATTATTCACTTTCCAGATTCTTATCTTCACGAATTTCTCTTTTCTTTTGTTGATAATTCAAGTGACTTTTTAGGTTGTTTAAAAGCTGAAAATTGATCATTTATTATGAGATTATTAGTTTCAGTTTTTTTTGGTGACCTTTTTAATACTCGATTTTGAGATTCATGACTTTATTTCATTCAATTGTTTGAGAATGTGTAGGATTCATTTTATTAATTTGTTGCTGGTGCTAAATTGACCGGATGATGGTGTAGTTTGCCATACATGCATGATGATAAATCATTTGTGATGTTTCTTTGCACTGTCCAAAAAAAAGTTGCTAGACAAATTTGTAACTAAATTGAGGCAAGGTTAAATCATTACTGGTTATTGTTAATTGTGACGTGTGGACCATCTAAGCACAAATTTGATGGGCACGCTGTACTGACTATATAGAGTTTACTTGAGTTTTAAGGATCCATAGTATATTTTTTTCATTTGAATGATATATTTACCCTTGAATTGAAAATGGTTTAATTTGAGGAAGAGAAGAAAGTGATGGTATTTACTTAAGAAAAAACAAATGATGGTATTTTATTGACCTATTGGACCGTATTCGAATGAAAAATATATATCAATCGGTGTTTTAGTAGTAATATTGGTTGATAGTTCCTTCTTATTGTTGGATTTTTCCATGGCAATTTAGATAAGTTGAATATTGATGTTTCTTTGTATCTGAAGCAGGAGGAGATCGAGATCGGTTTTAGAAGTGAGTATCTATAACAATGAGGGTCAGGCCATGGTTTTCTTTTTTACTTAAGCTCTTGAGAGGTGTCCACATCACGATTATATTTTGTATCAACAATGAAACCATGTTGTTGGTAGTGTTGTTCATGAAGATGGTGTTTGATATAATATATGGTAAGTATGGTAACCCATTATTATATTTATGAATACTTGATGTTCATGAAATTATCTTTAATCAAATTTGGTAGCTAATTCCAGTATCCCACCCACATGGCACATCTGAATGGAGAGGGGTTTTGGATTTTATATAGTTTATTATTGTGATAAAAAAAATCATAATTACCCAAAAAAAATATAATATGAAGATAAATCAAGCGCATGCCTTGCATGTGCCATCAAACCTAGTACAGTAATGAGAAATATGATAGATGATCGAGTAAGAGAAGGAAGAAATGTTGGAGGTAAGAGATTGTTGACCGGGATGTTTTTAGACATGACGAAACTCGCCCATGCTCCAATAAGTTTTTAATACTAAAGTTGAACAATTAATTCAAGTCACCCGCCCAAAAGTATTAAAGTCTATTCAATCATTACCAACTCAGAAAAAAAAATAATAATAATAAAAGAATAATTCAATTATAGTGTAAAAAATAATATATTATTTATACTGTAATCTCATGATTTATAAGATAGATCTTGACAATTTACATAATAAATAATTTAGACATCATAACATTATTTTTTAGATTTAGTTACTATACATACATAGTCAATGAGTGGTAAGTGAGGCAATTAGTTCCTTTAAAACTAATATGTTTATATTGGTTTTTCCTTCTGTGCTTACTCATTTAAGAAAAATATAGGATATCAAAATCTAAACGTTAGATTCATACCATGGTTAGATTTAATTCTTTAATATATATTTATAAAAAACATAATTTTATATATATATATATATATATATATATATATATATATTAAAGATAAAGATTATCTATAAAAAATGTTTTTTACCTTATCACAAAAATCTTCTCTTTCTATATAAAAAAATTTATTCCTAAGAATTCATTATTAATATATATATATATATATATTTAATGTTTAATAATCTTGTCACCGTCTTGTTAATATATTCTTTTTAAATATATTGAACTTACATAAATCAAGCAACCTAGTTTTTTTTTTGCCTTTTTTAGTTGGCTACAATAACCTTTCAAGATAATAATAACGCTAATGTATAATCAAGAAAATTATGTTTGCATGCATTCTTGAAAGTGATGGTTCTAAAACATACCTGCGAAAGCTTTTAAAAAACATTCCTGGTCCAAAATTAGATATTATAAAAATAAAAAAAAAAGAGCGATGGTTTTAACATGTATTCTTATACACATTTGAAAATAAGGATCTATTAATGAGATCCAAAAAAAGCACAAGAATTTGTTTTTGACAGCCATTTGAAAAGGAAAAAAAAAAACATGTATAATTAAGGAATTTGGATCCTTCTGATCTTATATTTATTCCGACCTAAATAGATCATGTGAATATGTATAATAAATGACTGAAATTTATTTATTTCACTTTTATTATCTTTAAATACAAAGTATTACCATTAATACTTAAGATCATCAGAATATTCAAATCCACAACTAAGATTAAAGACAAAAAATTCATTTTGAGTACATGTGTTGGCAGTTTAAACAATATAACTATTTATACCGATTTTTTTATAGTATCTATCTAACCACCTATCTAGACTAGGTATTTTTTTTTATGAAGCTTTTGTCATTTTGTAGGATTCGAGATGCTGACTTGGGAGTCATTTACCCAAGCTCCAAGCTCGTCCATCTACCAGTTGAGCTACGCACTGAAGGCTTTATTCAATGAACTTATTATCTATAAAAAAAAATTGATATCAAAATTCATAAAAATCGATGTTGTTTCATCAAAATCCTTACTGAAATTAAAATACAATATCCCTTATGAGAGACTCAATATATATATAGTAAAACCTTGATAAATAATCTCGATGCAATAATATTTTTGGCGGGTCCAAACTTGAGACCAATGTGGTAAATTAATAATTCATTAAATTTATAAGATAATACATTTTATAAAAAAACATAAGTCCCACTTGATATATAATGTTTCGAAAAAAAAAAGATATATAAATTATTCATATCCATGTATATCAAAATTATATATATATATATATATATATATATATATATATATATACACACGACTCAATTAGGAGGCCTTTGTAAAATATGATTCCAATGTTACTTATTTCCTCATGAAATTGATGTCTTTTTAGACCTCATCTCTAGCTTTTCTTAGTGTATTAAGAAGCTCTGGTGTTCTTGTATTGCAAGAGAAAATTATGCAATGTGATTATTGCTTTGAGTGCATTACAATACACAATAAGTCCAAAGTTGCAATGTGCATGTAATATTAGTATAATCACAATACATCACTGCTCCACCTCTACACGTATTGTAGCCTCAAATTCTTATCAAATTGTGTTCGTCTTTTGGGTAAAACCGAGTTTTTAACCATTTAAATAAGTTGTGTAGGTTAAAATTAGATATGGAGCTTAATGGTCTTGGATGGAGTTGAAGTGGAGCAGAAAATGCTTAAGTGGCCAAAACAGAAGCAAAAGCGACCTCATAGCGACCTCCACTAGGTCACCTAAAGGTTGCTATCCTCTCTGCTCAAGGGACTCTACACCAGACAAAAAAGCAACCTCAAGACGATCTCAGACAAGTCGCCCCGAGGTCGCTATCTTCTCCGGTTTGGCTTCATCAAACAGTAACAAAAACGACCTCAGACAAAGTCGCTCCCAGGTCGCTACTCACTCGGGTCAACACTTCCTCATTCCAGCCATAGAGTATAACGACTTGCATTATTCAGCCACCATGTCGCCCCAAAGTCGCCCTTTTACCCAGAAAAGGGTACAATATCAAAAAAATTACCTTTTTGCCCCTGGCCTAATTCCTTTCTCTATATATACCCTTACTATTTTGAGATCTATTTACCACTCACTACCCAAGAACTCTCAAAAAACCTCACCTTTTCATCTTCCTCACACATCACCCACAAATCTATCAATAAAACTACCAAGACACCACATTTCCCTACAATCCAACACATCTACCACACCCATACACCACATCCATCGTCACTTCACGTTTTTGGGCAAAAGAGTTGAAGAAATTTGAAGGAGAAGAAGATTCAAGAAGAAGAGGAGACTCTCCATATAGTTTTCTCTAAACCCGTTTTCTTTCATGTTTTGTTTTAGAGTCATGTGTTTACTCTCATATATGTTTTGTATGGCTCTAGTTTGTAACATGAACTAATTTTTTTTTTTTTGCTAAGGCTTGATAAAACCAAACCCTCAAATTTATTGATAAAGACCATCTATTTTATCCATGTGTACTTGTGTGTTTTGTATGGGTATTTTTGAATGCTTAATGGTTTCATGAGACTGATCAACTTGTGAATGATATTTTGTTGTGTGCTATGAACCGAGAGGTGACGCACTCCACGTGTTTGATAAAATGTCCTTTATATATGACTAGTAAGGTAGAGATACATGACACTAGCGTATATGACCCCTTTTTTGTATGTCAAAGTTCTTAATGAATTCATGCATATAGTCTAGGGTCATCGGGAGATAGGCTTCGGGTATGCTTGAATGTAATTTCTATTACTCGAGGGAGAATAAAGATTATTATTGGATACACGGGTCTACAATTCACATTTGTACAAATTGGGTATTTAGGTGAGTCTAGAGCTTAAAATAGAAGAGGGTGAGGTGGATTCTATGTTTTAGCATTTCTCATAATATAGTTATATTCGATCTAATTGTTGTTTTTAATTTACAATTTTAGTTTAAACTTGCTTGAGCATTTTTAATTTATATTAATTGTAGTTCTTTTAAGATCAACATTCTCTTTTTATCATCGTTCAAATAGAAGCTAGATCAATCAATTTTAGTACTAAACTCCTCAATCTTCAAGGAAACGAACTTTACTTACTATTTTGCTACACTCCGGCTTTGTACAATTGCGAACGCCCCCTTTGGAGTGAGTCAATACACAATACTGTACATTAAGTTCAATGTTTTGGAAAAAAAAAAAATACCTTGATAAATTAATTTTTTATAATTAAATGTATAACTTAAAAAATTATTAATATATTCATATCTCGATTAATTAATAAATTTTCATGGTCTCAAAGGTATTAATTTATGGAGGTTTAACTATAATATATGTATATATATAGTTAATGCGTCGTTTGTTGACCAAGAAAGCCCTATTTATGAAAAATTATTTAATAATTAAAACCACAAGTAAACATATTTATGGTTGGATTAAAGCAAGTATAGGTGTAGTTAGATGTTGGTTGGCTAGGCGCTGGCTTACAAAATTACACACTATTAATATATACTTTTATAATTCAAAGGCCATGTTCGCCACATGGTTACATGATAGGATTTGTTGAATTGGACTGTGGATTATAATTAGTATTGTCCCATGTTTACATGCTGCACTACATCTTTTCAAACATCATAACAATTTATTTTTATTTTTTTGATTGAACAAATTTCAAATTCAAAGTAGAAGTTACAATCTTTAAAATTCAAATTCAAACATTGGGGGTTGCAACCTTTAAAAATCATATTCAATTAAGGGTTACAAAACATTAATATGGGGCTACATAAAACTTAAATCAAACATTAAAATAACTGTTACAAAATTTTTTAAACTCATAAATCCTATTTATTCTAAACCCCTATATATATGGATAGATAGAGGTGGCTTGAGTCTAACAAATAGAAATACATACAATCAATCAAAAACATCATACAAACAAAATTATCAAACAAAAAACATCAAACTACACAATACACAAAACTCTTGTCAACTTCAACTTTGAAGACTTGGTATTATCTTCCGGTAATAATATTTATCAAGGGACCAGCTGTGAGTAATATGGGTTATATCTTGTGAGCAATACGAACCAAGCTTAATTTCTTTCATAGAATTAAGCTAGAGGAGGGATGTTAAGAAATGAAGATTAATACAGGTCTAATATGTGACAATAGTAACACATGCCAATAGTCTATATATTGGAAAAGATGAAACATAGCTAGTATCTGACAGAGGACTAATTGGTTTACTAACACGACAAAGATATTTGTTTAAATGGTTGTAAAAAATTTCATTGTTCTAGATTGTTCTTTAGCTTGTATATGAAATACACAGAGTTCTCTATTTTTTCTTCATTTTGTGAGTTTTTCTTAGTTTAAACAAAAACCAATAATAGATAGTTGGAAGACACAAAATATTTGAATTTCTAAACTATCAATGTAAAATAGCAAGAAGAATGATATTACAAACATAGAAATAACTTTTCAAGATAGTTGTTTTTTTTAAATGATTGTTATATGTTACACGACAGTAGCAGATCTTGAAATTAATTAACTGGGAATTGGTTTAAATGATACACAATATTAAATTATTAAAAAAATTAACAAACAAATGCTTTACGGTGAAAATCTTATGTTGGAGTTGTAAAAAATTAGACAACATGAATGGACGGTCTAACTGCCGGCCCTACACAAGATTTTCTCTGATTTCTGATGCTTACTCAGCCACATGTTAAACAGTATGTAAACGTGATGCTGATGTGGCAAAGTGTTAACAGGCTTTGTAACACCTGATCAATACAAAGGTATGCTAATAGTGAGATTGTATGGAACTTATTATAATAAGTCTGCAATGTTATAAGATTGAACAAACACCTGATGATCAAGTTACCTCTCAAACAATTATAAATTAATTAATTGCTTCTAGATTGATTAGCTTCTTGTGGCTTCCGTAGTTAATACAATTCAATTTACTATAAAAGAACAAGCTGATGTCAAATATTTTGTAATTAACATGCATTACATATTTGTTACCCTTTTGTCATCTTTGGGACACTATAGTGACCAAAACCCAACCCAATATTTAAGATGTTGGGAGAGAACCGGGGTGACATGAATTGTGAAAAGGATATTATTGGGATGGAATATTTGTTTCAGCAGCCTCTTTTGCGCCCTCGGAAAATTATATATGCACCCATTTTTTGTATGTACATTCCATTAAATTTAATTAAAACTTATATTCTGTAAACACACTCCACATATTACCAATCCTTTTGGATTTGTAGAAAAATATTATAAAATTATTTAAACAAAAAATGAAATATATATATATATATATATGCAGTCATTTTCTCCTCGGTGCGCATTATATAACTTATATCAATACGTTGCATGTGAACCACTGATTATGGAGAAGTTTTACAAGTGCATACACTTTGAATCAAAAAAATGTAAATTTAATGGTCCACATCCAATACACTGATGAAGTTATATCAGTACGTACTAACTTAAAAATTCATGTATGTATATATATATATATATATATATATATTTGAACATCAAATTTTATTTAGGAACGGCCAAGCCGAAGAACTACAAACGAACTACAAACGAACCACAAGCCAACATGCCAACAACACACTCAACCGCAATTGCTCGGCCTCCATCAGACCAAGACACAAAAAGACCAAACCCCACACAAAACAGAAGAAAAACACACTAGAAACAAACAAACAAGCTTACTGACCCACCATCCACACTGAAACATACCTCTTTGCCACCGAAATCCAAACCCAGAGCTCCTAAACACACCTCTTCCTAGACCTGAAGAAAACAAAAGACCCAAACAATATGCCTGCAAAAGTTACATGACAACCTTTCCAACCCTTTCGTCATCTTCATTTCTCTCTTCTAGACAGTTCCTCCATAATCCCTTTTCCAAGTCTCTATCCTTGGCACTTCTTGATCGTATGCCAAATCTTTTAGAAGAGTAACAACACTTTCTTCCTTTGCTTCTCTTCGATGTTTCATCTTCCAAAGACCCAACACTCCCACTTTCTGTGTCCCCACCATTAACAATAACCTCTCATTTCTGAGTACAAGAACCAAAAGATCTAACATTCCCACTTTCAGCTGCCCCACCATCATGACATTTCCCACTAACTCCACTTGCTTTAACTTCATTAACACTACTCCCCAAACAATCACCTTTCTCAAAACAAGGACCAACCACTCCTTCATTCAAACCACTTGGTCCCACCATACCCTTTTCAACCAACACTACAAAGACCTCCTCCTTTTACGAGCCTTGCACTACTACTTTGTCTTTATGGCCTTCTTGAACACACAAAGGCCATATGCCCTTTTTTACAAGATACTCCTGCAAAACTCCCCAAGCCCTTTTTTGCAAACTTCTCATTCTTTCATCCACATCAACCAGGGAAAGACTGACCAAACCATCATCTCCAAGGCTGCTGCCCATGCCTTTAGAATTTCGATTTTCCAACCCATTTCCTTTGTCTTTAGCAATCGTGCCACCACGATTTCCCAACCCATTTCCTTTGCCTTTAGCAATCTTGCCACCACCTACCCTACCATCCTCAGACCTAAGTTGTAATAAATTAACATTATCACTATGATCCCATACCACCCACTACAGCCTTCCCTAGAATTAACAACACTACACCCCACACATTTCCTTGGAACAAGCTCCAACTTGCTGCAACACGGGCTGTCACCATCCCATTTCTTGGAATAAAATGAGTCCCCATTTAAATCACGATACCCCAACCCCAACCCATTTCCTTTGTCTTTGACACTTTTACCACAGACTTCCCTAGCCTTATCTATAGGCCACATCTCCTTTAAGTTATCATCAATCTCAAAGCATGTCTTCTTTTCCCTGCTATTTCCTTTTTTGAAGCAATCTTGATTCTCCACCTCTTCTTAACACTTATACTGCAAACCCAGCATTTTTTCCAACCAAGAGGAACCAACCCTCTTCCCATCCTCCTCCATCTTCACTACAAACGAACCATCCCCATTTATAACTTTGATCTCATTAGGACAAGGATGATGAATCGAAATTAATACTAGAATTCTACCAAAATCAAAACGGATTCTAGACTCAGTCTCCTCATCCACCAAAAGAGGTTCACCGATCATCCAACCTAAACTCATAAAAAAAAAACTTGTGATTCCAAAATCGTAAAGAAATTCCTGAAACATAGATCCAAACTAATCTTGATTGCGAGGTTAATGAATCGGACCAATTAACTACTGAAGAAAAACAATCATCCCATAAAAAATGACTCTTAATGAAATCTTCCTTCTCAATTTCTGAATCAAAACTCCATAGGATACATTTGTCACCAATATACGCAGAAGAGAACTTAATACCTTTGCAAGATAAACAAATATTGACACTAGACACATCAGAGAACTTATGTAGAATTCTCACAACACTTTTCTGTAGGCACTCTTATAGTTCTCACTCCACTCCATGGTCATGACTTCCCCTTTTCTCTGTCTATCACCATCCAGCTAATCTTTTCAAGAATCCACTCACTTCTGAACCAGCAGCCTGCATGTTTGGGAAAACTTCTTGCCTCCTAAAACCACTTCGATTTCTTCAAATCCCATTCTCTGATTCTTCTTTTGCATTGGGTGCCAGGAGCTTGAGACAACCTCTGTAAAACTACGAACACCCTTCTTTCCATTTTTAAAGGAACAATCCAAAGCGTCACTAACACCCACCTATAGTGAAAAATCAGCTTTGTCCTCATTTTGAGTCTTAAGCATCAAAGGCCTTCTCTTTTTCCAGCCGTATGATGCAACCTTAGCTCTTAACTGCCGGCCGAAAGCAACCATCACATTCACTTTCTTAGCTACAATGGTTGCTTCCTCCACTATCTCGAAGCGAATGAACCCAAAACAACTCCCACAAAAGCTCTTTTTGGAGGAAAGAAAAACATCTCTAACCTTCCCTGAAGGTTTGAAAAATCTCCACAACTCCAACAAATCAATACTAGGACAGATCTTCCTATTGGATGATAATAGTTTCAGTTATTGTAAACTTCTATTATTATCTGTAGGTTGTATAGTTATATTAGAATTGTATAGCTATCATTGTTGTATCTTATCATTAGGAGAGTTTGCAGTCCTCTCAATGTTAACCTCTATTATATATATTTACATGTTAATCAATGAAAGTAGTGTGAAAATTCTACACCAATATTACCTCTGTTTTACCTCTATTATGGTAACAGAGCACTCGGTCTCCACCTAAAACACATATTCTTTTTTTCTCATCTCTTCTCCAATCCAATCCAATCAATGACTGCATTGAATATATGCATCCCTCATGACAGCAGTTCTACAGACCTGCCTCCTGACAACAATTCCTCTTCTGCGGCACCTCACACAATTATTAATGTTACTCCAGCCACTTCAACTGCACTGCGTTCCAATGAATTCCATCTCATAACCATCAACATCTCTTCTCAAGTCCCTCTTAAGCTTACCACCAACAACTATATGTCATGGAAGATTCAGTTTCAGACTCTCTTCACTGGTTATGATCTTCTTGGCTTCATTGATGGCTCCAAGCCTTGTCCACCAGCCAATATTATTGTTAACGACGTCTCCAATGTGAATCCAGCCTACAACATTTGGGTTCGACAAGACCAGCTTATTCTAAATGCTATTGTTGGTTCTCTATCCCCCACAATCATCTCTTTTGTTGCAAGAGGCAAAACTTCAATGGAAGAGTGTATCATTCTTGCAAATACATATGTCAAATCGTCACGAAGGATGCATCAAACAAATCAAAGCTCTTCTCAAAAACTCCATCAAAGGTATGCAATCTGTCACAGATTTTCTTCACTCTGTAAAAGCTCGTGCAGATGAACTGACATTGCTTGGTGCTCCAATAGACAATGATGATATCACTGAGCGGATTCTTGACGAACTTGATGATGATTACAAAGAATTGGTTCGTGCGGTTCAGGCTCGAGACAATCCCATATCCTTTGATGAGCTCCATGAAAAGCTTCTAACATTTGAGGCATCTCTTTAAAATAACAAGAAGATATTAGCACCTGTTCCAGCCACTGCCAATCCTGCTTCTCGGTCTGGCTCGAATTGGCGACCACAACAATATCACAATAACTGGCGTCCATCCTTCCCTGGCAACACAAATTGGCGTCAGTCCTCTTCTCCAGCCAATAAGCCTCCAACAACCAGCAGCAGTCCATCAAACCGTGGGAATTCACAAGCTCCACGCTCTTACCTTGGACGTTGTCAGGTGTGAGGAGTTCAGTGCCACTCAGCCAAGTGCTGCCCCTATTTTCAGATGGTTCCAATTCAGCAGCCTGCTGTCCGACAACATGCTTCAACACCGACTCCTTGGCAGCCCAGAGATTATTATACAGCAGCAGACTCCTCTCACAGCTCTACCTGGTTACTTGATAGTGGAGCATCGCATCATGTGATAGCAGACTTGAACAACTTGTCTCTACATGCACCTTACAGTGGCTCCGATGATGTAATGATTGGAAATGGTTCAAGTCTTTCAATCACTAATATTGGTTCAACATCTATTTGTGCTTCAAATAATACTTTTAAATTACATGATGTCCTTTGTGTACCTCATATGAAAAAGAATTTGATTTCGATTTCACAATTTTATGCTACTAATGCGGTTTCTGTTGAGTTCTTATCATCCTCTTTTAATGTGAAGGATCTTCGTACGGGGACAATCCTTCTGAGCGGCAAAACCAAGGATGAGGTGTATGAATGGCAGGCCTCCAGTCCTGTCTCCTCACCGGTTCTGGCATTTTCAAGTGTCAAAACCTTCTCCTCAAACTGGCATCACAGACTAGGTCATCCAGCTATTCCTATACTACAATGTATTGTTTCAAATTTTAGTTTAGATGTGTCGTCTCCTAAGTCATAAGCAACCATTTTCCTTTTCATCTCTTGTCTCGTCTCAACCTCTTGAGATTATATTTTCTGATGTATGGATGTCCCCTGTTATATCTCAGGACAATTTTAAATACTATGTCATTTTCGTAGACCACTTAACCAAGTATATATGGTTTTATCCTCTTCAAAAAAAATCGAAGGTTAAAGACATTTTCATACGTTTTAAAGCTATTGTGGAAAAATTCTTTAATCACAAAATCATCACTTTTTATACAGACAATGGTGGTGAATTTATGTCTCTTAAAGATTTTCTTGCTATGAATGGTGTCTCATATCTCACAACTCCACCCCACACTCCTGAGCATAATGGGTACTCGGAAAGGAGACATCGTCACATTGTTGAGACGGGTCTTACGTTACTCACTCATGCCTCTCTTCTATTGCATTTATAGCCTCATGCATTTGCAACCGCTGTCTATCTCATAAACAGAATGCCAACCCCTACACTTAAACTTTCATCGCCGTATGAAATTATTTTTGGAACATCTCCAAATTACTCCAAATTGAAAATCTTTGGGTGTCTTTGTTATCCTTGGCTTCGGCCGTATTCGTCTCACAAGTTAGATAACCGATCAACTTCATGTGTCTTTCTTGGGTATTCATTGTCTCAAAGTGCCTATTTATGTTTCGATCCGTTGTCCTCCAAAATGTATGTCTCTCGTCATGTTCAATTTGTGGAGTCAGTTTTTCCCTACAAGTCTCTAAACACCACTCTAGCTCGTCCGACACCTAACTCCATCAGCTCTGCCCTCAGTTGAGCCCTATCAAGGGCTGTCACCGTGTAGAGCTTCCTCTTCCACGATACGCACTTGCCTCTCATCAATGCCCACTGCCGCCAGTCACTGCCACAACAGACCTGCTGCCTATCAGCACTGCTGTGGCACCAACATCTCCTTCAAATCCTACTGCTGCCGCTACTGCTCCATCAGGGTCTGCAACCCCATCTCCACCAACTTCTGAATCAGTTAGTCAGGCCACCAATGTTGACACCACTGCTTCAGTTCCTTTGCAGCAGCCTTTGTCCACAGATGGCGCGCATTAGCTGGTGAATAGCCATCCCATGACCACTCGAGCAAAGAATGTCATTCACAAACCAATTCAGAAGATGAATCTTCACACCCACCTGCAACCATCATCTGAATTTGAGCCAACCATAGTTACACAGGCAATTAAAGATTCTAATTGGCGTCAGGCAATGTCCGAAGAATGTAATGCGCTCATTCATAATGGTACTTGGGAGCTAGTTCCATCCGACACAGCGTCTAATATCGTTGGGTGCAAATGGATTTTCAGGATCAAACGCAACTCAGATGGTTCAATTGACAGATACAAAGCACGTTTGGTTGCTAAAGATTATTTCGAAACTTTCAGTCCTGTCATCAAACCTACCACCGTGAGGCTAGTTCTGAGTATTGCTATTAGTAATAGCTGGTCACTTCGGTAACTGGATATCAAAAATGTATTTCTTTAGGGTCGAATTACAGAGACAGTCTTTATGGCACAACCTCCTGACTTTGTTGACTCAGATCGTCCACATCATGTCTGCAAGCTCATGAAGGCTATTTATGGTCTCAAGCAGGCTCCGCGAGCTTGATACCATGAGCTGCGTCAATTCTTACTAGCAGCTGGTTTCACAAACTCTTATGCTGACATATCTCTCTTCGTACTGAACACTGGTGATAATGTTGTCTACCTTCTTATTTATGTAGACGATATTATTCTCACAGGTAACAACTCAGCACATGTGGATCGTTTTGTTGAAATTTTAGCTCGACTGATTTTCTCTAAAGGATCTTGGTCCTCTCTCCTACTTCCTTGGTGTTGAAGTGGTTCCTCACGAGCATGGTATTCTCCTGTCACAACGATGCTACATTTTGGATCTTCTCGCTCGCACCAACATGACTGGTTCAAAACCAGTTCTGACTCCCATGTCTATAAGTCCGCCGCTCACCCTTTATTCTGGTACTCTTCTTAGTGATCCTTCCACATATCGTGCAACTGTAGGAAGTCTTCAGTATCTATTTCTCACTCGTCCGGACATCTCTTTCGCTGTTAACAAACTATCACAATTTATGCATCAGCCTACATCCGATCAGTGGGATCTTGTCAAGCGATTACTAAGGTACTTGTGTGGAACATTGAATGAGGGAATTGTTATTAACAGAAATTCTTAGGTTACTCTTAATGCTTTTTTCGATGCCGATTGGACTGGCAATAAGGATGATTTTTCCTCCATAAGTGCCTACATTGTCTACATTGGGCGGAATCCCATCTCGTGGAGCTCCAAGAAGCAAAATACTATAGCCCGTTCGTCCACGGAGGCTGAGTATAGGTCTGTAGCAGCCACAGCAGCTGAGCTCAATTGGGTTTGCTTTCTTCTCACCGATCTTGGTCTCACGATACCTACTACGTCTGTCATCCATTGCGACAATGTAGGTGCTACACAACTCTGCTCGAATCCCATTTTTCACTCCTGTATAAAGCGTGTTGCGATTGATTTTCATTTTATTCGGGACCAAGTTCAGTCCGGTGGCTTGCGTGTAGCTCATGTATCTTCCAGCGATCAACTTGCGGATGCTCTAACTAAACCGTTGTCTCGACCCGTTTTTCAGTCTCTTAAGAACAAGATTGGCCTCTCCAGCCGTGGACTATCTTGAGGGAGGCATATTGGATGATAATAGTTTCAGTTATTGTAAACTTCTATTATTATCTATAGGTTGTATAGTTATATTAGAATTGTATAGCTGTCATTGTTGTATCTTATCACTAGGAGAGTTTGCAGTCCTCTCAATGTTACCTCTATTGTATATATTTACATGTTAATCAATGAAAGTAATGTGAAAATTCTACACCAATATTACCTCTGTTATACCTCTATTACTTCCTACAGTCTTTAATGTGGAGAGAGATAATTATGAATTTCAAGTCAAAATTGTGTATGAGAAGCTTCCGCCAAAGTGTGCCAGATGTGGTAGCATAGGCCATGAGTTGGCTACTTGTAGAATTGGGGTGCATCCTTCAAAGCCTAGTCTTCATGGAGACAATATTAATGGAAGAAAAGACAATAATAACATAGGCACTGATAAATCCAAGCTTGTTTACCGTTCGATTGTTAAAAATAACGATATTCTCAATCCTGAAGTGTCTGGAAATATTGCTGAAGATCGTGTAAACGATATGGTTTTGCCTACTTTGAATATTCCTGAACAAAAAAAGGCTACACAGTAAGTTGTACAATCCCCCATACCTGTAGCACCTGTCAATATGGTAATGATTGATTCAAACATTGTTGTGAATCTCTTGGCAGCTACAGAGAGTGTTAAAGATTGTGGAAATGACAAACATGCTTCTAGCCCATTTCCAGTTGAATCCCCTGGAGAGGAGACTGCTACTGGGCGTCCTCATTCTACAGATCAAAATGACAATGCTGACTTAGAGGTGGACCCAGACCCAATCACTTTGATTGATTCAGAGGCCATTGCTTTGATTCAGAGGCAATCTTCTAATGGACCCTCGGTGGATGATGAGGGTTTTGAATTGGTGATTTCCAAAACTCAACGGAAAAGGAAGAAGAACCAAAGAGTTAAAAGTTTAGTTGACTTGGGGCATCTAGAGCCGTCTCTAACTCGAAATTGAGTTGTTTCCCAACCTACTCTTATTTAATGAAAGTCTTATATTGGAATATTAGAGGGATTGCCAACCTCAAGACTAGAGAAGAATTGGCAAACATTTGTCATTTTCATAAACCTGATATTGTGTGTCTCTCAGAACCAATGGTTGATTTTGGTGTGGTTCCGATTTCTTTCTGGAATTCTTTGAAATTGCAACTTGTTGGTTGTAATGATAGACGTACTTTGCATCCTAATCTCTGGTTGTTTTGTTCCATGGATATGCTTCCGCTTTCTATTTTGTCTTGCTCGCAACAGGAAATTACGTTGCATATGGTGATAGACCTTACTCCATGTATGACGACTTTTGTATATGCTTCTACTTCTTACTTGGTTAGACGTGAGCTTTGGAGCAAGCTAGTTGATATCAAAAATATTTCTCCAGATCATTGGTCAATTATTGGTGATTTTAACTCTGTTATTGGCTCCCATGAAAAGCTTAGTAGATGCCCCTCTATCGCTTAGCTTGTTCTGATTTTCAGAAGATGACAGATGATTGTGATCTTATCCATCTTGATCACATTGGGGCTCCATTCACTTGGTCAAATCACAGATATTTTCAGGATTATGCTGAGCTCCTATTAGACATTCCTTAATACTACTAGTTGGCATGATAACTGGTTGGATACTTCTTGCATTGCTTTGCCAAAGACAGTTTCTGATCAATGTGCTTTACTGTTCAATAACCTGAAACCCATTATTTCTGGTGCTAAACCTTTTCGGTTTCAAACCATGTGGATTCATCATAAGGATTTCAGAGAGCTTGTGGTTAATTCCTGGACCTCTACAGTTGTATATGGCTGCCCTATGTTTATTTTTGTTGAGAAGCTTAGAGTCCTTAAAAGGATAATTCGGGTTTGGAATAAAAATGACTTTGGGAATGTTCATGATCAAGTTGTTAGAGCTTGTGAGGAGTTATCAAAAATTCAATGTTACATTTCCATTCATGGTATGAATGAGGAGAACTACAGTAAGGAAGCAGCCGCTAAGGAGAAGGTTTATGAAGTAATTCACTTTCAACATTGTTTTGGGAGAGATAAAGCTCATGTCAAATGGCTCACAGAAGGGGATTGTTGTACTAAATTTTTCCACTCTTATGTGAAGGTGAAAGCTGCGAAATGTAATCTAAATTGTTTGATGATTAATGATTCTCTCTCTACAGACCATGTGACCATTGCTAATCATGTTGTAGATTATTATAGTAATCTTTATAATTCTCCTCATCAACCTTTTGGTATTGAAGACATGTGCTCTGTTAATTCCCAAATTGGTCCTAAGTGACAAGAATGATGATCTTATTTCCATGCCTTCAGCTAATGAAATTAAGGATGCTGTATTTGCTATGGATCCTACTAGTGCCCCGGATCCGGATGGGTTCCCCAGGGCTTTTCTATCAAAAGTTTTGGGATATTATTGGGATGGATGTTATTCACTTAGTTCAACAATTTTACAAGACTGGTTGGATATTTTCGAATGTCAATTGCAGTTTTATGACTCTAATTCCTAAAGTGTCGGTGGCAGATCATGTTTCTCAATTCCGTCCGATAGCAATGGCTAATTTTATTTTAAATTAATTCCAAAAATCTTGGCTGATAGATTGGGAATTATTGCTTCTAGAATAGTATCTCCTCAACAGGTAGCTTTTCTAAAGGGTAGAAACATTAGTGATTGTATTGGTCTGGTTTCTTAGAATTTCAATTTCTTAAATACGAAGGCCTTTGGTGGCAACATTGGCATCAAAATGGATGTTATAAAAGCCTTTGATACTTTGGAATGAAGCTTCCTTACTAATGTTTTGCGATCTTTTGGGTTTCATGAGATTTTCATCAATTGGGTTCAGGTTCTTTTGGAATCCGCTCGTATATCGATTTTAATTAATGGTACTCCTAAAGGTTTATTCTCTTGTTCTCATGGTGTTTGACAGGGTGATCCTCTTTCACCTCTCCCTTTTTTTTGCTTGGCTGAAGAAGCTCTTAGTAGAGGCATTTCTCATCTTCATGCTAATGGAAAACTTAAACCCATTTCTTCCTCGAGAGGTTGTGTTCCCTCTTCTCATGCGCTTTACGTTGATGATGTTTTTGTTTTTTGTAAAGCAAATGCTAGATCCTTAAATAATCTCATGGCTCTTCTTGATTCTTATGATGCCGCTTCTGGTCAATATATTAATAAAGATAAGTGCTTCTTTTATCTTGGTAAGCAGTCTCTTCATAAGGAGTCCAACATTCAATCTCTTTTGGGTTTCAGTACAGGAAAAATTCCTTTCACTTACCTTGGAGTTCCAATCTTTAATGGTAGACCACCTAAGAGTCGTTTACAATCTTTAGCTGACAAGGTTCGATCTAAGCTCGAATGTTGGTTTGGTAAACTCCTTTCCTATGGCGGGTCGTGTTCAACTTGTTAAATCAGTTGTTCAGTCTATGCTGTTATACAGTTTTTCTGTTTATAAATGGCCATCTTCTCTCATTTGTTTGTTGAAGAAATGGACCAGGAACTTCAATTGGACTGGTAGTTGCAAAGTAAAAAAGCTTATGACTGTTTCCTGAGATCAAGTTTGCTGTCCAAAAAAGGAAGGTGGTTTAGGTGTTCGTAATTTTGATGATTTGAACATTGCAGCATTTATAAGTGTGCTTGGAATATGATATCCACAGATACTCCTTGGTCTTCCTATTTCAAGAATAAATTCACCATTTCTACTTACAAGGTTGCTACCAAGTACAAGTGTTCTTTTATTTGGTTTGGCCTTCGTTGTGTATTTCCTCAACTTCTCTTTGATTGTCGTTGGATTATTGGGGATGGTAGATCTGTTAATTTTTGGCTTGACTGTTGGCTTGACAATACTATTATTTCCATAACTAATATTGCAGCTACTGGTTTGTCTTTTAATTTGAGGACAGAGAATATTATTGTTAACAGAAGAAGGTGTATTCCAAGTTTTTCCCTTTCAAATTTTCCCCACATTTCCAAGCTTATTCAGGACACCTGCTTGCCTTCTCATGAGATACCTAGTAAATTGGCTTGGAAACATTGTACTACAGGGGCTTTATGTTTGCGGTATTGCTATAATTTTTTTCGTAAGAAGATGCCTCAACGGTCTTGGAGCAAGTTAATATGGTGTTCTTTCATTCCTCTAAAGTTTTCGATGTTGGTGTGGAGATTAATTTTAGGCAAATTGCCGACAGATGGTCAACTTCGACGAAAAAGTATTTGTTTGGTTTCTACCTGCCAGCTTTGTTCCGCTTTCTGTTGTGGAGAGAGCATTCCTCACTTATTCTTTGAGTGCAACTTTGCTCAACATTTATGGCAATGACTAGCCAATTCCTTCAACACTAATTTCCCTACTTCCGGTAATGCAGAAGATTTTTGGTATGTGATTGTTAACAAGCCTTTTCAGCAACAAATTTTCAATATGTGGTTTGTTTCATGTTTTTATGTTACTTATCACATTTGGAAGACAAGAAAAAAGGTCAGATTTGATGATATGGTATTTTCTATATGTCTTTCCCTTTGTGAGTGTAAGTCAAATATTGCTTTCTTGTGCAAATTATGCCCTGGTTATGTGTTCCCGAATTCTTATGTGTTGGTTTTTAACAGTTTGGGAATCAAACCTTCTTTAGTTAGAGCTTCGAAAATTCCTCATGTCATTTGGTCTGTTCCTCCTTTCAAAATCAACACGGATGGTTTGTCTATAGGTAATCTGGTCAATCTGCTTGTGGTAGTGTTATTCGCATTTGTCACAGAGTTTTTCATGGTTGTTTTGCTATGCCTTTGGGTTTTCGGACAACTTTCTTTTCAGAATTGATGGCTATTATCCTTGTTATAGAAATTGCTTCAAAGAAGGGTTGGAATAATGTTTGGATTGAGAGTGATTCTCTTTCAGCTATTAATTGTTTTCAAAATGATGATTTTCTTTATTATTGGGAGCTTTATTCTCGTTGGATGGATTGTAAGTTCAGGTTACGTAACATACGTGTTAAGTTTTCTCACACTTTTCTTGAAGGAAATCGGGTTGCAGCTTGTTTGGCTAATTTGGGTTTTGCAATCTTCAGAGTTTATTTTTTGGGATCATACTCCTATTGAGATTCAATCCTTTTTGTTTGCTGATTTATGCGGTTTTCCATATTACCATTTTTCCATGTCTTCCTTTTTTGTGTTCTTTTCTTTTCTTTCAATAAATTTTCCCTCATTTTGTCGAGGTTAAAAAAAAAGTTTAAATTAGATTATTACATTTTTATAATAAATTAAAAAAAATAGAAAATAAAATAATTTGAAAGTAACTGAACCAGTAGTTCATATTTATAAAGCATTTGGCTGCCACATGTCAACTAAGTATTGGATGAATCTTGTAATAAAATTCCAATATCGTTATTGAGGTTTTTAATCTCCCAACAATATAGTCATACCCCAAAAGATAACATATTTCCAATTTTATATCATACACATTTCTTTCTTTTAACCTCTTACTTATGATAAATATCTCTAAAAAAAACATTATTCACTTTGTAACTTTCAACAACATCGTTGAACCTTCAATTTTTTTTTTAAATCAAAATCATTTCTGAATCATTATTTATCCTTTTTTTTAAATAATTATTTATCATATCTTGATCATGAATAATATATTGCAATTATTACATAAAAATGGTTTGAGATTTGTTAAATTATTTTTATTTAGTTATTTCTATCATATAAAATTAAAATACATAACAATAAATAGTAACAAGGGTATAATGTCGAGTTACATGTTTTTAAACTATTTTATATTTAAAAAACAACAAAGTTGACATTTTATTCAGATATGATAAAAACATAAAACAAACATGTCATTCAGATTCAGGTTTCAGTCACTATTCAGTTTTCAGTAAAATTCAAGACTGTTCATTCTTCAAACAAAAAAACAAACGACCCATATATTGACTATCGATAATGGATATGGACCCTCCAATATTGATATGAAGACCTTTTATCCACACAAAATCGGGTTATTCTCAACAAAACAAAAAAATCAAAACAAAATCATGCTTATTATGTAACTCCAAAATTAATAATACCATACCATTGTTTTTTTTATGAATTATCACAACATTCAGTAATGAATAAAAGATAATTAAATTTACCACCACATAATGTGGCTTGATGGTAAAAAGCACTCATTCAGCTTGATTATGTCTTAAGTTTAAGTCGTCATAACCGTAAGTTTTTTTTAAAGAGAGATAATTAAATTTTAAAAGAAAAAGAAAAGAGAACAATTGGAATATAATTATATAAATATTTGGATTTAGCTACTATACAGGAACATTACCACTACAAGGTGGTTACAAGGGAGACATTATCCATTTTAGTTTGTTTTTACTTTTAAATTTTTTAATTTTTTAATTTGAGTCATTGGATTGAAATCTAAAGGATATTAACCATCATGTATTGTTAATGTTTCTGTTCACAAACTTTTAAAAATTAAAAATTAAAACTTGATTTTATTCCTATAAAGGAACAAGATTAATTGAGGGCATTTTAAGGTAAAATATATAGACGTATGATGAAGTATTTTATCTCTACTCAATTTAAAGAAAAGTTCGTTCACTGGGATCAGTGATTCTATTGTTGAAAACTAATTAATTCAATTAAAAACTAATCTACGTGCGTGAAATCTAAATGACATAATGCTTGGTTTTTGGAACGAGACAAGTGATTAACTAATTGGCAAATGTAAATAAACTAATTATCGCAAACACACAAAGAGATGAATATGGAGAAAAACGCTAAGGAATTAATGCAACCTAATTAAACTTCTCAATGTAATCCTTAAGTCCTATGAAGCTCTACAATCCTATTATCAGAGCTTGTTTGAAACCATGAAGTTCTTAATCCTTCCCACTACTCACACAAGGTCATGTAATGAGCACTAGTTAGAACTAAATTTTAATTAAAACGCTAAGCCAAATTAAACATAGTATGGTAATGCATATGAAAATTCTCTCAATTATTAAGTTTATGGTAAGGCCTAAATGGGATGGTCACCCACACTTAGTCCTCAACCTCATGTATAAACTAATCCTAAAACACACATTCATTGCGGTCACAACTGAATATGAGCAAAGAGATTAGAGCAAGGAATTCAATAAAAGAGACTAATAACAAATTGAATTCAAGTATTAGACTCTTGGATTGCAAGAGTTGTTTAATTGGTTACATCAATCCCCTAACTTAGAAGATTAGTTACACATCAAAAGGATAAAAGAAAACATAGAAGAGTTAAAGAAGAAACCAAAGTTTGTCATTAAGGCTCCTTGTCTATTTGAGTTCCATCTTCTTGATTCCAAACTCCAATGATGGATGGGTGATGTATGTGTGAGAGTATGAAAGGCTGCTGGGTGGATATTCTCTGAGTGTGACTCATCCTCCTTCTCAAAAAATTAGCATTGGGAATTTATATGGGAGCCGAAATGGGACCACAAATCAACCTAGGGAGTCGTGCTAGCGAGCTGTCGCGGTCTTACAAGACGGCACCACACCGCGTCGACGCTTGATCTTCCTGTTGGAACCCCGTTAACTGGTAACGCAGCGGAAATAGATTTTAAAATTTTTATACAGATCATAATAAATCTGTAACCAGTGAACTTGAGAGCGTAATTATTTTTCCGGAACTAATACATGCAATATGTAAACACAGGAAATTGTAATCAATAAATATATATAAGAAAATTAGAACCTTACCAACGTTTTAAGACTCCTTCACTTTACGATATGCTCCTGGTGTGTACCACTGATCTTCCTCGCTATATCTCGGAACTGATAACTGCGTGTAGACGCGTCACGGTCTCAGGAACTTAAATGGGGGATTCAGAAAGAATGAAGAAGAAGAAATCACTGTACAATACTTGCACCGTACACACTTGCACTACCTTTTAAATTTTGCGTTGATCAATATATATATCATGCACTTGATTTGCGTTCAAAAAAAATTTCTCTCACGCCATCTTATGCAATTTGACTTCACTGAGCAAAAACCAAAAAAAAAACTTAGTTTTGTCTCTTTGTAAGTTATATATATATATATCATCAGGACCATCAGGTTAGGTTTTCAAAAATTATAAAACTCTTTTATCTTTTTCAATATAAAATAGTGCACAGCAAATACCTTATGATGCGTTTTTTCATTTGTTTTTGTTATTAAAATATATATCATATAAATATATATATATATTATTATAACTAAAACTTTTTAATTGATATATTTTCAATTTTAAAACTAAATCTTTTAAAATGATATTTCATATCTTTTATTTTAAAAGATAATTAAATATTTATTTTAAATTTAAACATTTTAAATTCAATTTCAAATATTTAATTTAATAAAATAATCATATAATTCTATTTAAAATCAAATATCAACTAATACCCTCCATTTAGTGATTAATAGCATAATTAAATAATCTTATTATTTAATTTATTTAATCACCATTATTCATTAATTAAGTAATCTTATTATTCAATTAATTCTCGAATAAATACGTGTCACTTTTGTAACACAAATAATTAGACAATCTAATTAATTAACCGTGACCCTTGTTACCTAAATCGATCGGGCTAGCAAGGGGACCTAATGGACCTACAGTATTTTGAGCTCCAATAATCCTCGGAATCATTAATTAAACTCTTTAATTAATATTTCTTGATTATTAACTCTGGTGTTTTCCACTAAAAACTCGAAGCTGCACTCTCTCAACTGTAGACATTTTTACACAGACCGATACAACTCGGTGTCCATCGATATAGCTATTACACATGGTGTGATCCTCCACAGTAGTTTATAATTAGAGCTGGGTCTTAATATCTGTTATACCCCTCTAATTACATATATCCTTTAAGTACCATTGATTCTCTAATGAACAATAAATCCTATTTCCTCACGGAATTAGGAGATCGCTCATATTGTCCAAGCCCCGAATCAACCCTTAAGGGAACTACCATCTACTTCTCACAAGAAGGAGTGGATTCCAATATTATGTACATACCTTCCCAGCCACAAGCCAAACCGCAATCCCAACATACGGAGCATATTGATCAGGAACTACATCCGATCTCACCCATGGTATATCAAAGACCACGATCTAATCTGAAGGAGTCGATAAGACACTCAGGATTAAGATCACCCACATATAGCCATCATTAGTTGATATATATGAATCTCATCAGTAAACAGATCTTGGTGAGAGATTCAAATAGATCATGACCCAGTCCTATATGATCACATCATACAAGGTGCCTCTATTCCCATATCTCATATGAATGATTCAGGATAGAATCACCGTACATTACGGAATGGACCGCAGCTATAGATTAACCACAAATAAAGTACCCAGCTTTATTTGCTATCTATAGACTCTTTAGATTGCACGTATCTTACTGTATCCATCTGTATATGACACTCATATACACAGTTCGAGATTACATCCGGCAATCTAGGATGTTAATATATGCACAAGTTATAAAATAAACAACACAACAAGAATGAATTGAATTTTTCTTTTTATTTATTTCATAAATTCATTTACAAATTACATCTTTAGGGCATAAACCCTAACAATCTCCCACTTGCACTAAAGCATGTGAGGCATGTTTTGTAACCCTAGACCATCTAGGTGACCCGAAAACACTTTAACTAGTAAGGTCTTTGTAAATGGATCAGCATGATTGTCTTGTGAGACCATCTTGGTGACGATCACATTTCCTCTTTGCACTATCTCTCTAATGAGATGATACTTTTTCTCTATATGCTTCCCTCTCTTGTGGCTTCTTGGTTCTTTGGAATTAGCCACAACACCATTATTATCACAATAAAGTGTGATAGGCTTATCCAGATCTAGAACAACTTCCAGATCACTTAAGAACTTGTGGAGCCAAACAGCCTCTTTAATAGCTTCACAAGCGGCTACATATTCGGCTTCCATGGTGGAGTCTGCAATGCAAGATTGCTTTATACTTCTCCACACAATGGCTCCACCACCTAGGGTGAAAACTGATCCATACGTGGATTTCCTAGAATCCCTGTCTGATTGAAAATCAGAATCTGTGTGTCCTAACAGGATCAAATCTTGTCTGGAATACACTAGCATATAGTTTCTCGTTCTCCGAAGATACTTGAGAATAGTCTTGACAGCAACCCAATGATCTAATCCTAGGTTGGACTGGTACCTGCTGACTACTCCCACTACATAGCAGATGTCCGGTCTCGTGCATAACATAGCATACATGAGACTACCTACTGCTAATGCATATGGTACACGTCTCATATCCCCAACTTCTTGAGGTGTCTTAGGACACTGTTCCTTAGACAAGTGAACTCCATGCCTAGAAGGTAAATTACCTTTCGTGGAGTTCTGCATCGAAAATCGCACAAGAATCTTGTTCATATATGATGCCTGAGACAGTGTTATGAGTTTGTTCTTACGATCCCTTATAAGTTGGATCTCTAAAACATAACTCGCCTCTCCCAAATCTTTCATTTGGAATTGGCTAGCCAGCCAGCCTTTTACATCAGATAACATTCCTACATCATTCCCAATGAGTAGGATGTCGTCTATATATAGGACTAAGAAAACTACCTTTTTTTTCTTTATCAAGATCTTCCATTGCATTCTTAAATGTCAATGGATGCTCCACACTATCAGCAGAGACAACATTTTGTCCCTCACCTATACTTAAATGGCGTTCATGTTGTCTTACAACCCTCTCACTACGTCTAAGTGATAGTGTATCCTGATCAGGAATCATCTGACTCTCAGGTGTTTGTGGATCAACAACTCTTGTTGATGAAGCACTAGTCTCACCAGGCTCCAACTCATTCAATACAATCTTAGAACTAGGTTTATGGTCACTAATATAATTGTCCTCAAGAAACGTTGCATTTGTCGATACAAATACTTTGTTATCTTCGGGATTATAGAAATGTCCACCTCTGGTGTCCTTGGAATATCCTACAAACAGGCAGACCACAGACTTGGAGTCTTGCTTTCCACTTCTGTTCTTCAGCACGTGTGTTGGACACCCTCATATGCGGAAATGTCGCAAACTAGCTTTACTATCATTCCACAACTCTAGGTGAGTCTTATGAACAGATTTGGATGGCACTACATTCAAAATGTATGCCGCTGTTTGTAACGCATATCCCCAGAAGGAATTTGGTAATGATGAGAAACTAATCATAGATCTCACCATTTCCATCAGGGTTCTATTTCTCCTCCCCGCTACACCATTTTGCTGAGGTGTACCGGGAGCTATGAGTTGGGAAACTATCCCATGCTCGACCATAAAGTCTTCAAACTCTTAGTCAAGGTACTCACCTCCACGATCCGATCGTAGTGACTTGATAGTCCTACCTAATTGATTCTCAAGTTCAACTCGGAATTCTTTGAACTTTTCAAATGTTTCCGACTTTCGTTGCATCAAGTAAACATATATGTATCTTGAGTAGTTATCTATAAAGGTGACATAATACTCATAGCCGCCCTTAGCTCTAACATTCATCGGTCCGCAAACGTCTGTATGTATGAGTTCTAGTAGCTCTATAGCTCTAAGCCATTTTCCAGTAAAATGTATTTTAGTCATCTTACCTTCTAAACATGATTCGCGGACAGGTAAGGTGACAACCTTTAACTCACTTAAAGGTCCACTTTTTACTAGTCTATCTGTCCGGTCAAGTTGATGTGACCAAGCTTTAGATGCCATAGATACGTGTCATTATCTGGAGAAATCTTATGTCGATTAGTTTTTGGTTTTTCAACCTTAAACATTGCGGTGTTAAGCAGTGTAGTATGTATTAACGGTCTTAACACATACAAATTATTTTCATTAATTCCTGAACAAATATTCAGACCATTCTTTCCAATAATAACAGACTTATTATTAAAAGAAACTGAATACTATTGTTCTAACAATTTAGAAACGGAAATCAAATTCCGAGTAAATCTAGGAATATAAAAAACATTGTTCAATAATAAAAAAATATTATTATTACAAAATTGCAATCTTATTGCTCCCACTGCTTTGGCCGACACGACATCCCCCGACCCCACACGCATTGAGAAGGCTCCCTCCTAGCTGTGTCCAAGAATCAGTCCACTGCAAAGAAGAACAAATATGGTTAGTGGCCCCCGAATCAACTATCCAGGGTGAATAATCATGTTCCACTAAACAAGATTCAAGAACAAGTAAATCATATTTACCTTTCGTCTTGTTCTTCTTGGCTACCTCCTTCAGGTACTGAGGACAGTTCCTCTTCCAGTGCCCGACATTGTTATAATGGAAATATTTTCCTTTGTCTTGGTCAGTGGAGGTGCCCTTCTTTTTGCTTTGTGCCTTCTTGGGCTTGAGCATACCTTTGGCCTTCCCAGCAAACCTCTTCCTCTTTTTATTATTATTAGAGGAGGAAGATGGCTGGGAAACATTTGTCTCACCGGTCTTACTTTTACTGTCTTTGGTGACCAATATTGCATTAATATTAAGTTTCCACTTAGTGTAGTTATCCCCAGTTAATTTGTCGTTTGCAAGAATTTGAAGTAATGCAGAAGACATAATTGCTGAAATAAATAAAACATTCATTTAGTCATTTATTAAAAAAAACAAGTGTGAGTGCTTTGGCATAAATTTAAACATGATGCATGAACATGTTTAACAAACTAGAAATACCCAAAAAAACAGTTACTATACCACGACAATCCAACATACCATAAAGAAGTGCCGCCTTAGGGTCGGTCAAGTCTTTGCATATTGGACCGAGACATTCTAAATCAAATGATATTCTAGAATAACTCTTATTCCATATCATTCAACCATCGTTTATTCAATCAGGTTTTTAATTAACAAAACTTAATCAAAACATTCATGAGTGTAACCCACCATTTCAGATATCACGAGCTTAACTCGAGAATTGCCACCTTAGGGTCGGTCAATCCCGAAATACCCTCAGAAATCATATCCGTTAGGAAGTCAATCTTGGTATTGATCTTTGTGGAAACCCTCCTTAAGGAGGACGAAAGCAAAGCCGTCATAAGGCCCCACTCGGATCTCACGGTGTTGAACTAATGATGGAGACTGCGGGATATATGTCATATATCTCTCTCCCACTCACTATTTAAAAATTAGGGTTTTCTATTATCCGTTAATGCATCTAGACTCTACAGGATCAAACGGCTAACTTTAACCAAGTTATCTAGCGTATTAACAAATTCATTATTAGAAATAAATTCTTATTAACTAATATATTATTAATGATTTTTAA
This sequence comes from Dipteronia sinensis, assembly GCA_033220585.1. Lineage (NCBI taxonomy): Eukaryota > Viridiplantae > Streptophyta > Magnoliopsida > Sapindales > Sapindaceae > Dipteronia > Dipteronia sinensis. The sequence goes on from CM065642.1 coordinate 16,740,135, forward strand.
CAATTAATAAAAATCTAATCTATTAGTGAATAATCTAAGCCTTTGTAAACTATTTACTAAGGTCAGATTATTATGATAGTGTTTACCAAGTTTCGACTGTAAAAACTCTAACACTTTATTCGGTTCATTTATTATTAGGTTATTAATCATATTAATACTAATTACAATAAATGACCCTATTAATCTAATTTATTAAACACTTTAATAACTAGATTAATATTAATGAGAATTAACAAGTTTTCTAATTATTACAAAACTAATCTCATTTTCATAGCCAATAATGTATTTACCTATTTTAATCATATTAAAAAAAATACATAAAATATTAGGCTATGATGCATGTATGACATATCAAATATATTTGTGTAGGCACACTAATCTAAATGGCATACGTATGCATGGCAATGCTTTTATCATCATATAATATAAAGCACACATGAATTGACCGAGTACTGTGGATTATTTAACCTAAAAAAAATTGAATCTAAAATTACAAAAATATCCCCAAGGCATTCCTTGGTCTTCTTGTAATTTCCGAGTCTTCCAGTCTCTTCAGGTCACTCCGATTCATCTCATGAATCCGAAATAGGAAATTCGCACTAGGCAACACTTGCCAACGGAACCGTGTGAACAGTACCACACATGAACAGTGCAATGAACAATGTCATGAACAGTACCTCGTGAACGCTCAGTGAACAGTACCACGTCGCGCGTATATCCGATTTCGCCTTTCAGTCATTGTTTCCAGGTCTTCAATATAGGTTACAATTTTTTTTTTACAATACAGTAACAGAAAATAAAAAATAAAAAATTAATACAACCCATGAACCCTAAATCCACAGTACCATATAATTAACGATCAATCATGTTTTTGTAAATTAACAAATTTAATATACATACAAAAACAACATACAGTCAATTTAAACAGTGCCTACACAATCATACATACAGGAGCATCGAAAACAATTTCATGTTCCGAAAAAAAAAAATTGGCTCTGATACCAATTGTTGGAACCCCGTTCACTGGTAACGCATCGGAAATATGTTTTAAAATTGTTATACAGATCATAATAAATCTGTAACCAGTGAACTTGATATCGTAATTATTTTTCCGGAACTAATGCATACAATATGTAAACACAGGAAATTGTAATCAATATATATAAAAATATTAGAACATTACCAACGTTTGGAGGCTCCTTTACTTTACGATATGCTCATGGTCTGTACCACCGATCTTCCTTGCTATATCCCGGGACTGATAACTGCGTGTGGACGCTGTCACGGTCTCAGAAACTTAAATGGAGGATTCAAAGAGAATGAAGAAGAAGAAACAATTCTTTTTCTTCACTGTACATACTTGCACCGCACACACTTGCACTATCTTTTAAATTTTGCATTGACCTATTTATATATATAGGGTAAAAATGTTAAAAGTCCCTCTAGTTTGACGTATTATGCGTTCTGGTCCCCCTAATTTCAGTATTGATCCGTTTGATCCTTCTGTTACACAATCCGTTAAAAACAACATGTCAGATATATGCAGAAGGCAAAATTATCTTGCTGCCCCTTAGGGACATACAAAGACGGTTTTACCCTCCAAAACAAGATCTAGAATTGTTTTTAACAAAACTAGATCTGGAAAAAAAATTTCGAACAAAACGAGATCTGGGAAAAAACTTTGTTTTAACAGAATCAGATCTGGAAAAATAACTAACATTTTGTGAACAAATTTGGAATTTTGAACAAAACTAATAATTTTTTAATTGAACAAAACAAAAATAAAACTAAATTTTTCTGAACAAATCAGGAACAAAAAATTTGAACAAAACTAATAATTTTTTAGAGTGTTTTAAGTAAATAAATTCAACACCGAACACAAACCCAAATCATCTCCTCTTCTCTATCCACAAACCCCAATCTCTTCTTTCTCAATCACGCTGCCTCCAATCCCACCCTCTTCCCCAAACCCGATTCATCTTTCTCCCCCATCGCCACCATATCACGACTGTCTCATCACCACAGCATCGATCGCCGACCATCCCAGCTCCGCCGCCGACCAACCTAGCAACCTGCGACATAGATTTTTTTTCTTTTTTTTTATGGTGAATCTGATTAAGATTCATGAAGCAGATGGATCTGTGTGTTGAGTTTGAGATGGTAAATGATGGACATGTGTTTGTGTTTGTGTTTGATGGAAATTCGTTTAGGCAGATGGATTTATAGGTGGTGGCCATCGTTGATTCCGATTTAGGTTTGGGTTTGGTGTGGGTTTTTGTGTGGTGGTGGTGGTGTTGGCTGGATTTTGGGGATGGTGATGGGTGTTCACGATTGGGTCTGGATTTGGGGTTGGTGATGGTTGGATTTGTGGCTCGTCGGGGCGGCGGCAAGGTTGCTGGTGGTTCGTCGAGGCAGCGGCGAGGTAGCTGGTGGTTCATCGAGGCAGCAGTGAGGTAGCTTGTGGGTTCATCGGGGCGCGAGAGCGAGAAAGAAGAGAGGATGTGTTTGTCTTATTTGAATAGGTTTGGTGTTGATTGGGTTTGGGGTTTGATTTGAATGTTTTTGGTTGTTGATTTTTTGTTAGTGGCTAGGTTAGATTTAATCTGGTGGAGGATATGGTGATGGATGGTTATGGGGGTGATTTTCAATCTAGGTTGGGGTTGATGTTGATTCTGGTGATCGAATCTGGGTTGGGGGTGATATTGATTCTGGTGATCGAATCTGGGTTCTGGGGGTGAGATTCAATCTGGGCTGGGGGTGATGATCGAATATGCGTTCTGGGTTTGTTCCAAAGTTCAATCTGGTGGGGTTGATTTTGATTTATGGATTTGATGATGATGATGATGATGATTGTTTTGTTAAATTAATTTTAATTTATTTATTATATAAGTCTTTCAAAAAAAACTATTATTTATCTAATTAAATAGTATTTAAATAATATTTATTTGTATTTTTTGAAAATTCTTATTAATAAAATATTAAAGTTACCAGTTTGCCCTTCATTAAAAAACATTCTAGAAACATGTAAGATAACTTTACCATTTTGCCCTCGTCCCATTAACGGAATTTTTAAAAACCCTAACGGAATTGGACGGTAGGGACCTAACCAATCATACACTTAAACTATGGGGAAACTAGAGGGACCAGAACGTATAATAGGGGAAACTAATGGGACTAAAATCATATTTACCCTATATATATATAGTAGGTTTAAAGTGCAAGAGTCAGTAGTCTTATAGGGTTTTGCCGTTAGTCAAGAGGACGTTAGGCTGTGTACCCGTCTAGACAGGCTGTGAGTTAAAACTTTAATTTTTACTGTTTATCTTCCTCTTTAGCATGTCTAATAGTAGCTCTCGTCCCGGAATTGAACCTGATGATGATAATAGTACCACAGGACAATCTGTAGCAAATTATGAGACTAATTGGAATGACAAAGATTTGAATAATTGGCAATTACCTGACATTCAAAAGTCCAGTATATATAAAAAGAAAAACATTTTAGATTTCAGAACTCTATTAGGACAAAAGACTAAAGAAATAAATGTCAAATTCCAGCACAATACTTTTTCTACAAACTTATTAAATAAAAACAGTCTCAACCACTATTGTAAAATTGGCTACAACGATCTTCATATTGGAAGTGTCCAAATCGGTATAAAACCTTTATCCAAGATTGGCCTCAAATTATTTACTTGTGGTCCTTCGTGACAGACGCATAACTGATTATAAAGAATCTATTCTTGGTATGGCTGAAACATCTTTGACTTATGGACCAATTTATTTTCAATGTTATCCTAATTTTACTGTTGCTTTAAATACTGATGAACATAAAGAAAAATGTATTGTAATTGACATTCAAACTCATAATTATAAATTTATTGAACGATCAAGCCCTTATAAACTTGTTTATCGTGTCCATTATCGTGTCCTGACCTCTGGTCTAATACCCAGTTTTATCCCTCCGACTATTCCAGGGGGACAAACCATATGTTACAGTGCTTCCCCTTCTGTAAACGTTATGGTTCCTGCTCCAGTCAAATGGGAAAACATTGCTTTCCCAGATGAATGGATTAAAGAAAAAGTTGACCAACCTTCTTATCAACCACCATCCCGCAATTTACATGACTGTATAACTGATGATGATGGAACCTTAAAAATATCTTTCAGAAGAGGAAACTCTCTTAAATTTCCCAGTATCTCTAATCCATCCAGTGAAAACAGCTTCCAAACCGCCAGACATTCTCTATGCAGTTTATCCAGAGATCATATAGCTAGCCAAATTCCTAGCCTAATCCTGAAAGATAAAGGAAAAGCTCCGTATAATCCTGTTCCCATTCCAAATGATCAATATCACTACAAACCTGAATCAAGTGATACAGAAGAACAAGAACATATTAACCTTCTTCCCAGACGACGTAGAAAACCTTCTGTTAACATACCTACACATGTGACGAATATCCTTAAAACACCGAACCAAACGGCCCATCCTATACACGAATATGATGAACCTACATCACCTACACCTTCCCAAGCCTTGACTGACAGTGTTCCTTCTGGACCCACTATCAGAACCATTGACGTTATTGACTCTGAAATTCATAGCCACCTTTTAGCTGATTACCATGCTCCTCATAATAAAAATTTAAAACAAAAATATGAAACAAACTACTCTGCTAAGAAGCGACAACAATTTCATGAACGATGGATATCCACTATCACCAAACTTAATCAAGAAATACCTTTCTTTGAATGGTATCCAAGTCGAAAAAATCTTGAAGAACAATGTCTTGTTTTAAATCAAAAACAAAATCGCATTTATCGAACTAAACAAGGAGAACAAATTCAATTTCATCCTCCTTCTCGAAACTTTGAAATTGACATTCACAATGAAGATAGTGAACCAGTGGTTTCTACTACCACTAGTTGTTCCTCCTTTTGCATTTTCGATAGCGTATTATCTGATAATATCACTTCATCCTCAGCACAGGCAGGGGCTATCATGAAACAAAACAACTATACTAATATTTTTCTAAACACTATAGGTGAACAACTTGACAAAATTGAACTCAATATGACAACATCTTCCCCTATGCTAAAATCTTCCAAATCTGATAATCCTCAAGTTTTCGTCCCAGATTCTCCTAAACCAGTTCCTCCTACACCTATCCAAAAGATTGATCCTTCTACTTCAAATGTTTTACTATTTCCCGATCCTACTGGGATTGAAAAATGTTTTGACCATTTTTTAAATGAAGAAGAACTTTTGAAATCACTTGAAGAACGATTAAAAAATCTACCTAAACCTGAAATCCATACTCTAGATGATAATATATCTCTTTCTGATGTTAATGAAATCGAACAAATGATTAACAGAATTACTACCACTGACAAAGTTGATAGCTACAATCATGACCGATATTATCACAACACTAAGCCTTATTACCCAAAACCTACTCCTCCTGATCTTCAATATGAAGAAACTGTCCCATATCGAGCATACACTGGTAATGCTTGTTATCAGTTTAATATTGATGGTCTATCAGAATATCAAACCATGACTGTCCTTAGACAAATGCATACCATAGGATACATTTATATTAAAAAACAAAATATGTCACATGCTGATGCTGTTACTTCATTGGCTACTGGCTTTGAAGGACAATTATTTGGTTGGTGGACTCATACTATGAATCCAACAATTCGTGAAACTATTATCAATCACACTAAATAAATAGTCACAACCAACCCTTCTTCCTCCTTGTCTCCTGCCACTACCGCAACCATATCTCAACCTGATGGAATTGACGTTTTATGCTATACCATACTTATGCATTTCGTTGGTAATCCAAACCGTTTTCAAGGAAAAGAATTTTCTAAATTACAAAATTTAAAATGCAAAAAACTAAACGACTTCAAATGGTATAAAGACATATTTCTAACCAGAGTTCTACAGCGGTCTGACAATGCTAATTCCTATTGGAAAGAAAAATTTATCTCTGGCTTACCCACTCTTTTCTTTACTAAAGTAAGAGACAAAATGGTAGAACAAGAAGCCTGTTCTGATTGGTCCCAAATTAATTTAAACACATGGACTTATGGTGAAATTATAAATACTATAAATGTGGTTGCTATCCAATTATGCACTGACATTCGACTCAAGAGTCAACTTAAAAAACAAAAACTCACAACCAAGAAAGAACTTGGTTCTTGGTGTGAACAATTTGGTTTTGACAGATTACCTAACCCCAAACGCCGTAAATACTCCAAAAATAAATCTTACCGGCGTAAATACAAAGAAACTCCACCAAACCCTAATAATAAAAGATTTCGGCAGTGGTATCATAAACAGGGTAAATGGATGGAACCTTCACAAATAACAAAACCATCACCTTCTAAAAATAAGAAAACACCACGCAAACAAAACACTAAAAAAGATTAAAAAAAAACCTGTCAAATGCTTTAATTGTGGACAAGAAGGACATTATGCTAACAGATGTCCCGAAGTCAAAAATAAAATTAGAAACCTTGACATATCTGAAGAAATTAAAGACAAACTTGTCCAACTCCTTTATAATGACATATCTTCTGATGCCGACTTCTCTGATTCTGACGAACTTCAGTCTTCTGATAATGCTATTCTAGCCATTAACAACACATCTGATTCAAATTTTTCATCCTCTTCCACCCAGTCTGATTATCAACCTGACAAACAACCCTGGATATGCAAAGAAATAAATGTCTTAGATCAACATGATTATTCTATGATAATTGGTATGATCGATAATATTAATGACCCCATTATTAAAGCCAAATATATTAAAGACTTACAACAAAAAATAATTACTCATCAATCAACAAATCAGTCCCAATTACCACCTAGTGTCCCTTATAGTACCCCAGATTTTGATTCAAATGTTATTGGAAGATTCCAATCCAAACCCAGGAAAATCACCATGTCTGATTTACAAACAGAAATCCAAAAACTCAAAGACGAAATTCGACTTATTAAAATCAACTATTTCCAAACTTGAACAATCTGGTCCTATCCAAAATAACAACGATGCCAAAAATAAAAACATTCAAACTGATTCTAAATTCAATAGTTCTAGTGATTCTGAACATGAAGATTCTCCTAGTGAAGAAATTAACCAACCGGCTGTCTCTATTGTTCTCTCTCCTTCACATCCTAATATTAGACAAATAAAATCTTATAAAATCCAGAAATGGTATATTGAAATTGACATAAGAATTTCTCAGGATTATAATCTTATTGTCAATGCTCTTGTTGATACTGGCGCTGACCTAAATTGTATCCGCGAAGCTCTTGTTCCCACCAAATATCTTGAAAAGACCACCGAATCTCTTTTTGGCGCCAACAAACAACAATTAGACATTCAATATAAATTAGTCAATGCCAAAGTATGCAACCAAGGTGTTTGCTATACTACCGACTTTGTAATGGTTAAAACTATATCCCAAAATGTTATTCTTGGCCTTCCTTTTCTTCACCTCATATCACCATTCAAGGTCACCAGTGACGGTATTGTCACTGAATATCTAAATAAAGAAATTTTATTTCTTTTTATTTATCCTTTGATCATCCGAGACCTTGATACACTCAAAAAAGAAAGTATCCATTATCAATCTTCTCCCCCTCCTTTAGACCAATATATTGCTAATCTAAACATTAAAAGACAACAATTATCTTTTCTCAAAGATGACCTTTCTTTTGAAAAACAACTTATACGATTAACTGATCCCCATATGCAAGAGAAAATTAAACAATTCCAAACCCAAATTGAAACAGAAGCCTGTTCTTCTTTCCCTAATGCTTTTTGGGACAGGAAAAAACATATTGTCACCTTGTCTTATAATTCTGAATTTTCTGAAAAAGGTATTCCTACCAAAGCTCGTCCTATCCAAATGAATGCTAATCTTATTGAATATTGTAAGAAAGAAATACAAGACCTACTAGACAAAGGCCTCATCCGACCTTCCAAATCCCAATGGAGTTAACCTGCTTTCTATGTTCAGAAAAATGCTGTAATCGAAAGAGGTGTTCCACGTCTTGTTATTAATTATAAATCACTAAATAAAGCCCTACAATGGATACGATATCTTATTCCTAATAAATTTGATTTATTAAAAAGACTTTATGATTCTAAAATCTTTTCTAAATTTGATATGAAATCTGGCTTTTGGCAAATTCAAATCGCTGAACAAGATAGATACAAGACTGCTTTTACTATGCCTTTTGGTCAATATGAATGGAATGTTATGCCTTTTGGGCTCAAAAATGCTCCTAGTGAATTTCAATGTATCATGAATGATATATTTAATCCATATTCTGAATTCGCTATTGTTTATATTGATGATGTCATTTTATTCAGCAATAATATTGACAAACATTGGAAATGTTTACATACGTTCCTCAAAACTATCAAACACCATGGCCTGGTTATCTCTACTCGAAAGATTACCTTATTCCAAACTAAAATCAGGTTTCTCGGCCATAACATTACCAAAGGAACCATTTTTCCCATTCAAAGAAGCCTCGAATTTGCCACTAAATTTCCTGATATTATCAAAGACAAAAATCAGTTACAGAGATTCTTAGGTTGCCTTAATTATATTGCAAATTTTTACCAAGAACTCAGACTTATATGTAAACCGCTATTTCAACGATTTAAGAAAAATCCACCTTCTTGGACTGATGTTCATACTCAAGCTATTAGGCAAATAAAGACTCATGTCCAATCCCTTTCTTGTTTAAATATCTGCCATCCCACGGCTCCAAAAATTGTAGAGACCGATGCTTCTGATTTAGGATATGGTGGTATCTTAAAACAAACTATTAACAATAAAGAATGTTTAGTTCGTTATATATCTGGTGCTTGGAATGACACTCAACTTAAATATTCCACTGTTAAGAAAGAAATCCTTGCTATTGTTTTAACTATACAAAAATTCCAAGATGATCTTATTAATCAACAATTTGTTCTCAAAGTTGACTGTCAATCTGCTAAATTTATTTTAAATAATGATGTTAAAAATCTTGCCTCCAAACAAATATTTGCTCGTTGGCAAGCTCTCTTATCTGCTTTTGATTTCAATTATCGAACATATTAAAGGTTCTGACAATAGTTTACCTGATTTTCTGACTCGTGAATTCTTGCAGGGCCATGTCTAGTATTCATGGACAAGGTCTCAGCGACTGAGGCCGCAGTTCTCGTGGCGGTCGTGGCAGTGGTCTTAGCCTTGGACCACGCCTTTTCTGAAATATCCACAGACTTATCTTTATCAAATATTCCTTCCTCATCACGACCAAATCACAAAGATAAATATGCTCATATTGGTTTATCAGACATTTGTTCTAGAGAAAGTTCTCCTTCCTTAACCCTAGCAACTCCATCACTGACAATAGCAAATACATATAGCCCTTTACAACTAGATTCCCCCTCATTCAAAACAGTGACATCCTCTCATATCAGCCCCCACTCCGTTAAATAAAACAAACCTAGGGAACTTTTCCGACAATCTCCTACACAGCCATCTCCCAGGCCTATAAATCAATCGTATCCCTATATCCTTAAACCATTTTTTTGATCGGTTTTGCACTATGGAATTACCTATCTTATCAGACCAATATTTTGATGAACCAAAAAGACTAGCTGATGCCTTTGTTGATCCTCTCTTTTTTCGTTTTCCAGAGGATCGATCCAAACGATATGTATTTTACTAATTTGTTTTAGTAGATACTGACTCTATCCTCCTCTCCGATGTTTTTGACAAGATTGACAAAGATAAACTCCTTTTCAGAAAGATTAAACTTTGTAAAATTATTTCTTTGGAACTCTGGGGTAACCCTAATTCCTGAAAACCTTTTTCCCAATGATTTATGGTTCCTGATTTTGATTATTGGGATTATATCAAAGCCTGGACTTATTTTTTGTATGGACAAAACCCTGGCAATTCCCTTTCGTGGTTTATCTACTTCGACAAAAATTTCCAACTTGACATCCCATTCTGGTTTCTCGAATGGTGGGACAAATACGGACCTACTACGGATGTCCTTCCTCCTCCTGTTCTTGAAGGATACCGATACTGGCTTGATCATTTTGACAAACCTGCTACCTGGGACTTTATCCCTGACTTATTAATTTTCTTAGCCTCACATGGATCCTTATGTTAGAATATGCTATCTTTGATAAATTGGTTGGCAATATTAATGTTCCTTATTTCGGACGATAGACGAAAATTAAATGGTGGAGCAGAATGAATATTGCAGAACTTGGCACCCAACGTGTGGCTGCTTGGTTCAACGAAAATCCTACTCTATGCAAGACCATTATTGACCAATCCCCTTTCCTTATGGCCAAATCCCAATCCAGAGCGCAACTTGCTGCGGCCAGCTCCCGCTTGGCTATTGCCAGCACACCTGAAGAACTCAGGACAATTGCAAAGGATATGGAAAAGGCTATGAACACTATTTCCTCCCAGATGGACACTGGGTCCAGCAGTCACAATGACAGAGACAGTGATGATGATGACCTGACCAGATTCTTCTGCCATGATGAAGAATAATTCCTGATCTTATCCAGACATCAGACTTATCTCCTTATCTTTTATCTGTCGGCAGAAACAGACAACATAGACAAACAGTAACCAGACAGCTGGACAGACAGCTGGACTGTCGGCAGAAACAGACAACCCCTAAAGAATCTACTTTTTCGACATCATTATTAAAGTATTAATCATGTAAATAAACTATGATTATGTTTACTATAGTTATATTTTACTCTAGTTAATTATAACTCACCTCTTCTAGTCTATATAAGGAAGCTACGACTCCTTAGTTGAGGCAGAGTTGGTTTTTAAGTTTGTTTTTGAGAGCATTGAAACTTTCCTCTCTTGAAATCTTTCCTCTCTCATTGTAAAATATTTTGAGTGATCAATAAAGCTTGTGACATATTCCTGTACTTCACTGCTGTCAGACAATTTTATTCCCGTAAGATTTTCTGATCTGATTTTTTGTTATTCTTTCATGTTTCTATATTTGCTATTCATTATCTTGTGGTTTCTGTTATACGCATTAGTATTACGTATTATATATATATATATATATATATATATATATATATATATATATATATATCATGCACTTGATTTGCGTTCAAATAAAATCTCTCACGCCATCTTATGCAATTTGACTTCACTGTGCAAAAACCAAAAAAAAAACTTAGTTTTGTCTCTTTGTGCGTAATATATATATATATATATATATATATATATATATCTCTCTATATCTCATCAGGTTAGGTTTTCAAAAATTATAAAACTCTTTTATCTTTTTCAATATAAAATAGTGCACAGCAATTTTCTTCTTTTATCTCTTAATTCACGCACACCAATTTGTATACCATTAGAGGTGTCCATGGTTCCGGTTCGGGCCGGTTTCGGTTCGAAATCGGCGGTTTCGGTTTCGTAGACAGCTCGAACCGAAACCGAACCGGAAAATTTCGGTTTTGGTTTGGTTTTTAACCGCCGGTTTGGCGGTTTTGGACGGTTTAACCTCCTGTTTTGGACGGTTTTGGACGGTTTTGGGCTTCTTTTTTTTAAATGTAAACCGGCTGGTTTAACCGCCGGTTTTGGGCGGTTTTGGACGGTTTAGGCCGGTTTTTTGTTTTTTTATGTAAACCGACTGTTAAACCACCAGTTAAACCGCCGGTTTTGGGCGGTTTTGGGCGATTTTGGGCTGTTTTTGGACGGTTTTTCCAAAGGCTAAACCGAAACCGAACCGGCTTCAACCGGTTTTGTAACCGCCGGTTTCGGTTTCGGTTCCGGTTTCGGTTCCGGTTTTCCAATTTCGGTTTCGATTTTTAACCGCCGGTTTAACCAAACCGTGGACACCTCTATATACCATACAAATTGAATACCTTATGATGCGTTTTTTCATTTGATTTTGTTATCAAAACATATATCATATATGTATATATATTATTATAACTAAAACTTTTTAATTGATATCTTTTTAGTTTTAAAACTAAATCTTTTAAAATGATATCTCATATCTTTTATTTTAAAAGATAATTAAATATTTATTTTGAATTTAAACATTTTAAATTCAATTTTAAATATTTAATTTAATAAAATAATCATATTATCATATTCTATTTAAAATCAAATATCAACTAACACTCTTCATTTAGTGATTAATAACATAATTAAATAATATTATTATTTAATTTATTTAATCATCATTATTCATTAATTAAATAATCTTATTATTCAATTAATTAGATTATTTAATTAATTCCCGAATAAATACGTGTCACTTTCGTAACACAAATAATTGGACAATCCAATTAATTAACTGTGACCCTTGTTACCTAAATCGATCGGGCTAGCAAGGGGACCTAATGGACCCACAGTATTTTAAGCTCCAATAATCCTCGAAATCATTAATTAAACTCTTTAATTTATATTCCTTGATTATTAACTCTGGTGTTATTCCACTAAAAACCCGAAGCTGCACTCTTTCAACTGTATACGTTTTTACACAGACCGATACAACTCGGTGTCCATCGATATAGCTATTACACATGGTGTGATCCTCCACAGTAGTTCATAATTAGAGTAGGGTCATAGTATCCGTTATACCTCTCTAATTACATATATCCTTTAAGTACCATTGATTCTCTAATGAACAATAAATCATATTTCCTCACGAAATTAGGAGAGCGCTCATATTGTCCAAGCCCTGAATCAACCCTTAAAGGAACTGCCATCTACTTCTCACAAGAAGGAGTGGATTCCAATATTATGTACATACCTTCCCAGCCACAAGCCAAACCGCAATCCAACATACGGAGCATATTGATCAGGAACTACATCCGATCTCACCCATGGTATATCAAAGATCACGATCTAAGCTGAAAGAGTCGATAAGACACTCAGGATTAAGATCAACCACATATAGTCATCATTAGTTGATATATATGAATCTCATCAGTAAACGGATCTTGGTGAGAGATTCATATAGATCATGGCTCAGTCCTATATGATCACATCATACAAGGTGCCTCCATTCCCATATCTCATATGAATGATTCAAGATAGAATCACCGTACATTACGGAATGGACCGCAGCTATAGATTAACCATAAATAAAGTACCCAGCTTTATTTGCTATCTATGGACTCTTTATATAAGCAAGCCTTGCCGCATCCGATAGAAAGAAAATATATGCCAAACTTATATCCAAAAGCTAAGGGTGTGGACAATAGAAGGTGCAAGTTTTTCCGGGGCAATAAATATTCTCACTATCCAATATGAGTCTAGTTTATGAATACGAAAGTATTTAGAATCTAATAGTCTTTCATATAGGTGGTAAGAAATAAGATTCTCGAACAACCTATTTTCTTCCTGATGTCCGTGGGTGTGGGACTAGTCATTCCCGCTACGCACCTTGCCTTACTAGCTTTATTGTAATCCTCTTTTCCCTCAATCCTCTTCTGCATCACCAATGATAGTTGACCAAGAACTCCTACTACCACTAGCACCGGTTACTGGAACAGCAGATGATTTCACTCTAACAACAGATATGGCTAAAGCACCGGTAAGACCAAGAGCAGAAATGAAGACAGCTTCTATGCCAAGAGCGTCTGCGTTGAGGAGATCTGGGTCTTCTACCCGGTGGTATAGGACTGGCAATTGAATTACGTCTCTTACTGTATCCATCCGTATATGACACTCATATACACAGTTCGAGATTACATCCGGCAATCTAGGATATTAATATATGCACAAGTTATAAAATAAACAACACAACAAGAATGATTTGAACTTTTCTTTTTATTTATTTCATAAATCCATTTACAAATTACATCTTTAGGGCATAAACCCCAACACTTCCATTCTGCGCGTAGTTCGAGCATCAACAGCAGCGACACTTGGGTCGTGAGGGTTTCTGTCGCTGGGATTGTCGAGGTCTTCCAAGATGACACTTCGACAGTGATACTTCTTCATCCTTTTGACGCGCCTTAGCTTCATTGCAACATTAGCGACACTTGGGTTGCGAGAGTTGCTGTCGTTGAGATTGTCGCGGTCTTCCAAGACGACACTTTGTTAGCGACAATCCTTCTTGAAGGCTCTGCTGCTTGATTTTGTGCTTTGTGCCCCAATTTTCTTCTTTTCCTTCAGAAATACCTCTGATACAAAGAATTACCTGCAAAAAACCTAAACGAGTCATTAAACACTCAATTTTACTCGAGAATTAAGCAATAAGCATAGGAAGGGAGACCCAAAATCTAGTGTTATCATGTCTCGATCACTGTATATAGCTGATTTACTTTACTTTTCTTGGTTCATGAACTTAAGTCTTAACTCCTAAGTAATAAGTGAAAATACAAGGTGGTATTATTTTTTTACACTTTACCTCTTTTTTAAGTATTACACAATTTACACGGTTTGTTTTTTACGCTTAACATTTAATGGGTCTAAATTATACCTATTAAGTTGTTTTTTTAAGTGTTTAAACGACTCAAAAATACCCCAAAAAGATTGAAAATAAAAGTAAAAAATCATAATTTTTCACTTAATACAAAATCAGTAAATTGCATTTAATATATTTTTTTCAAGAATATCCTACAAAGATAACATATTTCCAAGAATATCAAATGAAAATACATAACAATTAATAGTAAATAGGGTGTTCATGTCAAATTAATTGTTTCAAACAATTTTATCTTTTAAAAACAAATAAGTTAACAATATATTCAGATATAAAAAAAAATTAAAAAACAAACATGCCAATCAAGTTCGGTTTTTATTACGTCTTTGTTAAAAGTAAGGATTGTTCGGTCTTTAAACAAAAAAAAAATAAGTGACCCTAATTTTTTATTTTTTAGATTTGGATCCTCTCCTAAACTAATCTTTAACTAAGCTTTTAAAAATCCGTTGACATGTGGCAATTGGAAACCTCAATGATTTAAATTGTCAAGTCTATTTGAAACATCGATGGTCAATATTTATTTTTTTAAATCTATTTGAAACATCAATAGTTAGTAATTAATTGTTTTTTTAAAGATGATTTATTTCCTTAACACCCCATAAACATGGTTTTCTCATTATATCAGTTCAACATCCGATTATTTGAGAACAAATTACCAATACCCAATTCATACCCACCACCACTGGACTGCATATTTAATATTGACCATCAATGTTTCAAATAGACTTGAAAAAATAAATCATGGCCATTGATGTTTTAAATTGTAACATGTCAATGGATCCTTAACTTAGGAGAGGATCCGAACCCATTTTTTTTAACTAGTAACTTAATTTCTTATTTATGTTTGGAATTAATATAATTCAATTCGAAAAAATGAAAGTAAATACCATAATTCATTATAATTTAAACAAGTTCATTTTTCTTGTTAGAATTCTCATGCTCTAATATATATTAGCAAAATAATTAAGTGAATGTTTTTTCACTATTTTCATTTTACTTCTAAATTCTAATCTTGACTTCCCCTACAAGGCTACAACATGCAATTAAGAAGAACGAAAATATAAAAGAACATAAAAAATGAAACTCCTCAATTGGAATAGCTTTTTGCAATTTCATACATTGCTCAATAACTTTTCTTTTTAAGGACCTCAAATATTCCATACATGTATCGGGTTTCATGAAATCAAGTTTATGTAGCTAATCAATTGATTTCATATTGTTCCCTGTGCCACCAAAGAATGGCACAGTTATTATAATACTACACAAATGATACTCAATTACAATGATAAAAGGAACTAATAATTTTAAACTTTTTTTCTGAATCCTGAATTCTCCATAAACATTTGATGATCAAACATTGTTCTCGTTTGATTCAGTTGGCTTCTGATCATCAGCAATGATCACCTTCATCATCCCCTTGATTTCAACCGGTTGATTAATGTTATCTTTCCGGTCGACCGAGCTCAATGACACTTCTTTGCATTGCCCTTCGAATTCGTCATGCTGCTTTGTCTTTGTTTCATTGCCTTTCTTATTTTTGTATATGAAGTATAAGATCATTTGAGCAATTCCGAATACAAATCCCAACACATTTGGTGCCTGTCCATCCAAAAACCATGAAATTAGTTATTAAGCTATACCAATATGCAAAGATATTCGGGACGAATTTTAAAACCGTTCGAATCTAGGAACTGTCCCAAAATAAAGATAAGGCCAGTAATATTGTGTTGAATTTATATTCTAATATTTATATTACTTACAGCAATGAAGTAATCCTTGACAAAAAGTCCATAGAAGAACCAAGTGGTGGCGCAGAGAGTGAGGGCCAGCGACAGAGAAAATGGCATGAACTCCACACTTTTGGTCTTGATCACCCGCCTCTGCAACAATCACATTAATTTATATCTCATATAATATTACTGAAGACTTAATATTACTCATTTGTTATATTAAAAAAGAACAAGGGTGGAGCCAGAAATCCAGGTTTGGGAGATCATTATATAAAAACAAAACAAAAACAAAAATAAAGGGGGGGCGGGGGATTGGGGGAGGTTTTATAATTTTTTATAATTAGTTTTAAAGATTTTTTGAGGGAAGGGCTCTCTACAGAGAAGTATTTTTTTATATTTTGATGGATATATCAGAAATATCATCAAAATGTCAAGGATATTTAAGAATACTTTTTTATATTTGCCCCAAAATATAGAAAATATTGGAATATTCCGGTCAAATTATGATATTTACTTCTTTAGTAGAATAATGAATAGTACTTACCACGATACTCATTGGAGCAGCGAAGGTGGCAATGTTATAGGCAACACAGGTCCAGCCAACTGCGGTCATTCCTTTCGGACCCTTTATTAGACAGTTGGTGATGAACATCACCAAGCCAATGGCTCCCACGTTGAGCAAGATTATCAACTTCACTGTGAATTTCTGCAAGCGTAAAAGTTTGTTTGTCAAAACCCTAAAGAACAGGACTACTACTATATTTGATGAACCCTAATTAATAAGATGTGGGATTCCATAATTTTTTGTTGTTGAATATAACATCATTTAAGTAATGCTTTCAAATAGTAGACAACTTGTATTTATTTTGTATATATTGTTTGATTGAAATAGATAAATACAAAGTGTATTTATAAGAGCTTTTTAAAGGAGAAAATCTCCTGTACGCCAGCTGAGTGGTGCACCGGAACACTAAAAATTTGACATGTAAAAAAGGTAATTAACCTTCTCCTTGGGGGGTGCATATATCAAGTAGAAAATGAGATAAGCAGATTCTATAGCACATCCAAAACTGTTGATGCTGATAATGAGAAATGCTGATTTGAGGAAACCATAGTACAACAACAAAATCGAACTGCTAAGTGTAACCACATATGGTATCGATTGATACCCTTCTGATGATTTCTTTTTGTAAATCATATAAAAAGTTGGCCTGAAAGATAGACACAGAGATCGAAGACGAATAAGTTAATTAGCAAATACTAATAATCGAAATTTATTTGTCAATTGACTGAATAGCCAAAAAAAAGTATCATTTCAATTGAAGTTAAGGCTCTTACAGTGGCGACAAGATCACCAAGAATGAGACTATGTTACCTGTGGACAACAAGAAATCAAGGGGATCAGTTGCTAATTAATTAGCTACGTACTTGATATACTAAAATAAAAAATAAACAAAGCTGGGTGATCATGAACTTGTTTGTATTATAATATCGAATCATGATTCAAATCAGCTTAAAAATTTCAAATATATGTATGAGAAAATTAACGTGCCTAAGAGACCAAAAATGAAAGCCAGCTGATGAGGACTCAAGAATACTGCCATTGCTGCCTGCCGGATTGACGTAAACGGCCTGTAATGACACTTTTAATTAGCTTCTTGGGATGAAGCTCTCGCAGTGTTTGTATATCTAATGATCTTTCACACCATGAAGAGCCTGATGAGTTCTTGGTCGCAGCTTCATTTATATAAGCACACAACATGCGTAGGACAAGAATTAGGTCACTGATTGTCCATATCTACATAGGCACACAACATCCACACAAAAAGTTAGGTCTCTGATTTTCATACTCTAGCAGTCTATAGCTAGTAAATTAATTTTGTTTCCTAATGCTCATTGTAGTATATTTTACATGTGATGTGACATAGTGACTCATCTATGCATGGTTCTTGGTCAAGTTGAAAGAGCTAGAGAAGAAAACGAAAGACTTCCTTTAAAGGGTGCGTTTGGTACAGGGACGGGACTGGACTGGACTGGACTGGACTGGACAGTTGTTCCATGACGTGTTTGGAATGTATGGCACAGGACTGTGGACTGTAATGTTATACGTTTGGTATGGCTGGGACAGGACGGGACAAGAGATTCAAATGACCAGAGTGCCCTCCTTGTTTTGTTTACTATTAAACAATATATTAAACAATTTTTATATATCGTATTTAACAATATTAAATAAATATTGTAATTGAAATATATTATAATATTTAATAAACATAAAAGGGTTCAAATGACCTCTTGTTTTCAATTACAATATTATTATATTTTACACAAATAGTAATATTGTAATTGAAATATATTATAATTATTTAATAATATTATATAATAATATGATATATTATATCATTATATATAATAATATATAAGATATATATAATATTAAATATTTGTACAAAAAATATAATATTATATATATACATATATATTATAATATATGTATATATATTAATAATATATATTGTATATTAATAATATATATGTATCCTATATATAATAATATAATATATATGATATATATTATTAAAAATATATATATATATATATAATATTAATATATATATATATATATATTCAATATATTATTATATAATAATATTTAAAAATATATATATTTAAAATTACATATATAATATTATATATATATATTATAAAATTATATATGATAATATATAATATATTTATAATATATATAAATTATAATATTATATATATATTATAAAATTATATATAATAATATATAATATATTAATAATATGATTATTATATATATAATATTTCATATATATATAATATTATATATGTAATTATACATATTATATATATATATAATAAATATATACATATATATATAATAATTATATATAGGATATATATATCAATATATAATATATTATATATATATATATTAATATATATTATTATATTATATATATAGGATTATATATCATATATAATGTATTATATATAATATTATATCATATATAATATAGTATATATATTATATATATATTACTATACTATATAACATAATATACTTATATAATGATTATATACTATATATATATATATATAATAATATATTTAATATGTTATATATAATTTTATAATGTATATTATATTATATTATATATGTAATTATAGTTTTTATATATTATTAAATATTAAGATAAATTATTATAAATAATTTTATAATATATATATATATTATATGTAATTATAATTTTTATATATATTAATAATATATATATATATATATATATAATATAATATAATATATTGGATGTGTTTGTAATTATTTGAACATTTAAAGGGTAAATTGGTTTTTTTGACACTTGTTCCATGTCATGGGACAAGTTGTCCTAGGGTCTTGGGTGGAACAATATTTTGTGATTTTTGTCACACATTGTCCCGTCATGTCCTATGCTAAGGTCGTGCCAAACGTAGGAAAAGAACAAAGTTGTCCCACCTTGTCCCGTCCCTGTCCCACGTACCAAACGCACCCTTAAGGATTTTCTATTTCGTTATGTATTCTTACGAGACATTTTAAAATTTTAAAATAAAATAAAAATATTTTTATTCTCTTACAAAATAGTAAACCATACTCTAATGTGAAAGAGGTATAATGTCAAGTAATGATCATAATTAACGAATGAAATAATATGGTTAGTCAGACGAAGTGAAAGCACAGTAAAGTCCAATCCGTGACAAAAATTTGCTCTAAAAGAATGATTAAGTTATTAAGTTAAGTTTATGAGTGATGTTATTGGCAATTTGATACCTATCAACTAATCTATTTATGCCCCACTTTTTAAATTATTCAGTTTTTTTTTTCTCTTATTAAAGTTACATAAAGTCATTTGCTATTATAATTTTATAAAAATCTTCTACAAAGTAAATCAAATAAAACTCACTTTCTTTTCAAAATAATAATAATAATAATAATAATAATAATAATAAACCCTATGTTCACTGTTCAATGGTAATTTATTTTCTTGAAAAAAAAAATTTATAAACTTTAAAATTTGTTTCTTACACACATACAAAATATTATAGAAGAGTCTGAGAATGATATAGAAAAAGAGTAGCTCAATTACCACTCACAAAATATCTTCCTACACCCTTATTAAAAAATTAAAATTATTAATTTTAATCTCTACACCCTTTAAAATACCAAAACTATCCTTTTAGTGTTTTTTTTTAATTTAAAACTTTTCTTTTCTCATTACACCCATTTTTCTTCATTTGCTTCCGCCACCGAAAAAAAATGCTCGTGCATCCATTTTATTCTTTTAAAAAAAAAAACTACATACAGTTTTCTGTTCCCTTTAACAAATATTATAGAATTTACTTAGATAAAAAATATCATATTCAAATAAAACTCTACAAGATATTACTTCGGCAAAATTAAAATACAAATTCAACTCTAAAACTAATTATAATTTTTTTTTCGTTGTTACTTGCATAATTAATGTATTGAATTATATATAAAAAACATGAAATCATAATTGTTTACACACTTAACCATCATCATAGAAAACAATAACAATAATAATTAAATAAAAAACAATATGCAACTTCTTTTGTATTAAAAAAAAACTATTTTTTCAATCACCAAGCAAATCAATTTTTTTTTTCATTTAAAAATTTGGTTTTTTTTTTCAATCCATCCACTAAGTTTTTCGGTTTACAAACCAATTAAATTAATAAGAATTTTTAATTAAAGTAAAGTGAGCGAATGAGTTGTGTTTGAGAACTGTGCAGACTTAATCGAGTTTTACTGCTTTAAAAAATTTTAAAAGACTGCAACTGCAACAATTTTTTATTCAATTACAAAACAATATTAAAATTGAAAGTAATCATACATGAATACATTCAGAATCCATGAAATCAATTCTTTGATCATCAATTTCTTGACTATATGTGAAATATATATAGGAAATTTTTCACCTCAGTGCACACTGATAAATATTTATCAGTACGTTGTATGTGAACCATTAGATTCAATTGTTTTGACCCAGTCTATATGCACTTATCATTGTTTATCCATAATTTGTGGCCAACATACAATGCACTGATATATTTTATACCAAGGCGCACTGAGGAGAAAAGAATTGTATATATAAATAAATAAATATATATATATATATATATATATATATCCTGATTGATGTTGAGCTTGATTAAGTATATAATATTAGGGTTTATGATAGATTGGGTGTTCAACTTATAGGTGTAGAAAGTAAATTTAATTTCCAATTATAAAACCATGTATTTTAAGTAATTAAATGTAAGGGTATTTTAGGAATAAAAAAGTTTTATTAAAACATGGATGAAGTAGGGCCGGCCTTAGGTAAAGTGACGCCCTAGGCGCAATTGTACTGTGATACTTTTTTTTCCAAATAAATTAATTTTATTCAAATGACAAGATTACAAAATACAAGTTAAAAATAAAAATAAAAATAAAAACCAAAGTGAAATAGATCTAAAAATATAATTACAAAAATCAAAGTATTATGCTCTTCGGAAAGAAAAATCTTGAGATGAAGTTAGGTATCACATCGAAACTTGAGATCCTTGCCTTCACTCCATCTTTTTGTTGACATGCCTGCAATGCATTCAAATACTCACTTAAAATTCATTTTTCTTGCTTTTTGAGATGCAAAATCATTTATCAAATTTTTATATTCAAGTTCTGACACCAAATCTTTCTCAATAGAAATGATGACCAATCCATTTAATCTTTCTTGTGACATAGTTGATCGTAAAATTGATTTTATTAATTTCAATTTCGAAAAACTTCTCTCCGCTGAAGCAACTGTAACAGGTATAGTTAACAATATTTTATAAGCAATCCAAACATTTAGAAACGAGTTCAATTTTTTATAAAATTAAGAACTTTTAATGGTGTTTTTGTTTCATCTTGGAAAACTTCCTTCAAAACTGTTAACTCAGAAAATAAATCCAAACCATCAAGATCAAAAGATGTGTATTGTTTTAAAAAACTTTCAAGCTTAAGCCAATATGTTTTCAAACAATTATCATCTAAAGACTTTAATTTTTCCAAATCATGTAAAAATCCAAAGATATCTTCATATATTTTGAATTGCTCATATCTACTCTCAAAAGACGAAATAGCTTGATCAACCACACAAGTAAAATAATTAATTCGAAAATCTTCTTCTGCTAAATGTGTTATCTCATTCTGCTAAATGTTGGAATCGCAATTTGGATTGTGGCTGGGAAGGTCTGTACACAATAGTTGAATCCACTCCTTCTTGTGAGAAGTAGATAGTAGTTCCCTTAAGGGTTGATTCGGGGCTTGAACAATATGAACGCTCTCCTGCTTCTGTAAAGGAAGTTAGGATTTATTATTCATTAGAGAATTAATAGTACTTAATGGAAAAGATATAATTATAGAGGTATAACGGACTTTATGACCTAGCTCTAATTATGAACTACTTGTGGATGATCATACCGTATATAATAGCTACATCAATGGACAACTGTAATTTCGGTTTGTGTATAATACATCTACAGTTACGAGAGTGCAATATCGGGTTTTTAGTGGAATAACTCTGAGGTTAATAATCATGAAATATTAATTAAAGAGTTTAATTAATTATTTCTAAGTATTGCTGGAGCTCAAAGCTGTCATTGATTGAACAAAATACACAAAAAGAAAAAACCTAAAAAATCTAGGTTAGAGATTTCGGCCAAGAAAGAAAAAAAAAATTGATTGTCATTGATTGAACCAAAAACACAAAAGGAAAAAAAAACCTAGAGTGTCTAAGGAAGATTTTCGGCCAAGAGAAAAAAATTTCTTTCCTCTTGTGGTGGCCGAATTTTGTGAAGAAGAAAAGGAATTTTCTTCAAGCCTCTGCATCATCTTCTCAGTTCCTGGAAGATCATGACATGCCCACACACAATTACCAAATCACGGGACATAGCGAGGAAGACTTAGTGGTTCATAATCGGAATAAATCTTAAAGAAACGAAGGAGTTAGCATCAAGGGTATGATCTAAATCTATATTTATATATTCTTATATGTTGTATATGGTTTACAAGTTACATAAAAATTTTAAAACCTCATTTCCGCTGCGCAACGTAAATCCGGGTTCCTACATTTGAAACCCCAGGTTCTAAATAATGAAGTATGACATTTATGTATATAACACTGGATCCAAAACTCCAGGTTCTCATCAGTTTTCAAAACCGTGCAACTTAAATATCATAATTCAAGAACTTTAAGTTCTGGTTAATAGGTCTAGCTGATCTCATATATTGCGTATAAATAAATAATACAAATATTTAAACAATTTATCTGGAGACACAATATAAGCCAGTCCCGAGACACAGTATAAGTCAATCTCATATATTGTATAAAAATAAATACTGAATATTTAAACAATTTATTTGAATACATAGCATAAGCCACTCTAGAGACACAGCATAAGACAGTCTCATATATTGCATAAAATGACAATTTCAGAGTCATGAGATCACCTGATATGTGCATATAAATAAACAATTTCAGGGACATGAGTTTACCCGATATGTGCATAAAAATAAATCCAAAACTATAACATGTAGGTTCCGTTGACGCATAAACCATCTTGTTATACAGATATATATATATATATATATATATATATATATATATATATATATCTAGAATGTTAAGATGTAAGTAAATCACCCATCAGGGGATCCTTTTTATTTATAAGCAATCGTGCTAGAGATCAGGATCTTCCATCGCTCCTAAAAACAGAGTTAATAAAGCTTGAATAAATCAAAACATCACTTACAAGCAGAATTAGCTGAAACTAATGGCACAGTTGGGTCCGGAACGATCGAAATAGCTGGAAACATGTCTGAATTGGTCGAAAATAGGTGAGAGTTACACTGAGTTGGACAAAAAATACTGTTGACGGTGATTTTTGAATCGTTGAAAAGTCAACCGCCAAACATTAACACGTAGGCAGATCGAAGCTTTAACCAATCTAGGGTTGAATAATCAAAGCCTCTTTCTCCACGTGGATGCGATACGATTTGTTCGTATTTTTGATTGATAATGTATAAAAGTAGGAAATAAAATATGAATAAAGCATAACACATGTTTTACGTGGTAAAACCCCAAGGCGAGGAAACATCCACGGTTGCCGGTGGCGGCGAGAAGAAATGCACTATGAATAGAATGATTACACACATAATCTCTCCGTCTCTCGAGTAGTTGTTATGCTTTTTTATACAGAGATCGATAGATCCCCTTATACTAAGATCGTTCCATTTTCTTACACAATAAGATTATGGATCTATTTATATGTGCATAGAACCCTAATCCTTGTTGTACAAGTAAGGAAAGGTGGTAATATTTAACTAGAACTTGTTACTTGTTGAAGTCGTATTGAACTCATTTCCTGTTTCAGAGATCTTGCGCATTGAATTAGAATCTTCATAGGACTTCTAGTTGAGTAGTCCGTATAGGATTTATTTCCTGATTGGTGTGCAATCTTCTAGAAGAGTAGAGTTATTGCTTGATTTGGACTCTTTGATATGTAGGGGAAATAATAATATTTCCTTATCGGAATGTGGTTCTAGATTCCTTGCTTGAGTAAGATTCTTCTTCTTCTTAATTGAATCGTACTTGATCTAATGTTACTGTCTTGACTGAGCATCTCTTGGCCGACCGTTTCCCAATCTGACCAGGCCCTCTTTCCCCGACCGATTTTACTATCTGATCGGGTTTAGACCTACCTTGTCCGATCAGTTCGGTTTGACCACCCCATCTAGTAACATCAACTGTGACTTGGTCGAATGTTGACCGGTTGACTTTACCCGACCGTGCTTATTTTACTAGATCGGTTTACTTTACCTAATCAGGTCTATTTTGCCCGTTCGGTTCATTCGACCACTTGCTAATCACTAGAGACTGTGATTCTTCTCTGATGACGTGGTCTGCCATATATTCCGCATTATCCGATATCTTTGCTGACATGTCATGCTACCGAAAAATCCCTATAACAATACCCCCTCAAATCCGCGAGATAAGTTCTTAGCCACTCGACGAAGGGGATTTGAATAGTTTCCCTTCGATTTTTTGACGTTCTGACCACATCGTTTATTCTCCTGCAAGAGTGATAATTTTCAAAACAGGTTATGTAGCTGAGATACATCTTTGGACCTATATCTGTAAGTGTCTTCGGGACACATATCAGGTCGCTGAGAAGCCTTTGGATACTTTATTGAGAGATGAACTTGCTTATGGTCTAGTCGGACCATAGCCAATCGCCAATTGATCCTAGTCATCTTTTTAAGTAATCAGCTTCTGATTTTTTTTTTCGCTGACGCTTAGATCCTCTCGCTCATTTGGACGAATCTGAGACCCATTTTCAGCGTTATTCGGCATTACTTGAATCCATCTGTCTTTGAGCAATTCTTGTTAATGCTCAGATCCTCTTTCATCCTGGTTCGGCTTCACTTGGATCCATCTTTGGACGGATCTGATTAACCCTCGGATCTTGTTTTCTTTGCACTGCTTTTACCCGAAACATCTTTTTTTTTGTACAGTACTCTGCCACCTAACGCTTTTATCGCCACATATAGGATATCTTTTAAAGGCAAGCTCTGACGATATTTTGAATTTTTGGTGCTCGAGACAGCTTGAAAATTTCAAAGTGGAAGACTATAAGAGGAACCGATTAAGGTTTCCCTGAGTAGCGTCTTTCCTCATGTGTTGAGAAAAATGTAGTAGATGTCGTTGCTCTCAGAAAAGTAAGATGACTCTCCATCGAGATTGTGCTTCTTAGCATCCACCCCCTATGGCCACCATCATATATATATATATATATATATATATATATATATTTACACATGTTCATGGCGAGTTGTGGGTTATTGCTCTTCGGGTGTTCATGTCGCTCAGAATCTACCCCCTAGCATGGTTTGTCATTTAGGAGTTGATGTCGATGTGCAAGGTAGGAATCATACTTTAAGAACATTAGCCCGCCTTTTGTTTTTCTTTCGTTGGTCCGGGTAGAATTTCTATCTTGTCTGTTGGCCCGAGCAAAGTTTTTTTTTTTAATTAGAATCTGTCTTTAGCTGAGCAAAGTTTCTCGCCCGCACCCACACCCGCACCCATCGAGTTTTTATTTAAACGGGTTTACGGATTCGCAGGTCGTAAATCCTACACCCAAACCCGACCCTCCAGGGTCGAGTTCGGGCGGGTGCATGCGGGTACGGGTCAAATTGCCATCCCTACTAGTAAGGTGCATGCAAGTCTCGTGCGCCACATGAAAATGATTTGTACTTGGCTGGAGCTGCAATCATGTGTTAATCATGCACTGCTAGCTTGAGTTCAAAAAGCGGTCTATACTAGCTGATTGTGTGTGCCACGTGCCATGCATCACAATATCCTTTTTCTGTGCGCTACGAGTTACAAACGTACAAGACGGTGAGTGGATAGAGTAATATCCACTCGCCCTTTTCATTCATTTTCTAGTGGTCAGGTCATCCGTTTCCTACATCGATCATTGTGCTGAATTCGAATATGACTTCGTTTATGTTTTTTTGGATTGGGAGTGAACAACACTCGCCGCTCTAAGGCGCGTGTTCTGAGTTTATCATTTTCATCATTCCAAACTCAAAACCATAAACCCTGATCTCGACAGAAAAACTCAAAACAGTTTTTCTCTCTCTATACTAATCCGAATTACAAATATGACCTATCGTTGGAAAAATAATGCTAAACATCCCAACTACAATCTCACCATTTTCATCCCAACACACGTGACAGTTGAGGTGTCACTTGGTAAATGAACGCACATTAATTGATTCTTATCTCTCTTACCCATGTATTCACTCACCAATTAATGTTTATCCACTCACCAAGTGACATATCAGCTGCCACGTGCGTTGGGATGAAAATTGTGGGATTGTAGGTGGGATGTGTAGCATTACTTATCGTTGGAAAGCTCTCGGAAATACCTTTCCAACGATACCACAATCCAAAAAAAAAAAAAAATTAGCAGTGAGTTATAACCCGATAAATTTATGGGTTTTCAATATCATTCCTCAAAATTCTCTCAATTTTGAAATTGATAGTTGGCAACCATAACCAGAACATAAAATAACATATAGCGAAAATAGCATTATACACCATTAATTGGTGGGTCAAGTCCCAAAAGGTCATTCATTGTTTTAATTATTCCAAAATCACCATTTTGATAAAACGTTGTTTCAAAATCACCATTTTGACAAAACATTGTTCACTTTGCAACTATTCTGTTAAAATCTAACAGAAAGCTACTGTTATGTATGATATGATGCCCATAAAGAATTTTATGGGCAATATTTTATGTATTTTGATTATTTAATTATATATAATAATTAATGATTTGATTAATTTATTATTTTTATGGATAATACTTCCTGTTTATGGGTGACATAAAACTTATTATTATTCCCTGATTAATATGGGGTTACATCAAGCTTATTTCATGATTAATTTATTATTTAATTATATATAAAAAGTAATGATTTGCTTATAAGAATTTATGAGCAATATTTTCTGTTCTATAAAGTAATCATGGTCAAAAAATAGTCAAAATACAGGTAAAAAAAACGGTTTAAATCCTGTTAAAAACCATTTCAAAAATCAGTGCAAAACATGTTTTACTATTTTGACCTATATTCTAATAATTTATGATATAAGCAAACGGACTTCAAACAATTAATGGCCAAAGTGGCAACAATTGATACTTTTTTTTCTATAAAATGGCTAATTTGAGCCATTTTGAAAAATTAATGGTGATTTTTGAACTGCCTCACCAAATCAGTGGCTTTAGATATCACTAACCCTAACATATATAAACAGTCATACATTCCGGAAAAATTAATTCAAAACTTGCTTGTGTGATATGCCATTTTTTTTTGTTCATTTTTGTAAGAAAAAAAAATAAAAATAAACAAACAATACTAAACATGGCATATATATAATACCATAATACAAACCCAAAATAGGGCTATGATACCAATAGTGATTATTATTACGATTAATAATAAATATATAACCAAGAATTATATAGCGTTCGGATTAATACCTTTTACCGTTGGAAATCCGAATCATGCACGAAAATAGAAACTCTCTATATTTAAATCGAACTATGATATTATTCGCTCATCTGTACTTTGTATAAGTCAGATAGGATAAATGAAATAAATAGCAAGCTCTACTATTTATAGGGTCCAGACTCTTATCTGGATGAGTAATAATATTCAATTTTAAATTACATTTAAATTTAATATATATTATCTCATTTATCTCTTTATCTCATTTTACCTGATTGTTTGAATCTAATTGAATTATCATTATAATTCAAATTCAAACAATCAAATGGTATCTTTATCTAGTCAATTAATAATTAATTACCGGACTCTTTTTACTACTTAGAGCGTAATTTCCCAATATATATTCACTTGTCTTTAGCCAGTTAAGTTCTAACACCCATCAAAAAAATTCATTAAAGGAGGACCATGGGTGTAAAAAGACAATTGGGCGTGTCAGATATAATTAGAAAAAGGTTTTATCTAACTAATAATATTTAAAAAACCAAAAACAAAAACAAAAACAAGATGAGGTATGCCACTTCACATCTACACCAAGTTGTGGTTTCAAGTCTATCTCTCCTCCAAAATCCCTAATTATTGGTAGACCTTTTAAAAAAAAATTATTGGTAGGCCAGGATAATTAATTAGTTCATATGAATATCTGCTCACAATTTGGGAAGAAAACTCATATCACACATACTTATAAAATGCGCATGATATGGCTCGAAACGTTGAAGGGGAGTACACCACTCAATCTAAAAGAGAATGTGCAATAGCAATTAGTATATCATGTTGGCTTCAGACAGATGTTAACAGGATTGGTGAAATTTGATGAAATTGTCAAATTAAGAAACTCGTTGATCTTTCTTGTTCTTGAATAAGTCAAGCGTTACTCACCATATTCAGATGCAGGGTTTTGCATGTGATTAGGGCAAGCTAACGTGTTGGTCGGTGGCATTTTTATGTTGAAATACATATAACAGATTGAATTTTTTATTCCTTCTGTGATTTTACATTTCCAGCAAAGCTTGTGATGATTCGCTATTTTATTTTATATTTTTCTGGTCTAGTATTCACAATTACATGATGGAACAGTTCAGAGACAGGATTCCTGTAAATTTGTGAAAGAAAATTTGCCTTTTTTCATTGAGAGATATGAGCATGAAATTCTGCCAACTTTGAAGAGCCACACACTATGTTCTTGACACAAAACTAGATACATAATGTCTGCCAAAGATTAATCAGAAAAGCATCCACGTTTGCTGCAACATCTACAAGAAAACAAGTAAATTCTCAATGTATGTGGATAGCAGTCAGCCCTCCAGTCTCTAGCTATTATTTATGCCAAATTGCCAATTTGAGTTTGTGGAAATGGTGAGAAATGTCACATTTTTGTCTAGCTGTTGCACCAACGTCACCGGTTTAATAACTTATGTTTAAAAGGCACCTATTTAGGTGAACTACCCAAATTGCCCTTAAATAATCAATTTTTAATTGTCTCTGTACTTCCATCTCCACACTTGAAACACTGAAGGCATTAACTCCTCTCTTTCTCTCTCTACAATAAATTTCAAAACTACTCAACGTTCTTCAGTCAGCACAACAAGGTAATATGTTTGTCTGAAATACTGTTTTTTATCCTTCATTGGTGCAAAAAACGTTCCTTTTGTAAACATGAAGCTGGTTTTGTGAATATTGAATGTTTGAAATTTGAATCTCCGATGCTGTTAATAAAAAGCTCAGAGCCTTTGAAAGTGCTCGGAGCCTGTTTCAAAAAGCTCGGAGCCTTTGAAAAAGCTCGGAGCCTTTGAAAAAGCTCGGAGCCTGTTTCAAAAAGCTCGAAGACTTTCAAAAAGCTCGGAGACGTTGAAAAAGCTCAGAACCTGTTTGAAAAAGCTCGGAGACTTTGAAAAAGCTCGGAGCATGTTTCAAAAAGCTCGGAGACTTTGAAAAAGCTCGGAGCCTGTTTCAAAAAGCTCGGAGACTTTAGAAAACAAGCTCAGAGACTTGAAAAAAGCTCGAGACTTTGTAAAACAGCTCGAGCCTTTAGAAAACAAGCTCGGGACTTTGTAAAAAAGCTCGGGACTTTGTAAAAAAGCTCGGGACTTTGTAAAAAAGCTCGAGACTTTGTAAAAAAGCTCAGGACTTTGTAAAAAAACTCTAGACTTTGTAAAAAAACTCGGGACTTTCTAAAAAAGCTCGGCTCTTTTGGGAAAACCCTCGGAATCTTTGGAAAAAAGGTTGGAACCTTTACTAAAAGCTCGGAGATCATAGTAAAAACCTCGGAAACTATTTTAAAATGCTCTGAGCCTTTTCCATAGCTTTTATGTTTGTCATAATGGTTTGTGGTGATGAATTTTACAGGAGAATGAATCGGGTGAGAATAGTAATATCTTACAACGGTCGATGGGAGCAGTTACCCGACGGAAGTCAGAGGTTTGTTGGATCCGACAACCAAGGAATGTATGTGTCAAAGAATATGAGTTACGAAGAATTGGTGTCGATCGTGCATACCGTTGTGAAGTATGATGTGAACAAATACAATGTTGATCTACAGTCAATATCAATCGTTCCTGGCACTACATGTCGCACATTTGTAAGAAATGACGATGATGTTCAGTTTATGCTAGGGGAAGATCGGGTGATCCCTCAAGTATGTGTTAGTCTAATTGAGAGGGCAACTGGAGATGTGATACGGAATGATATTCCTGCTCCTGAAAATACCCAACCATTTGGATCCGCTAGCGGTAGCAACCAAGTGTTCACACAAAGGAGTGCCACTGAAGGTGGGGAAAACATATGTGTTGTCCAACCGGTAGTGGTCGACCATGCAGATGTTGGTGAACCTCAATTCGACGATGTGTTTGGTTGTCGATTTGAGATGAATGATGGGCGGTACAATGAGATGTACAATGAGGAGAACACTAAACCGAACCTTGGGCCGAACCAGGAGGTGGATAATGAAGCAAATATTGATCTGGTAGATCATGTTGAGAACACTGATGAAGATCATGTCCAAATTCAAAGACGTGGAAGACGTGTAGAAGAAGTTAGTTGTACTGGAGCAGATATGCCTGGTACTTCCGAGGTCCGGCATAATGTATCTGCAGATGATTCTGATAATACCACAACGTGGGTTATTCCCGGAGCAGATTCATACTCGTTTGGGATTGGTAGAAGCACAACCTTGGTAGCAGAAGAACCTACAAGCATGATTTATAAAGGTCAGTTCTTTCCGACTAAAAAGGATTTGAAGAGACTAATTGGCCTTTTTGCAATGCGGCGAAACTTCGAATGGAAGGTGAAAAGGTCCAATAAGACAACGTTACATCTTGTTTGTTTGATTGACAACTGTACATGGAAATTAATAGCGGTGAGAAGAGATGAAGGGACGTACTTCCAAGTAAGAAGTTTTGTCAATGAACACAGTTGTCCATTGGAGGAGATTCACCGTCGCCACCGACAAGCTAGTGCAGTTATAATTGGAGAAGTGGTTGCACCTAGACTTCAACAACAAGATGGTCGTCTCATGCCTCCCAAGGATATAATCGCCGATATGAAAACAATGTATGGCATCCAAATCATGTACAGTAAGGCATATCAAGCCTTGCATTATGCATTGTCACTGACCTATGGGACACATGAAGAAACCTTCCAACTACTGCCGTCTTTTGGTTACGTGCTAGAACAACAAAATCCCGGCACAATCACTGACTTACAGTGCGCTGACGACGGTAAATTCCTTTACTTTTTCATGTCGTTAGGGGCCTCAGTTAGAGGTTTTCAAAGGTGCATGCGTCCTGTTATTGCAGTTGATGGTACCCATTTGAAGCGAAGATTCGGGGGTACAATGTTTGTTGGAACTGCCCAAGATGGAAACGAACAGGTGTATCCAATTGCTTTTGGGTACGGCGACTCCGAAAACAACCTTTCTTGGGAATGGTTTTTGGATTGCTTGAAGGGTGCCCTTGGTCATATAGATGATCTGGTTTTTATTTCCGATCGACATGCAAGCATTGAAGCAGGGATTTCTAAAGTGTTCCCTTATGTAACCTATACCATATGTTGTTGGCATTTTGCTGAAAATGTGAAGAAGCGATTTCACAGAAAAGATGTTGCCAGCTTAATGGACAAAGCCGCTAGAGCGTACAATGAATTCAAATATAACCGGTACATGGGTGAGTTACGTAACCTGCACAAGAATGCTTTCGATTATGTTGAATCTGCCGGTCCACACAAATGGTCTCGTGTACACTGTCCCCAACGAAGGTTCAGGGTGATGACAACAAATGTTGCAAAGTGCATAAACTCATGCCTTAAATTCGCACGACAACTCCCTATGTTGACATTGGCAGAGTTCATTAGGAATATGTTACAGCATTGGTTTCACGATCGACATCTAGCTGCACAATCCATGCGTCATCAGTTGACCGATCGCATCACATCTTGTGATGCTATAACGGGTCGAGAAGTGCGGTTATATGACATCTTGAAACCATAACTGTATTTTGCTCACCGCGTCAACCTCGTGCCATGGTAGGTTCCCTACCGGGAGCAATCCACGTACCGTCATCAGATCTTCAGGGACCACCTGTACTTCAACACATACCAATTTTTTGGGCTTTGCCCACAATATCACGAGGCATGATTCTCCGCCACTGAAAACTCCAACATTGATTGAAAACTCCAGTGTCCTTGGCCTCTTCGGCCGACAGGGGTCAGTGTATGGGCTCATCAACTGCCAGCCTCGTTTGCGTATCCGCTGCTGCCTATGCTGACTGTGGACCACTGGAGGGTGTTGGGAGGAGGAACTCTGTCCCCGTGGATCACGTCGAGGGCTTCGGTGGGATGGGCTGTGTCGGGATGGACCGGCAGTGTCACTATAGGGTGAGGTGTGACGGGATCGAGTAGAGGAGAGCGGTGTCGTATGGACCGCAGGGGTGCTCCATATGGATCGCCTAGTCAGGTCAGGAGTGTGGACTGTACGGGAGGAGGGACTCTGACCTAGTGGACTGAACGGGTCCGCTGTGTGGTCCTGGATATGAACAGGAGGATCCACATCCTGTACCTCCATAAGCAACGGATACTCTAATATCGCCTGGGTAACTCTCTCCCCAAATACTCCTGTATCCGTGCCACCAGGGACTTACATCTGCTGGTCTCGTACTGTATCTCCAACTATTGGACCCTGCGTCTGAGGTCCATCAGCCTCCGTCGTAGGTCCGGTAGCTGGGTCTGTCCCTCCGTCTCTGTCTCTATGGGGAGAGTCTCGATCATGGGAGGGTGGACCATCCCTGCCTGACTGTGATGTCGAACCCCACCGCCCCCGAAGAAAGTCTATCACCTCCCTATGCTGCCTATCCCGTTCCAGATCACTCTTCCGTAGATCCTCCCGTAACGCAGCGACTGCATCCATCACATCTTGGATTTTTCCTTCCAAACGGTCCTGAAACAAAATCATTATTGTCAGTACTAAAACCCAACACTTGTTTCAACATAAATAATGCATTACACCATTTTTGACATACCTAGCGATGCCCTCCAACGTCTTCTCGTGAATGTATTCCACTGGGCATCGCAAATCGAACCTGTCTGCGCCTAAGAGGACTCCCAGCGACAAACTCTGGGTCTGAACCCTCTGTATCCGGTTTGTGCCTGAGGGGACTCCCACCGCCAAACTCCTGGTCGGAACCCTCCGTATGACTGGGTCCGGCAGTCGTATGATGTAAGGGATCCGGTACTGAGCCGTCGTGTCCATCGGCAGCCATATATAGACTGTCTCCCTCATTTATGCCCTCGTAGTACCGTGCAACCCTCTCTGCTGCTGTCGGCACCAGTGCAGTCCTCGCAAACATCTGAAATCGTTGTTAGACCATTGTATTTGTATAATCATAATATGTAAACACTTTAACACAATAGCTCCTTACCCTGGCTAAGAAAATTTTGTCCAGCTTGTCCGACCTTGGTTGCTTTTGCAACTCCCATTTCAGCATACGGGGGGACACCTCAATCCGCCTACGAGTCCCAAATTGGGTCCCAAGCTCGGGGATAACCTCATACGCAAATACCTATGTAAAAGAACAAGTTATTCAGAATCCAATCATTTATTCCGTAACTCATGTAAAAAAATATTCATGTTTTAAAATGTTACAAATTATAAATTCTCACCAATAGTGCGTGAGCTAGACCGTAAAGGTTGTACGTCTCCACCGTGTGAACGTCAGCGCCATTTTCCTGCTATCGTCTCTCATACCGCACACGTCGACCGTGTAAGGCATTTTTGAATCCAATAATGGACTGCCTATACACATGGGCACCCCACGGGAATGCATCAAAAGCGTCCAAGTCTTCGACTAGCCGGAACTGCCATAATGGAACTTTATCTCTCTCGTCCAATCCCATCAATATCCAGTTTAGCATATAAAGGAGGCACAGCTTCACAGCATCGTACTGCTCCTCAAATACACCGATCCGTAGAATAGCTCTCAGCTGTTCATAATCCACCTCAGCTACACCATTGAAATACCGTTGGTGTATCCCGTTCTGAACCATCTCATACCTCGTCGTGTCGGGAATCACTCCAAACTTCAATCCGGTGATCAGACAGAATTCAACCTTGGAGAACCGGACCGAACGAGGACCTAACATAAATCTCATCTCATCCTCAGGCCCATCGTGATGTAGCTTGCGCAATAGCAGTCGATGGACTATGCTACCCGAAAACTTCATCCCCCGATCCATCCTAAGGAAATGACCAAAACAAGACTCTGTATACCGACGTCGGTCTTCGACCTTGAATTATTCTGGTACACTGTCCAGTGCGACGTCGATATCTTTAAGGTCGCTGAAATGGTCATGCCGAGTGATTTTTCCATCGTACCATTCATCCTCTGGAGTTTTAAGCAAATCCTTTAGTTCACTACCCATCTGCATTTTTACAGAAAAAGAATGCATCAGTAAACTGTAAAAGGCTCGGACATAATAATATAAAATAGCAGGGAAGCAGTTTCAAAAAGCTCGGACTCATATTGAAAAAGCTCGGACAGTTTGAAAAAGCTCGGGTAGTGTGAAAAAAGCTCGGACGCGTTTTGAAAAAGCTCGGACGCGTTTTGAAAAAGCTCGGACGCGTTTTGAAAAAGCTCGGAGACAGTTTGAAAATGCTCGGACTCATTTAAAAAAAGCTCGGACTGTTGAAAAAAGCTCGGGCACTGTTTGAAAATGCTCGAGCACAGTTTGAAATATCTCGGACATATGTTGAAAATGCTCGGGCTGTTGAAAAAGCTCGGATTCAGTTTTAAAAAGCTCGGACTGGTTAAAAAAGCTCGGAAACTGTTTGAAAATGCTCGGACAGTTTCAAAAAGCTCGGACACTGTTGCAAAAAGCTCGGATTGTTTAAAAAAGCTCGGAAACTGGTTGAAAAAGCTCGGACAGTTTAAAAAATCTCGGACTGTTTAAAAAAGCTCGGAAACTGTTTGAAAAAGCTCGGGCAGTTTAAAAAATCTCGGACACTGTTTCAAAAAGCTCGGAAACTATTTGAAAAAGCTCGGACAGTTTAAACAATCTCGGAAACTGTTTCAAAAAGCTCGAAAACTGTATAAAAAGGCTCGGAAACTGTTTGATAAAGCTCGGACAGTTTCAAAAATCTCGGACACTGTTTAAAAAAGCTCGGAAACTGTTTAAAAAAGCTCGGAAAACTGTTTGAAAAAGCTCGAACAGTTTAAACAATCTCGGACACTGTTTCAAAAAGCTCGGAAACTGTTTAAAAAAGCTCGGCCATATTTTATAATAGCTCAGGAACAGTTTCAAAAAGCTCGGGCATTTTAAAAAAGCTCGGACGCATTTTTAAAAAGCTCGGATACCCAGAAAAAGCTCTGAACCAGTTTGAAAAAACTCGAAAACCCAGAAAAAGCTCGGAAAACGATTTAAAAAGCTCAAAAAAATTCAAAAAAAGCTCGGAATCACCTTGAAAAAGCTCAGTGACCCAGATCTTCAACAGATTTACAAACCCTAACATAACCCACAACCATTCTCAGATCAACAAACAAACATAATCTACAAGTTTAATCAACAACCAACATCAAACATGAAATTATTAAAAACAAAATCAACAACATAATCTGACTCAACTTACCACAATCGATTGAAGATCATCTCGTCTGAACACCCGAAAAAACACTGTTGTCCAACCGCCGGTTACTTCGACGTCTTTTTCAGACAGAAAACCACTGATCTTCCAACGCCGGTTCTTTTTCCAAGAGATGTTTTCTCTCTCTTGTTTTTCTCACTAGGTTTGAAGACGACAAAAACTCACTTGGAAAGGGTATTTTTGTCTGGACACCTATATTGGTGCCTTTTAAACATGAATTAGTAATGTGGTAATATTTGCACAACACCCACCCCAAATAGTGCTATTTATTTTTTGACCCCTTTGAGTTTTGAGCCAGAAATAATGAGAAATGATTAGTCTTAATAATTATTATTAGTTGAACATGTTAACATATAATCTCTTACACTTCATACCAAAAATGATATCAAATTTCAAACGACTCGGTCAAATCAAGTAAGCTTTTTTATTTTTATTTTCGATCAAATTTGGGACCACAACTTTGTTGAGAATTGTAGTTACCATTAGGGTATACATGCGACTGGATCAAGTAAAAAATTGTTATGGTTCTGTCTGGGGGTTTTCAGTATATGATCGTACGTGATGTTTTTTTCCCTTCAGATTAGTTAGATTTAAAAATAAATAAAAAAAATTGTTCAACTTGTTGTAAATTTTAAAATAATATTCCAAGAGTAATACTAT
The DNA here is from genome assembly GCA_033220585.1 of Dipteronia sinensis. NCBI lineage: Eukaryota > Viridiplantae > Streptophyta > Magnoliopsida > Sapindales > Sapindaceae > Dipteronia > Dipteronia sinensis. Next base: position 16,777,343 of record CM065642.1, read on the forward strand.
ACAACCCAAATAATGTGGCAATTGAATTGTTATTACCACACAAATCATGAGATGATGTGTTAATGAACAAATCACTTAGCGCATCATTAGAGTTGGTTTTTGAACTAATTTTTTGGGTACTCTAGCATTAGTGATATTCCAAAAACTAAGAACAAGAAATCATAATTGTCTATGTATGAACTTGTAGATATTGTTTGTTTGGGGTTTGAGCAAATGAATCTCAGGTCAGCGGCTTGAATCCTAACAATGGTGAAAGCTTTCAAAAAAATACTTGGTCCCGGATTAATAGATATTTTCAATATATATATATATATATATATATATATATATGAGTTGTAACATAAATTCAATTAGCATCTTATGATATCAACGGAGCATTCTTTGAAATGATGTTCGTGAAGAATTCTCAAAAATATGTAAAATTTATTTTTAAATACATACGAAAGTTTAACTATTAATAAACTCATTTTAAAATTTTATTTCAAACCATAACCAAAATTACAAAAATATCCCAGTAAATTTTGTTTTGGCAGAAAACATGAAACTTTAGAGAAAAATGTGAAAAATACTTGAAACCACAGAGAAAAATGTGAAAAAACGTGAAACCTTAGAAACAAATGTGAAACTCGGAGGAAAATAAACGGGAAACCTTGGTTTTTTAATAATTAAAAAAAGATAATTACTGACACCTCCCTCTAATAACCTTGTTTTAATTTTTTACAAGAAAATTACTGAAACATCTCCTTGAGAAGGATTTTAAGTTTCTTTTTTCTTCGTCTTCTCCAAATCGACAGCGCCACCTGCATTGACCGCCCCAACTACACTGTTGTTGTGCCTAGCTAGGCAGCAGGTTGTCCTGGCAGTGCCATTTCCAACGAAGGCGACACTTAAGATGAGAGAGAGATGAGAGGAAAAGAGGATAGAGAAAATAGGGGAGAGAAATATGAGAGTGTTTGGGGAGTGTTTTATATGGGGGTATTTCAATAATTGCTTAAAAACATGATCGTAACCGGTTAAATTTCCTTACTTGATTAAAAACAAATAGTTAATGTTTCTATGGGATAATTTTGGCTTTTTCATGTAATGTTCTTTTAAGAGCATTTCCAATGCAGCAATGTATTGTGAACAAATTAAATATCATCTAGGACAAATAGATATTGTGTTCAAATATGTCTCTCCAATGTTGTTGTTGCTATTCAATGTAAAGCTGATGTGGCAACAAAAAATAATAGACACTGTCAAGTTGAGCGTCAGCTTTCAGAGGCTCTATTAGATAGTTATATATTGGGTCAACCAAGTATTTGGAGATAAATATAAAAAAAAATTGTTAAGAAAGTTGTTTGATTAAAAATAAAAAACAAATAAACTAATAAAACATGTCATAAATAAATTAAAGTTAAACAGGAGTATTGGAGATAGATTTTTTATTTGGTTATCTATCAAGTAAACTTTTATGTCACATAGAAAACAATTCTCTTGATATTGTTGACATATCAATAATTATTGAAATGTAAATCACTTTTGAATTGGAGATACTCTAAAAGATAAACATTTCAATTAGAAAACACAACTAACAAATATGTCATGAACATTTTTATAATTCAAATTGTGTGGGTCCTAATTGTTCCCTCTGATTAAGGGATCCTACTAAATTTAAGGGTAAAATCACATGTTTAACATAAAACTTAATAAATTGACACGTGTTACCATCTAATAAATTATTAAATTGACAGTAGTTCCTTTTTTATTATTCAAGTGTAACCTCTCTTTTTTTAAGCTGTATACAAGTGTAACTTAAGAATGTAGTTTTTTTTAACCATTAATTATAGTAGAATTGTTGTAAAAGAATGATAATAAATGAAGAACAATAAATAATAAAGGAACAAAGTGGGAGAATGAAGAGTGACGAGATAGCCTTTTAATTCTAGCCCACTTGTATACTTGATTAAGAGGATAAGATGAGATAGTGATTATCAAATGGGTATCAAGTGGACAAATCATGATGAAGACAAATGGGAGATGAATAAGATGGGTGGATGTTTTTAGGCGGTGGAAAGCCATCAGAATTATAACACTCCCCCTTAGATTTCCATCACTTGTATTTTAATTTATAAAGGAAAATCCAGTGGGATAAAAACCTTCGTAAAATATATTCAATGATCTCCTGGATCTTGTGGTGCTGGAAGTTTTCAAAACTATCTCATTAAAAATCTTGTCAGGAAAACCCAGTAGGATAAATCTGATCGAAGGGAAAATAGTATAGTGCACATTTGTCCACAATTACTGTTTTCTTCAAACATTTCTCACATTTATACTTTGTTAGGGAAAACCCATGTGAGATAAAAAACCTAAACAAAGATATTCATTGATCTGTCGAATCAAAGTAATATTTATAGTGATCTTCTGGATCAAGGTAATATATAAATGATGATTAGCAAGATCAAAGTAATGTTTACAATAATCTTTTGATCAAGACAACATATGATGATCTACTAGATCAACGCAAAATTTATGATTATCTGTATTGATCAAATGATTTTTGGGTGTGCTTAGAGAATTGCCTCATTAAAACTTTATCAGGAAAACCAAATGGGACAAAAACCTGATTGAAATGAAAAAGAGCACAATGCACATATGCCCCAAACAATTAATATACTTCATTTAATACGCTCCCCCTGATGGGATGCTCCCTCTGATAAAAGTTCTTTTGAAGCAATCTTCTAGATTGTTAAACTGAAACACACTTATGTTTATTTCATGAAATGCAATAACATTATAAATGATTAGGGGGGGGGGGGGGGGTGTTATGAGCAAAAACTTACTTTATGGAGTAATATCCATATGGAATCTTTTCAACATATTCTGATTGATGGACAAGCATTCCACTTTGATCTATGTTCGATCTTCAGGTCGAGACAATATTTTCTTTCTCATTTCTTTATAAAGACATATGAGTATATAATATGATTATTATATCCTTATTTTTATCGGATATTAACTGGGACAGTTATACCACATCCGTTCATATTGTTTTTAATCCATATAAGGATTTTTGTATGTTCATCAAATACAGATTACTAGATCTCGATTTACATGCTTCTAGCATTTTTGAATCCTTCAGGATTTATAAATATCTGCATTGAGTGAATCATATAGATAAATGATTACTAAGTCTAGAAAACATATTTCAATCCTTTTAAAGGCGGCCAAATTTATCAACAATATAATCATATTCATCGATAGTGAATACCAAGTTTCTGTAAGAAACCTCGCACTACGAGTCGTGCCTCATATCTCACGATCTCGTTTTTCTCATTACGTTTCTGTATAAAAATCCATTAGTATCCAACTAGTTTGATATCTCCAGGTGTCTAGAGTACTATTGATCTAAACACTTAATATTTGGCTTATGAAGTCAATTCTTCTTGAATTGCTTCTTTCATTTAGGCCAATCATGTCTTTTGTCTACAATCATTGATATTATAAATATCATGTTATCATTTATAATTTCAGTAGTACTACTGTATATAAAAATACATCATCAATGATTGTTTCCTTATGATTCCACATTTCTCTCATATGATTTATAGAATTTTTATTAATTTCTATTAATTTCTATATTTTTGTATCTCTGTTGAGATTACTTTAATTTCAATAGATTTAGTCATTTCATATACTTGTATGATTTATAGAATTTCTCTCAATTTCTATATTATTGTATCTTCATTGAGATTTCTTCCATTTCAATGGATTTAGTCATTTCATAGACTTGTGTCTCTTTAGATATATCAAACTCTTATAGAGTTGATTTAGAGAAAGTGGATTTATTTATAACTCGAGTTTTGTTTACTTTTGGGATCTCAATAACAATACCTGTTAAAAAGGTTCATAAGCTTATGATATGCATCAGATGATTTATTTGTTGTCTTTTTCTCTGATCGTTCTTCAAGAACAATCACCCGGCCGGGGTTTATGAGATGGCAACTTATAAAATCTTGTTACCTTTAATATATCAAGTAACAGATTAATAATCATTTGATGATCAATTATCTTTCGTATTTGAGAGATACGAAGATTGAAATGAGACACATATATATAGAGAGAGAGAGAACCGAACTGGTATCTCTATTTTGTATATAAGTAACTTTTTATTTACTTTCTCTTCTAAAGAAACTTTAGCATTTGGAAATTAATCAATATGATAATATGCAGATTGTGCGTAAAAATATAAACTATCAGAAGTTTAAATGATATAATAGCAGATTAATCAAAATCAATATTAATCTCATAATGATATAGAAGCCATATCTTATATCATGCCAGAGATGCAATAAGAAGATATGCAATACAATCAAATATCTTAAAAAGTGAGTAAGTCCCTATATGGAATTTAGTAATCTTACCGAAATAATAAAGTTCTCGCAATTTACCTGGAGACATTTGATAAGTGATTCTCATGATCCATTTTTATTCATGAGTATATCTGAAAAACTAATAATCAGTGCAACAACTATGAAGATGTTTGATAATAAACAAACATGTGATCATCTCTTAGATACATCAATTAGGACCATATAATAATGAAAGGGATCATTTGATGGATGAATATGTCTACATATATCCCCTTGAATTCTTTGTAAGAATGATGAGGATTAAAAACCAACTTTTATAATAAGATGGTTTTACTGCTAATATCTCATGTGAACATGCAGTACTTAAGTTCTCATTGGATAAAGAATCTTCTGGTTCTTTAATGGATATCCATGAGAATTTTCAATAATTATAGGTATCATTGTAGATCCTGAGTGACTGATACGGTCAAGCCAAATTACAAACACTTTTGGATATGGGAACTTTTGATTCATAGTTGTATAAACATCTACACTCTTTATAATAGTGTAATATAATCTAGATGATAAAACACGCAGCTTTTCTATAATGAGTTTCTGGCTTGAATTATGAGAAGTAATGCATATATATTAAACATTCTCATTACTCATAGTTTCAATATGATATCCATTTCTCCGTATATCTTTGAAACTAAGCAGATTCCTTTATATTCTGTTTGAATTATATAAAGTATCATTGATACACAATTTAATACCATCTGGTAATAAGATTCTGGCTCTTCTAGAGCCTTTAATCAAATTCGTTGGATCTGATCTGGTATTAACTTTACATATCTTTAAACTAAGCATATCTCTTTCTGCTTGAATAAATAGTATCAAAGATACATAATTTAGTATTGTTTGATAACAATATCCTGACTCTTCCAAAGCTTTCTATCAGATCCATTGGACATGATACAGTATTAACAATTGCTCTGAGAAAAATAAAATTTGTAAAATATATCTGACTTCGCAGAACTGTATGAGTCGTTGCACTCTCGACAAGACATATATTTCCCTTCTGGGAAATTTATGAACATTATGTGTAATGCCATTTTATATCTCATCTGAAATGATAATAATCTTTTCAATAGATTTATTCTATCAATATTTTCTCTTGTTATTCACAAACATCCACTCATGGGGTATGTTTTCATATCTCATGAATATAAATATATCCAAATTTACTCTCTTGATACTGCTCCTTGATTGGAAGATAAATGTACCTATTTGAAGTCCTCATTTCCTAGCTTTTGTTCTCGTTTTTGGGTGTATTTTTGTATATAAGTGTTTGTTGAGCCTTGTGTAGGTACATATTCTCTACAATAAGGTTTTGAGCTTAAAGTCAAGTTTGGAAGCTAAGATGAGCAAAACTTATTGGGCTGAAATTATATAGGCTTGTGCTGAACGTTCAACTTGTGGAGGCCATAACTCCCTCCTCAAGTTGAATCATGTTGAGATAATTATATATTTAGAAAGCCCCAGAAGTCTAATTTCCAAAACATTTCACGGATTGCGATTCAGAGTTTTCTAGAGAAAGTTATGGCTATTTGAGTAACTGGTGCGTGAAGCAGAAAATTCCATACCAGTGTGCGAGGCGACCTAGCGAGGCTACCAACCCTCACTGGCCTCACCACTTACCTCAACCGTTGCCCAAACATCACGGAAGGCGAGGCGACCATTTTACTCGCCCCGGAGCTCGCCTCGAAGCTTGGAAAGGCCAAAATGGTCATTTCATGCCCAAATTTCGTCCCCAAACTTACCCTAACTATATAAACACTCTTTTCTTCTCTTTGCTTCAGAAAACACATCATACCATCTCTTCCCATTCTCTCCCAACTTCAACTTCTTCAATTCCTAAAGAGAGAGAGAGAGAGAGAGAGAGAGAGAGAGAGAGAGAGAGGCTTCCAAGCTTCCATATCCATTTTCCACCCATCACCCACCACATTTGAGAGTTGATTACAGAGATTAGGAGTGGTCTTTGGACCAAATTCGAGACAAGCTATGGATGGAGCTCTTGGAGGATTCTTCAAGGGTTTTGTTTCCTTTATCTCAATCTCTTGTATTTCATGTTTTCTTTTATGTGTAATCCCCACTTGGGAAATATTGTAAACTTATATTTGTACTCAATATATATGTTGGTTGTTTTATATTCATTTGGGTTTTTGATTTGTTCTTGATATTATTGAGTAATCTCTTGTCTTGAAATGCATGTGTGTAGAGATTGGAAATTGATATGTGCTTATGGATAGGATTAGGAGTAGTTTAACTCAATTGTAGGATTAGTGTAATTAAATATCACATGTGTGTGTATGTCTTTGGAATGTCAAAATGCATTGTATGGATGGATTCGAGTGTATATGGGTTTCGGTTGTACCTCGAAAGATGACCAATTTGGATATGACCGTAATCACTTAGTTCCTAAGAATAAATGAAACTTGTTTTATGCATGATCGTGCTAGAATAGGTTTTGGCTTTATGTTAATGTCCATAATGGTAGGGACGAAAGACACACTTGCTCTAGCCATGACCTTTGGGGAGAAAGAAGTGTCTCAAATCCCTTAGTTGAGACAAGAGGCGCAATTGCTCTATCCATGACCTTTGGGGAGTGATTTGTGTCTCGAGTCTCTTAATAGAGAGAACAAGCCCTTAACTTGAATTAGAAATTCTTAATGCCTTAGGTTGACTCTATGTTCTGGTGCTTAATGTGCCTTTGATCTTAAGACACCATTGCTCTATCCATGTCCTTTGGGGAGTGATGATTTGATTTCGGTATTCCTTAATCAACGAATGATTCGTAATAATAGATGATTTAGTTTTGGAATCCCTTAATCGTGAGAACGGGCCCCTAACTAATTAGGCGTCATTCATTGCCTAACAACAACGTATGTGCACTTATGTATGGTGAAATTGTTGCCCTTGTGTGATCATTATCATTCATCTCTCATATCCACCATTTAATTTGTCACTTTAATCACCATTCTCACCTCTCCATATTCCCTTTATTTCATTTACTTTCTTTACAATTCCTTTGCACGCACCATACCGCATTATGCTTACACCCCACACACCATTCTCACCACATCCGCATTCTATTTACATTGCTTTCAACAAACACTAGAACACGATCCGGTTAACGGATAACATCTCCCTGTGGAACGATACCCTCGCTTACTGCTTTACTAGTCTATTTGCTAGTTTAGAGCACATTGCATAGGAAACTTTAGTATAGATATCTTTTGATAATTGCAATTTGGAAACGACACAAAAGGCGAGTATCACTCCTTCAGGAGCAAGTATAAAATGGATAAAATATCCTTTACAATCTCATTATACTTGATATTAGGATTTTAAATCCTTTTATGATACTCACAACATTTTACTGGATGTGTAGATCTTTTTTTCTCAAATGAATGATACGTTAGGATCTTAAATCCTTTTTATGATACATTAGGATCTTAAATCCTTTTTATGATACTAATAGCATCCTGTAGGATATGTATGAAATGGATAAAATATTATTTCCAATTTCATTATTTGTTAGGATCTTAAATCTCTTTTATGATACTCACAACATCCTACTGGATGTGTAGATCTTTTTTCTCAAATGAATGATATGTTAGGATGTTAAATCATTTTTTATAATACTCACAGCATCATGTTGGATGTGTAGATCATTCTCTCAAATAAATGACATGTAAACATATGACTTCGTATATATAAGATAACTTCATATTCTGAACGGGTTTGATATTGGGATTTATGCCCTAAAGCTTGTAATTTGTAAATGTGAATGAAACATTAATAAAACTAGTTTATTCATTTTATAAATCTGTCTCGTACATTTATATCATGTGTTCAATAACATCTAAGATTGTCAGATGTAATCTCTAACTAAGTATATGAGTGTCATATACAGAGGAATTCAGTTTGAGATGAACAATCTAAAGAGTCTGTAGATAGCAAATGAAGTTGGGTACTTTATTTGTGGTTAATCTATAGCTACGGTTCATTCTGTAATATACGGTGGTTTTATCTTAAATCATTCATATGGAGATATGAGAATGGAGGCACCTTATATGATGTGATCATAGAGGACTAAGTCACGATCTATATGAATCTCTCACCAAGATCCGTTATAGGATGAGATTCTTATATATCGACTAATGATGGCTATATATGGGTGATCTTAATCCCGAGTGTCTTATCGACTCCTTCAAGTTAGATCGTGGTTTTTGATATGCCATGGGTAAGATAGGAGTTGCATTCCCGATCAATAACTTCGTATGTTGGAATCCCAATTTAGATTGTGGCTGGGAAGGTCTGTACACAATAGTGGAATATACTCCTTCTTGGGAGAAGTGGATAGTAGTTCCCTTAAGGGTTGATTCAGGGCTTGAACAATATGAACGCTCTCCTTCTTCTGTAAAGGAAGTTAGGATTTATTATTCATTAGAGAATCAATGGTACTTAATGGAAAAGATATAATTAGAGAGGTATAATGGACTTTATGACCTAGCTTTAATTATGAACTACTTGTGGATGATCATACCGTATGTAATAGCTACATCAATGGACAACTGTAATTTCAGTTTGTGTAATACATCTACAGTTACGAGAGTGCAATATCGGGTTTTTAGTGGAATAACTCTGAGGTTAATAATCATGAAATATTAATTAAAGAGTTTAATTAATTATTTCTAAGTACTGTTGGAGCTCAAAACTGTCATTGATTGAACAAAATACACAAAAAGCAAAAACCTAAAAAATCTAGGTTAGAGATTTCGGCCAAGAAAGAAAAAAAAAGATTGATTGTCATTGATTGAACCAAAAAAACAAAAGGAAAAAAAAACCTGGAGTGTCTAAGGAAGATTTTCGGCCAAGAGAAAAAGAAAATTCTTTCCTCTTGTGGTGGCCGAATTTTGTGGAGAAGAAAAGGAATTTTCTTCAAGCCTCTGCATCATCCTCTCAGTTCCTGGAAGATTGTAACGTGCCCACACACAGTTACCAAATCGCGGGACAAAGCGAGGAAGACTTGGTGGTTCATAATCGGAATAAATCTTAAAGAAACGAAGGAGTTATCATCAAGGGTATGATCTAAATCCATGTTTATATATTCTTATATGTTGTATAGGGTTTACAAGTTACATAAAAATTTTAAAACCTCATTTCCGCTGCGCAACGTAAATCTGGGTTCCTACATTTGAAACCCTAGGTTCTAAATAATGAAGTATGACATTCATGTATATAACACTGGATCCAGAACTTCAGGTTCTCATCAGTTTTCAAAACCGTGCAACTTAAATATCATAATTCCAGAACTTTAAGTTTTGGTTAAAAGGTCTAGCTGATCTCATAAATTGCGTATAAATAAATAATACGAATATTTAAACAATTTATCTGGAGACACGGCATAAGCCAGTCCAGAGACACAGTATAAGTCAATCTCATATATTGCATAAAAATAAATACTGAATATTTAAACAATTTATTTGAATACACAGCATAAGCCAGTCTGGAGACACATCATAAACTAGTCTCATATATTGCATAAAATAACAATTTCAGAGTCATGAGATCACATGATATGTGCATACAAATAAACAATTTCATGGACATGAGTTTACCTGATATGTGCATAAAAATAAATCCAAAACTATAATATGTATGTTCCGTTGACACATAAACCATCTTGTTATACGGATTTATATATATATATATATATCCAGAATGTTGAGATGTAAGTAAATAACCCATCAGGGGATCCTTTTTATTTATAAGCAATCGTGCTAGAGATCAGGATCTTCCATCGCTCCTAAAAACAGAGTTAATAAAGCTTGAATAAATCAAAACATCACTTACAAGCAGAATTAGCTGAAACTGATGGCACGGTTGCGTCCGGAACGATCGAAATAGCTGGAAAAATGGGTGGAAGTTACACTGAGTTGGACAAAAAATACAGTTGACGGTGATATTTGAATCGTTGAAAAGTCAACCGCCAAACATTAACACGTAGGCAGATCGAAGCTTTAACCAATCTAGGGTTGAATAATCAAAGTCTCTTTCTCCACGTGGATGCGATACGATTTGTTCGTATTTGTGATTGATAATGTATAAAAGTAGGAAATAAAAGATGAATAAAGCATAACACATGTTTTACGTGGTAAAACCTCAAGGTGGGGAAACATCCACGGTTAACGGTGGCGGCGAGAAGAAATCAACTATGAATAGAATGATTACACACATAATTTCTCCTTCTCTCGAGTAGTTGTTATGCTTTTTTATACAGAGATCGATATATCCCCTTATACTAAGATCGTTCCATTTTCTAACACAATAAGATTATGGATCTATTTATATGTGCATAGAACCCTAATCCTTGTTGTACAAGTAAGGAAAGGTGGTAATATTTAACTAGAACTTGTTACTTGTTGAAGTCGTATTTAACTCCTTTCATGTTTCAGAGATCTTACGCATTTAATTAGAATCTTCATAGTACTTCTAGTTGAGTAGTCCGTTTAGGACTTATTTCCTTATTGGTGTGCAATCTTTTAGAAGAGCAGATTTATTGCTTGATTTAGACTTTTTGATATGTTGGGGAAATAATAGTATTTCCTTATCGGAATGTGGTTCTAGATTCCTTGCTTGATTAAGATTCTTCTTCTTTGTAATTGAATCGTACTTGATCTAATGTTACTGTCTTGACTGAGCATCTCTTAGCCGACCGTTTCCCAATCTGACCAGGCCCTCTTTCCTCGACCGGTTTTACTATCCGATCAGGTTTAAACCTACCTTGTCCGATCAGTTCGGTTTGACCACCCCATCTAGTAACATCAACTGTGACTTGGTCGAATGTTGACCGGTTGACTTTACCCGACCGTGCTTATTTTACTAGATCGGTTTACTTTACCTAATCAGGTCTATTTTGCCCGTTCGGTTCATTCGACCACTTGCTAATCACTAGAGACTGTGATTCTTCTCTGATGACGTGGTCTGCCATATATTCCGCATTATCCGATATCTTTGCTGACATGTCATGCTACCGAAAAATCCCTATAACAATACCCCCTCAAATCCGCGAGATAAGTTCTTAGCCACTCGACGAAGGGGATTTGAATAGTTTCCCTTCGATTTTTTGACGTTCTGACCACATCGTTTATTCTCCTGCAGGAGTGATAATTTTCAAAACAGGTTATGTAGCTGAGATACATCTTTGGACCTATATCTGTAAGTGTCTTCGGGACACATATCAGGTCGCTGAGAAGCCTTTGGATACTTTATTGAGAGATGAACTTGCTTATGGTCTAGTCGGACCATAGCCAATCGCCAATTGATCCTAGTCATCTTTTTAAGTAATCAGCTTCTGATTTTTTTTTTCGCTGACGCTTAGATCCTCTCGCTCATTTGGACGAATCTGAGACCCATTTTCAGCGTTATTCGGCATTACTTGAATCCATCTGTCTTTGAGCAATTCTTGTTAATGCTCAGATCCTCTTTCATCCTGGTTCGGCTTCACTTGGATCCATCTTTGGACGGATCTGATTAACGCTCGGATCCTTTCTAGACGGGGTGTCTTAGCCTGATCTTGTTTTCTTTGTACTGCTTTTACCCGAAACATCTTTTTTTTTGTACAGTACTCTGCCACCTAACGCTTTTATCGCCACATATAGGATATCCTTTAAAGGCAAGTTCTGGAGATCTTTCAAATTTTTGGTGCTCGAGACAGCTTAAAAACTTCAAAATGGAAGACTATAAGAGGAACCGATTAAGGTTTCCCTGAGTAGCGTCTTTCCTCATATGTTGAGAAAAATGTAGTAGATGTTGTAGCTCTCAGAAAAGTAAGATGACGCTCCATCGAGATTGTGCTTCTTAGCATCCACCCCCTAAGGCCACCATCATTTATATATATATATATATATATATATACATTTTCATGGCGAGTTGTTGGCTATTGCTCTTCGGGTGTTCATGTCGCTCGGAATCTACCCCTTTAGCATCGTTTGTCATTTAGGAGTTGATGTCGATGTGCAAGGTAGGAATCATACTTTAAGAACATCAGCTCACCTTTTGTTTTTCTTTCGTTGGTCCAGGTAGACTTTCTATCTTGTCTGTTGGCCCGAGCAAAGTTTTTTTTTTAATTAGAATCTGTCTTTAGCTGACCAAAAACTCTAACCGACAGATTCTATCTTCGACCGACCAGAATCTTTGGCCGAACAAGCTCTATCTTTTGGTCGAACAGATTCTATCTTTCGCATACTGGAATTCTTCCTTTTGGCTGATCTTTCTTATAAATCGGTCTTCATTTTGGCCGATTTTTCTTGTGGATCGATTTGTTTTTTTAATATATATATATATATATATATATATATATACCTTCTGGCTACTATTTCTGCAAAAGAAAAGAACATTTTATGTGTTTAAATACAATATATACTTTTGACTTACTTGTATTCGATTTCGACAATTCTCCTATAATTGCTCCCTGTTTTTAACACTTCTCGCAAATTGATCCAGAGGCTCGCTCGGCTGACAGACAAGGATTTAGGCTTTCTAGCTCAGGGCAACTCGAACGTCTATTTTGCACCGCAGGGGGTCTTGATTCACTGTATCAGAGTTTCTACCCACCTTCAGGGGTTCTTGATTTTTAGCAAGCCAAGCCAACCTCAAGGTGTTCAGCTCAGGTGGCCCAGATCTTGAGTTTGAAAACTTCCTAACTGTTTTTATGTGCACTTGCCCATTGAAGCTTTGTACCTGCACATTTTAAACTTAACAGAAATGAAATTAATTGGAAAAGTCTTTACCTTTTTTTTCTTTTTTCTGTTTTTAAAAGGCAGGCTCGTTGACAGTGCTTTATTCGCACCCAGTCACTTTTTCTTTTTTGACTGATCTTCTTAAAGATGAATCTCTAAGTTTTTTTTTACTCGACTGGTTTTTCACTGAATATCTGATTACCTCAACCTGATCAAATATCTTAGTAGACTCAATCATCTAACCAGATATCTCATTAAACTTAGTCATATGAGGCTGATAGGTTATCTCACAAAACTGATCAATTTTGCTTTGATGGATGATCGGTCTTTGAGTTTGTTTGGTCGGACTTGCTCACGATGAAGACTTGGTGGGGTATTAGCTTGTCGCTTGGTTGAATTTGGTGACATGGCATACTTAGTTACCGATATTTCAGTAACGATGATGGCTTGACAGTCGACCAATCTTCACCAATAACGATACTTTCTTAAATACTTGAGCTGAGCATCTCGATCCACTTTCTCGAAGGATCTGCTCAACTAGTTGTTGAGCGTATTATCAACTTTTTTTTCAAGCTGAGCATCTCATTTAACTTAATTGAACCAAATGTTTAACCGGTCTTAAGTCTGAGTAGCCCATTGGCTTAGTCAATTTGTACGCTTTATTGAACCTGATCGATTTGCCCAATTAGTTCCTTACTAAGTATCTTATTACCTCAGTTTGACCAAGTATTTTATTACACTGATCAGTTTTATGGCTAGTCAGTCATCTTGTTAAACTGGTCACTTTGAGTTGATCAGTCATCTTGTTGGCTGATCATTTTTTATTTGATTATATATCTTATTGGATGATCGTTTTTGATTCGATCAGCTATCTTATTAGCTGACCATCTTTGATCTTGATCAACTATCTTATTAGCTGATTGTCTTTAACCCGATCAGTTATCTTATTAACTGATCGAACTTGGTCTGATCAGTTATTTTATTATAAACTATCTTATTAGCTGATTGTCTTTAACCCGATCAGTTATCTTATTAACTGATCGAACTTGGTCTGACCAGTTATCTTATTAACTGACCATCTTTGATCTGACCAGTTATCTTATTAACTGATCATTTTTGACCTGATCAGTTATCTCATTAACTGACCGAACTTGGTCTGACCCGATCAGTTATCTTATTAACCGATCATCTCAGGTTGGCTATGTGAACAATCTTTGACCTTGCTTGCTTGGGCTGCTCATAATTAATCTTGATATTTACCTAGTAGTGTTCTTCGGGACCATTTTAATGGTATCTAATTTATAGAAACTTGTCTTTTATCTGGCAACTAAGTCACTAGGACGTCTCCCAGTAGTCTGTTACTCAAGATTCTTTACGATGGATATGACCTGCATCTCATTAGCTTAACTTATCTTAGCCGAGCATCTGGTTAACTGGCATTCAAGTATGAGAATTTGATTACCCCATCCAACTTTCTGCGCATCCCATCAGGTATATAATCACCTTAAGGCGCTCTAACAGTGCTTTTATGCACCCAGTTAGTTTCAGTGAGTATGCATCGCCTTTGCGACCTGCTTTCGGCCTCCGTACTAGGCCACCGATCACTATTTAGCCATAGCAAACTTGGGTATTCGGGCATGTCTCTGTGTGGCGGAGACAAATTTTGAACACTTTTACTTGGATTTTATCTAGAGAATCCCTCCTTTAATATGGTCTTTTGAGTTTTTGGACGTTTAGCCGGACTTGGTCAGATCTTTAACGCTTATTAGGGTGCAGATGCCTATCTGAGTAGGCTCTGTCTCTTCGTGCTTTAACTTCACTTGTTGGGAGACCCAAAATTGCTGTGTAGTAGGCGTTTCTATCTCCAATGTAGAGCTGTGATGTCCCGATTATCGTCAAATATTTCTTAGGGTGAACGATCTTTAGGACATTCCACGAATTGCAGCGATCCATCTTATTATTCTCTTCTTTCTCATTTTTTTTTAATATTGGCAAGGAATGACTGGATTTGTTGCTGCGGGCAATCCTTAGATAAAACCGCCAGGATTGAGATGGTCTGCTGCTATTCGACTTTTTGCATGTGCTGGATGGTGGTGACCGATCCACTAGCTTTAGTTTTGTACTCCAACTTCCATTCCAGTCCATCCTTATATATATATATATATATTATATATATATACATATATCAGTTATCTTATTAAACTGATTTCTTTACGACTGATCAGTTATCTTATTGAACTGATTAACTTTAGACCGATCAGTTATCTTATTACACTGATCAACTTTGGACCGATCTGTTGTCTTTTTTTTATCAGCCGAATCGCCGGGTTGGAGAAATGACTTTGCTAAAAACCGATTTGCAACTGTAAAATTTTTGCTGTGCTGTGCTACCTCCTAGCCCCCCAGCAGTTGTTAAAGCAGGTTTTGTTCGAACGGAGTGCTTTTAACATCGCATCATTTTTACCTCCTCCTTTTTTTTAATACTTTGTTGAGTAGCCGGTTGGGATATCTACAGGAACGGTGAGCTGAAATATCGGCAATGGTTAAATACCTCTAGTGAACCGAGCATTTGTGATGTGAGTAGTTCCGCCGAACTTAACGACAACGGCAAACCGAATAGGCTAACACCCAGGTTTTGCTGCTCCGTTCACCAGTTGTGTGTGGCAAAGTTCTTTCTGAGTAATCATGGTGAGGCGGTGGAAGTGAAATACAATCAACTTTCAGCTGCCAAACATGTGGTCACAATTTGGATTCTTCATTGATATGTTGAACTCGGAAAGCCTTTGGGAAGCTATCTTTTCCGAGTTGAATCTGATGAACCTCTCACGACTCCGAAGTCTAGTTGCTTATCTTGTAAATTATTCGATTGTTGCCGGGTTAGCTGATAATAGATAGCTTATCCGACTCAACTGATGATTGACTCGTGATGTTTTTCTACCATCATGGGTCTAGTTTTCAACGCTCATCGAGGTAAACTTTTCTTCAAGTGCATGTTGAATTTTTTTTTTACAGAACTCTGTTTGCGAATCTGCTTGCTTGCGCATCTCCTGGTAATGATAGAACAGATAATCCACCCCCCTAGCACCTCTTTTTTTTGGGCTTGCTAGAGTGTCTCCGGTGTTTCGTTTGTTTATGCTGCAGTCGTCAGGATGCTCTTGATTTCTGTGGATGTGACCCCTTGTAATGACCCTATTAAGAAATGACCTCTCGTCTCGGTTGAACTTTCTCATAGACCATGCCCTTTTTTTTCGACCAGAATCTTTGACGGACTAGATTTCATCTTTGGCTAATAAGAAACTTTAGTTGACCAGATTTTATCTTTCACCGATCGGATTCTATCTTTAGCTGACCAAAAACTTTAACCGGCCAGATTCTATCTTTGGTAGACCATAATTTTGGCCAACTAGAATCTTTGGCTGAATAGGTTCTATCTTTGGTCGACATGAATCTTTCGCTGGTCAGAACTTTGGCCAAACAGGTTCTATCTTTGGTCCGCATGAATCTTACGTCGGTCCAAACTTTGGCCGAATAGATTCTATCTTTGACAGCCGATAGTGTGGTGTCATCCGGCATTTGACGAATGCAATCACGATTTGGAGTTTTGTTAACATGTCTGATCAAGGAGCTTTCGAAAGGCAACCTCATCTGAGTCAAACTTGATAGGCCTTTTACTATAAAAAATTCTGAGCAAATTGTTAGTCAAAGGACAACATTTAATGACCATTTTAAGGAGTGATCCTCACTCGGATTCTTTTTTTTTTTAGCATCCGCCGGGCTCCGTTTACAGTTCTAGAGTATAAATAATAATATATGCTTGCTCAGGTAATAATAAAAGATAATGGTTAGTTATAAACGAGTTTTATTCGTAAAAGACATAGCATATTCGTTAGAGCAGAATCTTATATTAATAGGAGAGATCAAACCCGGATTGATGAAGGTAGTTGTTAGCAATGTCAGGCTAATACTACTCTTCCATCTCCGATCGGGTAACTAAGGTTATATGGTCTCTCGTTTGTAGAAACCTTTTAAGCATATCGAGATAAAATTCGATTCCCACGTCCCGAAGTAAGACTCGATTCCTGAGCTAGCATTTTCAACTTGTTTTCTATACCAAGCAGGTGAGTGGTGTTTGCACAAGTAATAATAATCATGCCCTTA
Source organism: Dipteronia sinensis (assembly GCA_033220585.1). Classification (NCBI taxonomy): domain Eukaryota; kingdom Viridiplantae; phylum Streptophyta; class Magnoliopsida; order Sapindales; family Sapindaceae; genus Dipteronia; species Dipteronia sinensis. The sequence continues at coordinate 16,794,639 of CM065642.1, forward strand.
ATGTGACCAAATATTTGGAAACGATTAACTCATACATGGTACTATTAATTATTAGTGTCGAAATTCGACACCTGTAAATCTATGATAGACGACATGCTTGTAAGAGTCATAAAAGTTGTCAGACATACTAATTAAGCATGCATTACATGTTCATAGACTTACGCACGCGTATTATGTATTGTGTATGAGAGAAACATGCATAAATAACATGTAAATCGATAACATGCATATATATTATCTGCCTGCGAAATAGATCGATATAAACCATAAGGGTAAACATATATAAATCGACTTACCTCGGTAACTTACCGGACTCGGAGTCTAGTCATTTTATTCTTGGATCCTTCATAGTTGAATTGACGAGGAGCCGAGTGGGTTCAAGTGAGAATTGACATTGGGTGTTCTACACCAAGATGGCTCGGTTTCTCCGCTTTAGCGACTAGTGGTCGGAACAGAAAATTCTCTGCTAACCACCTTCTTCAATGTTTCGGGGGCTATAACATCTGCCACAGGTTGAACTAGATTGCGAACCATATATTTTTGGAAAGGTCCGGATGTCTACTTTCCAATGATTTTTACGGATTGTGATTTCGACTTCTATAAAGGGAGATATGCATGTTTTAGTGTTCAATAGTCAGATCAGAAATCTATCTGTGATCTATATTCTTCAATATTGCAGGGGCCACCAAATATTGCTCGCATTGAACTACACTATGAACCATATATTATTGGAAAGCCTTGGATGTCTAGTTTCCAGCAGTTTTTACGGTTTGTGAATCTGAGTTCTCTAGAGGGAGATATGCTTACTTTAGTGTCCATTGGTCAGAAATTCCGCTATTCGCGACAACTTTCTCTCTTTTTTTTTTAACTGTCAGAATGGGAAAGAAAATTCTCGGACCGATTTTTGACACTTTGAAGCTTTGAGTATTGTTTTCGCAATATTCTTCCTCTGAATTTGGTCACAACCGCGGCTCCTGCCTTGGGTCCTGTAATTGATCCATATCGGAATTCCTTCTGTGGTCTGTTCATAAGGGTTCCTCGAAGTTGAGTTCTACCCCCTTCTTCTAGAGCCAATTATTGACGGTGATTTTTGGATCATTGAAAAGTCAACCGTCAAACATTAACACATAGGCAGATCGAAGCTTTAACCAATCTAGGGTTGAATAATCAAAGCCTCTTTCTCCACGTGGATGCGATACGATTTGTTCGTATTTGTGATTGATAATGTATAAAAGTAGGAAATAAAAGATGAATAAAGCATAACACATGTTTTACGTGGTAAAACCTCAAGGCGGGGAAACATTCACGGTAGCCTGTGGCGGCAAGAAGAAATCCACTATGAATAGAATAATTAAACACACAATCTCTCCTTCTCTCAAGTAGTTGTTATGCTTTTTTATACAGAGATCGATAGATCCCCTTATACTAAGATCGTTCTATTTTCTTACACAATGAGATTATGGATCTATTTATATGTGCACAGAACCCTAATCCTTGTTGTACAAATAAGGAAAGGTGGTAATATTTAACTAGAACTTGTTACTTGTTGAAGTTTGAAATTACACAAAGTGTGTCTAATACAACCTAGAGGGGGGGGTGAATAGGTTTTAGTCGATTTCTTGCCAACTTTTCGACTTAATCAATTTTAATAATCCTACCTCATATTTGCAATCAACCAATCCAACATAAACATGCGGAAAACAATAAAAACACAAGGATTGATTTACGTGAGAAACCCTCCACTGGGCAAAACTCACGGGCTATCCTTCTAGCCACATACGGTCCTCAAATCCACTATTTGAATGAAAGTTTACAACCTAGGTTGACCTCAAGTCACACCTACTTGGTCACTAACCCTTTCACTCTACCCAACGGACCTTTAATAATGATTCTAGACCAGTAGCTTATGCACTAATCCATTTAGCCAAAAAGCTTAACAATCAATGAAGAGATAAAGCAACCTATGTGAATATGTGACAATATTCTATCATGCAATTAATGTTAGGCTACACCAAGTGCTTATATAGGGATTTAAAGATGTCAATAAATGCAAATCCTAGATATTAATATCTAAATGCAAATGCATGAAGATTTAGCTAGAAGGGTAAAATAGTCCTAAATGCCAGCTATCAATGAACAAAGCTCTCAACCAACAAACAACAACTCAAACATGTTATAAATGCCAATAAACATAAAGATATGCAATAAAATCATATAAAAGAGCTAACCCTAGGCAAACAAGAACATAAATAAATACAAAGAGATTTAGGGCATGTTCAAGTTACCTAGTCAATAAAAGCAAGAAGAACTCATGATAAGATGATGCTTGTAAGATGTTAGATGCACATGGATTTGTGTTTGGTTGAGTAAAGATGAGTTCTTGAGAGTTTCTCTCTCTAAAGGAAGCTTGGCCTCTCAAAAATGGCTTCTTGAACTCATAAAAAACTAGCAAGGAAGAAGAGAGAATATATATATGTGAGCCCTAGTCAAAACTGCGTCTTTTTGAACTTAGGGCACAAAATCCCGTCAATACCGCTTGATGGACCGCGTTGCAGGCAAGTGTCCAGACCGCGGTACACACAGCAGTGCACCGTCTGGACAGCAACGCGGTGTAGAGTGATGTGCATGGAGGTGCACAGGCCACGGTATGGGAAACAGTAGCCTACTGGACAACATCGCGACTTGGACCGACATGCGTGCAAGTGCACATGAAGCGGTGCACGAGGCATGACCCTACTGAGGTATACCGCTCTGTATGTTGCGGTGCAGGCATGTCTTGCCAAGCGGTCTAGGCCGAGCTAAGAGAAGAAATTCTCTTTTCGGGGCAAACTCAACACACTAAGAGATGAGCAAAAAGTGCAAGTGTGGAGTGTGATAAGTGGCATACAATGCATCATTAAATTACATGAAAATAAGAACATAATGCATCTAAGTGAGTGTGTGCAACTAGATCTCTTCAAAGAGAGTTAAACAAGTGAGATACCTTTGAAGTGCTCTTAAGAAGGATGACGCCCTTGAAGCTTGATCACACCCAAAGAGGCCTAATTTACCCTTACAAAATTAATCTCCAATATGGTTTGTCAACGAAATAAGCCAATCAAAATATGAGAAACTTACAATCTCCCCATTTGGCTATTTCGTGACAAAACCACCACTCACAAATAATCCTCGCAAAAAAGAATAAAAACTAGAGGTCAACAAAAGATATTCTACATTACAAATAGATACCTAGATGCTAGGTCTTCAAATCTTCAAGCTCTTGTAGAATAGTCATCCCTACAAAACAATGAGACGACACTTTCCAAGACAAGTGAATGTGAGGTAATCAAGTGAAAACATAAAAGACAGGCGTTTGCATTAGCAAACATAATAAACCATGCAATGAAATGCAATGCAAATTCTCCCCCTAAATAGGTTACTCCCCCTCAACAGGACAATCTCTCCAAAAATGCAACCCCCTTAAAAAAACCACACTACTCCCTCTTTTTGTCAAGAGATAGGCAAGGGAGCTTTCCCCAAACGGGTCACTTTAGCAAAGAGAGTTATTTGCAAGATAAGTGCATAGTCATATACAACAACTTTATGCAACTTAATTAATTGAGAGAGAATCATTGAGGTTTTATTTTTAAGAAGAAAATGTGTGACTTAGTTGCTCTGAATGTAAGACATGTAACATCATAGTTCAAGCAAATGGTATTTGGCAAAGTGAACATCAAAAGGGTTCCAAAGGAATTCAAACCAATTTGCACCCTTTTGCCATAATTAAACAAGATATAGCTTGTAAAAGTTTGAGCACACACAAGCAACCATGTCAATCCTTAATGGTCAATCAAGACATGGATATAAAATCCTTATTAATAGAATGGACATAGAATCCTTATTGGTTGTTGTCTTGTTCAACCATTAAGAAAAGACCCAAAGCTAAACTGGATGAGACATCCTTATTTATTGCATGGACATAAGGTCCTTATTGAGTTTAGCTTTGTCAAGGTGCTTCCACACACATTTGCACACACAATTCATGCATAATATTTTAGCATGTCAAAATCAAGTCACGTGTCATGGAGATAAATTTTAGGTCATTCAAATGTACTTCCCAATCAATTCTCCTAATCCAAAAAATGCATGTTTGAACATAGAGGTGACATGGATTACAAACTAAGCAAGGCACACTTATTAAATAAAAGGCCATATAAGAATATATATAAGTACAACCAAAAATACTCAAGCAATTAATAAAGAAGCATAAAGTTGATCAAGTTTTTGCTTATTCCAACATGCAAGATTGCTCTCTTTGCCTGAGCTCCCCATAAGGGGTCAATTACCAAAACTCATCAAGGCATATGACAAATTCCAATAGACCTACTAAGTGACTTGAACCTAGTTGAGTCTAAGGGCTTTGTAAATAAATCCACTAGTTGATTATTAGTGCCCACATGGTCAAGTGCAATGCATTTGTTTTCAACTAGTTCTCTAATGAAATGATGCCTAATGCCTATATGCTTTGTCCTAGAGTGCTGAACCGGATTCTTTGAAATGTTAATTGCACTCATGTTATCACAATAAAGGGTTAGAATACCTTGATCGAAGCCATAATCCACAAACATTTGCTTCATCCAAAGGAGTTGTGTGCAAGCACTCCCGGCGGCTATGTATTTCGCTTCAGCTGTGGATAGAGAGAAGGAATTTTGCTTCTTGCAAAACCATGAGACCAAGTTATTGCCTAGGAAGAAGCAACCGCCCGATGTACTCTTCCTATCATCACAATTTCCTGCCCAATCTGCATCACTAAAGCCAACTAAGCTAGCATTAGTGTCAAAAGAGTATCATATCCCATAGTTGGATGTCCCATTCACATATCAAATTGTTAACGGAAATTTTGCTCGAGACGAGAAATCTCAGTTAACACCCTCGAGACCACTACCACGTAGGTGGTGGCCAAGATTGATCGTATGTGTAGCAATGTTTTATAAAATGACAAGGAATAATGATACAATTCATCACCCAAAAGAAAGCAAAAATATTTTCTTTATTGAAAGTGCATGGTATACAAATTTCTCTATTTTTGCTCTCAATTCTCTCTAAGGTACGGTCGAGTATTTTTCGTATGCCAGTCGAATAGTAGTCTCCTCTTTTTCTTTCTTTCTTTTTTATACATAGTTTTGTAGGTTAAATCAACTGATTCTCCCCTTGATTTTCTCAGTCTCTCCCCTCCTTATCGGGCGGGATTTCTCGTTTAAATGTCATTGACTTTGAGTTAATAGCCGAATTGAGAATATCTTGGTGGAGATCAGTTTGTTTCCTCTTTGGACTCTATTACTTGTTCTGCATGTAGGTAACGTTTCCAGATACGATCCAGTGTATCTTTGTATCTTCACAGCATGATCCTTCATAGAGGTCGTTGAATATGGCATGGTATAGTGCATCAACTAGTGAGGTCGATCAGTGTTCCGACCTCGATATCTGAGAAGTTTCATCAAGCTAGGAGCCAGATCTGGCTTCCCTTGACCTTTTCGAAGCTAGGTGCGGCTTCCTATGGATATTCTCCTGTGTCAGCGAGGTATAGGTGAGTCTTTTGAGCAATTGCGAGGTGACCTCGACTTCGGGGAATCTCTAGTTTTGGTGATGCGGGTTAGATCGGATCATTTCGGGCTCTATCCCGGATGTTTCCGGAGCACGTCCTTGTTCCTACGGGGTGGTATCATAGCTCGGCTCTGGATAGAATGGTCTCCTGGTGGAAACTCTTGGGTATGGAGCCAGGTCTGGGAGATGGAAAATTTTCCTTTGGTCCTTAGCCAATTTTGGCTATTAACAGAAGTCCTCTCTGACTTGAACACCAGACGTCGAGCTTGGGGTTGGGGTCAGATTTTTACTTTATTTGGGAAATCTTCCCCTTTTTACCGTTACCAAAATATTTGGGAAATCTCCTCATTAGAGTGACGTGATGTGAACCGACTAATTTATCTCCGAATTAATCTGATTGCGTTACGGCAGTCCCCGAGATTTTTTACCGTTACCAGAATCTTGGGGAGATCTCTATCTTAACTGCGTAAGTGATGTGGCGTGAGATGATTAGCCTGCTTCTGAGTTAATCCGGTTACGTTACGGTAGTCCCTGAGATTCTTTACCGTTACCAAACGAGGATCTCGATAGCTCGTGCTGTTGCCCTCCGGCCTATATATATATATATATATATATATATCTATTTTTCTCCTCGTCTTCCTCACATCTCTCGAACTAAAATTTTTGCTAAGAAATATTTTCTCTCATAGCCTTTCCTCCAAGCTTGCCTTTTTCTTCATTCTTCATCCTTATTGGCTTTTACTATGTCGAAAACCAGTCGCGATTCAGTTGACTCCATAGTTGACAGCGAGGAGGTAGTCAGTCTTACTCTGGGGAAACGGGCTAGGAGGAGTTCTGACGGCGACGATTCCCCGCCCATCCCCCAACATCGGCGGTCAAGTAGGAATGTATCCATTAGGACTGGGTTCTCCAACCATCTTGACCATCCTTTGGATATCGTCGACGAAGATTCCGACAAAGAAGTGGGCGGTGACGCCGCGGGAGAACATCGGGTCTCGGCTTCTGGTCCCCTTTTAGAGAGGCTCCCTCCTTATGATTTCCAGGTTGTCCCAGATTCCATCGTCGACCCAGTCTTGATTGACCGCTTGAGGTCGAAATTTGGCATCCCCGACAGCGTATCCATCTCGGTGCCTCCCAAAAATTACGAGTTCTTCAACCCCCCCTAAAGGCGTGCTTCCGATTCATGTGGCAGCTCTCGAGAACGGGGTCAAGCTTCCCCTTCATCCGACTCTTCGGCGGGCTCTTAACGCCATCCAGCTCGCTCCCCTCCAGTTGACGCCTAGCTTCTGGAGGCATCTGATTGGTTTCCTTGTACTATGGAGGGAACAATGTCAGTTGAGTAAGGTGACGAGGGAGCCGGGTGCAGAGGAGCTGGCCTATCTTTTCCAGATTGGGAGCCTGTCTGGCGCTCCTCGAGGCCAGTTCTATGCCAAGGCCAAGAACAAGCTCAACTTCATTATTCCTGGTGCTTCGAAGAAGAACCCCGTTTGGAAAGAAGAATGGATCCTTGCGGGAGATGACTGGGGGAGCTCGATTTTCATTGGAGGGCATGAATTCGAGGGTCCCACGGCTTTCAGTGACAAACCCTCATGGGACCGGGACTCCCTGCCTTCTGAGTCCGAAGCCATCTTGAAGGCTATTTTAGCCCGGAATTATTTGAACCTGAAGTTCCCTACTGCTGAAGCCTTTGATCCTTGGAGGGTGAACAAATACTTGTGGATCTCAGACGCTACTCCTCGTAAGTGTCATTGAGTTGCTTTGCCTTATTACTCAGCTTGGTTCTAACATTTTCCTTTTTAATCTGCTTATTCACAGTTTTTGTCGTTGAACCGGCTACCCTCCACGTCTCACGCTCTCCTCAAGGTAGAGTTTCTCTTCCCTCCACTGAGGTCGAACCTGCTCTTACTTTGTCTATCTCTCCGGCTGGGTCCAAGATGACCACTCTTGCTTCGCGGGCTTTCCGAGCTTTGGGTAAAGCTCCCCAGGTGGTTGGTCCGGCTGCTTCTGTCCCTTCGGCTGTGGTCGCTAAAGTTGCTACCCCCTCGACTCAACCTCCTGATTCCGCTGCGCTTCCAACAACCAAAGCTTCGGTGGTTTCTGGGAAAGGTGTCGCGAAGGTTCCTTCCAGCCGCTCCCGGTCTCAGTCGAGCTCGGTAGGGCGGGATGAAGTCCTGGAACAATTCATAGTGTCTTGTCCGGGCGATAGGATCTCCAAGATGGCTTCCATGCCTGTAGACGTCATTATTACCAAGGGGTCTACTATTTTAGCTGAGGTAATTGTATTTCCTTCGTGCTACTCTTGTTAATTCGTTCAGTTTCTAACTCGGGTTCTGTATTTTACAGGCCTTCAAGTTTAATGTTGCGATGGGCCAACAGGTAGCCCTCCTCCACGACCAGGCTGCAAAAGCCAAAACCGAAGCTGAGAAAGCCAGGGAATTGCTCAAGCAGGCTCAGTCTTTAGTGGAAGAGATGACTTCCAACCAAAGAAAGGTCGAGGTCGGGATGGCTGAGCTTCGCTGTGATCATGAGAGGATGAAGCAATCTTATGATCATGAGGGTCTTCAATCTCTCCGGCGGGCTAGACAGCGGGATTCCTGGAGATCTGAGGCTAAAAAGTTAGACCTCGAGAATCAGTCTCTGATTACTCAAGTGACCAAGCTGCAAGCTGACGCGGAGACCTCCTTCAGCGACGGATATTTCTATGCTTCCTTTCAGGCAGCGGAACCTCTTCCTCCTCACTTTAATTTGTCATCTATTACCGGCTGGGATGGACGGGAAATAATGCTCAAGGCTGCCGAGCTATCTCGCCCTGAAGGCAACGAGGTGGTTCTTTCGAGCCAAGCAGGAGCTGAGAGACAGCTCGCCCAGACAGATCCTTCATTCCCTCTTCCTACCTTTACTACCTTAGGTCCTGGGGATTCTTCCAGTAAAGTGTTATCCTCTCGATCCTTGGAGGACCATTCGGGAGCTGGTGAAGAGGTTAGGAGCCCGTCTGAGGATCCTCCTTTAACAGAGATGGAGGTCGACAGGAGCCATACGGGGTCCATGGCTGCCTTTCTTGATGCGGCTATCCTGCCTGAGGTTATGGACGTGATTAATGAGGTCTTGGAGGAAGATCCTACTGATCAACCGATGGAGCCTCTAAATGGAGGAGCGGTCGGCTAGGATAACCAAGATGGACAGCTACATGTAGATGGGGTTGATGGCGAAGATCAGCAAGAAATAGGAGGGTCAGCGGAGGAGAGTCAAAAGAGTCCCAAAGCTTGAAGCATTTCATCATGACTTGTTTTTGATTGCCCGGAAAGAGGGGGTGAGCACCCCGTTTTGCCCTTATTAGCTTTCTCTTTTTTTTATAGCCTGAGCTCGGGGGTTGGGCTCCCCGTTTGGTGGATGTAGTCTTATCGAGGGATAGGTTCCCCTTATCCTTAATGAGAAATTGAATCGCTATTGAGAACTCTTGTTTCATTCCTGGTCTTGAATAGGAACCAGAGTGACATCTGTAGTAACAATTAAGACTCGTGTAGGGAATTATGATGATTTTGATCCTGCACACGAAAACAAACATTTTATTTATTTGTTTTTTTTTTCTCTTCTTTTTTTTTTGGGCGATAGCCCGACCAAGGCATCAGGATGGCTACTTGGCTATTTCCTGGTCTTCGAGATCTGGAGGGCAACTATGCTCTTACACTCAGACCCTTCTTGGGGGTGGTAGCCCGACCAAGGCATCAGGAGGGCTACTGGGCTATTTCCTGGACTCGAGATCTGGAGGGCAACTATGCTCTTACATTCAGACCCTTCTTGGGGGTGGTAGCCCGACCAAGGCATCAGGAGGGCTATTGGGCTATTTCCTAGTCTCGAGATCTGGAGGGCAACTATGCTCTTACACTCAGACCCTTCTTGGGGGTTGTAGCCCGACCAAGGCATCAGGAGGGCTATTGAGTTATTTCCTGGTCTCGAGATCTGGAGGGCAACTATGCTCTTACACTCAGACCCTTCTTGGGGGTGGTAGCCCGACCAAGGCATCAGGAGGGCTATTAAGCTATTTCCTGGTCTCGAGATCTGGAGGGCAACTATGCTCTTACACTCAGACCCTTCTTGGGGGTGGTAGCCCGACCAAGGCATCAGGAGGGCTATTTAGTTATTTCCTGGTCTCGAGATCTGGAGGGCAACTATGTTCTTACACTCAGACCCTTCTTGGGGGTGATAGCCCGACCAAGGCATCAGGAGAGCTATTGAGCTATTTCCTGGCCTCAAAGTGTTTATGTTGAGTTTCCCACACAAGGGTATAGTCACTAATGTTGAACATAGTTGGAGACAAAGATGGAAGAGAAAAGGAAAATGACTTTATTGATGATCGAGATGTAGTACATCTTTATTAGGGTCTGTAATGAAAACTAAATGGGGGTAGTCTGCTTGAGAATTCCCTTCAAGGGTAGAATTTCCTCAAATGATCTACATTCTAAGTGTGGTCGATGGATCGTCCGTCCATGTCTTCAAGTTTATAAGCTCCATTGCGAACAACTAGTTTTATCAAATATGACCCTTCCTAATTGGGACTTAAGACTCCATCCGACCTTTTTCGAGTGTTCAGGGTCACTTTCCTAAGTACCAGATCCCCTTCTTTGAATTCTCGGGCTCTAACCTTTTGGTTGAAGTATCAAGCGATCTTGCTCTAGTAGATCGCTACTTTCTCTGTTACCCGGTCTTGTTTTTCTTCTAAGAGGTCTAGATTAGCCCGGAGCTTGACTTCGTTACTCTCGGGATCAAAGTGTTATACCCTGAACGAGGTCAATTTATGCTCGATGGGGAGGACTGCTTCAACCCCGAAAGCCAGGGAGTAAGGTGTCTCCCCGGTAGATGTTCTCTTTGTAGTCCGGTATGCCCAGAGGACTTCTGGCAGCTCTTCGGCCCATTTACCTTTCTTCTGCTGTAGCTTCTTCTTCAGAAGTTTCTTGATAGTTTTGTTGGTGGATTCTACCAGCTCGTTAGTCTGGGGATGAGCCATTGAAGCGAGCATGAGGTCGATCCCCAATCCCTTGCAGAAGTCTTTGAACCGGGCGTTGTCGAATTGCATCTCTAGGTCAGCTATAATGATGAGAGGGGTCCCAAATCTGCATACCACGTTAGTCTTGATGAACTTGGTTGTATTCTTCTCTGATATTTGAGAAAGAGGCCCTGCCTCGACCTATCTTGTGAAGTAGTCGATAGCCACGATAGCATATTTCATCTGTCCGGGAGCGATAGGGAGTGGCTCAATTAGGTCGATTCCCCACATGGCAAAGGGGTAAGGTGAACTGAGGGACGACAGTCACTCGGGTGGCTGGTGGTTCAAGTTTGAAGTTCTTTGACAAGGCTCGCAAGATTGCACAAAACTCTTTGCGTCTTGGTGGATGGTCGGCCAATATTACCCCATACGAAGCACCTGATAGGCTAGAGATTCCCCACCTATGTGGTTCCCACAGTCCCCAGAGTGGACCTCTCTCAATGCCACCTTAGCATCATCGGGATGCAAGCACCTAAGTAAGGGGAGGGATATGCCCCTCCTGTAGAGGTACCCGTCCACCATACAGTATCGGACTGAGAGTCTCTTAATTCTTCGGGCTTGGTCGGGCCCTTCGGGAAGCTCTCCTTCAAGGAGGTAGGCGACAATTGGGTCCATCCAGCAAGGCAGGCGATCCAGGGAGCAAATTTCTCCATTTGTGGCTATGCTTGGTTGGGTGATCACTTAGAGGGGAATTCCCCGTGGTAGGGATTGGCCTCTGTTCGCCGCTATTTTAGCCAGAACATCTGCGCGATGGTTTTGGTGTCGACGCACCTAATCGATCTTGAGCCCCTTAAATTTACATTTTAGCAGCTGAGCTAGCTTTAGGTAGGCAGCCATATTATCTCCCTTTGCCTGGTAGACCCCAGTCACCTGGTTTACAACAAGCAATGAATCGCTCTTGATTTGTAGGTAATCGGCATTTAGTTCAATGGCTACCTTCATCCCGGCTAGGAGGGCTTCGTACTCCGCTTCATTATTGGTAGCTTTAAACTCGAATCTGAAACAGTGATAGAATTCAGTCCCTTCCAGATCTATTAAAACTATGACAACTCCTCCCTCGGCTTGCCCGGAAGCTCCATCTGTAAAGAGGGTGAAAATACACAAAGTGTGTCTAATACAACCTAGAGAAGGGGTGAATAGGTTTTAGTTGATTTATTACCAACTTTTCGACTTAATCAATTTTAATAGTCCTACCCTATATTAGCAATTAATCAATCCAATATAAATATACGGAAAATAATAAAAACACAAGGATTGATTTACGTGAAAAACCCTCCAACTGGGCAAAACTCACGGGTTATCCTTCTAGCCACATACGGTCCTCAAATCCACTATTTGAACAAAACTTTACAACCTAGGTTGACCTCAAGTCACACCTACTTGGTCACTAACCCTTTCACTCTAACCAACAGGCCTTTAATAGTGATTCTAGACCACAAACTTGTGCACTAACCCACTTAGTCACAGAGGTTAACAATCAATGAAGAGGTTAAACAACCTATGTGAATATGTAAAAGATATTCAAACATGCAATTAATGCTAGGCAACACTAAATGCTTATCTAAGGATTTAAAGATGTCAATGAATGCAAATCCTAGATATCAATATCTAAATGCAAATGCAAGAAGATTTAGCTAGAAGGGTAAAATCGTCCTAAATGCTAACTATCAATGAACAAAGCTCTCAACCAACAAACAACAACTCAAACATGTTATAAATGCCAATAAACATAAAGATATGCAATAAAATCATATAAAAGAGCTAACCCTAGGCAAACAAGAGCATAAATAAATACAATGAGATTTATGGCATGTTCAAGTTACCTAGTCAATGAAAGCAAGAAGAATCCATGATGAGATGATGCTTGTAAGATGTTAGATGCACATGGATTTGTGTTTGGTTGAGTAAAGATGAGTTCTTGGGAGTTTCTCTCTCTAAAGGAAGCTTGGCCTCTCAAAAATGGCTTCTTGAACTCACAAAAAACGAGCAAGGAAGAAGAGAGAATATACATATATGGGAGCCCTAGTCAAAACTGCGTCGTTTTGAACATAGGGCACAGAAACCCGTCAATACCGCTTAATGGACCGCGTCGCAGGCAAGTGTCCAGACCGCGGTACACACAGCAGTGCACCGTCTGGACAACAACGCGGTGTAGGGCGCTGTGCATGCAGGTGCACAAGCCGCGGTATGGGCAATAGAGGCCTACTGGACAACACCGCGACTTGGATCGCTATGCGTGCAAGAGTACAAGAAGCGGTACAAAAGCATGACCCTACTGAGGTATACCGCTCTGAAAGCCGCGGTGCAAGCATGTCTTGCCAAGCGGTCTAGGCAGCGGTAAGAGAAGAAATTCTCTTTTTCAGGGGAAACTCAACACACTAAGTGATGTGCAAAAAGTGCAAGTGTGGAGTGTGAAAAGTGGCATACAAAGCATCATTCAATTACATAAAGATAAGAACATAATGCATGCAAGTGAGTGTGTGCAACTAGATCTCTTCAAGGAAAGTTAAACAAGTGAGATACCTTTGAAGTGCTCTTGAAAGAGATGATGTCCTTGAAGCTTGATCACACTCAAGAGGCCTAATTTACCCTTACAAAAATAATCCCCAATGTGGTTTGTCAACGAAATAAGCCAATCAAAATATAAGGAACTTATAATCTCCCCCTTTGGCTATTTCGTGACAAAACCACCACTTACAAATCATCCTTACAAAATAAAATAAAAACTAGAGGTCAACAAAAAGATATTCTACATTACAAATAGATACCTAGATACTAGGTCTTCAAAACTTCAAGCTCTTGTAGAATAGCCACCTTCCCTGCAAAACAATGAGACTACACTTTCCAAGACAAGTGTATGGGAGGTGATCAAGAAAGACAATAAATAAAAGCAATTTGCATAATAAAAAAAGCTGCAACATGCAACATGCAAATGCTCCCCCTAAATAGGTTAACTCCCCCTCAATGGGGCAATCCTCCCAAATATGCAACCCCCTTAAATAAACCACATTACTCCCCCTTTTTGTCATGAGATAGGCAAATGAGTATTCCCCAACCGGGTCACTTTAGCAAAGAGAGTTATTTGCAAGATAAGTGCATAATCATATACAACAACTTTATGCAACTTAATTAATTGAGAGAGAATCATTGAGGGTTTATTTGTTTAAGAAGAAAATGTGTGACTTAGTTGCTTTGAATGTAAGACATGTAACATCATAGTTCAAGAAAATGGTATTTGGTAAGGAGAACATCAAAAGGGTTCCAAAGGAATTCAAACCAATTTGCACCATTTTGCCATAATTAAACAAGATATAGCTTTTAAAAGTTTGAGCACACACAAGCAACCATGTCAATCCTTAATGGTCAATCAAGACATGGATATAAAATCCTTATTAATTGAATGGATATAGAATCCTTATTGGTTGTTGTCCTGTTCAACCATTAAGAAAAGACCCAAAGCTAAATTGGATGAGGCATCCTTATTTATTGCATGGACACAAGGTCCTTATTGAGTTTTGCTTTGTCAAGGTGCTTCCACACACATTTGCACACACAATTCATGCATAATATTTTAGCATGTCAAAATCAAGTCATATGTCATGAAGATAAACTTTAGGTCATTCAAATGTACTTCCCAATCAATTCTCCTAATCCAAAAATTCATGTTTGAACATAGAGGTGACATGGATTACAAACCAAGCAAGGCACACTTATTGAATAAAAAGCCATATAAGAATATATATAAGCACAACCAAAAATACTCAAGCAATTAATAAAGAAGCATAAAGTTGATCAAGTTTTTTGCTTATTTCAACATGCAAGGTTGCTCTCTTTGCTTGAGCTCCCCATAAGGGGTCAATCTCCAAAACTCATCAAGGCATATGACAAATTCCAATAGACCTACTAAGTGACTTGAACCTAGTTGAGTCTAAAGGATTTGTAAATAAATCCGCTAGTTGATCATTAGTGCCCACATGCTCAAGTGTAATGCATTTGTTTTCAACTAGTTCTCTAATGAAATGATGTCTAATGTCTATATGCTTTGTCCTAGAGTGCTGAACCGGATTCTTTGAAATGTTAATTGCACTCATGTTATCACAATAAAGGGTTAGAATACCTTGATCAAAGCCATAATCCACAAGCATTTGCTTCATCCAAAGGAGTTGTGTGCAATCACTCCCGACGGCTATGTATTCCGCTTCAGCTGTGGATAGAGAGATGGAATTTTGCTTCTTGGAAAACCATGAGACCAAGTTGTTGCCTAGGAAGAAGCAACCGCCCGATGTACTATTCCTATCATCACAATTTCCTGCCCAATCTGCATCACTAAAGCCAACTAAGCTAGCATTAGTGTCAAAAAAGTACCATATCCCATAGTTGGATGTCCCATTCACATATCGAATGATTCTCTTCACTGAGGAGAGATGGGATTCCTTGGGATTCGCTTGGTACCTAGCACACACACCCACACTAAAGGCTATATAGGGCCTACTTGCGGTCAAGTAAAGCAAGCTACCAATCGTGCCACGATAAAGACTTTGTTCCATACTCTTGCCACTAGCATCCTTGCTTAGTTTCAAGGTGGTACTCATGAGTGTGTCACAATGTTTAGCATTCTCAAGGCCAAACTTCTTCACTAGGTTCTTAGCATACTTAGCTTGGGATATGAAAATCCCATCATGCAATTGCTTGATTTGCAAACCTAGGAAGTAATTTAGCTCTCCAACAAGACTCATCTCAAACTCATGAGACATGACATCAACAAATTGTTGGACTTTGGATTTGTTGGTGGAGCCAAAAACAATATCATCAACATAAATTTGAGCTATGAAAAGCTCATGTTTGTTTCTCTTGATGAATAAAGTTTTATCAACACTACCCCTAGTGTAGTCATTGTCAGCAAGAAATTGAGTGAGGCGCTCATACCAAGCCCTAGGTGCTTGTTTCAACCCATATAAAGCCTTCTTGAGGCGATAGACATGATTGGGGTGGTGTGGATCCACAAACCCCTTGGGTTGCTCAAGAAACACTTCCTCATGCAAGAAACCATTGAGAAAGGCACTCTTAACATCCATTTGATGCAATTTGAACTTGTGCACACATGATATGGATAAAAGAAGCCTTATGGACTCAAGACGGGCAACCGGAGTAAAAGTCTCCTCAAAGTCAATACCCTCAATTTGAGAGTATCCTTGTGCTACAAGTCTAGCCTTGTTGCGCACAATGTTTCCATTCTCATCCGACTTGTTCCTATATACCCATTTGATGCCTATGACATTAGTATCCTTGGGTCTAGGGACAAGAGTCCAAACCTCATTTCTTTCAAATTGGTTTAGCAATTCTTGCATGGCAAGAACCCAAAACTCATCATTCAAGGCTTCATCAACCTTTTTGGGTTCAATTTGAGAGGTGTAACAAGTATAGCTAATTTGATTAGCTATTTGACGCCTAGTCCTAACACCCTCATTCATATCTCCAAGAATGTCATTCTTGTTGTGGAGATGTCTAACCCACGGAGTGGGTTCTTTAGAGTCCAATGATGGATCTCTATCAAGAGGTTAAATGACCTCTTCATCAAGACTTGACTTCACATCAATTAAAGTCTCACCATTCTTCTCCAAGGAAGAATCATCAAGCACAATGACCTCCTCATCATGGTCTCTAGTCTTAGGCCTACAATCATCTATGACAACATTAGATGATTCCATGACACTCCGAGTTTTTAAATTGAAAACTCTATAGGCCTTACTATTAAGGGCATAGCCAATGAAAATCCCCTCATCACTCTTGGCATCAAACTTTCCAAGTTGATCTCGGTCATTTAGAATTTAGCATTTGCTCCCAAATGAGTGGAAGTAGCTAACATTTGGCTTCCTACCCTTCCATAATTCATAGGAGGTTTGCCTAGTAACGGGCCTTAGGAAGACTCTATTTCCTACGTAGCAAGCCGTATTGACGGCCTCGGCCCAAAGGTTCCTAAGGACATTGTTGTCAAGCAACATCACATGGGCCATCTCTTGAAGGACCCTATTCTTCCTCTCAACAACCCCATTTTGTTAAGGAGTTCTAGGAGCCGAAAACTCATGGGAAATGCCTAAGCTATTGCAATAGCTTTCAAAACAAGCATTTTCAAATTCCCTCCCATGGTCACTCCTAATCCTTTTAATGCTTTTAATGTGTGAGTTCCTTTCATTTTGAATTTTAGTGCAAAGCATTTTAAAATTTTCAAATGTTTCAGATTTTTCTCTAAGAAAATATGTCCATGTAAATCTAGAGAAATCATCAACACAAACAAAAATGTATCTCTTGCCACCGAGACTCTCGGTTTTCATGGGACCCATAAGGTCCATATGTAGAAGCTCTAATGGCTCTTTGGTAGCGAGATACTTGTCTTTCTTGTCCATACTTTTGGTTTGTTTCCCTTGTTGATAAGGTCCACAAACGTCATCGACTTTCTTCCCAAGCTTAGGGAGACGCACAACCTTGAACTTATCTAAGATCCTCAAATCTCGATAGTTCATGTGGCCAAGTCTTTGATGCCACAATTCAACTTCCTCACACTTGGACATATTGCAAGAGATAGCACTAGCTTCAAGATAATAGCAATTGCCACTTGATCTCTTTCCTTTTAGTAAGGTTTGTCCATTGGGCATTAAAATAGAGCAATCATTTTTGTTAAACAAGACGGAGAGTCCATCATCATTAAGATGAGAAATGCTTATAAGATTGGCTTGCAAGCCATCAACAAGTAAAGCATTGGACAATGAGGGTAAATCGGGAATGGAAATGGTTCTTTTCCCTATGACTTTCTTTCTAGATCCATCACCAAAGGTGACAAATCCTCCATCCTCCAAGACAAGGGATTTAAAGAAACTCTTGTTCCCCGTCATATGCCTAGAACACCCACTATCCAAATACCAAGTGTTAGAGGCATTTGCCTTCAAGGCAATTTGAGCCACATAGCAAAAATAGTCATCTCTTCTAATCCACCTAGGTGAAATGTTCTCATTCCTAGTGGTATTAGTCACATTGGCTCTAGATTTCCTAGGATCATGCAAATTGGCTCTAGATCTCCTAGGAACATGCATTTTGGCTCTAGCTCTATTTCTTTCAATCATGCTCTTGATTCTACACATTTCAATGTATTTGAAGCAATTAGGTCTAATGTGACCATCAACACCACAAAAATGACAAGTGGGAATGAAATAAGAAGATATACCATGCCCTTGTGAATACAAAGGGGCTTTCCCACGCATTTGAGCTTGTCTTTGGTGTTGGATTGGTTCTCTCCTTCTTTGTTGTTGAGTTGGAATAGATTGCTTCCTTAGTTGAGATTGCATGAATTGCTTCTTGGCTTGGTGATATTTGGGTTGAGGAAAGCTTGCTTGTTAAACCCTTGTTGGTTGAGCTTGAGCTTGTTTCCCTTGTGCCACCTTGACTTGGGAATCCTTAGAGCACTCTCCTAGTTCAATCTTCTTCCTAGGATGTTGTGGAGGTGAAGGCTCTTTGTTATCCAAGCTCTTGACAAACACAGTCTTGTTTGAGGATGAGGTATTCTTGTCATCTTCATAGCCAAGACCTTTCTTATCACTTGCCTCTTACCAACTCCCAACATGTGGTCAAGTTTCTTCGTGCTTGAAGTCATCTTAGCAATGATCTCTCTAGCTTCTTCAAGCTCCTTTTCCATCAATTCCTCATTCCTTTTGGCTATCTTCACTTCTTTATTTAAGTGAGTAGCTTCGGTAGATAGCTTGAGATTCTCTCCTTTTAGCCTTTAAATCTCTTTCTTCATCTTCAATCTTGAGCTTTGAAAATGCTCAATGAAGCCTTCAATATCCATTCCTCCTACATCCATATTTGTTGAATGAGATGAAGAGTCACCATCGCTAGAGTCATCTTCACTTTGTTTCTCTACCTCTTCATCATCTATTGCTTCATTACTCTTGAGAGAAGATGCGAAGGCAATAAAAATTGCCACATGATCCTCATCATCCGAGGATTCTCCTTCTTCTTCTAAGTCATCACCATCGCCCCATGTGGCGGCCATGGTCTTTCCTTTCTTCTTGTTCTTTAAATTTCCACAATCCGTGGAGATGTGTCCGAAACCTCCACATTCGAAGCATTGAATCCCTTTTCTTGTGGGCTTGTCTTTACTTGACTAAAACTTCTTGAAAGGAGTCTTCTTCTTCATTTCCTTTCCTTTGGATCCAAATCCCCTCTTCTCAAAATTAATGAACTTATTGAATCTTTTCACCATGAGGGCTATCTCCTCATCTAAGTCATCTTCCTCTTTCTCTACTTTGGAAGTTTTCAGAGCAATACTTTTTTGCTTCTTTGGAGGTGTAGGTGTAGGAGTCCACCTAGACTCATATGCTAGAAGTCTTCCTATAACTTCAATTGGCTTCATGTTTTTGTAATCACTGTTCTCCTCAAGAGCCGTCACTTTTGACTCAAATCTTGCTGGAACCGACCTCATAATTTTTTGTTTGATTCTCCTATCTGAATAGGGGTCACCAAGTTGATGGCTTTGATTGACTATGTCCATCAACTTCACTTGAAAGTCGTTGAAGCACTCATCCTCCTCCATTCTAATTTGCTCGAATTATGTTTGGAAGACTTGAAGCTTGGAGTCCTTGACCACCTCAGTTCCCTCATGGGCCGTCTCTAGAATCTCCCATGCCTTTTTTGCAATTCTTGTTGTTTGGATCAATTTGTACTGATTGTCATCCATTACACAAAGAATGGCATGCATAGCCTTGTTGTTCCACTTGGATGCTTCAAACTCTTGAGTTGACCATTCCGACTTTGGCTTGGGAACTACACTTTCGTCTGCAAGAGTCTTTTCCGGAGGAGTGTAGCCATCTTCAATTGCCATCCATGCTCGGTAATTTATTTGGCAAATGTAAGACTCCATCTTGCCTTTCCAAGAGGCATAGTTTACTCCGGTGAGCAAAGGGGGTCTTGTACTAGAGGCTCCCTCATTACCACTTCCGTTACCACTCATAGTGTTTGGGTATGAATGAGATGAATGTTAATGATGCGACAAACACAAACAAAATGCAAGACACACAAAGAGCAAGGATCACCTAAGTGTATCTAGGAACCTGCTCTGATACCAATTGAAAATACACAAAGTGTGTCTAATACAACCTAGAGGGGGGTGAATAGGTTTTAGTTGATTTATTACCAACTTTTCGACTTAATCAATTTTAATAGTCCTACCCCATATTAGCAATTAATCAATCCAATATAAATATGCGAAAAACAATAAAAACACAAGGATTGATTTACGTGAAAAACCCTCAAACTGGGCAAAACTCACGGGCTATCCTTCTAGCCACATACGGTCCTCAAATCCACTATTTGAACAAAAGTTTATAACCTAGGTTGACCTCAAGTCACACCTACTGGGTCACTAACCCTTTCACTCTACCCAACGGGCCTTTAATAGTGATTCTAGACCACAAACTTGTGCACTAACCCACTTAGTCACAGAGATTAACAATCAATGAAGAGGTTAAACAACCTATGTGAATATGTAAAAGATATTCAAACATGCAATTAATGCTAGGCAACACTAAATGCTTATCTAAGGATTTAAAGATGTCAATGAATGCAAATCCTAGATATCAATATCTAAATGCAAATGCAAGAAGATTTAGCTAGAAGGGTAAAATCGTCCTAAATGCTAGCTATCAATGAACAAAGCTCTCAACCAACAAACAACAACTCAAACATGTTATAAATGCCAATAAACATAAAGATATGCAATAAAATCATATAAAAGAGCTAACCCTAGGCAAACAAGAGCATAAATAAATACAATGAGATTTATGGCATGTTCAAGTTACCTAGTCAATGAAAGCAAGAAGAATCCATGATGAGATGATGCTTGTAAGATGTTAGATGCACATGGATTTGTGTTTGGTTGAGTAAAGATGAGTTCTTGGGAGTTTCTCTCTCTAAAGGAAGCTTGGCCTCTCAAAAATGGCTTCTTGAACTCACAAAAAACGAGCAAGGAAGAAGAGAGAATATATATATATATGGGAGCCCTAGTCAAAACTGCGTCATTTTGAACATAGGGCACAGAAACCCGTCAATACCGCTTGATGGACCGCGTCGCAGGCAAGTGTCCAGACCGCGGTACACACAGCAGTGCACCGTCTGGACAACAACGCGGTGTAGGGCGCTATGCATGCAGGTGCATAGGCCGCGGTATGGGCAATAGAGGCCTACTGGACAACACCGCGACTTGGATCGCTATGCGTGCAAGAGTACAAGAAGCGGTTCATGAAGCATGACCCTACTGAGGTATACCGCTCTAAAAGCTGCGGTGCAAGCATGTCTTGCCAAGCGGTCTAAGCAGCGGTAAGAGAAGAAATTCTCTTTTTCGGGGCAAACTCAACACACTAAGTGATGTGCAAAAAGTGCAAGTGTGGAGTGTGAAAAGTGGCATACAAAGCATCATTCAATTACATGAAGATAATAACATAATGCATGCAAGTGAGTGTGTGCAACTAGATCTCTTCAAGGAAAGTTAAACAAGTGAGATACCTTTGAAGTGCTCTTGAAAGAGATGATGTCCTTGAAGCTTGATCACACTCAAGATGCCTAATTTACCCTTACAAAAATAATCCCCAATGTGGTTTGTCAACGAAATAAGCCAATCAAAATATGAGGAACTTACAGAGGGTCCATAGCTTGCAGCCTTCCGGCCAATTGTCGACCTCGGATATCTTCTCAAGGATCTCATTTGATACTAAGGGATCATCTTGATCTGGGATCGCTGAAAATTCTGCCACGAAGTCGGCCAAAGCCTGTGCCTTAATCGTAGTCCGGGGCTTATACTTTAGGTCGAACTGAGTGAGCTCTAGGGCCAATAAGACTAGCCTTCCAGACATGTCTGGTCTTTGTAAGAATTGGCGGAGAGGGTTGGTCCGTCACCACTGCTATTGTGTGAGCTTGAAAATAGGGACGAAGCTTCCTCGCTGAGATTACCAAAGCATAAGCGAGCTTTTCCAGGAGAATGTAATTCCTTTCTGATTTGGTTAAAGCATGATTCACATAGTATATGGGTCTTTGAAAACCGCCGCTACACTCCTTGGCCAAACCCCCGTTTACTGCAGTTTCTGATACGGCTAGGTAGATCTGCAACTCATCTTCGAGAACCGGCTTGACTAACAATGGGAGGCTTGTTAGGTATTCTTTCAAAGCTTGAAAAGCCCGTTCGCTCTCCTGGCTCCACTTCATGTTTTTCCCTTGTTTGATGGCTTTGAAGAAAGGGAGACATTTATCGGTGGAGCGAGAAATAAACCTGTTGAGTGCCGCCACCCGTCCAGTCAGAATATGTGCTTGCTTGAGTGAGGTTGGGGATTCCAGGTCCAAGATAGCTTTGATTTTTTCTGGGTTGGCTTATATGCCTCTCTCATGAACCATGAAGCCCAGAAACTTCCCCGTTGTTACCCCAAAGGCACATTTGGAAGGGTTCAAATGCATGTGGTTTTCCCTCAGTATGAGGAAGGTTTTGCGAAGGTCTTCCTGATGTCCTTTTGCGGTTGAGGATTTCGTGATCATGTCATCGATATATACTTCCATCGTCCTTCCTATCTCGGGCTTGAACAATTTGTTAACCAGCCGCTGGTATGTGGCCCCCGCATTCTTCAAACCAAATGGCATCACCTTGTAGCAGTATAAGCCATGCCCAGTAATGAAATTGGTTTTATCTTGGTCAGCCGGGTGCATTTTAATTTGGTTGTATCCTGAGAATGCGTCCATAAAACTCAAAAGTTTATTTCTGGACGTGGAGTCAACCAGCTGGTCGATCTTTGGTAAAGGAAAACTGTCTTTCGGACAAGCCCGGTTGAGGTCGGTGTAATCGACACACATACGCCACTTCCCATTCACCTTCGTAACCATGACCACGTTGGCGATCCATTCGGGGTAACGTACTTCTCTAATGAACCCTGCTTTGATCAATATATCAACCTCTTCCAGCACCGCAGTATTTCTATCAGCGTTGAAGTGACGCCTCTTCTTCTTGACGGGCTTGACTGTTGGATCTACCGCTAGTCGGTGGGCGGCCAATGATGCCGGGATTCCAGGCATTTCATCATGGTTCCAAGCGAAGATGTCGCTGAACTCCCTGAGAAGGTCAATTAGTCCTCTTTTTACTTCTGGATCAAGGGTGGCCCCGACCTTGACGACCTTGGATGGATCATCACTTCTGATGGGTATCTCTTCTACTTTATCTATGGGCTGCCCGCTGGCCCATTCCTTACTCTGTTCTTCCTCATAAGGCATAATAGGTTTGCTCTCCGGATGCCCAGGATGTTCCACGGGCTCCTTCTCCTCCTGGATTATCTGGGATGTATCCATGTCTTCCTGGATTAATGTCACATGTACACACTGTTTCGCTATGGCTGTAGGATTGGCAGATACTGCGTAGCATTTCCTGGCTGCCTACTGGTCCCCGCGTACCCCTCCTACTTTGGTTCCAACCGGGAATTTCAGGACGTTGTGGTATATGGACAAGACTCCCTTCAAGGAGGACATGAAAGGTCTCCCTAGGATGGCGTTGTAGGCCAATGGGGTTTCCACCACAACAAAGTTGGTCATAACATTTTGTTGGAGAGGGGTGATTCCGATGATTACTGGGAGGATCATCGACCCCACTGGTATGATCGAATCTCCAGTGAACCCGTAAAGCGGAGTGGTACAGCTGTTGTAACAACGTTGCTTCAGGTTTAATTTTTCCAGGGTATCCTTGAAGAGGATATCTACATTACTACCTGTATCCATGAGCACGCGATGGACCAAACAGTTGGCGATATGTATCGTGATTACCATGGGATCATCATAAGGTTGCACAGTGTTGAAGACATCTGCTTCGGTGAAAATGATCTGCGCTGACTGGAAGGGCTCTGTCGGGCTCTGGCTGACTTCGAAGATCCCCAGGCTTTCTCCGATGCGAGGAATCTTTCTTGCGTGGTTTTTTCGGGAGTTATTGGAAACGCCAGCCAGTGTAGGACCTCCACTGATAGTGTGTATCACCTGGATCTGTTGCATTAAGTCAGCCTGTTCCCCTTTCCTTTTTCAACGTCTTCACAGATTTCAGCTTGTACCTCCCTTCCAGTCCTAATGTTATCTCTGACCTGTTGTAAGAACTCAATCAAGCATCCTCCCCTTATCAGGGCTTCAATCTGGTTGCGCAGATTATAGCACTATGAGGTGTTGTGGCCTACGTCTTCGTGGAAGTAGCAGTACTTGTACCGGTTTCTCCTGTCAGCTGGGGCCTTCATGGGAGCGGGCTTTTGGAGCAACCCTTTATCTCGTATAGCAAGGTAGACTGTTTCCCTGGAAGCATTCAAAAGGGTGTAGTAGTCATACCTTTTTTCCCCTTGCATTACTGGAGCCACAGTCTTGGGAGGCGGCGAAGCCCGGGGAGGGGTTCGTTTTGCTGGATATCTTTCTTGCCTATGCAGAGAAGCAGAGATGCGATAGGTAGACCTTTTGGGAGGTTTATTCTGAGTTTTCTGTACTGGCTCAAATTTGGGGGCTTCTTTCTTCAGACGTTTTGCAGTTCTCATGTCGTCGTGTTCCATCTTGACCTTGAGTTATTTGTCGATCTCGACCTGCTCAAGAGCCCGGTTGTAGGCATCCTGGTAAGTCTCAGGAGGTCTCTTGGCGAAGGAACAGAAAAGCTTTCCTGCCCATAGGTTCCGCCTGAAGTTGGCTAGGGTTTCTTTTTCTGTGAAAACTCCCATTTGTATGACCTCCTTATGAAATCGTTCCACGTATGACCGAAGAGTCTCACTCCGTTCCTTAATCACATATTGGAGGTGTATGGGATCTTTTGGATGAGGTTTGACCCATTGGAACTGCGAGCAAAAATCTGTTGATAATTTCGTGAAAGAATCCACGTTACCAGCGGGCAGTTTCCTGAACCAGGTTTTCGCGTAGTCGGTTAGGGTGGTTAGAAACATTCTGCACATAGCTGCTCTGGTAGTGTTCTGGAACTCCATCTGTTGAACGAAGCTCTCTAGGTGGCTTAGAGGATCTTCCGTTCCGGAGAACTTATCTGCTGGCATTTTGAATTTTGGGGGGAGCTCCGCTTCCCGGATCCTCCTAGTGAAGGGAGCGTTCATCTCGATCAGGGGATCCTTTTTGTCCTCCTTATTCTTTCCCTTTCTTATCTGCTGGACCTCTTTTTGTAGCTTTTCGAGCTGATCCCTCAGTCACTTGTTCCCAGGTCTCTTCGAGTTAACCTCAGATTCTTCATTGTCGAGTCTTTCCGATGAACTGGCAATTTCTATCCGGTCCTCCTCCTGGATAGGATCCACTCGGGGAGTTTGTCTACTTTCCTTCTCTAGGGCCCGGGCGGTCCTCCTAGATGTAGTTGGATGAGATAGCTCTCGTGGCTTCCGGGTGAAAGCATCCCCGGCAGACTTAACTAGCCTGGGTTGATATTGTGAAGGTCTTTTCAGAACTGGGGGCATGGGTCCCAGCCTATCCCGGATCGAACGTTGGGGCCCTGACCTATCTCGAGCCGGCTATGGAAGAGGAGGTCCCAGGCGATCGAGAGCAGGTGGCCTAGCTCCGAGCCTGCTCGGCTCTCCCTGATCATTCAGGTTGGTTGGCTAGATTGTGATGCCTTCAGCGAGCAGGTGGAGGCAGATGGATTCTATGAAGGCCTTCGCTTGTTGGTCGAGTGGGGCCTGGCTCACTATAGGGTGGCCAGAAGCCAGCGCATTGGTTGTTTGGACCGGAGCTTGACTACCATATCCAAACTTTCTCCCCTTTCTTGGGGCCTTTCGTGTTAGCCTCACCGGAGGTTGCTCCGGAACTCTATGTTGGCCTTGGGAGGAGCGGAGCCTCATAGCCCCTTTAAAACAACGAAAATGTAAATACAAATAATTGGTTAATTGGGTGTAAGGTTTTTTCCCACAGACGGCGCCAGAAAGTGTTAACGGAAATTTCGCTCGAGACGAGAAATCTCAGTTAACACCCTCAAGACCACTACCACGTAGGTGGTGGCCAAGATTGATCGTATGTGTAGCAATGTTTTATAAAATGACAAGGAATAATGATACAATTCATCACCCAAAAGAAAGCAAAAATATTTTCTTTATTGAAAGTGCACTGGTATACAAATTTCTCTATTTTTGCTCTCAATTCTCTCTAGGGTATGGTCGAGTATTTGTCGTATGCCAGTCGAATAGTAGTCTCCTCTTTTTCTTTCTTTCTTTTTTATACATAGTTTTGTAGGTAAAATCAACTGATTCTCCTCTTGATTTTCTCAATCTATCCCCTCCTTATCGGGCGGGATTTCTCGTTTAAATGTCATTGACTTTGAGTTAATAGCCGAATTGAGAATATCTTGGTAGAGATCAGTTTGTTTCCTCTTTGGACTCTATTACTTGTTCTGCATGTAGGTAACGTTTCCAGATACGATCCAGTGTATCTTCGTATCTTCACAGCATGATCCTTTATAGAGGTCGTTGAATATGGCATGGTGTGGTGCATCAACTAGTGAGGCTCGATCAGTGTTCCGACCTCGATATCTGAGAAATTTCATCCAGCTAGGAGCCAGATCTGGCTTCCCTTGACCTTTTATAAGCTAGGTGCGACTTCCTCTGACCTTTCGAAGCTAGGTGCGGCTTCCTAGGGACATTCTCATATGTCAGCGAGGTATAGGTAAGTCTCTTGAGCAATTGCGAGGTGACCTCGACTTCGGGGAATCTCTAGTTTTGGTGATGCGGGCTAGATCTGATCGTTTCGGGCTCTATCCCGAATGTTTCCGGAGCCCGTCCTTGTTCCTGCGGGGTGGTATCAGTAGCTCGGCTCTGGATAGAATGGTCTTCTGATGGAAACTCTTGGGTATGGAGCCAGATCTGGGAGGTGGAAAATTTTCCTTTGGTCCTTAGCTAATTTTGGCTATTAACACAAATGATTCTCTTCACGAAGGAGAGATGGGATTCCTTGGGATCCGCTTGGTACCTAGCACACACACCCACACTAAAGGCTATATCGGGCCTACTTGCGGTCAAGTAAAGCAAGCTACCAATCATGATACGATAAAGACTTTGCTCCACACTCTTGCCACTAGCATCCTTGCTTAGTTTCAAGGTGGTACTCATGGGTGTGTCACAATGTTTAGCATTCTCAAGGACAAACTTCTTCACTAGGTTCTTTGCATACTTAGCTTGGGAGATGAAAATCTCATCATGCAATTGCTTGATTTGCAAACCTAGGAAGTAATTGAGCTCCCCAACAAGACTCATGTCAAACTCATGAGACATAACATCAACAAATTGTTGGACTTTGGAGTTGTTTGTTGAGCCAAAAACAATATCATCAACATATATTTGAGCTATGAAAAGCTCATTTTTGTTGCCCTTGATGAACAAAGTCTTGTCAAAACTACCTCTTGAGTAGCCATTGTCAACAAGATAGAGAGTGAGGCGATTATACCAAGCCCTCGGCGCTTGTTTCAACCCATATAAAGCCTTCTTGAGGCGATAGACATGGTTGGGGTGATGTGGATCCACAAACCCCTTGGGTTGCTCAACAAACACTTCCTCATGCACGAAACCATTGAGGAAGGCACTCTTAACATCAATTTGATGCAATTTGAACTTGTGCACACATGATATGGATAAAAGAAGCCTTATGGACTCAAGACGGGCAACCGGAGCAAAAGTCTCCTCAAAGTCAATACCCTCAATTTGAGAGTATCCTTGTGCCACAAGTCTAGCCTTATTGCGCACAATGTTGCCATCTTCGTCCGACTTGTTTCTATACACCCATTTGGTGCCAATGACATTAGTGTCCTTAGGTCTAGGAACTAGAGTCCAAACCTCATTTCTTTCAAATTGGTTTAGCTCTCCTTGCATGGCAAGAACCCAAAACTCATCATTCAAGGCTTCATCAACCTTTTTGGGTTCAATTTGAGAGGTGTAACAAGTATAGCTAATTTGATTAGCTATTTGACGCCTAGTCCTAACACCTTCATTCATATCTCCAAGAACGTCATTCTTGTTATGGAGATGTCTAACCCATTGAGCGGGTTCTTTAGAGTCCAAGGATAGATCTCTATCAAGAGGTTGAATGACTTCTTCATCAAGACTTCACTTCACATCAATTGAAGTCTCACCATTCTTCTCCAAGAATGTATCATCAAGCACAATAACCTCCTCATCATGGTCTCTAATCTTAGGCCTACAATCATCTATGACAACATTAGATGATTCCATGACACTCCGAGTTTTTAAATTGAAAACTCTATAGGCCTTACTATTAAGGGCATAGCCAATGAAAATCCCATCATCGCTCTTGGCATCAAACTTGCCAAGTTGATCTCGGTCATTTAGAATTTAGCATTTGCTCCCAAATGAGTGGAAGTAGCTAACATTTGGCTTCCTACCCTTCCATAATTCATAGGAGGTTTGCCTAGTACCGGGCCTTAGGAAGACTCTATTTCTATGTAGCAAGCCGTATTGACGGTTTCTGCCCAAAGGTTCCTAGGGACATTGTTGCTAAGCAACATCACACGGGTCGTCTCTTGAAGGACCATATTCTTCCTCTCAACAACCCCATTTTGTTGAGGAGTTCTAGGAGCCGAAAACTCATGGGAAATGCCTAAGCTATTGCAATAGCTTTCAAAACATGCATTTTCAAATTCCCTCCCATGGTCACTCCTAATCCTTTTAATGCTTTTAATGTGTGAGTTCTTTTCATTTTGAATTTTAGTGCAAAGCATTTTAAATTTTTCAAATGTTTCAGATTTTTCTCTAAGAAAATATGTCTATATAAATCTAGAGAAATCATCAACACAAAAAAAAATGTATCTCTTGCCACCGAGACTCTCGGTTGGCATGGGACCCATAAAATCCATATGTAGAAGCTCTAATGGCTCCTTGGTGGCGAGATACTTGCCTTTCTTGTGCATACTTTTGGTTTGTTTCCCTTGTTGACAAGGTCCACAAACGCTATCGACTTTCTTCCTAAGCTTAGGGAGGCCACGCACAACCTTGAACTTATCTAAGATCCTCAAAACTCGATAGTTCATATGGCCAAGTCTTTGATGCCACAACTCAACTTCCTCACACTTGGACATATTGCAAGAGATAGCACTAGCTTCAAGACAATAGCAATTGTCACTAGATCTTTTTCCTTTAAGCAAGGTTTGTCCATTTGGCATTAAAATAGAGCAATCATTTTTGTTAAACAAGACGGAGAGTCCATCATCATTAAGATGAGAAATGCTTATAAGATTGGCTTGCAAGCCATCAACAAGTAAAGCATTGGACAAGGAGGGTAAATCGGGAATGGAAATGGTTCCTTTCCCTATGACTTTCTTTCTAGATCCATCACCAAAGGTGACAAATCCTCCATCCTCCAAGACAAGGGATTTAAAGAAACTCTTGTTCCCCGTCATATGCCTAGAGCACCCACAATCCAAATACTAAGTGTTAGAGGCATTTGCCTTCAAGGCAATTTGAGCCACATAGCAAAAATAGTCATTTCTTTTAATCCACCTAGGTGAAATGTTCTCATTCCTAGTGGTATTAGTCACATTGGCTCTAGATTTCCTAGGATCTTGCAAATTGGCTCTAGATTTCCTAGGAACATGCATTTTGGCTATAGCTCTATTTCTTTCAATCATGCTCTTGATTCTACACATTTCAATGTATTTGAAGCAATTAGGTCTAATGTGACCATCAACACCACAAAAGTGACAAGTGGGAATAAAATCAGAAGACATACCATGCCCTTGTGAATACAAGGGGCTTTCCCACGCATTTGAGCTTGTCTTTGGTGTTGGATTGGTTCTCTCCTTCTTTGTTGTTGAGTTGGAATGGATTGCTTCCTTGGTTGACCTTGTATGAATTGCTTCTTGGCTTGATGGTATTTGGGTTGAGGGAAACTTGCTTGATGCACCCTTGTTGATTGAGATTGAGCTTGTTTCCCTTAGTGCAACCTTGACTTAAGAATCTTTAAAGCACTCTCCTAGTTCGATCTTCTTTCTAGGATGTTGTGGGGGTGGAGGCTCTTTGATGTCCAAGCTCTTGACAAACACAGTCTTATTTGAGGATGAGGTCTCTTTGTCATCTTCATAGCCAAGACCCTTCTTATCACTTGGCCTCTTGCCAACTCCCAACATGTGGTCGAGTTTCTTCGTACTTGAAGTCATCTTAGCAATGATCTCTCTTGCTTCTTCAAGCTCCTTTTCCATCAATTCCTCATTTCTTTTTGCTATCTTTACTTCTCTATTAGGTGAGTGATTTCGGTAGATTAGCTTGAGATTCTCACCCTTTAGCCTTTGAATCTCTTTCTTCATCTTCAATCTTGAGCTTTGAAAATGCTCAATGAACCCTTCGAGATCCATTCCTCCTACATCCACATTTGTTGAATGGGATGAAGAGTAACCATCACTAGAGTCATTTTCACTTTGTTTCTCTTCCTCTTCATCATCTAATGCTTCCTTACTCTTGAGAGAAGATGCGAAGGCAATAAAGTTTGCCACATGATCCTCATCATCCGAGGAATTTCCTTCTTCTTCCAAGTCATCACCATCACTCCACGTGGCGGCCATAGCCTTTCCTTTCCTTTGGATCCAAATCCCTTCTTCTCAAAATTGATGAACTTCTTGAATCTTTTAACCATAAGGGCCATCTCCTCATCTGAGTCATCTTCCTCTTTCTCTACTTTGGAAGTTTTCAGAGCAATACTCTTTTGCTTCTTTGGAGGCGTAGGTGTAGGAGTCCACCTAGACTTATATGTCAGAAGTCTTCCAATAACTTCACTTGGCATTATATTCTTGTAATCACTGTTCTCCTCAAGAGCCGTCACTTTTGACTCAAATCTTGCTGGAACCGACCTCATAATTTTTTGCTTGATTCTCCTATCTGAATAGGGGTCACCAAGTTGATGGCTTTGATTGACTATGTCCATCAACTTAACTTGAAAGTCGTTGAAGCACTCATCCTCTTCCATTCTAATTTGCTCGAATTGTGTTTGGAGGACTTGAAGCTTGGAGTCCTTGACCACCTCGGTTCTCTGATGGGCCGTCTCTAGAATCTCTCATGCCTCTTTTGCAATTCTTGTTGTTTGGATCAATTTGTAATGATTGTCATCCATTGCATAAAGAATGGCATGCATAGCCTTGTTGTTCCACTTGGAAGCTTCAAACTCTTGAGTTGACCATTCCGACTTTGGCTTGGGAACTACACTTTTGTCTGCAAGAGTCTTTTCCGGAGGAGTGTAGCCATCTTCAATTGCCATCTATGCTCGGTAATTTATTTGGCAAATGTAAGACTCCATCTTGCCTTTCCAAGAGGCATAGTTTACTCCGGTGAGCAAAGGGGGTCTTGTGCTAGAGGCTCCCTCATTACCACTTCCGTTTCCACTCATAGTGTTTGGGTATGAATGAGATGAATGTTAATGATGAAACAACCATAAACAAAATGCAAGACACACAAAGAGCAAGGATCACCTAAGTGTATCTAGGAACCAGCTCTGATACCAATTGAAATTACACAAAGTGTGTCTAATACAACCTAGAGGGGGGGTGAATAGATTTCAGTCGATTTCTTGCCAACTTTTCGACTTAATCAATTTTAATAATCCTACCCCATATTTGCAATCAACCAATCCAACATAAACATGCGGAAAACAATAAAAGCACAAGGAATGATTTACGTGAGAAACCCTCCACTGGGCAAAACTCACGGGCTATCTTTCTAGCCACATATGGTCCTCAAATCCACTATTTGAATGAAAGTTTACAACCTAGGTTGACCTCAAGTCACACCTACTTGGTCACTAACCCTTTCACTCTACCCAACGGGCCTTTAATAGTGATTCTCGATCACAAGCTTGTGCACTAATCCACTTAGCCACAAAGCTTAACAATCAAATAAGAGATAAAGCAACCTATGTGAATATGTGACAATATTCTATCATGCAATTAATGCTAGGCTACACCAAGTGCTTATCTAGGGATTTAAAGATGTCAATAAATGCAAATCCTAGATATTAATATCTAAATGCAAATGCATGAAGATTTAGCTAGAAGGGTAAAATCGTCCTAAATGCTAGCTATTAATGAACAAAGCTCTCAACCAACAAACAACAACTCAAACATGTTATAAATGCCAATAAATATAAAGATATGCAATAAAATCATATAAAAGAGCTAACCCTAGGCAAACAAGAACATAAATAAATACAAAGAGATTTAGGGCATGTTCAAGTTACCTAGTCAATAAAAGCAAGAAGAATCCATGATGAGATGATGCTTGTAAGATGTTAGATGCACATGGATTTGTGTTTGGTTGAGTAAAGATAAGTTCTTGAGAGTTTCTCTCTCTAAAGGAAGCTTGGCCTCTCAAAAATGGCTTCTTGAACTCACAAAAAACTGAGCAAGGAAGAAGAGAGAATATATATATGGGAACCCTAGTCAAAATTGCGTTGTTTTGAACTTAGGGCACAAAATCCCGTCAATACCGCTTGATGGACCGCGTTGCAGGCAAGTGTCCAGACCGCAGTACACACAGCAGTGCACTGTCTGGACAGCAACGCGGTGTAGGGCGCTATGCATGCAAGTGCACAGGCCTCGGTATGGGAAACAGTGGCTTACTGGACAACATCGCGACTTGGACCGCCATGCGTGCTAGTGCACATGAAGCGGTGCACGAGGCATGACCCTACTGAGGTATACCGCTCTGTATGCTGCGGTGTAGGCATGTCTTGCCAAGCGGTCTAGGCCGGGCTAAGAGAAGAAATTCTCTTTTCGGGGCAAACTCAACACACTAAGAGATGAGCAAAAAGTGCAAGTGTGGAGTGTGATAAGTGGCATACAATGCATCATTAAATTACATGAAAATAAGAACATAATGCATGCAAGTGAGTATGTGCAACTAGATCTCTTCAAAGAGAGTTAAACAAGTGAGATACCTTTGAATTGCTCTTGAGAAGGATGACACCCTTGAAGCTTGATCACACCCAAAGAGGCCTAATTTACCCTTACAAAATTAATCCTCAATATGGTTTGTCAACGAAATAAGCCAATCAAAACATGAGGAACTTACAAAGTCGTATTTAACTCCTTTCTTGTTTCAGAGATCTTGCGCATTGAATTAGAATCTTCATAGAACTTCTAGTTGAGTAATCCGTTTAGGAATTATTTCCTTATTTGTGTGCAATCTTCTAGAAGAGTAGAGTTATTGCTTGATCTGGACTCTTTGATATATAGGGGAAATAATAATATTTCCTTATTGGAATGTGGTTCTAGATACCTTGCTTGAGTAAGATTCTTCTTCTTCGTAATTGAATCGTACTTGATCTAATGTTACTGTTTTGACTGAGCATCTCTTGGCCGACCGTTTCCCAATCTGACCAGGCCCTCTTTCCCCGATCAGTTTTACTATCCGATCGGGTTTAGACCTATCTTGGCTGATCGGTTCAGTTTGACCACCCTGTATAGTAACATCAACTGTGACTTGGTCTAATGTTGACCGGTTGACTTTACCCGACCGTGCTTATTTTACCCGATCGGTTTACTATACCCGATCAGGTCTATTTTGCCCGTTCGGTTCATCTGACCACTTGCTAATCACTAGAGACTGTGATTCTTCTCTGATGACGTGGTCTACCATATATTCCGGATTATCCGATATCTTTGCTGACATGTCATGCTACCGAAAAATCCCTATAACAAACACTTATGGACCGAGTTGACTTGGGAATATTCCGTTAGCCTAACGGAATATTCTAACAGTAACGGAATACTCTCTGATGGTAACGGAATATTCCATGCTTTGCGACATGGCGTTGACAAGGTAAACCACTGACGTGGCGCTAACGCGTCATGACTAGTGCTGACATGTCGCTGATGTGGGGCTGAGGACTGCTAACTGGTCGACGATGTGTCGGCTGACGTGGTCGTCTTCTTCCTCGGGAAAAATTGTAGAAAAATTTATATGGAAAAAAGTTGGCGTTGACCGGAGCTAGAGAATTTGTTAGAACTCCGTTTGAAATGTGGTCAGTGGCGTTGGAATCGGATTTTCGAGAGGAACACAACGATATCCTTTGAAAAACGATTCGAGCACTTTGAAATTTCTGAGTTTTTCTAAAACTAAAGATCTAGAGATACTTTTTACATAATTGCAATCGTGCTGATAACGTGTTGTAAAAGAATGATAATAAATGAAGAACAATAAATAATAAAAAAACAAAGTGAGAGAATGAAGAGGGAAGAGGGAAGAGGGAAGAGAGACACAAGAAAGAGAATTTAACATCTGATATATTTCAAGATTATCTTTTACAAGAGAGAGTATATATATATATATATATATATATATATATATATATATATATATATATATATATATATAGCCTTTTAAAGCTAGCTCCACTTGCATACTTAATTAAGAGGATATGATGAGAGTGATTATCAAGTGGGTATCAAGTAAACAAATCATGATGAAGACAAGTGGGAGATGAATAAGATGGGTGGATGTTTTTAGGTGGTGGAAAGCCATCAGAATTTAATTTTTTGAAAATTAAAAAAAATCGAAAGTTTTAAAAGTAAAAACAAAACCATTGATGGTAGGCCCCGAGGGGGTTATTGCGGCCTTCTTAGGAGGCAGCCTCCTCCTTGACCAACATTGTGATCGTGGAAGAGGTTGTGGGCTCCTCTATGAACTAGATCATGGATGAGTCTCCATGATTTGGAATATGGATTATAAAAGAGCTTCCCACAATCTAGAAAAGGTGAATACACCTCTTAAAAATTGTATTTACATCCTAAATTAGTATATTTTTAATAATCCAATTATATCTTTAAATAAAATTACTAAGAAGATTAATTATTTATTAGTAAACCCACCAATAATTATGGATAACGGTAGACATCTAACTTTTTTATCAATCATTTTCATCTAACTTGATGTAGCAGCTTTACATGGCATTTTCTTGTCAGTTGCCATATCATCACATTGCCTATGTCATTATACCTATTAATTTTTTCCCAAACCTTAATTTTTAATTCCTTTCAATTTGTTCCTAATTTTATATAACAAAAAGAAAACAAAAATAAATCAGTCTCTATAGAAAGCTCTAGAAGTTGAACGGTTTCTAGTATTTCTTGAAACGAACAGACCTTACCATTGTCTAGCGCCTACAAGACCATCCTCTGCAGCTTCGCTTGCTTCTCTCTCTCAACACCAGTTACAGTGAGTTTCTTGTTTTCCATCTCAACATTTTTGTTTTCGTTAAATAGTAGTTTCTTGTAGCTTTGCATTTATGTGCATCGTTAATTATTGTACGCTTCTTTTTTGTTTCTTTACTTTCTGATTTACTTGAATTTTGTTTACATTAAGTTTATCAAAAAAAAATCAGTTTCTTTTAATGTTTCGAATGAATACCCATGAAGTTAATCATCATTGTTGAACAGGGTTGATCTTGGTTTGGTTTATTGAGAAATTGAATCGGTTTGCTTTTCTCCTCTGTTTTTCATTACTTCTTGAAATATCCATTTGTTTTAGTGTAAATGATATCCAAGTCATCATGTTTGGTTATGTCGGACAAATTTCGAAATCTGAAAACAGTATTTGGTAAATAGTATTCTAAAAATATAAACACTTAAAACGCGTTAGTTGGGTCAACCGTCAAATATCAAACTTGTCAATAACACATCCCAAGTATAAAAAGAATTTCATTAATATTTTATTAACATGCAAATAATTTAAAATATTTCAAAAGGAAAAAAAAAAGATGAAAAAAAAAATTATGGAGGAGCAGAACAGCGATTCCAACGCT
This sequence comes from Dipteronia sinensis, assembly GCA_033220585.1. Taxonomy (NCBI): domain Eukaryota; kingdom Viridiplantae; phylum Streptophyta; class Magnoliopsida; order Sapindales; family Sapindaceae; genus Dipteronia; species Dipteronia sinensis. The sequence continues at coordinate 16,830,088 of CM065642.1, forward strand.
AGAGAAGGTGTCCGAGGAGGAGCAAGTCCGCTGCTCCTTTAAAGTTCCTTTCGAAGAAGGAGGCCAAGGAAGACGAAGACCAAGGAAAAAATAATAATAACAAATTAACCTTTGCATTTTTTTATTGAAAAAAAACATGTTTAACTGTGTTTTCCATGTTTTTCAGTTTTGACAGTGGTTTTGTTTTCTGTGTATTTCTAAATTTTTGAAAGAAAAACAAATGAAAAACGGTAAAAGAACACAAATTCAAAATCGTTTTTGGAAAACAAAAACAAAAACACCCAAAAAAAAAGGGTATCGGATAGCCCCTAAACTTCTCGGTTTTCGTAAAAAAGCTTTCAAGAGAAGCCACATGAATGTGTCTTTTGGCAAAATGACTTTTAAATTGCATAAGTTCTTCTTCAAAATAACCCAAACATACATTTTTTAAATATATATATATATATATATTATAATAATTCTAGATTTAGGGTAATGACATATTCAAACTCACAATCTCATGGTGTAGGTTTGAGGGGTAAACTGACAAGCTAGCCTCATCTTGTCTATAACAAATATACTTAAAAGTTGTGTTTGGGCTCTAAAAGAACTTTTAACCCTTCCAAAAACTATGCGAAACAGGGTTTTATGGGTCGTTTTTTTTTTTTGTCTAAAACTGAACAGTTGTAAATTTTACTGAAGCCTGACTGAAACTTGAAACTGAATGACATGTTTATTTTTTATTTTTATCACCTCTGAATAGAATGGCAACTTGTGTGTTTTTCAAAGATAAAATTGTTTAAGAACAAATAATTTGACATTTATACCCATGTTACTATTAATTATTATGTCTTTTTATTCTATATAGTACAAAAATCTAAATAAAAATAATTTAGCAAATCTGAAACCATTTTTATGTAATACTAATAGGATATTATTCTACGAGATGAGGTTGGTCTGGTAGTAAACTCCTTACACTTGCATCACGAGGTTGAAAGTTCAAGTCCTCCTTATTCCCCCAAAAACCCTGAATTAATGTAATACTACAAAAAAAAATTATATTATTCATGATTAGGATACGATAAATAATTGTTTCTTTTAAAAAAGATATGATAAATAATAATTTAGAAATTGTTTTGATTTTACAAAAAAAAAAAAAGAATTGAAGGTTCAACGATGGTATTGAAAGTGATAATATAATTAGAGTTTTTTAAAAAAAAAAATGTTTATCATAAATAATAAATTTAAAAAAATAAATTTGTATAATATAAAATACTGAAAATATGTTATCTTTGGATAGATAATCCTGAAAAAAAAATATATTTGGAATTAAGTTAAAAGTTAAGATTTTTTACTATTTATTTATTTTTTTTTATTTTTTATTTTTTAAATTGTTTGAAAACTTAAAATAAATAACAAACAAACAAACAAAATAATTTAAGAATTTCAATTCAGATCCATTAAATTTAAATAAAAAAATAATAATGCCTTAATGTTTGGTGTGAAGCATCGTCAACTTGTAATAGTTGATTGCACCTGAAAATCTAATTGATGTTTATTATTGTGAAAAGCTCAAATGTAGATGAAGCTCGAGGAGTGGATTAGATATATTATATTTGAGATTACTTTGTTTAAGAAATAATTATTTAAAGAAATAATCATTTTAAATATAGATTGATAGGTGTTTTGACTTTGTAAATAATCAATTAAAAAATGTAAATTTGTTTGGTAATCTAAGATTGATTATGAAAAATATCAAAAATTGATTATGAAAAATAACGAAAATGGACCTAATAGATAGATAGATAGATGATACACACTTCTCTTTCCATTTTTTTTACTTTTCAGATTTGCTGTTGAATTAAAAAATAAATAATAAATAATAAATAATCAACAAATAAAAAAAAATTGAAAACAGAGGAGGTGGAACTCGCCTCCTCTACAGCAAAGCACCGCCGGAGGAAGATGAGCCTCCTCCGGCGATCTCGCCCTTGGACCATCTATCCTCCTTCCCCGGCGTAAGGAAGCGATATGTTCTCGTCTCCAGCGTAAGGATGCGATCTGTTAGACGGACTGAAGGATCTGCGATATACACCACACATAGTAATCGACGACGCGTTGCGATCTGTGGACGACACCAAACACAAGAGATTGCAGCTTCCTCCGCCTTGGGAGGACGAATCCGACGACGACGGGTCGCCGGAGGAGGAGTTGAACTCCTCCGGCGTTGGAGGAAGTCCTCCATTTGTTAGAAGAGCCGATCTCGGCACCTCCAACGCCAAGTGATGAAGTAGACAATTCGTCCTCCTTCATCGCCGGAGGATGCCGGCTCATCCCCAACATCAGTTCCAAATGGTGGTCGCCACAGATGGCTACAACCAGTTGCCACCGGTACAGTCATTTTTTTTTTTTAGTATTTTTTAGTTTTAACTTTTTCAGATTTTAAATATTATTATTATACATGAGAAAATTATCGTCTTTACCTTTAAATAGTTAGGGTATTATGGACATTCTAATAATGATTAGCTTCTCGATAATCAGTTTTTAAAAGCAATCTTTTATCGACTTCTCAAAAACAGAGTATAAGAGATATGGATTATAAAATAAGTTATTTTTAAAAAGTTTATTAAAAACCTACCGGTAAATTAATGATTATTTTATCAAACAAAAACAATCTCAAAGACGAGTCTATCTTTTAAATTTATTTTGTGTAATTATTTATATTTGCACATACATTTTTAGATTTGCACTAAAGTTTGCTTGAATCAATTCATCTACTCCTTTTTTTTATTCGATTGACTACCAATCACAAACTTGATACATACATGTTCAAAGAAAAGCTCCGATCAAAAAGAATATCTTCTCTCTGTTTGAGGGTTTGATCTTCACTTAACTCATTGCAAGGAGATGACTCCATGGATGCACAGTTGTAATGAATTAATATTCAGAAAACACCGCAGCATCTTTATTTCCTAACCAAGTACGCTGGTATTTATATATATATCTATATACACACACCCAAAACCTCTCTCAATGCAACTTCAAACTCATTACAAAATCTCAAACTGGAATCACTTCCAAGGATCTGGAGGGTGTTGCTATTGATTCACCCATCATTTGCATCTTCGTGACCTGCATAATAAGAAAAGCACATAACAAGTATATAAATATATAAATATATATCCTCTACAACTTCCTGAAATTTGTTTTTTCATGACCGAAATTACACAACGTTGTGTATTCAATTCCACAACCACAACATTATGTAACTTTGATTATGGAAATTTTTTTTAAGGACCAATTTAATTAGAGAGTATATATGATGTATGCAATTATATATTTTCAGACCATTTCGGCATTTGTGTTTTTCCAAGCCTTTTCTATCTCATCAAAGACAACATCCACTGTCGGACGGCCTTTGCTTGATTTAGCAACACAGAGAACAGCAATTTGCAGGATGGATTCAAAGTCCTGTCTGATGATATTCCCATTCAGCCGCAGATCTTCGAAATCTGTCGATGGGCGTTTTCCCATGATTACATCCTTTGCCTACACAAATTTGAAATTGAATTGCTCTTAGAGTTTGTTTTTGGAAGCATGGAATAGTACTGAAAAAAAATGACGATATTTTTTTACTTTTTTTTTCTATGAAATTTTAAGACTTTTATTTAGTAACATTACGGAACCAGCTCTATAACTATAGTACTGGAAATTTTTTCCAAGACCATCCTAACAAGAGAAACACCCTGCAAATAGTATTCACACAGGCAGGCATAAAGGTACCTTTCTAGTGAGTTGATCTCTGGCATCAAGATCAAGCTCAATGACCTTTTGTCCTGATAAAAGCTGAAGAGCAACAATACCAAAACTGTAAATGTCACTAGCACAAGTTAGCTTGGCGTTGCTCATGTACTCTGGATCCATATAACCTATGGTTCCTCTAACATCTGTAAATACTTTGCTCTCCTCCATGCCCAGCATCTTTGCCAACCCGAAATCCGAAAGTTTAGGATCCAGGTCCTCAGTCAAAAGGATGTTTGTAAGCTACATATGAATCATCATTAGAAGATTGAACAAGAACTCATTTGTCACATAATTCCTCGAGATTTTTCAACTTCTTGAACACTATAACGCAGAATTGATTCAAAATATAGCTTTAGTTGTGTAATTAATTCATCAAATAACTTTTGACACTAGAAGAAATTCTCTTATACAAGATCCTTACCTTGATATCTCTATGAACAATGCAGCCATCTATATAATGGTGAAGATACCTCAATCCAAGCGCGCAATTTCTCAGGATCTTAACTCTTATTTCCCATGTTAAAAGACTGTCTTTTCCTGCACGACACATGGAGACATGAATGCACATGATCAGCATACAAGCTTTGTCAACTCCGAAAGGATTCCAGGACGCTACGTGTGCAAAAACGCAACTAAATGAACAAAGAGAAAAATAAGAGATTACTTAGGAGATGTTGCGCTAGATTCCCAGCTGAGCAATATTCATAAACCAGATAATGCTCGCCACCTTCAATACAGCAACCAAAGAGACAAACAAGATTGGGATGGCGAACCCTCGAAAGACCTTCAACTTCTCGAGTAAACGAATCAGAAGTATTGCTCTTGTATATATGCTTGATGGCAACAGCCTGGCCGCTAGGCAAAACGCCTTTATATACTTGGCCTGCACTTCCTCTTCCAAGGCTCCTTTTTTCATCGGCATAGTTAATGGCCATCTCAATCTCAGCCTTGGAAAATCTATACAAACCTGACCATGTATTCGTTATCTCTTTACTAGGCTTCAGAAGTTTGCGCTTCAAGCTCTTTTTCTTCCTTTTTCCCACACATTTTATCAGAATAACAGTCACCACAATCAGTGTGGCCACAGCTATACAAACTGCAATTATCGCTTTTGCCACAGAATCTGATAAGCTAAATCATTTCTGTGAGTATCAAGGATTGTTAAAAGAACAAAAAATTGTTTCAAATTAAATGCTTTTGAAGGCATAAATGGAAGAATTGTGATCGAGTAAAGAAAAGAAGTAGTTCCACTTACCTTTGAGTCTCACATAACCAGGATCTGCTAACAAACAACAAAAGAGTAATATTATTAGAAGAAGAAATCCAAAGAGGTATGTTGCAGATTTGTTTTTCAAAAGAAAAAAAAAATGAAAATTCATTAAGAGCATTTTGCCTAAAAGGTGTAAAAATTGACAAGAACAGTAAAACTTATAGGAAACCATAAATTTAAAATTTCATATATTTTTATGGTTAGTTTTGAAAAAGATGCCTAAAGATTCCATCAACACATTCAAAGTTTAGATTTTGATCAAAATTCCTCATAAGTTATATCGGCTGATAATTACTATTCGTGATGGAACTTACCATACACATCCAAAGCATTCAAACAGTTAAATAAATCATCAACTGAGGAGGAATCATCTAAATTGGCAGCCGCAATCGAAACAACAACCGCCACTCCACAAATGGCTCTCTCATTATCATCACCGCGCACGTTAAAGTCTTTTAACAACTTATCCCTGGCGGCCACCACAGCACCCGTACAGTTTCCACAGGTGTCAACAAACGAAGAATTCAAGCGAGAACACTTATCCAAGGCGTCCTGGAACTCCTTCCTGAAGCTGATGGTGGAGAGGGACAAGCTCGAACATGGGCCGTTGCCTTGGAAGAGATTGTCGAAGCCGCAGGTGTTGGCAGAGACGGACTGCTGTCTGTGGAAAGGACCGATGCAGTTCTTCCAGAGATTTTCCGGGACGAAAATGTTGCCATCTATTGAGTTACGTGCGCGTAAAGCTAGCGCCTGGGAGAAGAAGGTGAGAGCGTTTCGACAGCAGAGAGTTGAAGAGATGCTTTTCCAGTAGATGAGTTTCTTCGGTTGATGACCGATGCAGTAGCCGGAGGGTTGGTAGGGGTTCCGGTCGAATTTTAACAAACATTCTGTAGATAATTCATAGAGGCATGTTAGATTAAGCTTTTTATGTATCCAAAAATATGATATTAGTTATTAATTTGGGTTATGCTGCATCTCAGTATGTCCGGACAAGCTCTAATCCGATCATTAATTAGCTGTCAGAATTTATTCTACTACTTATAATTTGTATAGTTATAGTGGCAGTAAAATTTAAATGTTAGAAAAATAATAAAAAATTTGACTAAAAATATCATAAATTTCCTCAATTTTTTAATCATAAAATAATTAAAACAAAAATAAGAAAGGAAAATTGCACAAACACCCATGAGTGTAATCAATATTGCACTCAGCTGCAGCTTTTGTTAAAAATTAAAATTGCACACACTTCTCCTGTTTTTCGTTGATTAAGTGTTAATTGACAGTTTGATTAACCATAAAATTTAAAATATCTAAATTACCCTTGAATTTTATTATAATTATTATTATTTTTGAGATTTTATTATAATAAATTAATTAACTAACAATTTTTTATTTAAAAAAAAAACATTTTTTTAAGAAAAATAAAAATCTTTTCCTTGGGAGGATTGTAGAGACTAGAGACGGATTAATGGAAAATTGAAATGAAGTACGTACAAAGTCTTTTAATTTTTTTTTTAAAAAAAAATGATCAAGAACAAGAACTATCAATTAACTAAAAACAATTGTTAGTTAATTAATTTTATTATAATAAAATCTCAATAAAAATAATAATTATAATAAAATAATTAATTGGGGGTGATTTAGACATTTTAAATTTTATGTTTAGTCAAACTGTTAATTAACACTTAATCAACAAAAAGCAAGGAAAGTATGTGCAATTTTGACAAAAGTTGCAGTTAAGTGCAATATTGATTAAATTAATAATGTGTTTGTGAAATTTTCCCAATAAGAAATTAGAAACATAATTAATGATATTTGGGGAAAATCTAGTTAATTTATGTGTAAGGTGAAATAAGGTGTGTAAAAAAAAACAACAACAACAACAAAAATAAATAAATAAATAAATAATAACCTGGATCATCTGGTGAAGAATCAGATAAAGATGAAGAATGGATGAAGAAAGCACAAAAGCAGAAAAAGAAGAAGAAGAAGAAGACAAGAGTGGATGGAGAAGATGTTGTGTTCATGTCCCTTGTAAATTTCAGCCCATTAGAAAGAAATTTAATATATTTTTGCAAGAAAACAAAATTAAAAGCAACAGCTGAAATTTTTTCACAGGGAAGAATGGAATGATGTAATTATAAGCACGATGTTGTCTAGCAATCACCGATCAAAGTTCGGATATTCTTGTTTGTTATCTCTTTCCAGCTTTGTTCTTACAGCTAGCTGCCTCTCATAGTCTCATCATCACTCATCACAATCTTGATATCACCGATAACTCACAAATCATATCTAAATATTTATATTTATATTTTCTCTTAGCATCTGTTATGCGAATCTTATCTATATTACTATATCCGTAAAATTAAATTACAAGTGTGGAAGATTTCTCTAGACTCCGGAATTACTTTTTGATAGGTTATGTGCCATGAACTCAGGTATTATAAATTAGGTAGCGTTAACATGTGTCATTATGCCAAAAAACTCAATAAAATGATAAATATACATAATCACTTTATTAATTGTTTTATTTATATCTATACATTTATCAAGTTTCTTAACACTACCCTTATAAATTTACAGCTAGTTTCAAAAAAACAAATTTACAGTTGAACCCACACAATAAATTATGTCCGAACTTTGTTAACAAAAAAAAATACTGACAAATCTACATAGGATTATACAGAGTTCTTTGGTGTGAATTTTTGAATTTTACCTACATCACAACGACAAATCTCAACCGTTAAATGCCATATAATTATTACATCCTTTAGCTATGGATAAAAGGAGTTATGTTGTATTTTACAAATGAGTGATACTAATTAACCAATTTTATTAATATGAAAATTCTTCTCAAATAATATAATACAAAAATTGATCCATAATTACAACATTATTCACCATTATTACATAACTGATTTATAATTTTCTTATTATAAACATTCACTCTTAGCAGAATGGTTATAAAATTTCTTTTTTAAATCCGTGACAAGGATTCAGGATTCAAGATTCACATTTAATCATTAAATCGTTTAGAATGTGAAGGGTCATATATATAGTGCAAGTTGCATTATGGATCGTATTTAGGCCATGCTTGGCACACTGTATTGTAAAGTATTGGATTCTATTGGATTAGACTGTATTGGATAGTATTGCATTCAACTGTATAATTCTTACATAATTTTGTGTTTGGTGATATTTCATAGTAGACTATATTAAATTATACAATGTTTGTAAATGATTTTTGTTTCCAAATATTTTGTTAACAAATAAAATTAATATATTTTTAGAATAAAAAATAATATTCTAAACTATATATTTGTTTCATTATATTTTTGAAATAATATTTAATATTTTTATTATAAAATTGAATTTTAAAAATCAAAATTTTCTATTATTAAAATTAAATAATTAAATAATGAATAAAAATTATTGAAATTAATTTTCCTAAATTTTAATATGTATGAATTAAATAATTATTTATATTTCATGATACAACAAAAGTTCGTTATATTTATCTAATATAAACATTATTCATGATTTAATATTTAATATTTGATTTGAAATTTATAAAAATAATAATAATTGTTTTATTTTACTTTAATTTTATAAAATTATTAGCAAAAAAATATTATATTTAATTTCGAATTTTTAATATTTATATAATTATTTTAATCCTTTATATAATTTGATTTGAAGAAAAAAAAAACCTTTACCTCCAACTTTAGTCTTCAATACAGCTTAAACCCACCATTTCATTATGTATTGGATAATACAGTGTCTGATGTATTAGAAACACTGTTTCTATTAATTAATATAATACAATTTGACTGGCCAAACACATATACTGTACTATAGAATATATTTTAAATCTCTTATCCAATACTATACAGGGAACAAACAGACCCTTATAGCGATTGACCCGGGGCGGAGGTGTTTTTAAATTAGACTTGGCTTCAGCCCAGGCTAGCTTTAAAAAATGAAAAAAAAAAAATTGAAATGGTTTTTTTTGTTAAAAAAAAGTAAAAATATAAATGATTGACAATTACAAAATGAGTATTACTTGATAATTCATACAAATGCTCTAGTTTATAATTTAATTTAATTGATATAATCTCAATAGATTCATTAGAGTGATATGCTCAATATTTTATTGGCACTCAAACACATTAAAGTTTTTATTTTCTCTCCATTCCCTATTTCATTCTATAAATAAAAGAAACTCAAACAAGTATGCATTTAGTTTATTTCGTTTCTTTTTTTTTTCTCTTTTTCCTAGTTAAATCATTTTAAATGCTGTTTGGTACAAATATCGTTATATCTTCTTATTTATGTACAAACTTTTTAATAAGGAAATTTTATTGCAAGGATTGCTTAAAAAAATACTTTGTACCATCACCTAGTGTGGTTTGGGTAAGAAATTACTTTCATTCAGCCTGACAATATTCTATGTACGAATCACCACTCTAAATGTGTATACCCAAAGAAAAAATAATAATTTAGCCCACAAGACAATAAGTCCTGGCTTCGCTCTTGAATTAACCAATAATCAATCCGATCAATTTGGTGTCAGAATTAAGAAAAAAAAATTGATTTTCTAAACAAATTTTGAATTATATAATATTATACTTACGGCTAAAGGCAAAAATTTATATGAACTCAAAACGTAAAAAGTTCGTTTGAATTTTTTTCAAAAACAAATATGAGAATGTCGGTAATTGAGAATTCTGAAAACCATAGATATATTATAAAATAAAGGTGGCAAGATTGAACATTTTGTTCATCGTTTTTAACTCCAAGTGAGCAAATAATCAATTATTAATCTTTAAACACATCGCCGCATAGTTGTGACAATTGACAATTAATATGTTTCCAAGAACGAAGCTCGGTTTATATTTGTTATAGAAATTAGTGTTGTATTATTATTATTATTTTTCTGTTAGGAGACAAACTTCGTTATTTTAAGGACTAATTGCACAAACATCCCCAAAATTAGATATAATTGTACAAATATGGAACTTGTGCCTAAAATTGTACAAATCTCCCATGATGTTAGTTGACTTCCATCCATTTTAACGGTCAACCATTTTAACAGCGCAAAATGACATGCCCCTATTTAATAAAAAAATTTAATTAAAAAAGGTGAAAACAGATAGATTTCTTTAATCCAAACATAAATCAATGTAAACAAAAGAAAATCATCGCCAAACAAGGATTGGTTTTGTTGATTCAAACACAAAAATATAACCAGGACTCATTTCATTAAATCCAAACACAAATCATAGTAAACAAAAGAAAATCATCACCAAACACAACTGGGTTTTGTTGATTCAACACAAAACATCATCAGAACTCATTTCATTAATACAAAAACAAATCAATGTAAACAAAAGAAAAAAAAAATTATAGCATATTGATGATGGAGCAGATCGACCATCCATTTGATAGAGCGACCCGCCGTTCAACAACAATATGACCAGAATTGCATCGTCGTTCACGCTGCTCATCTCCAAGCGGAGTCGTTCACGACTTCAAGCTGCATCTTCTTCAAGCGGAGACATTGGTGTTTCTGAGGTGGGGGAATCGGTTTAAGCACGAGCAATGAGGCGTCCACGGATAGAACTTGAAAGGAGAGGTGCACGAGCCTTCTTGAAAAATAATTGGTTTGGGGTTAAGTTGGGTGATGATCAGAGCCAGCCCTGAGTGTGGGCGCCATGGGCACCCACCCAGGGCCTATTTTTTTTTTTTTTTATAAGTGTTGAATTGAATAATTTTGGTTCAGATAAAAAGGACCCTAAATATTTTTTTTAAAGGCCCAAACATTAATAATAATAATAATAACACATGACCCAATTATCTAGGATCCCCCTATCCAGGTAATTAAAGTTTTCTTCTTCTTTTTTCTTTTTTAAATCGATTTCGAAATTTCTTTTTAATCATATGTTCAGTCACACACAAGAGGTCTATTTTTTAGGTTTTACCCAAGGACTTCGAAAAGTCAGTACCAACTATGGTGATGATTAAGTTTAAAAGATGAATTTTGTAGGGTTAAGCTCGGAAGATGAAGCGACGAAGTTTTCGGATCTACTTAGACTTTAAAATATATATATACAGATATATATTACTTTGGTTTTTGATTTTGTTTTTTAAAAACTTATTTTTAATGGGCACATTCTCCCGTATAAAAAACATTATTTTAATATCTCCCCTCATTAAAATACTCAATTAATATTTCTCACTAAAATATTTATTTAATCTATGTATTTCTAACAGTTTTACAAAATGGATGATTTTACTCTCATACTGTTAACTTTTAACGGCTCCCTATCAATGGTAGGGGATGTTTGTGTAATTTTTAGAAAAAATCCGTAGGTGTATAATTAGCCATAAACTCTAAGGAAGTTTGTGCAATTAATCCTTATTTTAATTTGGAAAAATTACAGCTTGGTCATTATCTTTTAAGTAAATGTTATTTTTTTACTTAATTAACTTAGATATATTAAGGTTTAAGATCCTCGCCTTTTTAGAAATATATTAAAATGGTCCATTAACCAAAAATTTCACAGTCAACCTTAACATAAATGTCAAAAAGACGGTTATACCGTTTAAAATTAATTTAAAACCGAAGAAAAAAATTATAATGGATCTAACAGAATTGAAAACTGATATCCTCAAATAAAAAAATTGAAAACTGAAATAAATAAATAAATAAATATCACTAACCATTCATCATTGTGATGGACAAATGGCGATTAATTAAAAAATATAAATATAAATTTTAAAAGAAAATTTTCAAAATTTTAAATCTCATCACAATGTTGGAGAGTTGGTGATTAATTAAAGAATAAAATAAATTTTTTGAAAAAAATAATTGAAGGAGATCCAATATTAAAAAAATAATTGAAGGAGATCCAATCTCCCCATATTGGATCTCCACCGTTCATCCAGAGATTCGATTTGTACCAAGACCCATGGAGATCTCATTGAATCTCCAACCTCCCGGCCGCGAAAGGGGAGACGCTACGGGAAGATCTCCATCCTCCCTCGCCGCAAAATGAGGAGGCTCCGGCCTCCCGTCCCATGTTTGTGAAATCGTGATTTTGCAAACGGTGAGGTCTTGCCTAAACTGAGGGAGGCTGAAGCTTCCCCACCACTAACAGGGGGAGGCTAGCTAGACCTCCCCCACTGTGCATCCACCGTTTGCGGTGGGGGAGGTAGGAGATTAAGAATGGAAATAGGTCAGATTCGGGCGTATTTTAAGAAATCCTGTGAAAAATTTTGAAACCCACGCCCGCACGCGAAAGTTAGCAGGTTCAGGTTCGGGTGCAAACTCGCGGGTTATAGTTGCACCCATACCTGTGGTTGCGAACCTCAAACTTTACCAATTCCAACACTTAAAAAAATCTCACCAAGGTTTAAAAACAAAAAAAAAAATCACAATCTAAACCAATTTCGAAACTTTAAAAAAAATCGAACAAATCTCATAAAAAACAAAAAACAAAAGTCAAAAAAACATATCACAAGCATATATTTTCCATAAAAAAGAATAGATGAAGAAACATATATTTTTCCATAAAAAAAAATTAGAAAAAAAGTTAGATGAAGAAACATATCTTAAATCAAACCAATCTCATATTAACTATATCAAAAAGGGTACAGTTGTTGTGAACGAAGATGATGACACTGTCAGCTGGATGGTAGACGACCATATGAGCAAGGTGTTGGCTGCCGTGAATGGAGGACACCAAGATGAAATCGAGATCGGTATCAATGGGAAACTAACAAGAGAGTAGAGACTAAAGACAAAGATGAGAAATTGAGAACGGCTGTGAAAAAATTGAAAAGCGGAGGAAGAGGAGATATGTTAGATTGTTAGGGTTTTACTTAAAACTGCATCGTTCTGAGTAAAAAATTTATTACTCAAAACGACGTAGTTTTTAATAATTGAATACATGTTCTTTTAAATCTAGTGGGTTCACGAGTTGGAGTGTGGGTTTTTTTATAAAAACCTACACCCGAAACCGCTACGGGTTCAAAATTGAAACTCAAAGCTATCCATGGGTTGTAAAATCACCATCCATACCCGGATACCTTTGGGTACGGATCAAATTGTCATTCCTAGTGGTGATCTAATCTAGGGAGATTGGACCTCCACAAGTTATTTGTTTTTTTTAAAAAAAATTTGTTATAATTCTTTAATTAAAGCTTTAAAAAAATACTGCAGCTCAATGGTTGATGCCAATATGGGCATCAAAGCATATCAAGGGTTCAATCATTGGTGTGAACAACCTATGTGTACATGGAAATGCACACAGGATGGGGTTGGGAAGCCTGGTCTGCAGGCTTGATGTGGTGTGGCATAGGCCCAGGCCATGCGGTGCCCCGTCTCTAAGCCGGATTGGGGTTGACAGCCCCTTCCATGTAGTGCGCTGCCTCTGAGTTGTGGAGGACCCACTACATCAAGAGAGGAGGAGATTTCTTTTTTTCATTTTTCTTTACAGATTCTAAATTTTTATTACATGACATTAAATTAGTTTTAATTTTAACATTTTATTATATGATTTAAGTATTTAATTTTAGAAACATTTAATTTTTTTAACAATAACAATTAATTCAGGGTTTTGGAGAGGGAGACTCAAACTCACAACCTCAAGGGTGTAATTGTGAGACTTAGAGCATACCATTTGGCCAACCTTATTTCAAACGGTTAATGGAATACTAAGGGAACAAGGTTTTTTTTTTTTTGCGAATAGCCGAATATACTAATATAGAAACATGAGAGGGTAAAATAATGAATATTGAAACGCAAGGAGATAAAAATAATGTTTAGGAAAACGTTAGGGAAAATAATAATATCCCAAAGTTGTAAATAAATTTTAGCGAAGAAAAGGAAAAAAAAAATAAATAAGAGTGCGATCATTTGTGATGAAACAAGAAAGTGAAGAAACAATATACGTAAAAGGTCTGGTTTCCACACGATTGTCTTATGTCTTATCCGAGTTTTACTCACTACTTGGCGCTTTTTCGCTCTCTGATCCTCTTGTTTCTTTTCTTCGCATACAAACAAAACCAAAGCCATTCCCAAGTTGACATGAAAACCACCATATGCTGCCTTGCCCCTCTACACATTTGCTCTCCTTCACAAGGTCAGCTTCAATTATCTCTTTTGATACTTTTGTTTCTGTTGATATTTATGAGCTTAAACTTTGGATGTTCTGTGCATTGAATTTTCATAATGTTGTTGGTTGTAATGTGTTATGTAGTCCATGAATTTGATGTACTAATCATGTTAAGAAATCCCAAGTGACATTATCAAAAGAAGGAACAAAAAATAGGTGTACATTTATGGTTTTGGAGTTACCTGATTTTTGGGGTCAATTTATTGGTTAATTTAGCATCTCATTTTAGTTTTCTTTCTTTAATACTTTTTTTTTTCGTTTTTTGTAAAGTGGGTTAGATTCATTTTCAATTGATAACTTACCTTCTGTAGGAAAGCAACTACAGTTGGGTTGGGGTACTTATTGAATATTTCCACTTTTGTTTCCTAAAAGAAGGTTAAGTACCAAATTGTTGATGGAATGGTTACTTGTAGATGTTTAATGCTTTTGACACATCAAAATGGCTGGAGTTGAAGTTTATGTTAACTTGTTAGTGAAAATTTGATTTATAACCGGATGTCCTGCATATGTTGTACAATGGGGACTTGTGATTTTTTATCAGGATTCTTTATTGATTATGTATCTCTTTTGATATGATTATGTATCTCTTTGATATGATTATGTATCTCTTTTGATATTGATTGTTATATATGAAGGCCTAGGTTCAGAATTTGTTCATAAGTTATATGTAGAACCATAAGTATAGTCACTGGTATATACAACTTACTGATAATTTAGAGTAACTATGTGCATGTATAATGTTATGCAACTGCCGGGCATTTAAATGCCTTATGGGTCACTTTTTTTAGTTACACGTTGGGTTCAAGTCGAAAAAGTATCTTATGTAATTGATATTTTTTTATTAAACGTGTTTGGAAATGAAGAAAAAGAATGAAAAAGTAATTGACAAATGCATAAACCCGCTGATGTATTTCAATGGTACTCAGGTTGCATTTAGAGCTCCTGAGTCAGGTATTATGGCTTCTGCTGCACGTTCCATCGGTTTCCCCTATAATAAAAACATCATTGATCCAGGTAGCAGATTGGCTGTTACATTCAATGGAAGGTTTCAAAGTAGGAGACTGGTCTATTTCGGTGGCACAGTTGTGGTGAAATTTAGTGCCAACAGCAGAAAGTCAAGACGCTCCCAGTCATTAAGATCTAACAGAAATTATTATGAGCTGGACTTAAGATGTTCAAATCTGCTCACAAGCAAAAGAGAAAAAGTTTCATCAATCTCTACTAATACAAGAATACCTGAGGTAGTTCCTAAAAGTTATCTGCTCCTGATTTGTTGATGAACAGTTGCTTAATTATGGCTTTTACTGTTTTGTTTTTCTGTAGTCTAAAGAGGTATTTGGATTTCCGGTTCAAAGTGTGTCACATGTTCTAAAGGAATGGAGCCAGTTACAATTAATGAAAGTAGCCGGTGTACTGGCATGCATGATTTTGGTTATTCCATCAGCTGGTGCTGTTGATGCTCTCAAAACATGTACTTGCTTATTGAAGGAGTGTAGGTCTGTATTTCTGGATTTGGTATTTGGTGTTTTACGGCTTGATCTTTTATTCATATAAATATGACTGATGGCTCTACTTTACTCCCTGCATAATCAAATTCTTTTCTTTTTTGATTTGATATGAACTGATAGATGGAGACAAATAACTAATTATTTGAGTTCAATGAAAGATCTACAAGTTTTCTGTTCTACATTCCTAAGTGAACATTGCCTAAAACCACTGAATGTTGTTCCTTCAACTTTTGCCTCCTTTTTTGTTTAGTTAATCTATCATTTTTTTTTTTTTCGTAAAAAAACACCATTCAGTTCAACATAACTTTCATTATTCCAATGAACGTTTGTTTAACATCTGTCCCAGGTTTTTTGCATGTCAATGTTGTTTAACATCTGATTTCTTTATATGGACATTCAACATCTGAAAATAAACATTGCCATTTGTCTGAGACTTGTTGGAAATTTTATGGTTGTCAGGCTGGAACTTGCCAAGTGCATTGCGAATCCGTCATGTGCTGCCAATGTTACTTGCCTCCAGACCTGCAACAATCGACCCGATGAGATTGAATGCCAGGTTTGTTCTGTAATTTCTCAAGAAATGATGACTGGAATACCAATTTTGCCTGTGGGAGGTTAAATTCAGGAATTACAGAATTCATTCCCTTGTACTAATGCAGATTAAATGTGGAGACCTCTTTGAGAATAGTGTTGTCGATGAATTCAACGACTGTGCAGTCTCAAGGAAGAAGTGTGTACCTCAAAAATCTGACTTGGGAGAGTTTACTGTCCCAGATCCTGCTCTTCTTGTTAAAAGCTTTAATATAGCAGATTTCAGTGGGAAGTGGTTCATTTCTAGTGGCTTAAATCCGTCCTTTGATACTTTTGACTGCCAATTGCATGAGTTCCACACAGAATCCGACAAACTTGTAGCAAATTTATCTTGGAGAATACGAACTATAGATGGTGGCTTTTTCACTCGATCAGCTGCGCAGAGATTTGTTCAAGATCCAGTTCATCCTGGGATACTCTATAATCATGGCAATGAGTACCTTCACTATCAAGATGACTGGTAAATACTTTTTTCCCATTCTAAAGCTCCTCCTATTCCTCTGCATCTAAGCATTTATGGAGCAATATCAGAACTGATGCTCCTCATCGTAATGCTCCGTGTCATATGGTGATATAATCATATTGATTATGTTGTTTTGCACCCGACACAAATTATCTCTGATTAATCTGCAAGTGTCTAATAATTGCGACTCTTGGCATGTGAAAGCATCAATTGGTTTTATTGTCTGTAAATGAGGTTCTCTTGACCTTTCATGTGCACAATTAAGTGCAACTAGACACTAAAATGAGCACCTATGTTGTAACTAGCGTACATGAAGTCTGATTTATCATCTTTTGTTCAGTGCCCTTAAGCATTTGCACAAAAACAGAAGAGGCATCAAGTCTTATTTTGTTACATTGAACAATCAACTTGCTCGAACATGGACACAAATATTTAAACTTATCACTTGAATAACTTCAAATAACTTACAAATATTTTGCCTTTGTCTCTGTAATCTGTACCATACAACATAAGAATTTATCCATCTCTGTGCATGATAATTGCAGGTATATATTGTCATCAAAGATGGAGAATAAACCAGATGACTATGTATTTGTGTACTATCGGGGCAGCAACGATGCATGGGATGGATATGGGGGTGCTGTTATATACACAAGAAGTGCAGTTTTGCCAGAAACCATTGTACCTGAACTTGAAAAGGCAGCCAAAAGTGTCGGACGAGACTTCAACACGTTCATCAAAACAGATAATACTTGCGGACCTGAGCCTCCCCTTGTAGAGAGAATAGAGAAAACAGTGGAGGAAGGAGAGAAGACCATCATAAGAGAGGTCGAACAGCTTGAAGGTGAGGTAGAGAAGGTAGGTAAAACTGAAATGACTTTGCTTGAGAAGTTGGCAGAAGGATTGAAAGAGCTTGAACAAGATGAACAAAATTTCTTAAGAGAGTTAAGTAAAGAAGAGATGGATCTATTAAGCGAGCTGAAAATGGAAGCAAGCGAGGTAGAAAATCTTTTTGGACGAGCACTGCCTATCAGGAAACTAAGATAGAATTGAATTTAAACTCAAAAACACTCTTATATTTTTACTATATTCTGGAAATTGTACAGCATACCCATATTGCATTTATATTTTTGAGTTGGAATGTGAAATCTGAAAGTTGATTCTTTTCCATTCTCCTTTTCTTCATTACTTGTTCCTCTTTGTTTATCAAGTTCTAGCAGTAAAACCCTGTTCCCCCTTTTCGAATTTAATTTCAACAACAAATCATACACAAGGAAGAAAATAATTGAACATGATTTTGATACTCATTAATATGTAATTTGTAGTTTAGACATTGTTTTTAAAACGCAAAGAATGAAAGAATAGCAAAGAAACAAGTCACAAACAACATAGTCCCGACACAAGGACTATATGAGGCAGGCTTGTGAAACCCCCACCAGAACACACATTTCTCAGCAGAAGACTACTTAGAAGGAATAACAGGGCATTAAATCCTCCACAACCACTAAGCATTCACAATTCAAGAACTGCTAAAGCTAGTGGCAATAGGGATAACAATCAAAAGAATGATGAGCAACAGAAGTATCAAGCCGATGCACATCCACTTCCTGCTGCTTCTCTGGTAGTCCTTCGCAGTTTTGAGCTCTTTAGTTCCATCCTTGACATAATGTGAAGCATTCATCACATGGTGCTCAATGTCATCCATTTGCTCACCTTGTGCCTCCACCATCACAGCCATGTCTAAGAAAATCTGGTGCAGCTCCAACAAGCTCTTCTCAATCTCTTTGGCCGCGTCATGCCTGTCTTGAATCTCCACCACTGTCTCCAACACCTTCCCTCTACCATGTTCTTGTATTGCCCTTGTCAAAAACTCCTCTCCACCATTACCATCAGATATTATCTTCTCTATAACATCCTCATTCGGGTACTCTCCGGTCACAGTAAAGTACCTTCTCCCAATTGTTTCTTTATACTCAGTCATCATTTTCTGCCTCAGTCCCTGAAATTCCATCATAAGCTCCTTTAACTTCTTCCTCAACCCATTAGTGACTGCAATCCTAGTCCTGTAAATTGAGGTTCCTTCTTTGCAGCCAGAGAGCCGCTTATTAGCAGCGTTGGCAAGGTCCATGTCTTCCAGCTGATTCCTGATAGTTTTGGCCCTTTTGAGCACTGTGACAATGTCTTTGTTGATATCATTGCGCGAAGCTTTAAGAGACTCCTGCCTGTGCAAGGACTTGCTTTGTTCATTGGCTTCCTGGAGTCTGCCGAGTATATCACGGATTTCTCCCATTTCTTTCTTCACATTCTCAGCTTCTTCAAGGAACAGGTTGAGGTTTTGGTCCATGGACTTAGCTGAGGAAGTCATTTCCAGATTAGGGTCAGGACCGGCTTCGAGATCTTTCATGGCCTCCTTTTTCAGGTCCACATAGCTGGTGAATGATTTTGTCATTAGATCATTCATCTTTAAAACTTGAAAACTTCCTGTCACCTAAAATGAATCCAAAAAATGAATCAACTTTTCTTTCTTCAGTTTCCCAGATAAATTAATCAAATTGATGAAATGATTCTCAATGTTGAAAACTTTGAAAAACTTCCATATACCTAAAATCTAACTGGAAGCTAAATCCAGGAAAAAGAAACACATACGAAATGGGTATGTTCGTTTTTCAACAGCGAAAATCAAGCATTTGTGATAATTCTTCAATTTCGCAGAGAAATATACTACGTAATTGAACTCAGAAGTAACAAATACACAAATTGATAAAAATGGGTATGCATTGACAACTTTGAACAGACATAAAATCGAACTAAACAGACATATTTCTTCGATTAATCTACCCAGACGCTTAAAAAAGGGAAAAAAGAAATAAAAATATATAAGTAAATGGAAATGGGTTTGTATCAGTACATACCTTGTTCAATGAAGTAGAAGAAAATATGGTAACCACAGCGAAATCTCAGGTGGGTTTTGAAAAGGAAATGCAAATCTGAGTTCAAGTTTTGATTTTGCTTTGACAATTTGATATTGGTCAAGCCAGAGATACTTAAAAGGAAGAGAAATATGAGATAGATCGAGAAAATGTAGCCGTTAGAGCTAGCTCCCAACGGCTCTATTTGAAATTGCCCGTTGATGATTTTTTTTTTCTTTTTACGTTAATTTTTTTCAGTGATTATTGGTACTGTTTTTTGCGGTTCATGTTTTCATTTTAGTTTTCATTTTATTTTAGAAGATAATAAAAAGTTCGAGATAATTTCATTTACTTCATTCGAAATAAGATAATGTCAAAAGATGTTGATGAAATTATCTTTAAAAGATTGAACAATCTCATCTCACCTTTTGGACAAAACAATAAAAAAGGATTAATATTAAAAACATTCCCTCACCTTTGAACTATTATTAGATATATAATTACAAATACTTTTATTTTAGAAACTTTCTCAATAGACTAACACCGTTAGCATTCCCTTTGTGTCGACCGAGTTTGACCGTTAAAAAGTCTAAAATACCTCTATTTAAGCATTAATTGTATTAATTGACCATTACACCCTCATATGTTTACCAAATAAAAATTAATAAAATGATACAAAAGACGGGAATGTTAATTTTTCTTACCCCTGAAAATAAGAAAAATTACAAATGAGCCAAAAGCATTGAAAATAAACCAGAATATGCATTTATTTATGTATTTATTTGTCTTTTTTTATAAATCCAAACAAATACTCATTTTTAATATTTTTTGTTCATTTGTAATTTTGTTATTTTTAGGGATTAAATTGTCCACAAAATAACTTCTCCTTTACAAGTTAACATTCTCATCTTTTGTATCATTTTATTTATTTATTTGGTAAACGTATGAGGTATAATAGTCCATTCATACAATTGTAGTTTACATAGAATATTTTAGACTTTTTAATAGTCAAACTCAATCAACACATACGGAATGGTAACGATGTTAGTTCATAGAGGATGTTTCTAAAATAAAAGTAATCATGATCTGATAAGTTTTTCACCCCCACATTAATAAATTAATAAATGAAACCTTGGATTCAATTATGTCTCTATCCTCCTCTAAAGATATAGGTCGAAGTGGTTTATAATATAAAAAGAGCCGTGAAAATAGTGTTTGATTATAATTTTTGAATTGTATGCAACTTTTATTTACAACTTTTATTTTTGATTAAATTTTATAACGAAGTTAGATTTGAGATTAGTTTTTGAATACTATATAATGTATTTTCGGATAGTAAAAAGGTAAAATATATATATATATATATAAACAAAACTTAGAACACAATCCAAGTTTTGATATTGTATTAGTATTACTAATTTAGTTTTCAATAATGCTACGTTATCTAAAATGATGTAGATCATTAATTTCTTTATATTAAAATTATATGAATGAAATGATTGGATTTTAGTGATGTCACATCATTTATTAATTAAATTTAGATAAAATAGAATTATTCTTTGGTTTTTGATCACAAATCAAACGTCAAGTATTCCAATAAAATCTAAAGTTTTGAGTTGATAAATCATTTTACAAACACATATGTTTATTGTGGAAACATCCGATGAGATGAAGTTATTCAATGATATAGTATGCTCGTCACATACCCTATCACAATATTTGGTTTGATGGAACAGGAAATGAGAGAGAAAGGAAGGGAAATGAAATGTGTGGATTTCTTTTCATTTGGACTGTTAAATAGGAAGGAATGTTTTATTCAATTTGGTTTCTCTCCAAAATTGGATTGAAAAAGTGGGAAAGAAATTCAAAGTTAATGAATTTTTTCAATATTCCAAAACTAACCTAATTTGTTTCCTTTCATTTCCTTTCCATTTATAACTATCCAAACAACCATCATTAAAAACAATATCATCTCATCTTCTTTCCTCTCTAACTTATCATTTCTTTTTTTTCTTTTTTCTATCAGTCCAAACATAGTGTATGAAATTATGGGTTCCCATCGTAACCCATTTTTCAAATCCAGAATATATGGTAATAATTAAAAGAAAATTCATGGAATCATCCATTTTGAAATCGATGTGAATGTGATATTTTCCTTCTAACTTGAACACAAGAGTTAAATTTAAAGGCAAAATAATTGAAAATGGTGGGCTGGAACCTGGGTTGTAACATGGAACCAGGAAAAAGGTTGAATCGCAATAACCCAAAATTTATAAACATACCTTTCAACGGGGAACCACTATTTTTATAAGCTAACTGTTTTTTCAACAAAAAAAAAGTATTTTAACCAACTTTTAAACAACTTTAGGTATCATATCATTGAAAATCATCGCACAACACACAACGTGGTTTGGTGATAAACTTTTATTCTCAATAATGTTGTAAATTGGAGTCGTTATACCATTTAAATTAGGATAAATTGTACTGAATTCTTTGAGATTTTGGTAAGTTACACTTAACTGAAAAAATATTTTAACAAATTTTTAAACTTTAGGTAACATATCATTGAAAATCATCACACAAAACAGAGGTGATAAAAAATGTTTATTCAACTTGATAACTTTTTAAATTTGAATTGTTATACTATTTAAATTAATATATGTATGAATTTTAAAAAATATGTTAAATTTTAAGTTTTAATCTTTATCTTATAGTTTTGTTTAAATTCAAGTGTATCCTTAAATTTAATTTAATTTTTGAATGCGAATGTATATTTTTAATTTAAATTGAACATTATAATTTAAGTATACATTCTAAAATTCAATTATATTGTAAATTTTGTATATTTAGTTGTTGGAACGTTTAAATAATGAAATAGCTCAATTTGTGTCGGTATGTGTCACCTCACCCCAAACAAGTTCGAGTATAGAATGGAAATCGAAAACTAGTTCCAAACACGGGTTGGGTATGAAGCATCTCACCCCAACTAGGTTTCGGGTATAGGGCATATGGATCCGATTCGTTGCCAACTCTAGTCTAGTCTAGATATCATATATATTCCCACAAGAACGTGAAGAAGACTCTCCATATGAACTCTCAAATACTACATACATAGCATGAATATCTACTCTCACAATAATCAGAAAGTCTCACACATATTTATAAAATATTAATACTCACCAGGGAAAGAGGATGTTCATTCAGAAACAACTTTATTTTTTCCTTTTGGAAATAAACAAAAGTTGGATTTTTTAAATATTTTTTTTGAAATAACAAAAGTTAGAACTTATTTCGCTTATATTAATAAGTTAATTACTAATGTATGATTATTGTGTTTATTAAAATCAGTTGAGGATCAGGTTATACCGATATTAAATACAAATCGGTAATTAAGTTTTTATTGGGAAAGCAACCTTATTGTTATTATTTTTTAAAAATATTACATTAATTTAGAGTTTTTTGTTTTGGAGGGGAAAAACTCGAACCCGAAATCTGTATATGCAACCTCGTCTCCTTTTCCTATTGACTTAGAAAATCTCAAGTGATTTTTTGCTCTTTCCTTTCACTGATTTTTAAAATAAGTACCACCACGTGTCACCGTTTTAGTAGTCAGGTGCACCACTAGGTTGGTGCACTGAAGATTTTCTCAGTAACCAGACACAACCAGTGTACATTCACCGGTAAACTTATCTTCGCCCTCCTCCGCAATAGTAGGTGAATCATTCACACCCACGGGCCACATCAATCTTTCTACATTTTGATTTCACTTCGTTGTCAAAGTCACCCCCACACAACCCCACCTCGTAAAATAAAACTAAACACACTCGAAGACGCTACAGGCTGCTGCTTTTCTCTTCGTTTTAGCCGTGACAACATTAAAATGGGTCCGGTAAAGGCGGCTGTGGGTGATTTGGTATTGACCTTCATGTGGGTTTTTTGTGCGTCCACGTTTGGGATACTGACGTCGGAGATAGCTGCCGTTGTGGGGTTTCAGGGCCAGTTTTGGCCATCGATGTTGATAACTACTGCGATCGTTTTCGTTTTCGTTTTCGTTTTTAATGTGATCGCTGATATTCTTGGTGGGGCCAGTTTCAATCCCACTGGTACTGCCGCGTTTTACGCCGCCGGTCTCGGCGGTGATAGTCTCATCTCCATGGCTATCCGGTTTCCTGCTCAGGTTAATCTTTATATGCTTATGTATTTGGTTGCTGTTATTTGTTCACTTGTTTTTTTCTCTAGTATTTTGTTTTTGTTTCTATAATTTTGGTAAACAGAATCATGATAGAATTTACTGTTTTCATGTATTCAAAAGGAGGCATTTTTATGTATAGTTTCAATTTCAATTTGTTAAACGAGAGAAAAAAAAATGCTTAAACTGTTAAATCGAATTTGTAGATTTAGAATGACTTGTTTGCTAAAAAGAGATTAGAAGTAAAGCATAAGCTGTCAACCAAAGGATCTTTTGAGCATTGATGTACAGTTTCTACTTTGACAGGCGGCGGGTGCCGTGGGTGGTGCATTGGCTATTGTGGAGGTGATGCCACCTAAGTATAAGCACATGCTTGGAGGTCCTTCTTTGAAAGTTGATCTGCATACTGGAGCCATTGCCGAGGGGGTGTTGACTTTTCTAATTACCTTTGCTGTTCTTGTGATTATTTTAAAGGGTCCTCGTAGCAACATAGTGAAGACGTGGTTGCTTGCTATGGCAACTGTTGTGTTGGTTGTTGCTGGTGGTGCATATACTGGACCTTCCATGAATCCTGCCAATGTGAGTGATTTCACCTTTCTCAGCTTTGTTTTCTAATGTTCAACTATTTGTATTGGTTTCCAATCTCAGTAATTTGGACTGGTACAAATCATTATACTGTGCAGATCTTAGTTCAGTCTATGCACTGCTGTGATGCTAAAATAATATGACTTCCCTTTTTTTTTTCTGTAAATTCCTTTATAGTTTCTCTTATGAACCAAAAGGTACAGCACAACAAATTTTTTTTTTTTATTTACAGCTATTGTCTGACAACAGGGCAATTGCATATGGCTTTTACTTTATGTGCTTGCTCTTTTTAAATTAAAGAAACATTTGTGCTCTCACCACTTTCTCCCATCTTTTAAATCTTTGTTTTGTGGTGACTTCTTTCATAACTTTATTCCGATTTTTTTCTTTATTTTTTCACATTGAATTAAGGCTAAATATCATCTATAACAAAAATTGGTATGACAGACATGATATCAATTTGTAATGCTGGATTACCTTAATTCAAAATACTTGTAAGTATTAGGTTATATAAGAGTATTGAACTAGACAGGGTAGGTATTAAGTTGCTATGTTTGGTTGTTGATATTGTTCGTGTCTTATTACTTTTTAAAGTACCCTTCATATCCTATAATCTTATGCTATTTTTCGTAAGAATTTTGGGGCATATTCCTTCCTAATATCGTTTTAGGTTGGGAAGCCATCTTAATGGTATTCCTGATAGGATTGTCCTTCCTTTGAATCCCTAGTGGCGGCAGATCATACTGCAATCTGCAGGAACCACAATGATTAGTCTGGTTTGCCTTTTGTTCCTTAAGGGAAGGGATAATGATGTATCTGTCTGTGTGGACTGCTTCACTTTGGCTCTTTTTTAGTCTTTAACAGGCCAACGAGGGAGGTTTTGGCGTATTGGAATGGAAGGTTATGGTAACCTTGTCATTATCGGCTTATTTTTTGATCATTTGTCCTTGGTTCACATCTGTATCTGAAAAGAAATACCTTAACCCTTGTAGAGACTAGAGACACAAAGACACCCTTCTTCTTGATTTGTAACTATGGCATGGCCCCAGCAATCTCTTAGCTGAATGGGTTCATTTTCTTGCAGAAGTAACTTTCTCCTGGTCATGTGCTTTTTTTCCATTCCAGATTTTGTACATTCATATTTTCCTCTCTCTTTCTGTATCCCTGTAACCTAAAATGTTATTGCTAACCAATGAAATTCCTGTCAGATTCCTTTCAGACTATAATGGTTGAGGACACACTCTTCCTTGCTGAAATGCATAAGTAATATCTTTCGTGTTTGTGTCAGTCCACATGCCTGGTGGTGAGCAATTCAGATTCACGATACTTCTTTCTTAGCTTTAAATGATAGAAATTAACTCTCTGACGTTGGTGCACATGCATATTATATGCCATATATTTAATGGAAAGAAGTTGACTGCTCCTTTAGTGATTGTCCATGAAATCGATCTCATCTTTGCTAATGATATTTCATTTGGTATAGCAATGAATCAGCCTACCGTGACAACTATTATTGAGATCTGCCATTGTTGGTGATGTTATTACAAACTTACAGTCTTAGTTCATGCCATCTATAAGATACTTTGTTACTGTACACCAAGCTAATTAGGACTCATAATACCAATAAATTTATGAATCCGAATGTAACCAAGACATTTAATCCAGTACTTTGAAATTCCCCTGCGCTTGTATTCCTAGGCTATGCGAACTGTTATTCCTTTGACTGTCTGAGCTCACTCCTTGAAATACGGCTGGATTGCATTAGACTCTAACACGTAGGTGCTGGTGTGCTTATTAACGATCGAATGAGAGCACTTCTCCTGAATTGTACAGGATATCAATTCCAGTTAACGTTATTAACAGCCATGGCTGTCTGCCTCTTTGATCACACCGTGATTATATGCCTTACATCTTCTGTTTGTTTCAACTTCTTGCGGACTATAGATCGTTAAATTTAATTTGTTTTTTATGTGAAAAATAGATCATTTCTATTCGGTTTCTAAATTTTTCTTCATTCAGCTATGACATCGCTATCTTGTCTGACTTATAACTCGTCATCTCTGCAGGCCTTTGGTTGGGCATACTTAAACAAATGGCACGATACATGGGATCAGTTTTACGTTTACTGGATATGTCCGTTCGTAGGAGCAATACTGGCCGCATGGGTTTTCCGAGTTGTCTTCCCCCCACCAGCACCACCAGCAAAGAAACAGAAGAAAAAATAAGGTGGCACAACAGACTCTGCTCAGATGTGTTCATTCACCATTAGATTATTACCTCAATGTTCATGTAATAAGCAAAAATTTTATTTTCTCATTTTTAGATATTGCTACTTGACAAAAAATCCTCCACGGACATTGGGTATTATATCTTGTCTTGTTCATGATAAAACGACCCAAATTTGCCCCACAATAGAATTGGTTTAAGCTTTCTGTGGTGTGTTCATGGACATTTAGGTTTTTCATGAGAATTGAATGAGCCCTGTACAGTGTAGAGGCCAGAGGGTGTCAAATGCCTCTGGACTGACCCGTGTGCAAAACCTATAGTTGAATGGGTCGGGCTTGACTATCGATACCCGTTAGCCTAAAAGGAATTTAATTACAAAATAAAATTAAAGTAGCGATATTTGCATCCTGCTCAAAACAGTACGTACATCTAACATTAAATTTTTAAAAAAATTCCAATATTACCCTTAAATAAATCCATTAAGAGATTAAAATAAGGGGTCGTTTGTTTTTTTATCTGAAGACTGAACAGTCCTGAATTTTTCTGAAGACTGAATAGGGATTGAAATCTAAAGTTGAATGACATGTTTGTTTTTTTTTCTCACATCTGAATGTATTGTCAACACGTTTGTTTTTTAAAAGTAAAATTGTCTGAAACTAAATAATTTTACATTTATACCCATGATAAACAATTATACATATAATATGCAATAAAAACAATCCAAAAATAATAATTATACATGAACACATATGATCATAATCTTCTTCTTTGATTACAAATAAACTTCATTTTTACTAAGAGAAGAAAATGTTTTTTTTTTCAAAAAATAAAATGAGCAGCAGGAAAATTCACACAAAATACTCTAAAAAGCAATATATAAATACATCACCCTAATATCATAATAAAATATTGATATTAAACACAAATATGAGAAGTGATTAGGGTTTTTTTATATTTTTAAAGCTATTTAAAATAAGCAATATATTAAAATAAAGATTTATGTACCATATATAATTATAATGAAATTGGAAATATATTATATATTTGGGATAGTATCGGAAGAAAATATTTTAGATTTCATTTAATGCAATTAAGTGATTTATAATTAAGTGAAAAGTCAGGATTTTTTACTTTTTATTTTAATTTGTTTTTTGGTATTTTTTAAGTTGTTTGATCACTTAAAAAAACAAACAAAACAACTTAATAATTATGATTCAGACCCATTAAGTTTTAAGTGGAAAAAACAAACGACCCATAATTATACATACACATGTATCAAATATAAACAATATTTAATATTTTCAACATGTTTCATGTGATATCTTTTGATCAAAATATTAACTATTATTAATTAAATTTAAACTGTGATTATTTAAATTAAAATATTAAATAACTGTTATAATATTTTTTTAAAAGAAAATCATTTAATTTAATCAACAACAAAAAATTTTTGCAAAAAAAGTAAGGGGTAAAGCTTTTTTGATAAAATTGGATTGATCTAGAGAGAAAAAGCATCACATGCGATCATAAGCTGGAAAACCCCTATGCAGTATCCATGCATATTATAAAAATAAAAAATGAAAAGTAACAAAAACCAGAAAAACAGAAACATAAAAACTAAGGGAAACAATCCCAACAAAAACATTGGCACGCAGACCATAAAAAACAGAAATATAAAACATCAAGAAAAACGAAAAGACTCTCGACCCATGCAATCATTGCCAACCAATAAAGAGCAGAACGACGGGGTGTTTGTCCACCACGAATAAACCGCCAACCCAAAAGCATGCTTAGAAAGAGCGTCAGCAACCTGATTCCCCTCCCTAAAGATATGAGAAACATGAAACTCCATTTTTGATATCTGATAGATACAACGTTGCCAAGCCTGCCGAATCCGCCAAGGAACTTGCTCGGAGCGAGAGGGGAGCAGATGAACCACATAAGAAGAATCACTCTCAAGCCAGATCTGATGCTACCCATTCTGTCAAGCCAAATTAATGGCCATCGAAGCTGTAAGAAGTTTCACCTCAAACGCAAACACCTGACCAAGAGGAACAGCAAAACAACCCTTTACAAAAGCTCTACAATTACGGAAGACACCCTCACAACCCCTAACACCTGGAGAGCTTAAAGCGACACCATCAGTATTAACTTTAATCCAACCAGGAGCCGGAGGCGACCAAGTCACACTCCTGATAACTGGGCCCTAGTCGGACGACCACGAAGATCAAACCGACTAAGAATCAAAAGATCATATACACAATTACGTATACACTCAATCTCTAACCGGTTAACGCCAGACATCGCATGCCAAACCAAAGACAAAGCAGATCTGAACTCCACAGCCTTACTCTCAAAAATCCACTGGTTACAAGCAAGCCACACACTTCAAACCACGGCATGAATAGTTGTCTTTCATAAAACCTGCACCTGATCACTAAACGAAACTGACATGGCCTAGGAGAAGAAGGAACTCCACGAATCGGAAGAAATACGCCGCTGAAAAGATGAAAAAACCGCTTCCCAAAGAGCAGCCGCTAGGGGGCACTGAAGGAAAAGATAATCAGACGACTCATTGCTAACCCCACAAACACTGCACAGGGAAGCTAAGTGAAACTCAGCCTTACACAAGAGATCCTCTATGGGATGCTGATTCAACAAAAGAAGCCATGTCAATGCTGACCGAGAAGGAGGGATAAAACGGCACCAGACATCCCTTCACCAAGAGACCTACGGAGAATCACGAATCATACAGGAATAAGCCGACTTGCAAGAAACCTGCCCATTTCAAGAATGAGCCCACACCAAAGAATCTGCAACTGGAGAGATAGCAATCTTATCGATCCAAAAACAGAGATATGGAAAATGGGCACGAAAACTATCGTCAAGAACCCACCTACCCTCATTGATAAAATCAGAAACTCTTGCCCTAAGAAGGCTAGCCAAGTAATCAGGAATCCCCAGAAGGTCAAGAATGGGAACCCACAACCAATTGTCGCGCCAAAAATCTCGCTGAGAATTCTCACCAATGAGCCAAATACCCTCTTTAAGAAGATTTGAATAATGAGAGCGAAAAGAAGGCCAAATAGACGAAGTGACATACCCCCCATTAGATTTTTGAAGCTGCATGAGATATCGCTCCCTCAAAAATGAAAAAGCAAAACTCTGAAAAGTCATAAGCTTCCAGGTGAGCTTCTTTAAAAGAGAATCATTCAGTAACCCAAGATCCTTCAAACCAAGACCACCTTGAGAGTAAGGCTTACAACAACGATCCCAAGCAACCCAAATCAGTTTAGTCTCCTCACAAGAACTCGTCCATAAAATATTTCTCAACTTGCGATTAACCAACCGCAGCAAAGAAGAAGGCCATTTGTAGATCATGAAAGAATGCACAAAGGAGCCCGTAATGACTAACTTGATCAGAGTAGCGCGACCGGCCAAAGAAAGGGCTTTCCCCTTCCACTTAGCAAACTTCTACAGGATTTTATCCGCGATAGGCTGTAACACGGACTTCTTGGGCTTTCCTCGAAATAACGGGACCCCCAAGTAAGAGAAAGAAAACTGACCAATCTGCATACCAACTAGGGACAGCAATCAACCAATCCGGGACAGGAAAACAGAAGATCCAAAATAGATAGAAGACTTACCCCAATTAACCAGCTGGCCTGAAATGTTACCATAAACCTCAAAAGCACTCATGATATTCTTCAGATTCAGAATCATGCCTCTGTAAAAATTCAGAACATCATCTGCATAAAGCAAATGAGTAGAAGCAGAAAATCCCCTCGGAGAAGAAATAGGCAATAACTGAGAGAAATCCAATATCCTCGACAAAAGCCTTCTAAGGAAATCCTCCGCAATACCAAACAAGAGAGGGGAAAGATGGTCACACTGACGAACCCCTCTAGAACAATGAAAATAACCCTCAGATGATCCATTGATCAACACCGAAAGCCTCGAAGATCCTAGGATGCTGTCAATCCAATTCATAAAAACTAGAGAAAAACCCAAAAGCTTAAAAAACTTTACAAAGAAAAGACCAATCCAAAGTATCGAAAAGCTTTGCGGATATCTATCTTCATGGCCAAATTGCCTCCATAACATTTCTTATGCATCACATTCACACAGTCAAAAGCTAAAGCGATACAGTCATCAATGTGACAGTCCCGGATGAACCCAAACTGATGAGGATGGACAATCCTAGCTGCAATCTGAGCTAACCAATCCGCCAAAATTTTGGAAGAGATTTTGAACAAGAAGTTACTAAGCACAATCGAACGAAACTGGTCTATCGAAATCGAATCCTTTAGCTTCGGAAGAAGAACAATGAAACTGGAGTTCAAACCCGAAAAAATAACCCCTGTAACGAAAAAGTCCTAAACTGCAAGAACCACGTCACTACCCACCACCTCTCAGCAACGCTGATAGAACCCTCCAGAAAAAACCGTTCGACCCAGGGGCAGAGGCTGCATCCATAGCAAAAAATGCATCATGGATATCGTCCGTCGAAGGAATGCTAATTAGAAAAGTATTTTCCACATCAGTCACCAAAGAAGGAAACACATCCTCTACCACCGAGAACTCCGTCTCAACCCAAGAAGAATCCGAATAAAAGATATTCTAATAAAACTCGATGATATGATCCTTGATAATCAAACGGTCATCAGTAAGCACCCCATTAATCGAGAGAGAAGACAAAGCGTTCATGTACTGCCTACGTCTGACAGAGGCATGAAAGAAGGAAGAATTACGGTCACCAACTTTCAACCACTTCACCATTGACAGATCATGATAAAAGCACTCCTATCTGCATAACAACGCGTCAAGCTCATGATGAACACGAGACTCGGCCAAGAAAAGCTCATCTGAAAAACCCAGATTGGACATCTGAAACTGAATAAACTGAAGTTTTGCCGATTTCCCAATAATGTTTGAGTTAGGATCCCTGAAAACCTATCAATTCCAATTCCAATTCTTGAGAGCATTCTTCAACCTCTTCAGCTTGTTGATAAACCACCTACAGAGGCTTACCCATAAAACACGAACTCCAAATACGACGAACTAAAGCCATAAAATATGGGTGATCCAACCACAGGCTCTAGAACCGGAAAGGTCTAGGACTAAAGTTCTCAATATCTAACAACCGAATCACCAATGGACAATGATCCGAAAATCTACGAGGGAGAGCCACACAAGAAATGTCCCTCCAACAGGAAATACAACCCTCATAAACCAAAGCTCTATCAAACCTCATTTCAACTCTAGTACGGGGATAACGACCCCTAGCCTAAGTGAAACGAGCACCTTGGGAGCGAACACCAATCAAATCACAATCCTCAATAACAGACCTGAAATCCTCACAGGAACTACGAGCAGGAGAACGAAGGCCTAAAGACTCATGAGCTCCCAAAACAGAGTTGAAGTCACCCACAACCAACCAAGAGGAAGAAACCAAACTGACCAAGTCCCGAAAAGACTGCCAAAGCGATCTTTGGACAATCGTCGATGTGCTCGCATAAACGAAATTGTACAAATGCAACCGAGAATTAACTGTGAGCGAAACCGTGAGCTGCTGCTCATGAAAACGGACTATTTGAGCATCAGGAAAAGAGTCACAAGCAAATACCCAAATCGTCGGTAAAAGACCACCCATTTCATTCAAACCTACTAAATGAAGACCGAGAGAAGACCAAAAACCAGAAGAGATGGAAGTAAAAACTACCATAGGCTCAGTAATACAAACCAAAGAAGGTTGGTGTAAAAGACACAAATCTCTGAGAACACGCCTCGAAGACCTATTCCCAATACCAGGACAATTCCAGTAAAAGACACTAATCATCAGAAATGCTAGAAGAAGTCCGCATCTTGGACTTTAGCTTCGTCATGCTACGGGTAATCATCGTCGTCCTCTGAGAAATATTGCTGGCATCTAATCCTTCTGGCTCTGTTTGAGAAGCCCATGAAAAACCAGCAATGAGACGGAGCTCAGCTTAAGGGTCGAAGGCCAGAAATTCGGAAGTCTGGGTAAAACCTACAACTGAAAAGAAAATTTGAAAAGATCCAGAACAGACATTCCTAACCCCGTGAGCAGCATATGAAAACGGCGGACGCTGAAGAGAGAAAGATCCCACAATAATAGGAACCGTCTGAACCAACGAATCTATGGCCGGAACAGTCTGGTTCGGAATAGTGGAGTGAACATCAAAAACCAGTCCTGAAGTAGTAGAGGGCTCCAATATCGTCCCCGATCCCGAAAGGAAGAAGCATGACCTGCCGACAAATCCACACTCAAATCAGACCTAATATCCACAGGAGAGTCATGAACCATCAAGATATTCGAAATTGGGACTACTGCTGAAGACCTATAAACTACCGGGATTGCGTTAACACTCCTAGACTGCTGCTCACGTGAAACTGTCAAAAAAACAGAATCAGAGAAAATTATTGAAACAATCGGATCCGGAGAAGCTACCAAAACATCAGTAAGAGAATCATCGCTCTGCCCCTCTACTAGGGCCTACAAACCTGAGTAGTCACCACCGAAGTAGTAGGAACCATCAAAGAAGTGAAACCTAACGAAGCAACTAGACTAGTAGAAGAAACCATACTCAAAACCGTATCTGAAATTGCCGAAGAATGAAGCACATCTGAATCCAAAGACCCTAAATCATGCTGAATAGCGGCAAAGACATTAGAAACCGGAACTTCCGTCCAACGACCAGCATAAGGAACGAAAAACCATTTTATGAGCACGGTTTCGGGGAACCTGAAACCTCTCATAAGCAACAATCTTGGCCGGACCATCTCTATCTGAATCAGGCTTACTAGAACTAACCGAAATCCCCTTGCCAGACTTGTTCCAACGACAAGCATTGGGAAAATGACCAATGGAGGAACAAGTAGAATAGAAAGCTGGGAGATTCTCATATTCCACTGAAATGAAAGAACTATGAGAATCATCTCTCTCAAGAAGCAAAGAAGACAGAGGCACAGTAGACACATCAATATCCACTAGAACACGCGTAAAATGTCTTAAATCACTCTTCATAGTAGCCCTGTCCAGCCGTAAAGGCACTCCAATCTCTCTAGCTAAATCGAAAATAATCTTCGAATGCCAGTATTCCCATGACAGATCATAAAAACGGATCCAAACCTAAGCATTTGAAGACTTTT
The DNA here is from genome assembly GCA_033220585.1 of Dipteronia sinensis. NCBI lineage: Eukaryota > Viridiplantae > Streptophyta > Magnoliopsida > Sapindales > Sapindaceae > Dipteronia > Dipteronia sinensis. The sequence continues at coordinate 16,863,964 of CM065642.1, forward strand.
GTAATGCCAGGTTAAAATTCAAAATCCAAAGTTGAAGCCGTGAAACACCTGGTTTGAGATTAAGAGACCCCACACTCCAAACCATATTATTGTCAGCATTGAATTCAACACAATCTGAAAGTATCCCTTAACTAAAGAAATCATCCTCCAAACAGAATTCAGCTTCCAAACATACTGCAACTTGGCTTTAAGATCAACCAACTTCCAAGGTTTCTCACCACTAGAAAGGACAACCCGACCAATAAGAGAAAACTTACAAACCTCCAATCTAGACTTATAAGCAGAGGGATCCACCAGAACAGCCACATAACCACCATTTTTTCGAAAGAATCGAAGGACCAGAAATATTATCCACCTGAATCGGGACAGCCTTAAAAAGATCCACAAAAGAAAAGCCCCTAATAGATGACATAGGCAAGGAACCACCCATAATCGAATCCACCACGCCAACAACATCCTCACATCGAGGCAAAGAACCCCTAACGGACAGAGAGGAACTACCCAACAGCTGATCGGCCCATCCATCAACCGCCTCGCCACTATGAGGACGCAAAGAGACATGCGGCCTTGAAGGAACAACACTTGACGCCACCGAAGAAGTAACATACAAAAAAGCCTCCATGCTCATCGGATCCATGGAGTTAGAAACCATTTAAAACCACAACCGAAAAACCTAAACCCTAACTGCCATGCACATACAAAACACTAAACCTAGAAAAGCCAATAAAAAAGAAAAAAAATATTGTGAACAGTGCCACCATGTCACCCTATGAACAGTGTCGCTACATTGCTGTGAACAATCGCTACAGTGTCGTGAACAGTATCTCCCCTCCCTGAACAGTCGCTATAGTACCATGAACAGTGCGCACATCACCTGTGAACAGTGCCGTCTTAGGTCTGTCTCGTCAGGCCCCTGACGTCTTAGCGTGCCGTGTCGTGCTGGCACGCAAATGAGCCGTGTCGTGCTAGACACGGCCCGTTAAGGAAACGGGTGGCACGGCACGACACTACCCATTCACGCCAGGCCGGCCTAACGGGCCTTAATAGGCGGCCCCAATTATTTTTTTTAATTATGACGGGTCAACGGTCGGCCCGCTGTGCTGACCGTTGGGCCTGGCATCAAGACCTAGCGTGCTGTGCCGTGTCGGCACGGCGGGTTGACACCCTCGGCCCGGCACAACACATGCCATTGTCCTGTTCCAACCCAGGCATGCTACATAAGTGTGTTGTGTCAAGCACGGCCCGCCTCCTTGACATGCCTTAACGGGCCAGACACGCTAGGTCCAACCCCAATTGCCACCTTTAGTAAGGAGGTCGTTTACATGCTTTTGATTTTACTTTTATAATTTCTAATTTCAAAAGAAGTAGGAAAACAGACAATCGAAAACTCAAAAGGACAAAAGATACACTAGGAAATAAAATTCAAACTGATATTCTACGGGTACAAACAATTTTGTATTTTAAATGGGATATTCGTAACTAGAGGTGGCCACGGTTCGGTTTCGGGGCGGTTTCGGTTTTCGAAACCGCCGGTTTCGGTTCCGTGGCCACCCAAACCGTAACCGAACCGAGAAAACCGGTTTGGTTTTCGGTTTCGGTTCGGTTTCGGTTTCGGTTTATATTTTTTTTTCAATTTTATGGCCACGTGTCACTTTCCTATTGGTTAGATTTTTTTTTTAATATATAAACCTCCCAAAACCGTCCCAAACCGCCGGTTTTGGGCGGTTTGTGTTTCGGTTTTTGGCGGTTTCGGTTTCGGTTTTGGACGGTTTCGGTTTCGGTTTTTGTTGTTTTTTTTGTTTTTTTGTCCACGTGGCACTTTTCTATTGGTTGAAATTTTTTTTTTTATATAAAAACCGCCGGTTTTGGGACATCCTTAACCGTAACCGGCGGTTTCGGTTACGGTTTCGGTTTCGATTTTGATTTTGGGTGGTCGGTTTCGGTTTGGTTTCAACGGTTTAACCAAACCGTGGGCACCTCTATTCGTAACTGATATAAAATTATTGTAAATATCTCCAATTTGGGTTTGAAATTTATGCTTAAATAGATTTTGTATAGACGCCGATGCCAGTAGCCAATTCCAAGATTAGCACTCAATAGATTTTTTTTTTTTTTTAATGAATTCTAATGTCTTGTCTGGGCTGTAATAAGCTACTTTGGAGGAGTATGTTTGACCTTGCTGGGAATGGTTGATCATTGATGTATCAATGTATTAATGGTTGATTTTATTTTTATTATATAATTTAATTATATTATAATTTAATTATATTATAATTTATTAGTTTATGTTATTTAACCAAAGGATGAAAAAGGGGTATTTTTGGTAATTCATGGGGTGTGAAAACAAATTATAACATTTTAAAAATTAAGTGGTGTTATTGGCACACCCACTACTGAACTATTTATATTCCACTTTTTAAATTATTTAGTATTCTTTTTTTCCATTTATCAAATAACTTAAAGAGACATACCAAAAATCTTGTACAAAGTAAAACCAATAAAACCCCACTTTTCTTATTTCAAAACCCTAATGACATAGATTATTTCAAATCACTGGATGTTTACTATTTTTATTTATATTTTCTGTCAAATCTCGATCTCATCTTTCCCATGTTTAGTATTTATTGATTTTTATTGTTTCACATGTTTAATTATTTTTTTCTTTTTAAATTCCAAATCCGTATTTTTTTCCTCTCAGTTTATGTTCTTTCAGATCTTCCGGGCATACTATGATTTATATCAATTCTTTTGTAAATTTTATTCCGGATCTTCCAAAGTTAGTTTAATGTTATTTATAAAAAAATAAAAAATAAAAAAAACAACTAAATCACCACCATGAAAACCTAATGTCTGACAAAACGAAACCGCATCCAAACCCTAACTCAATCACTCAAAAAAAAATCATCAGACGATCAATATCACAATAACAATTTACCATCAACAATCCAATCGACTAAAGAAAAAAAATTTGCATCTAATAAGGATGGTTTCACCATGAAATAAGAAGAAAAAACAAGGCATGAGAATTGATGTGAGAAAACTGTATATAAATATTAGAGTATCTCCAATGCAGCAATGGATTGTGAAAACATTATATGCCAACTAAGAAAAATAGATATTGTGTTCAAATCAGTGTTTTAGTAATCGGCCTAGGTGGCCGATTAATCGGTCCAATTCAGCTAGGTTGCTGATTACAGAAAGAAATGGTCAAAATCGGCCTAATTACGTGGTGGCCGACTAATTCGAAAAGTTGCCGACTAATCGGCAAGTCGGCTAGGCGGGTCAAAGCCTGTTTTTTTTAATTAGAAAAAAGATAAAAAATGACCTCGTTTTCAACTTTTCAACGCATTACAATTACAAACCTAAACCAGATGTTCCCTTCATCTTCGACCAAACAGCTTACAAACCTAAACCAAAGAAGCTTCCTACCGCCTGATGTGTGGGAGATGAAGAGAAAATTGGGTTGTTTTGGTGTCTTTTGATGTGTGGGAGATGAAGAGAAAATTAGAGAGAAATGAGAGCCTCTCTCTCTAGGAACTTCAAACTAAAAACTAAGAGTGTGGTATGTTGTGTGTGGAACCTAGAATGTCTCGGTTGTGGTAAAGGGAATGTGATAGTGGAAGCATGAATGGGAGAATGGGAGAATGGTGGAAAAGTATGGAGAAATGAGGTGGAATGATGGGAGAATGGTTTGTTTTATGTGTTTGTTCTGAAATAGGAGACAAGAAGTGATGGGGAGAGTCAGTGGAGTGAGTTAACACCTATCAGCTAGAAGTTTACTGCCCCACCAAAAATTTTCCTATTAAAAAATATAAAGCAATTAGAGAAAAAAGTTTTCCAATTAAACGATGATTAATCGGTTTAGGCGCTAGGCCCCGGGTCTCTGTCCGATTAGCGTCTAGTGTTTATTATAATACTGGTTCAAATATGTCTTTTTAATGCAGTTGTTGCTACTCAATGTCAAGCTGATGTAGCAAAAAATAATAATAATAGACACTGTCAAGTTGAATGTCAGTTTTCAGATGCTCTGTTAGACAATTATATTGTAGACCAACTCAGCATTTGGAGATATATATAAAAAAATGTTATGAAAGTTGTTTAATTAAAAATTAAAAATAAATAAAATAATAAAACATGTTATTAATAAATTAATATTTAAACATAAGCATTGAAGACATATTTTTTATTTGGTTGTCTATCAAGTAGACTACTATGCCATATAGTCTCTTGATATTGTTGACATGTTAACAATTATTGAAATGCAAACCATGTCTGCATTGAAGATGCTTTTAGAGATAAATTGATGTGAGAAAACTGTATATAAAGATTAGAGATAAAGTGTATTATTATTATTATTAGTATTATTATTATTATTATTATTATTATTATTATTATTATTGAAAAAGATATGGGGTGCATTAAGTTTAAAAACTAAGTCAAATGGTAATTCTAGAAATAAATCAAAAAAATTAATAAAAGCATTTAATTTTATATAATTAAATCGAAATTTAAAATTGGGGTATAAATAGTTCAATAATCGGGGTGCCAATAGAACCACTCAAAAATTTTAATGGGATATAAATACAAAAATGGGTGTACATACCATTTTTCAAGATTCTAATATCGTTACTCATAAAATAAACTAGGGTGGGTTGCCCTAACTCACTTTGGATAAGGCTCGCATGTAAGGTCATATATAACAAGCATTCGGCTCTAAAGCTTGGTTGGATACTTGGATTACCCTGTTTAGATAACAACATTATTTGACTTAATAACTATCATTTGGATTAAAATTTGAAATTAATGTATTTTATTATAGTAAAAACTTGAAACTTTTTTTTTTTGTCTTTAAAGAAATAATAATAGTAATAGAAGAATATCAGACAATAAAAAATTAAAAATTAAAAAAAAATGTTAAATTAAATAGTTATTGGATTTCTATAAATAGTTATTTGACCTTACCTATGATATTACATCAAAAATATTACAAAAATTAAATAAAAATATATTCTTTTTATTTTCTAAAAATAATAATAAATGCAAATATTAAAAAATTAATTTTAACTATTGTAAATCAATTACATTATAAATATTTAATTAAATTAAATCCAAATTAAAATAATTTAAAATATCACAAATTTATTTCAATCACAGAAGATTATTTTGAGGATATGCATAACCCTTATCTAATTATCATTTAAAATTATTTAACATAATTATTTAAATTAAATTAACTTAGTTTATTACATTTTATAATAAATTAAAAATATATATACATATATATATATATATATATATATATAATAAAATAACTTAAAAGTAATTGGTTAACTGGTTATAACCAGTTGCTTCATCATTTTTATTGTATATGATTGCCATATATAAATCAAGTATCGAAGGAATCTAGTAATAAAATTCCAATAACGTTATTAGAATTTAATCTTCCAACAAAGCAGTCATATCCATATTTGAAATATTAAAATAATTCAGGATTTGTGATAAACTCGAACCCGCAACCTCGTGGGTGTGAGAGGAAAAACCAATAGGGCAACCTTATCTTGTTTTTTATCCCAAACACGTCTAATAATGTGAGATGGGACAGAAACTATCATGCATTTGATTAGACATGGCCCGACACAATACTATTTTCTGTCATGCATGGCACAAACCTATAGTCCACATTGGCCTTGCACATGTGGACCATGCCAGCCAGCACGACTACTGCAGGCAATACAGGCGGCCCAACCTGGCCTGGCCCGATCTGGGACGTGCCGGGCTGAAAAGGCCTGGCTTCTTAACGAGTCAAACCATAGCTCAGTTTGTTAAGGCCATATGAGGCATGGTCTTGCTTGCCAGCATGGCCCCACCAGGGCGGGTCTGCCTATGGGCTTCGGTCGGCTAGCCTTAACATGCTGCTTATCCCCTGTTTTTTTAATTGTTTGTTACCTTTTTTTTAATTGTTTCTTTTCAAAAAAAAAAAAAAATCTTTTCAATTGTTTCTCCGACTTTTTTTTCCCTATTTTATTTACTTTTTTGAGTTAAAAATTTATTTATTTTTTAATATTTTAAGTTAAAATTTAATTTATAATGTTCACTTATGTATTTTATTTTTTAAGTCTAAAATAAATTAAAGGTAAAAAATTATTTCTTATTTTATTATTTATTTTAGTATAATGAGTAATGAAATAAAATGTAAGAATCATATTAAATTATATTTTATTTATTTAATAAAATTACTCAAAGAATAAATAAAGTCATAAAGATGTAAGAATTAAGAACGAGCTGAATTTTATTTACTTATTCACATTTCAGTTTAGATGATTTGTGATTGCCTCGTTAAAAGCATTACCAAGAAAAACTCAATGGGATAAAAACTTGGTAAGGGAAAAATAGTGCAATCGAATTACAAAATTATAAATATATGTATAATTAAAAAAATTTAAATTAAGTCTTCAGTCTTGCTAGTTACAACCGGAACTAGAAGTCTCTTCGAAGTATATGTTGGAAAATCATAAATATTAAATGCACTAAACATAAAATCATAAATATTAAAAATACTAAGCCATAATTATTAAAATTAAAAACTATGCCATTAATATTAAATATACTAAACATAAAATCATAAATATTAAAAATACTAAGCCATAATTATTAAAATTAAAAACTATGCCATTAATATTAAATATACTAAACATAAAATCATAAATATTAAAAACACTAAGTCATAAATATTAAATATAAACCTCAGAATAAAAATATTGAGCATAAATATTATAAATAAACCCTAAGCATAAATATTAATATTAAATTTACTAACTACTAAGCATAAATTACTATACTAAGCATAAATTATTAATATAAAATTAAAAATTAAAAAGAAATTACCTTTGTTTGTAGTTTGTAATTTGTAGAGAAATGGTGAATTGGTGCCTTGGTGGATGGTAGAAATGAGAGATTATAGATTATATTATTATAGAGAATTAGAGATTAGTATTATATAGTATTATAGTGTGTAGAGATTAGAGAGCGAGAGAAAATGAGAAATTAGATATTAGAGAGAGTAGAAAGAGAGAGAGGTGTGTGAAAAAAATTATGTTTGGAGGGGGTACTATAGAAATTTTGAAGTGGGGGATAAAATGATAATTTTAAAGAATTTTTTAATTTTTAATTATTATTTTTTTTCAAAATTCGGACGTTGCCCAACAATAAGAAAAATAATAAATTAAAGTGGTCATTGGCCAACGGCCCACAGGTCTCACAGGCTAGGCCGGGCCTTATACACGAGACCTAGCCTAGCATGCGGCCATATATAGGCCTCGGCATGGCCTGCTTATGGGCTAGGGCGTGCCATGCATGGCTTGGTCTTTGGCTGTGCCAGCTGACCCAGCCTTCTGAGCCTAGCTCATTTTGCCATCATTAAGCACGACCCATTTTACACCGTTGCACCCTTTACATGGTGCATCTTCTATTATGATATTGCCATGTTGAAAATTTGGTAAATATAGTGGAAGATGCACTAGAAAAGTTTTTTTTTTTTTTTTCATGAGAGATGTGTGTTTGTTCAATCATATCATGTCATGTAATATACCAGTAATGTACGACGGATATGGTTTATCCATCCAATCTTGTCATGTAATTTAGCCATTCAATTACGTTTTAAATTCATACAATTTACAATGTGAAGTGATGTGATCGTGTAAATGTATTATAAATTATAATTAAGAATACTTTTATTTTTTAAAATAAAACAATATTTTTTGTTTAAAAGGCATTTGTAAATTGTAAAAATATGGTAAAGCTATTTGTATCATGTAGAATATTTGCAGTTGAACTGTATATTGTACTAATTAACAATACTTCAACTCAATATATTTATATATAAAATTAACAATACTTGAAGTTGAAGGACATTTCAAAAATTAGTTAATTGTGATTTGTAAAAGGTGAGCGATGTTGTTGCTTTAAGAAATTATAAAGGTGCTTTATTTCCAACTGAACTACGTCCCACGACAATTTTAAGGGTGCTTTTGGAAGCCTAACCATGCATACATCATTTTCCAAATTTTATGCGTCATTCCAAAGTTGTGATTATGATACACATTAATGAGCGTTAGTTACATTTCACATTATTTTATTAATTAATACGCTCAGTCAATTGAATTGACTCACTTTATTGAATTTTAATAGTTTTGACAGTTTCGTCTAAATTTGCACTTTTGTTTAGTTAAATTTGACTTTGACTTGCTTGTTTTACCGTTCCTATTAATTTTTATTTTACAAAAAAAAAAAAAAAAAAACTAATATGGAGACCGGTTCAAGATTCAATAGGATATGTTTAAATCAAACATTATTAGCAGCACTAGTATATACAACGCATAGAAAATTTCTCATCAAAACTTCAAATTACAAGAAATATCCATGTTAAATTGAATCTATAGTGTCGTATTGCCATACTAAAAATTATTGTAATATTTCAATAATAATAAAAAAATCTAAATTTCAACATCTAAGCATTGATTTGCTTGAATCAAAAGGTTGTGTAATAATATCACATTAATCGTATATTTAATTGATGTTTACATGTTATGTGATTTTGTTCCAACCCTAAAATTTTTATTAAAAAAAATCGTGTAGTTGAAAAATATGATTAGTCAAGTGTTGAAGTTTAAATTTATAGGAAAAAAAGAAGAAGAAGTTATATAATAATCCTTCAAAAAAATAAATTAAATGCCTAGTGGAATATTGAAATCTAGACCAAGGGGGTGTATTCAATTAGGATTTTAAATGACTTTTAATGACTTTTATGGAATTAAAAAGTTTTAGTGTATTCAATGTAGACTTTTAAAGACTCTACAAAAGTTATAGGGTATTCAATACAGACTTTAGTCATGTGGTATTCAATCAAGACTTTTTAACAGTCTATGAAAGTTATGATGTATTCAAAATCTCAATGACTTTTAATGACTTTTAAATATCAATGACTTTTAATGACTTTTAGTTATAACAAATCTCATAATTTGTCTTTCATTCATACCAAAGACTTTGAATGACTTTTGTTTTAAAAAATAAAAAGAATTTCAATTTAAAAGAAAAACACAAAACTCTTTGAAAAACATTAATCATAAAACATATGTTATATTTTTCAAATAAAAGAACACACATTCTTAACAAATTTTACAAATAAAATAAAATGAATAACTTTTAAAATGAATAAACATTACAAAAAAAAATACAAACAATACTATATTAAAAAAAATTTAACTAAAAATAATATAAAACAACTCTTCATAGGCAATACAATTAAGGACGAGAGATTTCTTTTTTTTTTATCCTATATTTTCAAAGCAACTAAACAACAACGAAACAAATTAAACAAACTTTATTTACTTTAATTAAAAATAATAAAAGAGAAAAACCACTACTCAATCATGCCAATATGCTATAATCAAAGTCGCGTATGAGCGTGACTCCATGTAATTATGATCAATATCAAACCACCCACTTTTAGGTGTGAATCTTGTTCAACAACTATGTGCGGTTTTTATGTTTTATCTTCAGTAATTTTAATTAATTTTGGGATATATTTTTTTATACCTATTGACATACTTTTGTAGAGACCAATAGACGTTAATATAATTGTCGATTTGCTACATTTATTCTCAAAGAAAATTTATAATATTTTGGCTAATTATAAAAAAATTTGGTGCGTAATATCTTTATGTTGCAAAATATAATAAAATTACAAATAAAAATGTTAAAATCACATATATAGGCAAGAATGTTTTTGTCAAGTTTAATTAACAATGATTTTTTTATTCTTCTTAAAAAATATATTTTTATTGATATGAGAAATCTATATAATTTTGCTAAAATAAAGTATATATCATATTTCAAAATCAATAAATGTTTATAAATGTCTATGAAAGTCTCTGAAAGTCATTTGAAATAAAAGTCTCTGAAAGTCATTTGAAATAAAAATCTATGAAAGTCATTTAAAATGAAAGTCTATGAAAGTTTTTCATAATTCTGCAAAGTCTATAAAAGTCCATAAAATCTGCAAAAGTCATCCACTTAAAAAAGTCATTAAAAGTCTTTTGAAATCCTAATCGAATACACCCTCCTAAAATTGTTTTTAAAAAATAAATTTTAACAACCCTTTCAGATATATAATTGGCCTACTTTATCAATTAAAATGTTCTTGGGTTAAGATCAAAAATCTCCCCTACCTTTTAAGTTTAAAGTTTAAACTATTCTTGATGTGCAGAATAGTCTGCTTTTATTCAACAATCTCTCCAAAAATTTAACACAGTTAGGTTGATTTTAGCTTGTCCAACAAAAAAATATAACAAAAAGATATATTTTTTTGTTTCTATTTGTTTACTTTTATAAAATATATCTTTCAAATAAATTAATAAAAAAATACACTTTTATAAAAAGAGTAATACTATACAATCCAAAATACATCTCAAATAATATGATAAATGAGTTATCCTTACCCTACAAATCATTAGGGGTGCGTTTGGTACGGGGACGGGACAAGACAACATGGGACTAGACTGGACTGGACAGTTGTTCCGTATTGTGTTTGGAATATCTGGGACAGAACTGTGGACTGTACTGTTATGCGTTTGGTATAGTTGAGACATGACTGGACAAGAGGTTCAAATGACCAGAGTGCCCTCCTTATATATAATAATATATATTACAATATTATATATTAATATATAATAATATTAAAATGTAACATATTATTATATTATATATATATATTATTATTTAATATACAATAATATATTATATATATATAATAACAAGATATATAGATATATATAATATTAAATATTACTACATATAAAAAATATAATATATATATATTATATAATGTATAATATATATATTAATAATATATATATATATATATTATTGAAATATATATGTATATATAATACATTGGATATGATTGTAATTTTTTGAACAAATGAAGGGTAAATTGGTCTTTCTGACATTTGTCCCATGCCATGTGACAAGTAGTCCCATGGTCTGAGGTGGAACAGTTTTTCCTTATTTTTGTCCCACCTTGTCCCATGTTATTGTCGTGCCAAACATGAGACAAGAGGAAACTGTCCCACGTTGTCCTGTCCTGTACCACGTACCAAACGCACCCTAGATGATGCAGTGAATGACATGATATGAACAAATCAGTTAGAGCTCGTTTGGTACCGTAATGAATTGTATTAGACTGTATTGTATTATCATTAATACAAATATATGTTTGATGATATACTGTATTTTATCGTATTAAGTTATTCTTATATAACTTTAGTGCAATACAATAAAAGTTAACAAATATGGCCTTATTCATTTACCGTATTATATGGGTTGGATTTTTACCGTATTATATGGGTTGGATTTTTTATTTGTCATAATAAAAATTTATAAAATAATTATAAATAATGTACAAATCAAAGCAAAAATTAAAATTTAATTTTTATGAAGTTGTATTTTTTATTAATATGTATATATATATATATATATATTTAAAAAAAAATAGTATAATGACGTATAAAAACGCGGTTGCCGGAAATGTAAGAAGAGAGAGAGAGAGAAAGAAAAACCACTTAGTACTCTTCACACAGCAATCTCTATTCTATATATAACAGTTTACACCAACTCTCTCTTTCTCTCTCTTCAATTCGAATTTACAGAGTAAAAATAACGACCAGCAGCAGCAGCAGAAACCACCGGAGAGTGAAACCTGTCAAACACTATAGAGGACCCCAACACCACCACCATCACCAGCAGCAACAGCATTGTCTGTTGTCGCTTCCACATGATCTAAAGTCTCTTCATTCCCTTTTTTTTTAATAATTTTTTTACCATCCAAATTCATCCAATCTGGATCCTTCTCAGGACCCTCCCACCCAGTCCCTCTCCACCACCACCACTACCACCAACGGCCAGATCCGTTACCGATCCCCCTCCTCCGCCGAGCTTCTCGAGACCGGTCCCTCCTCCGCTGACTCCTCCGACCAGCTCCTCCCCGACAAGATGAACAAGCGTTCTTCAAAGCATGAGTCTCTGCCCGATAAGATCCACCGCTTCCGTAGCGTCCTCCTCGTCGTCTCCATTCCTCTTTTACTCATCGTCTTCGTCCTCTTCCTCATGCCGGGTCGGAGCTCATCTTTGGATCCCGTCGGCCTCACCAATCGCAGAGTCTGGCCCAGTCAAAAGTTGCAAAAGAGTTACGCCGTTATTTTCGACGCCGGGAGTTCGGGTAGTCGGGTCCACGTCTACTGCTTCGATCAGAACTTGGATCTTGTCCCTATCGGCAAAGATCTCGAACTCTTCGACAAGGTTTTATTTCAATTGCCTTTTCAATTTGATATCTATCTCATGTTCAAGTTTACGATGAATGTAGTTTGTGAAAATGGTAATCTTAGTTGGTTTTGATTTTGAGCAATGAGCTTGTATTTACGTTTGCATTGACTCCACAATCGTAGTTTGTTTACAAAAACAGTGAAATGATCTAAATCATGATTTGTTTCGTGCTGATTTAATGTTGGTGGTGTTGGCGGTGTTACAGGTTAAACCAGGGTTGAGTGCATATGCAAGTGACCCACAGCAAGCAGCAGAGTCACTAGTTTCGCTTCTCGATAGAGCGCAAGGTGTAGTCCCCCATGATCTACGACCCAAGACACCGGTTAGAGTTGGGGTAGGTGGATTCAGATTTGTTAGAACTTGTTAGTGTGGTGTGCCAGAGTTGAATTACTGATTTGGGGTTTAATGTTTATGTAGGCAACTGCAGGGTTACGAGCACTGGGACATGATGTATCAGAAAGAATTTTGCAAGAGGTAATTCCTTGCTTCATAAATCATATCATATCGGTCGGTTGTGTGTTGTGGTTCACACACTTTGTTTTATTTTTCACTTTGCTAACTGTACTTTAAACTCCCAATTTAAGGTTAGGGATCTCCTGAAATATAAAAGCACCTTCAAGACTGAGCAAAATGGAGTTACTGTTTTGGATGGTATTCAAGAAGGGGCTTATGAGTGGGTAAGTTATTTTTCTTGGCATGGATAAAACAGTGTGTGTGTGTGATATTGAAGTTCCTTTATTACTGTCAAGTTACTTTATTGATATTCTCACTGACTTTAGTACTTTTTCCAACGAAATCTATGTTGATTAAATGATGAACTTGCTGTAAACAATGATTATGATAGTAAAGATGAAGGGCCTCTCTCTAGGTCTAGGCGTTTTTAAGTTTTCCTTAAAGTAGCTTAAATTGTTTCGCCGAGGCATTTGGTTTCTGGGACATAGATTTCTGCCACGGTCATCCAGAAGGACTTAAGCCATACTGGCATTTGTTATAATAATTGACCGAAAAGTGACATCTCTAAGCTTCTTTGAATCTTGGCAGGTTCATAGGACTGATTTCGTAAGATAGGTTCAGCTTGACCCTTCTATTCTTTGGGTTTTATTTACTTATTCTCTGCTTATCCTCTAGGGAAAAGAGCTTTCCAATTACCTTTCTCAGGTGCCATAACCTATTCTTTTGGTGCTCACTCATTTGAATCTTTTCCTAGACTTTTAGATTTGCCAAATCAAATTACAATTTTTTTCCCTCTTAGATTAGACAAATCAGATCTACAATTTTCTCATAGTCTTTTAAATCAATTAACTCAAATTACATGGAAAATTCTTAATTGAGACGTTCCTAGTATTTACTTTTTGGTAAGAGAGAACAGTAGTAGGATAAGAACTGACTTCTTTAGGGCACACTAGGAAAGATGTTTATGCATAAATTGCTGTAACCGTGTTTTGTGTTAAGACCATGTTGTGAAAATTTAGGTGAAACTGGATTGTGTAAAAATGCAAGCAGTATTTATGAATAATTGATCAGATGTACAAAAGATCTATCTTCCAGTTTTTAGAAGTGTTTTACATCCGGCAATCCTTGTAAATTTAGTGATAGCGTTGACTGAGTTGAATATGGGAAAGCTTTAGTACCAGGTTATGCTCTGTCGTTTTTTATTAGCTCTGTGGGAGATTATAGACTATATTGGTAGACTATGTTGTTTAATAATTTTGTACAACTAAGAAGTAGCAGGTGATGGCAAAAGAAAATTTCACTCACTAAACTGAGAAAAAGACATTATTAAAGAAGAATGATAAATGATGATTTTTGGCTCAAAAGTAAGATGAAACAGTTGATGAACCTAAAGCATCAATGTATCCTTTTGCTGCATATAAATTTTTGACATTTTATAAATTTCTACAATAAATATTATAAGAAAGATCCGTCTTGTGTTCCTTTTGTTTAATAGAAGTCGGGATCTTAGACACTGAGATCTTGTATTGCAGGTAACAATAAACTACCTATTAGGGAATTTGGGGAAGAAATATTCCAATACAGTTGGAGTAGTTGATCTTGGAGGTGGATCTGTACAAATGGCATATGCCATCTCAGAAGAAGATGCTGCAAAGGCTCCAGAGGTACCAGAAGGAGAGGATTCATATGTAAAGGAAATGCTCCTGATGGGAGCAAAATATAACCTCTATGTTCACAGGTTTCTTTCTTCTTCTTTTATGAATTTATCTCATGATTTTTTTTTTTAAATCTCCTAGTTTATCACTAAATAAATCATTTATAGTAGTGGGTCCATGTTAGATAAATTTCTTCTCAGTTTCCCAGTGATCTAAAAGATCTTTTCTGTGCAAAATACCATGTAGTTTCTTGACTATAGTTTAGTTAATTTAGTTTTTGAATCTTGTATACAGCTACTTGCACTATGGTTTATTAGCAGCTCGAGCAGAAATGTTGATGGTCACTGAAGACTCTGACAACCCATGCATTTTGACTGGCTACGATGGTACGTTCTTTTAACTAATTTTTTCTGGAGTCCTGATGCTGGGTTGACTACAATTTTTTCATTGTTCAACTTAGAAGCTGTTACCATGTTTGTTTATAACTAATTTACTTTTTGAGAAGAATCAATTAAAGTTTTTTATGTCCACTACCAATCAGTTATAATACAAAATACAGGTTTTATTCACGCTGCCTCTGGTCAATAAAATGCAGCATTAACTTTAATCTTCCTTTCAATGTTTTAAAGGATCGTACAAATATGGAGGAAAGGATCACAAAGCATCAGCTCCTTCATCTGGCTCCAACCTGGATCAATGCGTGAGTGTGGCTCTCAAGGCTCTCAAAGTTAATGATACTTGCAGTCACATGCAATGCACATTTGGTGGCATATGGAATGGTGGAGGAGGTGATGGACAAAAGCAACTATTTGTTGCTTCATTTTTCTTCGACAGGGCTGCTGAGGTATTAGTCCTCTATATTTTGGTTGCTTGAGATGATTAATTTGAACCATAATTTCTTTTTTGCCATACTGCACACCTGTGCTAACTTAAATATTTAACATATAGGCTGGTTTCATCGATCCTAAAAAACCTGTTGCAAAAGTTCGTCCTGCTGATTTCGAGGTTGCTGCTAAGCGTGCTTGCCAAACTAAAATCGAGGATGCAAAATCAGCCTATCCAGATGTGGACGATAGTAACCTACCATACTTATGCATGGATCTTGTCTACCAACATACATTGCTCGTAGTTGGATTTGGTAGGTTACACTTACATTGATCGGTTCTTGTAGATTAATAATCACCCCTATTCTGACCTTTGTTCTTCTTTGACAGGTTTGGAGCCCTGGCAAGAGATCACCTTGGTGAAGCAAGTTGAATACCAGAATTCCCTTGTCGAAGCAGCATGGCCACTTGGCAGCGCAATAGAGGCCGTGTCATCGACATAGCAACCGGAACATGTTTTTTCGCTAAATTACTTACTCATCGGAGAAAATTTAAATGACATGTCATTCTTGGGTAGCAGCAGAGTTGAAGCTGAAGTATTTGCTGTCAATAACATTTAAGAGCTGAGTGATATAATTTTTGGATTGGAAATTGGATTTTGGTCTATATATCTTGGGAATAACGAGGAAAAAAGAAAAGAAAGTAACTAGAAAAGGGAAATGTAGTATCATTTATCTTCATTTGTAATTATGTTACAAAATGTTCTGATTTGTTATTTTTGAGAATGTTTTGATTCGATTAGTTCATTTAGTCAATTTAAATCAAAGATCTATTCTTCTTCTTCTCTGTCTGGACCTTCTTGGTTTCTTTCTCTTCTTCTTTTTTTTTCAATAATTTTCTTGTCTTTCATGACCGATAAAGGCTTGTTCGGTAATATTTTTTAGTTTCGTTTTCTGTTTTATCAATTTTTATTTAAAAATAAAAAGAAAAATAAAAAGTTTATTCTCAAATTTTCATAATCCGAAAGCGTGTGTAGAAATAATAATTGAAAACTAATATATATATATACAGTCATTTTCTCTTCGGTACGTACTAATATAATTTACATCACTAAAAATTTATATAGGTGGGCACTGGCTTGAAAATTTATATATATATATATATATATATTTTAAAAGGAATGGGTATGAAAAATCTATTTAAAATAATAGATTTATAATATAAAATTGTTTTTTTATATAGTATTAACAAGGGGGCTAGCTCACGAGTCCACTAATTGAAAAATTGTAAATAATTTGTACAGTTCAACTGATTATATTTTGTAATTTAATTTAAATTGAATTATTAGAGACTTGATTGTTTCAACCGTCCATAATATATACGCGTTTTTTATATACATAAAAAAAGATTCTTCTCCCAAAAAGTAAACAAAATGACGAAACCATACCAAATAAATAGAAAATGAAATGAAAAACAGTAAGCAGAAAATATAAAGTGGCAAGCTTTCTTCAATCTTCTCAGTAACTTTGTTCCCAGCTATAATTCCTCTATTTTCATTTCATACAAGCAAAGGATCATCTCCAGAATTCCAATCCAGCCTGTTCAAACCAGTAAGCTTCACTTTAAGCTCGTTCGTTTTTTTATTTTTTATTTTTTTTCATTCGGTCATTTTCACAAACAGTTTCTGCTCACAAAACATCTCACTCTCTTTCATGTAGTTTGGTTTCAGTTGTATCATATTGTCTCTGTTTTTGTTGATTGAGTCACTAGAAATGCGAGGAATCAGAGTAATAAGATCAAATTTGTCGCGTTTTGTAATTCTTGCTCGCACCCATTTTGGTTCTACATATATAAACCCTATTCAATATGCAAAACCCATCAACAGAACAACTATAAGTAATCCCGTGAATGATTTTATCTTCCCATTTCACTTCTCTTATTGCTCAACCACAAATGCACCGAAAGTCTCGAAATTAGAAGAGAAGGAATCTAGTGATAGTGATGATGATAGTGATCTTGGTAATGATGATGGCGATAAACAGGATATTGATGTATCCAATGTTAAACGATCGAGTAGGCATGATGAGGGTTATGTCAAAGATGTGAAGACCCTTGTGAATATATTACGTGAATTTGGTAATAAACGCTCTGAAATGAGAACCAAGATCGAGCAATGTGGTATTATGGCCTCATCTGAGGTGGTGGTGGAGGTTCTTTCTCGGGTTCGAAATGATTGGGAGGCAGCATTTACATTCTTTTTATGGGCTGGAGACCAGCCAGGTTATGCGCATTCGACACGTGACTATCATGCAATGATATATATTTTAGGGAAAATGCGGAAGTTTGATACAGCTTGGGCATTAATTGATCAGATGAGAGGGGGAAGGACAGGTCCTTCTTTAGTGACAAAGCAGACTCTCTTGATTATGATTAGGAGATATTGTGCTGTGCATGATGTGGCACGGGCTATCAATACATTCTATGCATACAAAAAGTTTAAATTTGATGTGGGTATTGAGGATTTTCAGAGTCTTTTATCAGCTCTTTGCCGATACAAGAATGTGCAAGATGCTGAGCACTTGATTTTCTGTAACAAGGATGTCTTCCCATATAATGCCAAAAGCTTTAATATTATTCTTAATGGATGGTGTAATATCATTGTGAGTCCACGAGAAGCGGGGAGAGTTTGGAGCGAGATGAGTAAGAGAGGTATTAGACACGATGTTGTGTCGTTTTCAAGTATGATCTCTTGCTACTCGAAAACTCGCAACCTTCATAGTGTGCTCAAGCTTTTTGACCTTATGAAGAAGATGAAGATTGAACCAGACAGAAAAGTTTACAATGCAGTCATTCACGCCCTGGCGAAAGGTGGGCTTGTGAAAGAGGCAATCAATCTCATGAAAAGTATGGAAGAGAAGGGTATACCTCAAAACATTATTACTTATAACTCACTGATCAAGCCTCTCTGTAAAGCCCGGAAAGTAGAGGAGGCTAAGGAGGCCTTTGATGAGATGTTGCAGAGGGGT
Source organism: Dipteronia sinensis (assembly GCA_033220585.1). Classification (NCBI taxonomy): domain Eukaryota; kingdom Viridiplantae; phylum Streptophyta; class Magnoliopsida; order Sapindales; family Sapindaceae; genus Dipteronia; species Dipteronia sinensis. Next base: position 16,882,300 of record CM065642.1, read on the forward strand.
CTCTCACCTACGATTCACACTTACCATGCCTTTATGCATATTCTATCAACAGGGGAAGAAGTGTTTGATCTGCTGGAGAAAATGAGAAAGATGGGCTGCGAACCAACTAATGATACTTACATCATGTTGATTAGAAAGTTTTCTCGGTGGTGCCAGTATGACAACGTCTTTAAGGTTTGGAATGAGATATGTGAGAATGGGATTGGTCCTGATTGCAGCGCTTATGTTGTGCTAATACATGGGCTCTTTTTGAATGGAAAGTTAGAAGACGCACGCAAATATTATAAGGAAATGAAGGAAAAAGAATTATTGCTGGATCGTAATACAGATGAGAGGCTTCAGGATTGGTTGTCCAGTAAGTCGTTTGCAGAGCCTCAGATGGCAGACTCCAAAGACAATCAACTTCTAATAGGCAAGCATACTAGAGTGATCTCCAAGAAATGTGATCAGACAAGAGATTTTCTTCGACAACCAGAAACTTAGAAGAGTTGTGAGAGAGCGGGGTTTTTCATTCTGGGATCAATAGGTTCTTATGTAAGACTACCTCTAAGGTATGTGCTTACGCTTTTTCGTTTCTGTCTCCATGGTTTCCATTGTAAACTATTTACAGGTGCATGGCATTTTCAGTTGAGACATAAGTACAGGATTCTTTTTTACCATAAACTGATATTGTTACTAATCATTATAAATAATTGAAGTCTCTTCGATTCATATATTTGCTCACCTCAAACATCCCTAAGGTTCAACCTAACTAACTGGTGTTGTTGCATGAAGAGAATGAGTTTATAATCACCTAATGTATGTTTCTAGTTGGTGATGTGTGACATTGTGTCATCATTGCTGATTATAACTATATCTGAAACTGGAAGCCTGCTTGGTCTCTTTGGGCTTTTTTTCTTCAATTTATGATTGATTTGAACAGTGGCTACTCACACTTTGGGCTTTGGCTCAAATGGGAAAGCATGATCATGAGTGTTTAGCCCCTGGACCTAGCAATAGAAATTAAAAGAGAAATATTGACTTATAAGCTTTTGCCATGTTTGTACGATATTTAAGTTTTGAGAGCTGAGTTACTATACTAAAACATCTGTGTCATAGATATCACGGCCTCTTCATGCTAGGATTAGATTAAAAATGCTTCTGGAACTAACAGTATATATTTCAAGCATGATGATAATGTTTTATCGTGCAAGTTATTGAACTTTGTTTCCTTGTGTCACTTCTGTTGCCCATATAGAGAGCTTTTATAGGGAAATACAACCCAGACAGTGTAGAAATTTGTATTTGTATGAAAACCTTAAAATGTGACTGAAACCAATTCAATGGGAAGTCCTACTTAATATTCATACTAATAGCTCAAAGGAAATGTTGTTTGCTATGCAGTATAGATAACTGCATATAAATCTGTTTCTTTTTGCAAGAAATACATATAGATACACAGATAAATAATAATATAAAATAATATCTAAAAATTTAAATCAAAATCGTATCAAGTTGTCAACGATTCAATTTGGGTAAGTACTCAAGGGTCCTTGGCTTTGCAAATATCATCTTCCATGACGATACTCTGCAAAGCACATACCAAAATGTTTCACATGAAAGAGTGGTCTGCATTAAAACTTACTAAAACTATTACAGGTCTGAACATGTTAAAAGTTTAGAAGTTGGTCATAATGTGGTAGGTAGGTTGCCATATAGATGTCTGTTGAAGTGAAAATGTTTTGTGCTGTAGGATGGAGTGTCCAAAAACCTGATTTAGGATGTGTTTTCATGCCTAGTCTAGAAAACCCTTGTGATGATAATAGGCTTGACATTATAAGTGATTGCCTACTCTGAACCTCCAATTCATTAACTGTAGATTATGAATGCACTTAGTGATTATTGAATTTAGTTTACTGCTTCACTTTCTGGATAGGTTCCACTCAAATTCATATGTAAGCATGCTGTGGAAAAAAGCCAGTCTTATCTTAGAAGATTGTCGTCGTGTTTTAGCCTAAATTTCTTAATGCATATCAATTTTATAATCCAAGTCTTCCGCTTGTATCATCCCAAGTGAAAATGCAAGACTAATTGATGGAGAAATGTAACATTGTTTTCATTAAGTATTCACACTTGCTTGACAAGATTATGAAGAGAGAGATAATAGTAAACTTGAAAATACAATTTATGTATTCATTAATTTTTGGGGCTGCAGGAACAGAGATAAGGTTATTGGTGTTCTTATTTTTTTTTTCCCACTAATGTTAGACAGCCCAAAAACCAACTCAAATGATGTGGCTAGTGATTTGTCATTACCATGTTATTCACTAAATCATCCCATGATGTATGTGATGATGACAATTCACTTACCACATCATTTAGGTTGAATTTCGGGTTAATTTTTTTGGTCGTATAGTATTACTCTTTTTTTTTCCTTCATGTTTTATCTTATCTTTTCTTTCTCTTTCTTAATGAGACATGCCCTTCTGCCAAGGTGGCCACACTCAAAGCTTTTGTGAGATTAACTAAATATTGTGCACAAATAGTCAAACACCATTTAGAACAGCTGGCAGTTGTATCGGGTGACTTTCTGCAGTTGAAGCATGACAATTATATGTTGACAATAAAGGTCATGATCCACCTCTGAAACTGTAGTAATCACAATTTTTTTTATAAGAAATCAAGATCTGGGACAGCTATACTATCATTTAGTTATCTTGATGTTCTTTAGGTTGAGACATAACGAAACTAAATGCATATCCAACATGTCTAGAAATTATCATGAGAAAGTTGTGTTGTTGTCTACAGTATGTCATTCTCATTTGCATACACATACACCCCTTTTTTTCTAAGTATTTTAGGAATTTTTACTGCTATCTCTATATTTTCACTTTGTAATTTTCCCACCTAGTTCCATGTTTCTCTGGTTTAGTAGCATATTGAATCTCATCGTATATTTGTAGAATACAGTGGATGAAGCAACATAGACTGTAAATGAAATATGAAAACCAAAAATAAAATCTTACTATTGTTTATGATTAGTATATAAGAAACCGTGTGGATAAATGCCCAGGCACATACATTGGTCATGATTTTTTTATATTTTTCTCATGGTGTTTTGTGGCGAAGAGAACAGTAATCAATCCATAAATTCTTGACTGTGAACAGTTCTTGGTTAGGCCTAATTCAGTATGTGGAAAAGCTGGTGCTCACCAGTTGAAATAGATAGCCACTAGCCTTTAGATTAGGTAAACTACACGTGGAAAACAACAGGGGTCATAATCAAGACTTTTTTGGAGTTGGAAACTAGCTAATGCGTATTTTTACATGCTAGCCTTGCCTTTGACCAGTTTAACAATTTTTGTTTGTTTTCTGATCCCATATTCAGTCAAATTTCATTAACAACCTGATGGTGATAACCAGTTCCACATTGGTTTTTGATCAGGATTTCAAGCTGCTTGAAACAGTGTTAATGTAAGAATCATGTTCTTTTGCCTTTGAATCTAAGAAGGTAAGCATGTGAGTTTTCGTTTTCATTTCTACTTTTTAGTTGGTCTTGAAGCATAATAATTTTATTGGCAAATCAAAAGTCATGGTTCTCAGAACTAAGTAGAGATATGTGTTTTTGACCAATTAATCATCGCCTCACCGCACGCACGCACAAGTTAACAACTTTATTGGCTTGACTAAGAGTTTCTTTGATATATATCTGTAAGTTGAGAAAACATTGGAACTGAGACAAAACTAGGGGTTGCTTTTTCTAAAGATAGTATATTGTTATATATTGATTGAATATATTGCATATTGACATGTGGGTATTTGAGTTTCAGCAGAACAAGTTACCTAGTCCATGGAAAAAAGAAAAAGAAGGTGGGAGAGAAGAAGAAGAACCATTGGATCCCAGGTACTTTATATTACATCACACATGACATAAGATTCAAAGTATGGATCCTATTCTCTTTTGCATGAAAACAAACATAACGTTAAACCCATCAGCCAAACAAAAGCATCTTTCGTGGATATTATTGAAGTCTTTGTGGATAATCATGAACTTTTTTATTATCATGCTCTTAGGATATTGTTCTCAAATCCTATCTGTAATCCAGATTTTCTCTTTCTTCTTCGTTTGTCACCTTGCAATTTTTTTAATTGCCCATTTTGTTACATAGCATTGTGGAAGTGGAAGTCTCCCAGTCCCAGACTCAGGAAATTTATATATAATTTTCTGGGTTTGTCATTTTATTGGATTTGGTGCTGCTTTAGAATGTCAAAATTTAACTCCATCCGATGGTTCGCATTTAGGAAGCAAACTTCAGTAGGTAACCAAAATTTACAAGCAAGGTTGAGTATTAAAGTATTAAAACAGAAAATCATGCTATATTCCACACGTGATTAACTTAGTAAACAAATACGATATTCTCAACATATAAATATACGTACGTATTTGACATTGCTTGTTTTGTTTTCCACGTAAAATCCCTGTATTCGTAGGAAAAAAAACAAGTTTAGTGATGGTTGGAAGACGTATGTGCTTAGATAATTACACTAATATTGTTGGAATGAAGGAGTCATAGCTGCTTGTGAATTTTTTTTTTTATAATTTTTTTGTAGTGTTGAGAGTTGAGAGTTGAGAGTTGAGACTTGAGAGTTTGAATCAGTGTTTTTGGGAGATTCTTGTTGTTAGGTATACATTATTATTGTGACCAAATCAAACAAATTGCACGTAATCAATGGTCATGTCATGTGTATGAGTGTATCACACGTGTGCTATAAAACTATTCAAGTGTTGACTCTTATTATTTTATTTCTTAGTTCTTGTCACATACTCACAGTTTGATTATTTTATTTCAATATGATGTTTGTCCTATTAATTAGGATTATGGATTACTTAAAATAATGACATGATGAAGAAAATTGCAATACAAGTAATATGCTTGAGTGTGTGTACCCCGCTTCAATAACATTTTAGCTATTATATTAGTCTTTTCTTTTGGATGCAAACACAATGGTTCACGTCATTTTTTTGTATAGAAATGTAACCTAAATGCAGTAAGATTGTGATCCGGACAATTATGGGCTGCGGGACTTATCTGGACAAAAACATGGTGCCGACTGCTCATAATTATAGACTTATAGTCTTATACTAATCCTAAATATGTCATTAAAATAATATATGCTAGTTTCTTATTTTAGTCAGAGAAGCTTAGGAGAGCAAGGGAGCAGGGAGCAGGGAGCTGAGCTGAGCTAAAAAAAAAAATTAAAATACGTAATTGGGTCATTATGAATAATAAATTTTGTAATTTCAACATGGATAAAGTGACAGTGAGGCAATCAAATTCAAAAGAAGAAAAATTGGAGCTGCGAACTTTAAATATATATTTTTAATGAAAAAAACATTTGAAACAAGTTTAAAATTTGTTGTAATAATGTAGCAGATATTAAATATGGATATGGTTGGTCAAGTTTAAGCTTTTTTTTTAGTTAATGAAAACATTCAAATGGGCTAGAAAGCACCACAAAAAGCCAAGTCAGTAAGTCACTGAAATTGTTAGAATTTGGATTTGAATACAGTAGAAATTCATGCAATATATTGAATTTTGATTAGTGAATATTTGTTGGTTTGGACTTTTGTCTTCTGCTGATAAGCCAATTTATGGCATGTTGGTGACTAGAATTTCAATCTTAGGCCGATACTGTATGCCTGAACATCTACTCTTACAACCGATAGATATCTTGGATAGAAATTTTTCCACAAATACCGGTAAATGTGCTTGGAGGGACTTGTTCCCCACCGCAAATGAGTGCACACTACTTATACTTAAGTTGAGAGCAAATAGTTGAAGTTGCATCTAATTTAGATTTATATGGTTTAAAGTAATAATATCCATAGTACTATATCAACATTGGGTTTTGATTTTCGGTCCCACATAATAAAATTAATAAACCTTTCTAATATCATAATTAACAAATCATTTGATTCGAATCCCTAAATATACCAGATTAATACATGGATAATTCATGTAAAAAATTGATACGATAATGTTCAAGATCTTCTAAATCAAAAATATAATATATTGCTTGTCATTATATCTTTTATTGAGATTAAAAGATCATAAACTCTGGCACAACATCTCTAAGAGTATCTCCAATGTAAAAATGGTTTGCAGATGAATAATTGTTGACATGGCAACAATGTTAAGAGATTTGCTTCTATGTAACATAAATATGGAATTGATAGACAATCAACTTAAAATTTGGTCTCCAATGCTTCCGTTTAAAACACATTTTGTTTAAATGACGTGTTCAACTTTATTTCCTATTTTCTTTTTTATTTTATTTCCTTACCAAAAATAGATGAAAAATTAATGTCGATTTTAAATGTTTGCCGAGTCAACCTAAAAAAGGGTTGTGCAACAAGCCGTCTGAAAGTGGACGGTCATGTTGACAATATCTATTATTTTTTTTTGCCACGTCAGCTTGATGCTGAATATGTACGGTTACATTGGAGATACAATTATTAACAGAATGTCTATTTATCCTACGTGACATCTATTTTTTTTCACAAGCCATGCTTGCATTGAAGATGCTCTAAGCACAGGTACTGGTGGTGCACCACCTTTTTTATGTTAATAGTTGGGAATTTAAGTTTCACGCTACGTATTTTACAAAAAATATATGAAGAGTTCTCTTCCTGAAATTGTAGGGTAGATATCCGGGCCGTTGGTCATGACAGACCTATTGTAATACTTCAGAAATTGAAAAAAAAAAAAATCATACAGGTTGCTGTTGTAGTTGTATATAAGGTTACAATTTAGATGGCGTCGTCAAATCTTAAGAGAAATCTGTAAATTATCAATTTGGCTGATTCCTCTTGCATGATCTCAACATGATTATTTTAGTAAGATTTGTTTTTGTATAAGATCATGTAAACTAAGTTTAATCTTGTTCAAGAAAACAATAAACACTCTTGTTTTCTAAACATACTTGGCCCACTTACTGCTACAACTTTAGGGTTTTGCTCTTAATATAAAGTTAAGGTACTATGATGCACAGTATTCTTACAATAAATTACACAGATTTAATATTCAATTTCACGTCTCTAACAAATGGACAAACAGTCAATATTTTCTTAAAATATTATTGTCGATCTCTTTTAGATATGAATCTATTTGATTGATAAGAGAACTCACAATGGTATCTAAATTTCAATTCAAACATGGATTTGATTTACATTTCGAGAAATATTTACCATCCGAATAGGAAAAAACCGGATTCTGTCCCCGTCTAAAGAAATGAAATGCCTTTGAAAAAAAAGGCATTTGTATAGAACCTTTTAATAAAGATAGTTCTTTTTTTCAATTCTCTCGTAATGGAATCTATTCTAAACACATATGCTATGGTTCCTTACTTCTCATAGTGTACAAATATCTAAATTTGATAAGTCAACACCGTTAACTATGACTACACAAGTTCATACAACTCTTTAAAGTTCCTAATGGTTCGAAATTTCGAAATCGAAACTTTGATATACCGACTCTATATATATATATATATATATATATATATATAAGAAATTGAACAGTGTAATATGAGAAGAAGTTAAACCTATATAACTGGTATGACCCGTGCGCATGCACCTGAAAGCTGAAAGGTGAAAGGTGAAAGGTGAAAGGTCACTTGATAGAATTGAAAGGTAACCTTATCTGCTGGGGCAGTGGCAGTGGAGGCCCCCCTCAAAATAGCTGGCCAGAGAATACGAGAATATACTTTGTATGACCAATAATCTTCTCTTCATGATTTGCTTGAAACTGGTCAAGAGATACACATTTTTACGGCAAGCTGACAGCTGAATAGGACCCCCACAAAGCCCAAGAACACTTCAACTGGAGATACGTGTCAAGCTTTTAATCTGTTCAAACTTCAAAGTCGAAACAAAACAGAAGAGAATGGAAGTGAAGAGATGATGATGATGTAAAGAGAATGAGATTAACCTCACACTTTGATCAGATCAGCCGCCATCTCTCTGCACACGTGTTAATAAAGACAAAATGGATGAAAGAAAACAATTATCCAATGAAATCCCACCATCCCCAAACCAACCAGCTGGCTCTTTGGTGGGACCTCATTTTCTTTCTCTTCTCTTCTTTTTTTTTTTTTTTTTCTTTTCTTGGCTTGCCTTTGCTTTGGGGTTTGGCCTAATCTCTTCTCTTGTTGCTAATTTTTCCACGTCCAGACAAAATTCCAGCAACCATATAATGGACCCTCTTCCCCTTCTCGCAAAAATTTCAATCTCCTTCCTTTTCTCTTCTTCTCTATTGGCTTTCAAGACAAAAACCATCCTTCAAAATTTCGTCTTTTATAATGGTTTACACGAAGAACCCAGAAGCATCACTGCCTCCAGGGTTCAGGTTCCACCCAACAGATGAGGAACTGATCCTTCATTATCTGAAGAAGAAACTCTCTTCCACTCCTTTCCCTCTTTCCATCATTGCTGATGTTGATATCTACAAGTTTGATCCATGGGACTTACCAGGTTTGTCAATATATCAACTTCTCATTATCTTCTTGTTAAGTGGTTGTGTTTTATGGTGTGTACTAATTAAAGGAGTGTTTTTGTTGTTGTTGTTGTTGTGTTGTGATGATCAGATAAAGCTGCGTTTGGTGAGAAAGAATGGTACTTTTTCAGTCCAAGAGATAGAAAGTACCCAAATGGAGCCAGACCAAACAGAGCAGCTGCATCTGGGTATTGGAAAGCAACTGGCACAGACAAGATCATATTGGCAACAGCAGGAGGTGGTGTTGGTGGTGGTGTTCAAGAGAACATTGGTGTCAAGAAAGCTCTTGTTTTCTACAAAGGAAGACCTCCTAAAGGAATCAAAACCAATTGGATCATGCATGAATATCGCCTCACAGACAACCCCAACAATCTCAACAGGCCAATCAAGCCTAAAGACTCTTCCATGAGGGTCAGTCACCTAAAATATCATTATTTTCCACAAGTGTTTGATGTTTAATTATTAAACTTGTTTTTTGGGTTAATTTCTTCCAGTTAGATGATTGGGTTCTTTGCCGTATCTACCGCAAATTCCATGTCTCTTCTCCAACTTCAAATGCAATAGCAAGTGATCAAGACCAAGAAGAAGAGGAAGAACAATTTGTCCAAGAAACACTTTTACCAATCCTGAAAAGTAGTCCTACTCCAACTCTCAATCCTCAGAAGTCATCTTCTTTCTCCAACTTATTGGATGCTATGGACTACTCAATGTTGAGCAATTTTCTGTCTGACAATCAAATTTATCAAACCGGATTTGAGTCCGCTCCGCTGAACACTACTCCTGGGATTCTAGACCAGCCTGCTGCCTTGTTCAACAATAATGTCACCAACAACATCAACAGCAGTTACAGTAGTAGCAGTTTCATGAATCAAAAGCTCCCTCAATTGAGCTCTGCTTCAGTTCCAAACAACTTGGAGAGCAACAAACTCAAGCGTCCACATTCAAGTATAATAATAGATCATCATCATGAGCACCCATCAAAGAAACAAACCATGAATTCTTGCACTACTACTTTGACTAACAGTAGTACTGATCATCATCATCAATTTGACCCTCATCAGTACAACTTCCTACATCAGTCATTCTTGAATCAGCAGTTACTTTTGAACCCTCATAATCTCAACTTTCAAGGATAGATGAAATCACTTCTAAAGAGTCTAAAAAAAAAAAAAGAAACAAAACAACAACAAAAGCCATTCAAAAAAAAGAAAAGAAAAACCAAACTTGTTGAGATGATCATGAAGATGTGTACAAATTATTTGTATTACTTTTATAATGGTATTATCAAAAAAGAGATACCATTATCAAGTCAAAAAGTTGGTGGAAAAACAAAAGTGCACCAAAGAAGTTGATATGGAATATATCATCATATATGATTTTGTGAAGACTATATATTAATATATAGATTATAAATGTTTTGATTTGGCAGATCAAGTTCATACTCTGTAGATAGTATGTGGTGTGTGAAAATGAATATTATTTATGTCAGAATACTTATCCATTGATACAAATTTACAAGTATCCATTGGCCATTGCAACTCTCAATTATTTGACAATAGTCACAATATTATTAAGAGAATTCACCAGAGTTTTAGTCAAAGCTGATTTTTTAATTTTTTTTTGTCTGGATGTGAATATGTGATTGTTCTTATCTCCTCAAGACAATTATTATTCTTGTGATATCATCATATATTCATATTTGTCTAAATTACTGTACTGTGATATTCTTTGAGCTTGTTTTATATCAGTTCCTTTGAATAATTGTGTCACTAGAAGACAACAATAACATAACATAAGTCAGCATAATTGGTACTCCACAGATGATCAAAAGGAAATAATACAACCTGAGATAATTCAAAGGGAAAATCAGATTAAAGTATTAAACTTTCTCATGCAAAAAATGTCATTTTGCAAGGAAAATGGGATCAGAATGGACATATTTTATTAAAAACAAAGCAATGATTCAATTTAATAAAGTTGAGTTACACCTGGTTGAGGCTTTTTTTTTTCTTTTCTTCTAAATTTGACACTTGACGAGTTAAAAATATATCGAAACCTTCCGAGATTAAACACTCATGCACGTATCATAACAAGGTGATGTCTGCTTACAACACTAAGATGAAAATTTCCTTATACATGTTTCTAAAATCCACATGATCAGACTCGTACTCCACCACCGACGGTAAGGGACGGTGCATGAGTGCAGATGCAAAAGAGAAGTGATACAAGTAAAGCATATTAGTATGGTCCATACCTACAGGTGTAAGTATTTGATTTATTGTATATAATTGCTCAGTATCTTCTTTGTTTATTATTATTATTCTTGTGATTTCTTGTGATCACACAAACAAACAGTTGCACGTGTATTCATGGTGGATCGCACGTGCTCATTGAATTTGTTTAGTGTTAGGTAGAAGCTATAGATAGAGAAGTCATGGCACTAAACAGTAGACAACAGAGCAGTTACATACATATACAGTTGCAAATCTTCAAGTCTCCATTGCATTAAATATAAGTGTAAACATCTGTTCACACGTTGCTACCTATGATGTCTCTCACATTTGTTTTCAGACAAAAGACCTTCCTAGTTTCATCCAAAAATCACATGAGCTTTAGTGCATAATATATAATAAGATTTAGAAAATAAGTGTAGAAATCCATATTTCAAAAGCTTTATTATAATTATGACTTAATAATTCTATTATCTTGTGTAAACCTCGGTGGTCTAACTATAATATATATATTGAAAAAAAGTCTAAAAATATTTAAAATTGCTTTTTACATCGGTATTCAAAATACGGAAAAATATCAATATTTATTTTCTTAAACGGTACTATTTTAAAATGTGACGTGATTAAGTCATTATCATTAAAATAAGTTGAGTTTGAATGGAACTAGGTCCGGTGCTTTTTGTAGACAATGAAAACAAATTTGACCGAACAATATAATATGACGAAGGTGAACAACATGAGGAGGGATTGAGTGTACAAAAGCCACGTATTTGGCTAGAATGAAGCCACATCGATCATAACACAATTTTGTGTGTAAAATCATTCCATTATTATTAATACGAACATTGTACTAATGATAGCTGTCATGACAATGAACTTGGAACACTAAAAATTGATGTGGCACTTGATGAGTTTCAAATTTTGACGAGTCAAGTGTTCAGACTTCAGACTTGCATGTTTCATGTTACTTTTTCTTTCATGCACTCAGATATTTACTGGAATTGCAACAACTGACAAGTCACATTGTTTTATTTTTCCCTCCAACCTGAATAAATGCCATGGACTGAGTATTTTCTATCAGAAAAGCAGGGAATGCCATTGAAGTGAAAGTCAGAAATAGAGAGAACAAATTTTCAAAGGAGTAGGTGATTAATAGACAAATAATTGGACTTTTTATAGGAGGGGCCTTGGCTGCTTATTGGGCTTTTATTGGGTGATTTTGAACCTGAGGGGTCATGGCCAATTACATGAACTAATAATTAATTATACCCAAAACAGTATTGATTAAAAGTACGTTTGGAAGAGATTCTCAATTAAATCTTTTTACGGTAGATCTTTTAGAGGTAGAGTTTTTAAATGAAAGTCATCGGTCGTTTGGTTGTCAATTAAAAAAGAGTTTTTTTAATGATAGAATTACCAAAATACTATAGCAAATATTAAATTATAGAGATTTAGTATTATTAAAAAAACTCCAAAAGATCTACTTGGAAAAGCTTTAAAAAACTCCAAAAGATTTAGACTTAAAACAACTTTTTTAATCATCCAAAAACTATAATGAGTGACAACCAAACGATATAAAAAATTGAAAAGAGCATTTTTAATTAAAAAAATTAAAAAAAAAACTCTTTTAACAGGGAAATACGTTTTTCCAAACGGACACTAAATAGAAAAGCATGTCAACTTTCTTGTATATGATAATGCAAAAGCATCTTAGTGATTAAACAGGAAGGATGGTAGAAACTGCACAATCTATCAAGGAAGAAGCCAAGTGAAGTCTTTAAGATATGACAAATTGAATCATGTTGATGCAGGACAATGATCAATCACAATTGATTTAGGACATTAATGTAGGAGAATTCCAATTCCAAAACGATTTATTTTTTAATGAGCGTTCGAGATTTGATTCCTATTTTAATTAGGCTTGTTTATGATGTTTTTATCTTTCTAGGAAAAAATGTATAGATTGTTTTGAAGAATGTCTTATTCGAGTGGTATTATGATTAGTTTATTATTTAAAATTATCGTATCTTTTGATTTTTATTAATAAAAATGTACCTTTGGAGGAAATTCTTATGGTATAGTTTTCGCTTCTAATGGCGCACAACAAGGTTGTTACTATCACCATAGACGAATTATGTCCAGTATTGAATATATTACATGAGCAAATTGCAGAAGTTGTATGACAATTGGCGACATGGTCCAACGCTAGTGATACAGAATCCTACACCAAAAATCTGCTAGAGGTGGGGAGGAGACAACAATTACAAGATTAATGTAGATATTTCAACATTCAAGGACACCCCAGAATGTTGAAGATATTTCTCTTGAAATAGAAATAGAAATTGTAGGGGGAATTTATTGTGATCTACTCAAAAATGAATTCTCATATTCTTTTAAGATCACAGACGGCTTCATCTTTGAATCTTATTCTCCTTTATCTACTTCATAAGAAATATCTTCAACATTCTGGGTGCACTTGAAATATCCACTTCTTTCTCATGGATCTCAAATTCAAGCTTGAATGAAGGCATCAAGACTCTAACTAGTCCCATGTCTCTTCTCAAACTGTGAACGGCTTTAACCCAAATTGCTTATACAGTATTAGTCAAAAACACAGCAAGTGCATGTTGATAAATGGCTCAATAGAACCTCATTTTCTACACTCTTGATCACCATCCACAAATCCTTTCCCAATTGTATTTGCAATGATAGCTTGACATGAGTCACTACAGACTTCTGCTCTCTCCGCAGCTCCACGTGTGAAAGATAACACTCAAACAGCTCTATTTAACAAAATTCTGGGTAGCACCTTCCTCATTTGCCAACTCCACAACAGCTTTCCACAACCTAACCGAATCATGTATACTTTCCTCAATGCTCAATGCTCTACTTTTATTAACATCATCATGTTCCAATCTGCCTGCCTATAATCACTAATCACTAATCACACCACTAGCAACAACAGCTTTAGCCTGGTCAGAACTCACAACCTTACAGAGGCTCTGCTCTTGCGGTCACATGTTGTTGCTACGAAACTTTCGAATCTCAATCTCTTATTCACCATTGAATTATTTTATGATTAACTACCTGTCAAAATTTTAACCGAATGATGAATCTTCAATGCACCACTGCTGCTAATTAGAAAGATTTGGAAGAGATTTTTAAGGCAGTAATGTCTCTGCAAATACAGAAAACAGTGGATTCCAAATTCAGGACAACCAAGGGCATTTTCTTGCAGGATTAAGGGATGAACCCTGAAAGAATCTTGGCTTAAAAAACTCACTAGAATGTGGTTGCCATGGCAAGAATCAACACTCAACAACACTTTCTAGTAAGCTACTACTGGTTACCATTTCAGAAATACTGCTTACTGGAAATTTCTAACCAGGTTCGGCAAATAGTAAGCGCCTAATATTAGTCAATATAAGAGAAAACACGCTAACAATATTGTAGAACGATTAACAAATGACGCGGAAAATATCATAAGTATCCAATAACTCAGTAGTAGATTTTGATATTGCATCTTATAGATAGGTAAAATTACAGACAATAGATAACCCAGATAAGAAAATAATTAAACAGTATGACTTATTGAGTTCTGATCACACATCAAGATGTTCCACACCAAAACCACACAGTATCCAAAACACTCATTGAGAGAACGAACAGCATTCCTCCCAAGTTATTCGCAAACACAATACAGCTCACAGAAACGGCAACATGGCAATACCGGTACACATTTTTCCTGCATATAAAGCCACCAAAAGGGCCTGATTAGATATTACAATAATTTTGTCAGCTGATTAGATATTTGCCGCAGAGTGAAGAAGTGTTACTGTCCTCAAACTACATTTATCTAAAACTTTATCGATTGAGATTTACGAAATCAGAGTGATTTCAAGTGTATTGTTGCAAATTGAAAGCAAATTGAGACATGTTAAAACATTCAGTTCCTTGCATTATGTTTGTTAGAAACTTACAGTAGGGGACTATCTTCCATTGCTGGTTCTCTCCATTTCCCCATTTCCAGAGAACAACAGTAGTGCCATCATGGACACCGCCATGTTTCTTATTACCGTTGAAAGCATCCATATTCAGGCTAGTATTATTGACCATCCTTATAGCTCTGTAACCTTCACCTGTGTCCTTGCTTTCAGACCATAGTACAGATTCATCAAGAACATCTGGATTGTAAGGTATCAGCTGCACCTGCAGACAAAATTTTATGGTAGAAGTTTAAGTGAGCTTATTATTATTATTGCTATTTTTTATTAAAAGCAAATAAAAAGGAAAAGGCTATCATGATTCATGAGGGTTCTATCTAACAATGCCCCATACTTTTCCATTTATGACATGAATGAAAGGCAGAATCCAGATCGACATGAAGAGTAAAATCTCTTTAGTGTAAAAACCAAAATGTAAGATTTGTAACTAAAACGTATATTCTCTTCTGGTCACATGATGTAGCACTAAAAGTGAACGCAAAGTTGTTCCTCGAATGAACATTAAGTTTTAAAGCTCAATCCGACTACATAATCGTGGCATTGAATAGGGATACAGTTTGTACATAAGGTTCACAGAGTGCTCTTATATGCAAGTTCTGTGCCCGTGCATAATACAATATGCTTTGAGAATGCATATGCTGCAGCACTTCGGAAATGCCAATTTTTTCTATTCTTGGCAGTAATAGGCCACTAGGACTATATGCACAAAGGGCAGAGGTAAGCAATGTCAAAATGCCAATATATATATAAGAGACTTCTCACCTACAAACCCCCTGATATAAGGTTATGTACAAACTCATTTTTCATCTCTTGGATCAAAATCCAAGGGCTGTTATGTATTCTCTCTTGTGGCCCACCACATACATAACAGCCCTTAGATTTTGATCCAAGAGATTAAATTGGGTTTGTACATAATCTTATATTAGGGGGTTTTGTAGGTGATTAAGGTTAGGAAAAATGGAAGATAAAGAAAAGCCTCAATTGAGATGGAGATGACCAACATTCAACCTCCTTTCAGGACATTCCCACCTCCCTAATATGCTGGGATCGTTGCCTATAGATGACCAATTGCATGCATTATATGCTTTCATACAACAATTCTTTATATTCTTATAACTCAATTGTATAGTATCACATCGCTCCCCTATGTACATGATGAGTTGCAAGTTGCAACTGCCAAAAGTTATAGTAGAATGCTTACTTATGTTTTGATGTTATAAATATGAATCTCTATCATGAGTCGGTAAAGAATAATTCTATACATCATAATTTGCAGATTGTTATTATTATCACTTATATTGAAATATCAAACTCATGAAGCAACTTGAAATCCAGTTGAGATCCATCAAAGCAAGAATGTGTAACAATTTCAAAAAGCGAGAAGAGAAATCTTACAGGATGAGTGTCTCCAATGGAGTGCTTAATGGCCTGCCCAGTAGCTTTATTAACCAGAGAAAAGGAAGGGAAGCCCACTGTATCTTTCACTCTAGTGCTAAACTTCTCATCTTTGTACCAATGCTACAACATCATCATTCATCAACAACCAAACCAACAACAAGAAACAACACAACCAGAAAAATAAATCAGCCAGATTAAACCAGTTAAATTACTATAAAACACAATGGAGCAAAAAGTAAACCAGTGAGTGATATATCACCTATATTAATTTTATCTATGTGCAAACTATCCTGATAAAATTGTCCAGAACACACAAATAAAACTATAGATCAAACAGATCAAAAGCAACCCCAATAAGCAATCAGATTATCCCAGGAAATAAAAAATGAGCTGATTAATGATGAGAGTAGATACCTGGAAGTCATCTGATGGGTCAGATCGAGCAAGAACCACTTTGTTCTCTCTAATGGTGAGTGAGAAATTGGGTTCAGCTTTGCAGCAGACCTTGACAGTAGGTTTGTTGGAGAGATAAGAGGCAGAGCTTGAGTGTTGGTGCACAACAGATGGCAGATGGGGCTTAGAAGAATGGTGGGAATTCTCTTCTTCATGGCTAACTTGCGGTGGTGGTGGTTGGTAATTGATTTCCGGCTGATCACTCCCGTGATGCACGTGGGTCACATGTGGTGGTGGTGGTGCTGGGGCGTGGGCGTTTTCAGTTTCTTGATAATACTGCGGCTGCGGCGGTGGTGGTGCTGAGAATTCAACTTGATGATGGTGCGGACGCTGTGGTGGTGGTGGGTCGTCAAATTTATCTTCTCTGTTGTAGGAGGGCGGCTGTTGGGCAAAGGGAGGTGGTGGGGCGTCAAATTCATTTTGTCTGTGATGGGGAGGTGGTGGCCCGTCAAATTCATTTTGTCTGCGATGGGGAGGTGGTGGCGCGTCAAATTCATTTTGTCTGTGATGGGGAGGTGGTGGCCCGTCAAATTCATTTTGTCTGCGATGGGGAGGTGGTGGCGCGTCAAATTCATTTTGTCTGTGATGGGGAGGTGGTGGCCCGTCAAATTCATTTTGTCTGCGATGGGGAGGTGGTGGCGCGTCAAATTCATTTTGTTTGCCATGGGGAGGTGGTGGCGCGTCAAATTCATTTTGTCTGTGATGGGGAGGTGGTGGGGCGTCAAATTCATTTTGTCTGTGATGGGGAGGTGGTGGGGCGCCGCCTAGTGGCGGAGGGTAGTGCGGTGGTCTTTCTTCATCGTCTTGATCGTTTCTTTGGTGAGAGTGGTGCCCATGAGGATGCTCCATTTTTGATCTTCTTCAACTCTGCAACTCTTTTTTTCTTGTTTTTCAGTGTTGGAAGAATGAAGATCATATATCTCATATATATATATATATATAATCAGGAATTGGGATTAGTGATAGAGTGACATCTGTAATCAACTAATCATGATGGTGATTGATGGTCAAGATTTATTTATATCATTTATTCACTTTCCTTATTTTTTATTAATTCAATCCAAATATATAGCAAATGAACATTCAATCCAAATGATATTTCAAAAAAATAAAAAATTCAATCCAAATTATATGATATATAGCAAGTGAAAATTCAATCCAAATCACATGGCATCAAGTGATGTGGTAAATGATGTCATGATCAAGTTAAATCATTTGGGATGTTATCCGTATTGTTTCGATACTATTTTTATTTTTTGGTTATTATAGAGTTTTATATGTATTGTATTATAATTATTATTTAATGTTAAGTTGTTTAAAAAATTTATCCAAATACAGTTATATTTAATTATTATATGCGATACTTTTTCCCTCCCCACCATGACGAATCCAATCAAGGGCGGTCATGGGTTATAGCCTAGAAAATAAATAAATAAATATATATATATATATATATATATTTATATATATATATATATATATATATATATATATATATATATATATATATATATAGTCATTTTCTTGTTACTGCACACAAATAGAATTATATAAAGATATTGAATGTGAACCATTCATTTATAAAAAAGTTTTGACAGGTACATACATACCAAGTCAAAATATATAAAATGAATGACTCACATTCAATTTTCTTATATAATTCTATCGGTGCGCACTTTAGGGAAAATTATTGTATATATAAAAAATTCCAAGTTAGTTTAACATACAAAACCTTTTCTACAAGTTTATTTCTTCGAAAGAAAATTGTAAAACTTCATATAAAATTAGTTTATCTTTTTCTAATTAGAAAATTATAGGTAATTACACGATAAAAATCTGAAAAAGGTGTCCAAAAGTGTAACTTATTTCATTTATTTATACTAACTTAAAATCAAAAGATATTAAAAATTACATTATTTAAAATATGTAATTTTATGTTTTTTTTACATATAATATTCCCTAAATTTTATTTCAGTTGTTTGATTACACAATTAAGATTCACTTCATTTTGTTCCAATTGTTAGATTAAATAATTTGACATAATCATTGTGGTAGCCAAAAATGGCCCTTGGGCTCTTATGCTTGAAGCCCAATAAAAATCGTTTAGGGCTTGGATCAAGACTCAAGTATTCCGGGTCGACCCACTGTTGACTTGTTCTTTACAGTTTACAACCGCTGTTATCAAATTTGAATTTGATAAAGATCACGATATGATCGTGATCGGGATCTTAGGAAGAGAAACGGGGGATCATGATTTTAAGGGATATCCACAATGAAAAACTGTTGGGAGCCCCTCCCACCTCTATAAATAAGACGAGACTCTCCAACAGAAAGCTCTCTGAAAAAAACAATCATCATCACACGCTGTCAAGCTAGCCGAAACCCTGCCGGAATCATTCCTCCGATCACTGAAATTTGTTATCTTGTCTCACTTCATCTTTAACGCTCAGCCCAAGCTAATCTAAGGCCAAAATATAAACCCCCATGTCATCATTTCTTCTGTTTCTGTTCGATTTTCATCTTTTTTGCAGGAATCTCCTTGGAGAAGACGATTCAATGAGTCGACCGAACCGATAGGCTGTGTGGGCCTACCAAAATCTGATCCAACCCACTAACTGTCGAACGACCATCTACAGTTTGGCGCCCACCGTGGGGCCCACTACAGCTTAAAAACCAAATCAGTCGAATCGCTTGAGACGTTCTCAACATGTCTGCAGAGGGAAATGTTCCTACCATCGAAGAACAGATCACAACTCTGACTACCCAGATGACTGCGAACGCCGAACGACTGCGGGTGTTGGAGGCAGAGAATGTTGCAGTCCGACTCGCAACGCTGAATTGCGAGCCATCATTGATGGAGTACCTAACAACGTAACCCCAGTTCCTCCAATCCCAGTGCTCAACGTGGAGCAGAACGCAGACGTAGATAACCCCTCAGCTTTGGGGAATAACAATCCAGGCTCAAGCCATAACTAGACACAAACAACATGCGCTGAGGCAATCCAACCTGATTCACAAACCCAACAAGGAGTGCCACCAGCGCTAGTCCCAAACATCGAGCAGCGTCAGGAGAACGTGTTAAAAACCCCCGTATCGCTGCAGTCGACACCAAACTTGGTAACCGGAGATTCTGGATTACATTTGTTTGTTGACCCTGATCTCTCTCGCATGTTTGCAGAAATGGAGGCTCTTATTCATAGGATCCCGGGAGTACCAACCCCTATAAAGAAAAGTACCGAGAATAGCTTCGCAGCTTCACCGTTTGTCGACGCAATCGTATTAGTGGAAATGCCCCGGAGGTTCAACTTTCCCAACATGAAACAGTTCGAGGGAACAACAGATCCAGACGAACACATAGCGCAATACAAGCAGCGCATGTTCACTGCAGCAATCCCACGTGACCTCAGAGAAGCATGCATGTGCAAGGCGTTCGGATCCAGTCTTGGTGGTCCAGCCTTGCAATGGTATACAAACTTACCTAATAATTCAATTTCCTATTTTGCGCAGTTAACAGATACATTCGTGGAGCAATTTGCAAGCAGCAGAAAACTGGAAAAATAGTCGGACGACCTGTACACAATTGCCCAGCGAAGCGGGGAAAACCTGAGAGCTTACGTCGGACGATTCAACAGAGAAAAGGTGCAGATCCCGAATTGCAACCAGTCGACAGCCATTTCGACCTTCAGAAAAGGATTACGGTTCGATTCAGACCTGTACAAGGAGCTAACCAAGTACCCATACAAGACAATGGAAGACGTGTTAGCGAAAGCATGGGCACAGATTAAATGGGAGGAGGATGAGGCGAACTACGTTGCTAAATAAAACAACCTCATTAGGCGCAACGATAGAGTCGACCGAAGATCAAACGATAGAAGAATCGAACCTTATCCAACAGGGAATCGACGCAACAATTCCCGCTATAATGGGAACGACAGCGGAAGATCACATGACCAGAACCCTCCTAGAACAGGTCGAACACGAGCCCCAATCCCAGAATACAACCTCTGTATAGAACCAGTCGACCTAGTAGCAGTAATGAAAGAAATGGGAAGAACGGTCAAATGGCCAAGAAAGATGAATGCACCACCAGAACATCGAGACCCCCGTTTTCGATGTGAATTCCATGGAGACCACGGACACCGAACAGAAGGTTATGTTGCCCTGAAGCTTGAAGTAGCAGAATTATTAAAAAGAGGGCACTTACTAGAGTATCTAACCGATAAAGGAAAACAAATTGTCGCTCGACGAGAGGAAAAGCAACAGACAAACATAGAAGATGGACCACCAGTACCACCTCAACAAGAACGAATTATTAATTACATAGCAAGCGGCTCAGAGGTTAGCGGAGTAAGTTATTCATCTGCAAAAAGACACACTCGACAGGTATCAAACTCAGAAATTCAGCCAGGCAGGAACCGTTCAAACGATATCGACGAAACTGTCACGTTCAAGTCGACAGATAAATCAGATTTGTTTTCTCCTCACCATGACGCTTTAGTTATTTCATTACACATTGCTAATTGCCTAACTAAAAGAATTTTGATTGATAATGGTAGCTCCTGCAATATTTTATTTAACTCGGCTCTCAGAGAAATGCAGGTCGAGGAGTCCAAAATCAGTCGCCGGACGACAGTCCTGACAGGATTCAGCGGCTAACAAAAGTCAACACTCGGAGAAATCGTACTACCAGTCTATGCAGAAGGAGTGAATTTATATATCAACTTTTTAGTAATTGACTGCCAGTCTCCATACAATGCTGATCTTGGGAAGACCTTAGATCCACGAAATGAAAGCAGTCCCGTCAACTTACCATCAGATGATTAAATTCCCAACTAAATGGGGAGCGCGTGAGATTAAAGGTGAATAGCGTGCAGCCAGGGAATGCTATCAAAACGCAATGAAAAAAAGAAAGGAGCGATTATAGCAACTACAGGAAACAATGGTCGAGTCGACATATAATGAGCCAAATGTTGAAGATCTTGACGAAGTGTCGATCGACCCAGACGAACCAGAGCATAAAATAAGAATTGGATCGAGATTGCCAGAAGAATCACGAGAACAATTAATCAATTTCCTTAAAGAACGTCGAAAAAGCTTCGCTTGGTCCCATTCGGATATGATTGGAATCGACCATGACGTTATCGTTCATCAGCTACAGGTCGATCCTAACCACCAGCCAGTAAAGCAGAAGAGAAGAAAATTCACCCCAGAACGAAACAAAGTCATAAATGAAGAAATCCAAAAGCTGATCGATGTCGGATCAGTCAAAGAGGTGAAATATCCTAATTGGCTAGCAAATGTCGTGGTCGTAAGAAAGAAGAACGGAAAATGGCGAGTATGCATCGACTTCACAGACCTCAACAAGGCATGTCCCAAAGATCCATTCCCATTGCCTCACATTGATATGCTGGTCGACGCGACAGCGGGACATGAACTGTTTAGTTTCATGGACGCCTACTCAGGCTACAACCAGATTCTGATACACCCGAGCGACCAAGAAAAAACTGCGTTCATCACCGAAAGAGGTATTTTTTGTTATAAAGTTATGTCATTCGGCTTGAAAAATGCAGGTGCGAAATATCAGAGATTGGTCAACAAGATGTTTGCAGAAATGCTTGGGTCAACCATGGAAGTTTATATCGACGACATGCTGGTGAAATCACTCGTCGCTCGACAACATATCGAACACTTGAAACATTCGTTCGACATACTCGACAAAGACGGTATGAAACTCAACCCTACGAAATGTTCTTTTGACGTTTCTTCTGGCAAATTTCTAGGTTATCTGGTGACTCAGAGAGGAATCGAAGCCAATCCAGACCAGATTCGGTCCATTAAAGCAATCGAATCACCAAAATGTGTTAAGGATGTACAGAAACTCACAGGTCGAGTAGCAGCTCTCAACAGATTTATTTCTAAGTCATCCGAACGATGCCAACCATTCTTCAACATCCTTAAGAAAAACAAGTCGTTCGAATGGAATGAAGATTGCGAGGAGGCGCTACAAGATCTTAAACGATATCTGACTTCACCTTCTCTGCTGTCAAAACCGGAAGAAAATGAAACCTTATACATGTACCTAGCAGTGTCTGACACAACTGTTAGTACGGTATTGGTAAGAGAGGAAGAGGGTTCACAACACCCAGTATATTACGTAAGCAAGTCCCTACTCGTCGCAGAAACCAGATACAGCAAATTGGAGAAACTGTCATTGGCACTTGTTACAGCCGTAAAAAAGCTACGGCCATACTTTCAGTGTCATCCGATCTTGGTACGTACGTCTTACCCACTTAAAAATATATTACATAAACCCGAACTTTCAGGTCGATTGACAAAATGGGCGGTCGAACTCAGCGAACACGAAATCTCTTTCCAGCCGCGAACGACGATGAAATCTCAGGTATTCACCGATTTCATAGCAGATTTTACTCCTAACGAAAAAATGCAGGCTGAACAGGAGCTTATGATCCTCGAAGAAAACACAACCAGAGGAGAATGGACGTTGTCGGTCGACGGGTCCAGTAACATCAAGGGAAGCGGACTTGGTATTGTGCTACAATCCCCCCATGGGGAAAAACTTGAACAATCAGTCCACTGCAATTTTCGTGCGACAAACAACGAGGCAGAATATGAGGCACTGTTGGCTGGACTAAGCCTTGCTAGAAGCCTTGAAATCAAAAATATCAAAGTCCTCAGTGACTCACAACTTGTTGTTCGACAAATGAACGGCACGTACGACGCTAAGGACAAAAGAATGGCAGCATATTTGGCTAAGGCAAAACAATTGGAATCGACATTCGATCAATTCTCCATACTGCAGATACCAAGAACAGAAAATGTTCGAGCAGACGCGCTCGCCAACTTAGGGTCGACTACAACAAACGACGGTCCTAAGACTATACCCATCGTACATATACTTGCACCAGCGATACTCGAGGAAGAAAATGTATCGCCAATCGACGATGGTTCAAATTGGATGGACCCGATAGTGAATTATTTACAGACAAACTTGCTACCAGACGACAGATCTGAAGCCAGAAGAATCAGAGCTAAATCAGCCAAATTCTGCATGCTATACGGTAAACTCTATAAAAAGTCCTTTACAGGTCCATATATGCGATGTGTATCACCTTCAGAAGCGTACGACGTACTAAAGAGCCTTCACTATGAAGAATGTGGAAATCACTCCGGTCCTAGAAGTTTGTCGAATAGAGCAATCACAGCTGGCTATTACTGGCCAACAATGCGATCCGATTCCCAGAAACATGTTAAATACTGCGAAAAATGTCAACGATTCGCCCAAGTGTCCCACCTTCCACCAGATACGCTAAACTCGATTTCGGCTCCTTGGCCATTCATGAAATGGGGAATGGATATTGTAGGAAAACTCCCAGCAGCACCAGGAGGAGTCGTTTGCATGCTCGTCCTGACAGACTACTTCTTAAAATGGGTCGAAGCAGGAGCCTTTCAACACATAAGGGATATAGAGGTACGCAATTTCGTATGGAAACAAATAATTTACAGGTTTGGAATCCCGAAAGAAATCGTGACCGACAATGGGTCCCAATTTATCTCCTTCGACTTCAAAAATTTTTACGACAAGTATGGAATCAAATTGAGCTTCTCAACCCCACGCTACCCGTAAGCAAATGGCCAAGCCGAGTCGACAAACAAAACTATATTAAACATATTGAAAAAGCGACTCGAGACAGAAAAAAGCCAATGGGCCGACAAACTTCCAGAGATCCTATGGTCATACAGAACGACTCCACGTCGTTCAACAGGAGAAACACCGTTTTCACTCGTATACGGTTCAGAAGCAGTCATCCCAATCGAAACCCAGCTACTAACAGCCCGATGCGAGAGCCCCTGTGAAGGACAGAATAATCTAGAACTCCGATACGAATTGGATCACCTCGACGAGCGTCGTGAACGGGCGGCTTTACAAATCCAAGCCTATCAACGACAAGTCGCTCGACATTATAATAAAAGCGTCAAAATCAAAATGTTCAAAATCGGCGACTGGGTACTGCGAAGGGTTTTTCAAAATACAAGAGAACTGGAAGCAGGAAAGCTGGGTCCAACATGGGAGGGGCCATATGAAATAACATACATAAAAGGTCGAGGCGCCTACAAAATCAGAGGCCTAGACGGTCGGGAAGTACACAACAGCTGGAATGCTCTATATCTAAAACAGTACCACTTCTAATACTCTATTACTATTTCTTTTCAATAATATTTATTTATTTTTATCGAATCATCAACTGACGTCGATCTACAAGGGCAATGATGACGCACTAGTTGCAACTAAGTGCAAACCTGAGCTCACTAATAACAATTTTGCAAAGGTATTTGTTACCTAATACTTGAAGTTGTCGATTGGCAAGCTATTGCATACCCATTACAGATTTTATTAATGAGATCCTGCATTCAAGGAGAAACGATTCGACATCTGCTCTTCGACACAGTTGATCCTGCATTCAAGGAGGAATGTTTCGACATCTTCACTTCGACACAGTGGCAAACTCCAAACTTGCTACAACTTCACGTATTCCTACTACTAGAAGTTGGGGGAATAATGGTGACTACATCAAATAATTGTAGTAAATTATCGACTACAATTTCATAAAAACGCTTGTATGCGATATTGTTCTACAAGTCGTATCGACTGGATTTTTATAAAACGCATGTACGCGATACTATTGTAATAGTCGTGTCGACTAAGATAAAACGCTTGTACGCGATGTTGTTGTAATAGTCGCATCGACTGAATATTTATAAAACGCATGTACTGCGATATTATTGTAATAGTCGTGTCGACTAAGATAAAACTCTTGTACGCGATGTTGTTGTAATAGTCGCATCAACTGAATATTTATAAAACGCATGTACACGATATTATTGTAATAGTCGTGTCGACTAAGATAAAACGCATGTACGCGATATCGTTGTAATAGTCGCATCGACTGAATATTTATAAAACGCATGTACGCGATATTATTGTAATAGTCGTGTCGACTAAGCTAAAACGCTTGTACGCGATATTGTTGTAATAGTCGTATAGACTGAATTTTTATAAAACGCATGTACGCGATATTATTGTAATAGTCGTGTCGACTAAAATTCTATGAAACGCTTGAACGCGATACTATTGTAATAGTCGTATCGACTGAAATTCTACAAACGCGTACACAAATGTTAACAGTCGAATTGATCTTGAATACCCAAACAAGAGTAATTTTCGACCCAGTCGAACAATGCAACTCAAAAAGTCGAAAGTCATATGAATGAATAACGCAAATGCAGAAATAATAGAATTTATAAATCACGAAATAAGTCCCATCAGACAAATCGTTTTAACAACATAAAATACTTTTACTACATAGAAATATTTCAAAGATTGGCTTGGTCTTGGGTAGGATCTTGAGTCGACTGAACAGGATCAACGACATCCAATAGAGGAAGAGAGTCGACAGCAGTAGCATCTTTGGGGCCGACGTCAGGTCTATCATGCCCATCACCAGGTGACTTCTCGGCCTCAAAACGTTCGGCTTCTTCCCAGTCTGTAATTTCAGCTTGGGGATCCCACTTTGTATGCTCCCCAGCCAAATATTGCCTAAAGAGGTCGACTCTGGCAGCACACATAGCCTTTACCGAGATATTCGTGAGC
The DNA here is from genome assembly GCA_033220585.1 of Dipteronia sinensis. Taxonomy (NCBI): domain Eukaryota; kingdom Viridiplantae; phylum Streptophyta; class Magnoliopsida; order Sapindales; family Sapindaceae; genus Dipteronia; species Dipteronia sinensis. The sequence continues at coordinate 16,908,590 of CM065642.1, forward strand.
AGTTCATTAAGTTCCACTATTTGCCGATCTCTCTCGGCGATAATTACATCAGCGTTGGCAAGTCTTTGATCTCTATCGACAATTTCGTTCTTGGACTTGGCCAACTCCGCGTCTAAAGTGTTAGCTTTTTCTTCGACCAATTCTTTCTCTCTGATGGTCGACTCGAGATCCCGCTTAAGACTATCTTTCTACTTCTGTAGATCAGAGTATTTCTTCCGGCTTGACAAATGTCTGTTCTTCAGAGCCAGCTGCATCTGGAAAGCCTACATATAAAAATATTTTTAGCAGGAATCGCACGACAAATCTAGAAACATTAGAGAATTAATACCTGAAAAGTAGAAATAAGGCTTGCATCCATCATCCCCTCCGTCGTCTTTCCTTTCAAAAGATCTCCATCTATCGAGAACAACAAGTCGTTCGACTTCTTCAAAAAACTATCAGACTCTTTGAAAACAGATACTTCCTTCGGAAATGTGACCGAAGTTAAATCTTTACTTTTAACTACTTCGGTAGAAACACCTTTCGACCCACCTTCGGTCGACTTCCACTTGCCTTTCTCTTCAGCGGTCTTCCTTCTCTTGGGTGGCCTTAAAGGGTCCGTCTCCGGGGAGGACTCCAAAGGTTGTTCGACGACAGGAACGATCGACTTGTCTTTTGATGCTGCCTCGACATTCTTCTTCGCAAGAGCAGCAGCTCTTCTCTTTGCCATAGCTTCCCTCTGTCTCTTCAAAGCCTCTTCTGGATTAGGCATGGTGAATTTCATGCTTGATAATGAATTGGCCGCGAAACGACGTTCAGCATCAGTTACGAGAGTCAGAAATTGCGTACCACAAAGAATCTCAATTCCTTTCCTAATCATTACGAACGACACTAAGTCTTTCATTAAGGATAAGGAGTTCGGGGCACATTCCATGTTGAATGAATCCAAATAGTACTAGGCCTAAGGTTACCTTCGGCCATCAACACTCTCCAACTCCTCTTCTCAGCAGGAATTGCTAACACTCTTTGCGTACGATTAACGGCATCGTCACACCTAGGTTTACTCTCTGCATTTATCAACTCTACAAGGATAAAAAATTGTCAAAACTTAGTAATCGCTAAGAGATCTAAACGACTAAACGACCACACTAGGATCGACACTCACCATAACGATTCCATACTCTCCGGTAGGCGTACATCTCATTCCCAAAGGGACCATCGATCAATATAACCTTTGCAAAAAAGAATGTGTCTTTCCATCTACGGTCGTTTGTTGTGAGATCTGTTATAATTGGCTTCGCATTCGACCTCAATATCAGTGAATAACGACCCTTTTCATGGATATGTTCCTTTAGATAATAATTATGTAAAAGCGAACTTATCCCAAAAGGTAAATTATATTTCTCTCGCAAAACGGAAAGACTGATGAGTATTCTCCAACTGTTGGGCATCAACTGGCCAGGAGCTATGTCATAGTACACCAATAGACGTCGAGCCAATAAGGAACAGGAAACCTGAATCCTTGACGAAGATTGTACTCGTAAAAGCAGGTCCAACCAGGGATGTCCCAGTCTGCACGTTCATGTTCTTTTGGAGCACGTAGAACGACACTCTCTGGAATCTCATAGAGCGTTCTTATACCATCCATATCAGCTTCAGTAAGTATGCTTCCCGGATTATCACCAGCCAAAATGCCAAAGCGGTCTACCAGAACATGATGGCTCATCAACATCTATGTACTCTGGAGACTTATCCCTTTGCACAACTGCGCATACAGCACCAGATTCTAATATCCTGGACTAATCTATCACTATTTCTGTTGGCTTTGCTACTGTTATTTGATGAACCGACATCTAACGAGCCGACATCGATACCTCCAACATCATCCTTTGAACTAAGATCCGTCCAGGTAAAGGATGGTTCTGAGGTTGAAGAGTCGTTCGACATATCTCCAAGAATTAAAAAAAAACAGCTGATAAATACAGTAAACTCAAGTCAGTTTTACTAACTAAATCTGAGATCAGAACCTAAGATTTAGAGATCAGAACCTAGGGTCTCTAAACAGTAAATCTGGGAATTTCGTGGCTCTACTACGACTTGTCGATCGACCAGAAAATCATTGTTAAGATATCTACGATAAATACATATCGAAATTCAAACACAGAATACAGATGAATTTCGAAACTAAAAGTAGAAGAGCAAAAGAAAAAACGCACAGCGCACAGAACATTTCTGGGATTATATACAAAACAACATTAGGTGTGTGCACTAAAGGTGAAAGAAAAAAGAAAATCGGAAATCGGAAATCGTTACTCACCTTGGAAGGATTAAAAAAAACAAACGATGATGATCTTGACTGAAAAAACTGACTGGCCAAGACAACGATCTGATCGGAAATCGCCTTCGAACAAAGCTTTGAACTATCGAAGAAAAACTTCTGTTTTTTGAGAATACGAAACGATGAAGCAGAGAAGAGGAATAGTGCATTTAAATAACTAGATTTTTTAACCCAAGAATTTAACCTAACACCACGTGTCGTTATCATGATGGTGAACGGTTAACCAGGGTAAACAAAGTTGAGTTTTGAAATTTAACCTGTCTCGATAAGTGAGCCTAAAAGTCATAAGTTAGCGCCAAAATTTCCACCACGTCAGCCCTAGGAGATGCAATATCGTTTCATCTTCTCCATGATCTAGAAGCAGTCGATCTCTTATGAACATGTCCATCGACGTACGATTGAACACGTCTCGTCGAACGACATTCGGTCGAGTGTGAGTTCGACCTGAATAATAAAATACTCTCTAAAGTCAGGTTACTACTTCAGAGAGTGGGGTACAAACTGTGGTAGCCAAAAATGGCCCTTGGGCTCTTATGCTTGAAGCCCAATAAAAATCGTTTAGGGCTTGGATCAAGACCCAAGTATTCCGGGTCGACCCACTGTTGACTTGTTCTTTACAGTTTACAACCGCTGTTATCAAATTTGAATTTGATAAAGATCACGATATGATCGTGATCGGGATCTTAGGAAGAGAAACGGGGAGATCATGATTTTAAGGGATATCCACAATGAAAAACTGTTGGGAGCCCCTCCCACCTCTATAAATAAGACGAGACTCTCCAACAGAAAGCTCTCTGAAAAAACAATCATCATCACACGCTGTCAAGCTAGCCGAAACCCTGTCGGAATCATTCCTCCGATCACTGAAATTTGTTATCTTGTCTCACTTCATCTTTAACACTCAGCCCAAGCTAATCTAAGGCCAAAATATAAACCCCCATGTCATCATTTCTTCTGTTTCTGTTCGATTTTCATCTTTTTTGCAGGAATCTCCTTGGAGAAGACGATTCCACGAGTCGACCGAGCCGATAGGCTGTATGGGCCTACCAAAATCTGATCCAACCCACTAACTGTCGAACGACCATCTACAATCATTACTAGTAAATTTGAATAACTTATAAATTCATATATAACATGATATATATATATATATATATATATTAGTATTTTAACTATTTTTTATCAAAATTTAGTAAAATATAAATATTTTTTGTTATTCAAAGTAAGTTGTAAAATACACATAATATTATTGTTTCTAACATTATAGAATTAAGTTATTTGTAAGTTTGAATAAATAATGTTCATACATAAATTTTACAATGTATTTCATATTCTTAAGTAGTCCATTATTGAATTGGTGTATCTCATTATTAAAGAATTAAACAAATACTTTCATCAAAAATATTCATATAAAAAGTTTTTTATTCTTAATCTAATCAAGACTAACATGTCTTGGATGGATTTTATTATATCAGTGTGTGCTAATGAGGAAAATTACAAAAGTTTTCTCCGCAATCCACGCTGAATTTAATAAATTTAGTATGAGTGTTTGTAAGCCATTAATTGAGTATTATAAATTTATAATATATATGTTTACTAAACAAAAGTATATAAACCCAATGATTGATAACTAAGGAATTGACTTTACAATATTAGAATGTATAGAGGAATAATCAAACAAAAAAATGTATAGAGGAAAATATAAATATATAAATATATACTTATATTTATACAATTTAGCCCCGTCAATAAATATTTCATATGTCCACCCTTGCCTCCAAGTCGGTACAATTTTATCTAAACTAAAGAGTTGTACCTGATACATCACTGCTAGGGGCAGAACTTAATAAATGGCCGGCCTTGAATTTTTTTTTTAATATTATTCTATTAATCAGAATCACCTCACCTCTCACCTGAGTCACCTCTCAACATCTCACCTCTCACATGTTCCAACAACTGCCAACTCTCTCTCTCTCAAGTCCAAAGTCCCGATTCTTTCTCTCCATAATTAATAATTATTTATCTCTCTAAATTTTTAATTACAAAATTGAATATACAAAACACTAATGCCAGACAATCCAAAAAATTAGATCAAAAATCAATCTAAATGATGTAGGCAAGTACTTGTGGCAATAACAACTCAATTGCCATATCATTTGGATTGAATTTTTGATTAATTATTTGGATTATATAGGATTGCTCTTAATCTATTATTTATATTCCGTATTTTTAATTCAAACATTTTTCTTAGTTAAAATTTAATTTTCTAATTAACAAGCTAGGGTCTTGGATTTGTTAGTCACAATTATAAGTTAGTGCTTTGTTATTTTTTTTTAATGGATTTATTTTCCGAACTACAATTTATTATTTCTAGTGTTATAATATAATTTATAAAGTATCATTTATTTTAACCAAATTGTTTGATAATGTTATGTTACAATGTCAAATAAATATACATCAAAACCAAAAAAAAAACTATGGTTTCATATTTTGGAAAAAAAATTAATAATAATCAATTATCGAATGAGTGGATCAAGCTTTATTTCTATAATTATCACTTCATTCTGTTCCAATTGTAACAATTTGACCTAATCATAATAGTAAATTTGAATAACTCGTAAAATCCATTTATAACATGATATATTTATATATATATATATTAGTATTTTAACTATTTTTTATCAAAATTTAGTAAAACATAAATATTTTGTTGTTGTTCAAAGTAAGTTGTAAAAATACACATAATATTATTGTTTCTAGCATTATAAAATTAAGTTATTTGTAAGTTTAAATAATTAATGTTCATACATAAATTTTCCAATGTATTTCATATTCTTAAGTAGTCCAGTATTGAATTGGTGTATCTCATTATTAAAGAATTAAACAAATACTTTCATCAAAAATATTCATATAAAAAGTTTTTTATTCTTAATCTAATCAAGACTTACATGTCTTGATGGATTTTATTATATCAGTGTGTACTAATGAGGAAAATTACAAAAGTTTTCTCTACAATCCACGCTGAATTTAATAAATTTAGTATGAGTGTTTGTAAGACATTAATTGAGTATTATAAATTTATAATATATATGTTTACTACACAAAAGTATATAAATCCAATGATTGATTAATCCTAATTCCTTAGTTTTTTTTTCAAAAAAAAAAACTAAGGAATTGACTTTACAATATTAGAATGTATAGAGGAATAATCAAACAAAAAAAATGTATAGAGGAATATATATATATATATATATATATATATATATATTATATTTATACAATTTAGCACAGTCAATAAATATTTCATGGGTCCACCTCTTGCCTCCAAGTCGATCCTAATTTTATCTATACTAAAGAGTTGTACCTGATACATCATTACGAGGGGCAAGATCTTAATAGATGGCCGACCTTGAAACAAAAAATTAATATTATTCTATTAATCAGAATCACCTCACCTCCCACCTGAGACACCTCTCAGCATCTCACCTTTCACATGTTCCAACAACCGCCAACTCTCTCTCTCTCTCTCTCTGAAGTCCAAAGTCCTGATTCTTTCTCTCCAGAATTAATAATTATTTATCTCTCTAAATTTTTAATTACAAAATTGAATATAAAAAACGACAATCCAAAAAATTAGATCAAAAATCAATCTAAATGATGTGGCAAGTACTTGTGGTAATAACAACTCAATTGCCATATCATTTGGATTGAATTTTTGATTAATTATTTGGATTATATAGGATTGCTCTTAATCTATTATTCATATTCAGTATTTTTAATTCAAACATTTTTCTTAATTAAAATTTATTTTTCTAATTAACAAGCTAGGGTCTTGGATTTGTTAGTCACAATTATAAGTTAGTGTTTTGTTATTTTTTTTAATGGATTTATTTTCCAACTATAATTTATTATTTCTAGTGTTATAATATAATTTATAAAGTATCATTTATTTTAACCAAATTGTTTGATAATGTTATGTTACAATGTCAAATAAATATACATCAAAACCAAAAAAAAACTATGGTTTCATATTTTGGAAAAATAATTAATAATAATCAATTATCGAATGAGTGGATCAAGCTTTATTTCTATAATTATCACTTCATTTTGTTCAAATTGTAACAATTTGACCTAATCATTAATAGTAAGTTTGAATAACTTGCAAAATCCATTTATAACATGATATATATATATATATATATATATATATTAGTATTTTAACTATTTTTTATCAAAATTTAGTAAAACATAAATATTTTTTTTGTTGTTCAAAAGTAAGTTGTAAAAATACACAAAATATTATTGTTTCTAGCATTATAAAATTAAGTTATTTGTAAGTTTAAATAATTAATGTTCATACATAAATTTTACAATGTATTTCATATTCTTAAGTAGTCTATTATTGAATTGGTGTATCTCATTATTAAAGAATTAAACAAATACTTTCATCAAAAAATATCATATAAAAAGTTTTTTATTCTTAATCTAATCAAGACTTACATGTCTTGGATGGATTTTATTATATCAGTGTGTACTAATGAGGAAAATTACAAAAGTTTTCTCTACAATCCACGCTGAATTTAATAAATTTAGTATGAGTGTTTGTAAGCCATTAATTGAGTATTATAAATTTATAATATATATGTTTACTAAACAAAAGTATATAAATCCAATGATTGATTAATCCAATTCCTTAGTTTTTTTTTCAAAAAAAAAAAACTAAGTAATTGACTTTACAATATTAGAATGTATAGATGAATAATCAAACAAAAAAATGTATAGAGGAAAATATATATATATATATATATATATATATATATAATTATATTTATACAATTTAGCCCCGTCAATAAATATTTCATAGGTCCACCTCTTGCCTCCAAGTCGATCCAATTTTATCTATACTAAAGAGTTGTACCTGATACATCATTACGAGGGGCAGATCTTAATAGAGGGCCGACCTTGAAACAAAAAATTAATATTATTCTATTAATCAGAATCACCTCACCTCTCACATCATACACCTCTCAGCATCTCACCTCTCACATGTTCCAACAACCGCCAACTCTCTCTCTCTCTCTCAAGTCCAAAGTACCGATTCTTTCTCTCCAGAATTAATAATTATTTATCTCTCTAAATTTTTAATTACAAAATTGAATATAAAAAACGACAATCCAAAAAATTAGATCAAAAATCAATCTAAATGATGTGGCAAGTACTTGTGGTAATAACAACTCAATTGTCCATATCATTTGGATTGAATTTTTGATTAACTATCAGGATTATAAAGGATTGCTCTTAATCTATTATTCATATTCAGTATTTTTAATTCAAACAGTTTTCTGAATTAAAATTTATTTTTCTAATTAACAAGCTAGGGTCTTGGATTTGTTAGTCACAATTATAAGTTAGTGTTTTTTATTTTTTTAATGGATTTATTTTCCAACTACAATTTATTATTTCTAGTGTTATAATATAATTTATAAAGTATCATTTATTTTAGGGAAATTATCATTTTCCCCCCTGAGGTTTGCCATATTAGATAAACCGGTCCCTCTAGTTTGAATAATGGCCAGTCAACCTCCTGAAACCCAAACTATTAGTTATTTTGCCCCTCATGTCAAGTTTTCCATCCAAAAAGTCTTTGACCATTAATTGAAAAATTAAAATGCCTCCATTAGGGATTGAACCCTTGACCTTATGGTTAAAAACCACATACTCTAACCACATGAGCTATTCCAACTTATTGTTCGAGGTAAGTTGATTTAAATGTGTGTATATATATATATATAGTTATATAATTTGTTTAAAAATAATTTAAATATGTGTATAACTTAAAATAAAATTATATATATAATTTAAAATAAACGTATATTTAATAATAATATATAAATAGATTTATGAAATAATAATAATAATAAGAAAACAAAAGGAAACCCAAAAAATCCAGAAAATCAAAACCCGTTAATTTTTTTCTTTCTTTTTCCTTGAATTTTTTTCCTTTTCAAAAAATATATTATTTCAATTTGGTAAAAAAAAAATCCTTAAAATCAAAGCCCATAAATTGAAAAGGGAAAAAATTCAAAAAAGAAAGAAAGAAAGAAAAAATAATAAATTCTTTTAAATATATGAGTTTATTTTAAATATGAGTTTATTTATAATTTAAAATAAACTCATATATTTAAAAGTAATTTAAAAAAATTACGAGCTTTGATTTTCTGGATTTTTTTGGTTTCCTTTTGTTTTCTTCTTATTATTATTTTTTCATAAATTTGTTTTTGTATATTATTATTAAATATAAGTTTATTTTAAATTATATATATGAGTTTATTTTAAATTATACAAACAGATTTAAATTATTTTAAATAAATTGTATAACTATATATATATATACACATTTAAATCAACTTACCTCCAATAATAAGTTGGAGTACCTCAGACGGTTAGAGTGTGTGGTTTTTAACCGATAAGGTCAAGGGTTCGATCCCTAATGGAGGCATTTTAATTTTTCAATTAACAATCAAAGGTTTTTTGGATGGAAAACTTGACAGAAGGGGCAAAATGACTAATAGTTTGGGTTTCAGGGGGGTGACTGGCCATTATTGAAACTAGAGGGACCAGTTTATCTAATATGGCAAACCTCAGAGGGGTGGGGGAATGATAATTTCCCTTTATTTTAACCAAATTGTTTGATAATTTTATGTTACATTGTCAAATAACTATACATCAAAACCAAAAAAAATATGGTTTCATACTTAGGAAAAAATATAATAATCAATTATCGAATGAGAGTGGATCAAGTTTTATTTCTATAATTATCACTTCATTTTGTTCTAATTGTTAGATTAAACAATTTGACCTAATCATTAATAGTAAATTTGAATAACTTGTAAAATCCATTTATAGCATGATATATATATATATATATATATATATATATATATATATTAGTATTTTGACTATTTTTTATCAAAATTTAGTAAAATATAAATATTTTTTTGTAGTTCGAAGTAATTTGTAAAAATACACACAATATTATTGTTTCTAACAATATAGAATTAAGTTATTTGTAAGTTTAAATAATTAATGTTCATACATAAATTTTACATTGTATTTCATATTTTCTTAAGTAGTCCATAATTGAATTGGTATATCTCATTATTAAAGAATTAAACAAATAATTTCATCAAAAAATATTCATATAATTTTTTTTTATTCTTAATTAAGACGTACATGTCTTGCATGAATTTTATTATATCAGTGTGTACTGATGAGGAAAATTACAAAAGTTTTCTCTTCAATCCACACTGAATTCAATAAATTTAGTATGAGTGTTTGTAAACCATTAATTGAGTATATAAATCAATAATTGATAACTAAGGAATTGATTTTACAATATTAGAATGTATAGAGGAATAATCAAACCAAAAAAATGTATAGAGGAAAATATATATATATATATATATATATATTTATACAATTTAGCCCGGTCAATAAATATTTCATGGGTCCACCCTTGTCTCCAAGTCGGTCCAATTTTATCTAAACTAAAGAGTTGTACCTATACATCACTGCGAGGGGCAGATCTTAATAGAGGGCCGACCTTGAAACAAAAAATTAATATTATTCTATTAATCAGAATCACCTCACCTCTCACCTGAGACACCTCTCAACATCTCACCTCTCACATGTTCCAACAATTGCCAACTCTCTCTCTCTCTCTCACAAGTCCAAAGTCCTGATTCTTTCTCTCCAGAATTAATAATTATTTATCTCTCTAAATTTTTAATTACAAAATTGAATATAAAAAACACTAATGCCAGACAGTCCAAAAAATTATATCAAAAATTAATCTAAATGATGTGGCAAGTACTTGTGGTAATAAGAACTCAATTGTCATATCAGTTTGGATTGAATTTTTGATTAATTATTTGGATTATATAGGATTGCTCTTAATCTATTATTTATATTCAGTATTTTTAATTCAAACATTTTTCTTAGTTAAAATTTATTTTTCTAATTAACAAGCTAGGGTCTTGGATTTGTTAGTCACAATTATAAGTTAGTGTTGTGTTATTTTTTTTAATGAATTTATTTTCCAACTACAATTTATTATTTCTAGTGTTATATTATAATTTATAAAGTATCATTTATTTTAACCAAATTGTTTGATAATTTTATGTTACAATGTTTAATAACTATTCATCAAAACCAAAAAAAAAACTATGGTTTCATATTTTGGAAAGAAAAAAATAAATTATCGAATTAGAGTGGATCAAGTTTTATTTCTATAATTATCACTTCATTTTGTTCCAATTGTTAGATTAAACAATTTGACCTAATCATTAATAGTAAATTTGAATAACTTGTAAAATTCATTTATAACATGATAATATATATATATATATATATATATATATATTAGTATTTTAACTATTTTTTTAATCAAAATTTAGTAAAATATAAATATTTTGTTGTTGTTCAAAGTAAGTTGTAAAAATACACACAATATTATTGTAAGTTTAAATAATTAATGTTTATACATAAATTTTACAATATATTTCATATTCTTAATTAGTCTATTATTGAATTGGTGTATCATATTGTTAAAGAATTAAACAAACAGTTTCATTCAAAAATATTCATATAAAAAGTTTTTTATTCTTAATCAACGACTTACATGTCTTGTATGGATTTTATTATATCAGTGTGCACTGATGAGGAAAATCACAAGAGTTTTCTCTACAATCCACCCTGAATTTAATAAATTTAGTATAAGTGTTTGTAAGCCATTAATTAAATATTACAAATTTATAATATGTTTACTAAAAACAAAAGTATATAAAACCTATGATTGATAACTAAGGAATTGATTTTACAGTATTAGAATATATCGACGAATAATCAAAGAACAAAAATGTACAAAGGAATATATCACAATTCAGCCCGGTTAGTAAATATTTCATGGGTCCACCCTTGCCTCCAAGTCGATCCAATTTTATCTAAACTACAGAGTTGTAACTGACACATCACTACGGGGCAGATCTGAATGGGGGGCTGACCTTGAAAAAAAAATATTATTCTATTAATTGGAATCACCTCACCTCTCACCTCTCAACATCTCACCTTCCGCATGTTCTAACAACTCCCAATTCTCTCTCTCATGTCCAAAGTCCCAATTCTTTCTCTTCAGAATTAATAATTATTTATATCTCTCTAAATTCTCAATTACAAAATTGAATATAAAAAACACTAATGTCACACAATCCAAAAATTAAGATATAAAATCAATCCAAATGATGTGGCAAGTGCTTGTAGTAATAACAACTCAATTGTCACATCATTTGGATTGAATTTTTGATTAATTATTTGGATTGTATATGATTGCTCTTAATCTGTTATTTATATTCAGTATTTTTAATTCAAACATTTTTCTTAGTTAAAATTTATTTTTCTAATCAACCGGCTAGGGTCTTGGATTTGTTAGTCATAATTTTAAGTTAGTGTTTTGTTATTTTTGTTATGAATTTATTTTCCAACTACAATTTGTTATTTCTAGTGTTATATTATAATTTATAAAGTATCTTTCTTAACCAAATTGTTTGATAATTTTATGTTACAATGTCAAACAACCATACATCAAAACCAAGAAAAACTATGGTTTCATATTTTGGAAAAAAATAATAATAATAATCAATTATCGAGTAAAAATGGATCAAAATTTTCAGATTATTTTTAATTCAAACATTTTTCTTAGTTAAAATTTATTTTTCTGATTAACCGGCTAGGGTCTTGGATTTGTTAGTCATAATTTTAAGTTAGTGTTTTGTTATTTTTTTTATGAATTTATTTTCCAACTACAATTTGTTATTTCTAGTGTTATATTATAATTTATAAAGTATATTTTTAACCAAATTATTTGATAATTTTATGTTACAATATCAACCAACCATACATCAAAACCAAGAAAAACTATGGTTTCATATTTTGGAAAAAATAATAATAATCAATTATCAAGTAAAAGTGGATCAAATTTTTCAGATAATATCGGGGATGAGGATTTGAGTTTGCTTTCTTCATCTCAATGGAATAAAAACAATGTTGTCTTGTTGAAAGTTTAAATATATATATATATATATATAAGTAATACTAGACGTCCCAAATATTTTTTCCAAATTATGTCTCAAATGATGTGGCACGTGATGTGTCAACATTACATCAGTCAACACAAAATCTCATGATTTATAAGATTCAGATACCTCACGTGCCACATCATTTGGGACAGAATTTGGGAAAAAAATTGGGACATCTAGCATTACTATATATATATATATGTATATATATACAGTCTTTCTACTGTCAGTTAGTCCTGATATAAAATATATCATGACGAAGAATGTGTACCACAAATTATGTAGAAGTTTTGATAAGTGCATACACTTTGGGTCAAAATATGTAAATCTAATGGTCCACATTCTTCATCTTGATATATTTTATATCAGGATGAACTGACAATAGAAAAATTGTATATGTATATATATATATATATATATATATATATACATATACAGAAATTTTCAAGTCAGTACGCACGGATATAACTTCATCAGTGCATCAGTGCGTTGGATGTTGACCATTAGATTTATATATTTTGACTCAAAGTGTAAACATTTGTCAAAACTTCTCCACAATCAGTGCGCATCGAGGAGAAAATGACTATATATATATATATTTTAACCTACCGTGGCAAAAAATCCTGGGACGCCACTAATCACTACCTCATCATTTCATGATTCTCATGTTAACAACACATCATTTAGCGTGAATTAGGACAAGTTTATCTTACAACCAAACATTAAACAAACAGCAAATTAAAGCAACAAAGGATTGAAGGAAGTAGAGGATCTGATTCCATATAACCAGATGCCTCAGTACTAAAAGCAAAAGAAAATGAAACTTTTATGGGATGTTCCACACCAAAGCCACATAATAAACAAACCACTTATTGAGAGAATGAACAGAAATCCACCCGATTTATGCTTCAAGAAACACAATACAGCTTACAGAGACGGCAACATGGCAATACCGGTACACATTTTTCCTGCATATAAAGCCACCAACGGGGCCTAATTAGATATTTGCAGCAGATTAAAGAAGTGTTAATGCCCTCAAACTACATATATCTAAAACCTTTTGAGATTGAGATTTAAGAAATCAGAGTGTTTAAACTTTAAAGTGGTCTATAGTTGCAAATTGAAAACAAAAAGAGACATGTTAAAACATTCAGTTCCTTGCATTATGTTTGTTAGAAACTTACAGTAGGGGACTATCTTCCATCGCTGGTTCTCTCCCTTTCCCCATTTCCAGAGAACAATAGTAGTGCCATCATGGACACCGCCATGTTTCTTATTACCGTTAAAAGCATCCATATTCAGACGAATATTATTGACCATCCTTATGGCTTTGTAACCTTCACCTGTGTCCTTGCTAATGGTCCATAGTACAGATTGATCAAGAATATCTGGATTGTAAGGTATCAGCTGCACCTGCAAACAAAATTTTCTATTCTTAACAGTAGTAGGCCACTAGGACTATTTGCACAAAGGGTAGAGGTGAGTAACATCTAAATGCCAAATAAGCATATGTTTTATATTTTGGATCCAAATTACACACATTTTCCACCTTTCCACGATATTCCAACCTCCCTAATATGCTGGGGTTATTGCCTAATGATGACCAAATGCATTAATTATATGCTTCCATACAACAATTCTCTATTATTACGTTTCTCCCCTCTGTACATGATTAGTTGCAACAGCCAAAAATTATAGTTGAATGCTTACTCATGCTTTGATGTTATATATAGGTTGGACTCAATGTTCAGGAACATGAATCTGATTGCATTGGTAAAGAATAAAGAATTATTCTATACATCATATATAATTTGCAGATTGTTATTATTATCACTTATAATTGAAATCTGAAACTCCTGAAGCAACTTGAAATCCAGTTGAGATCCAACGGGAAAGAATGTGTAACAAATTAAAAGAGAGGAGAAATCTTACAGGATGAGTGTCTCCAATGGAGTGCTTAATGGCCTGCCCAGTAGCTTTATTAACAAGAGCAAAGCAAGGGAAGCCTTCTTCATCTTTCACTCTAGTACTAAACTTCTCATCTTTATACCAATGCTACAACATCATCATCATCATCAACCAAACCAACAAGAAAAAAATATATAAAAAAACAGTAGTACTAAAGCCATATTAAGTTAGTTAAAACAGATCTAAAGCAAAAACCCCAATATTTTTACAACAGAGAAATGACAGAAAATAAATTAGTGTTGAATATAGATTAATGATGAGAGTAGATACCTGGAAGTGATCTGATGGGTCAGATGGAGCAAGAAGAACTTTGTTATCTCTAATGGTGAGTGAGAAATTGGGTTCAGCTTTGCAGTAGACCTTGACAGTTGGTTTGCTGGAGAGATCAGAGGCAGAGCTGGAGTGATGGTGCATAAAAGATGGCAAATGGGGCTTAAAAGAATGGTGGGAATTCTCCTCTTCCTGATGACTCACTTGCATCGGCTGTGGTCGGTAGTTGTATTCCGGTTGATCACTCGAATGATGCACATTTGTCACATGTGTTGATTGTGGTGGTGGTGGTGGGGTGTATTCCGTTTCTTGATAATAATGTGGCTGCGGCGGCGGTGGTGCTGAGAATTCATTTTGATGATGATACGGACGCTGTGGTGGGGGTGGGGCATCGAATTCATTTTGTCTGTAGTAGGAAGGTTGTTGGGTAAAGGGAGGTGGTGGGGCGTCAAATTCATTTTGCCTGTTTTGGGAGGGTGGTGGAGGATAGTGCGGTGGTCTTTCTTCATCGTCTTGATCGTTTCTTTGGTGTGAGTGGTAACTGCCGTGAGAGTGGTGTCCATGAGGATACTCCATTATTGATCTTCTTCAACACTGCAACTTTTTTTTTCCGCAGTGTTTGAAGATCATGTGTGTATGTATATATTGCAATTTTTCACTCAATAGCGTGTACTGGTACTACATGTCACCGTACTTTTTGTAGTATTATCAACATTACAATGGCAAAAAAATTGTGGAGCTTTTGAGATTTATCAAATCCAATAGGATTCATTGAATCTATCTGATCCATTAGATTTGAAAATATGATTCGTCAGTGTAATTAGGATGTTCCGGTGCATACGTCGATTTCGATCACTTACAACCTTATTAAATAATAATAATAGAAGAGAATGGTTCCAAATAGCATATTTTTAAATTTAAGTTGCGCAACTATTGTTACTTTAATAAATTTTGTTTTATTAGCACCTAAAACGATGTGCCGATAAAAATACCCCCACTTATCATTAATATATATTTTTAAAACCTTTAATTTCTACATATTTCTCTCTCTCTCTTTCTCTCTCTCTCTCTCTCTCTCTCTCTCTCTCTCCTCCCATTGTCTCAAACAATCTCTCCTCTCATTCATACCTCTGATCTCATCGCCGGATTCTGAACATCGTCGTGAGACTCCGATTGAGAACTCTTGACTCTGCCACGCACAAGCATCACCGCCGCTTGAATTTGGGACTTAGGAGATCCAATATATCTCCAATTTTTTTTTAATTATCTCTTTTAAAAAATTTAGGTTTTTAATTTGAGTTTTCAATTTAGTTTTTATTGTGAATTTGTTATCAATTTGATGTGAATGGTAAGTTTGTTGAATCTGAATGAGGGTTTGTTTGAATCTTGAATTGGTAGGTTGGGTTTAGGTTTGTCGAATCTTAGAAGATGAACAGTAGCCGATGTTGAGATTTTTTTTTAATTTCGAGACTTATTTGTTCCATTGCGAGACTTATTTACGAATACCCGAGACTTATTATGCTTATTCGAGACTTAATTCATGAATACCCGAGACTTATTGCGATTATTCGAGACTTACTCATGAATTTTCGAGACTTATGCGTTTTCGAGACTTACTATTTTCTCTTACCAGTCCTCTTTTATTTAATTTTATTTTTTCAAAATCTCCATTGATGGAGCTCGAACTTCACTGCTGACGTTATCTCCGGTGAATTGATCGACAAAACCACCGGTAAAACGTCTGTCGTGCGCCATCCGTTGTAACCGAAGTATCTGTTTTCAATTTTGACCTGTATGGAGAGAGAAACGAAGCCAATTCTGAATCGTCTCCGAACCTTCACCGTCAGAATCTGTGACGATCCGGTGAGAATCCGACGAAACCGATGGCGCCAGTAAACTCAGCGTCGTTCGATCTTCCAGATCCGACTACTTCCGGAGTCAACCGGTGCCGTTGTCGAATTGTCAATTTTATCATTGATGGAGGTCTATTACCATGACGAGGAAAAAGAAAGACCAAAACAAAAAATTGTATTTCGCCCCAGTAAGTCTCGAATTCACCTCAATAAGTCTCGGGTATTAATAAATAAGTCTCAACCTATATAATTTTTTAACCAATAATAATAATAATGTTAACCGAAAATGCTGGGTGAAAATTTCCATCAACACCCTCAACCAGCTACCCCGGAGGTCGCGGCGGGGGTAGGTACTTCGTACTGTGATTCTGGTAAGGTGAAACAGTAAGGTGCAGTAGATAGGTGACTAGTCATCCCGTATGTCGGGCTTTGAGCATAAGGAGAAGATTTGGTGCTTGAGGTCCCCTTGCTGGTATGTGAGGCTAGTCATGGTCCCGATCCCTGGTCCTATGATACCTAGTCCGTGATGCCTAGTCCTGGTACCCAATCTCTTCTCTCGATCTCCTCTGTAGTTCCCCGACCCAAGTAGCAAGCAATGCGGAGGGATCAGTGTTCCTCGACTGTTTTGATATGGTCGTGAAGGATGAGACCACCTGGTAGCGATCCTTCACTTTTGGGTCCTTCCAGCACCACTCCCGGTTCTTCTAACTGGTCTAGTGGATCTTCTAGGTATGTGCTTGAGCATGATCCTCTAATCGCGATGTTGGATTATCCAGGAAAGCTGGATGTTTCCATATGGAGGGTACGGGGGAGCTTCTGGGTTCCCCAGTTCCCCGACTCCTTTCTAGCTGGTCCAGATAGTTTTCTACCTTCTTTATATATGACTTAGCATGCAGATAGGTGGGTAAGACAACTAGGACCAGTGGGTTCAGATCTAGCTTCCATACATGCATAATAAAATAGATAGATGGGCGTATAACAATTTATTTAATATAATTAGATTGACATAGGGGGAAAAGTATCACGAATGATCATATGCTGAAAAACCCATAGCAGTATCCATAGGAATGAGAAAGACCCTTCTGTATATATATATATATATATATATATCTCACGAGAGGTGCTCTGAAGAGCTTACATAAGTATAAACTGGGACCTAGCTAGCCGTAGTTGGAGGGGTACCACTTGGTACCGATACATTCCTGTTGAAAATTAATATATGTAGTAGACGATACAACGATGGTGTAGAAGGAATCTGGGCAAGGTATTTATGATGTTGTAGATGATGACGAACTGTCCTCTCTCTTGTTGATTTCTGGATTCGTTCTCTCATTGTTTTTTTAGATTGGAGATGAAGCCCCTTTCAAGAGAGAGCTTTATCATATTTATATCTTCTCTTTCTTGTTGTCCACTCCATAAATTTAGTTAATCAATTCGCAATCATAAGAATATTGATTTGGCATTGATGGAGTTGAATCTCATTAATGACGTTGTGAATGGCCATCAAAGACTTGACTGATATTTACTCATTAATGACATTGTGAATGACCATTAAAAAGTTTATTGATCTCTCATTAATGGCGTTGTGAATGGCCATTAATGAGTTGACCGATCTTCATTAATAAGGTTGACTATCTTTATTAATAGAGTTGACCATCCCATTTACGGTACCTTAAGTGGCGAAAAGGTCAACCCTTTTCTTCCATGTTGCTGAAGGAGAATGCTGACTCTATACCTTCGGGGCGCGGTACCCTGATGTACAGGTCTACTCTTATAGGCGTGGCGCTTGCTCTAGCATGCTAGTATCTTTATGGCAACATTCTTCTTGCTTGGCGGGTAGGACACAGGTTTCAGCTGACAACCTGGACTGATATCTCGGTATTTGGGTACCGGGTAGATGATGTGGTACCTAGATACTGGGTAGATGTCGCGATACCTAGGTACTAGGTGTGAGGTACCGCGGTGCCAACCCTGCGTGGTACCTGGTATAATGTACTATGTGGTACTAACCTCTTCCCGGTTCATGGTGTCGAGTATCCGTGATATCTAGGTATCGGTCCCGATCTAGGTTCTACTAGGCTCTAAGCAGATGAAAAATGCTTCTTTGGACCCCTGCCAAAAAAGGCTGTTAACACAAGTCCCTCTGACTTTAACACCGGTACCTGGTTGGGGTTGGAGTTTGGATCTGTAATGCTTGAAGAATTTTACTCATCAATTCTTACTGGTAACCGCTATCTGGCATTCCTATTTCAGGAATCATGATACTTAGGCAAGAATCCATAGGCGAAACATAAGCAAAACATAGGCGAATCCGGGTACCTGACATTCCTACAAAACAAATGAGCGGTGGCGGACCACAGATGGGTTTATACCCTTAGGTGGAATTCCTGACTTTCTAGTCAGTATAAAATTTGACGAGCGAGAAAGGTAAGATATGACAAACCGTACTGCTCGATTGTTTGGGATGAGGCTCTAGTGGTCAATCTTGGTACTTGGCATTCCTGTTCTAGGAATCCTGGTACTTTGGGGAAAACACGTAGACGAATCTGAGTACCTATTATTCATGTTCTAGGAATCCTTGTACATATGTGAAAATGATCCTAGTAGGCAACTATGACATCCAGATCCTTCCTGGAGAGATTGGGTTCTAGCCAAGGCAGTAGGAAGGCCATTTGGCTATCCCGGTCTTGAGGGAGCGACGGGCAACCAGAGCTACAAATTTCACAACCTTGGTCTGACAGGCAACTATGCTCTTACGAACCAGGCCCTTCCTGACGGGGGGAGGGGGTGGTGGCCGGCAAAGGCCTTGATCTGGCAGGCAACTATGCTCTTACGAACTAGACCCTTCCTAACTGGGGGTGGTACCCAGCCAAGGCAGCAGGATGGCCATTTGGCTGTCCTGATCTTGAGGCGATCCTCCTGGAGGGATAAATCCGGTCCATGGCATCAAGAGTGCTTGTGCAGCTCTCCTGGTCTTAAGACGGTCCTCCTGGAGGGATTAATCTGGTCCATGGCATCAGGAGTGTTGTGCAGCCCACCTGGTCTTAAGGAGATCCTCTTAGAGGGATTAATTCGGTCCAAGGCATCAAAAGTGCTGTGTAGCTCTCATGGTTTTAAGGCGATCCTCCTCGAGGGATTAATCCGGTCAAGGGCATCAAGAATGCTGTGCAGATCTCCTGGTCTTAAGGCGATCCTCCATGAGGAATTAATCTGATCCAGGGCCTCAGGAGTGCTGTGCAGCCCTCCTGGTCTTAAGGAGATCCTCATAGAGGGATTAATTTGGTCCAAGGCATCAGGAGTGCTGTGTAGCTCTTCTGGTTTTAAGGCGATCCTCCTGGAGGGATTAATCAGGGCATCAAAAGTGCTATATAGCTCTCTTGGTCTCAAGGCGATCTTCTTGGAAGGATTAATATGGTCCAGGGCATCAGGAGTGTTGTATAGCTCTTCTGGTCGCAAGGCGATCCTCTTAGAGGGATTATTCCGGTCCAGGGCATCAGGAGTGTCGTATAGCTCTTCTGGTATCAAGGTGATTTTCCTGAAGGGATTAATCTGATCCAGGGCATAAAGAGTGATGTGTAGCTCTCATGGTCTCAAGGCGATCCTCCAAGAGGGATTAATCTGGTCAAGGGCATCAGGAGTGCTGTGTAGCTCTTCTGGTCTTAAGATGATACTTCTGGAGGGATTAATCCAGTCTAGGGCATCAGGAATGTTGTTTAGCTATCCTGGTCTTAAGGTGATCCTCCTAGAGGGATTAATCCGGCCTAAGGCATCAGGATTGTTGTGCAGCTCTCCTGGTCTTAAGGCGATCCTCCTAGAGGAATTAATCTGGTCCAGGGCATCAGGAGTGATATGCGGCCTTTCTAGTCTTAAGGAGATCCTCCTGGAGGGATTAATCCAGTCCAAGGCATCAGGAATTCTTTGTAGCTCTTCTGGTTTTAAGGCGATCCTCCCTGAGGGATTAATCCGGTCCAGGGCATCAAAAGTGCTATATAGCTCTCCTAGTCTCAAGGCGATGTTCCTGGAGGGATTAATCCCGTCCAGGGCATCAGGAGTGCTGTATAGCTCTCATGGTCTCAAGGTGATCTACCTGGAGGGATTAATTCGGTCCAGGGCATCAGGAGTGTTGTGTAGCTCTCATGGTCTCAAGGTGATCCTCTTGGAAGGATTAATCTGGTCCAGTGTATCAGATATTTCAACACAAGAAATCTCGATTTTTATGCGATTTCATCATAGATTGGTAGCCTGATCAGATCTCTGAATGTAGGGGTCACTAGTCCCTCCCTCAAGGATTTCCAGAGAGAATGGTGAGCTTTTAGTCCCCAAGTGATGTAACCGGTTTAAGGGCTCGCTCGAGGTAAATCAGAGTCTTCAACAATCATAATGGGGCTCGAGACTCCACTTGAACGAACTGGGACCTCGGTAGCTCACTGGGGCGTCGAGTGGCCCGGTATAATAAGTGAGAAACAACAGGTCTTGCATTGGTGCTGCTGCTCCAGAGGCTTGTTTAGGCATGTAGGAGGCCTTAGTGAATGTGGGAAGCCTCTAGGCCTCCACCTGTCGTGCTGCTTCTATAGTTGAGTTGGCTTCTCAGGTACATGCGTTGACCTGCTACCTAGGAGCTTTTGAAGAATGGATCCGGTGACATGAGAGGATCCACATGAGCAGGCGCAAATCCAGTGGATCGTGGCGGATCTGTTGTCGAGGAGATCGTAGCTGATTTGCTGCATAGGAGATTAGCTGATAGCAGAGCAAACCCTCTGTAAGGTAGCAGGAGACGTGCAGCTCTACTGCATAGGAGCTCCAAATGTACCGGAGCAGATCTGCTGCAGAGAAGATCATAGCGGATCTGTTGCATAGGAGATCTGCTAATAGCGGAGCAAACCCTCTGTAAGGTAGCAAGAGACGAGCATCTCTATTGTATAAGAGCTCTAGATGTACCAGAGCGGATCTGCTGCTGAGGAAATTGTAGCTGGATATATTGTATAGAAGATCTGCTGATAGCGTAGCAAACCCTTTGTAAGGTAGTAGGAGGCATGCTGCTCTACTGCATAGAAGCTCTAGATGTACCGGAGCGGATTTGCTGCATGGGCGATCGTAGCGGATCTGTTACACAGGAAATCTACTGATAGCGGAGCAAACCCTCTGTAAGGTAGAAGGAGATGTGCATCTCTACTGCATAAGAGCTCTAGATGTACCAGAGTGAATCTGCTACAGAGGAGATCGTAGCGGATCTGTTGCATAAGAGATCGTAACGGATCTGTTGTATAGAAGATATGCTGACAGCGGAGCAAACCCTCTGTAAGGTAGCAAGAGACGTGTAGCTTTACTACATATGAGCTCTAGATGTACCGGAGCGGATCTGTTGTAGACGGGCTCTACAGGCGCGGAGCTTTTGTAGTGGAGCTCCACAAGTATATGAGCAGGTTCGCTACATAGGGGCGACATAATATATCGCTTCCACCAGGAGTCCCATATACCATTTCAATAGTAGAAAGTCGAACTTGCATGACAATAAATCGGATTGATCTTAAGGATGCTCATGTAGAGACATGGAAGCCCCGTTGGTCAAGTGAACTTTCCACAAACGGCTCTAAAAAGTGTTAACTGAAAACTGTTAACGGAAAATTCACTCGGGGCGAAAAATCTCAGCTAACACCCTCGAGACCACTACCACGTAGGTGGTGGCTGGGGCTAGATACTTTCAGTGCTTAGTTTGCAATAGATGCAGAAAGATAATATTAACACAAGGAAAAAATGAATACAATGACTTTATCAATTCATCTTAAATAAGTTACAAAGATCTCTCCAATTCTTTCAATCTCTCTAGGATACAATGAAATGGCACTCTCGTGCCTCGAGACCACTACCACGTAGGTGGTGGCTGAGGCTAGATACCTTCAGTGCTTAGTTTGCAATGGGTGCAGAAAGATAATATTAACACAAGGAAAAAAGGAATACAATGACTTTATCATTCATCTTAAATAAGTTACAAAGATCTCTCCAATTCTTTCAATCTCTCTAGGATACAATGAAATGGCACTCTCGTGCCTGTCGAAAAGTAGTCCCCTTCTTTATTTTCCGATCGATCATTTTATACATAGTTTAGGTAGGTTCCATTTGTGACTTTCCCGCCATGATTTTCTCCATCCTCCCCCCTTCTTATCGGGCGGGATCTTATTGTTTAAAAAATTCATTGACTTTCGTTTAATGACGGATTCGAAAGTATCATAGGCGGAGATAAGTTTGTTTCCTTTTTGGATTCAATCACTTGTTCTGTACGTAGTGTTTCCATGTTTGTTGTAGGTATGATATTGTGTATCTCTATGGTATGATTCTTCATGGAGGATGGCAGATATGACACTTATTGTTTGGTAGAGCGAAGTGCCCTGATCTTGGTGCTAGGAGCTTGGTCCGACCTTTCTAGGTCCCTCGGAGCTTTAAACAGCTTGCTATGGGAGCTCTTCCGTGGCAGTGGGCTTTGACGGGCTTCCCCTTATTCCTCTCAATAGGTCTGACTTTTCGTTCTGCGGGGTGGTGGAACGTTGCGATACAGGCTTAACGTATAACAGGTTTCCATTTGACTTTGGAGAGAATGGTGGGCTTCTGGGGAGATTACGAGGTAATATCGACCTCGATGTCGGAAGCTCGATTCGATCGTGTCGGGCTTTATCTCGGGTGCTCCCGTAGCTCGATGACCTTTTCTCATTTTCGTGAGGCAGCCTTTCAACCTGATCTCAGTAGGCGTTCCTATGGTGGATAATTTCAGGTCTGGATTATCGCTATGATAGTGGAAAATTTTCCTTTGGTCCCTAGCCAAATTTGGCTATTAACAGAAGTCCCATCTGACTTGAACACCGGTGATTGAGTTTGAGGTTGGAGTCAGATTTCCTGTCTTAATTAGGGAATTTTCCCTTCATTACCATTACCAGAATCTCGGTGGAAATCTTTTCATTAATTGCCAGAGTGACGTGGCGAATGTAGACTGGGGTATTCTCAAAATAATACGGCTACGTTACGGCCACTCCATGATTCAAGGTAACCCCCACCGAAGATTTTGCTCTTGGGTTGCCGACGTCATTGTTCTATCTGCTCTTATTTAAACCCGATAGCTCTACCGCTTCCTTCATATTTTTGCTTCTTTCAAATTTCAAACTTTCTTCGAAAAATAAAAAGTTCCTCTTTTTTTTGTAGGTCTCGCTAAACTAGCTCTGCCATGTCGAAAAACAGTCGTGATTCCGGTCGAATCTATTGTCGACAGCGAGGAGGTCGCCAGTCTCACCCACGGGAAGCAAGCACGCAAGAGTTTTGACAATAAGGATTCTCCACAAAGTCCCCAACACCGATGGTTGACTAGAAACGTAGCCATTGGGACCGGGTTCTCTAATCGACCTGACAATCCTATGGATTTGGTTGATGAAGGCTCTGATAAAGAGAACAGGGAGAATACTGTCCGGGAAGGGTCAAGTCACGGTTGCTAGTTCTTCTCTGGAGAGGCTCTCCCCTTATGACTTTAGGGTTGTCCCCGACTCTATCATTGATTCGAACTCGATTGACCGTTTGAGGTCCAAGTACGGCATTCCTGACAATGTTTCTATCTTGGTTCCTCCTAAAGGTTATGACTTATTCAATCCTTCCGACGGTGTGCTTCCGATTCATGTTGCGGCTCTCGAGAATGGGGTCAGGCTTCCCCTTCATCCTACCCTTCGACAAGCTTTCAAAGCCATCCAGCTTGCTCCTCTCCAGTTGTCGCCTGGATTCTGGAGGCATTTGATTGGCTTCCTCGTGCTGTGGAGGGAAGAATACCAGCTGAGCAAGGTGACGAGACAGCCCGGACCAGAGGAGCTGGCCTACCGTTTTCAAATCGGGAGTCTATCCGGCTGCTCCCCGAGGTTAGTTCTATGCAAAAGCCAAGAACAAGCTCAACTTTGTCATTCATGGTGCTTCGAAAAAAGACCCCGCCTGGAAGGAAGAGTGGATCCTGGCAGGGGATGACTGAGGAAGCTCGATTTTTATTGGAGGGCATGAGTTCGAGGTCCCTACAACTTTCAGTGACAAACCATCGTGGGACCGGGACTCCCTGCTTTCTGAGTCTGAAACTGTTTTGAAGGCTATTCTGGCCAGGAACTACTTGAACCTGAAGTTCCCAACCGCTGAAGCCTTTGATCCTCGCAGGGTGAATCAATACATGCAGATCTCCGATGCTGTTCCTCGTAAGTAACACTTGAAATCGTCTTGCTTTGTCTTGTTGACTAGCTCAGTTCTGACGTTTCCCCTTTTGTTTTATTTACGTATAGTTTATGTTGTTGAGCCAGCTTCTAGCGAAGACCAATGATACCCACAAGCTCACGCTCCTCTTCCATCTGCTGGGGTCACGCCCGCTCCTACTTTGCCTCTTTCTCCAGCTGGGTCTAGGATGGCCAACCTCGCATCGCGGGCTTCTCGGGCGTTGAATAGGGGAACCTCTACTCCTCAGGCCGCTGATACAACCGCTTCTGTTCCCTCTGCTGCTATTACTGCCACTGCTGCTCCTACGATTAATCCACATGTTGCCTCTGTGCTTCCAACTTCCCGAGCTTCGGAGGACTTCGAGGCTGTTATGGCAGGGATTCCTCCTAACCGCCCCCGCCCTCAGTAGAGCTCGACTGGGGCAGGATGAAGTCTTGGAACAATTCATCGCATCCTACCCGAGTGGTGGCCTCTCCAGGATGGCCTCAATGCCCGTCGATGTCTTGCTCACCAAGGGGTCCGCTGTCTTAGCTGAGATAATTGTTTTTCCTCTGTAGTGCTTCTGTAACTGCCAACTTGATCGATTCCTAACCCTGGCTTTGTATCTTGTAGGCCATCAAGTTAAACGTGGTTATGGGTCATCAAGTTGCCTCTCCCCGTGATCGGGTCGTGAAGGCCGAGGCCGAGGCTGAGAAAGCCATAAGGGTTACTCAAGCGAGCTCAGACATTAGTGCAGGAGATGACCTCCAATCAAAAGGGAATGGAGGATGAGATAAACGAGCTTCGCTGCGATTACGAGAGGACCGAGCGATCTTTTGACCAAGAGATCCTTCAATCAAAATGGTGGGCTAAGTAGAGGGATTCTTGGAAAGCATAGGCCAAGAAGTTGGACCTCGAGAATCAGGGACTGCATGCTCAGGTGGCCAAGCTGCAAGCTGAGGCGAATGCCTTCTTTAGCGATGGGTACTTTTATGCTTCTTTCCAGGTTACAGAAGCTCTCCCTCCTTCCTTCGATCTATCGACTATCGCGGGTTGGGACAGAGAAGAGATATTGGCCAGGGCCGCAGATATGTCCCGCCCTGAAGGTGATGAAGCAGTGCCTTCTAGTCAGGCAGGGACCGAAAAATGACTTATCGAGGCAGATCCTTCCCTTCCTTCTCCTTCCTTCCCCTTCCTTTTCTCTGCTCCCGGAGAATCCTCAAGTGGTGTTCTACTCACGCAGCCCATGAGAGGTATATCAGAAGCTCGGAAGGGGGTAATAGACCGCCTGGAAAAGCCCTCTAGAGTAGAGTCGGGGGTTGAACCAAGCGAGAAGAGATCCATGGCTGCCTTTATTGATGCAACCATCCCTCATGAGGTTATGGTGGTGATTAAACAAGTTGTGGAAGAGGACCCAGCTGGGCAGCAGGCCATTGAGGAACCTCTGGAGGAAGAGGTAGCCGCCGAGGGCGACCAAAATGGGCAATCACCTGATTGAAGAGCTGGGGATGAGGATCATCGTGGAGGAGTAGCAGGGGGAAATCAGGAGGACTCTGAAGCTTAACGCTACATGTTCATGACTGGCTTTAATTGCCTGGAAAAGGGGGTGGGCACTCCGCTTTACTCATGATTAGCTTAATCAAAAAAAATTCTTTTTCTTTTTTTTGTAGCCCGGATTTGGGGGTTGGGCTCTCTGCTTGATGGATGTAGCCTTATTGGGGATAGGCTCCTTCGTTATTAATGAGAATCTGCTATAACTTCCTTCATACTTGATTTGATTTACCTTGACTATGAGCTTCCAACTTGATTGAGAACTCTTTGCTTAATCCTGGTTTCGATCATGGTGCGACATTTGAGATAACTTTGACTTAATGAAATTTGGTAAGGAGAAACTCTGAATTTATTAAACGTAAATCTGCTAGCTGGGTGGTTGCCCCACTCTAGATCTCCAATATTCGGCAAGGATTCCCATCTTTGGGAAAGGTTCCTATTGTACCATGCGTCCTTGATGATAATTTGTTCACATTTTGAACCGGCTTTGTAGGAAATGACGACCTTAAATCCGTTTCTAGGGAGGTAGTCTGATCAAGATACCACAAAGGCTGTCTAGCTATTTCCTGGTCTCGAGATCTGGATGGAAACTATGCTCTTACACTTAGACTCTTCTTGAGGGTGGTAGCCCGACCAAGGCATCAGAAGGGCTGTCTAGCTATTTCCTAGTCTCGAGATCTGGATGGCAACTATGCTCTTACACTCAGACCCTTCTTAGGGGTGGTAGCCCGACCAAGGCATCAGAAGGGTTGTCTAGCTATTTCCTAGTCTCGAGATCTGGATAGGAACTATGCTCATACACTCAGACCCTTCTTGGGGGTGGTAGCCCGACCAAGGCATCAGGAGGGCTGTCTAGCTATTTCCTAGTCTCGAGATCTGGATGACAACTATGCTCTTACACTCAAACCCTTCTTGGGGGTGGTACCCCGACCAAGGCATCAGGGGTAGCGGGGGGGGGGGGGGGGGGGGGGCTTCCCCGGCTAGTCCATGGTCTCGAGATCCTGCTGGTAAATATGCTCTTACACTCGACCCTTCTTGGCGGGGGGTGGTGCCCGGCCAAGGCATCAGGGACAGAGAGAGGGCTTCCTAGGCTAATCCCTGGTCTTGAGGTGATTATGGCGAATTTATCAGTGGATAACCTAGTCGTATATGGAGAAATAAATGTAGAATATAGCCGGAGATAAGAAAATAGCAGACTTTATTGATGATTGAAATGTAGTACATTGTTCTAAGGATTTTATTGAAACCTAAGTGGAGGGTAATCTGTTTCAGAATCCCCTCCTTAGGGGTAAAATTTCCTTAGGTGATTTGCATTCCAAGTGTGGTCGATGGGTCAACCGTCCATGTCTTCGAGTTTGTAAGCCCCATTGCGAGCTACTACCTTTACCAAGTATGGTCCTTCCCAGTTGGGACCTAGGACTCCGTCCGAGCTTTTCTGGGTGTTCGAGGTTACCTTCCTTAGCACCAAATCCCCTTCCTTGAAGTTTCGGGCCTTGACCTTTCGGTTGAAATACCTAGCGAGCTTGCTCTGGTAAATCGCCACTTTCTCAGCTACCCGGTCTTAAGTCTCTTCCAGGAGGTCTAGATTAGCTCGGAGCTTGGCCTCGTTGCTTTCAGGTGCAAAGTGCTATACCCTGAATGAGGTCAATTTATGCTCGATGGGGAGGACAAGCTTCAACTCCGAAGGCTAGGGAGTAGGGTGTTTCACCAGTAGCTGTCCTCTTTGTAGTCCTACATGCCCAGAGGACCTCGGGCAGCTCCTCAGCCCATTTGCCTTTCTTTTGCTGTAATTTCTTCTTCAGCAGCCTCTTGATAGTCTTGTTAGTGGACTCTACCAATCCGTTGATCTGAGGATGGGCTACTGAAGCGAACCTGATGTCGATTCCCAAACCTTCACAAAAGTCTCTAATTCGGGCGTTATCAAACTGCTCACCCAGGTCGGTTACAATGATGAGAGGGGTTCCGAATCTGCAAACCACGTTGGTTTGATGAATTTAATAGTATTCTTCTATGATATTTGGGAAATAGGCCCTGCTTCGACCCACCTTATGAAATAATCGATGGCCATAATAGCATATTTAGCATGTCCATGAGCGGTGGGAAGCGGTCCAATTAGGTCGATGCCCCACATGGCAAAGAGGTAGGGTGAACTGAGAGAGGAAAGTCGTTCTGGTGGGAGGTGACTCAAGCTCGAGGTCCTTTGGCACGGTTCACAAGATTGTACGAAGCTTCTTGCGTCCTGATGGACGGTTGGCCAGTAGTACCCCATACAGAGCACTTGATATGCTAAAGCTTCACCGCCGATATGGTTCCCGCAGTCCTCAGAATGAACCTCTCTTAACGCCCATTTGGCGTCATCAGGATGCAAACACCGAAACAAGGGGAGGGACATTCCCCTCCTGTAAAGGTATCCGTCTATCAGGCAATATCGAACAGAGAGTCTTTTGATTCTTCGGGCTTAATCGGACTCTTCTAGAAGCTTTCCCTCTTGGAGGTAGGCAACGATCGGATCCATCCAACAAGGCTGACGATCCAGGGAACAGATTTCTTTACCTGTGGTTATGCTCGGTTGGGGGATCACTTGGAGGGGAACTTCCGTGGTAAGGCTTGGCCTCCATTTGCAGCTATCTTTGCTAGGACATCTGTGCGATGGTTCTGGTGTCGAGGCACCTGCTCGATCTTGAATCCCTTGAATCTATCCTTGAGCGACTGAACTAATTTTAGGTAGGCGGCCATGTTATCCCCTTTTACCTGGTAAAAACTAACTCTGGGTGAAAATTTCGATCAACACCCTCAACCTGCTACCTCGGAGGTCGCAGTAGGGGTAGCTACTTCGTACTGTGATTCTGGTAAGGTGAAACAGTAAGATGCAGTAGATAGGTGACTAGTCATCCCGCCCGTCGGCCTTCGAGCATAAAGAGAAGATTTGGTGCTTGAAGTCCCCTTGCTGGTATGAGAGGCTGGTCCTGGTCCTAGTCCCTGATCCATGATACCCAGTCCTGGTACCAGATCTCTTCTCTCGATCTCCTCTGTAGTTCCCAGACCCAAGTAGCAAGCAATGAGGAGGGATTGGTGTTCCTCGACTGTTTCGATATGGTCGTGAAGGATGAGACCACCTAGTATCGATCCTTCACTTCTGGGTCTCCGGTACCACTCACGGTTCTTCTAACTGGTCTGGTGGATCTTCTAGGTATGTGCTTGAGCATGATCTTCTAATTGCGATGTTGGATCTTCCAAGAAAGCTGCATGCTTCCATAGGGAGGGTACGGGGGAGCTCATCGGTTCCCCGATTCCCTGACTCTTTTCTAACGGGTCCAGATAGTTTTCTACCTTCTTTATATGTGACTTAGCATGCAGATAGGTGGGTAAGATAGCTAGGACCATTGGGGTCAGATCTAGCATCCATACATTCATAATAAAAGAGATAGATGGGAGTATGATAATTTATTTAATAGAATTGGACTGGCCTATGGGAAAAAGCATCACGAATGATCATATGCTGAAAACCCCCCATGCAGTATCCATAGAAAGGAGAAAGCCCCTTATGCATGTATATATATCACGAGAGGTGCTCCAGAGAGCTTACATAAGTACAAACTTGGACCTGGCAGGTCGTAGTTGGAGGAGTACGACCTGGTACCGATACATTCTTGGTGAAAATTGATATATGTAGTAGACGATACAATGGTGGTGTAGAGGGAATCTGGGCAAGGTATTTATGATGTTGTAGACGATGGCGAACTGTCCTCTCTCTTATTGATTTCTAGATTCGTTCTCTCATTTTTTTTTTTTAGATTGGAGATCAAACCCCTCTCAAGAGAGAGCTTTGTCATATTTATATCTATTATCAACCTTTTTTGGCATGGGTCCAAAGAAGAATTTTCCACCAAGCTGCTACCTGGTAGGAACCACTCCCAGGTGCCTGGAAGCATCGATACCGCGATCTAGGAAGAACCGATACCTGGTAAGGCTGGGACCGCTGCCTCCTCGCCCACATGTCTACCTATTCGAAGCGCCAGAACCACGACTCAAGAAAAGGCAGGTACCTCGATACCACGTGTTCAGTACCTCGCAGGTACCTAGCACCTCATGTTTGACATCTAGGTACCATGGATATCTACCTGGTATCCGAGTATTTGGATATCTACCTAGTACCCCATACCTCGATATCAACCTAGAATCCTACCAGGATGAGCATTCTACCAGCCCAACGGGAAGAATGCCGCCGTGAAGATACCAGCATGATAAAGCAAGCACCAAGACAGCAATATACAAAGCAAGTGCCACACCAGCCAAGCCAAACCGGTACACTATCGTATCGTGCCACCAGAATACAGAACCAGTATACCCCTCCAAGCAATGCAAGCAGGAAACGTTAACTCCTTCACCATTTAAAGCGTCATATGAATGTACAATTATGTACAATAATTAATTCATATAGTATTCCAAGCAAATTTTTGTTGCTATTATATTTTGTTATGATAAATTGTTATATTTTTATTTCAAACTTTTGGTTAATTTTTTTTTGTTTGCTTTTAGAATTTATAATTAAAGATATGATTTGTTAAATTTTTTGAACTTATGAATGTACAATTATGTAATTTTTTATATGTTAATTTTATTTGAAATACTATATGAATTAATTATTGATTTTGTTAATTTTATGAATTTTAGCTTTTATATATTAAGAATTGTTTCATATGAATCTAATACATTGGATTGAATCAGATCTAATTGTAATTGGATTGGATCAGATTGAATATGATCAGATTGAATCAAATTCTTATTTTTTCGATCCAATCATATCGGATTTGAATCTTAGCAAATCTGATGAATCCTATTTAGCACACACCTCTAAGTAATAATATACAACCCATAAAGTTAAATCAAAATTCAATGACACGGCATATGAATTGTCATTGCAATATAAATTATAGGATGATGTGGTGAATAATATAGTAAAGAAAAATTGATCGTCACATCATTTGGGTTATATTTGTGCGGATTATTTTTGGTGGTCTAACGTTACTGATGCTAAGCTGTCCAGAAAATTTGCTCAAATAATATGGCATATGAGTTGTAACCAATACATCACTCTATCTTCATATCATTAGCATACCATTACTCTTCAACTATTTGAGCTAAACAAATAGAGAAGTGGTTCAAATTTTACCATTAGTGAAAACTTTTAAAAGTATATATGGCCCTAGATTAATAGATATCATAAATATGAAAAAAAAAAAAAAAACAGGGGAGCAACAGAGGATCAAGGAAGATAGAGGATCAGAATCCATATACGACATAACCAGAGATGCCTTAGCAGTCAGCACATTAAAGCAAAAGAAAATGAAACTTTTTTTCTTGGGATGATCAAAAGATTCAAAACATCAATCATTGCTTTATGCCTTTATCTACATAAATCGCATCGTTGGCTTCTTTTTTCTTACAGTCCAAATGTTACTGATGATGTTTGTCTGTGAATAATGTCAATCATGCCAACACATGACAATAAAGTTTTCTTATATTTGTCGATTATTATCTATACATGCTATTATCAACTATCATCCTATTAACCAAAAGGTGGCTGCCTTGGTGGTCCAAGGTTTGGGATGAAACCCAAATCCTTGGTTCTACTCTTGGCAATTACCTTGAGGCCAGCCTTCAGGACGTTTAGCTCTGTTGGTAGAAGGATGGATATGGGACTAACGTCAGCGGTTCGAATCCTATTTAGACGGGGGTAAGTCCTGATTTACACGTTTGCATTGTTGTGGGGCCAGTGGTACGGGCCGAGGTTTCTTATATGTTCTACTATATATCCAACATACATACCGGTATAGTATACACGACATACGTGTGTCACGCAGTTGAAGGAGGACGGACGGATTTATATCCGGACAAAGTTCGGGATCCTCGTTACCAAAAAAAAAATATATATATCATCCTATTTTAAATACTATTATTTTTTTATTATTATCATTTTAATTTCATACCACATGTCATTTGGACCTGAGAAGAGGTAGTCCTATGATTGAGAGACATCTCATAATAAGATAACTTTTCATTTATGCTGGAAAATACGTATAATACATATAATGAAACATGAACTCTCGTTACTTACACGGATGAGGAGGTGCACCTGCAGAGAAAGATTATATTTGAGATCTGATTCTTAGTTAATTAATATGTATTTGGTTAACCGCAGTAATCTCAGAAAGGTTTTTTGGCCGTTAACTTTTGAAGTTAACTTTTGAATTTAAATCACCTTTTAACAAAATATATCTCAATTTGTATTTAACCGACTAAATTTGATTATGTGTATATATATTTTTTTAATAATTAAATGTAGAGTTGTGCTATTGGCACACCCTCTACAGGTCTATTTATGTCTCATTTTTTTAATTATATAATTTTTTTTTTTCCTTTATAAAAATTACTTAAAAAGATATACGATTTCGGAAAGAAATCTTCTAAAGAGTAAATCTATTAAAATCTCACATTCTCTTTCCAAAAAAAAACTCAGTAATCTATTTCTTCAAAAAAAAAATTAACTCTTGAACCCTAAAATCTGTTTTTTACTTACATATAAAATATTATGAAAGAGTTTGAGAACAATATTAAGAATATGGAAGAATATGGAAGAATTGTCTAAGAACGATATCAAACATCTTGAAGAATTATCTGAGAATGACATAAAACAAGAATTGTCTGACAATGATAGTAAGGCATCTGGAAACAATTCATTCTCTGGAAATAAGTTTAAAGTTTATTTTTTCTTTAGAATGATATCAAGATGTCGATATGTTGAAGTACCTTGTTATTTTTTCTTTTTTCTTTTCCATCATAAAATAAGAAGAAAAAAAAATCTAAAAAAAAGAATTAAGAAAAAATAAATAAATCAATCAATGGAGGTGAGAAAAATGTATACATATACAGATATCAGAGATAGAGAGATCATATATGATATGTATTAAGTTTGAAAAACAAGTAAAATGGGTAGGTTTGGAAATAAACCAAAAAATTTAATTAAAACATTTAATTTTATTTAATTAAATCAAAATTTTAAAAAGTGTGGTATTAATAGATCAGAAGGAGTGCTAGAATCACTCTCCCAACCTACTCTCTCTTCTTCTTTTGATACTTGTCAATTATTTACTTTTTAAAATAAATTTTAGAGTTATCATTAATGAATTGTTTTTACATGTTATTTACAATTCAAACCATCATATCTTCCCTAATTGCTCATTTTTTACACAAAATTGTCATAGTCTTTTTTTTTAATATTAATAATATTATTATTTTATATACCTTTTTTTTTCTAAAATATCATAACAAACACAATTTATACTTGAAAATTTATCGTTTTTGTATATAATAATATAATATCATAAGTTCATCATATTTTATAAAGTAATTATATTTATGCGATTTGAAAAATATAGTTAAAAAAATTAAAATTTCATTAATAATATCAAAACTCAAATATACTAAAAAGGGCAAGATGCCAATGTGTATTGTATTTTAATAACTTTAATATTGTTTATAACATATTGCTAATTTTCTTTTTAAAATAAAATAAAATAAGTTTAATAAATATTATTAGAGTGGTGCTATTGGCATACCCATTACTGATCTATTTATACCCCACTTTTTAATTATATAATATTCTTTTTCTTCTTTTATCAAAATTACTTAAAGAGACATACAATTTAAGGAAAGATATCTAGTAAATCTATTAAAATCTCACATTCCTTTTAAAAAAAAAACCATGTAATCTATTTCTTTAAAAAAAATTAATACTTAAACCCTAAAATCTGTTTCTTACACACATATAGAATATAATAGAAGAGTTTGAGAACGATATCAAGAATATGGAAAAATTGTCTAAAAACGATATCAAACATCTGAAAAAAATTGTTTGAGAATGACATAAAGCAAGATTTGTCTGACAATGATAGTAAGCATCTGGAAACAATTCATTCTCTGGAAATAAGTTTGAAGTTTAATTTTTCTTTAAAATGATATCAAGTTGTCGTTACGTTGAAGTACAAAGTTATTTTTTCTTTTTTCTTTTCCACCATGAAATATGAAGAAAAAAAACCTAAAAAGAAAGAAATAAGAAGAAAAAAATAAATCACTCAATGGAGGTGAGAGAGATGTATACAGATATAGAGATCAGAGATAGAGAGATCATATATGGTAGGTGTTAAGTTTGAAAAATAAGTAAAATGGGTAGTTTTGGAAATAAACCAAAAAATTTAATAAAAACATTTAATTATATTTAATTAAATCATAATTTTAAAAAGTGGGGCATGAATAGATCAGTATGGGTGTGCCTATGGGTGTGCCAATAGCACCACTCTATTATTATACCCATTTTACCTTTGAAGATTTTTGCTCCCATATTTGGAAATGACAATTTAGTGTAAAAAAAAGGCAATTTAAGGATATGTGGATGGTTTGAATTTTAAATAACATGTAAAAGTAATTCATTAATGATAGCTTTAAAATTTATTTTTGAAAAGTCAATATAAGCGAGTGTCAAAAGGAGTTGGGAGAGTTAGTTTAGAGAGTGTATCTGGCATTCCTCATAGATCAGTAGAGTGTATGCCAATAACATCACTCTTAAATGTAAATGATTGTATACACATGATCCAATCTGATTGGTTAGACACAAATTGTGATATGTGATATGAATCCCTTAACTTTTTTATGATGTAATACCTATTCACATATTTTCAATAAATTACAGATGATTTGCTAAATTTCCAGAAGCAAAAAATTATAAATTTAGGAATAATAAATCTTAACAACATTGCCAAACATAACGAGGGTAAGAGTGCTCATTATGTCTAATAATATAAAATGTTTGAATTGTTATTATGTAAATCATATATAAATATATATGAAAATTTTCACTTCAGTGCGTATTGATAAATATTTATTATTGCGTTGCATGTGAACTATTAGATTCAATTGCTTTGACCCAGTCTGTATGCACTTGTCAGTACTTATCCATAATCTATGGTCCATATGCAATGAAATGATGATATTTATATCAATGTCCACTGAGGAGAAATAGACTATATAAATATATATATATATATATATATGAAATTTTTCACCTCAGTGCGTACTGATAAATATTTATTGGTGTCTTGTATATAGACCATTAGATTCAATTGCTTTGATTCAGTCGGTAATCTGTATGTACTTATCAGTGCTTATCCATAATTTATATCCATATATAATGTAATGATGTATTCCATATCAGTACGCACATGATTATATATATTAATATATAAGTGTGTAAACAAATAATTTATGTAGATTTTGTCATTAATATGGACCATTATATCATTTATTATATCACTTCATCGAAGAATGTTAAACTGTTTTGTCATTGATCTTCACCGTCAAATATTATATGTAGATTTTTACAATTTTATATATATATATATATAATTAAATAAAATTTTTAATCATTCGACTATTCTAATATTATTAAGATGGAGAATTGTCAAGAAAAAAAATAAGTGGATCATAGATCCAAATCACTGATAAAATATATTTTCTCAAAAAACAAATCACTGATAAAATATATGCTGTTGGAGAAAACCTTCCATCAACCAGTTGGAAATGCAATGCATCATCTTTTTTAAGAAGATCATGTCATATAATACAAATAATTAAATGGATATTTTTGTCATGTGATATGATATGATTTCATTGCCAAATGGAACAATAACAGCCTAACAGGTGTGCATTGGATTTGCACCAGATGATCATACACTTTAAAGATAATTAAGTCATGGTGTTGACTGTTGTGAAGGATCAGCACAACTGCACAAGAGGCTGAGGTTTGAACTTTGAAAGCTTGATAGTGATTACTGACCAAGAATTTTGGTTCTTTCTTCCAACTGTAAAGTAGTAATTGTGCCACCACTGCTTGCTAATTTAGGGGTATATTGAATTATGATTTTAATTAGATAATTTTTAGGTGTTTAAATTTTATAAATTTATGTGATTTTAAAGATAATTAAGGTTATATGTGCTATATTTTTAGAATTCTAAAGACTTTTTTGATCTTTATTTATAGACTATGAAATTATTCAAATATTATTTATAGAATGTTAGGATTTGTTCATAAGAATATTGTGTCAGATAACTGTGTTTAGTTAAACATAATTTTTATTTTTACATTAAACTATGATTATAATTTTTTTTTTTTCAGTCTTCTTGAATTCTAAGTTTCATTCTCTTCATCTTCCACCTCCTCACCCACACTATCTTCCCCACTGGTCCACCACCAACTCTCTTCCCAAGTCCCCACCACCCACTCTTTGATCATCATCTTCCCCACCCACTATCAATTTCTAATTAAAAAGCCAAAAAAGGCTAAGCCAACAAAGAGAGAAGCAAAAAAAGCAAAACAACAGACCAATATGGAGAAAAGCAACGACAGCAAACACGCTACAACCCAGATCTTCACCAATTTCTTTTTTCATATTTTGGTGAAGAGATTTTCAAAAGCATGCTTCACCGTAACTCGATTTGGGAGAATTTTTTTAAAAAAAATTTAGGTGATGGTAGATTTGTGATGAAGATCTGATGGGGTATGAAAGTTGAGGAGGCTGAAAATTTGTGATGAACATCTGATGAGAATTGCAGAGCAGAATTGAGAAGTAGGAAAGTCTGGATAGAAGAGAGTGTGACAATTTTGAGATATAACTATTTATACAAATCACTAAAAAGTCGAATAATCCATTTTATCATGAAATACTACAAATCTTGATCCAAATCCAATACTACAAATCTATTTAAAAAAATCTTAAAAGTCATGTTTTAAAATTCTTGATCAAAAACCACATAACTTATCTAACTCGTTAAAACGTTTAAATTTAATAATAACAAACTTTTACTTCTAGAAATTGTCTAATAAAATCTTGGATCAATATATCCCTTTATTAACTTTTTCAATCATTGTACTTGTAGTAACTGTTTAAACCTGGGGATGGTACGGTATGGAGTATCAGAAATATAAAATATGATTAATTTTGATTCTTGAACAAGGAGTGGGGTGTCTTTACCATTCTACTGAGGGCCAGCAAGAATGACTTGCAGTCTTGATTAGCATACCAAATGAAACTTGGGCTAGACCGAGCCTGAAACATTATCTAACGAAGGAGTATTCTTTTTCGTTAAGCCACATTAGACGTTGATTCCCTTTTGTCATATTAATCACCACATTATTCTATTTTCCAAATAATAGTTACCGATTAATTATACTATAATTAAAGATATTTTTTTTTGAAATATTACAATAATTCAGGATTTGAGAAAAGGGCAGACTCGATCCCACAACCTCAAGGTATATGTGAGAGAACCAAACCACCGGTGAAGATGTTTTTGTTGGGGCATCTAATAATACTCGATTTATACATGCAATCAATTGAACCAGCTGCTGGTGTAATCAGTAGGTGATGACGCCTTAATTACTAAACGTTGTTTTATTATTCTAACTATTACAATTTGGGGTTTTAGAGAGAAAGACATGTCTCGAATCTATAATCTCATTGATACGAGTGTGAGAAATATACCGTTAGACCAACCTCTTCTCGTCACGTGCAAAACACTGTTATCTACATCAAGCTCTACCAAATAAATATTGGACTCCCTATGGTGTGTACACATATATATATCCTCTAACAATGAAGTTAAATGAATTATTTATATAAACATATTACAATAAAATAAGAAAATGGAAAATTGAGAAACACAAACACAATCATAGATAAAAAAAATAAAAATAAAAATTCCAGGTGATGTGGGGTACGCGGTGGCAAGATTTGTGAATTGAAGTTGAGAGATTTATAATGGGTGAGAAATTAAGAAGCAGAATGGCAATTCCTAACTGCAACATTGATCAGAGTCCAATGGGCTTATTTCATTCTTCAAAAAAAAAGGCTCTTTTCAGGATTCTCAGTGATGCATTGGGCCTGTTAACAGTCTAGATAGCAAGAATGCGAGATAAAAAATATCGGAGTAATTTCACTAAAATCCTTACTTTTTGGTGAACTGTCACATATTTAAATGTTTTTGGCATATTAGTAACTCCCTTGTTTTTTCAATATACTTCACTTTAATCCATTTGACCAAAATAATAACAGTCAACTCTAATTATATGTATACAAGTACAAGTTTACCCTTGTCAAAATGATTTATTGAGTTTCAAAAATAAATAGTATTAAAATGGTTTATAAAAATAAATAAACAACAAAAAATTATTTTCTAAAAAACCAAAAAAATAATAATTAAAAAAAACTAATGGATTATGAAAAATATAAAGTTAAAATAAATAATAAATAGAAAGTATTTAAAAAAATAAAAGAAAGTTTTTTTTAAGTAAATGAATCTCCGCCATTGGATTTGTATCGATCCAATGGAGATCCATTTACTTTTTAAAAAATAACTGTCTTTTTATTTTTTGAAATACTGTCAATTTTTTTTTTTGTTTTTTAAATTTATAAAAATACTTTCAATTTATTATTTATGTTAACTTTATATTTTCCATAATCTATTTGTTTTTTTTTCCTATTTTAAAAATTTTATATATTTTTTGGTTTTTTAGAAAATAAGTTTATGTTGTTAATTTATTTTTATAAACCATTTTAATATTATTTATTTTTTAAACTCAATAAATCATTTTTGACAAGGGTAAAATTGTACTTTTATTTATATAGTTAGAGTTAACTATTAGTATTTTGGTCAAATTGACTAAAGTGATGTATTTTGAAAAAACAAGGGACTTAAATTACTAATATGATAAAGACATTTAAATATGTGACATTTCACTAAAAAGTAAGGACTTTAGTGAAATTACCTTAAAAATATCTCATGTTTATAGTATAGTAACATGTTGTATATGACAATATTCAAATTGGAGTCGACACCACATCAATTGATATATATATATAAAAATTTGCATAGCCACCACATCAATTGATATATATATATAAAAATTGCATATTGTAATCATTCATTTGAACACTAATTTGTGCGGTTTTTATCTTTTAACAATCTTTTAACAGATACTTAAAGTTCGAAGCTTTTTCTTTTTTCATTCAAGTTTGAAGTGTCAATGCTTTCAACAACAAAAAAGTCTGAAGTGTCGATGGATTTTGATCTCAAGACTTTTTGTAATCTTAGCAACAAAGCAGTTAATGCTCGCATCTCATCTCTTTTTATAAAGTTGTTGTTTAATAGAGTATGATACTATTGAAGAAAGACTGTGTTTAAAGGTTATTATAGAAAGAAAAAAAAATGTTTTGATCACTCTTATTCTTATATATATATTATCTATCCACCTATCTAGATACACTAACTTGAGAGTTATTTACTCAAACCTCAAACTCGTCTATCTACCAGCTGAGCTACGTTCATAAAGACTCGATCACTCTTGTTCAATTGCAATAATTATGCATAGGGTAACATATAAAAATGTCAAATATATTTTAATTCTTTGGAAAGAATAATTACTTTTCATGTTATGTTTACGGTATTTAATATAGTTTTTTCCTAACAAAGTAATCGGGTCATCCTCCATCAACGTCCACCCCTGCTAACGACCCTTTATTTTAATGAATTTTGATTTGATTTATTTGTATGATAAGTTCAAATAAATCTATTTGTAATCTAAATTTGAAATTTTTTTCAAATAGTTGTATTACACACAAAAAAAAATTCAAGTTCAAAGTATCATGATCACCGTATCAATATGTAAGGAGTCGATCCCACATAAAACCTCCTATTTATATTTTCCTCAAACAAAAAAAAAACATCCTATATATAATATTAATATATATATATATATACATACAATTTTTCTATTATCAGTTCGAACTGAAATAAGATATATCAGTTCCTTACATGTGAGTAATTGGATTGAAATGCTTTGACTTGACTGCATGCACCTGTCAAAACTTCTTTTAAATACAACGACCCACGTACAATAAATTGATATATTTTATATCAATTCGAATTGACTATATATATATATATATATATATATATATATATATTTTGACAAGACTACATATTTTGTATTATTAAGTAAAGTACATTATGATTTCTCTAAAAATAAAAAGTACTTTATGATTTATGTATTCCGAAAAAGAAAAAGAAAATAAGTCTTTTTTTCGAGTGTTTTTTTTTTAATTTGAAAAGTGACTTTTTAAAAACTTTTATTGCCAAATATGTCTGAAAAAAGTATCCCAAATAACGTTTTAATCTAAAAAAGTGTTTTTTATCCATTTTAACCACATTCAACTGCAATAAAATTAGAAAATATTATAGCACTTTCGGCATCAAATTCAAGAATATCCTAATATTTTAACCAGAAAAATTGCATCAAATGTGCTGCTTTTTTATCAGTTAGTGAAATTATTAACAAATGATCTTAAAGAAGATATAAAGGAAGAGCACACCATCATGATTGGGAGAAAATAATAATAATAATAATAATAATAAGAAGTAGAAGACACTGCAAACCATTTTATATCCAAACAATTCATACCTTGATAAAGTTTTATAAATTTTGATAGATATTTTTCGTATGAATGTTAAGGAAAAAATATGCTTAGGAAAATTTATGTGAAATTTGTTCAGATATAAGAACTATTTTTTTTTCTATTTTTCCTATATTTTCCCATTTTAAAATTTTTTATCTTAAAATTAAAATTTAGAAAAATAGCTCCCAGACTCGAAAAATATCCAAATGTATCAAACTTTGTTCATGGCTTGATTTTTTATTTTTTTTTGTATTAAAGTATCCAATATAAACCCATATATATCATTTTATTTATGTTGCATTTGACAAAGTATTTTCAATTTTACTCTCTAAAAATGTAATTGAAAGCATTGTATAATAATTTTGTTATTTTTAAATTTAAAAAACTACCAATCAATTTTTTTCTAAAAAAGCATTCCAAATATTTTTTTTATAAAAAATGAAAAAGAATTCTAAAAGGACATAATATGTTTATATAACCATGTATAATTACAAAATAAATATAAAAAAAAATTTAAAATTTAATTTGAAGATAATAAAAACAATAAAAAAAAATTTCTCTTTTCTAGTTTGAGTGTTGTGGTAAGGACAGAGACACATCTGTCACATTGGGGATTTCTGTTGCTTTCTTCTACTGTTAAGTCTGTTAGTTTGATGGTTAGGGGCAGTTAGGTGCAATAACTTGAATGGATATTTTAATTTATTTAAAACAAGAGGGAGGGAGCCCCTACCAAACCAAAAAGAAAAAGTCAATTAGATTGACTTTTAATGTATCAAATTAATACAAATTTAATTATCTAATTAAAAAAAATTAGATTAATTAAAGAATATTATCTTAATCTTAATCAAGGTGACATACTGACATGCATGTGATGACTATCTTTCTCTTATCTGTCTCAACCCATGAAACAATACTTGCTTTATTTCATAGCCTCCAACTTTACAATTGGATTATTTTAATCAAGGAGATTAATTAAGATTTAAGATTTGCCATCCATAACCCCAAAACAATTATGAGGGTTGTAAAGATTCTTGATTATACTTATTTTCAAAAAATGCAATTCAAAATTAGAAAATTATTTATTGAAAAAAAGTGTACAAAATTAATCTTGAATGATATTACAGTTGATTTATATATAATAGTTATATAATACGATAAATGATAAAGTAGTTAGCGGAAAACAATTTTATATATATTATATCGTGTTTACTGATCATATGAATACTAATGAGAGAAAAAGAACTTAATTTATCGGTGATTACAATAGTTACTAAAAAAACCTCACACACAAATAAAGAATTAATAATTAAGTTTTATAGAAAAGAAAACTGGAATTAAGTTTCCTCTTTGATTAATTTTTCAATGGAATTTAATTTCCTTTTATTTGTTAGTGGGATCATTTTTATTCCAATGTGCTGGGAAATTAGATAGTTTTCTATCCAATATTAAT
This sequence comes from Dipteronia sinensis, assembly GCA_033220585.1. Classification (NCBI taxonomy): domain Eukaryota; kingdom Viridiplantae; phylum Streptophyta; class Magnoliopsida; order Sapindales; family Sapindaceae; genus Dipteronia; species Dipteronia sinensis. The sequence goes on from CM065642.1 coordinate 16,950,904, forward strand.
TTCAAAGTTGTAACATTGATTCATGTATTTGTCATTGATTTTGGGTGAAGAACACTTTACACTTTGCCAATTAGGCAATGATGTTACATTTGCAAGAACTATAAAATACCTGTTTGGCTGCCCCCACTTGGATTCTCAAATCTAGATTGGAATATTTTAAGTATATGGAGATTAAGATTTAAGATTTGTCCAAGAAGACCCAGATTGTTTTGGAGGGTTAGGATGTGATGCTCCGAGTTGTATGATTATTATTTTAGTCATGAATTATGGGTAAAGAATGAAGGTGGTGATGGATTGGTCATTGGTGATTGTCCTCTTGATCATTGTGGCTCCAATTTAAAGGAAGATATATACTACCATTAAATTAATTAAACACATCTGTAATATTGGAAGAATTTTAGATATAAAATTATAGTTTCGTAGACCGGGCAAAACATTTTGTTCTCATACTTCTCAATGTAAAACCTTTTAAGTAAATCTTTACATTATGATATAATTTTGTTGAAAAGAAATTATATATACACCTATTCACTCGTACATATATTTTGTAGTACACGAATAGCACTAAATACAAGAAACTAAGGGGTCGTTTGTTTTTTTGTCTGAACACTGAAAAGTCCTGAATTTTTCTGAAGACTGAATAGGGACTGAAATCTGAATCTGAATGACATGTTTGTTTGTTTTTTTTCCACACATCTGAATGTGCTGTTAACATGTTTGTTTTTTAAAAATAAAACTGTCTGAAAATAAGTAATTGTACATTTATACTCATACTAATTAAAAGATGTAATTTAACATGTACCATTCTTTATAACATTTTGTATGGGTTTTTTTTTTTTTTTGCAAACAAAGTTTAATTTAACAAAATAAAAAGTTAAACAAAGAATATAAATTTGCATGTTCTGTGAACAAAGTTTAAGTTAAATTTATTGTCAAAAAAAAATTCAAATTCAAGTTCAATTTTATATGTTGTCCACGTTTCCGGTGAATATAATTCATAAAACCTTTTTTGTTTTTTTTTGTTTCCTGGATCATATGCACCGAAAACCAAATAAAAAAAAGGTTCTTGAATTTTTATATACAATAATTCTATAATATTTTCAAACCACGAAACCTACTTAATATGATAGACAACTTTATTGAGCACTATATATTAAAATAAGAAATATTTGGCAGGAGAGTTCTTACCGGGATTTGGCAGGAGAGTTCATTACGAAAAGTATTTAGGTTTTTTTTTTCTTTTCTAAAACATGTTTAAAATAAGAAATATATTAAAAGAAAATTTTTTATACCATATTAAATTAATATAAATTTGGAATATTTTTTTTTTTGAGGATAGACTCGGAAGAGAATATTTTAATTGTAATCCAGTGATTTGGAATTAAGTTAAAAGTCAGGATTTCTTACTTTTTATTTTAAGTTGTTTTTTGATATTTTTAAGTTGTTTGACCACTTAAAAAAACAAACAAAACAACTTAATGAGTTCAATTCAGACCCATTAAGTCTTAAGTGAAAAAAACAAATGACCCCTAACTCAAGGAATATAGAAAGTAAATTTAATGAAAATTATGAATTAGCTAAGCTTTTAAATTAATTATTAATTGTTTTAAAAATATATTATTTATCATCATTTTTCTTCTAATTCTATAATTGCAACATTTCCTTTTTGTTTAAATTGATAAATATATGTTATGAGTATGAAATTTGATTTCTCAATTATTACTTGATAGTTACTTAAATTATCTAAACAACTTAAGTTTTGTCAATAAATGAAAAAAAAAACACAAATATTAGCTTCTCAGAAAAATGATTTTTCCACCAAAACCAACAAAATGTTTACATTCTATAGAATTTTGACTATAAATAATTAAGATGGTAAAATATATTAATTATTATTTTATGAATTATCTTCGCTATAAGAATTTAATAAATTATAATTATATTTAATTATTTAAAGTTAACAATGAGATAAACTCAAATAGACAAAAAATAGAACATTTAAGAAAAATATTTTATTATATAAAATAATAGATATATATATATATATATACAGTTATTTTTCTGTCAGTGTGTACTGTTAGAATTATATAAGAACACTCATTTATAAAAGAGTTTTGACAAGTGTATACATATCAAGTCAAAATATGTAAAACAAGTGGCTTACATTCAATGTCCTTATATAATTCTATCGGTTCGCACTTATGTGAAAATTTTCGTATATATATATATATATTCAAAAATAGATTGGGCTATAGCTCCCTCCATAGTCGGTTCAAATCATATTTCATTTTCTAATTTTTAAATTATTATTATTTAAAAAAATTTAATTAATTTAAAATTTCGGATGCAACCATATCAATATTAATATACCGGATCACATAAGAACTCTGAAGTTAAGTGTGATTGAGCTAGAATAATACTAAAATTGGTGACCTTGTGAAGTCCTTGTATTGCACCCTTTTTAAAAGAATGTCTCAAAAATGTATATATTTTGAAATTTGTAAATCACTATTTATGAAAGCGTGATTACTGATTAATTAATTACTTATTTGTTCTTTTAAGCAAACACCTCACCCCACCTTATCCCAAATTAATTACTCCAATTAATAGCTTTTGTTAAGAGTTTTTTTTAAAGTCTAATTTGACTTAAACAGTCAGGCTGACATTAAATTAAGTAGGAAATAAGGTGGATGAGATGGACTGGTACAATTATAGGTATTGTTAAAATTTCAAAGAAATAAAAATAAGTTCAAACACAATTATAGGTATTGTTATTTAAGAGAAGTGTTACAAAATTAATAATCATAATAATTTTTTTACCGGATTGAATAAACATCATTTACTATCAAACTACTCAAACCATATTCATCGGCGAAAATATTACAACATAATACTGTATATCAAATAACATTTCAATATGTTTTGTATAGTCTTTATTTTGAATCCAAATCTTATAGTAGCTCATAAATATTTTAACAAACTATTATGTAGTTAACTATTTTGAGTATTCTCAAGGAAACAATTTAATCGTATAAATCATTTTTTATAGTGTAAACGGAATATTTAAATATCGATCCCATTAAATGGATTGTTTATTTGAATTTTATGTGTTCTTATCGAGTGATATGTATTCTTGTTCACACGTTTATATTAAGTTCAAAGTTTCATTTTATTTAATATTAAATATAAGCGGATAATCTGTGGGAACGGATATTTATACAACATATGCCGTGTTGAATTTTAAGATAAAAAATGATTTATAAAATTATTTTAGCTACATATAAATTTGACATAATTACATGAATAGTTACTAGTGATTAGATTCTAATAAAAAAAACAAAAAAAATCACTATCATAATTCATAACTATAGGGTAACTGTACATTCACATTACACAGTAACTAAATCCATCGGACGCTGTTAGTAATCAATCTAGAAGCCCTTTGAAGGGTGGTGTTCCCACACATATCGCTCATACAATAACGATTACGTGGACCAATAAAATGAGAGAATGATGTCTAACCAATGAGGTGTACTGTATCGTCACCAATCGTCAGCCACTACCTCGTCTTCTTTGCTTTGCAGTTTCGTTTTGGGCCCAAAAAAAAAGTCAACAGTTCTCTCAAGCTTTATGAATCAGAGAGAGCTAAGATAACATTTTATGTGGGGTCCACACGTTTTTCTTCATCTTCTTCAATTTTTTTATTTTATTTTTTAAATTAATAAATTAATAATAATCAATCATTTTTAATTGATTCCTCCGTATATCTCGTGGTTCCACATAATAATTATAAAAAACATTGGTGAGGTGGCGGCACGGGCCACCCGGATTTGAACATGTAGCAAGACCTAAGCCGTAAAGTAAGATCTGACTCAGCATGATTAGAATCTCTAATGTGAACACGTAGGATGGATTAAGTAGGCAATGGCCCCACCTAATATATATATATATAAATAAATAAAAACTGTGATCTGATTTGATGTTAATTTGGGAATTTGGATTAAAAATGATCACATTGTAATTAAATAGGGTTTATTTTTAATTTTTTAATTTTATCAGTTGATGATTTGTTGTTGGGAGAGAAGTTGTGTACAAATTCTACATATCCAAGTATGCAACTACAAAAAAAGTAAGTAGAGATTTGTTGTTTAAATTTCTCTGTGTAGGCGCCGGAATGTTTTAACTTTTCTAACTACCACCGCGTTTTGGTTTTGTCAAATGTCTTTGATCTGGAAACATCCGTATGAATGTGCATGTATACATATCCGTATGTATACCGTATGTATGTGGTGTGGTTGGGTGATGAAAATTTTGAAATTAAATTAAATATTAAGGTAACTAAGTCAGAGATATAAATATTTTAAACACTTTCGATGATTTGTAATTCAAAGGTTATCTTGGATTAGGTGAGAAATATGATTTGAACACATAATCTCAATATATAGATATAAAAAACTTACTAATTGATCATCTCAACTTTTACTCATGTATATGAGCGGAGGGAATGAACATACGGAGGACATGGCCCTGTTTCCCTAAAAAATATTAAAAATTTTAAATTACCATTAATTAAAAAAAAAAACACTTTGACCCCTATAAATTATTTTGCTACCCCTATTCTAAAATTCCTGTTTCGGCCTCTGGTCGTATATATGAAAGTTATATTAGTTTATTTTATTTAAAATGTTTCACTTGAATTATATTATTTTGCAAGTGGTAATAAGTGGTTAGAGTCAAACCAATTTAAAATTCAATTTGTTTGAATTAGTAAGTTGTGTAAAAAAAAAGAATTAGTAAGTTGAATTTTAATTTAATGATTTTGATTGGTTTAGTGATCCTTATAGATTGAATTAAATTTAAGGGTTGAAAATCCATATTGAACAAAATTAATCACTTTTAAGAAAAAAAAATTGAACACTTACTTGATTTACAATTAAAACAGTAAAATCTCTAAACTTCAAAATTTGATATTTAAATTATTATTTTCCTCTTGAGATATGAAGTTAATCAAGTTTATTATTATTTTTTTTTTAAATTTAACACTAATCGAATAAAAAATATATAATAAAACACAATGAAATCAATCGCTGCAAGTATGATATGAATGCTAATCTCACTGTTAGAAATGAATCTCTCGTCTTTATATACTTTATAATTTAATTAGTAAACGTGTGAATTGTTCTCTATCACATAAGTAGTAAAGGGGTATCATATGATCACTTTACTGCCAAAGTTAATACAATATAATTGTACTTTGGGTTAATACATATGCACTGATTGCTTTTGTAGAGGTCACATGCAACCATGTTTGGAAATTATTATTATTATTTAAGGTAAATTGTACTAACTTACCCTGATTATATTTATAATTACACTAAAACCTGTAAAAATATAATAACAACACAAACATACCATATGACATGTTAATTAACGGTGGTAAACCATTGACCACCGTTAGTTAGTAACAACAAATGGGTAAAATTGTCTTTTTATTCAATATTATCAATAAATAAAAAATAAAACAGTTTATCGAATCACATCTCGCTACATCAGCTCCAAGAAATTTATATTAATTAAAACTAAACAACTAATTATATGTAAAATAAATATTAATTTTAAAAAGTTTCATATTCATCTTCCTCTTCCCCAAATATCCCCAACATCTTCTTCACCCAAATGTCGTAACTATATCTTTTCCTTGCCCAAACATTCAATTTAAAATAATTATCTCTTTAATAAAAAAATTCAAAATAAAATCTACTACACCGCCGATGAAAGGAGCAATTCGGTCCTCCACGAAGAGCAAATTTGCCCCTCGTAGAGGAGTGGTTTACTTTTCGCGAATGAGCAAACTCCTTTTCATTTTTTTTTTAAAAAAATTTTCTTCTTTTATTTTGTTTTTAACAATGATGTTGAATTGTTTTGAATTGTGGGTCTGTAGAGAGACTTTACGTTTTTGAGAGATTTTATGGTTGCCTATTATGTGTTTGATAATTTGGGTGAGAGAAGTAAAAGAGAGGGAAGAAGTTGAGCAGATGAAATGCAACATTTTCTTTTTGTTTCTATTTGATATTCCACATATATTTTTTTTAATGTTATTTTTTTTATGCAGAATGATATTGTAGCTTTGCAAATCATGACGATTTGAGAGTATTTGTTTTTGGGTGTGTTCTATTTGGTTTCAGTTTTAGTTGATTTTTATATAAGATTTTTTTCAGATCTCATTTCAATGACTTGTATCAATATTGTTTTAAGGTTTTCATTGTTAGATCTAATACTCAAGTGTAAGTCAAGTTGGGATTTTGATGTGTTTGATGAAGAAGAAGAGATCATTATCTTTTTTATATTTTCTAATATTTTTATTTTTAATTAATTATCTAATTTTATATAATTAATTATTATTTCTATAAAGGCAAATGTGACATTGCCCCTTATTTGTGGCTAACTAAGGTGGTCATCAGTTTACATCCGTTAGTCAACAGGCCAGAATGTATGTTTGTGTTATTATGATATTTTTGCGGATTTTAGTGTAATTATATATATAATCAAGGTATGTTTGTGCAATTTACCTTATATTTTATTTTATTTTTTAAAAATAACTCCTCTTAGGTAGATGTAAACAACAAACCATTGATGTGACATATTATATCTTAATTTCTTCTTTTTTCTAATACAAAGAAGAATAAGGAGTATAATTTATTTTTGTTTCAAAATAAATATTCTAAAAAAGGAGATATTAGAATATGATAATACCAGAAAGCTAGCCAGCTGGCTTCTTGTAAACTCCTTCAAAGCTTCTCTCTTTTTTTCTTAATCTTTTTGACTTTTGGGTGTTAAATAGTTTCCCTAAATTCTCTCCATTTAAAGTGTTTATTTTCCATTGCACTTGCATAGAATCATCCTTTATTCCAAAATTCCAGTTGCATACTTAGTCATACAAATATATATAATACATGATGAGTACACATATATGTGTATTTATATTAATTATCACAACTTGTGAAGAAATAGCCAAAAAAAAAAAAACCAAACTTAAACCTGCCCACCTAAAATTCTAAATTGACCAAAAGCATATAGTCTTTTAAGGAAATTTTAAAATAAAAATATCCTGAATTTTATCCGTATAATAAGCGTATATAATTATTTTCTAGTGGTTGTATACACATTCAGATGTCACGATATTAATATTTTAATGATACGGAGATGGCTATTCGATAATAAAAACGAAAAAAAGTAATAGTAATTAAAATATTAAATACTCAAGTGGGAATTAATTGTTGAAGAATTACAGAAAATGTAATGGTATTCTTGAAAGATGAGTGTAAAAATGGAGTTTTGTAACATGGGGTCCCTAAGACCAACATAGAAATTAATCAACTCGTTTTTATTTATTTAAAGTATAAATTTGAGATTTGAAGATAGGGATAGATTTGAACTCATAATTTCAACGCGCAGTAGATATAACTTGAACTCACAATCTCAACACGTTAGAGATACGATTTGAACACGTGATCTCAACGTGTAAGAAATACGATTTGAACTCACGATCTCAATGTTTAGAGGATACAACTTGAATTACTCACGATCTCAATGCGTAGAGAATACCACTTGATCAACATGCGATCTCAACATGTGAGACCAGGGATACAACTTGAACACGTGACAAGTGAAGGGCATACCATTAAATTAAATCATTAAATTAAATCAATCTCAAACTTGCTTTTACGATGTTCATTTTTCACACAATTAGTTTTCAAAACAGGTAAAACCATCACAACCCCCACACACAAACAAACAGAGTCATTAATTAAATAAAAGTACAGAAACAAACAAATAAAAATATAATAATCAATTAAGAAATGAAATTCCCAGGCTTCTCTTAGAAGTGCCTTGCAGCCTACGGATCTTCTTCAAGAGATTTGTATCACATCTTCTTTCCTTCAACAGGTCCTCTATTTAAGCCCTCTTCTCCCTCTTTGTTCTACTTTCTTAATAGCTCTCTTTTATTTTTATTTTCTCTCTCTATAATTACTGGGTTTTTTTTTTTCTGCTTCTTTGATTCATCAGACTTTCTTCTTTTTCTTCTGGGCCTGTTTGATTTTGCTGACTCTCTTCTTCTTCTTCTCTGTTATTACTAGTTTGTGTTTTTATTTTGAATTTCCATGGAAGAAGCCACAAATATGAACAACAAAGTGGAGGAGCTCATCGATCTACCACCTGGTTTTAGGTTCCACCCAACAGATGAGGAGATCATAACTTACTATCTCACACAGAAAGTCATGAACAGCAGCTTCGATGCATGTGCTGTTGGTGAAGTTGATTTGAACAAGTGTGAACCGTGGGATTTACCTAGTAAGATCCAAAAGCTTTGTTTTTTTTTTCTCAAATTTTGGTATTTGATTGAATATGTCAACAATATAATTTTTTGTTTGTTTGTTTTGTTTTTGCAGAGAAAGCAAAGATGGGTGAGAAAGAATGGTACTTCTTCTGCAACAGAGACAGGAAATATCCGACCGGCATGAGAACTAACCGAGCAACGGAGGCCGGATACTGGAAGGCGACTGGCAAAGACAAAGAGATTTTCAAGGGAAAAAACTGTCTTGTTGGAATGAAGAAGACTCTTGTTTTCTACACAGGAAGAGCACCAAAAGGAGAGAAAACTAATTGGGTCATGCATGAATACAGATTGGAAGGCAAATTTTCTTACTACAATCTCCCAGCCAAAGCTTCAAAGGTAAAAACTAGTTAATTAATTACCCTTTTTTTCAATTTACTTGAATCATTTGATTTCATGATGATTATCCTGTATGATGTATGTGTCCTTTTCAATTTTGTATTTTATGTTGGTTGAGAGTTATCTTTCAATATGGGGGGGGGCCTCTTTTTTAATTTTCTCTATAAGCTTCTTCTGGTTTTGTGTGTTGATGAAGGATTATTTTTTTTTGTTTGTGTGATAATGGTGGTACAGGAAGAATGGGTGGTGTGTAGGGTTTTTCACAAGAGCACAGGGATGAAGAAGAATCCAGGTTCAGAGTTTGTGAGAATTGAGGATGATTTCTTTGATTATTCTACACTCCCACCTCTCATGGATACTCCTGCATCAAATTACTCCAACAGACCCAGTTCAAGCTATAGTTCTGCTGCTGCTGCTGATGGTGATAATCAATTTGATTTCAAACACATCAACAACAACAACTACCAGCCCACAAACATCAACAACAACAACTTCCTTGTTCAGCCTTCATCAAATTTCCAACCACAGATTCCAGTACTCCAGAATAATCCTCTTTTCTCCGGCGGATACCAAACCCGCGGTCCGAATAATAATCCAGCTGGATACTTGCACCAAGGAATTATGAGAAGTAGCAGTATTGATCAAGCCATCTTACAATTGCAAGCAGCAGCAGCAGCAGCAGCCAACAACAACAACAACAAATGGGATCATATTGGCCAGCAGCAGCAGTGCAAGGTGGAGCAGTTTTCGTCGAATAATCAATCCATGATCAGCCAATCACAGGACACCGGCCTCAGCTCAGACATGAATACAACTGAGATTTCATCCAAGCAAGTAGTCAACAACAACAACAACAACAACATGGGAGGAGGTTCATCAAATGACACCATTAATATCGATTTGGATAACTTCTGGGAGAACTTCTAATGATCAACATCGAGAATTTGATAGTACTGATCTCATAACTCAGTTAAATCAGGCTTGTTTGTTTCATAAGTTTTTTAGGATCTGTTTTTTTTTTTTTTTTTAGGTAATGAATTTGGTGAATTCCATATTCTAGCTTGGAAAATTAAAAAAGAAAAAAGAAAAAAAAAAGAGTTCTAGCTTGTATTCTCAAAAATACCTGTATAGAGATATAGTCATGGTGTCATCCACACCTTTGCATATTATTGATACCAGATAGTGCAATATATGTTTATTCTTTTGTTTTTAAAATTCTTTTTTCTGCTTTTAATGTGCTTTAATAATTCATTTCCATTTTCAAGTACTTCTATATATACAGTAACCACCTGATCAATTGCACCCAGAAACTGAATTTGATCAATTAATTATCTTTAATATTAAATGTTTCAAAATTAATTAAAAGAGGTCTAAATTAGCTGTTTTGAATCTCTCTTCTCTCCTCTTCTCTTCTCTTCTCTTCTCTTCTCTTGTTGACGAAGAATTAGAAGAAGAGGAGCCATCGCATTCAAGAGGTAAGAAATTAGACAAGTGTACATATACACTTGAATGAGTAACTTTATCTGATTCGAGAATCCCGCACCCGATAATTTTTATGTTCATAATGAGCAATCTTATCTGATATGATACAGTAATCCCGTACCTAAAAATTATTAATTTAAGTGTATATACAAATCATCGTGCGTACATACATATTTATGATGATTCATGTGATGTATTCCCTGAATCTATGGAGATTATGCCTCTCTTCAAGTTCAAAGAATTTTAAACAAAGTGACAATAACAGATAGCTGCAGTCGTATATATATGTGTAGGTTTCTTAAATATTAGCTTAATCTTCTGCTCTAAGAAACTTATTTTTGTTGTCTTTATTATTTACATGTGCTTAACCATCACTTCTTGATTGTTTTTGTGATTGCCCAGCTGTTACAACAATCTAAATTTAAAGGTTAATATTCATATATACGAATTCGAAAAAAATGTAGATTTCGCTAGAAACCTTTCAGCTTGTACAATTAATCTTTATCCAGGTCACGTCCTACATAACAACCTGTTTTTTTTTTTTTGGTTATTAAAATTTCCAATTAATTACTCATGAATTTTTAAGGAAGTTTCTGATAAATTTCGTAAATTTATAAAAGCATCGCTTGATTCATTCATATACATAATTTTCGATAAATACAAGGAGACTGTGAATAATAACTAAATATATATAAATAATACAAATGAACATGTTTATAACATGAATAATTGTACAAGTACTCATGTTCTTATCCAATAACGTGTTGTGTATTGATGATCAAATCAATAATGGGTAAAAGTTGGTAGGTCCATTAAAATTTTTATAAAAAAGCACTTTTAATGAAGAAGCAGTAGTTTTCAAAAAGGAAATTAATAATAGAAAATAAAAAAGCAGATAACAGAAAACAGAAAATACGTGCAAGTTGAAGGCAAGAGCATAAGCTACAGTAGACGAGATGAGATGGAATCGGTTATTGTAAGAGAAGAAAATCTGAAAAAAAAAATTAAAAAATTAAAAAAATTAAAAATAAAATTCATGTGAATATGTGGTGGGGGTGGTGGAGGGGGTGGTGAGAAGCCAATTAAAATTACTTTCTATTCAAAGCAAAGCTTCCTCTTCTCTTCATACTTGCAGGAAAGTTAACCGACTTTTAGGCAACCCTTTGATCCATATTTTAATAATCTCAAGCAAAATAATATATATATTTTTATTTTTCTTATTGTTCAAGACCTACTATCATATTTTACGAGTATGTATTGATTCATCGATGAATAATTTCTCATGTTATGGGAGTGTAGATGTCCCCGCCTGTAACTTGTAAGCGTAGATTTCTGATCATGTTATAGTATATATTCTGAAGACAACAGGAAGTTGGTCCAGTGGTATACCTCTCACATCTACACTATCAGATTGTGGGTTCGAGTACTCCCTTCCCTACAAAACCTGGAATTTAAATAGAGTGATGCTAGACAACCCAAAAGTTTAGTCCAAATTTCAATCCAAATGATGTGGTAAGCGGTTTTTACATTAACCACGTCATCTTATGTAGTGTGTGGTGATGACAACACACTTGCCACATTATTTGGGTTAATTATTTGGTTGTATAGCATTACTCATTTAAATAACGTTTCAAAGAAAAAATAATAATATATATTCGGACTGCATATTTAGTAGGCACCTCTAACCCAATTATGTGTCATAATTTATTGGAATATTTAAAACAAATTATTATTATTTTGGTTGATTAGAGAGAGAGAGAGAGAGAGAACATTCTCAGCTGTAGAGTGAATTAAATTAGAATTAAATAAATGATAAAACCCTGATTTGTTGCATGAAAACATGCTGACACCAACCAATGGGCTGTCTCCACCGCGTGATTACTACTACTACTACTACAACTACATCGTTGTCCCTTACGGAAACCAACTTTGCTTTCTGCTTTTCTGCTTCTGCTTCTAGCTGCTTCTGTTTTTTTCAAGCATGAACTGCTTACTTCATATGCCTATCATCTTCTCATCCTCGTAAAAGCACTTTTACAGTGCCCACCGTTTTCGTAATTGTAGCCTATTGTTGGAGGGGAGCGTTTTGTTATGGTTAATAACTTAAAAGTGCTTTTTTATTTATTAAAAACGTATTATTTTTCAGGATTAGAGATATGATAAATCCATGTGAGTCAGAAAAAATAAGAGTATCCACTCAACATATATAGTTTTCTTTTATTATTATTATGTAATTTTTTTTAATAATTAAAATTTGAATGATGAGACGATGTTAGTCAAGTAGTAAACTCCTTACACCCAGGAGTGAATCCAAAACTTAATTTTAGGGTGGGTTAAATTAAATATAATTTTTTAAAACGGTCCTACATAATATAATTTTTTTTATTAATTTAAAAGTATACACTTAAATATAGAAAACATAACAAGTTTAATCTAAAAAAATTAAAATAAGGACCAAATATAATTTATTGTAATAGTTTTGATAAAATATATTTTTAATTGTTAATAAATTTTTTTTTTGAAAAAATATTAGCCAGGAGCCCAGACTAATTTGTATGCCTGCTTACACCTATGCCACGAAGTCGTGAGTTCCAGTCCTTTCTGGAAAAAAAAAACCCGAATTTATGTAATATTTCAAAAAAAAAAAAGAATTGAAATTTGAATTGGAGTTTAACCTGTCAATCTGTCATATAAAGGTTTGGCATATCATTTAGAAAGAATTTAAACTATAGAACTGATCATTAATATCTTATGCTTTTGGAATAATAATGCTTAGTTTTTAGTACTAACACACATTAATTAGATAAAATAATAAATAAATAAACAGTTAAATTACTTTCTAATGGCTTTAAACAGTAAAAGCCGCTTCTTGGATACTTTTACAAAAATTGTCCTTATTCAAAAATCAAAACCCTTTTCTACAATAATTTTCTAAATACACTAATATATAGTTACTGCTCCTAAAATCCATATTTTCTTCAATTATATGTACAGTGATCGAAAGAATGATGTTTTTTGTTTTGTTTTCTTCTTCTTTTTTTGCCATAAATCATGCTAAATTACTTAAGTTTACAGTGATCGAAATAAATAACATTAATTACGTGGATCAAACTGTACACTGGTATATATGATCTTATAATTTAGGATGAAGTTGTAAATAGGAAGCAACAATAATGATATAATATTCTTTATAATTTGATTCCTTGTTGAAAAAAGTTTCTTGTCTTCCTGTCAACTTAAATCACACCTATACATGTCTCTGTTTCAACTTCTTAATTAATTACAATTTTGATTTATGCATATACGTATAATTGTATATTAATAATTTAAAAACAGCTAGCATACCCCTTCAGTCTATTCAGTTTTGAAACATAGGAATTATTAGGAGCCGGAACTCAACCCTGTAACGTTACAAAGCGAACCAATCATCTCCAGACTGTTGTAATGTTACTGATTTCCATCATCAATCGCTTTAGAAAACAAATTTCAAAGCTTTCAGTTGGAAAACCAGACAAATATTTAGGTCATCCATCATCATCTGCTGCTGATCTAAGTTGGTTTCAGATAGTATATGTGATATATATATATATATATATATAAAAGAATATGACCCTTAATGAGTTTTTCTTCTTCACCTTGATCAATCATCATAAAATTCTTTTCTTTTCTTTTTTACCAAAAAAAAATCAATTAATTATTAATTTTTTAAATCAACCTTGTTATAATAAGTACTAAAACTATAATATGAAAAGACCCACAAAGAGATGCATTTCGGTCTTTGAATAAGCACATAGTTTTTCTCATATTATCAAAGAAGAGACATCATAGCAAATGATGTGAAATTTCATAAAAACCATTGACAAGTAATAAATTTTTTAACCTACTCTCTTACCAGTTTCTTGACAAATCAATACTTGTATTAATATATCCTGTTAATTATACAAAATATTAATAAATCCCCACCTAAAAAATTGATGTTTAATACATGATCTGTCTCCACTTGCACAGAAACAAAATTTATCCTTTGTGGATAAAATTGATGTTAGTATCTAGAAAAGATACGAACGTCGGTTAATGAAAATGACTAGTTATAAAGTTCTATAAACAGAAAATGCATGAAGGAACAAGACATTCTGGAAAGGTGACATAATTTTCTAAAGGAATGGGAAACTTCTAAGAAATTTACAAGATCAGTTTTTCTTTTTATCGTTTTCTACCGATGACTCGAGAGAAAATCTATGCAAGCATTGATTTGATTTTGAAGGCGATGTGTTTTATGACTTTCGGACATTTATAACATAAATTTTTTACTTTTCTCTCTTTTGTTTTCAAAAGTGTGGATAAAATATGTTCTTAAGATTTGCATTTTGTTTTCTCGAAGTGTAGATTTAGCGCGTGTATATTCTATTCTAGAGATGTTGGAATTTCAAGGATTTTAATAGTTGTGTACGTGTATACGATTCAAACTTTTACCGGTCCATGAAAGTCTGTCATTATATTCCATCCAAATTTTCAAAATATTCCATTAAAATCATTTTTTTTCTTCAAAACCCACGTCAATAAAAATTCATTCAATTTCATATATCTTTGAACAAGAGTCTAAAAAAACATAATTCTTACAAATTTATAAAAAAAATCTACGGAATCTGTATACTCCGCCAAAATCTATCATTTAAATATGCTCTTACTTAACTTAAAAGGAGAAAAATTGCAAGGCTTAATAAGTCTTTGACCAAAAACTTGAAAAAAAGACAACAAGCTATACTTATTTTGTGTTTGTGTTTGTGTTTGAATGGTATTTTTGTTAGACATGCTAGCCTGGACTTTTTTCGTAGATTAGGAGATTAAAATTCACAACAACTCTACCAAAATCTACACACTCGACTACCTATTATTAGATCATATCTTTGAAAACTAAATAAAACTTTCTAGTTTTCATATTCAATTTAATGGCAGTATATTTAATTTAGGTTTGAATGATAATTAACAATATTATTGCAAGGTAAGATGGACCATAAAAAAACTGATAGGGACCAATATATGGTTCTTAAAGACTAAAGATTGTATCCACTAGAATATCAACCCCACGTTCAACTTCTCATTTTTCAACTATTTTACAAAAAAAAAAAAAAAATTAACTAAATATGAGATAGTTAGTTAGAAGAGAACGCATAAGAGTTATTTAACATTTTAATTCTTAAAAGAATAAGTAATAAGCTTTTGTTAATTTTTTTAACTATTAAAATTAATTTAAGGTTTGAGACTACAATTCAAATCTATAATCAGGGTGGGTTCAGTGCGTACCGATATAACTTGTAATAGATCTATTACAAATAGAGTTTTTGGAAGAAAAAAAATTATAATTGTTTGGTTGGATAGACTTTTTTTTTTTATTTTAAAAAAAATGTTTATTTGAAGAACCATTCGAGCTTTTGCTTAGTAAATATTTAAACTCTACTAGCCTCTACTCAATTTAAAATAGACAATCTCAAAAGTCAAACTAAACAACTCTAAAAAACTCAAATAGACGTTTGTAGGCATTTTCATGAAGTAGAAAGATCAACCAAATGAGCACTAGATTTACGTACTTTGACTTAAAATGTATGCAATTGTCAAAACTTCTTCATAATCAGTGGTCCACATGCAACACACTGATGTAAGTTATATCAGTGCGCATTGACTAGAACGGTACCGAATATATTTACAGAATATATATATATATATATATATATATATATATATGTTAAGATAATATTAGAATCTTTTGTCGTCTAGGTGCTTTTATATATATTTGAGAGCTTCCTTTATCAATAGAAAGAAATGAAAAAAAGGAACAAATAGTACTTCAAGAGATGAAATAAAAAAGAGGAACGAATAGTACTTCAAGAAATGTGATTGCAGGAATATAATCTTGTTTAGATACATTTTCTCCTAATGACTTTAATAAAGATTCACAGACATGTCACCTTTAATTTTTTTCTTAAACTATGTCCCACCCTAAAAAAAGAAAAAGAGAAAAAAAGAAACAAGTCATAGTCATGTATATCTAAACCAAAAGACTGATGATTTAATTTGCCACGTTAATTATCTATTAACAAACTTTTAATAAGTTTATCATGAATGCTCAAGTCATTACTCATGAAAGTACCCTTTTGTAGTAAATATCTTAAAAGAAAACCATCTGATTTCAAAAAAAAAAAAAAAAAAAACCATCTACTATAGATTTTGTTAAAATATAATTGTGTCTTTATGAGAAAATTAAGAAAATGATTTTTTGAACTATATTTTAAATTAGAAAAAAAAAACTAATAAATTTAATATGAAACATAATTTAAAGTTTGGAAATATTAAAAATATAAATTAACTTTATAAATTATGCTCTAATTTTGATAACTTTAATTAACATAAATTTCTGACTTTAACTACAAATTGTTAAATTAATCTTAATTCTACGATGGAAAAAATAAATAAATCAACAATAAATGACAATTATTGAATTAATGGCAAATTAATTATTGAAATTATCCCACGTTGAAGTCTTAAATTTATCAAACAATTTTAACCAGTATTCGAAAATACGCGTTTAGGTGGCCGCCTAAGCGCTAGGCACTCTCCGGCCGTCCCGATTAAGACAAAATCACCCGAACTAGGCAGTCGATAAAAAAAGCAGGCGATTTGACCACTTTATTAGCTGATTTTGCCGATTAATCATTTAGGTGGAGTCAAAGTCATTTATATATCCTAGTTAAACAGTTTAAAATTTAAATATTGAATTTTTTTTGAAAGAGACTAATATTGGTTTTGTATATATAAAAAATAATTAAAAATAAAATAAATTTCTAGCTGTCTAGGCATCGCCTAGCCTACCATTTACTAGAATACTGATTTTACGTTTTTACCGTAAAGAGTTTTGTGAAATGCTCATTCGATTTTGTAATTATCATGATTTTTTTTTTTGTTTTTTTTTTTTCACAAAACTAATATATAGCATTCTATCAAATCAGTAATAAATTAATGTAGAAGCCACATGAAATAATTCGGTGGGCTTTGTCGTATAGAATCGCTAGCCTGACGACGCGGCAGTTTTTGTAGTTGTTGGCACGAGAGCTACGAAGCTTCTCCAGTAACCTTGTCTCTTTCACATCATGTTGTAAATCAAACGACTTTGTCGCTGTCGTTTTGTGTCATCTGACGTCATCTTATTCTATATCCTTCGGATGCCCTCCACGTGGTTGCCAACTCCAATCAATGGGATGGTGACGTCCGCGGGTCCCACTTTCTTTATTTGATATTACGCTCTGATATTTCAATCGGAATATTGTTAGAACCCACTATCTTTATTTTATATTATTGCGGTATGATATTTCAATCAAAATATTATTATATTAAACTAACGTTTTTTACTGTTAAATCATATTGAGCTGAGTGGTAAAAGTTGGTTTTTTTTTTTCATTATAATTACGATCGAGATCTAACGAGATTAGACTCTAAAAATATAGTCCAGAATACTACTTCCATCGTTGGAAAAAGGTTACTAGTGGTAGAGGTTTTGTTTATTTGAATTTGACATAGTAAAATTGGATTGGACTCTCGCACACATTAAGGGACCCATCTTTTAAAAAACTTAGGTAGGGTGATCACTTCATATGTCCAAATTCGTTCGACATATATGATTGTTCAAATACCCTACAACTTTAGTACGTATTATAAAAATTTACATATTTGCCTTTAAATATGATAAAATTTATACTTGGTTCCTCAATATTTTATTTTAATGTATTGGCCCCTTCAAAAATCAATTTATGGCTCCACCACTCGTTTCACTAATTTTTTTCTCAATTATTAATATTAAAAGAAACAAAAAGTAAGTGAAAAAAATAATATATATTCTTCAAAACCTAACTATTTAATTTACATTAAAAATAAATAAAAAACCAATATAAAAATAATTGATGAGATGAGATTGATTCAATTTTATATCACTCTTTTATATATTATCGAGATTGTAAGTAAAAATAATTGATGAGATGAGATTGATTCAATGTTATATCACTCTTTTATATATTATCGAGATTGTAAGTTCAAATCATGTTCTTCTACATTAAATCACGAATTATTTTTAATTATTAAAAAATAGATATAGATAATTATTCATAGGATTAGATATATAACAACATTTTTATTTTAGGTAACCTTAAGGAGATCATCACTCAGTGAATATTGACGATACATAGTCCATTTGTGTCCCACATTGCAATTCATGTATCCTCAATCATGACCCAATTAGTATGAAACCATATACAAATTAATTCAATTTCTTCAATCAAGTGTGTATATATATATATATATATATATATATATATATATATGTTACGTTTCAATGGAGGTGTTAATTATTTGAACTAAAGTTTCATTTGTAGCATCAACCCCAGTATTATCTCTTGATTGGATATTATATCCTCAACTGTTTGAAAAAACAAAATTGTATACCTTAATGTGTGGGTTAAGTTGTTCTTTTTTTTTTTCCACTCTTTTTAATTCCTTCGTCTGAGCTAGGGGTCAATAGATATATTTTCCTACTTTAAACAAAAATTAGAAATCTTTTCCAAATTAAAGAAACGCTTAAATTGGTTTTTAGAAAACCAGAGAAGCATTTGATAATTTTCTTAATTATTCTCATGGCTTAATTATAGATATATATATATATTTATTTATTTTCTTTTCGGTGCGCACTAATATAAAATATATCAGTGCATTGCATGTGTGTCATAGATTATGGATAAGCACTAACAAATACATACAGACTGAGTCAAAACAATTGAATCCAATGGTCCACATGCAACACACTGATAAATATTTACCATTGCACATTGAGGTGAAAAGTTTCATATATATATATATATATATATATTTCTTTTCTCCTCAGTCCGCACTGATATAAAATACATCAGTGCATTGTATGTGGGTCATAGATTATGTATAAACACTGATAAGTGTATACAGATCGAATTAAAGCAATTGAATATACTGTTCAACGTACAAAGAATCGAGGAGAAAAATTTCGTATATATATAGTTTTAATAGAATATTTATAAGATAAAAAATATCTATTGTATATGTACGTTCACGCTTAGTGGTTGTGTACTTCCCTTTTAGGGGGTGTATTCAATTAGGATTTCAAAAAACTTTTAATGACTTTTATGAGATTAAAAAGTTTAAGTGTATTCAATGTAGACTTTTAAAAACTCTATGAAAGTCATGGGGCATTCAATACAGACATTTATAGACTTTAAAAAAATCTTTAAAAGTCATGTGGTATTCAATCAAGACTTTTTAACAGTCTATGAAAGTTAGGAGGTATTCAAAATCTCAATGACTTTTAAATATTAATGACTTTTAATAACTTTTAGTTATAGCAAATCTCACAATTTGTCTTTCATTCTCACCAAAGACTTTGAATGATTTTTTTTTAAATAAAAAGAATTTCACTTTAGAAGAAAAACATAAAATTCTTTGAAAAACATTAACCTATCAAACATATGTTATATTTTCAAGTAAAAGAACACACATTCTTAACAAATTCTACAAATAAAATAAAGTGAATAAACATTATAATAAAATAAAAACATTAATGATTTATAACAAAAAAAATTAACTAAAAAATAATATAAAACAACTCTCCATAGGCTATGCAATTAAGGACGAAAGATTTCATTTTTTTTATCTATATTTTCAAAGCAACTAAACAACACTGAAATAAATCAAACGAAATTCATTTATGTTAATTAAAAATAATAAAAGACAAAAACCACTACTCAATCATGCCAATATGCCATAATCAAAGTCGTGTATGAGCATGACTCCATGTAATTATGATCAATATCAAATCACTCACTTTTAAGCGTGAATCTTGTTCAACAACTATGTGCGGTTTTTATGTTTTATCTTCATTAACTTGAATTAATTTTGGGTAGATTTTTTATACCCATTGCCATACTTCATAGAGACATGTAAACGTTAATATTATTGTCGATTTGCTATATTTATTCTAAAAGAAAATTTATAATATTTTGATTAATTATAAAAAAAATTGACTAATTATTAGAAAAAAATTAGGTGCGTAATATCTTTATGATGCAAAATATAATAAAATTTTAAATAAAAATTTTAAAATCACATATATAGGCAAAAATGTTTTTGTCAAGTTTAATTAACAATGATTTTTTTATTCTTTAAATTTTTTTTATTGATATGAGAAATCTATATAATTTTGTTAAAACAAAGTATATATCATATTTAAAAATCAATAAATGTTTATAAATGTCTATGAAAGTCTTTTAAAATGAAAGTATCTTAAAGTTGTTTGAAATAAAAGTCTATAAAAGTCTTTCAAAATGAAAGTTTATGAAAGTTTTTCATAATTCTGTAAAGTCTATAAAAGTCCACTGAAATCTGTAAAAGTCATCCACTTAAAAAAATCATTAAAAATATTTTGAAATCCTATTGAATACACCCTCCTTAATTAACTCATAGGAGTTTGAGTTTTACTTTTATCAATTTTTCGAATCATACTTGTAATGATTGATCAAGTTAGGTTCCGACAAATCCCAAACCCAGTTAATATCTATAATTATGTAGAAGTTTGTG
This sequence comes from Dipteronia sinensis, assembly GCA_033220585.1. Classification (NCBI taxonomy): domain Eukaryota; kingdom Viridiplantae; phylum Streptophyta; class Magnoliopsida; order Sapindales; family Sapindaceae; genus Dipteronia; species Dipteronia sinensis. The sequence continues at coordinate 16,971,767 of CM065642.1, forward strand.
TATTATACGTTACAAAATATCTATTAGATTGCGTTCGGCGAAAAAAAAAAATATTATTACAAAACAACCTTTGTTTTTTTTTTTTCCCAATTAAAGTAGTTTCAAACACATCATAAAATATTTGATTTAAAGTGAATCTTTTCATTTACTTTTTCAAAACTTGATTCAATTTTGTTCAATCAAAGATATTTGTGTGGGGCTAACATACATATAATCATATATACACAGGATTCAGGATTCAGGAATCATGATCATCGCTATTTTTGTTAATATGGTGATAATGACTATTATTTCATTTCATCAAATATTAATTAAAAATTTGACTTTTAATAGAAATTAAGGATATGAGCTAATTTTAGCTAACCCTTTTCAACAAGCCATTCATTGATTAGTGTCACCATCAATATTATTATCTAGGGTTGAAAACCTCACCATAATCAATATGAAACCATAAGACTTCCATTAATTTCAATTGTATATATCTAAGTTTCTAAATCACTCTAATATTAGGTGTTCAAATATTTGATGATTTTGGACTTGTATATTAATACGAAACCATATAGGCATATATAATGATGATTCTATACGTAATTGTTCGATTTATTCTAATTTCTGGATCGATTTGATAGAATTTGTACAATTAAGTTTTAATACATCCCAATTATTCGATTGCACTCTATATCATTTTTGACTTTTATTCTTTGAAGTTATAATTTCAAGTTAATATCCATGTATCGTTCTAGACCCAATCATATATAGTCTAACACGCTAATACATTTCAAAAATCTAATTTATATTTTCCTACACATTGCAAGTTTGTTTAGATTGATAGAAAATGACAAACTTGTTTAGATTTATCCAAAATGACAAACTTGTTTATTGAATTGGTGAAGAATGTCACTCTTTTGAATTGGTGTTTCATGAGTATCACCACTTTACTAACTTAAATTTTAAAGACACCAAAGTAAATGAATTTCCAAAAATACCCTTATATATATATATATTACTTTTTCAGCTTTTCAAATTTATTTTTATTTTTTCATTGACCTCCATTTGAGGTTTAAGTTGTTCGACCTCCATGGAGGTCGAAATTGACCTTTAATGGAGGTCGAAATAGAAATTGATGAATGAGAAGATGAAAAAAAATTGAAAAGTTCTTTTAGGTAATTTTCGAGACTTTTCAGGTATTTCTGAAACTTTTTCTGACAGTTTTCGAGACTTTTTGATAATTTTAGAGATTTTATTTTTTATAGTTTCAGAGACTTTTCAAAATTTCTGAGATTTTTGGACAAAAATCAAAATTTTCATTATTTTTTTTCATCTGTTTCCTTGAAACCTACATTGGCGACCTCTATTGGAATCCGATTTTGACCTCCAATGAAGGTCGAACTGACCACCAATGGAGGTCTTTCATCTCCATTGATGGAGGTCCTGCATTAATGGAAGAATTTTTTTTAAACATAAAAATAGTTACCGTGTATTCGGTAATTTTTAAAGAAATCCATTTTAGATGTCATTTAAACTTAAGTTATTAAAGACTTGATACTCATAAAATTTAGCCTTCAAAAATGTTAGTAGATTTTTGAACCCACGGTTTTATTCTTTGGGATTTTTGTTTTAAGTTATAATCTCGACTTAATATCCATGTAATGTATCGTCTTAGACCTAATCCTACAGCCTAACACGCTAATATATTTCAAAAATCTAATTTATATTTTTCTATTCATTCGAGTTTGTTTAGATTTATCGAAAACGACAAACTTATTTAATAAAACAACTAAAATAGTATACGTTAGGATATTATATTTGGATCGGTTTGGTTTGTTTCACGTCACAAATAAAAATGTCAATACATGTATATACGATATATTTTATGAGTGGGTGTTGGAATTTATCATTTGGGTTTATTATTAATTGTCATATGTCTATAGAGTATAATTATGTTTTCATCTTCCTATTGATTGAATGTATCGTGATCATTTGTTAATCTGACAAATTTAAATGGTTACATCTAATTCGTCATCAATTCTAATCACTCTCCATCAATTTGTGTGAGAACAAGACATATTATTTAGGACAAAAAAGTTAGGTTGAGGTCAACAATAAAATTTGAACTATATTTATATTCCGTTAATAGGGGAAAAATGGATCGGATGAGGTTATCTTGCGGTATAACTCCCACATCTAAACTATAAGTTTTTGTGTCTTTATATTCTAGATTTATTGTAATAATTTTTTTTTATATAAATAGGGAGAAATAAAAATTATACTGTACTGTTCATTCAGTCTAATAATGTCTCAAGTTCAAGTTATCATACTATAGATGAAAAAACAATAAAATATATATTGTACGTATGGAGTACACCATTCTTTTAACTATTTTGGTGTCTAAATAATACACTATCCCTACAATCTAATCATTTCAATAAAACAATTCTGATACAAAGAAATCAATAATCCACATCTGAGTAGAGTATCAGATGTGGATATCATTGTCTTTTAAACGTATTTTTATTTTTTAATATTCTAATTGTAACTATAATCACTATTTTTTTGACAGTATGTAACTACAATCACTTGATACCCAAAAAATGTCTTCATCAATTTGATTGCATTATATTATAAATAAACTTCCACTTAAAACAATTTTGCTATCCTCCCCAAGTCCCAACATCAAATATTTTTTTTTTCAGTCAACATTTTTTATTATTTCAAAGTTTGACTTGTAATGGTTTGGTCATTTGTGGATATGAAAGTCCACAAACCACAAATAGCAAAACCCATTGAAAGAGTTGTTCTAACAACACCCTCGTTAATTTCTAAATACCCCCACCTCTCAATTCACAGCTTCACAACTCACAAGAACACTCGGGTACGGGTTTTACCCGGAAGTTTGACCCGAACACAGATCATTCGCTGAAACGTAAAAACAGTTCCAAGTGACTGAAAATGCATTCGACGATTTTCACATGAAAGTGAAGAAGAAGAAGAAAAATAAACAAGAAGAAGCAAGTGACTGTATCGTCAATGGCTGCTGTTCCATTTGGGTTCCAAAACGTTGGAGAGCAAGAGAGGGTTCATCAACATCATCATCGACCCGAGCAAAGCGAAGGAGAAACAGCGACCCTTCTGCTTCGACACCTCCCTGAAGCCATTCCAATCGACACTCTCTCTCGAATCTTCTCTCATTACGGCGCCTCCACTGTCCGTCCTTGCTCTTCTGCTAGGTATTCAATATTCAGATTTCACTTTTTTTTTCTTACTATTTTTCGTTATTTTCATCGTCAACTTATGTTTTTCTTTATTGGGTGTGCTTACATTCTAAGTTGAAATTCAATGCAAAAGGGTTCTCTTTCGATCAAATTAGTTCAAAGGGTATTTTTGTTTGTAGCTGGTTCGTCTATACATTGAATTTAAGTTTCAATTTGATCTTTGTTCTTGTATGTTGATACATTAGAATAGTAAATGTAAAAAATGCCAGGCTTTTTGTTGCTTGTTTGATTGATTGAAACTATGCATATCATGCTCTTTATTGTTTCATGCAGACTGAGAAATTGTGCATTTGTGGATTTCAAAAATGAAGCTTTGGCTTTGCAAGGACACCGCCAGTTAAATGGGTTAGTTTCTATGTTAAGCGTTTTGTTTGGTATTTTGGAATGTGATGATGGAGTCTGGAAGACAGCAATCATAACTTGAGTTTGATTCTTTTTATATATTTTCCCCTCAAAGGGGATTGTTTTCTTGTTCCTTTCCTCTCTTTATTATGTTCTTCGTTATGCTTATTATTGTTTTTTTGTTTTTTGTTTTTTGTTTGAGATTTTACTTCCAGTTATTACTCATTATTATCTTCACGGGTCTTGAGTTTTGCCTCTTGATATAATTATTTTATGTATCAAGGAAAAAGAATAAAAGGTTCATTTTTTTTGTTAATTAAGTTCTCTCTGAAGTCCGAACCTCCGCATATTTTCTTTTTTTATTGATGCCGATCCCATGTTAAAATTAGGCATTTTGCTATTGTCTTACTGGGGTGTTATCAGGCTAAGGTTTCTTGGCAAAGTCTTAAAGGTGGAAAGAGCTAGTAAGGTGAATGAGAATACTAAACCTAATTACAGCGAAGCTCAACCCATATCTGTGATGAAAGAGGCTACTGTGAACAGAGACCATAGTGAAGGTTTAAAGCCAGGATCTCTACCTTCTAGTGAAGCAATTGCACCGAGACTTGGTGTAGACTATCCATTTCCTCCTCACCTTGAGTAAGCTTTTTTTTTTTTTTTTTTTTTTTGTCTATTTGAAGTTTCCCTTTCTCCATGCAGCTTGTTGATGTATTACAATTCGATGACAATAGGGCATCTTTACATACATGGTGTTATCTCTCTATCTAATGCACTTACTAATGGTTCATGAATTGAGTCATTAATGTTCTGTCTAAAAATAAAATAAAATAAAATGAGTCATTGACGTTTTGATTCGGAAAAATCATCGTGAGTATTCAATTTGAGCGAGGGAATGTTGTGAATGACATCACAATAGAGATGATGTTATACTTTTTCATATTGTTGATTACTGTTGCTTTTGCATCTGAGAGTACACAGATTCAAAGCATCTATAACCCATAAACTGGTCAGATGCTTGGCTTAAACAGTCTTAAGTTTACAGCATGCAACATCGTGTGAAGGATTGTTCTAAAAGACTTCGATTTTAGCATACTGCATCTTCAGTCATTGATATCATAAAACAAATTAATCCACAGTTTATTAGAATAAAGCTACATGCTGCATCATGTGGTCAACCACACATTGGTATATTACATGTGAACTCATATTATGATATCACATTCAGTGTTCTTATTTTGATTGCATGGTGCTTGACGTTAGCATTGGCATAAGCAAACATAAATTATATCCCATATAGGAAATATATTCCATTCAAATATTTGTGAAATATGACTGATGGAATGGGTGAGAGAGGGCTCAATCCATTTAGATTCTTGTGTTCAGATGTAATTGCAGCTGTATTTGCCTGCATAAATTGTCATGAGTTATGTGATAAGAATAAATTACTTTTTTCTAGATTTTGTTGCTTCTTTTGAAATGAATTCCACTTTGCATGACTTATATAGCTTTCATTGTTTACATAATTACATCCGATTATGTAACCTGTTTGTGTTGCAGATATGCTTATCCTCCACCTGATGGAAATATCTTGACCAATATTGTAAATGCTCTTATTGCTGTTCCTCGCTTTTATACCCAGGTTGCTCCTAATCTTAAGCAAAGCTACTAGAATGATATATTGGTTTTCTCTTTCTTAGTTCCTATAGGTAGAGCTTTGGAAAATTATGTTGATTCCCTTTTCACTTATCAAAATCCACTTACCCTATTGTACTTTCAATGCCTATCCTTACCCAATAAGAGTGGCTTACATTTTACTCCCTATGGTAGGGGGGTATTTATAGGTTTTGAGAAGTACAAGAGGGCAAATGTATATTGATAAAATCTAAGGGGATTAATTACTCTTACTTGCTCTTAGTCTGGTCAACTGGTACTATATTGTGGTCATATTTGTTTACAGTTTGGCCTTTCCATTTTTTTTTTCTTGACGTGTTGGCCTTTCCATTTAGGTGTTGCATTTGATGAACAAAATGAACATTCCAGCTCCATTTCGCATGGCTCTGCCCACACCTCCTCTGCCACCTCCAGTAGCTGCACCACCAGAACCACAACCACCTCCTCCTCTTATATCTGCAAAGCTTCACTTGGCAGGTCAATCTAGCAGTGAGTCAGAGATGGAATCCTCAGATGAGGTATCCTCTTGCTGCTAAGTTGTTATTCAGGAGCGATGTATATCATAATCAGCAGAAATAATGTTTCCTTTTAAATTTGACCTTTTGAATGGAAAACAAATCAAACTTTTTTTAAATTTTTTTTCCCTTTGTGATGTTTTTGAAAAGTAAAATATGCTTTTATGCATGCATGCTGCTAAACTTTTACTTCATGCCAACCCAGTTTTAGCTCTTGTTTTGAATTCCTACTCCAATCGTCTCTCCTTTTCCCTGGGTTTTCATTCAGTTCAGTAGATACTTATTGTACTATGAATACAATATTTTAGGAGGTTGATGACAAAGGCTTTTTTGGATATTCAAGGACGGCAAAATCTGGACGAAAGCGTGCCAGGCGAGAAAATATTGTTGGCCCTGGAATTGATAAGGGCGTGGCTCATGAGACCGTTGGTGTGAAACCTGCCACCCTAACCCCGAAAGAAATCCCTATGATAAAAAAGAAGAATCCTGTATTACAGGTTAAATCTTTTCTGAGACAATTTACTGCAAGATGGTTGTCTTTCAGAATATTTGAATTCTTTTTCTTGGATTTGTGACAGTTCAAAATTGTTCCCAAAGTAATTCAGAATGAACAGAAAGATGATAGCATTGCCAAAGAAACAGAGGAGCCCGACAATGAGAGTTTGGATACCCAAGAATTAGAGTCCAACAAAGAGGATTCAAATATTAAGCCTTTTGCAACCCCAGAAGAAGTGGAGAGGGGAAAGCTGCCTCCAGAGGAAATTTTGTCACTTCCAATGTTTAAGGTATCAAAATTTGATAAATTAATTTTTATTAGTAAAACAAATATGCTTTCATTACAAACAATCTCAATTGGTTTCTGAAACTTAATCTTTTGCTGGTTTGATTAGATCTGTTAAGTTGTTGTTTCAAAATTATTACTTATTAGCATGAAACTTACACATGTTTGATACGGATAGCTACAAAAAACAAGTATAACGAATATTTATAATGTTTGTCTACTGACCTAAGGCAGTAGTTATGACGTCATTAATATGAAGACTTCCATAATTTTTAATTGTGTAGCAGTAGGTCTGCATATGTTTATAATTATATACAATATGAATGAGTTTTGAATTTTGATGTTCTAGTCCTTCCGTGCGTTTGCATTTTACATAAAAACTTGTTGCATAAAGAAGAATAATTACATTGGCAATGCTTTGCAGCTTCCTCACTGAATTCAAATTGTTCAATAGAGTGCAAAATATAGTTTATTTGAAATTTCAGTGAACGGAAATTTCAGTGAGGAGCTTCAAACTGTTAAATATTAAAATTTGAATTCATTCTCCATATCTATATACATCGTATATCTCAGTCTAATTTTGTTAAATAGAGTGCAGCTATGGTTTCCACGGCAAAAATGTGAATTCAGTTTTCCATGCAAAATATATCGTTTGATTTTGATCATATATTTCAAACCAACTTGCAGAACTACACTGCTGGAAATCCTGCATCCGTGTTATACATAAAGAACTTAGCAAAAGATGTCGTTCCTGACGATTTTCACTTCATATTAGGTGAGATCACAAATCTTGATTCTCTTTATACTCTAAATTCAACTTTCTCTTGACCTGATGGCACTTCGTAACAAGTTTGGCGCTTATATGGTTACACAAATGATAATAGAAGTGGGAAATCAAAATGCTTCTGTCTTGCATATTGTTATAACTTATAACTTATAACAAAGACTGTTTAGGCTTATTGTTTTTGTTCTCTCAATGTGCTGTAGGATCGTTATTTGGGAGCATTGATGCAGCTAAATCTGGTCTTGGTGTAAAGCTAATGCAGGTGAGACTGCTTAATTGACTTTTTGCTTATATTAGTTTGCAACTTAATTTTGTTGAAGTCTTGATGTTGTACGGTGGGAAAAACTTTTAACAGTTTTCGAAGGGGTGGGATTCAAATAACTATTGCACCTATAGACTGTCATCATGCACCAGTGTATATGATAGCTGTTGACAATATATCACGTTCTGCTATATATATATATTTAACATTATGTTAAAACTGAAAGTGGTCATACCTTGTAAATTAAGTGGAAAGGTAGGTCAACAAGACGAGCTTACTAAACCACAGGAAAGACAAAAAGTCGTTATGTCAAGAAGTACGGCATGCAACCTTCCAGGATTGGAGGGAGTTTAGGGTATTGATAGAAAGGAAGGTGGATTAAGTTTTTCCTTATGATGTTTTACTCTGTTAGACTAGGAATATTAGTTGGCAAGTGGTCTATAATTAGAAGTTAATTACTAAAATTTTCACGTCTATAAATTTATCTTTTGAGTGGGGAGTTTTGGGAAGGTGCCTTACAGAATTCTTGTGAGGGTTTTCCTAATATTGAAAAGTTTTCAACTGCAGGAGGGAAGAATGAGGGGCCAAGCCTTCGTGACATTTCCATCTGCTGAACTTGCTCATCGTGCTTTGGTATGCTTTTGACACATTGCAATTTGATGCACCTATGATGTATAGCAGTTTTGCTTAAATAATGATGAAGTGTTCATTTGAGCTGCAATCTTATCTTTTTGTTCCAGAATCTAGCGAATGGGTATGTATTCAAAGGCAAACCAATGATCATCCAGTTTGGGCGGAATCCTGCGGCTGCAAAAGCAAATTAAATATATCTGCTTCAATGGGAGGAACCTCTGTCATTGTCATGGTTAGTGTTTTATCAATTCTGTGTTTTCTTTATTCTTAAGCAACCTGGAGCAGAACCAAAGGACTTTTTGAGTTATGGGCTTCAGTTTTGTTAATGGCTTTTGCTTCTTTATTGACTACATTGCAGAGTTTACTTGATTCATTTCTATATTATTAACTGGGATTGTCTGCTCTAGATCTAAACTAACAGAACTTGCGGAAAACTAATGGTGTCGTCTTTTTTTGCTTTGTCTAGGAACTTGCATCTTGTGAAAATTGTCAAAAATATCTTTCCAGGCAGACGCATAGGACATGCATATTTACTCGCGTTCTCTAAACAACCCACAATAAAAGTTTTGAAGTGTGTTGGGAGTGTTAAGGTAGCTGATGCACTTGCCGATTGCATCCCATCGTCTTCCATATAATCTGGGTACAAGCATGTTCATCAAATTAATCGAATCGAAAGGTGCAAGGCTTATTACAGTACCCTGCTTACGATCTCAATCAATCTGGGGTCAAACTTTCATGCATGTCAGTGGTTTTATGATGACAATTTTTGCACTTTGTTGAAAATACAGCAAAAGCCTTGAGGATTTTACAGCATTGTTCACCAGGCAGCTGGTTTATAGGGTTTCTCTACAGTTCACTGATCGTGAAACCCAAAAATTTATTGTAATGTAAATAGAAAAAACTTAATGTCAAATCATATCATTTATACACTGTAAACTTCGTCTCCCTGAAAAAAAAATTGTATTCAAAGCAACACTTTGATGTAAATGATTTAAAATTACAAGCTAACTGTTCAATTGTTGATTGTTTATGTGTTCACTTTTATCTTATGTTAGTATATGTATAGGGATGGCATTTTCTCCCCAAATCCCTATCCCCATTTGGGGGAAAAATTCATCCCCAAATGGGGATGGGGATAGGTCCCCCCTCCCTATTTCCCAATTTTCCCCAAAACTTTTTTGTTTTTTTAAAAAATAATTATTCATTTTCCCCATTTTCTTAATTTTAACCTCAGAATAAATACTTATTTGTACTTTTTTAATATGTAATTTTTATTTGAATGACTAAGTTTTTGTAATTATATTTCGTCATGGAGAAAAATTGTGGATGGAGGGAAATGGGGGAGGATGGGGATACCTCCCCCAAACACCCCGTCTCCATTTTCCCTGAATGGGGGAACAGGGAGGGATGGGGGAATAAATATTTATCTTCATGGAATAAATGTTTATCTTCATTTCCCCAATTTCCATCCCTATAAATGTATATAAGAATGACAAAATGTAGGAATGTCTCCGAAATTGCATAACGGCAGGGTATAGTTAGTAATTTTGAGCAAACATTTCATTTGCATGCAATTAGACCTAAACTCAGGGTCGTCTGTGCAATTTTCTCATATAAGAAAGAAAGAGTGCCATTTTTATCTTATATCAATCTTTGAACCCTAAATCATAAATAAATAATATAATACACCATCAAGGTAACAACAAGGAAAACCGATCAATTTCATTTACTCTTTTTTTTTTGTTGTTGTTGGAAGTATTACATAATTCGAGGTTTTTGGAAGAGAGAGACTCAAACCCATAACCTCGTGATGTTGGTAGAAGGATATACTACCAAACCAATTTCATATCGTCGATCAATATCATTTACTTAAAATAAAATTTATTCAAAAGTGACATTACTAATTTGGGTATTTGATCTTTGTTATTATATTATATCTTAAATAACCTAAAGTGCATCTGTAAATTATTTTTGAAAATCCTAAAAATTATATTAGGGTATCAAATGAAACAGATTTAAATAGGTCTAACAAGAAACCAACTTCAAAAATTGTGGGGAAAGCAAGGGGTCTCCAAAGTCCAAAAGCCAAAAAAACTATGTTTAGGTCAAGAAGAAGACCTCTGTTTCTATACATCACAAACATAAACACAAACATATACACCACAACAAATCCAAAACACTTTTCTTTTGTTTCCTCACAAACCCAACACCAACGACAACAAAAACAAAGGCAAAAACACTTGCAACAGAAAAAACAGGAGCACTTCCTGTCTCTTCTACACAAAAACCCAACAAACCTCACTATCACCCAACAAGTCCACTCTCATTTACTCACAACTGACTCTCTATACCACTCTACACTACTCTTCAACACTATCCTTCACTGCTATTCACTCTCTGATTATCCTAAAAAAGCTTTCTTTCTCCACAAACAATTTCAACAGAATTATACACACTCTGAGTGTTTGTCACAACCTTATTTTGATAGCTTCACTTACTCTTTCCTTATCAAAACTTGCGTTAGTTTAGGCTACCCAAACTTGGGCAGGCAGCTTCATGCTGTTATAACCAAAGTTGGTTTTGGTTCTCATGTCTACGTGAACACTGCTTTGGTTAACATGTATGTTTCATTAGGGTTTTCAGTGGCTGGTACTAAAGTGTTCGACGAAATGCCTGAACGAAATTCGGTTACGTGGAATGTTATGATCACTGGTTTAGTAAAATGGGGTGAGCTTGAATTTGCACGTTCTCTCTTTGAAAAGATGCCTTGTAGGAATGTTGTGTCATGGACTGGGATTATAGATGGGTACACAAGGATGAATCGGTTTGGTGAGGCTTTAGCTTTGTTTCGAAGAATGGTTGTGTATGATTTCATGCAACCTTGTGAGGTAACTATTTTGGCTATTTTACCGGCTGTTTGGCAAACTGGGGATGTTAAGAATTGTCAATTGATTCATGGGTATGGAGAGAAAAAAGGGTTTAATGCGACTGATATACGGGTTTCGAATTGTTTGATAGATACTTATGCTAAATGTGGCTGTATTAGGAGTGCATCAAGATTCTTTGAGAAGATTTCTGTTGAAAGGAGAAATTTGGTGTCTTGGACATCGATAATAACTGGGTTTGCAATGCATGGAATGGGAAAAGAAGCTATAGAAAATTTTGAGACGATGGAGAGAGTTGGTCTGAAGCCAAATAGAGTGACATACTTGAGTGTTTTGAATGCTTGTAGTCATGGAGGATTAGTTGAGGAGGGGTTCAAGTTTTTTTATAAAATGGTCAAGGAGGGTCAAGTTTTACCTGACATTAAGCACTATGGGTGTCTAGTAGACATGTTGGGGAGGGCTGGGAGGTTAGAGGAAGCGGAAAAGATTGCTTTGCAGGTACCTAGTGAGATTACTAATGATGTGATTTGGAGGACCCTTTTGGGTGCTTGTAGCTTTCATGGGAATGTTGAGATGGGTGAAAGGGCAACAAGGAAGATACTGGAGATGGAAAGAGGATATGGAGGAGACTATGTGCTTATGTCTAACATCCTTACTGGGGTTGGAAGGTTCGAGGATGCTGAGAGGTTGAGGGAAGATATGGATGAGAGGAATGCCTTGAAAGTACCTGGTCGTAGTTTGATCTAATTAATGGTGAAAATGAGCGATATTATATGGATGGATTTTACCTGTATCTCTCTATGGTAGTCACCATAAAAGAATATGATGAGTGCTCCAGAGTCTTACCAATAGCAGGCCACGATCACTTCAACAAATTGCCGGAGGTGCCGGATCCTAAAACTAATTTACATCAGTGTGGTGCCATAATCCGTTTAGTCCCAGAAAGAGGTCAGCGGGAATAGTCGAGGAAATGTAGCATTTTCATTCTTCAAGAGTTGCAGATGATCATGTGAATTTTTGCTGCAAATCAGATATGTATGGCCTTTTTCTTCATTCTTTATTGCCCACAACACTTGTGTTTGAGACTAAAATGTTCATGTTTTTATCCATGACGTCAAGTCTATAGTAAACCAACATAATGTACGGAGGAAATTTGTTTCAACTGCACAAAATCCATCACTAAGTTATTGTTTCTTTAATAAATATTCTCTTCTCATACATCAAATGTTCATTGTAGTTATATTCAAAAGTTCAAGGTGTTATTTTTATATGTTCTATATAATTGCAAATCCATGCTCAACCTGCCAATATAACAAGTTTTCTTTATTTTTGAAGTTGAACATCATTAAGAAAATAAATTTTAGGCATGGCAAACCGTTCATGAGGAAGATATAAAACCAACATTAGAGATACATCCCAGGCATTCAATAGGACTAATTGTTATATGAACCTATACATGAGATATTGGAAGTGAAATGCTACATTAATAATAACTTTCCACCTTTATTAAACCGAAGTTGCATTTTGTTTACAAATTTGCGGGTAGGGATGCTAAAAAGAAAATCTTCAGTGTTTACTTTGTCCGGTGCAGAAGACACTATTCTAATGTTAGATCTAACATCTAGTACCAAATCCCCAACATTACAGCAATGCTAAAAAGAAGCAGAAGTGTTACATTTCCTCCCGGTAGAATGGATGACCTACAAAAACCAATCTTGCTTGATTCAAATGCAATAATTGATTATCACGAACAGATATGGTATGAAGAAACTATCTTTACTTGATCAAGTATACCAGAACTCTACTTACATCCAAAATAGCATAAAAATTAACAGGCCACACACGAATTTTTGATTTCACTAGGAAATGTTCACCAACTTATGGAAGAAAAGGTTGTTTAAGCCATCTAGTTACTGCAATTCTTTTCCACTATAGTTTTGTTAGAGCAAGCAGAGATATTAAAACTAATAAGTCAAAATAGAGAGCTCACTAGATAAGAGTCTGCAAAATATACTTCACAAAGCAAGGAAAAGGAGCCATAGACTGATTGATAGGCAGATGCAGGACTAGAAGAATGCCATGAAATGCAAACACTTTTGAGATCGCAAACTTTTCAATTTCTTGTGTAGACTAGAACAATGGATGGCTTTAGTCTATAGAAGTTAAAGTTGCAATTCTGAGTAGGGTCTCGCCAAGTCCCGTCAGACCCCGGAAAAAAAAAAAAAATATATATATATATATATACACACACGAGTCATGCTGAGATTGCCTTTTTATTTATGTATCCTAATTGTTCTTCAGGTTGTCTTTGTAAACCAAATATGTTGCCACCATTATGCTATTTTCACTAAACTTAATTAACATTTATTAAAAAAAAAATTAAACAATTGATTCTTAGCAGTACCTGAGCTTCTTCCTGGATTGCTGTATGTATGCCATTGCTGGAGGTAGGATGCCGAACAGGAAGCAGTTTGCATAAACCCCGGCAAAATCCAGAGCTCTTGAAAAGATTGATGGGAAGAAGGACGCGATGAGGACCGGAAGACTAAGAACAAGTATCGTTACACATATTTCGAATATCATCCCAGCCATACTCGAGGTTACTTTAGTTTCTGAGGCAACAATACACTTTGGTGATCCATAAAACGAAACCTTTCCTATATTTCCAAAATTTAGTTCAGTTGAATATGTTAGAAACCCAACTCTTCCAGTTCCATTCCTACTGGAGACCATTTTAGATTCAGAGCGATTGTGTTCTTCTAAACTGGCTTTCCCAAAAATCAATTTTAAAGTATCAACAAGTTGCTTTGGCAAGCTAACAGCATACCCTATGAAGCTAGTAGCCAGAGCAGCGAATGCGAAGCATTGAACGGCAGATAAAGCGGAAGGATTGACCGAAAGCAAGAGTGATATGGCGGCAGATAAAGCGGAAGGATTGACTGAAAGCAAGAGTGATATGGGGTCGCTAGAGGAGGCAGCCTTGGTTGTCCCAGCCAGCCCCAAAACAATCAAATTCCAAGAAAGAACCATTATCAGTGGAACAGCCCCACCAATCAAGATTGCTTTTCGAGCCTCGGATACAGAGTTCCCAGCAATTTTACAAATTAATGGGGTGATAACATGGAACCCCAATGTGAGTACTGTTACAGGTATAGCAGGCAAAATTGATGAAAGACTCCATGAAGCATGAGAAAAGGAACCTAATAAATTTCTTCTTGCAATAGATAAACCACTTGTCACAAGAGCAGTTATGGAGACAAACATGAGGAAGCATAGCCAGAGATTTGCAACATCAATGGCCTTAAATGGAAAGAACAGAATTACAATCCCAGCAGGAAGAGGGAATACAATATGAGCCAATACAAGATTCATCCAAGGAAACAATTGAGACACAATTGAACCAATGCCTGAAACACAAGCCACTAACAAAGCAAAACTCAAGCTAGCATAAACTAATGCAACAAAAGCACCAAACTGACTACCTAATGCTTTTGTTGCAAGGCCAGTGAAGCTGACCTCTTCAACCCTATCTGCTTCCATGGCTGCAAAAGTGAGCTCAGCAACAAGAATGATTGATGATATAACATAAACCCAAGAAAGAAGAATGCTAATGGTTGATGAAAGTGAGCCTGACCTTATGGTTGCAGCAGGCAAACCAAGCATACCAGGCCCTACAGCCGTGCCGATGATCAAACTAACAGCACCCCAGAAGCTCTTCTCCTCCTTGGTTCCTTCTTGTTGTGTTTCTTGAGGCTTCTCATGTGTGATAGGTTTATCACTACTAGTACCATCATTGAAATCATGAGAAACTATAGGAAGTGAAATAGTAGTTTCATCATTTGTGCATTTTGTGATGGAAATGAAAGGAGGATTCTTGGTCTTGGAAGAGTCATTGGTGAAAAATGTAGGCTTGTTGGGTGGTGGAGTTCTGCGCGAAATGGGGTTTGTGTGACTCTGACTGTGACAGTGAAGACCAGCATTGGAGTGAAGAGAAGTGAATGTTGAATGTGAAATTCAGAAGAGCATTGTTGATCCCTTGGAGTTTAAATGAATAGTGATAAAATGATAATGATGATTGATTGATTGATTGGTGAGTCTCTGCAATGAGATTTCAGTGTTTTGTGAGGAGAGAATCTTGGATTCTGTACAGAAAATGATTTTGATTGTAGTTTTGGAGTCAACCTTAGCGTTGCCAGATCGTCGATGAAAAGCAGTTGTGTACTGGGCTTGCCTGGATATGTTGTGTACTTGTCTTGGAGATGTGGCTTACTCGTATACATGACGCTGGTTCCGATTCCAGTTCAAAACCGACGGTTCCGGTTTCGGGGGAACTAGAACCGAAACCGGAACCAGAACCAGAACCTCCTAAGGAAGGTTTCGGTTCTGGTTCCTGAACCGTCGGTTCCGGTTCCGGTGGTTCGGTTCCTTTTTTTATTTTTTTATTTTATTTTTATTTTTATAAATAACATTTTACTTATAAAATAAAATTAAATGTTAGTGAGGACATCGTAAAGTATTGGGTTGGGGCCCATAACCCTTGTCCAAGAATGTTTATTTTCCTTTACATTCTTCTCATTTTTATATAGGTTAGACCTCTCTCCACTTCTCTTATTTATCCGATATGGGATGTATGATTGAATTTCTATTTACATTCATTAATATAACATAATGAATTTCCATTTGAAAACTTTTTTAACATGTTATTAGATGTAAACAAAGAGAATATTGTTAATAAAAGAAAAAAGAATTAGATCATTTTATAAAAGAAATCATATAATTTTGGATTAAATCACATCACATCTCTATATATACGTTTCTTAATCTTCTATATTATGTGGATTGTAAATGCAATAATATGTTTCATTTTTTTTAATATACTATTAATATATATATATATATATATATATATATATTAATAAATCATCAAATTTCATTCACATATTATTTTTCTATAATCTTGGTCATAGAGTGATTGCTTATAACCATAGTTATATTCAATCCTAGATCCCACATTAGTTAAATAAGACAAGGGAAGAGTGGTATAATCTATATAAAAAGGAGAATAATGTATTAGAAATTATATCTACTTGGACAAAGGTTATGGACCAGGACCCAATACTCTACAATGTTCATTTTTTTTAAACATTTTATTTTTATAAGTAAAGTGTTATTTTTTTTAATAAAAAAAATATTATGGTGGAACCGCCTGTTCGAAGCGAAACCCGAACAGTCGGTTCCAGTCCGGTTTGAATCGGACGGTTCCTTAAAAAAGGAACCGGAATCGGGCCCGGTACCGGAACCGGTTTTTCCTGTTCCGGTTCCGATTTTTGAGTGGCGGTTCCTGTTCGGTTCGCTTCGCCGGTTCGGTCATGTCTACTTACTCAGCCCTGAAACTATTCAAGTCCAGTTATCATTAAGAGTCGGACACGACTTTGAAGTCTCAAAACCACAATCTTTTTTGCTTATCTATTGAATGAGATTCGATAATTTAATGTAGACACTAAAATTTAATAATAAGAGAAAATGATATGCAGGTCCTGACCTAATTGGTGTTTGATTTAATTTTTTTTTTTTGATAAAATTTAAATAATTTAAAGTATAAATGATATAGCAGAAGCTTGATAGCTCTCGAATGTTCGAGAAAGTTTTGTTTAAAAGAACGATTTTATTGATAATGATGACAAAGTTACAATAACCTCTTCTCACTCTTGCATAAATAGAAAATAAATCAGAATCTTCTCTAAGATTCTGGACTCCTAATTTGAAAAAGGAAAATCAATTCTTACCTAAAAGGTAAGTGACTGCTCCACTTCTATGTGTAATGTAGGCCACATATTCTCATCAATTTGCGCGCATCTCTCGGGTAAAACCGTGTTTTTAACCTTTTAAATAAGTTGTGTAAGTCTAAGTTAGGTTTGAAGCTTAATAGTGTTGGTTGGAGTTGAAGTGGACTAGACACAACCTAAGAAGCAAGAGCAAACACAAAAGCGACCTCATGGCGACCTCATCCAAGTTGCTCCAAGGTCGCTATCCTATCGGCTCAAGACCTACCTCCACCAGACAAGAAAGCGACCTCAGGGCGACCTCAGTCAAGTCTCTCCAAGGTCGTTATCACCTCGGGTTGAAGCTTCATCACCAGACAAGAAAACGACCTTAGGGCGACCTCAACCAAGTCGCCCCAAGATCGATATTACCTCGGGTCAGGACTCCTCATTTCAGACAGAGAGCAAAGCCACCTGTATTGTTTCTCATCCAGATCACCCATTTACCCAGAAAAAGTACAAAATCAAGAAAATTACCTTTTTGTCCATGCCTTAATTCACAGTTCTACATAACCTCTTGCTATTTTCAGACCTAACTACCACTCCTTACCAGAAACTCTTTTAAAACCTCACCTTTCATCTTCCTCACACACAACCTACACATCTCCCAAGAAAACTACCAAGACATCACATTTCCCTACAATCCAAAGCTTTCATTAGAACCATACATCAAATCCATCATCACTTCACGTTTTTTGGGCAAAAGGGAACTAAAGACAATAAGAAGGAGAAAAATAATTAAGAAAAGGATGGGACTCTCCATATAGTTTTCTCTAAACTTTTTCTCTCTTATATTTTGTTGTAGAGCCATGCATTTAATTTCATATATGTTTTGGATGGCTCTAAGTTGTAACGTGAACTAATTTCTTTTGTTAAGGCTTGATGAAACCAAACCCTTGAATTTATCTATAAAGACCACTCTTTTATTCATGTGTGCTTTGTTTTTGTATGGATGTTTTTGAATGCTAAATGGTTTCACTAGATTGATCACCATTGTGAATGATATTTGGTGGTGTGCTATGAACCGAGGGGCGACGCACGCCACATGTTTGATGAAATGTCCAATATATATATCTAGTAAGGTAGAGATACGCGATGCTAGTGTATAGCATCCTTGTGTGTGTGCCAAAGTTCTTAATGAATTCATATATATATTCTAGGGTCATCGAGAGATAGGCTTTGGGTATGCTTGGATGTAATTTCTATTACTCGAGGGAGAATAAAGATTATTGTCTGGCACATAGGTCTACAATACACATTTGCACTAATTGGGTAGTTGAGTGAATCTAGAACTTAATTAGCTAGAGGGTGAGGTGAATTCCATGTCTTAGCATTTTTCATCGTATAGTTACATTCATTGTTACTTTCAAATTCACCATTTACTTTGAAGTTGCTTAATAGTTTAATTTAGAGTAATTGTAACTTTTAAGAATATCACTCTCTTTAAAAATTGTTCAAATAGTGACTAAATCAATCAATTTTGGTAATCAACTCATCAATCTTCGTGGGAACGAACTTTACTTATTATTGTATTACACTCTGGCCTCGTACACTTGCGAGCCTCTACTTGGAGCGAGTCAATAAGTTTGAATTATTCCCAAAACCTAAACTGATGTGCCTAAATCAACTAAGGCCCAGTTTGGCACAGCTGTGCTGTGGGGGGAATTGCTTTTGGATCTGCTGTGGGGGGAATTACTTTTGGAATTGCTGTAGATAGAATCAGCTGAGTGTTTGGTAAACTGATTTTTAAAAGTGCTGTGAGAACCAAAACCAATTTCAATATGTTTGGTAAACTAGAAGTAAAAAGTGCTGTGATTGTGTAAAATTACTAAAAGGACACCATTGCAATTACAAATAATTAAAAAACAAAAACATTTTTAAATTAAACTTTAAATGAAATAATATTATATATATTAAATGCATTTAAATTAATAAATTTAATTAAATTAAATAATAAAAACAACTAAAAAAACAAAATTAATAAAAACAAACCCTAACTCTAATCTCTTTCTCTCTCCCTCACTCTCAAGTCTCACCTCACTCTCACCGCCTCTCTCTCCCTCTTTCTCTCTCTCTCCATCGTCTTTCATTCACAACTAAGATCCAACCTCATCTTCATCTTCAATTTTAAATCCAACACAATACAAAATCACAATCATCACCCAACCTCATCTTCATCATATCCACCAAAATAAAATAAAAAGTAATTTTTTTTTTGTGATTCAACTTCTGGGCTGTTCTTCATCTCCATCATAATTTTTTTTTTAAATTGATGATGGTTGGATACTTGGATGGTATTTGATGGTTGTGGGATTTTTTATGGTATTTAATGAAAAATAAAAATAAATGCAAAGAAAAAAACAATTCGGGGATAGAAATACCCATTTCCTTTTTAAATTTTTTTGTTGTTGTTGTTGAGTTTTTTGTGGTTTGAAAGAGAAAGAAGTGATGATGATAATGGATGGCGATGGCATAATTTTTTTAAAACAATTTATTTATTATTTCCATATTGTCAATTTAAGAAAAAAAATCCTTCTCTGGTGGGTTTGACTGATAATGATAATGATGAACTGGGGAATGAATTTTTGTGTTTGATAATGATTTCTAAAAAAAAATATTAGGGTTGATGATAATGATTTCTGGGTGGTTGTTGATGATAATGATTTCTGGAAAAAAAAAAGTTTGATTATGATAATGATTATTGAGAGAGAGAGGAGAAATCGAAGCTTGAACGAATCAATCTGATTGGTAAATGATTTTGTTAAATGTCATGAAACGCTAAGGGCAAAATAGGAAAATTGGGTAAAAATTCATTAAAAAGCACTGTAGCGCATTTTCAAAAGTAGAAGCTGATTTCCAAAAGCATGTATTTGTAGCTTCTCAAAAACTCAGCTGGGAGAAGCTAAAAGTGGCCAAAAGCACTTCCCCATAATTTTACCAAAAACCCTATCATTGGTCAGGAATCACTTTTGGCCCCAAAAGCAACTGGGGAAGCAATGCCAAACTGGGACTAAGACTAGCAACTGGACCTAAACAAGAAAGCAAAACTAAAATAATAATAAAAAAAGAAATTGCCTAAAACTGATTTGACCCGCTGGAGTTAGGGTGCGGGATGGACTGCAGAGCACACAGATCAACCTGGACATCGGCTGAGTCCGGTGACTCTTTTGGAATTGGGCGTGGTCTGGACCGCAGTGCACAGAAGGCTGCTTGGATAGCGACTGGTGCCAGTAGCTCTAATGGAATTGAATGGGGCTTGAGCTGCTTGGACGTCGACCGTGGCTTGAACCGCAGTTTCCTCATTTTCTTGTCCTACATCAGTCCTCTCTTCTTGGAAGAGAACTCGTCCCGAGCCATTTGGATAAAGAGGCACATTATACTCCGACAGATCATACACATTAAAAGTGTTGGAAATATTCCAGTTGTCAGGCATTTACAAGATGTAGGCATTATCATTAATTTTCTTTGCAACTCGGAAGGGGCCATACTTTCTTTTTTGTCGATTGGTTTAGGTTGGAAACAAAATGATGTGTTTTTTCTTTCTGCAAACCATATAATTGAATGTAGATAGAATGACAAGCTATTTATACTCTGTTGTTGTTAATATTATTTGATATTCCATATATTATGCTTTAAATGATTTTGAAAAACAATAAAATTCTTAAAAATAAAATCTTAAATAAATAGATTACAAAAAAAATTATAAAAAATCATTTAAAGCTAATGTAATCATTTTAACTAAATAAATATCCATTATGACAAAAATACAAAAAAAATTTAATGGATTTTATTATTATTATTTATTTAATATTTTTTTTATAATATATTTATTTAATATTTTATTATTGAGAATATTATTATTATTTATTTTAATTTATAGCTAATATAATAATTTTAACTAAATTAATTAGTAATAAGGGCAAACGTGTACTTTTACGGGTTTTAAAATAATTGACTTTTACATATTTTGTCAAAGGGACTAAAGTGATGAGTTTTGGAAAAATAAAGGACTAAAGTGATGAATTTGGAAAGATATTTATAAAGGTGACAAATCACCAAAAAAATAAGACTTATGTGAAATTCTGCCGTTCTCGTATTATACATACATTATGTAGATAGTTGTTTTAAAGCACAGGGGCACATACATCAAAGATGGACTCCTAATTAATAACGATCAATACATTAATAATTTTTAATATAATCTATTCATCTATCTACTTTATAATAAAAACCAGGCATAAATAGATTAATATGCTATTCACTAATTACCTGTAAGGAATTTGTTAAATCAGTTGTCAAAATTCATAGTGGTTTTAATTAAGATTGTCAAAATTGAAAATGTGTATAATACTAATAATTCATTAATTGTATGTTCTTCCTCATCTAATCTAATTTATACATAGCATTGTATTATTCGGATCAAATAATTAAATGCTAGTTTTCACTCTTTATGTCTCATCTTTGTTTCTCTCTAATCTTTATGACTAACTTTTCAAACATTTTCGATTTTATTGAATTATTGATACGGAAAAAAGATAGAAAAATATGTCAATATTCAACAATTAATTGGATTATGACTTAGGGACCACCTTAGGTCCCTAGCTAATTCTAATTCGGAAATATGAATTTGACGCACTAATAATTGACGATACGTGGGATTGGTATATATATTTTAATTATGAATTTGGATTCTTGATGTGACCATGTAATATCACTATTGTGAAATTTGTAACATTTCCTTTTTTCCGATATACATTTTCTGTGCATTTGATTCTATAACATACTAGTCTCAAAATCTATAAAGGGCGTAAACATTGTGTTTAATTAATGTTTCTTTTGAAAGAGAAAAAAAAGGTAATACTGAACTGAGAAATGTCCAGCCCTAACTAAGATCTAGTTCAAATGAGTGCAAAAGTAAAGTTTGAAATCTTAAGGGAAAGCATAGTCTTGTAGTTCTAGATGATTAGAATTGCGAAAACTATATAGTTCTTACTTCTTTTTTGAAGTGAATTTTTCTAATGTATTTAGATGGAAAAAAAAATACTATTTAACGGAGATGGTCATTAATAAAGTTTTCTCATGAAGATGCAATAAAGAAAAGTGGAAATCGATAAGAATTCAATAAATGATTTTTTGAAAAGAATTAAAGTATGAAAAAAGTATTGAATGAATAATGTTAGAGAAGCAACAATGTTGTTGGGTCAATTAACCCTCTCATACTTAAATATAATAATATGTATTCTAAAAATGTTATTTAATTTACTTATTATTCATACATTTAACTAATTATTATTGTATAAATATTTATATTGAGAGATTAACTTTTAAAGATGTTTGATGAGAAATATTCGAGTGAAAAAAAAAATTGGATGTAAATATATTCCTTAAAGATAATCTTTTAACACATGTAAAATTTGCTTTTATTGAGTTACTGGTCGGTGGTGGGTCATCTCTCATGCATGACTCATGAGCTGATACAATTAAGTTTGGTTTTGCCTACAAAAGTCATGATCATCTCATCGAAAGTTGAATCGCGTATTCGCGTGCCTTAATTATTTTTCCTGAAAAAGATCGGTTCCTTGTTTTTTTTCTCAGCTTTTATTGATTTTATTTTCTTGTTAGCTTCTGAAGTTGAGAAGCCACCGACCCATATTATAATTATGGATAGTGTTAACCTAAACCATATATTAACAATTAGAATTTTATTAAGAAAATTTATTAAATGTACAATCCCTATATTGATTGTTTTGCTTCTAACAATGCATTTAATAAGTTTCTTATTTTAAAATTCTCGTTGTTAAACTGAGGTTAACACTATCCATAATTATAATATGGGTTGATGGCTTCTAGTGGTGTAAATCCAGACTGACCCGACCCCTTTTGGCACGGTCTGTCGGGCCCGTTTTCCGACATGGGCCGGGCCTGACACGGCATGCCCAAATTGGCGTGCCGTGCAAGGCCCGACACGTTTTTAGAAAAATATGGCCTGACACGGCATGTGGGCACGGCATAGGTCTATACCGTGCCGTGCCTGAACGTCAGTCGGTACCGGCGTGCCAAACAGGCCGGACCAGTGATTGTTTTTTTACTTAAATAAAAATAAATTATATAAATGTAATTGTGTCAAGTTATATAATATTGTTTTAACAATGAAATAATCTAATTTTGATTGCAATTTGTTTATCTTAATTATAATTTTAGTGTAATAAAAAATTGTTGGAAATAGATAGATTTATTATATTTGTTAATAAAATAATTCAAAGAATGGATATAGATAAAATATTAAAGAAAAAAATAGAGGAAGACATGATGTCATGAAAATATGAAATGAAAAATTATTTAATAATTTTTTACTTTCAAAAGTCAATGTTACATATTTACATGATTGCATCATTAGAAACATTACCAAGAAAAATCCAGTGGGATAAAAACTTGATAAGGGAAAAAGAGTGCAATAGTATTACAAGTAAATGTACATGTATAACCTAGTTCTGGACCTGGTTACTACCGGAACTCTCATCAACAAATAAATTGGAGAAATTTGAATAAATTCTTCATCTACCGTTTCATTTTGCAACCTCTTTCGAGAATGATCCCAATCTCGAACGCATGTTAATACCTCAACCATCTCCGGAGTCAAACAACTTTTTCTTGGTTCAATAATTCGTCCGCTCGTGCTGAATGCTTGTTCTGAAGACACAGTGGACAAGAGGATAACCAGTACGTCAAGTGCTAGGTGTAACATGACCGGATACCTGTAGCTATAGGTCTTCCACCATATCAACAAATCAAATTTTTCCGTGTCTTCGCATGCATTGAACTGTGCTTTAAGGTACCTATTCAGTTCGGCTCCAGAAGATGCAGCAGATGATTTGTATTTTTTTCGCCGTTTCAGAATGCTCCAACTTGTCTGCATCGGTTGTGTTTCTAGTTATGCTGATGGTTGCGTGTCAACGCAGCCAAACCTACCGTCATAAATACTAAAAATTTTGAACAACTTGTTTCGAATGTCAGTAATTTGATCTGAATAATCTAGTGTCAAATTAGTACCAATAAACTCAAGCAAAATTTTAAACCAGATAATTTAACCCTAGGATCTACTATAAGACCTAAGGCATAAAGAAAAAGAATCGTAGACCAATATTTTTTCAACTTTATCTCCATGGCAACAACTGCAGTGCCTAAGATGGTATATGTCCTATAAGTGTTTAACACTTCAGACATTTCCACTATATGATGGATTGCCTGGGAAGATGTGGGGTAATAGACCCCGGAAAGAGTTATAGTGGTATTGTAAAAATTCTTTAAAAATTCAACAAAAACTCTTGCCACATACCAATCGTCTGAGATGAGTGCTTATGCTTGTGCTTGTGAATTACCAATTTCATGTTAAAGAAACCTGTAATAGTTGTATCATAGTCCAAACAATTTTATAGCATTAAGTAAGTAGAGTTCCACCTTACCGGCATATCAGTTTGGAACCGTCGGGGTCGTAGACCGTTTAATATACAGTGTCTACCGAATTCTCAAATCTTGGAATAGAGCTCCCAATCCAAGAAATGACATATTTGATGCGTTCTATACGAGCACTTACTTCCTTCAAATCAGACTGTACAATTAAATTTATGATATGACATGCACACAGTTGATGGAAGAAATAACCCCCAGCATACATGATATTTCTTTCAATAAACACTGCAATAGAGCTAGTATTTGCAGATGTATTATCTAATGTGATAGAAATGATGCGATTAGTTATTTCATAAGTTTCTAAAACATCAATAATGACATTAAAAATATTTTCTGTGGTATGTGTAAAATCCATAGGACGAAAACCAATAATTTTTTTTGTTAACTTCCAATCAGAATCTAAATAGTGTCACGTGACATATAAATAGTCCTATTTGGAACATGCGTTCCAAATATCATAAGTTAATGCAATATAGACACTTAGATGTTGTAATTCAACCATCAATTCATCTCGTTGGGTTTTAAACAATCTTATCAAATCGTTTCTAGTGGTGGTTCTAGAAATAGTTTGAAATTGGGGGTTGAATGCATCATTGATAAATTAATGAAAAAAAACATTGTCACCAAAATTAATCGGTTTATCAGTTTGTACAATGTATCGTGCCAAGGAATTTCTAGCACGCTCGGGGTTGTAAATCCAAGTCGTAATGGACCCGTCTAGGTGCCGTTGTAGTTGTGCCTAGGTTGTAATGTCTACCTGTCCATGTGCATGCATGCATTTCTCCATAAGCCTTCTCAAATGACCGCTTCCCTGCCTACTACTGCAATAGTTCTTATCACAAAATTTACATTTAGCTTTGGGCCGGTCGTACCGTCTGGGAGTGTCATTTGTACTATGTCAAAACACTGCCAGACATTTGATGTAAACCTTTTGGGACGTGATGTCGGTGTAATCGCGGAACCGAAAGGTCCCGCTTGGGCTTCCGTTTATCGGGAAAGATCTAAATCATCGTTCAGCATGTTCACACCGTCCGAAAAAGAATGGTGGTTAGGATCCATGTCCTAAAATACAAAAATTAACTCATTAGTCATAAATAAATAATAACTACACATAAAATGCTTAATTTACTAACAAAACATATTTAAATTAACTACCACATATAAAAATGATTAATTTATTATCAAAATATATTTAAATTCACTACTGCATAAAAAATGATAAATTCACGACTACATAAAAAAATGATCAATTTACTAACAAAATATATTTAAATTCACTACTGCATAAAAAAAATGATCAATTTACTAATAAAATATGTAAAAACAAAATATATTTACATTCACTATTACACATAAAATGATCAATTTACTAACAAAATATATTTACATTCACTACTACACATAAAAAATGATCAATTTACTGACAAAATATATTTAAATTTACTACTACATATAAAAATGATCAATTTACTAACAAAATATATTTAAATTCACTACTACTCATAAAAATGATCAATTTACTAACAAAATATATTTAAATTCACTACTACATATAAAAATGATCAATTTACTAACTAAAAAATATTTAAATTCACTACTACATATAAAAATGATCAATTTACTATCTAAAAAATATTTAAATTCACTACTACATATAAAAACGATCAATTTACTAACAAAATATATTTAAATTCACTACTACATATAAAAACGATTAATTTACTAACTAAAAAAAATATTTAAATGACTAATTTATTAACTAAAAAATATTTAAATTAACTACTACAAATAAAATGCTTAATTTACTAAAATATATATATTTAAATTAACTAACCAAAATAATTTAAATGAATTTACTAACTAAACAATAATATTAAAATTAATAACTAAGTATAAACATAAAATGAAAAATTTAATAACTAAACAAAAATATTAAAATTAATAACTAAAGTCTAAACATAAAATTATAAATTTACTAACCAAAATTTAAAAATTAAAACATAAAATTAAATAATAACATTTAAAGAAAAATGTACCTTTAAACTTTGGTGTGTTAGTGAAAAATTTAGAGAATAATAGGTAGACAATAGGAAATTAATAATTAAATATTAGAAATTGTGTAGAGGGAGAGAGTAAGAATGAAATTATGAAATTGTGTAGAGAATTGGAGAACGTAGAGATTAAGAGAATGAGAGAAAGTGAATAAAAATTGGAATTGGTGGGAGTATTTATAGGAAAATTTGAATTGTGGGTGAAAATATAATTTTTTTAGGGGGTTAAATGGAAATTTTGGTTTTCAACCGTTTGTTGGTTGATTTTTTTTTTGTTAACGGGCCCAATGGTCGGCACACTGGATTGACGTGCCGTGCCGTGCCGGGCCGGCATGGCAAGCCCTTATACTAAGGCCCGGACACACGGCATGCATTCGTGCCCAATGGTCGGCACACTGGATTGACGTGCCGTGCCGGGCCGGCATGGCAAGCCCTTATACTAAGGCCCGGCACACGACATGCATTCGTGCCGGGCCAGGCACGGCGCGCACACCATGCGGACCGTGTCTGGTACAACCGACCTTCCTTGGCATGCTAGACGTGCCATCCCTTTTAGGCTTGGCCCACTTTTGCACAACTAAAAGCATCCACAAATGGTGGATAAATGAGACCCATTTTAATAGATCCATTTTCATTTGGATCTTATGGGTGCCACGATGGTAAAACAAAAGATCCAAAAAAGAAGACCCAAATGTGGGCTCCACCCCACTAGACCCAAATTGGGTTCCAAATTTGTAACTCCATTCGGGTCTTGCCCAATGTTGGAGGTGGGTTCTCGATACCTTCCAATCATTGGGTTGGACTTATATATATATAATTTAAATTAAAATATATAATTATTAATTTCAATAATTATATATATAATGATAAAATATAAATAAATTTAATATATATATTTCAATTATTTTAATTTAAATATATAATTATTAATTTCAATAATTATATATATAATTAAAAAATATAAATAAATTTAATATATATATTTAAATTCCAAAAAGAGAACCGGAACCGAAACAGTCCCGGTACCGGTTCCGGTCTGGTTCCGAAATCGAAACCGAAAAAATCGATTCCGGTTCCGGTTTTCCCTTGACGGTTCTGGTTTGGTTCGAATAAATTGTTTTATTTTAAATTAATTATAATTTATTAAATAAGTATAGTTAGTATTGATATTTAAAATATATGATATAATTTATTTATTAATATATATATATATATATAATATTTTAAAGAAGAGTAATGATTGTTTGGAAAAAAGTAAAAAAACTGGATCCAATTTTTGTTTTTCAATTTAGATCCATTGTCGGGAAAAAAAAACTCAAATAAATAAGACCCAAATAGAAGACCCATTTTTTAAAATAAAGATCCAAATTTAATAATGTGACATAAATGAATCTGTATTTAGATCACCGCCATTGCGGATGCTCTAATGGCTTCTAAGGGCGCGTTCGGTATTGTTTTTGAAATGTGTTTTTTGTTTTTTGAGTCACAAAAACAGGAAAAACCTGTTCGGTAGGATGATTTCAAAAAACCAAATTACAAAACATTGAGAACGGTTCTCAATTTTAATGAACAAACAAGCGAGAACACTGAGAACAACAATTTATCGTTCTAAGCATTCTTGTTCTCAGTATTCCTCCCACAGACTCATCAAGATATTTGAAGACTTTTTTTTAACAATAAAATTTACTCAATCCAAATCCATCTCTTGAATCTACCAAAACGAATATTAAGAAAGAAAAAGTACAAATCCAAAAACCAAAAAAACAAATTAAAATAAAAAAAGAATCTGTTTAGATCAAATCTGGATTTATACCAGATTCATCTCTTGGATCTTCATGGATCTTCATGAAGTATCCAGCACTGCCACCATCCCCCGCCGCCGTAACCATCCCCTGCCGCTGTCCTACCTAGCACCGTCACCACCCGCACCGTCACCAAACCCAGATCGAAACCATCATCTTCAAACAAGTGAGAAAATGGCGAACATGGCAAAGGGCACCATCACCACACTTGGAATAGCTGATCTGGCCATCCACAAGTAATCAACACAACAACTCTCATTGTTGCTCTGCACTACCTTCACCAGATTATGGTTATTTCAAGATAATCAAACACCACCACCGTCCCACTAGATGATATAGAGATAGATGAACTCCCAGGAAATTAAGAAAGAAGAAACTCGTTTTTTTGTTTCAAATTTTGATTTTTATAGGAGCGAAGATCAGAATTTGAGAAGAAAAAAACCCCATATATTTTGGTAGCTTGTTTGGCACTAGAAGACTTAATAAAGCTAAGCTAGTCGAGTTAAATTAGGAGACCAGTGCGAGGGAAAATCGAAGAAAGAAAAAGAGATTTGAGAGTGAGAGAGAAGAAGTTCTGGAGAAAAGTTCTAGAGAATTATATATATATATATATATATATTATAGTATATATTAATACATAAATCTATTAACAGATGCGAGTTGTAATTTTATACAAATAATTCAGATTGGTCAAATTTTAAATAAATGAGAAATTTTAAAAATTATTATCACTAAAATTTTAGATAATACAATGTTGAAAATGATTTTTAAAAATATTCTACCGGACGCGTTTTTTATGTTTTGATTTTCCAAATATCGTTTTCAACCATTGCTACCAGACGTGTTTTCGAATTTAAAAAATCTAAAAATCAATTTTTAAAAAATAAATGAAAACAAGAAAACGAAAAACAAAAAAACAAAAACAATACCGAACGCGCCCTAAACTTCCGGATGTTAACAAGAAAGAAAAAAAAGCTGACTCTTGACTTGTCTCTGCTCTTGTGTACACGTTTCACAGGAGCCCACACCGCATGTGAATCAAAAAGTAATTGAGAAAGTTAGGTCCGAGAGAGAGGTAGGCACTAGACACTGGGCAGTGGGCACTAGACAAAGATAACTCCAGTTGGATTTTCTTTTGTTTTTTATTTATTTATTTTCTTTTCCTCTTTTATAAAAAATTTATAGGTTTTTTTTTTTTTTTTTTTTTTATAAATCCATTTTTATATACTATTATTAAATATGAAATTTTATATATATATATATATATATATTTCTTTTCTCTTTGGTGAGTACTGATATAACTTATATCAATACGTTATATGTAGACCACTGATTATGAAGAAGTTTTGACAAGTGCATATACTTTGAGTCAAATTATGTAAATCTAATGGTCTACATCCAACGCACCGATGAAGTTATATCAGTACGTACTGACTTAAAAATTTCTCTATATATATATACAATATTTCTATTGTCAATGCGTCCTGATATAAAATATATCAAGATGAAGAATGTTGGCCAACTCAAAGTGTATGCACTTGTCAAAACTTCTCCATAATCTGTGGTCCATATTCTTCGTCATGATATATTTTATATCAGGACGATCTGACAGTAGAAAGATTGTATATATATATATATATACATATAGTCATTTTCCCATCAGTGCGCACTGATGTAAAATACATCAATGCATTGCATGTGGGGCATAAATTATGGATAAACACTGACAAGTGTATACAGACCGGGTCAAAACAATTGAATCTAATGGTCCACATGTAACGCACTGATAAATATTTATCAGTACGTACTGAGATGAAAACTATCATATAAATATATATATATATATATGAGTTTTTATATATTATGTCTTTTTTTTTCCTCCAACTACTTTTGTTTTCTGCTGATAACCATTTTGACATTATATGGGGTATATGGCATTTGCTATTGGATGTATGGTCGAAGCTTTGGATATGGATTTTAATTGTTGTTGCAGCCACATTAATCGTAATACTATCGGTTATTCTGGTGTTTCTGAGACGGAGAATACTTCGACTACAACAAGGTCCAGAATTCATTAAAATGGAAATATAGTAATAATGTAGAGGAGAGACATACCAATTTGTGTGTAGTTAAATTATATATATTATCAACAAAAACACTTTTCAAATCGAATAAATAAGTAATGTTAAGGGTTTTTCGGTAATGCTCAAACAAGGAAGAAAAATTGATTAATGATATTTTGATGGTGGAATCCATTGAACTTTAAAAATGCATAAAGTCATCGTGCATATGGGATAGGCATCTGATTTTTATGACTTGAAACTCTTATAAATTCTTTTGAGGAAAGGTCATAAAAGACCATATAAGCATATTATTAATCGGAGACCTAACAACTCAATGTTTTAAATAAGTTAATGATTTTGTTTCCTCGCAAAACCCAACAACAACGACAACGAAAAATCTTGCAACAAAAAAACCAGAACACTTGCTGTCTCTTCTACACTTTCACCCAACATGTCCACACTCATTTACTCACCACTGAGAGTGGACTTGCACTCTCCGTAACTGCTATACCACTCCACACTCCTCTTCAACACTCTCCATGTATGTTTCACTAGGGTTTTCAGTGGCTGGTATTAATGTGTTCGACGAAATGCCTAAACGAAATTCGGTTACGTGGAATGTTATGATCACTGGTTTGGTGAAATGGGGTGAGCTTGAATTTGCACGTTCTCTCTTTGAAAAGATGCCTTGTAGGAATGTTGTGTCATGGACTGGGATTATAGATGGGTACATGAGGATGAATCGGTCTGGTGAGGCTTTAGATTTGTTTCGAAGAATGGTTGCTGTGTGATAACTATTTTAGCTATTTTACCGGCTGTTTGGCAATCTGGGGATGTTAAGAATTGTCAATTGATTCATGGGTATGGAGAGAAAAAAGATATACGAGTTTCGCATTGTTTGATTGATACTTATGCTATTTGTGGCCTAGAGTGCATCAAGATTCTTTGAGAAGATATCTGTTGAAAGGAGAAATTTGGTGTCTTGGATATCAATAATATCTGGGTTTGCAATGCATGAAATGGGAAAAGAAGCTATAGGAAATTTTGTGAGGATGGAGAGAGTTGGTCTGAAGCCAAATAGAGTGACATACTTGAGTATTTTGAATAATTGTAGTCATGGAGGATTAGTTGAGGGGTTCAAGTTTTTTTATAAAATGGTCAAGGAGGGTCAAGTTTTGCCGGACATTAAGCACTATGGGTGTCTAGTAGACATGTTGGGGAGGGCTGAGAGGTTAGAGGAAGCGGAGAAGATTGCTTCGGAGGTACCTAGTGAGATTACTAATGATGTGATTTGGAGGACCCTTTTGGGTGCTTGTAGCTTTTATGGTAATGTTGAGATGGGCAAAAGGGCAACAAGGAAGATACTGGAGATGGAAAGAGGATATGGAGGGGGCTATATGCTTATGTTTAACATCTTCGGGGATGCTGAGAGGTTGAGGAAAGAGATGGATGAGAGGAATGCCTTGAAAGTACCGGTCGTAGTTTGGTGACTTGGTCTAATTGATGGTGAAAAAGAGCGATTTTATTGATGGATTTTACCTGTAGCTCTCTATGGTGCTCACCATAAAAGAATTTGACTGAGTGCACCAGAGTCTTACCAAGAGCAGGCCAAAATCACTTCAAACAAGCTGCCAGAGGTTGCAGATCCTAAAACTAATATATATATGTGTGGTGCCATGAGACGCAAAACAATTGTTTGACTATGCCACAAAATTGTACGAGTAACAAATGGATTAATCTGTTTAGTCCCAGGAAGTATGAAGACCTTTGTTGTTCTGGAAAACACCATTTCATCATCTTTCCCAGAAATGTAGCATTTTCATTCTTCAAGAGTTGCAGATCAAGAAAATTTTTGCTGCAAATCAGATATGTATGGCCTTTTTCTTCGTTCTTTATTGCCCTCTACACTCGTGTTTGAAACTGAAATGTTCATGTTTTTATCCCTAACCTCAAGTTTATAGTAAACCAACATAATGCACAGAGGAAATTTGTTTCAACTGCACAAAATCCATGACTACGTTATTGTTTCTTTAATAAATATTCTCTTTTCATACATCAAATGTTCAATGTAGTTATATTCAGAAGTTCAAGGTGTTATTTTTATATGTTCTATTTAATTGCAAATTCATCCTCAACCTGCCAATTTAAGAAGTTTCCCTTATTTTTGAAGTTGAACATCATGAAGAAAATAAATATTAGGCATGACAAACTGTTCTTGAGGAAGATATTAAACCAACATTAGAAATACATCCCAGGAATTCAATAGGGCAAATTGTTTTACGAACCTATACATATGATATTGGAAGTGAAATGCTGCCATCATAATAATTTTCCACCCTTGCTAAACCAAAGTTGCATTTTGTTTACAAATTTGCGGGTAGGGTATGCTATAAAGAAAATCTCCGGCGTTTACTTTGTCCGATGCAGAAGACACTATTCTAATTAGATCTAACATCTAATGCCAAATCCCCAAAATTACAGCAATGCTAAAAAGAAGCAGAAGTGTTACATTTCCTCCTGGTAGAATGGATGACCTGCAAAAACCAAGCTTGCTTGATTCAGATGCAATAATTGATTATCATGAACAGATATAATATGAAGAAACTATCTTTACTTGATCAAGTTTGCATACCAGAAGTCCACTTACATCCAAAATGGCATAAAAATTAACAGGTCACACACGAATTTGTGATTTCACTAGGAAATGTTCACCAACTTATGGAAGAAAAGGTTATTTAAGCTATCTAGTTACTTCAATTCTTTTCCACTATAGTTTTGTTAGAGCAAGCAGAGATATTAAAATTAATAAGTCAAAATAGAGAGCTCACTAGATATGAGTCTGCAAAATATACTTTACAAAGCAAGGAAAAGGAGCCATAGACTGATTGATAGGCAGATGTAGGACTAGAAGAATGCCATGAAATGCAAACATTTTTGAGATCACAAACTTTAAAATTTCAGGTTGTCTTTGTAAACCATATATGTTGCCACCATTATGCTATTTCCACTAAATTAACATGTCTTAAAAAAAATAACTAAACTATTGATTCTTAGCAGTACCTGAGCTTCTTCCTGGATTGCTGTATGTATGCCATTGCAGGAGGTAGGATGCCGAACAGGAAGCAGTTTGCATAAACCCCAGCAAAATCTAGAGCTCTTGAAAAGGTTGATGGGAAGAAGGACGCTATGAGAACCGGAAGACTAAGAACAAGTGTCGTTACACATATTTCGAATATATTCATCCCAACCACACTCGAGGTTGCTTTAGTTTCTGAGGCAACAATATGCTCTGGTGATCCATTAAACGAAACCTTTCCTATATTTCCAAGATTTAGTTCAGTTGAATATGTTAGCAATCCAACTCTTCCAGTTCCATTCCCACTGGAGACCATTTTAGACTCAGAGCGATTATGTTCTTTTAAACTGGCTTTCCCAAAAATCAATTTTAAAGTATCAACAAGTTGCTTTGGCAAGCTAACAGCATATCCTATGAAGCTAGTAGCCAAAGCAGCGAATGCGAAACCTTGAACGGCAGATAAAGCAGAAGGATTGACTGAAAGCAAGAGTGATATGGGGTCGCTAGAGGAGGCAGCCGTGGTTGTCCCAGCCAGCCCCAAAACAATCAAATTCCAAGATAGAACCATAATCAGTGGAACAGCCCCACCAATCAAGATTGCTTTTCGAGCCTCGGATACAGAGTTCCCAGCAATTTTACAAATAAATGGGGTGATCACATGGTACCCCAATGTGAGTACTGTTACAGGTATAGCAGGCAAAATTGATGACAGACTCCATGAAGCATGAGAAAAGGAACCTAATACATTTCTTCTTGCAACAGATAAACCAATTGTCACAAGAGCAGTTATGGAGACAAACATGAGGAAGCATAGCCAGCGATTCGCAACATCAATGGCTTTAAATGGAAAGAACAGAATTACAATCGCAGCAGGAAGAGGAAATACAGTATGAGCCAATACAAGATTCATCCAAGGAAACAATTGAGACACAATTGAACCAATGCCTGAAACACAAGCCACTAACAAAGCAAAACTCAAGCTAGCATAAACTAATGCAACAATAGCACCAAAATGACTACCTAATGCTTTTGTTGCAAGGCCAGTGAAGCTGACCTCTTCAACTCTATCTTCTTCCATGGCTGCAAAAGTGAGCTCAGCAACAAGAATGATTGATGATATAACATAAACCCAAGAAAGAAGAATGCTAATGGTTGATGGAAGTGAGCCTGACCTTATGGTTGCAGCAGGCAAACCAAGCATACCAGGCCCTACAGCCGTGCCGATGATCAAACTAACAGCACCCCAGAAGCTCTTCTCCTCCTTGATTCCTTCCTGTTGTGTTTCTTGAGGCTTCTCATGTTTGATAGATTTATCACTACTAGTACCATCATTGAAATCATGAGAAACTATTGGAAGTGAAATAGTAGTTTTATCATTTGTACATTTTGTGATGGAAATGAAAGGGAGATTCTTAGTCTTGGAAGAGTCATTGGTGAAAAATGTAGGCTTGTTGGGTGGTGGAGCTGTGCGCGAAATGTGGTTTCTGTGACTGTGACTGTGACAGTGAAGAGAAGTGAATGTTGAATGTGAAATTGAGAAGAGCATTGTTGATCCCTTGGAGTTTATATGAATAGTGATAAAATGATAATGATGATTGATTGATTAGTGAGTCTCTGCAATGGGATTTCAGTGTTTTGTATGGAGAGAATCTTGGATTCTGTACAGAAAATGATTTTGATTGTAGTTTTGGAGTCAACCTTGGAGCCACCAGACGGTCAATGACAACCTAATAAGTATCTTGGTTGTCGTTTTAATTTTTTATTGTCAGAAATTTAAGAAAGTGGACTGGGCTTGCATGGACATGTTGTGTTGGATGTGGCTTACTTGGGCCTGTAACTATTCAAGTCCAGTTACCATTAAATTAATTTTTCTATATCTAGGGAGTTTATGATTATTTTTTTTAATAATATAATTATTCAAAGTTTGGAAAGTGGGAGTCGGACACGAAGTCGGAGTCTCGAAACCACAATCTTTTTAATGGTCATACTACTGCTCTGACTCCATCTTTTCCCGGCCAACCTCATATAGTACCAGTGTAGTTTATTATCATGCAATTAATATCTATTGATTGAGACTTGATAATTTAAAGTAGACACCAAAATTTAACAATAAAATAAAACAATAAGCAGATCCTAACCTTATTGTTGTTTGATTTTTTTAATAAAATTATACAATATAAATAATTTAAGAGAGATTCTCCTTCTAATCCATAAATTGTCTATTTACACTCCAATTTAACATTTTTATTAATGACAATTTTAATCTGAATTAAAATTACTAAACAAGTCAAAAAATAATTTAAAGAGACTCCAAACTAATTAAATTATTATAAAAAGAAATTCTTTCTCATAAATCATTAAATTAAATATTAAGTATTAAACTCTCTCTCCTAATTACACCTCTCTCCATTTTTCAAAAAAAAAAAACCCAATATCCACTATGATTAATAGTTAAAGAAAAAAAACTTATTAATATTTTGGTTTTTTATTAAAAGTAATATATATATATTAAAAAGGCAATAGAGATACCTTATTTTTTTTAAATAGATATATGAAAACTTAATTTATTACAACTAGATTCGATTAAACTCAGAATTTTTAAGATTAATGAAAGAATTAAAGTTCTCTAGGCAATCACATATCTACAAAAGTAACAAAAAACATTTTCATATGTCGTTTTTTATTTTGAAAAACAGGATACTTATTTTTTTAGTTTTTTTTTCTTATAATATATTTATATACGGTTCCTAAAAATCAAGCTTATTCGTAAGTTTTTTTTTTCTTAATTGTTAGTCTTACTTGAGAAAGAATGAAGATAGAAAATTAGAAATATGTATTAAAGGAGAAAAAGTTTTTAATATTTAATATTTAATTTAATGATTTTAGGATAGATAATTTTTTTAATAATAATTTAATTAAAGAATATCTTTAGAAAAAAATATGTAAAAAGAAAAAATTAAATTATCAAAAGAAACTCATAATTCAAGGTAGAAACGAAATTTTTTTTAGGGAAAATTACAGTCACACCCTTGAGGTTTTCCATGAAGACACTCGGCTGGGAAAGATTGGTTATTATTCTAGCATGTCACTCGAGCATTTAACGGACAACAGATAAGAACTAACGGTAGAGGGTTATTTTAGTCTTTTGAAGTTTTGCTAAAATAAAAAGTAAGAAATGGGATGACAGATTCCTCCTCCTCGTTGCCTGCAATCAAATCAATGGAACATGTCGAGAGGCTATCTAAGTTGGCGGCGGATGCTGGCCGTTTTAATTTTAAAAAATAATAAAAATCGACAGAGTAGCTGATAATATTATAATTGCCTATATTTTATACCTCTATTCTTTAGTTTATTACTTTGTTTTGAGTTAAACTCTTGCATTTTATGTTTCTTTTCTTAGTTCTCATCTATTCAAGTCCTAGGAGATAATTGGAAGCAATTTGGAAGATTTTGGATCAAGCCAGAGTAAACAACATCTGCTGATGGGTCAACTTCAAAAATTAAACTGTATCATCTCAGAAGTAACTAGGTTTCGAACCTTATATGGTTGGAAAGGTACGGAAGTTAGCTTTCCGTAGAATTTTACGGTTTGTGATTTCGAGTTTTCTAGAGGAAGTTATGACTATTTTACTACCCAAAGGTCAGCTCAGAATTTCTACGCGGGATTTTGGAAATAAAGCATTACGGGCTGTCTATTCGGGAATGAAGGTCTTAGACGAATTTGTTATGTTTTGGAAGATTAATGAATGCCTAAAATTCACTTTGATTCAGTTTTAGTTGATCCTAAACTTTCCATGTTAGGATTAGTTGAAATTGGATCAAGATTCCTAAAGTTAAAAGGATTGTATTTCCTATTTTGAGTGACATTGAATTATCCTTATTGGAGGTTGATTAGGGAACTAAAAGAAGACCCAATTCATGCCTATTTAAGTGGAAATACAGCAGAAAAATCATACAGACAGCAGCAGAGGCAAGTTGAAGAGCTCTAAGGCGACATTCCATCTATTAACCGGGTTCTATCATTATTTTCTACTATGTTTTCTCTTAGGCTTGTATTCATGACTATGAGGAACTAATTCTTTTTGCTAGGGCTACGATGTAGCCTAGCCATGATTATTTAATTTATTTCGTTAATGTTAATTTCGAATTTTCTTCCCTATTGAGTATCTTTTACTGCACTTAATTTATGTGTGCTTGAATTTGGATGTTTGATCACCATCTATTTTTAAGTAACTTGATGCAAGTAAGAGTAGATGCCATACTTTACTTGATTTTTGCTTCTTGCAATTGATACCATGAATGTCTAATTGTAGATGCCATGCAATTGGGATTTATGTGATGATTTTAACAATTTCCATGGAACTTAATGGGTTTTTACAAATTTAATTCATCTAGATGCCATAGAGGATTAATTTGTATGAATACTTTTAGTGTAACCAGATGCCATGGCCATTAAATATATTTGGGAAAATTGATCATCAATAAGGGAAATTAATTAGAATTAACATGCCAAAGAAATTAAGTATGATTGGTTATGGTGAAATCGGATGCTCTAGTGTTTTGCCTATTTGATTTTCGATTTTGCTTTGCTGTGAACTTTTATTATTTTTCTTTAATTTTCTGTTCTTAGTCAATAATTAACAAATCAATTCTCATTTATTAAAGTTTTCAATTTAAGGTTTAATTTTAGTTTAATTGATAAGACTTGTAGGATTAATTCAGTCTCTGTGGGAACGATATCTGTGCTCGGCTAGTTATACTATCTTTTGATTCGTACACTTGCGAGCAATTAGAATTTGGAGATAAATTGTTAATCATATTTTTCGCAACAAGTTTTTGGCGCCGCTGCCGGGGACTGAAATTTGATTCTTATTCTTGCATAATTAAATTGTTACTTGTCTTAATTTTGTTAACTTTAATTTTAATTTTTTTTTTTTAGGTAATTGTGTTTGGAATATATGCACGGTCGTCGTTCACGAAGTCTCGAGCGTGTACCGTACGATCCTGAGATCGAGAGGACAATCCGACAACTAAGAAAGACGCACCTCGCACCCGAGGAGCGAATGGACGATATGGCGCTTCAAGAACCAAATCCGAACCAAACTTTGATGGATTATTCAGCTCCATTTGTAACCACTTCGCCATCATGCATTGTTCGACCTCCCATCACAGCAAACCATTTTGAGTTGAAGCTATCTTTCATCCAGATGTTGCCTTCCTTTTATGGCAATTCAACTGAAGATCCTAATTTGCATATCAAAGAGTTTCTTGAGATATGTGAAACTGTGAAGATCAATGGAGTAACAGAGGAAGCCATTAAATTGCGATTGTTCCCATTCTCACTGAAGGATAAGGCGAAATCGTGGCTTCATACACTTCCACCGAATTCCATCACAACTTGGATTGATATGGCAAATAAATTTCTGCAAAAGTATTTTCCTCCTTCAAAGATGGTTCAGCTAAGGAATGACATCATGATTTTTACCCAACAAGATACTGAGGTCTTTTATGAAAGTTGGGAGCGATTCAAGGAGATGTTATTGAAGTGCCCACATCATGGACTACCGGAATGGCTGCAGCTACAATCATTCTACAAAGGTTTGAATGATGATACCAAGAGAATGATAGATTCAGCTAGTGGAGGAGCCTTCATGACAAAAACAGTTGACGAGGCATCTCAACTCATCAACACATTAGCCACTAACACTCAGCAATGGGGCGCAGAAAGAGTGATGTCGAAGAGAGCTGGAGTACATGAGATTAATGCATTTACCTCTTTGGCAGCACAAATGGAAAATTTGAATAGAAAAGTGGATGCTTTAATGTCTGCAAAATCTGTGAACCTATTTAATGAAGCTGGTGCTACTTGTGCAGGTGTTTCAGAGACCATGCAAGAACAAGCAAATCAAGTGAATGATTTTAACCGTCAACGGAACAACCCGTACTCAAACACATATAATCCAGGGTGGCGCCAACATCCAAATTTTCAATGGAGCAATACTCAAACTGTCCAAAATTCCCCATTCCAACCCCCTGAGAAAAAACCATCCGTGGAGGATTTAATTGCTCAACTTGCCCAGAATACTAACAATTTTATACAGGCCACCCAAACAACTTTGCAAAATCATCAAGCTTCTATCCGAAACTTGGAGGTACAAGTGGGTCAAATAGCTAGTGTTCTGACTGAAAGAGAGAAGGGTGTTTTACCAAGCCAAACTGAGGTGAATCCTAAGAATCAAGAGCAAGTTAAAGCAATCACACTTAGGAGCGGAAAGGAAGTGGAAACCAGACCTGGATCAAGCGCTCCAAAAGATATTGAGACCACCAAAGTCGCACCTATTCAAGAGAAGCCCGAGCCAGTTAAAGCTTATGTGCCACCAATCCCATTCCCGCAACGTCTCAAAAAGGATAAGGATAAGCAATTTTCTGAAATTCTTGAAATATTTAAGAAAGTTCATATTAATATTCCTTTTCTTGATGCAGTGAAACAACTTCCAAGTTATGCTAAATTTCTCAAGCAAATCTGCACCAACAAGAGACGATTCGCTGAGCATGAACAAGTGATGCTATCTGAAGAATGTAGTGCGATCCTTCAAAAGAAGCTACCACCTAAATTGAAAGATCCAGGGAGTTTTACTATCCCTTGCACTATTGGGAAGCTTTCTTTTGATAAAGCTTTATGTGATTTGGGTGCAAGTATTAATCTAATGCCTTTTTCTGTGTTTAAACAACTAGGTTTGGGGGAGATGAAGCCAACATCCGTTTCGTTACAGCTTGCGGATCGATCAATCACGTACCCACAAGGAATTATCGAGAATGTATTGGTACAAGTAGACAAGCTCATACTTCCGGCAGATTTTCTAGTGTTGGATATTGAAGAAGATCGAGAAATCCCCATTATCTTGGGCCGACCATTCCTAGCTACCGGAAGGACATTAATTGATGTTCAAAAAGGCTTACTAACTCTCAGAGTGCAAGATGAACAAGTGGTGTTCAAGGTCTTTGAAGCTACTCAGTACCCAAATGATAAAGAAGAGTGTCTCCGAGTCGACATTGTGGAAAATGTGGTTTCCAAACAAATTTCAAGAGCCTCACAAAAATCACTGGGATGTAGGAATAATTCTGAAGTGATAGAGCCAACCACAACCATGCTTTTGCCATCCATTGAAGTTGCTCAAAATATCAAATTGAAGGCAATGCCACAACATTCGAATGATGCGTGTAGGAATGTCAAGATCTACCATGACAAGGCTAATCAAAAGCAAGATTTCAAACCAGGAATTAAAGTTCTTCTTGATAACTCACGTTTGCATCTCTTTCTAGGGAAAAGAAAATCAAGATGGATTGGCCCATTCCGAGTGCTTAAAGTCCTTCTTCATGGAATTATGGAAATTAAGAACATAAAAGATGGCTCAATATTCAAGGTAAAAGTTCAACGGCTGAAACCATATTTGGATGAACCAAGAGGGGAAGAAGTCGGAGTCCTAGAAGTTGCTGGACCTTAGTCATGATCCGTGCATGTCGTCTTGCTTAGACGTAAAATAAAGCGCTTGTTGGGAGGCAACCCAACTCGGTACTTTCGTTCCTTTATTTTTCTTCGTTTTTGTTTTTGTGTGTTTATTTCATGTCTTCCATGCTTATTCTACTCATTGCATGCATTATATTTGCTTGTAAACATTGAGGACAATGTTTAGATTAGGTTTGGGGGTGCGGGTTTATTTTTTTCGTTTTGTTTTGTATCTTTACGTTTTTGTGTTCTGCTGGATAAATTTTTGAGCAAACATTTTCTTTAAAAACTGTACCTTTTGGAGAGGTAATAAATTTTTCCGTCCATGTTGTGTTCTTCGATTTTTCGATACGAATCCAACGGTATAAAATTAGTAAAATTCTGGGCGGTATTTTTGAAGTTAGGATCAATTCTTCAACCAAAGGTCAGAGGAGATGCTCTGTTTCGCCAATCCGCGAGTGAGCTGTTTTCATCGCTCGTTTTCTCACTTTTCCAAAACGAATTTTGAAACACTTTCTGAATGAAAAGTGTGTGTTTGCATGTCTATTTTCTTGTGTCAAAATTTGAGAAAATATGTTTGAGTATGTTTAGAGGCACGCACTTGAATGTGGACATAGGTCAGATTTAAATTTCAGCAGAATTTGTTTTTGTAAATTGAGTCAATTTTTGTGTTGTTTTTGATAAGTTTGCTATTGATTTGAGTCTAATTGCATGCTATGCACATGAATTCTTGACTTTAGGATTGCATTAATAGTTAGTGTATCATGTTTTGAGTTAAAGCCTGAATCTTGATGATTAGTAAGCGGATGCCATGCTTGTTTGCTTATGGAAGAATTGTGGAGACTACCTCAGTGAGTATCACAACCTTAAATTGCGTAAATAAAGAGGGTTTTATTAATTCTACTCCTAAACACTCTTCATGTTCTTCATTGTTTTAGATTGATCTCATTAGGTTTTTGCATTGGATACTAATGAACTATTCTCTCTTAAAGGTATCACATATTTTGTTTTTGTTCTCATGTTGGATGAACCTTAAGAAGTGATGTTAGGCGATGTGTGCTAACCTACAAAAAAGACCTTAAATTTCCCTACCCATGTGTGTGCTCCATTAGCCCTTTTGAAGCCAAACACTTATGAGCCTTTTTCTTTCATCACCCATATAATCCTTATCCCTTATACCCAATTCATATTGGCCGTACCCTATAGCTTGGGATCATGTCGAGTGGAAGAAGATGAAGTTCAAGTTCAAGATGAAGATGAAGAAAAGAAGAAGAGAAGCATGGGTAAGTTCTAAAGCATGCATGTACCAAGGCAAAGAAAGGAATCAAAAGTAGAATTTTCTTCCCTTAAAAAAAAAATATAAATAATAAAAAAACAAATAAATAAAGGGGGCAAGAATTGAAGAAGAGCAAAGCAATGAAAAGAAGAAACAATAATGGTGAGTAAAGAGGAATTCAAGTTGAATATTAACTTGAAAAATAAGTTGAAGAAATCAATGAGGAAGCCTGAATACAATTTGAAAGAAGATTTAAAGGAGAGATGTCTACGCATCAACATACCACGATACATCTCTTGACATGATCTTAGGTTCTTTGATATCCTTTTCCTTTCTTTCTACATTACCCCTCACCCAATGGCCCCATTACAACCAAAAAGAAAGACCTAACTGATCTTTTGGGGATTCTAGCTTGGGAGTGGAGGTAAGTTTGTGCTCTATCTTGTTCTTAGTATTTGATTCCTTTCATGAGATCTTTTGCATAAATCTTAGCGTTTTTTTCTATTATATACTCATATGCGATATAAAAATTGAAATTTTCTTGTAAATAAATTCAATCGCATATGCTTGTTGAGAGTGTTGCCTAGGTTCCGTGTGAAAATTGAGTGATATCTTGTGAGGACCTAGAGTTGAGACGAATTCCCTCCATGGCATTTGAGTATGTTGTTTGTGAGCTGAGAATTTTGGTTAATGGCCAAGACATGAGATATGATGCATGTACTTGATCGCATGATTTTAGTTTTGAGTAAGTTTGTTGTGTGTGCATTGATTCTTATTGGTATGTGAATTTGTCTTGTCGTTTTTGTTTTATTTGTTTTTATTTTGAGTCTTGAGTCAAGTGTTTGTGGGTATCGCAGCTGGTAAACCCTCAGGAGACACAACTCCTCCTACTAGGGACACCTAGAGGTTTAAAGGCTTGTAGCATATGCTCAATGCTATCGTGTTTCCCTACGAAAATGGCCTAGGTAGTTTAGTTTGTTTTTAGTTTTTGTTTTTCGTTTTAATTTTGCTCGAGGACTAGCAAAAACCAGGTTTGGGGGTATTTGATAATATTATAATTGCCTATATTTTATACCTCTATTCTTTAGTTTATTACTTTGTTTTGAGTTAAACTCTTGCATTTTATGTTTCTTTTCTTAGTTCTCATCTATTCAAGTCCTAGGAGATAATTGGAAGCAATTTGGAAGATTTTGGATCAAGCCAGAGTAAACAACATCTGCTGATGGGTCAACTTCAAGAATTAAACTGTATCATCTCAGAAGTAACTAGGTTTCGAACCTTATATGGTTGGAAAGGTACGGAAGTTAGCTTTCCGTAGAATTTTACGGTTTGTGATTTCGAGTTTTCTAGAGGAAGTTATGACTATTTTACTACCCAAAGGTCAGCTCAGAATTTCTACGCGGGATTTTGGAAATAAAGCATTACGGGCTGTCTATTCGGGAATGAAGGTCTTAGACGAATTTGTTATGTTTTGGAAGATTAATGAATGCCTAAAATTCACTTTGATTCAGTTTTAG
Organism: Dipteronia sinensis; assembly: GCA_033220585.1. NCBI lineage: Eukaryota > Viridiplantae > Streptophyta > Magnoliopsida > Sapindales > Sapindaceae > Dipteronia > Dipteronia sinensis. The sequence goes on from CM065642.1 coordinate 17,015,496, forward strand.
TTGATCCTAAACTTTCCATGTTAGGATTAGTTGAAATTGGATCAAGATTCCTAAAGTTAAAAGGATTGTATTTCCTATTTTGAGTGACATTGAATTATCCTTATTGGAGGTTGATTAGGGAACTAAAAGAAGACCCAATTCATGCCTATTTAAGTGGAAATACAGCAGAAAAATCATACAGACAGCAGCAGAGGCAAGTTGAAGAGCTCTAAGGCGACATTCCATCTATTAACCGGGTTCTATCATTATTTTCTACTATGTTTTCTCTTAGGCTTGTATTCATGACTATGAGGAACTAATTCTTTTTGCTAGGGCTACGATGTAGCCTAGCCATGATTATTTAATTTATTTCGTTAATGTTAATTTCGAATTTTCTTCCCTATTGAGTATCTTTTGCTGCACTTAATTTATGTGTGCTTGAATTTGGATGTTTGATCACCATCTATTTTTAAGTAACTTGATGCAAGTAAGAGTAGATGCCATACTTTACTTGATTTTTGCTTCTTGCAATTGATACCATGAATGTCTAATTGTAGATGCCATGCAATTGGGATTTATGTGATGTTTTTAACAATTTCCATGGAACTTAATGGGTTTTTACAAATTTAATTCATCTAGATGCCATAGAGGATTAATTTGTATGAATACTTTTAGTGTAACCAGATGCCATGGCCATTAAATATATTTGGGAAAATTGATCATCAATAAGGGAAATTAATTAGAATTAACATGCCAAAGAAATTAAGTATGATTGGTTATGGTGAAATCGGATGCTCTAGTGTTTTGCCTATTTGATTTTCGATTTTGCTTTGCTGTGAACTTTTATTATTTTTCTTTAATTTTCTGTTCTTAGTCAATAATTAACAAATCAATTCTCATTTATTAAAGTTTTCAATTTAAGGTTTAATTTTAGTTTAATTGATAAGACTTGTAGGATTAATTCAGTCTCTGTGGGAACGATATCTGTGCTCGGCTAGTTATACTATCTTTTGATTCGTACACTTGCGAGCAATTAGAATTTGGAGATAAATTGTTAATCATATTTTTCGCAACAGTAGCTGTGCCTTGAACAATGAGAATGTTCAAGTAAAGAAAGTGTTTTTATATCACCAGACACAAATTATAAAAGTGGTCACTAACATCCAAATTTCTTTGATTTTAGTAGGATTCTTGTGTTGAATAGAATTTGCACAATTGCTTGTCACGTCATTCACATAAAAGTAGAGATTTTTAGTTTTAGTTAATAATTTGTTTATCCTCCACTTTTGTTTGCTTTTATATTTGTTTTTTTTCTTCATATTTTAATTATATTTTTTATTTTCAACTTTTTATATTTAAATATTTTTACATTTTTATTATTATTTATTTTTATATATTTATAAATAAGTTAACTCCAATTTCTTTTCATTATTATTTTATTTGTTTACATTTTTTTTGTATTTCTTCAAACAAAATTTTTTTCAGGGCAATTACCAACTAGGTCCTGAATTTTTTTTTTTAAATTCCAAGTTGTTTAGGATTTTTATAAAAGTGACCAAATTGGTCATCATATTTTTTCCAAGTACCAAATTAGTCCCTATTTTTTTAGAAATGACTAAATTGGTTTATCTAACGGTTTAACGATATTAAATATAACAGTTGACTTTAACAATTTTAGTTAAAGTACATAAATACCCTTTATTTATCATATTAGAGCAAAAATTGTTTTGATTTTTGTGTATTAAATTCACTATTATAATTATAAAAATCTAAAAATATTATTCATGAAACACCATTTTTACAATTTTTTCTAATTAAAATTGTCTACAAAATCTAAAAGTATTTTAATAAAACAATGTCAATTATACCCTTATTTTATCTCAATTTAGTCTTTTACCATTTTTATGTAATTATTATTTTTTTGTTAATATTATACAAACATTGTTGTTAAAATTATTAAAAAAATAAAACCCACAAATAAAATAAACAAAATATACATGTGTTAAAAAAATTGTGCATGCGTTTTTATTTTATTGTTTAGGAGTAAAGTATATTTTACACATACACATTTAAAGTTGATTGATAGAACTTAATTAAAGGGACTAATTTGACACTTGAAAAAAATATAAAAACCAATTTAGTTATTTTTGTAAAAATCACAAATACCTTAATTTTTTTTTAAAAAAATATAGAAACTAATTGTTAATTATCTTTTTTTTTTAATGTGGTTCATTAAAGAACATTTTAGACAATTGATAAGTCAAAATGGGCATAACAGAACAGATTGGTTCAACACCATTAACTCCGAAGATGGTATTGTAGAAAAAAATAATAATAAACAAATTCTAACCTAATTGGTGTCGATTAAGACAACAAATATGTTATAATATATGTGTGGCTTTGCACACTTACTTCCCACACACGACTTTCACACTTATCACAATTTACTTACTAACCAAGTAATATACTTACCCACTAAGTAATATTCTTACCCACTAAGTAATATACAGTTAAAACATCGATCCAAGCATTGTCAAACGCTGTGATGCAATGTTGTAAATAGGCAAGTCACAAGTGGGTGGCCAAGTGGCCAAGTGATAAGATTAAAAAGTTATATATATATATAAGTGTCTCTCCATTTGTGTTGGGTTCCAGAAATTCAATAAAAATTAATAAAAACTCTCTCTCATATGTCTCTCCTCTCTCTCCTCTCTCACTTTTTCTCTTTATCTGATCTTCAATTTTTTTCATATGTTCGTGTGTTGTTATTAGTTTAATTTATAACACGTTATCGATACGATTGTATATAAGTAGAAAGGATCTTATAATGCGTGATTTATTTACATCTCAACATCTTGGATCTATATACAGTTTCGTATAACAAGATAACTTATGCCGTCAACGGAACCTATATATATAATTCTGGATTTATTTATTTATATTCAGCATTTATTTTTATGCAATATATATGAGTGGCTTATGCTGTGTCGCGAGATTGACTTATGTTGTGTCTCAGGACTGACTTATGCTGTGTTTCCAAATAAATTGTTTAAATGTTCATCATTTATTTTTATGCAATATATGAGTCTGTCTTATGATGTGTCTCATGACTGCCTTATGCCATGTCTCGGGACTGGCGTATGTTATGTCTCCAGATAAATTGTTATTTTTATGCACATATCAAGTGATCTAATGACCCTGAAATTGTTTATTTTTATGCAATATATCAAGCTGGGTTATACTTTTAACGGAACCTGGAGATCTGGATCTAGTGTTATATACATGCCATACTGCACAGTTTTGAAAACCGATGAGAACATGGAATTTTGGATCCAGTGTTATATACATGAATGTCATTCTTCATTATTTAGAGCATGGGGTTTCAAACCCGTTCAAAATCTAAAGTTATCTCAAACATGTCATTTATTTGAGAGAATGATCTACGCATCCAACAAGATGTTGTAAGTATCATAAAAATGATTGAAGATCCTAACTAATAATGAAATTGGAAATAATATTTTATTTATTTCATACACATCCAACAGAATATTGTGAGTGTCATAAAAAGGATTGAAGATCCTAACTAATAATGAAATTGAAAATAATATTTTATTCATTTCATACACATCCAACAGAATGTTGTGAGCCTCATAAAAGAGATTTAAGATCTTAACGAATAATGAAATTGGAAATGATATTTTATCCATTTCATACACATCTAGCAGGATGTTGTAAGTATCATAAAAGAAATTTAAGAACCTAACTAATCATTTATTTGAGAAAAAAAATATATACATCCAACAGAATGTTGTGAGTCTCATAAAAGAGATTTAAGATCTTAACGAATAATGAAATTGGAAATAATATTTTATCCATTTCATACACATCTAGCAGGATGTTGTAAGTATCATAAAAGAAATTTAAGAACCTAACTAATCATTTATTTGAGAAAAAAAAAATATACATCCAGTAGGATATTGTGAGTATCATAAAAAGATTTAAGACCCTAATATCACGTATAATGAGATTGTAAATGATATTGTATCCATTTTATACTTGCTCATGAATGATCAATATCAAGAGAGTAAATTTGGATATATTTATATTCATGAGATATCAAACGTATCATAAGAGTGGATGTCTGTAAATGACAAGAGATAAGGTTTATAGAATAAACGTATTGAAAAAGATTATATTATCATTTCATATGAGATATAAAATGGCATTACACATAATGTCCATAAAATTCCCAGAAGGGAATTATATGTCTTGCTGAGAGTGCAACGACTAATGAAGTTCTGCGGAGTCAGATATATTTTATGAATTTGGCTTTGCTATGAGCAGATGTTAATACTAGGGATGGGCATGGGGCCTATTGGGGCTGGGGAGGGTCCCCCCACCCCGATCCCCATTTATGAAACCTCCCCTCATCCCCGCCCATAAACCCCTATTTGGGGGAAGTGGGGATGGGGGTGTTTGGGGGGAGGTTCCCCCGCCCCCACCCCGTCCCCCATTCCCCCCGTTTCCCCCATTTCCAATCTTAATATTTTTCAATATGAAATCCAAAATTTATAATTCTGTATTTGAAATTCCATAATTTCAATCATACGAATCACCATGTTTCGATATCCAATCCATATAATTGTCTAAAATTATATAAATAACTATAATAATTTAGTATTACACATAAAAATATAAACAAATTCTCAAAAAAACTAAGTACATTCAACTGTCAGATAGTCAATCAGTGGTGGAATCAAGAATAATAAAGTTAAAGTTACTTTAAAAAAAGTATTAAAAATATATAAATATATAAATATATTTATATACATATGGGGAAATGGGGGAATGGGGCCCCACCCCCATCTAAAGAAATGGCGAAATGGGGAAATGTAGGTGGGGGTAATGGGGGTGGGGGTAGGTTCTCCCACCCCCATCCCCATTTAGGTTTTAGGGGTAAAACTTGCCCCCACCCCCACCCTCAAACCTCATTTGGGGACAAAACTTGCCCCCAAATGGGGATGGGGCCCCGTGGGGGACATGTCCATCCCTAGTTAATATTGTATCATGTCCAACGGATCTGATAGAAAGCTCTGGAAGAGTCAGGATATTGTTATCAAACAATACTAAATTATGTATCAATAATATTTGATATTATTCAAGCAGAAAGAAATATGCTTAGTTCAAGGATAAATAAAAGTTAATACCATATCATATCAAACGAATTTGATTAAAGGCGCTAGAATAGCCAGAATTTATTACCAGATGGTATTAAATTGTGTATCAATGATACTGTATATCATTCACGCAAAATATAAAGGAATATGCTTAGTTTCAAAGATATACGGAGGAATGGATATCATATTGAAACTATGAGTACTGAGAATGCTTAATATATATACATTACTTCTCATGATTTAGACCAGAAACTCATTATAGAAAAGCTGCGTGCTTTATCATCTGGATTATATTACACTATTATAATGAGTGTAGATGTTTATGCGGTTATGAATCAAAAGTTCTCAGATCCAAAAATGTTTGTACTTTGGTGTGACCGTATCGGTCACCCAGGATCTACAATGATATGTATAATCATTAAAAATTCTCATGGATATCCATTAAAGAACCAGAAGATTCTTCATCCAATGATAACTTATGTATTGCATGTTCACAGGGGAAACTAGAAGTAAAACCATCTTATTCTAAAAGTTGGTTTTGAATCCTCATCATTCTTACAAAGAATTCAAGGGGATATATGTAGACATATTCATCCACTAAATGATCCCATTTTCATTATTATATGGTTCTAATTGATGCATCTACGAGATGATCATATGTTTGTTTATTATCAAACATCTCCATATTAGTTGCACTAATTATTAGTTTTTCAGGCATACTAACTTGATTGAACTTACAAGATATTTTATGAATACTACAAAGCAACTGGGACTGATGTTCAACATCCAGTTTTCAGACATACTCATAATCAAAATGGATTAGGGGATCACTTATCATACATCTCCAGGTAATTGCCAGAACTTCATTATTTCGATATAGTTACTAAATCCTATATATGGACTTACTCATTTTTAAAGATATTTGATTGTGTTGTATATCTCCTTATTGCATCTCTGGCATGATCTAAGATAAGACTTTTATATCATTCTGAGATTAATATTGATTTTGATTAATCTTCTATTAGATCATTTAAACTTCTGATAGTTTAGACGCACAATCTGCATATTATCATATTGATTAATTTCCAAATGGGAAAGTTTCTCTAGAAGGGAAAAGGAAATGAAAAGTTACTTATACACAAAATAGAGATACCAGTTCGGTTATATATATATATATATGTGTGTGTGTGTGTGTGTGTGTGTGTGTGTGTGTGTGTGTGTGTGTGTGTGTCATTTCAATCTTCGTATATCTCAAATACGAAAGATAATTGATCATCAGATGATTATTAATCTGTTACCTAGTGTTAGCAGAAAAAATCCACTGGGAGTGAATTTCTCAGTTAACACCCTCGCCCACTACCCACAAGTAGTAGCGGGATAGGTACCTTCGGTACCGATGTCCCTTTTTTACAACGAAAATAAGGAATGAAAAACGAAATCTTGACAAGACCTGGGGGATATGGCTCAAATGTATTGTTTTATTGAACGAAGATTACATGCATATTACAATGATCTTCTCACTGTTTCTTTCATACATAAATGAAGGTGGAGGCTCTCGTTTATGTCGATAAGTGGCTATTTGCTTCTAATGAACGTCAATGGACTCTCACTGGCTTCAGAGAATTCAAAGGAAATTCTTCTGGAAATTAATCTCTCTCTTTGGTGATCAAAAAACACCATCTTTTTGCCCCTCATTCGTCCTTCATGGCCGTATATGTAGACTGTTGGGGTTTATGCCCTAAAGATGTAATTTGTAAATGGATTTATGAAATAAATAAAAAGAAAAGTTCAATTCATTCTTGTTATGTTGTTTATTTTATAATTTGTGCATATATTAACATCCTAGATTGCCGGATGTAATCTCAAACTGTGTATATGAGTGTCATATACAGATGGATACAGTAAGAGACGTGCAATCTAAAGAGTCCATAGATAACAAATAAAGCTGGGTACTTTCTTTGTGGTTAATCTATAGCCGCGGTCCATTTCGTAATGTACGGTGATTCTATCCTGAATCATTCATATGAGATATGGGAATGGAGGCACCTTACATGATGTGATCATATAGGACTGGGCCATGATCTATATGAATCTCTCACCAAGATCTGTTTACCGATGAGATTCATATATATCAACTAATGATAGCTATATGTGGGCGATCTTAATCTTGAGTGTCATATCGACTCCTTCATGTTAGATTGTGGTCTTTGATATACCATGAGTGAGATCGAATGCAGTTCCTGATCAATATGCTCCGTATGTTGGGATTGCGGTTTAGCTTGTGGCTGGGAAGGTTTGGACACAATAGTGGAATCCACTCCTTCTTGTGAGAAGTAGATGGTAGATCCCTTAAGGGTTGATTCGGGGCTCGGACAATATGAGCGCTCTCCTAATTCCGTGAGGAAATAGGATTTATTGTCCATTAGAGAATCAATGGTACTTAAAGGATATATGTAATTAGAGGGGTATAACAGACATTATGACCCGCTCTATTTATGAACTACCGTAGAGGATCACACCATGTGTAATAGCTATATCGATGGACACCGAGTTGTATCGGTCTGTGTAAAAACGTCTGCAGTTGAGAGAGTGCAGCTTCGGGTTTTTTAGTGGAATAACACCGGAGTTAATAATCAAGGGATATTAATTAAAGAGTTTAATTAATGATTCTCAAGATTATTGGAGCTCAAAATACCGTGGGTTCATTAGGTCTCTTTGCTAGCCCGATAGATTTAGGTAACAAGGGTCACGGTTAATTAATTGGATTGTCCAATTAATTGTGTTACGAAAGTGACACGTATTCATTCAGGGATTAACTGAATAATGAGATTATTTACTTAATATATTAATAATTAAATTAATTAAATAATTAGATTATTTAATTAATGAATTAATAATTATGAATTATTAATTAATTATTAATTGGAGGTTGTAGGTTAAAATCATAACTGAGACATAAAATAATTAGATTATTTTATTCTTAGTTAGGTATAGTATTTAAATTTAAGTCAACTGGGGTTATGTGGGAGTTAAAATCCTACTCTACCTAGGACACTTAAATACTTATTATCTTTTGAATATATGGAGATATATTTGGGAAGAGATAATGGTCTAGTTTAAAAAATATATCGAGATATATTTAATATAACTAGATAACCAATAAAATAGAAAAAGGAGATAATGCATCAGTTATCAAATTTTTTTTTGGAACCTGATTCACGAAATTAAAAAAGAGAGAAAAAAAAGGCACATGTGTGCGTGCACTAGAAAATCAAAAAGAGAAAAAATTTGGTTTGTGGTGCAGCACGAATTGAAAAAAAAATATATATATATATAAGATTTTTTTTAACGACTAGAATTGTTCTAGTTTTGGTATTCTCTTGGAAGAAATTGTTTCTTCTTCATTATCTCTACATCCTCCTAAATTCCTGAGTACGTGACGCGTCCACACGCATTTACCAGTTCTGGGAATTGCTAGGAAGATCAGTGGTACAAACCAGGAGCATATCGTAAAGTGAAGGAGCCTCCAAACGTTGGTAAGGTTCTAAATTTTCTTTTAGTAAATTGATTACAATTTCATGTGTTTACATATTGTATGTATTAGTTCCGAAAAAATAATTACGATCCTAAGTTCACTAGTTTCAGATCATTTATGATTTGTATAAAAATTTTAAAACCTATTTCCGCTGCGTTACCAGTGAACGGGGTTCCAACAACGTCCAATATCCCTTTGAATCCGATCACATTGATGAGGATTATTTGGAGTCTCATTTCTAGGCGTTGAAAAGAGTTGAGTGGGGCTAAAGGCACATGATCTTGATCCCGTTAATCACTAGCATATTCAAATTCTGATTTGGTTGACCGCTTGGTCTTATTCATGGCGCTTTGAATGGCAAATGAGTCAACTTTCCTTTCTTGGATGGCTTGGAGAGGTACACTGTCCTCTTGATCTGGTGGTGTTGTATGTTAGCGTATTGTTCTATCTCGTTAGCATGACACTTGATCATCATGCTGGAGGCTTGGTGGCAATATTCTCGATGTTGGATAGGTAGGACATCCATCTGGGTTGAACTTTGAGCTGGTGTTGTAGTGATCTGGAACGCTGGGTATGTGTCGCGGTACCGGGGTATTAGGCAGGAGGTACCTGGTACCTGTGAAGTGTTGAGGTATCCTGGGTTCTGGATACATGTCGTTGTACCTAGGTGCCATGTAGGAGGCACCGGGTATAGGCGCATGGTATCTCGGTACAAACTTCACCAGGTGTCGGGTAGATGTATCTGCTCTTCCTAGTCCGCATCTCTAGTGTTTCTTCCTGGTAGATAGGTAGTCGATATTTGGATCCTACCTGGTATTGATTTCTTCTAGGTTGCGGAACAGATTTTGCTAGGTGCCTGGGAGCTGGGATTGGTTCCCACCAGGTAAATGCTCGTTGAAAAATTCTCCTTTAGTCCCTCGCCAGAAAATCCTATTAATAGAAGTCCCCTATGACTTGAACACCGGTAGCAGGTTGGGGTTGGAGTCAGGTTTTACTACACATGGAGAATTTTTCTTGACTGTACTAACAGACGGAATCCTCCCTTTTCATGCTGATTTAATTGAGCCTTCCACGTGGCTGGCTGGGGTAGGCCAAATTCAAGAAAGGAAAATCTTGAAGGCGCACATTTCTCAAAACCGTTCCCCCTATGTCACCGATTATCCCGCGACATTGATTTCCTTCTCTGCCCTTTACAAGTAGTTTCTTCTATATAAATAGACCTCGCTCCTCCGCTGTGGACTTACTTCCTCTTTCAGCAACTTTCCCAATCTGTATGTGCGAAAAAAAAACCTAGCTCTCTCTTCGTCTTCAACCCTCAAATCTATCTTTTTCCAGAAAATGAACTCTGAACCTGTCATCATGTCTTCACCTGGTAGTGATAGTATCGAGCAGCTATTTGATGGTGACACAGCGGCTAGCCGGAGCCTTGCCTCTAGCAAGAAGGCTCGTGCTGATGATGACAGTGGAGACGACGTCCCCTTTCATTGCCGGCGTTCCAACCGGAATGTTGTAACAAGGACGAGCTTATCGAACAACCTTAATACTCCGGTTGATGTCGACCGGGAGTCTAGCGGAGATTCAGGGGATGCCGTTTGGGTAGGTAGAGACCGGGCTGGCGAAGTCACAGACACCATGGGGTGGGTACTCGCCCTTCCTTACGACTATCGATGCATCCCTGATTCCATATGTACCTTAGATACCATTGGACACTTGCGAAGGGATTTTACAATCCCTAAAGATATTACAATCTGTGTACCTCCTCATGGGTACGACGTGTATTCCCCAAATGTTAGCGAACTTCAGATTCATACATCGGCCTTCGATTGTGGCGTTCGGCTACCTCTCTATCTTACCCTACGAAGAGTGATGCATGCCTTGCAACTAGCTCCCATTCAGTTTACTCATGGGTTCTGGAGACACCTGGTTGGGTTCCTGGTGTTATGGTGGGAGCAGTGTGAGTTGGATCAGCTTGACAGGGAACCAGAGCCTAATGATTTGGGGTACGTCTTCCAGATTACTGCCAACGCTCTTGGTCCAAAAGGGCAATTCTAAACTCGGACCAAAAATGGCCTAAAATTCACTGTACCGGGGGCCATGAGGAAAGACACTTCTTGGAAAGATGAGTGGGTCATAGCCCGAGGTGAGTGGGGTAGCTCGGTCTATGTAGGGGAATCTGAGTTCCGAGTCCCTACTTGCTTCAGTAACAAATCTTCTCTGGAGAAAGGTCATCTTTCTACCGATTCAGAGAAGATTCCAAAAGGAATCATAGCTTGGAGCTATGTTAATATGAAGTTCCCCACTACCGATGCCTTCGGGGCAAAGAGGGTAGATCGCTACCTCCGCGTTACCAGTGCTTCCCCAGGTAAGAGACCCTTCTAGCTTCGTCTCGGTTGTGTTACTTTATTAATTCTGTATGTGCTAACTTTTGGCTATCTCGGTAGTCTCTGCAGCGCTTCCATCGGTCCCAGAGATGGAAACCAGCCAGGGTGATTGTGCAGGTGATTCTCCGTCGGCCTCTCTTATCAAGCTTCCCGCTCCAGCTGGTGCTGACCTTGAAGGATGGGTAATTGCTTCTGCTGGACCTAGCAGGGACCCAATCGATGTATCTGGGGCTTCATCTCCTCTCATGGCTAGGTCATTGGAGGTGTTTACAGCCCGAGTAGGTAGGGCCCGAGATGCTCCCAACCGGGTGCAAGATGTATCACCCATCGCCCCAACTACTATCATTATTGCTGCTATTGTCGCTAACCAGCCAGGTCCTTCTTCCCCTAATGTCGTGGTAGTCAGTCGACCTACCCGGGCTGAAAGGGTTTCTGACCCTGCTGCTTCTAGCCGAGTGGTACCTCGTGATAGACAGCGATCGAGGTCGAAAGACGGCAGCCAGGATGAAGTTTTGGCCAAGTTTACTGTTTCCTGCCCCGGTGGGGGTATGGAAGCTCTGACTTCCCTGCCTGTTGACTACATCATCTCCAATGGATCTGCTCTTCTGGCTGAGGTAAGCTATCTCATTCAGTCTTTTATCTCGATTTCGAGGTTGGAGATATTTTAATTCATGATTTATATTTGGTAGGCCTTCAAAGTTAATGTCGCGATGAATCACCATGTCAACTCCCTCTGGAAACATGTTAAAGATGCTACTGCTGATCTGGAGAAAGCTAACGGGGAGCTAGATAAGGCTGCCAAGAACGATGTGGTTCTGAACCAGTCACTGGTAAATGCTCAGAAGGTGACAGACAAGGCTAATATGGACATGGAGCGGATGCAGCATGCTCTGGACACTGAAATACTCAGATCCCTTCATCGCAGGGATGATAGGGAGATCGCGAAGGATAGAGTAGTGACGCTGGAGAAGGAGATTTAATCCCTTCATGATTGCGTTACCAGCCTAGATGCTCAAGTGGACACTGCCTTCATGGATGGCTACTTCTTTGCTGGATACCAGGTGGCTCTAGCTTTCCCTCCTTCATTTGACATGGGGGTCATCGAGGGATGGAGCAGGGATGAGATCATGGCTAAAGCCGCCCAGCTAGCCGGAGCTGCTCCCTCTGATATAGCCGGTCCTTCTCAGGTTGCTGGAGTTGGTGGAGTGGTAGGTGGTGAGGAGCAGAGACATGCCTCCCTTATTCCACCCAGTAATGCTGAAGCAGGTTTCTATCCAAAAGCCTCTGAAGTTGGAATGGCTCAGGCCGAAGGAGGGGTCTCTGAACCACCAGCACCTCTGGCCAAGTCAGTTGAAGATGCAGGAGATCAGTTTCCTTCAATAGAGATCAGGCTTGTTCCCTCTTCCACTGATCCTGCCCAAGTAATGGAGGACCAGGCTTCCTCAACCGAGGAGGTGGGGAAAACATTGAAGGAACTTCCGATAGGACCCGCTCAAGAGGAGATCCCAACAGTTGTAGAAGCCTAGGTAGCCGGCGAGGTTCCAATTGAGGTGGCAGGGCAGATAACCAGTGAACTCCCCATCGGACCTGGAGATGGAGCTCAGCTTGTAGGAGCTGGAGAGAAGGGAGTTAATCAAGGCCAGAGGGATGCTTGATCAATTCTCAAATTTTTACCCTGTTCGAGTTTACTTTTCTTTCTTTTAACAGGGTTTTTTTGGCAAGGGACCAAAGGAGAATTTTCCAACAAGAATCTACCTAGGAAGAACCATCCTGATATTCCATGTTACTAGTGAGATCGGTGCCACAACCTAGATGGAGCCAATTCTGGGTAAGGTCAGGACCTTGATTACCTATCTACCCAGATAGGACACCAGCACCGCGAGCTAACGAAGGCATATACCTCGCCCTACTGAAGCTTCTAATACCAACTTAAGACCAGTACAATGATAACTTGCACGTCCAGGACCCCGCACGTACCTCGACATCAATCAAGGTACCCGGTACCTCGATACCTGCCTTGGTACTGCCTTAACTTCCACCTGGTACCTGGTACCTAGTACCTCGATATCTATTCGAAGCCCCTCCAAGGCAGGTACCTTACCTGTCAAGCAATACGAAGATGGTCGTGAAGACACAAGCACCACTCCAGCAAGAAGCAGAACAAGCTCCATATCAGTGGGATCGAACTGATGTACCAGTGCCTCATTCCTCCAAAGTACATAATTTCCCTCCAAGCTCCACGAAGAAGGAAAAGTTAACTCCATCGCCAAAATAAAGCGCCATTAATGAGACCAAACGGTCAACCAAATCAGAAATTGAATTCGACAGTGATTAATGGGATCAAATCCCGCACCTTTAGCCTCAGTCAACTCCTGTCAAATACTTTAAAAAGGCTTCAGAATAATCTCCATTAAAGGGATCGGATTCTAAGTGATATCGGTAGCCTATATGTGCAGCCTTGAAGGACAAAGTAAGGGGATCGAGAAAAAGAGTTTTGGAGAGGAGAAAAAACATCTTTACAGTCGTAGGAACTTCTTGACGTTTCTCTGAAGCCAGTGAGAGTTAACATACAATCACTAGGAGAGAATTAGCCACTTATCGACATATATGCTTTCTCCACCACCACCATGTGTAAAAGAGTAAGAAAAGAGAGAAGAATGTATGCGTTGTAACTTTGTTATAGTGTTACTTAATAAAACAGTGTTCTTTTATATCTCCCGGTCCTTTTTATCTCTTCCATCATTTTATCTCTTGTCTCCGATTATAGAAAGGGACCTTGGTACCAAAGGTACCTACCCCACTACTGTCCACCGGTAGTGGGTGAGTGTGTTAATCGAAATTTCCCCTCTTGAGTGGATTTTTCCGTTAACACTTTTCTTTGATTTTTTGTAGCCCTTGATTGAGAAATAGGTTCCCCAGTTTTAGTAGTAGTAATAAAGATATTTCTTCTTTTCTCAGTAGCTTCGTGCATGTGTAATTTGTTGATTTCCTAATTGGGCCTCACTTTGATTTGAAGATAAGTCTCTAGTGCGAAATTGGTTAAGCAAGTCTCTGATAACATGAGGGATTCCGAGACTTGTTGAGATCATATTTCACAACGTAATTCGTTGCTGGTAAGAGGACCCTTTGGGCGAAGCTGTAATTGGAAAGATCTAGGTGCCCGGGATACTTGTCTCCTGGTACCTAGGTGCAGGCTCAACGATCTATTTTCCTTGAACCTACCAAGGATACCTGTCTCATGGTACCTAGGTGTAGGCTTCAGTAATCTATTTGCCTTGAACCTCGGTAGAATGTGGTTGTTGACGTGGTGGGGTCCAGGAATGGTGCCAAATCATCAGTTGAAAATCGATCGATATACCCGGTGCCTCATGTCCCAAAATCTGTTAACACTTTCATTCCTCATGTTCTTGCTAAATCCAACATGGCCTCTGTTCCTACCTCCAGGGGTCGTGATGGTGTCCTCGACCTTTATACTGGCTGAGATTTATATCACCGGATGAGCAGGTCAAGAGAGTATGCAAGAGGTTGAGGAAGAAGTTGACTTGTATATTCTTCCAATTTATCTCATGTACTTTTTCTTTCTTGTTTCCTGTATGTAGCCTGAAATAAAGGGTTGGGGCTCCCTGATTTAATCAATAAAGAGATTCCCTTTTGTTAACAGATTTTTCTGGTAAAGGACCAAGGGAGAATTTTCCAACAGAGACCTGTCCAGGAAGATTCATCCAAATATTCCTAGAGATCTGCAAGATCAGTACCATCACCTAGATGGAGCCAATATCCGGCGAGGTTGGGACCTCGACTATCCATCTATTTAGATAGGGTATCATTCCCGAGAGTATGTATCTCGCCCTACTGAAGCTCCTGATACCAGCTCAAGACTAGCACGATGATAACTCGCACGCCCAGCACCCCGCCAGCATCTCGACGTCGATCAAAGTACCAGGTACTTCCATACCTACCTCGGTGCTACCTCGATATCCACCTTGATGTTACCTCGACTCCCGCCTGGTACTCAGTATGATCATCCGGAGCTCCTTCAAGGCAAGTACCTTACCTCCCAGGCAATATGATAGGGAACATGAAGACACAAGCACCATTCCAGCAGGAAGCAGAACAAGTTCATCAAAATGAGGTGTCAGCGCTACCCTCCATCAGAACTCACGATCAGAATCTCCCTCCAAGCTCCATGAAGAAGGAAAGTTGACTCCATCGCCATCAAGCTCCACGAAGAAGGAAAGTTGACTCCATCGCCAAAATAAAGCGCCATTAATGACCCTATGATCGATCGAATCATAATTTGAATTCGCCATTGATTAACGGGATCTAATCCCGCGCCTTTAGTTCCACGCAAATGACTTTCAACGCTTAAAATAGGACTCTTTATAATCTTCATTAAAAACAACCGGATTTTGAGGAGATTAGGGGAGTACTATATATATGGCATTGAAGGGTAAAGCAAGAGGAGGCTGCTGGGAGTATTCTTGATCACCAGAACGAGAGAGAGAGATCTCGGGAGATTCCCGAAAGCCAGTGGGAGTCCATTGACAATCATTGGAGGAAAAATATCCACTTATCGACACAGACGTTTTCTCCATCTTCATCCTATGTAAAAGAGTGAAAAAGAGTGAGAGATATGTACGTATTCATATTGTAAACCCATGGTAGTAGTTGATTAAATAAAACAGTGTTCGTTTTTACATCTCTCGGTCTCTTTGTGTCTTTTATCCATTCTCTGGTCAGTCGACCTCGATCATACTAAGAGAGGGACCACCGAAGGTACCTACCACGCTGCTGCTACCGGTAGTGGGTGAGGGTGTTAACTGAGATTTTCACCCCGAGTGAATTTTTCTGTTAACACTTTTTGGCGCCGTCTGTGGGAAACACCACACCTTCAAAAGAAAGCATGTGTGTCTCGTTTTCTTGCTAGATTATCATAATGAAGCTCCGATCCTCTTAGGATCACCCTGACCCGTCAAGACATCAGTCGAACGCTTCAACCCGGAAGGGTCAGAAGCCGAAGAAGGGGGGAAAGGGTCGCAAACCCGCCTCAAAGCTGTCAACTGCCGCGCGGGCTACCCCCCAGGTACCTACTACCTCAGCAGCTGGACCTGCCAACCTAGACCAACCAGCACCAATCAGCCTACGAATTCGCCTCCGAATGGCCGCCGAAGGCAGCACCAATCAGCCTACGATACCAGATCCCAGGGGAGAGGCCAATCGGTAAGATACCAGGATACCTACCTTTGACAGGTTGGGTCCGCCACCTTCTATACCAATCCATGATAGACTCGGGCCCATGCCTCCAATACCATCGGTCTATGATAGACTCAGACTAGCACCCCTGGTTCCAAAAAGTTTTACAGGCCATCAACCTCGACGCGCTAGATCCGCCATTGATCTCCCGACTAGGGAGCATTACCATCAGGTCCAACCAGAAGCTTCCTTTAGACAGCCTCGACAGAAAGCGACCAGAAGGCGCCCTCGTTCAGTGGCAGGGGATAACAACAGGGATGTCGGAGAAGACCCTCCCCGTGGAGAGAAGTGAAAATATACAAAGTGTGTCTAATACAACCTAGATGGGGGGTGGGGTGAAAAGGTTTTAGTTGATTTATTACCAACTTTTCGACTTAATCAATTTTAATAGTCCTACCCCATATTAGCAATCAATCAATCCAATATAAATATGCGGAAAACAATAAAAACACAAGGATTGATTTACGTGAGAAACCCTCCAACTGGGCAAAACTCACTGGCTATCCTTCTAGCCACATACGGTCCTCAAATCCATTATTTCAATGAAAGTTTACAACCTAGGTTGACCTCAAGTCACACCTACTTGGTCACTAACCCTTTCACTCTACCCAACGGGCCTTTAATAGTGATTCTAGACCACAAGCTTGTGCACTAACCCACTTAGTCACAAAACTTAACGATCGTTGAAGAGGTTAAACAACCTATGTGAATATGTGAAAGATATTTAAACATGCAATTAATGCTAGGCAACACTAAATGCTTATCTAAGGATTTAAAGATGTCAATGAATGCAAATCCTAGATATCAATATCTAAATGCAAATGCATGAAGATTTAGCTAGAAGGGTAAAATCGTCCTAAATGCTAGCTATCAATGAACAAAGCTCTCAACCAACAAACAACAACTCAACCATGTTATAAATGCCAATAAACATAAGGATATGCAATAAAATCATATAAAAGAGCTAACCCTAGGTAAACAAGAACATAAATAAATACAATGAGATTTAGGGCATGTTCAAGTTACCTAGTCAATGAAAGCAAGAAGAATCCATGATGAGATGATGCTTGTGAGATGTTAGATGCACATGGATTTGTGTTTGGTTGAGTAAAGATGAGTTCTTAGGAGTTTCTCTCTCTAAGGGAAGCTTGGCCTCTCAAAAATGGCTTCTAGAACACACCAAAACGAGCAAGGAAGAAGAGAGAATATATATAAGGGAGCCCTAGTCAAAACTGCGTCATTTTGAACTCAGGGCACAGAAACCCGTCAATACCGCTTGATGGACCGCGTCGCAGGCAAGTGTCCAGACCGCGGTACACACAGCAGTGCACCGTCTGGACAACAACGCGGTGTAGGGCGCTGTGCATGCAGGTGCACATGCCTCGGTATGGGCAATAGAGGCCTACTGGACAACACCGCGACTTGGATCGCTATGCGTACAAGTGTACAGGAAGCGGTATAGGAAGCATGACTCTACTAAGGTATACCGCTCTGTATGCCGCGGTGCAAGCATGTCTTGCCAAGCGGTTTAGGCCGCGGTAAGAGAAGAAATTCTCTTTTCGGGGCAAACTCAACACACTAAGTGATGTGCAAAAAGTGCAAGTGTGGAGTGTGAAAAGTGGCATACAATACATCATTCAATTACATGAAGATAAGAACATAATGCATGCAGGTGAGTGTGTGCAACTAGATCTCTTCAAAGAAAGTTAAACAAGTGAGATACCTTTGAAGTGCTCTTGAGAGAGATGATGTCCTTGAAGCTTGATCACACCCAAGAGGCCTAATTTACCCTTACAAAGAATAATCCCCAATGTGGTTTGTCAACGAAATAAGCCAATTAAAATATGAGGAACTTACAATCTCCCCCTTTGGCTATTTCGTGACAAAACCACCACTCACAAATCATCCTCACAAAAAAGTAAAAACTAGAGGTCAACAAAAAGATATTCTACATTACAAAAAGATACCTAGATACTAGGTCTTCAAAACTTCAAGCTCTTGTAGAATAGCCACATTCCCTACAAAACGATGAGACTACACTTTCCAAGACAAGTGTATGTGAGGTGATCAAGAGAGACAATAAATAAAAGCAATTTGCATAATAAAAGAACGCTGTAACATGCAACATGCAAATGCTCCCCCTAAATAGGTTAACTCCCCCTAAATGGGACAATCCCCCCAAAAATGCAACCCCCTTAAATAAACCACATTACTACCTCTTTTTGTCATGAGATAGGCAAAGGAGGATTCCCCAACCGGGTCACTTTAGCAAAGAGAGTTATTTGCAAGATAAGTGCATAATCATATACAACAACTTTATGCAACTTAATTAATTGAGAGAGAATCATTGAGGGTTTATTCTTAAGAAGAAAATGTGTGACTTAGTTGCTTTGAATGTAAGACATGTAACATCATAGTTCAAGCAAATGGTATTTGGCAAGGAGAACGTCAAAAGGGTTCCAAAGGTATTCAAACCAAATTGCACCATTTTGCCATAAGTGAACAAGATATAGCTTTAAAATTTTTAACACACACAAGCAACCAAGTCAATCCTTAATGGTCAATCAAGACATGGATATAAAATCCTTATTGATTGAATGGATATAGAATCCTTATTGGTTGTTGTCTTGTTCAACCATTAAGAAAAGACCCAAAGCTAAATTGGATGAGACATCCTTATTTATTGCATGGACACAAGGTCCTTATTGAGTTTAGCTTTGTCAAGGTGCTTCCACACACATTTGCACACACAATTCATGCATAATATTTTAGCATGTCAAAATCAAGTCACATGTCATGGAGATAAACTTTAGGTCATTCAAATGTACTTCCCAATCAATTCTCCTAATCCAAAAATTCATGTTTGAACATAGAGGTGACATGGATTACAAACCAAGCAAGGCACACTTATTGAATAAAAAGCCATATAGGAAAATATATAAGCACAACCAAAAATGCTCAAGCAATTAATAAAGAAGCATAAAGTTGATCAAGTTTTTGCTTATTTCAACATGCAAGGTTGCTCTCTTTGCTTGAGCTCCCCATAAGGGGTCAATTACCAAAACACATCAAGGCATATGACAAATTCCAATAGACCTACTAAGTGACTTGAATCTAGTTGAGTTTAAAGGCTTAGTAAATAAATCCGCTAGTTGATCATCTGTGCCCACACGCTCAAGTGCAATGCATTTGTTTTCAACTAGTTCTCTAATGAAATGATGCCTAATGTCTATATGCTTTGTCCTAGAGTGCTGAACCGGATTCTTTGAAATGTTAATTGCACTCAGGTTATCACAATAAAGGGTTAGAATACCTTGATCAAAGCCATAATCCACAAGCATTTGCTTCATCCAAAGGAGTTGTGTGCAAGCACTCCCGGCGGCTATATATTCCGCTTCAGCTGTGGATAGAGAAATGGAATTTTGCTTCTTCTTGCAAAACCATGAGACCAAGTTGTTGCATAGGAAGAAGTAGCCGCCCGATGTACTCTTCCTATCATCACAATTTCCTGCCCAATCTGCATCACTAAAGCCAACTAAGCTAGCATTAGTGTCAAAAGAGTACCATATCCCATAGTTGGATGTCTCATTCACATATCGATTGATTCTCTTCACGGAGGAGAGATGGGATTCCTTGGGATCCGCTTGGTACCTAGCACACACACCCACACTAAAGGCTATATCGGGCCTACTTGCGGTCAAGTAAAGCAAGCTGCCAATCATGCCACGATAAAGACTTTGTTCCACACTCTTGCCACTAGCATCCTTGCTTAGTTTCAAGGTGGTACTCATGGGTGTGTCACAATGTTTGGCATTCTCAAGGCCAAACTTCTTCACTAGGTTCTTAGCATACTTAGCTTGGGATATGAAAATCCCATCATGCAATTGCTTGATTTTCAAATCAAACTCATGAGACATGACATCAACAAATTGTTGGACTTTGGATTTGTTGGTGGAGCCAAAAACAATATCATCAACATAAATTTGAGCTATGAAAAGCTCATCTTTGTTCCTCTTGATGAATAAAGTTTTGTCAACACTACCACTAGTGTAGTCATTGTCAACAAGAAATTGAGTGCGGCGCTCATACCAAGCTCTAGGTGCTTGTTTTAACCCATATGAAGCCTTCTTGAGGTGATAGACATGATTGGGGTGGTGTGGATCCACAAACCCCTTGGGTTGCTCAACAAACACTTCCTCATGCAAGAAACCATTGAGGAAGGCACTCTTAACATCCATTTGATGCAATTTGAATTTGTGCACACATGATATGGATAAAAGAAGCCTTATGGACTCAAGACGGGCAACCGGAGCAAAAGTCTCCTCAAAGTCAATACCCTCAATTTGAGAGTATCCTTGTGCTACAAGTCTAGCCTTGTTGCGCACAATGTTTCCATTCTCATCTGACTTATTCTATATACCCATTTGTTGCCTATGACATTAGTATCCTTGGGTCTAGGAACAAGAGTCCAAACCTCATTTCTTTCAAATTGGTTTAGCTCTTCTTGCATGGCATGAACCCAAAACTCATCATTCAAGGCTTCATCAACCTTTTTGGGTTCAATTTGAGAGGTGTAACAAGTATAGCTAATTTGATTAGCTATTTGACGCCTAGTGCTAACACCCTCATTCATATCTCCAAGAATGTCATTCTTGTTGTGGAGATGTCTAACCCATGGAGCAGGTTCTTTAGAGTCCAATGATGGATCTCTATCAAGAGGTTGAATGACCTCTTCATCA
This sequence comes from Dipteronia sinensis, assembly GCA_033220585.1. Taxonomy (NCBI): domain Eukaryota; kingdom Viridiplantae; phylum Streptophyta; class Magnoliopsida; order Sapindales; family Sapindaceae; genus Dipteronia; species Dipteronia sinensis. The sequence continues at coordinate 17,036,560 of CM065642.1, forward strand.
AGACTTGACTTCACATCAATTGAAGTCTCACCATTCTTCTCCAAGGAAGAATCATCAAGCACAATGACTTCCTCATCATAGTCTCTAGTCTTAGGCCTACAATCATCTATGACAACATTAGATGATTCCATGACACTCCGAGTTTTTAAATTGAAAACTCTATAGGCCTTACTATTAAGGGCATAGCCAATGAAAATCCCCTCATCACTCTTGGCATCAAACTTGCCAAGTTGATCTTGGTCATTTAGAATGTAGCATTTGCTCCCAAATGAGTAGAAGTAGCTAACATTTGGCTTCCTACCCTTCCATAATTCATAGGAGGTTTGCCTAGTACCGGGCCTTAGGAAGACTCTATTTCCTATGTAGCAAGCCGTATTGACGGCCACGGCCCAAAGGTTCCTAGGGACATTGTTGTCAAGCAACATCACACGGGCCATCTCTTGAAGGACCCTATTCTTCCTCTCAACAACCCCATTTTGTTGAGGAGTTCTAGGAGCCGAAAACTCATGGGAAATGCCAAAGCTATTGCAATAGCTTTCAAAACAAACATTTTCAAATTCCCTCCCATGGTCACTCCTAATCCTTTTAATGCTTTTAATGTGTGAGTTCTTTTCATTTTGAATTTTAGTGCAAAGCATTTTAAAATTTTCAAATGTTTCAGATTTTTCTCTAAGAAAATATGTCCATGTAAATCTAGAGAAATCATCAACACAAACAAAAATGTATCTCTTGCCACTGAGACTCTCGGTTTGCATGGGACCCATAAGGTCTATATGTAGAAGCTCTAATGGCTCCTTGGTGGCAAGATACTTGCCTTTCTTGTGCATACTATTGGTTTGTTTCCCTTGTTGACAAGGTCCACAAACGACATCGACTTTCTTCCCAAGCTTAGGGAGGCCACGCACAACCTTGAACTTATCTAAGATCCTCAAATCTCGATAGTTCATGTGGCCAAGTCTTTGATGCCACAACTCAACTTCCTCACACTTGGACATATTGCAAGAGATAGCACTAGCTTCAAGACAATAGCAATTGTCACTAGATCTCTTTCCTTTTAGCAAGGTTTGTCCATTTGGCATTAAAATAGAGCAATCATTTTTGTTAAACAAGACGGAGAGTCCATCATCATTAAGATGAGAAATGCTTATAAGATTGGCTTGCAAGCCATCAACAAGTAAAGCATTGGACAAAGAGGGTAAATCGGGAATGGAAATGGTTCCTTTCCCTATGACTTTCTTTCTAGATCCATCACTAAAGGTGACAAATCCTCCATCCTCCAAGACAAGGGATTTAAAGAAACTCTTGTTCCCCGTCATATGCCTAGAACACCCACTATCCAAATACCAAGTGTTAGAGGCATTTGCCTTCAAGGCAATTTGAGCCACATAGCAAAAATAATCATCCCTTCTAATCCACCTAGGTGAAATGTTCTCATTCCTAGTGGTATTAGTCACATTGGCTCTAGATTTCCTAGGATCATGCAAATTGGCTCTAGATTTCCTAGGAACATGCATTTTGGCTCTAGCTCTATTTCTTTCAATCATGCTCTTGATTCTACACATTTCAATGTATTTGAAGCAATTAGGTCTAATGTGACCATCAACACCATAAAAGTGACAAGTGGGAATAAAATAAGAAGACATAACATGCCCTTGTGAGTACAAAGGGGCTTTCCCACGCATTTGAGTTTGTCTTTGGTGTTGGATTGGTTCTCTCCTCATTTGTTGTTGAGCTGGAATGAATTGCTTCCTTGGTTGAGATTGCATGAATTGCTTCTTGGCTTGGTGATATTTGGGTTGAGGAAAGCTTGCTTGTTGAACCCTTGTTGGTTGAGCTTGAGCTTGTTTCCCTTGTGCCACCTTGACTTGGGAATCCTTAGAGCACTTTCCTAGTTCAATCTTCTTCCTGGGATGTTGTGGAGGTGAATGCTCTTTGTTATCCAAGCTCTTGAAAAACACAGTCTTGCTTGAGGATGAGGTCTCCTTGTCATCTTCATAGCCAAGACCTTTCTTATCACTTGGCCTCTTGCCAACTCCCAACATGTGGTCAAGTTTCTTCGTGCTTGAAGTCATCTTAGCAATGATCTCTCTAGCTTCTTCAAGATCTTTTTCCATCAATTCCTCTTTCCTTTTGGCTATCTTCACTTCTTTATTTAAGTGAGTAGCTTCGGTAGATAGCTTGAGATTCTCTCCTTTTAGCCTTTGAATCTCTTTCTTCATCTTCAATCTTGAGCTTTGAAAATGCTCAATGAAGCCTTCAAGATCCATTCCTCTTACATCCATATTTGTTGAATGGGATGAAGAGTCACCATCGCTAGAGTCATCTTCACTTTGTTTCTCTACCTCTTCATCATCTATTTCTTCCTTACTCTTGAGAGAAGATGCGAAGGCAATAAAGTTTGCCACATGATCCTCATCATCCGAGGATTCTTCTTCTTCTTCCAAGTCATCACCATCGCTCCACGTGGCGGCCATGGCCTTTCCTTTCTTCTTGTTCTTTAAATTTCCACAATCCGTGGAGATGTGTCCGAAACCTCCACATTCGAAGCATTTAATCCCTTTTCTTGTGGGCTTGTCTTCACTTAACTCAAACTTCTTGAAAGGAGTCTTCTTCTTCATTTCTTTTCTTTTGGATCCAAATCCCTTCTTCTCAAAATTGATGAACTTCTTGAATCTTTTCACCATGAGGGCCATCTCCTCATCTGAGTCATCTTCCTCTTTCTCTACCTTGGAAGTTTTCAGAGCAATACTCTTTTGCTTCTTTTGAGGTGTAGGTGTAGGTGTAGGAGTCCACCTAGACTCATATGCTAGAAGTCTTCCTATAACTTTACTTGGCTTCATATTTTTGTAATCACTGTTCTCCTCAAGAGCCGTCACTTTTGACTCAAATCTTGTTGGAAGCGACCTCATAATTTTTTGCTTGATTCTGCTATCCGAATAGGGGTCACCAAGTTGATGGCTTTGATTAACTATGTCCATCAACTTCACTTGAAATTCATTGAAGCACTCATCCTCCTCCATTCTAATTTGCTCGAATTGTGTTTGGAGGACTTGAAGCTTGGAGTCCTTAACTACCTCGGTTCCCTCATGGGCCGTCTCTAGAATCTCTCATGCCTCTTTTGCAATTCTTGTTGTTTGGATCAATTTGTACTGATTGTCATCCATTGCCCAAAGAATGGCATGCATAACCTTGTTGTTCCACTTGGATGCTTCAAACTCTTGAGTTGACCATTCCGACTTTGGCTTGGGAACTACACTTTCGTCTGCAAGAGTCTTTTTCGGAGGAGTGTCGCCATCAACTGCTCTCAAAGGAGTCTTGTCGATATATCATAATGTCATGAATTTTCCAGTAGGAGACAAGGTGGGTGAAGTGAGAAGAGATCAACAGGTTGCACGCAAGTGTTATGTAGTATCTACCAATCCAGCGGCGCTGGCTAAGCAATGCGTGCAGGTAACCATCAACTAAGGTCGCCAGTTCCCAAAAGAAGATGTCGAAAGTGAAACAGATTCGATTGAAATGAGATCTATGCCAGAGCTCCCCGACATAGAAATCAGGGAAGAAGAAGGAACAGGATAGGCCAGTAGCCATCCTGCAGAAGAGTTAGAAGAGGTCCCTATAAGGGATGCCGATCCTTCCAAGGTTGTCAAGATAGGTTCTGCTTTGGAGACAAAGGTAAAAGAGGCTCTGATAATGCTCCTGCGAGAATATAAGACATCTTTGCATGGAGTCATGAGGAGATGCCGAGAATACTCGCTGCCTTCGCAACACATAGGTTAGGGGTGGATCCCACCTTCAAGCCAGTCAAACAGAAGAGAAGGCATTTCAACCAAGCAAGAAATGCTGCGGTGCAAGAGGAGGTACACAAGCTACTAAAGGCAGAGTTCATCAGGGAGTCTCAGTACCCCGAATGGATTGCCAACGTAGTCATGGTTGTAGGGAAAAATTAATTAAAACCGCAGCCGAAGGCGAAAAGTAGATTTTCGTATAATTTAAAATTTTTCTAAAGATTTGAACCTTAAACCTTTAATTAATTAAACACAAATATACGGTTAGAGTTAAATACCTCTTGTCGCGTGATCCGATTGACTTACGTCGATGGTAATCCGCAAGATCTTCAATCCTAGCACGTACGTGAATCACCTAGGAGCGTGGTCTCCCTTTTTTCTTTGAATTGCTTACCTGAGAATGGATGTATGGAACTTCTGATCCTGATCTTCAATCCCAAAACACCAAGAGCCTAGAAAAATAGTTCCGGTCACTTTTGAATTCACGATCGATATGATTGGAACTCACGTAACCCTAAATCGAAAGTGTGCATAAAACCTTTTGATGTTAAATGCTTGCAAGTGTACTATCAAATGAGAACTTATTTTTCTTTTTCTCTCTTGGCCGAAATTCTCTGTGTATTGAGTGAGATTTTTATTATTCAAAGCAAACAAAAATCTCTCTTACTTAAGCTTCTTAGTGGCCGAAATTTATCACCTTATATTTATAAGGTGACCTTAATTTCTCCTTCTCAAAATAGGGTTGGCCGAATTCTTTGTGTAGGAAATCTAGGGTTGGCCAATTTCCTTACTTGAAAAGGAATTGTGCTTTTCCCTTATTCCTATCAATTTAAGAATCCTAACCCTTATAGGACTACGGTGGCCGAATTCTTTGTGTGGTATGGAGTGTATGTGGACTTAATCCTTACCACATTAGGACTCCTATCACTTAAAAGAATTCTAACCCTAATCCAACACATAGTATTTTATTTACTGATCAGGAAAAGATTTTGATTTAAACTATTAATTAATTAATTTCCATTTAATCAAAACAATAAAATAAAATAATATCTTAGGCTATTTTATTAGCCTTGCCGCCCACACCATATATATATGGGCCTAATATTATTTTTCTTATTTTATTTAATTCATTAGACTTTAAATAAAAGCCCACATGTGAACCAGACTTATTCTTACTAAAAGAAACAAGCCCACATGTCTCCTTTTAATATATTAATATAATAGAGCAACCCATTAAATAAATAATAGACATATTATATTATTAATATATTAAATGCAATTCTAGATGGACCCATAAATTGGTCCGGTAGAATATATCAAGTGATCCATGCAAGTACGTGTGGATTGTGGATCTTGGCGGGCTATCTAAATTTAAGCTTCAATAGATATAACCTAATCACAATCAACAAATGATTCACTGAGGTCCGATCTATTAATTTTAACTCATTCCACTAAAGAGCTAAAATTGAACTCTTAAATAAAGATAGAATAAGGAGATGTTTCTCATTCATACCCTAGACAATCTTATAGGAGATGGTGTATCCTCGTAAATAATATCAGTAATCGCCAAGAGCTCATAGACCGTCTATAGCTCTCCAAGTTACCATATTTCCTCATATGACCACATTTTGAACTTGAATATTTTGACTTGTCCAGAAGCCATGTCTTCAATAATCACTATTGAAAACTCAACGTTGAGATTTAATATCCAATACCTCAAAACATCCATATGATGATATTATACTCTCATTTAATAAATGGAGTCACGATGTCCATATCTATAAATGAAGTCCTCTATCGATTAACAAATGAATACCACCAAACTATCAAGGATAGACTATGCTATATAATCGTACTCATTGATAGCTCAAATGATAACACTTGCAACCATAAGTCCATCATTTATCTCAGGATTAAGATCGACTCTCCGATTGTCCTAATAATGAAAAGACTTATATCTAGTGACGGTTCTAGATAAAGTATTTCATTGTGATCCAGTTCAATGCACCCAGTGCACTAGATTCTTTTACTCGAAAACCTTTCGATGATTTTAGACTCATCATAACTCATTTGATCCCACTCAAATGCTAGTAAAAGAATTCTACAACTTTATCAAGATAGAGGTGCCCAACCTTTAACTTAAGTTGTGAACATTATTCAAGACTAACTAAAGAATTGTGTCTACCTCACACATATCCGGATGTATGAACAATTCTTCATATCTCATAGTCTTTTGACCTTATGATTATTTACCTTGACAATTATAATAATAAATGCTATAAGTATTTGTAAGAATCAGAAAACACTTTATTAATATGAAAAGATTGTCAATTACAATATTACACTCTTGCTATTGAGCATAATCCTAACAATGGTAACCAAAGCAAACAGGAAGTGGCGCATGTGTGTATCTCAACCGTGCCTGCCCGAAGGATAGCTTCCTGCTACCGAAGATCGACCAACTGGTAGATTCAACCGCGGGCAACAAGCTCCTAAGCTTTATGGACGCCTTCTCAGGATACAACCAGATCCTGATGCACCCAGCTAACCAGGATAAGACCAGTTTCATAACCGGGCAAGGCCTGTACTGCTACAAAGTTATGCCCTTCGGGCTTAAGAACGCTGGAGCTACCTACCAGCGCCTGGTCAACCGCTTATTCAGGGGACTGATAGGAAAGTCGATATAGGTATATATCGATGATATGATCATGAAGTCTCAGATAGCTGAACATCACCAAGATCATCTCCGCCAGACTTTCCAGATAGTCAGGGAAAATCAGATGCGTCTAAATCCGGCTAAATGCGCCTTCGGGATTACAACCGGGAAATTTCTCGGATTCTTGGTCCACGAAAGAGGAATTGAAGCTAATCCCAAAAAGATCAAAGCTATCCTGGATCTTGAATCTCCCACCTCACTCAGACAAGTGCAGGGTTTGACCGGGCGAATCGCAGCCCTGAACCATTTCATATCGCGGTCCACTAACAAGTGCATCCCGTTCTTCAAGGCAATTAAACAATGGAAGAACATGAAATAGGACCAAGGCAATGAGCGAGCTTTCCAGTCCTTAAAAGAGTACCTCGCTAGCCCGCCCATGCCAGCTAGCCTGGTACCAGGAGAAGAACTACAGTTATACCTGGTAGTGTCTGAAACCGCCGCCGGTGGAGCATTAGTGAAATAATGCGGAGATGGAGCCCAGTGCCTTGTCTACTATGTGAGCCGCGCCCTAACCAAATCAGAAAGGAACTACGCTCTCCTGGAAAAGCTCACCTTTGCATTGGTAGTAGCAGCTAGGAAGCTCCGCCCTTATTTCCTTGCTCACACCATCGTGGTAGTTACTGATCAACCTTTGCGACAGTTTCTTCAAAGGCCGGATGTGTTAGGAAGACTCGCGCTGTGGGCCCTTGAGCTTACCCAGTTCGACATCAAATACAAAGCCAGGACTACCATCAAGGCCCAAGCTTTGGCAGATTTCGTGGTAGAATTCAGTGCGATCCCCGATCAGGGTGCTCCCCCGAGCCCGATTCGAGCTCCTTCGAATGACTAAGAACCTGCAGATTGGCCCACAGATCAAAACATCTGGATCCTGTATACCGATGAAGCATGAAATCAAGCAGGAAGTGGAGGTAAGGTCATTCTAACAGACCTAGAGAAAGTCGAGTGCTGCCATTGTTTCAGATTCGGGTTTAACACCACCAATAATGAGGCTGAATATGAAGCCTTGTTAGCAGGGATGAGAGCGGCAATAGAGCTGGAAGCTGATTACCTCTTTGCCAAATACGATTCACAGCTGGTAGTCAACCAAATAACTAGTTTATACCAGGCCAAGGGGGATAATATGATAGCCTATCTCGAAAAAGTGCAAGAGTTGTTGCCTCGCTTCAAGGGTTTCAGGATCGAACAGATACCTAGGCAGCAGAATCATCGAGCTGACGTCCTAGCCAAGATAGCTACCAATGGAGGACAAGCGCTGCAGAAAGGAGTTCCGCTCCAGGTAATCACTATATCAAGCATTTCTGAAGGCAAGGAAGTAAACCACGTGGAACGATTTCAATGCTGGATAGATCCTATCGTGGAATACCTTCAATCAGAAAAGCTCCCAGAAAACCCCGATCAAGTTCGCAAGATCAAAAGAACCTCGGTTCGATACTGTTTGATAGAGGGGCACATTTACCACAGAGGTAGATCACTCCCCTTGCTCAGATGCCTACATCCCGAGGATGCGAGTTGGGTATTGAGGAAAGTGCATTCCGGAGACTGTGGAAATCATATTGGAGGAGAAGCATTGGCCTACCAGGTGCTACGCATGGGATATTTCTGGCCGACTTTGCACCACGACGCAAAGCATTTCGTACAGTCTTGTGAACCGTATCAGAAAAGGGCCAACCTGCATCACCTACCTCAAGAACTGTTATCAACCATCAGCTCACCGTATTCGTTTGCATTCTAGGGAGTAGACCTAATTGGACCCCTCCCAACCGCGCCAGGTCAGCAGAAGCATGCAATCGTGGCTATTGATTACCTCACCAGGTGGGTGGAAGCAGAACCCCTCTCTAGAATTACTAAAGCAAACACAACAGAGTTCATCAAGAAAAATGTGGTTTGCCTATTCGGGACTCCGATGGTCATCATCACGGATCTGGGTAAGCAGTTCGACAACGCCAGATTTCAGGAATTCTATGGAAGTTTGGGGATTGAACTCCGCTTCGAGTCCGTGGCGCACCCCCAGACTAATGGCCTAGTAGAGGCCACAAACAAAATCATCAAGAGGCTCTTCAAGAAAAAACTTCAGCAGAAGAAAGGAAGATGGGCTGATGAACTCCTGGACGTACTATGGGCATATCGCACCACCAAGAGGACCGCTACGGGAGAAACCCCCTACTCGCTAGATTTTGGGGTAGAAGCCGTCCTTCCTATAGAACACAAGCTCGTCTCCTTCCGTGTACAACATTTTGACCCCGATAGAAATGAGGACAAGCAGGACAGGATAGCCGAGAAAGTAGCGGTTTACCAGAACCAGATTGCTCGTTACTTTAACAAGAAAGTGAGAAGTCGAAGCTTCAAGGAAGGGGATATGGTGCTCAGAAAGGTTACCCAGAATACCCGGAAGAGGTCGGACGGAGTGCTATCACCTAATTTGGAAGGTCCTTACCTAATCAAAATGGTGATCCAGGGTAGGGCCTACAAGTTGAATGATATGGATGGACATCCAGTAGACCACACTTGGAATGCTGATCATCTCAAGAGATTCTACCCATAAATTCTGCAAGGCAAATCGACTAGGATTATTCCTAAAAGACTGACAAAGGATATTAGTAGTCGTGAGTACTTGTATTTTTCTTTTTTTCCTTTGATCATCAATAAAAAAGGTTTCTTTCTCCATTTGTTCCTGCCTACATTTATCTACATCCACCTGCTTTACATCGCCAATTGAATTCCCCATGATTGTCGCTTTAAGACCAGGAGAGTTGCATAGCATTCCTGATGCCCTGGACCGGATAGATCCCTCTAGGAGGATCTCCATAAAACCAGGGAAGCTACATAGCACTCCTGATACCCTAGATCAGATCAGTCCATCTAGGAGGTTCGCCTCAAGACCAGAAAGGACCGTATGGCCTTTCTGCCGCCCTGGCCGGGTATCACCCCCCACTAGGAAGGATCCAGTATGTAAGATCATAGTTGCCCGATGGATCAGACCTTGGCCGGGCACCACCCCCTCTCTGAGAAGGATCTGGATAGTAAGAGCATAGTTGCCAGCTAGATCATGGCCTTGGCCGGGCACCACCCCCTACCGAGAAAGACCAGGTGCAAAAGTGGCCTTAGTTGCCTACCTGGATCTTGCTGCCAGTGTTTATTCGCCAATTGCTTTCACCAGGATACCAGGACTCCTACAAACAGGAGTGCGAGGTACCTCGTACGCCACCGTTTTCGCCAAGGTACCAAGATTTCTAAAACAGGAAGCGAGGTACTGAGATTCACCAAATTTTTGATTCGCCAAGGCACCAAAGCTCCTACAAGTAATGGAGCGAGGTACCCAGTTTCGCCAGAATACTTCCCTGGGGACCTAGGTTCCGTGAACTGGAAAGCTAGGTCATCAATCATTCGACGAGGTTCTTAGTTTCGCCAGACTACTCGCCATACTGCCAAGACTCTCAGAACTGGAGTGCGAGGTACCATGGTACCGATCAACTTCTTTGTTCTCATCAGGTTCTATGAGTTACCAAGTTTTGATTAAGTCAAATTTATCCTGGGGACTCTTGCCCGAGTCTATGCTACAATCAGAAACGTGTGACTAAATTAAATTGACAGATATAGGTGGAAGTGAGTTTTTCTTTTCATTGATCAAATCGGGGAACCCTGCTCTTATTTTAAGCTAAATACAAGATACAAGAAAAAAGAGGAAAGAAAATAAACTGGAGGTCTGAAACAGCTAGTTCCCTCTCTAACTTCTCACCTACTTACTAGATCTGTCTACCCATCAACATTGATTTAAATCAGAATCTATATTGACGGTGCTGTCACGAACCCCGGAGGTAGGAGCAGAGGCCGGGTTGGGATGCCACGAACCCCGGAGGTAGGAGCAGAGGCTTAGTTGGGATGCCACGAACCCTGGAGGTAGGAGCAGAGGCCGAGTTGGGATGCCACGAACCCAGAGGTAGGAGCAGAGGCCAAGTTGGGATGCCACGAACCCGGAGGTAGGAACAGAGGCCGTGTTGGGATCAGTAAGAATAGGAAGGAAATAAGGATTCCCCCCCCCCCCCCCCCCCCCCACGTCCATGATGCAACAAGGGCACGAAGCCGCGGCTCGACCGGGTAATGCCTACACCATTGGCAAGGCCGCAGCGTCAGAGCCCACCATTCATCCTGATCCTGGGAATTTCCACTTTTCCTGTTCCTCTGGTAATTAAATCCACCAAGTACAGCTCCTTCCACAATACCAAGCATCCTGCCAGTCACAGAGCCGACATCTCCTCCTCCTCCCACAATGTCAGGTGATACGATGATCATCAGTCAACCTATGGAGACTGCCTGCTACAAAAGAAAAAGGGATTGTTTGAAGACCCACCTAACAGATAAGGGGTATTTATAGAGGGAAAGATCGAATATCAAAAATAAGAGGATAAAGTCATTTATGTACACAACGTTCGATACACGGGAAAGGGAAGCCTTACGGAGTGTGCTTTCCCCCCCCAAGGCTTGATGATTGGGATAATTGAACCTATCCTGGATCGACATCTGGAAGAACAGTTGAATACAAAATCTGAACCAATAATGCCTACGTGGAAACCCATAAAAAATGAAGCGCCCCGATCTATGACCGGTTGAGATCTTGGTACTTTTCCCCGACCATTCGCGGTATTAACTTCCGGATCACCAAATTCCCACCTGGGTACTAAGAATCATCCCGGAACTAGCATTTCAACCTGGGATGTGATAAACTATACACGCATGGAGTCAAGAAAAATAAAGAAGTTCTCATTACTAAAACCGGGGAGCCCATCCCCCGATCACGGGCTACAAAAGATAACACTAACTAGGTGCTACTGAATAAGGGATCAAGCTGGATCAAGCATCCTCCTGCTCCTGAGTGGCCGTCTCCTCGCCTAGCTCCACCAGTGAAAGTTTCCCCTTCTTCTACACCGGATGGAGCCCCGTCTATTTTCTGGGCACCTACAGCAACCAGAATCTCCATTGGAGATGAATCGCCTTGAAGCTCCCCTCCAACTTCCTCGATCAGAGCAGCCTGACCTTTCTTTTCCTGGGCAGGGTCAGATGATGAGATAGGCAGGACAGCTTCTCTATCATCAGTAGCAAACCGATCTCCTACCTCCTTCAGGCTCTACTAGAGAATCAAATGAGGCAGAAACCCCTCATCCAGCCTGGGCCACACCAACCTCAGGATCCTTCAGATTTGGAGCTGATCCAGCATTGCCTGGTGGAAGAAGGGAGATAGAGCCCTGGTCCGGTCCTCCTACTACTCCAATATCTTCAACAACCTGGAAGGGCCCAGCCACATCAGAATGTACTGCCCTAGCTAGCTCAGCAGCCTTTGCCATGATCTCTCCCGGTTCCACCCTGTAATGTCACCTAGATCGAAAGGGGGAGGGAGAGCTAGGGCGACCTGGTAACCAACAAAAAAGTAACCATCCCCGAAGGCTGTTTCTACCTGGGCATCTAGATTGGACACGCTACTACGAAGGGACTGGATTTCTTTCTCTAGCTCCACTACTCTCTCCTTCGCAATATCCCTCTCCTCCTTGCGACGAAGGGACCTGAGCTTCTCCATATCCAGGGCATGATGCATCCTCTCCCTGTCAACCTTCATTTCGCCAGCGACTGGTTCAGAACTTCTATTCCCTGAGTAGCCTTAGCGAGCTCCTCTCTAGACCTCTCCAGCTCATCTGTAGCACCCCTGACTTGCTCCAAAATGAGGCCAACCTGTTGGCTTATGGCCATATTGAATTTAAACACCTGACAAAAATAATGCACTTGTCAGAATATTCTTAACCTCTTACCCGGACAAAGGATTAAAATAAGGCAGCTTACCTCAGCTAGAAGGGCAGACCCCCTTCTAATTAGAGGGTCAGTCGGCATGGCGGTCATGACATCTAGACCCCCACCTGGGCAGGAAGCTGCGAAGTGGGCCAGAACTTCATCCTGACTGTTGTCCTTCGACCTCGACCGAGCCTTATCTCGAGGCACCACCCGCTTCTTCATAGCAGAGTCAGAACTTTTCTCGACCGGTTTAGGCTGGCCAGATGCCACAACGGGAGAAGCAGAAGAAGCTAAGGCACCAGCATCAATGGCTGCCGTAACATTAACTAGTCTGAGGGGTGAAATCTCTTGCACCCGGCTGGAAGCACCTCGATACCTCCCCAATCTGGCTGTAAAAGCCTCCAGTGACCTAGCCGAGGTAGGAGGAGGGGGAGCTGGCGATCCTGATACCCCGACCGGGATCCTATCAGAGCCAGTAGGTACTCCAACCCCTCCAGTAGGTACTCCAACCCCTGCATCGAGACCGGAAACTGATTGAAATCCAGACAGGGGAGGACGAAGGAGAACTAACAGTACCGCCTGCTTGGTGGGTCTCCATCTCAGGAACCGATAGAGATACTGTTGAAACTACAAGGATAGCCAGAGTCAATATTCGCAGAGTCAATAAAAACAAGATAATATGAGCAAAGTGAGAAAAGTTTTCTACCTGGAGAAGCTCCGGAAATGCAAAGGTAGTGATCTACCATCTTTGCCTCGAAGGCCTCTATGATGGGAAACTGCATGTTAACATAATGACGGGCCATGATAGCCCGCAAGATTTTCTCTGATTCTCCAGATAGCTTGCCCTTCTCTAACGCGGGCTTGCCATTGAAAATAGTGGGAACTCGGAACTCAGTCCCTCCGATATGAACCGAGCTTCCCCATTCACCTCCGAGGATGATCCATTCCTCCTTCCAGGAGGTATCCTTTTTCGCTGCCCCCGATACCACAAATTGCAAGTTGTTTTTGGCGCGAGCATAGAATTGCCTCTTCGGACTAGGGGCATTAGCAGCAATCTGAAACACATACCCAATCACATCTGGGCCTGGTTCCCGATCGATATTATCTTTCTGGCATTGCTCCCTCCACAACACGAGGAACTCTACCAAATGCCTCCAAAATCCTGGTGTCAACTGGAGGGGAGCTAACTGTAAGGCATGTAGCGCACTACGTAAGGTGGGGTGGAGAGGTAACCTGACCCCGCAATCGAAGGCTGCCGTATGAATCGGGACCTCACCGACAGAAGGAGAATACATATTATACTCCCTTGGAGGGACATCGATAGAGATCTCTTTGGGGATCTTAAAATCTCTCTGTAAACGTTGGATGGTTTCTTGAGTACTGGTAGAGGGAGGGACGCATCTATACTCATACGGAAGGGCCAGTACCCTCCCTATACTGTCTGTGACCTCTCCGGCCCGGTCTCTACCTACCCCGACAGCGGTTCCTACATCTTCACTTGACTCCTAGGTCGATATCAACCGGAGTCTCAGGATTGTTCGAGAAGCCTGTCCCGATTGCAATGTTCCGATTGGAACGGCGACGTTGAAAGGGAACGTCGTCCCCTCTGTCGCTGCTATCGTGTGCCCTTTTTCTGGGGGCGAGGCTCCCGCCAGCCACCGCATCGCCGTCGAAGAGCTGCTCAATGCTATCGCCACCAGGTGAAGACATAATGACAGATTCAGAGAGTGATTTCTAGAGAAAAGGGAGAAGTTGAAGATTGAGGCTAGGTCTTTTGCTAGAAAATCTCAATCAGGAAATTTGCTTGATAAGAATCGCTTTCGAATGCACCAGAGTTTATATAGGGATGATAACTTATAATGGGTAGAAAGAGTAATTAATGCCGCAGTAAAATCGGCGACGTGGAGGGATCATTTTTGAGAAACGTGCACCCCCAAAATATTTCCCTTTGGAATTCGGCTTACCCTGATCAACCACGTGGAATGTAAATCAACGTGCAAAAATAAGATTCCCTCCTAAGAGACATTACGTAAAATTCTCCAAGTGCTATCTATCCTGACTCCAACCCCAACCCGATACCGGTGTTCAAGTCAGGGGGGACTTCTGTTAACAGATTTTTCTGGTAAAGGACCAAGGGAGAATTTTCCAACAGAGACCTGTCCAGGAAGATTCATCCAAATATTCCCAGAGACCTGCAAGATCAGTACCATCACCTAGATGGAGCCAATATCTGGCGAGGTTGGGACCTCGACTATCCATCTATCTAGATAGGGTATCATTCCCGAGAGTATGTATCTCTCCCTAATGAAGCTCCTGATACCAGCTCAAGACTAGCACGATGATAACTCGCACGCCCAGCACCCCGCCAGCATCTCGACGTCAATCAAAGTACCAGGTACTTCCATACCTACCTCGGTGCTACCTCGATATCCACCTTGGTGTTACCTCGACTCCCGCCTGGTACTCAGTATGATTATCTGGAGCTCCTCCAAGGCAAGTACCTTACCTCCCAGGCAATATGATAGGGAACATGAAGACACAAGCACCATTCCAGCAGGAAGCAGAACAAGTTCATCAAAATGAGGTGTCAGCGCTATCCTCCATCAGAACTCACGATCATAATCTCCCTCCAAGCTCCACGAAGAAGGAAAGTTAACTCCATCGCCATCGCCATCAAGCTCCACGAAGAAGGAAAGTTGACTCCATCGCCAAAATAAAGCGCCATTAATAACCCTATGATCGATCGAATCATAATTTGAATTCTCCATTGATTAACGGGATCTAATCCCGCGCCTTCAGCTCCACGCAAATGCCTTTCAACGCTTAAAATATGACTCTCTATAATCTTCATTAAAAACAACCGGATTTTGAGGAGATTATGGGAGTACTATATATACAGGCATTGAACGGTAAAGCAAGAGGAGGACTTCTGGGAGTATTCTTGATCACCAGAATGTGAGAGAGAGATCCCAAGAGATTACCCAGAAGCCAGTGAGAGTCCATTGACAATCAGTGGAGGAAAAATATCCACTTATCGACACAGACGTTTTCTCCATCTTCATCCTATGTAAAAGAGTGAAAAAGAGTGAGAGATATGTACGTATTCATATTATAAACCCATGGTAGTAGTTGACTAAATAGACAGTGTTCGTTTTTACATCTCTCGGTCCCTTTGTGTCCTTTATCCATTCTCTGGTCAGTTGACATTGATCATACTAAGAGAGGGACCCCGGTACCGAAGGTACCTACCCGCTGCTGCTACCGGTAGTGGGATGAGGGTGTTAACTGAGATTTTCACCCCGAGTCAATTTTTCCGTTAACACCTTTCTTTATACCTGCTATCTTTTGATACTTTGTTGCATGCTTCCATTTGTAGTGAAACTTGAATCACAGTCCCCGGCATAAAAGTATCTTAATTGATATCTGGTAACAGAGAAACTGGTCAAAATTGATGAGATCTTCTACTTGGCCTTCCTGTTCTAAGGGGGCTCAAGTATACCAGTGAATGATCTGATGCATCTTGGTACTTATATTCCTGTTTATAGGAATCTCGGTACTTTGGCCAATAACTCGGTACCCAGTCTTCCTGTTTCAGGGAACCTAGGTACATCGGTGATTGCTCTGGCGAATTTGGGTACCTCGCATTCCTGTTTGTAGGGATCTTGGTACCTTGGCGAATAATCTGGTGCATAGCCTTCCTGTCTGTAGGAATCTTGGCACATTGGCGAATAATTTGGTACCTAGTTTTCCTATTTCAAGGAAACCTAGGTCCATAGATGAATAACCTAGCAAACTCGGGTACCTCGCATTCCTGTTTGTAGGAAT
Source organism: Dipteronia sinensis (assembly GCA_033220585.1). Classification (NCBI taxonomy): domain Eukaryota; kingdom Viridiplantae; phylum Streptophyta; class Magnoliopsida; order Sapindales; family Sapindaceae; genus Dipteronia; species Dipteronia sinensis. The sequence continues at coordinate 17,052,664 of CM065642.1, forward strand.
CTTGGTACCTTGGCGAATAATCTGGTACCTTACTTTCCTGTTTCAAGAAACCTAGGTCCATAGATGAATAACCTGGCAAACTCAGGTACCTCGCATTCCTGTTTGTAGGAATCTTTGTACCTTGGCGAATAATCTGGTACCTAGCTTTCCTGTTTCAAGAAACCTAGGTCCATCGGTGAATAACCTAGCAAACTCGGGTACCTCGCATTCCTGTTTGTAGGAATCTTGGTACCTTGGCGAATACGATGGCGAACGTATTGGCAGGAAGATCCTGGTATGCGACTAAGGAAACTTTAGCACCAAGTCTTTCTTAGCAGGGGATGGTACCCGGCCAAGGCCTTGATCCGGCATCCAACTATGCTCTTACTATCCAGACCCTTTTCAGCAGGGGGTGGTGCCCGGCCGAGGTTCGACCTGTCTGGCAACTATGCTCTTACGATGCAGGCCCTTCTTAGCGGGGGGTGGTGCCCGGCCAAGGCAGCAGGAAAGCGATGTGGTCTTTCCTGGTCTAGAGGAGATCCTCTTGAAGGGATTAACCCGGTCCAGGGCATCAGGAAAGTTACGTGACTGTCCTGGTATTTCAGGTGATCCTCCTAGATGGATTAACCCAGCCCCAGGGCATCAATAGAGCCATCTAGCTTTCCTGGTCTTTAAGGTGACCATGACGATTCAATTGGCGACATAAAGTAGCTAGATATAGATAAACATAGACAAAGGTAGATGGAGAAAGAAACATTCTTTATTGATGATCAAAAAAGAGAATACAAGCACTCATGATTACTAACATCTTCTAATATTATTTTCGGGGAGATTCTGACTGATTTCTACTGCATGGCTTATGGGTAGAACCTTCTGAGGTGATCAGCGTTCCAAGTGTGGTCTACAGGATGTCCATCCATATCGTCCAACTTGTAGGCCCCACCCTGGATCACCATTCTAATTAGGTAGGGACCTTCCCAATTAGGTGACAGTACCCCGTCCGACCTCTTCCGGGTATTCTAAGTAACCTTCCTGAGAACCAAGTCCTCTTTCTTAAAGCTTCAGTTCTTGACTTTCCTATTGAAATAGTGGGCAATTCGGCTTTGGTAGATTGCTACCCTTTCTGCAACCTTGTCATGTTTATCTTCTAGGAGGTCTAGGTTGGCTTTTAATTTATCCTCGTTTCCTTACTGGGTCAAAGTGTTGAACCCGGAAGGGAGTGAGCTTATGCTCGATAGGAAAGGACAGTTTCCACCCCGAATGCTAGTGAGTAGGGGGTCTCTCCAGTAGTGGTCCTTTTGGTGGTGCGGTAAGCCTGTAGCACACTTGAGAGCTCATCTACCCATCTACCCTTCTTTTGCTGGAGCTTCCTTTTTAAGAGCCTCTTGATAGTTTCATTTGTGGCTTCTACCAGGCCATTAGTCTGAGGGTGTGCTACTGATGCAAAGCGAAGATCGATTGCCAGATTCTCACAGAATTCTTAGAATCTGGCATTATCAAATTGCTTACTCAGATCTGTGATGATGACCATCGGGGTCCCAAACCGTAAACTACATTTTTCTTGATGAATTCTGTTGTATTTTCTTCGGTAATTTTGGAGAAGGGTTCTGCTTCCACCCATCTAGTGAAATAATTAATAGCCACGATCGTGTGCTTCTGCTGACCTGGTGCGGTTGGGAGAGGTCCAATCAGATCTACTCCTCAGAAGGCAAACAGATATGGCGAGCTGATGGTAGATAGTTGTTCTAGAGGTAGGTGGTACAGGTTAGCCGTTTTCTGACACGGTTCGTAAGACTACACAAATCGCTTTGCATCGTGGTGCAAGGTTGGCCAGTAATATCCCATACGTAATACCTGGTAAGCTAGTGCTTCTCCCCTGATATGATTTCCACAGTCCCTTAAATGTACTTCCCTGAGTGCCCAACCTGCATCTTCAAGGTGTAGACACCTGAGTAAGGGGAGCGATCTTCCTCTACGGTAAATGTGTCCAACTACCAGACAGTATCAGACTGAGGTTCTCCTGATCTTACGGGCTTGATCATGATCTTCAGAGAGCTTTTTTTCTTGGAGATAATCCACGATGGGATCCATCTAGCATGGAAGTCATTCCACGGGGTTGACTTCCTTCCCTTCAGCTATGCTTGATGTAGTGATTATCTGGACCGGTACTTCTTTCGGCAGTGCCTGTAGATCGTGCCTAAATTGTTGTATATTTCGGCCCTCATTCCTATTCTTTTGTCTCGTTCTCGTGTGTATTTTCTATATATATTATGTCTTTTATGTCTAATAGGCTCATTGATGTTAATTGCAGGCAATAGATGTAATTCTGGTATTAGAAGTTAATTGCAGTGGATTCCAGCAGAAAATGGGCAAAAGGGAAGACAAGGATCATAAGCAGCTCAAAAGTGCGGGTCAAGTGCGGGTCACAATCGCACTCCAACCGCACTCCTTCCCACAGCCGGAACCTGAAGCATGAAGGAAATATAAAGTGCGGGTAAAGTGCGGGTCATCCAACCGCACTCCACCCGCACTATTGCTCAAGACAGATGAGCTGATTCATACGTGATAGATAAAGTGCGGGTCAAGTGCGGGTCAAGTACGGGTCAAGACAGAGTTTAATTCATTAAAGTGCGGGTCATCCACCCGCACTCCACCGGCACTCACCCGCACTCCACCCGCACTCCACCCACACTATTGCTCAAAACAGCTCCAACTGACACTAAAGTGCGGGTAAAGTACGGGTAATCCAACCGCACTCCACCAGCACTGTTCCTCAAGACAGAGGAGTGGATTTACACCTGACACCAGAGTGCGGGTACAGTGCGGGTAATTCACCCGCACTCCACCCGCACTTTGCGCGCGACAGCTTCTGGTTTCAAGCTTAAGTGACCTATTTTTCCATCCTCTATAAATAGAAAAGGATGGGAACGAACCAAAAGATCACCATACCTCCCAACACTTGTATTCTAAGCTAGAAACACATCTCCCTATCATCAAAACCATCTCTACTCAATCAAAGGCAACTAGGAGACTTTGATTCAAGCTTCAAGGAAAGAGATCAATCTTCAAGGGTTATCTCTACTCTCTCTCTTAGTTTATTTGTTTGTAATAGAACATGAGTAGCTAAAATACCCCACTATGGGGTTGATGTTATTTGTATGATGGATATTGGGCTTTGTAAATAAACTCTATGTGTTATATTTATTCTATCTCTATGTTTTATTCCATTGCATTAATTGATTTCCATTATTGATTTGCTTGGATACACCCTCTTTGCATGATTGATTTGGATTACTTGAGTAGGCAATTAGGTTGTCTATTGCTCCATTGAATGGAAGGATTTCCGGAAATCCGGCTATATAACCACGCTCTTAATCTAATCTCGAATTAGTGGCTTTCACTATACATCCTAGGTTAGCCACTTGTGAGACAATTAGAAGCCTCCACTATACACCCTAGGTTGGCTACTTTAGTGATTCTACGAGAACTAACCTTCGAGTAGAATTCGGTTGATAACCTCGAGCCTCATCCAATCCCAAACGGGTGCCTTCACTATACATCCTAGGTCGGCCACTTGTGAGGGAATTGGAAGCCATCACTATACATCCTAGGATGGCTACATTAATAATAGGTTGAGCCATAGCTAGATAGATGAGCATTCATGGAACAAGTCCCAATTGAGTAACTAGCCACTGTTGGTTTCTTAAGAGGGATTAATCGCTAGTAGGAGGTCTTCGCTATACATCCTAGGTTGACCTCTTGCTAGAGGTATATACCAACACTATACACCCTAGGTTGGTTACATTTGTCAAAACTTACTTAATTGAGAGTTTGTTGCAATTGCCCCCAATATTCACTTACGAGTCCATCAACTCCATAGTTCCATCATCATTCATTCATCCCTCCATTGTCATCCCATTTATTTGCTTTCATAGTTTAGTTTATATTGTATTTTCATTCACTATCACTTTACCTTTATGCTTGCTAGTTATATTAATCCTAATCTTATCACCGCTACCCCGATCTCAGTGGACGACACCCGTGCTTGCCACGTTGCTTGTATTTATACTTGTGAACGCATCGTATAGGTTTTATAAATTGTTTTGACGGACGGTTTTCTGACGGCAAAAAACCTTCTCATCACATGTCCTCCACTTGCATCTATTTTGGCTAGGACGTCAGCTCGATGATTCTACTGCCTGGGTATTTGCTCGATCTTGAATCCTTTAAATCGAGACACAAGTTCTTGGACCTTCCCTAGGTAAGCTGCCATGTTATCTCCATTGGCCCGATATATGCCTGCCACTTGGTTGACTATCAGCTGCGAGTCACATTTAGCGTGGAGGTAATCTGATCCTAGCTCTGCTGCTGTCCTCATTCCTACTAACAAAGCTTCATACTCAGCTTCGTTGTTGGTGGTGTTAAACTCAAACCTGAAACAATGACATCATTCGACCTTCTCTGGGTCGGTCAAAATGATTCTACTCCCACTTCCTGCTTGATTGGATGCCCCATCTGTATATAAAATCCAGGTCTCTTGATTGGTGAGCCAATTTGTGGGTTCCTGTTACTTCTGAGGGGTGGAATCCGAGGTCGGAGAGGTGCCATGGCTAGGCATTGTGCTGAATTCTACCACGAAATCTGTCAAAGCTTGGGACCTTAATGGTAGTTCTGGCTTTATACTTGATGTCAAATTGGGTGAGTTCAAGGGCCCACAGTACAAGTCTTCCTGAAATGTCCGGCCTTTGAAGGAATTGGCATAGGGGGTTGATCAGTGACCACTGCGACTGTATGAGCTAGGAAATAGGGACGGAGCTTCCGAGAGGTAGTTACCAACGTGAAAGCAAGCTTCTCCAAAAGAGTATAATTCTGTTCTGACTTGGTTAGGGCATGGCTAACATAGTAGACAGGCCGCTGAATTCCTATCTCCACATTCCTTGACCAAGGCCGCGCTTACCGCTGTCTCGGATACAGCTAGATACAGTTGTAGCTCTTCTCCCAGTATTGGGCTAGCTAGCAATAGGTGGGCTAGTAAGATACCTTTTCAATGACTAGAATGCCACCTCGCTGCTCTGGTCCCACTTCATTTTCTTCCCTTGCTTGATGGCCTTGAAGAAGGGAATGCATTTATCAGTTGATCGTGATATGAAGCGGTTTAAGGCTGCTATCCGTCCGGTAAAGCCCTGCACCTGTTTGAGCGAGGTAGGAGATTCAAGGTCTAGGATGGCCTTGATCTTTTCCGAGTTTGCTTCAATTCCTTTCTCATGGACAATAAAGCCGAGGAACTACCCGGACACAACCCCAAAAGCACATTTCACGGGATTCAACCGCATTTGGTTTTCTCTAATTATCTGAAAAGTTTGACGGAGGTGGTCTTGGTGCTGCTCGGCTACCTGATATTTTGTAATCATATCATCAATGTATACCTCTATTGACTTTCCTATCAGCTCTCTGAACAAACGATTGACTAAACGTTGATAGGTAGCCCCTGCATTCTTGAGCCAAAAGGGCATAACCTTGTAACAGTATAAGCCTTGTCCATTTATGAAGCTGGTTTTATTCTGATCAGTGGGGTGCATCATGATCTGGTTATATCCAGAGAAGGCGTCCATAAAGCTTAGTAGCTTGTTACCCGCTGTCGAATCTACCAACTGGTCGATTTTTGGTAGCGGAAAACTGTCCTTCGGGCAGGATGCGGTTGAGATCAGTGTAATCAATGCATGCGCCATTTCCAGTTTGCTTTGGTCACCATGACTACGTTGGCAATCCATTCGGGGTATCGAGATTCCCTGATGAATTTTGCCCTCAATAGCTTGTCTACCTCTTATTGTACCGCTGCATTTTTCTCTTGGTTGAAATACCTTCTCTTCTGTTTGACTGGCTTGAAGGTGGGATCTACTACCAACCTATGAGCTGCTAAGGTGACTGGTATCCCTGGCATTTCCTCGTAGCTCCATGCGAAGATATCATTATATTCTCGGAGAAGTGTTATCAGATTCTCTTTCACTCTGGCTTCTAATCTCGAGCCTATCTTGACAACCTTGGAAAGGTCGTCCTTTCTGATGGGTACTTCTTCTAACTCGTCTGCGGGGTGACCGTTGGTCCACCCCCTACCTTCTTCATCTTTAACTTCATTCTCTGGAATTTCTACCTCGGGCTCTTTTATACCCATCTCGTCCTCAAAGTCCCCATTCAACAACTCTAGATCCCAGTCTAGGGTTACCTGTGCACATTGCTTGGCAAGCGCCGTGGGGTTGGTGGATACTGCATAACACTTGCACGCTGCCTGCTGGTCACCCTGTACCTCGCCTACCTTATCTCCTACCGGGAATTTCAAGACATTGTGGTAGATCGATAGGACACTTTTAAGAGCAGACAAGTAAGGTCGCCCAAGGATAGCGTTGTAGGCGGATGAGGTATCTACCACAACAAAATCCGTCATAAGGTTTTGTTGGAGCGGTGCTATTCATATTATCACCGGTAAGATCATGGATCCGGTGGGGATCAATGAGTCCTCAATGAATCCATATAGCATGGTAGTGCAGCTGTTGTAGCAAGGGTTCCTCAAGTTGAATTGCTCTAAAGCGCCCTTGAATAGAATGTTGACGCTGCTACCGGTATCAACCAGAACACGGTGGACCATATTGTTGGCTATTCGCACAGTGATAACCATGAGGGTCATCATGGGGCTGTACAGTATTGTACACAGTCCTCTTCTGTGAAGATAATCTGTACAGCATGAGGGGACCGGGGTGATCCTCTAGTAATCTTGAAGACATCTTGGCCAGCTTCTATCTTGGGCACTTTCCTGGCATGGTTCTTTCGGGAATTGTTTGAGGTTCCTGCCAGGGTGGGTCCCCCACTGATGGTGTTAACTATGTGGATATGCTCCATCAGATCATTCCCTTTCACTTTCCTTCCTTCTTCAAATGCTTTAATGTCTGCTTGCACCTCCTTCCGGGTGCGAATGTTGTCGCGCACTTGTTGGAGGAATTCCTCCAAGCAACCTCCCCTCACCAGGGCTTCAATCTGGTTATGCAAACTGTAGCATTCCGAGGTATTATGACATACATCCTCGTGGAAGTCACAATACTTGTAGTTGTTCCGTTGATCGATTGGTGCCTTTATTGGACCCGGCTTCCTGAGCAGTCCTTTGTCACGGATGGAGATGTAAATAGTCTCGCGAGATGCGTTCATGGGGGTGTAGTAGGAGTACCCCATTTCCTCTCTATCTACCCGCGCTACCTCATTGGGTAGAGGTGTAGCTCTGGGTGTAGTCCGCCTAACTAGGTACCGGTTCCGTGGAGGCTGGTAGGGTGGCGACTAGTACGTAGACTTGTTGGGAGGTTTGTTTTGATTCTTTTGAATAGGTGCAGGCTTGGGCACCTCCTTCTTTTGGCGCTCGGCTGCTCTCATGTCATCGTGCTCTATCTTGACTCGGAGCTGTTCATCTATCTCTATCTGCTCCATGGCCTTATCATAAGCTTCCTGGTAAGTCTCCGGTGGATGTTTGGCGAAGGATCGGAACAGCCTGCCTACCCATAGATTCCTTCGAAAATTAGCCAAGGTTTCCTTCTCTGCGAAGACCCCCATTTCAATCACGTCCTTGTGGAATCTCTCCACGTAGGCTCTGAGTGTTTCACCCTACTCCTGGATCACATACTGAAGGTGAATATGATCCTTGGGTGTGGTTTAATACCTTGAAACTGTGTGCAGAAGTCGGTGGTCAACTTGGTGAACAAGTCGACGCTCTCTGCTGGTAATTTCCTAAACCACGTCTTGGCGTAGTCAGTTAGCGTGGTAGGGAACATTCTACACATGGCGTCCTGGTAGCATTCTGGACCTCCATCTGGTTAACGAAGCTTTCTAGGTGGCTTAAAGGGTCTTCAGTCCCAGAATATTTGTCGGTTGGCATCTTGAACTTGGGAGGTAGTTCTGCCTCCCTGATCCTCCTAGAGAAGGGGGCATTCATATCCCCTAAAGAATCTTTCCGGATTTCCCGTTGTTTGCCCTTTTTTAACTCCTGGATCTCTCTTGCCATTTTGGCCACCTGGTCCTGGAGGCACTTGTTGTTATCATGCGAGGATCCAACTTCAGAATCAGATCCTTCTGACGCCATTAAGGTTTCATTCTGGTTCTCTTCTTGGTGAGGATCTACCCAGGTGCTTCTATTACGGCTGGTGCTATCTCCGATAACTGATCGAGGTTGCCTCCCGGTTGCTTCTGGTCCAGGTTACCTAGAAGCAACTTCTGGTTGGATCGAGTGATGACGCTCCTTAGGTGGGAGGTCGATGGCGGATCTCACTTGTCGGGGTCGGTACCCAGCTGGATGCCCTAGAACCGGGGGCATGGGCCCTAATCTGTCATGGACTGATGGTATTGTGGGCAAGGGCCAGAGCCTATCTTGGATTGGTATTGGAGGTGGTGGTCTCAACCTATCGAATGGAGGTATCCTGGTACCCTGCCGATTGACATTTTCTCTGGTACCTGGTACCGTGGGCTGGCTGGTGCCACCTTCCACGACCACTCTGAGGCGGATACTTTCTATAAAGGTCACGACCTGTTGTTCCAAACTGGTGGGGGTAGCTGCCAGGGTGGCAGGTACCTGGAGGTCAGCCCGCGCGGTCGCTGATGGTTTTGAAGCGGGTTTGCGACCCTTTCCTCCTTTCTTTTGCTTCTGACTCTTTAGAGTTAAAGCGTTGGACTTGTGTCCCGACGGATCAGGTTGATCTTGACAGGATCGTAACTTCATTCTTGACAATAGTGTAAGAAAAAAGAGATTTAACAGGCTTTCCTTTATGGATGTGGTCGTTCCCACAGACGGCGCCAAAAAAGTGTTAATAGAAAAAATCTATTGGGGTGAATTTCTCAGTTAACACCCTCGCCCACTACCCAGAAGTAGTAGCGAGATAGGTACCTTCGGTACCGAGGTCCTTTTTTTACAACGGAAATAAGGAATGAAAAACGAAATCTTGAAGAGACCTGGGGGATATGGCTCAAATGTATTGTTTTATTGGATGAAGATTACATACATATCACAATGATCTTCTCACTGTTTCTTTCATACATAAATGAAGGTGGAGGCTCTCGTTTATGTCGATAAGTGGCTATTTGCTTCCAATGATCGTCAATGGACTCTCACTGGCTTCAGAGAATTCAAAGGAAATTCTTATGAGAATCAATCTCTCTCTTTGGTGATAAAAAAACACCATCATTTTCCCCCTCATTCATCCTTCATGGCTGTATATGTAGACGTCCAATATCCCTTCGAATCTGATCACATTGATGAGGATTATTTGGAGTCCCGTTTTTAGGCGTTGAAAAGAGTTGAGTGGGGCTAAAGGAGCAGGATCTTGATCCCGTTAATCACTGGCGTATTCAAATTCTGATTTGGTTGACCGTTTGGTCTCATTCATGGCGTTTTAAATGGCGAAGGAGTCAACTTTCCTTTCTTGGATGGCTTGGAGAGGTACACTGGCCTCTTGATCTGGTGGTGTGGTATGTTGGCGTATTGTTCTATCTCATTGGCATGACACTTGATCATCATGCTGGAGGCTTGGTGGCGATATTCTCCCTGTTGGATAGGTAGGACATCCATCTGGGTTGAACTTTGAGCTGGTGTCGTAGTGATCTGGAACATTAGGTATGTGTCGTGGTACCAGGGTATTAGGCAGGAGGTACCGGGTACCTGTGAAGTATTGAGGTATCCTGGGTTCTGGATACATGTCGCTGTACCTAGGTGCCAGGTAGGAGGCACCGGGTATAGGCGAGGTACTGGGTGCATGGTATCTCGGTACAAACTTCACCAGGTGTCGAGTAGATGTACCTGCTCTTCCTGGTTTGCATCTCTGGTGTTTCTTCCTGGTAGATAGGTAGTCGATATTTGGATCCTACCTGGTATTGATTTCTTCTAGGTTGCAGAACAAATCTTGCTAGGTGCCTGAGAGCTGGGATTGGTTCCCACCAGGTAAATGCTTGTTGAAAAAGTTCTCCTCTGGTCCCTCAGTAGAAAATCATGTTAACACATAGTATATTAAAGGTAACAAGATTTTATAAGTTGCCATCTCATAAACCCCAGCCGAATGATTGTTCTAGAAGAACGATCAGAGAAAAAGGCAACAAATAAATTATCTGATGCATATCATAAGCTTATGAACCTTTGAAAGGTATTGTTATTAGGATCTCAAAAGTAAACAAAACTCGAGTTATAGATAAATCCACTTTTTCTAAATCAACTCTATAAGAGTCTGATATATCTAAAGAGACACAAGTCTATGAAATGACTAAATCTATTGAAATGGAAAAAATCTCAACATAGATACAAGAATACAGAAATTGAGAGAAATTCTATAAATCATACAGAGTATATGAAATGACTAAATCCATTGAAATTGAAGAAATATCAACAGAGATACAAAAATATATAAATTGAGAGAAATTATATAAATCATACAGAGTCTATGAAATTACTAAATCCATTGAAATGAAAGAATAGAAATTGAGAAAAATTTTATAAGTCATATGAGAGAAATGTGGAATCATAATGAAACAATCATGATGATGTATTTTTATAAATAGTATCGCTACTGAAATTATAAATGATAATTATGATATTCATAATATCAATGACTGTAGACAAAAGGCATGATTGGCCTAGATGAAAGATGCAATTCTAGAAGAATTGACTTCATAAGCCAAAATAAAGTGTTTAGATCAATAGTACTCTAGACACCTGAAGATGTCAAACTAGTTGGATACTAATGGATCTTTATACAGAAACGTAATTAGAAAAACGAGATCGTGAGATATGAGGCACGACTGATGAATAAGATTACGTTACTGATAAATTTGGCTGCCTTTAAACGCTTGAAATACGTCTTCTAGGCGTAGTAATCATTTATCTATATGATTCACTTAATACAGATATTTATAAATCTTGAAGGATTTAAAATGCTAGAAGCATGTAAATCGAGATCTCATAATCTGTATTTGATAAACATATAAAAATCATTATATGGATTAAAAATAATATGAACGGATGTGGTATAACCGTCTCAGTTAATATCCGATAAAATAAGGATAAAATAATCATATTATATACTCATGTGTCTTCATAAAGGAATGAGAAAGAAAATATTGTCTCGACATGAAGATCGAACATAGATCAAATGGAATGATTATCCATCAATCAGAATATGTTGAAAAGATTCTGAAAAGATTCCATATGGATATTACTCCATAAAGTAAATCTTTGCCCATACTCCCTCAAATCATTTATGATGTTATTATATTTTATGAAATAACCATCAGTGAGTTTCAGTTCAGTAATCTAGAAGATTGCTTCAAAAAAACTTTTATCATAGGGAGCATCTCATCAGGGGGAGCATATCAAATGAAGTATATTAATTATATTGGGGCATATGTGCATTGTACTCTTTTTCTTTCCAATCAGGTTTTTTGTCCCATTGGGTTTTCCTGATAAGGTTTTAATGAGACAATTCTATAAGCACACCCAAAAATAACTTGATCAAAAAGATCATTGTAAATATTATTTTGATATTGCTAATCATAGTATATATGTTACTTTGATTTAGAAAATCATCATAAATATTACTTTGATCCGACATATCAATGATTATCTTTGCTCAGGTTTTTATCTCACTGGGTTTTCCCTAACAAAGTATAAATGTGAGAAATGTTTTGAAGAAAACAATAAATATGGACATATATACAATATACTCTTTTTCCCTTCGATCAGGTTTTATCACACTGGGTTTTCATGACAAGGTTTTTAACGAGATAGTTTTGAGAACATTCAACACCATAAGATCCAAAAGATAATGTTATATATTATCTGCCGAGGTTTTTATCCTATTAGGTTTTACCTAGCAAATTAAAATACAAGTGGTGAAAATCCAAGGGGGAGTGTTATATTATATGTGTGGCTTTCCACACTTACTTCCCACACATGAGACTTTCACACTTATCACAATTTGCTTACTAACCAAGTAATATACTTACCCGCTAAGTAATGCACAGTCAAAGCATTGATCCAAGCATTGTCAAAGGCATCGCCTTTCTCTTCATCAATTGTAAATCAAGTGGTACAATCGGGTGTGATGCAATCAAATTATGTGATGCAATCATGATGTAAATAGGCAAATGGGTGGCCAAGTGATAAAATTAAAAAGCTATATATATATATATATAAATAAGTCTCTTATTGTAGAACATTGTATAAGATTGTGGATTCATGACCACACTAATCAATTGCCTAGTGTCCTCATATGTGGCACAAAACAAAGACAAGCTTTCTACAAATGACTGGTGGCAATGTGGTATCACTTGCTAATCAATTGTTAAGCCATATAAATAGGCTTATTTTTGTAGGTTTGTAGTTAGTGTTGCATGCAGTATTAGATTAGTGTTAATATATAAAAGTAATTTTACTCTCTTGCCTTTAATCTACATATTATTATTGTTTCATCTATTATTTAATTTTATTATAACACGTTATCAGCATGATGCTGCTATTTCCAAAACCTGAAGTTCTGAGTTTATTACAACTAGAACCTGAAGTTCTTAAATTTATTACCAGAACTTGAAGTTTCTGAATTTATTATTACTAGAACCTGAAGCTTTCAGACTTTTATTTATTAAATACCAGGACCTGTATTTCTGAATTTACTTTCTCGCATTTTATTTTTACTCAATTTACTTTCTTGCACTTTATTTACTTAACGCAATTTTTAATTTGGTCACACATCCAAAACCTGAAGTTCATGGATTTATTTATCATTACTGGAATCTGAAATTTCTGGATTTATTCCTTTATATATCTAAAGATTTAAGTTCCTCGGATTTTTAACAGACCAGAAGTTCTGACTCTGATTGTGATTTTCAGATAACTAGAAGCTGTAATAAATGAAAAAGCTTGCAAGTTTAAAATTTACTGCACTAGAAGTGTCCGGGGAGAATTACATGTCCTGGGTTATTGATGCTAAGCTACTCCTAAAATCAGAGGGATTATACAATACTATTGAAGATGAGGTTGATGCAAGTGAGCAAGATAAATCTACTACTATGGTGATTATCCGTCGCCATTTGCATGAAGATTTAAAAGCCCAATACCTAACTGTCACAGAACCAGAAGTTCTATGGCAAGAGCTGAAAGACAGATTTGACAACCAACCCGATGTTGCATTACCAAATGCAAGGTACCAGTGGCAACATTTATGTTTTCAAGACTTTAAATCAGTCTCTGATTATAATTCTGCTTTATTCAGAATCACTACACAGTTGAAATTGTGTGGTCAAGATGTAACAGAAAATGATATGCAGGAAAAAATATTTACAACCTTTCATGCCTCTAACATGATATTACAACAGCAGTATCGAGAACGGTAATTCTCAAAATATTCAGAGCTAATCTCATGTCTCCTGGTTGCAGAGAAAAATAACAAGATTTTAATTTAAAATCATGAATCACGCCCGACGGGCTCTACAGCATTCCGAGAAGTGAATGCCAACACCATTGGAGGACATACTCGCGGTCGTGGTCGCGGTCACGGTTTCTACCGTGGTCGTGGTCCTAACCGTGGTCGTGGTCGTGGTCGAGGTCGTGAAAGATCATATGATTATTTTGTTCCGGGTAGGTATAATCAAAACACTCCCCAGAAGCGGAATGTTTATAAAGCCAGACCAGATAAAGGGAAAGGTATCCAAAAGAGACCTAAGAAGGATGATAGCGTTTGTTTCAGATGTGGCCGTCATAACCATTGGTCACGTACATGCCGCACACCTAAACATCTGGTTGAGCTTTATCAGGCATCGATCAAAGAAAAGGGAAAAGAGAAGAATCCTGAAACAAACTTCTTGGAAGATTCATATTTTATGGATATCACCCATTTTAATGTTTCTGATTTCAACCTTTCATGCCTCTAACATGATATTGTTACCAAATAATACTAAAATATGTATCAATGATGCTTTATATTCAAGCAGATCCAGAAGAAATCGGCTCAGTTTCAAAGATATACGGTCTAATGGATATCACCTAGAAACTATATATGATAAGAATATTGAGTATCTGTGCATTACTTCTCATGATTCATGCCAGAAACTCATTATGGAAAAGCTGCGTGTTTTATCATCTAGATTATATTACACTCTTATTGTTGTGAATAGATATATCTTTAAACGATAAGTTGGGTGGCATTGAAAAGCAAGACACGGGAGATATATGTCTAGCCGATAGTGCGACGACACATACGATTCTGCGGAATCAGATATACTTTCTGAATTTAACCCTGCTGAAAGCAAATGTTAATACAATATCAGGTCCAACAGATCTGATAGAAGGCTCCGGTAGAGCCATGATATTGTTACCAAATAATACTAAAATATGTATCAATGATGCTTTATATGCAAGCAGATCCAGAAGAAATCTGCTCAGTTTCAAAGATATACGGTGTAATGGATATCACCTAGAAACTATATATGATAAGAATATTGAGTATCTGTGCATTACTTCTCATGATTCAGGCCAGAAACTCATTATGGAAAAGCTGTGTGTTTTATCATCTGGATTATATTACACTCTTATAAGAGGTGTAGAAATCTATGCAGTTATGAACCAGAAGTTCTCAGATCCAAAAATATTTATGCTTTGGCATGACCGTTTAGGTCACCCGGGATCTACAATGATGCGTAAAATCATTCATAATTCTCATGGACATCCATTAAAGAACCAGAAGATTCTTTTATCCCATGAAAATCTATTTATTGCATGTTCACAAGGAAAATTAGTAATAAAACCATCTCATTCTAAGGTTGGGTTTGAATCCCCTACATTCCTACAAAGAATTCAAGGGGACATCTGTGGACCTATTCATCCACCAAGTGGACCGTTCCGCTATTTTATGGTCCTAATTGATGCATCCATCAGATGGTCACACGTTTGCTTATTATCAACACGCAATGTTGCTTTTGCAAGGTTACTCGCATAGATTATCAGGCTTCGAGCACATTTTTCCGATCATCCGATTAAATCAATACGTCTTGATAATGCGGGTGAATTTACTTCCAAGACATTTGATGAATATTGCAGAGCAGTTGGGATTGATGTTGAACATCCAGTTCCATACGTTCATACTCAGAATGGATTAGCAGAGTCACTTATTAAGCGTCTCCAGGTAATTGCAAGAACTTTATTATTACGAACACAATTACCAATTTCTGTTTGGGGACATGCTATTTTACATGATGCTGCATTAATTCGTCTCTGTCCCACTTCTTATCATCAATATTCTCCAGTACAACTTGTATTTGGCCATCAACCAGATATTTCTCATCTACGTACTTTTGGTTGTGCAGTATATGTCCCAATTGCACCTACACATAGAACTAAAATGGGACCCCAACGGCGTTTGGGAATATATGTTGGTCTAGATTCACCATCAATTATTAGGTATCTGGAACCTTTAACTAGTAATCTTTTTACTGCACGATTTGCAGATTGTCATTTCAATGAGAAAAATTTCTCAACATTAGGGAAAGGAAAAACTTCTCCTGAAGAGAAGCGTGAATTTTCTTGGAAAGTCCTATAGTTTAATTCATCTTGACCTATACACATCTCAATGTGAAAATGAAGTACGAAAGATAGTTCACCTTCAAACAATAGCAAATCAGTTACCAGATGCATTTACATATGTTACTAGGGTAACCAAATCATACATCCCAGCTGTTAATGTACCGGCACGGGTGATTGTTCCAGAAGAACGATCTAAACAAATAATAACAAAGGAATCATCTTCTGTACGCCAGAAGCGTGGTAGGCCACTTGGTTCGAAAGATATTATTCCCCGGAGGAAGAAAACAAAATATCAGGATCATACTCCTGAAATTATAAATAAATCCACTTTCTCTAAATCAACTCCACAAGAGTTAGATGTCCCTGAAAGGACACAAGAAACCCCTACAGGGAAAGGAATCTCTGAAGAGATACAAGAACATAGAAATGAGGAAATTTCTATAAATTATACAGGAGGAATGTGGAATCGTGAGGAAACAATCATCGATGATATATTTTCGTACATAGTGGCTACCGAAATTTTAAATGATGATTATGAGCCTCATAACCTCGACGATTGTAGACAAAGGTCTGATTGGCTTAAATGGAAAGAAGCAATTCAAACATAATTGACTTCATTAACCAAGCGTAAAGTATTTGGACCAATAGTCCAGATGCCTGAAGACGTTAAACCTGTTGGATACAAATGGGTTTTTGTACGAAAACGTAATGAGAAAAACGAGGTGGTGCGATATAAGGCACGACTCGTAGCACAGGGTTTCTCACAGAGACATGGTATTGGTTTTGATGAGACGTATTCACTAGTGATGGATACAATTACGTTTCGATTTCTAATAAGTTTGGTTGTCTCAAAAAGACTTGAAATGCATCTTATGGACATAGTAACTGCCTATCTATATGGCTCACTCAATTCATATATTTATATGAAAATCCCTGAAGGATTTAGGATGCCAGAAGCATACAGCTCGAGACCTCGAAATTTATATTCGATTAAATTACAAAGGTCATTGTATGGATTAAAGCAATCTGGGCGCATGTGGTACAACCGCCTCAGTGAATATTTGATTAAAGCGGGATATATTAATAATCCTATATGCCCATGTGTCTTCATAAAGAAATCATAATCTGGATTCGCTATTATAGCAGTTTACGTTGATGATATGAATTTAATTGGAACTCCTGGAGAGCTCCTGAAAATTGCCGAATATTTAAAAAGGGAATTTGAAATGAAAGTCCTGGGAAAGACAAAATATTGTCTCGACTTGGAGATTGAGCATAAATCAGACGGAATACTTATCCATCAATCAGCATATATTGAAAAGATTCTGAAAAGATTTAATATGGACAACGCTCATCCATTAAGTACCCCTATGATTGTTAGAAATCTTGATCCTAAGAAAGATCCATTCCGACCACTTGAAGATGGTGAAAAGATTCTTGGTCTTGAAGTACCATATCTTAATGCAATTGGTGCTTTATTATATCTGGCTCAATGTACTAGACCAGATATCACATTTTCAGTAAATTTGTTTGCTAGATTCAGTTCAGCACCAACTCGAAGACATTAAAATGGGATTAAACATCTTTTTCGTTATCTTCATGGAACAAGAGATTTAGGATTATATTATTCAAAATTCAACAACTTTTCAGGTTTACTTGGTTATGCTGATGCCGGGTATCTATCTGATCTCCACAAAGCTCGTTCACAAACGGGATATGTTTTTACCTATAATGGCACATCAATCTCCTGGCGCTCCACAAAGCAAACTCTTGTGGCTACCTCCTCTAATCATTCAGAGATCCTTGCACTTCATGAAACAAGTCGAGAATGTATTTGGCTAAGGTCAGTTATTTATCATATTCAAAATACATGTGGATTTTCATAATCTACAGAAATGCCGACACCGATATTTGAAGATAATGCGGCTTGTATTACTCAAGTTAGAGGGAGATATATCAAAGGAGATAGAACCAAACATATTTCTCCTAAATTCTTCTATACTCATGAACTTCAACAGAGCCGACAAATTGATGTTAAACAAATAAGGTCCACAGATAATCTTGCAGATCTGTTTACGAAAGCATTGCCTACATCAACCTTTGAGAAACTAGTATATGGGATCGGTATGTGTCGACTCTGCAAATTATAGGATTGATATTGAAGTTTTATTCAGAGGGAGCATTCAATCAAGGGGAGCGAAATTTGAATGGACATACTGTACTCTTTTTCCTTTACCGGATTTTGTCCCACTGGGTTTTACCGGAAAGGTTTTAATGAGGCAGTTCTGAATACGTCCAATACCACTTGATCCAAAAGATCATTGTATATATTTTGTTAAGGTTTTTATCCCACTGGATTTTTCCTAACAAAGTAAGATACAAGTGGTGATAATCCAAGGAGAAGTATTGTAGAACATTGTAGAAGATTGTGAATTCATCACCACACTAATCAATTGCCTAGTGTCCTCATATATGGCACAAAACAAAGACAAGCTTTCTATAAGTGACTAGTGGCAATGTGGTGTCACTTGCTAATCAATCGTTAAGCCATATAAATAGGTTTATTTTTATACGTTTGTAGTTAGTGTTGTATGCAGTATCAGACTAGTGTTAATATATAAAAGTAATTTTACTCTCTTACCTTTCATCTACATATTATTATTGCTTCATCTATTATTTAATTTTATTATAGCATCTCTCCATTTGTGTTGGGTTCCAGAAATCCAATAAAAATCAATAAACTCTCTCTCATATATATCTCTCTCGTCTGTCTCTTCTCTCACTCACTTTTTCTCTTCATCAGATCTTCAATTTTTTTCATATGTTCTTATGTTGTTCTTAGTTTAATTTATAACAAAGTACAATTATCGATTGATTTGACTTGATAGAACAATTATATTATATTAAAATACACTTGTAAAAAAAATAATGAAAAGTACCATAAAAACATGAACCGACACATGCCTCACTAGACTCATAACTTGGCACTTGGCCATTGGCACAACAAATTAAATATAAAAAAAGACAAACCATGGAAGGTCGGCAACAACCATACCAAATAAATTCATCTATATTGAGTACATTCACATTTAGCTCAAATTTCAAATTACAAATTTTGATTTTTTTTAGGTCATTTTTGTGTTAATAGTAAAATTTTATGACAAATTTTAAATTTTAAGATAATTAATTAAAAATATGTGTAAGCAAAGTTCTCCTACCTTAGTGGTCCAAACAATTTTGCATTCATCAATCTATTCTTAGGGCATCTTCAATGCAATGTGATTTTAGCGTACCAATATTATAATTTAATACAAAGTAAAAAAAAAATTCCAATATAATGTCAAATTTTGTACTAAATTCGGTATATGTTATTCTTTGTACCATATGCTAATTTAGCACAAATAATAGCATGTGTTAAATTTAGTACAACAATAAATGTTATTTTTTCAATTATAAAATATCATTTTATAATTGTATTAAATATATTAATTGTTGGTTTCTATAATTTTAAATAATAAAAAATATTATGTACATTGAATATATTAATTATATCGGTTGACTTTTATAATTTTAAATTAAAAATAAATAAAAATAGCATTTCAAATAGACTTATGCACTGAAATACAATGTTAAAATGATATACCAAATATATCATTTTACTATTTTTTGTACCAAATATAGCATTGACATTGATATAAATATTGAAGATGGTGATATACTAGTGCTATGTTATATAAGAGATTCATGTTAGAGTGGTGCTATTGGCACACCCCCTACTGATCTATTCATGCCCCATTTTTTAATTATATAATATTTTTTTTTTCCTTTATCAAAATTACTTAAAGAGACATACAATTTAGGAAAGAAATCTTCTACAAAGTAAATCTATTAAAATCTCATATTCCTTTTCAAAAAAAAAAACTCAGTAATCTGTTTCTTCAAAAAAAAAAATTTAACTCTTAAACCCTAAAATCTGCTTCTTACATACATCTAAAATATTATGAAAGAGTTTGAGAACGATATCAAGAAAATTGAAGAATTGTCTAAGAACAATATCAAACATCTTGAAGAATTATCTGAGAATGACATAAAGCAAGAATTGTCTAACAATGATAGTAAGCATCTGGAAACAATTTATTCTTTGAAAATAAGTTTGAAGTTTATTTTTTCTTTAGAATGATATCAAGTTGTCGTTGTGTTAAAGTACCCTGTTATTTTTTATTTTTTCGTTTCCGAAACAAGAAGAAAAAAAAACTAAAAATAAAGAAATAAGAAGAAAATAAATAAATCAATCAATGGAGGTAAAAAAGATTATACAGATACAGAGATAAGAGATAGAGAGATCACATATGATATGTATTAAGTTTGAAAAATAAGTAAAATAGGTAGTTTTGGAAATAAACAAAAAAAATTTAATAAAAACATTTAATTTTATTTAATTAAATCAGAATTTTAAAAAGTGGAGCATGAATAGATTAGTAGGGGGTGTGCCAATAGCACCACTCTTCATGTTATTATTTTTAACTATAAAACCTATAAAGGATTTAATCATAATTTAATTTGTAATTAAAAAATAATCTTTTTCTATAACCCCAAAATTCTACCAACCCGCTTAACGAATCCAAATCTGAAATCCCATAGAACCCTCCCATTTTTTAGAAATAGGAAATTAAAAATAATCTTATTATTTGATGTTGATTTTTTTCCCGAGTAATATTTGGTTATATAATTTTTTTTTTTTAAATGGAGTTGCTTTTCTTAATATTGAACATGACAAATTTGTGGACTAAAATGGCACACAATAAATTGTGGTGTAAATTGTGTAATGCTACATTTGCATTTTAGTTCAATTCATAAGTGTTCATCCACAATCAAATTGAGATTTGAATTTTGACAAGGAATAAAAGTCCAATGTAATACGATCAAAACTTTTCCATTATCGTACGGTGGAAGATTCTTCAAATCCAAGACCGGCCCCACCGTTTTTACTGTGCTTTTCGATAGATTTCCAATAAGTAAAGATTGCTGCATAGGAAGGAATAAAATATTGATATTGGTATTGATATCGGGTTCCTAAATTTATGGATATATCGGGAATATTATTGATATCGGTGGATATTCAGTAAAAAATTAAAAAAAATGATGGATATTTACATCTAAAGTTAGAATTTTTTTGTGAAACTTTAGGACAAACTTAAACAAGTAATTATACATCAAATGAATCATATTTCAACAATAAATTAGCATAATTATGATTTATTATAAATTATAACATAGATAGAGTCTATATATAATTTTTAAAATTGGGTATTTAATAGAATAATATTTTGTTTCACTTGTGCAATATTATATATTTATATACAATATAAAGAGATTAAATATTTAATAAACAAAATTATCATTAAAAATATATATAGTTCCATACTTCTAAGATTCAATCATAAATGATAAATCATAATTCATACATAATAATACATTGTATGTCTGAAATTAAAACCAAAATGAATTCCTTACTGGTTCAAATACATTAGATACATTTCTATCTTAATTCGAACCATAATTTTCCCAGGAAAACATGTTAGCATAGTTTTCAAGGTAGTTATTAATATGCTACACGTATGTTGTTTGATCTCTTCCAACTGATCTATGAATTGGGTAGTTTGGATTTACCCAACTTGGTGGATATTGTTGATCTGCATGTATAGGTATTGTATATGGCATTTGTGGATAAGGATAATCAAATATATTGCAGCCACCATAACTACCATAATATGGTACATGAGAATCTGTTCTTATCTGCGAATCACCCAAAGAACTATTTTTTGTGTCCATACTTATTGAGGAGAGAGTTATATTCAAAGAATCTTCATCAGTTTTATTTGTTCCTCCATGTTATCTACCACAATTTTGATCAAAATTACCTGCATGAGCATCCCAACCTGCCGCACTAGCATTCTAACCTGTTACATCAGCATCCCAACCTTCGGCACAAACATCCTAACTTGTTGCACCAGCATCCCAACCTCATGCGCTAGAATTCCAACCTCTTCCCTCATCTCCATCATCTTTTCCTCCAGTATTTCCATTAGAGGTATGTTGGTCATTGGAAGAGCTGCTAACAGTAACTCCACGATCTACACCAACTTCTTCTCTAATCACTTGTTCAACATTTATTCCCGTGTCTCGAGCATGAGAAGCAATTTGTGGATCAAGATTTCCCTCATCATCATCCACATAGGTTGGTCTAACCCAATAAAAAAAAAAGGATTCTCATTATCGTCTCCTTCTTCAGCAGCTAGTTGAAGTAGATCCATAAAATCAGTTTCATTTACTTTATTTTTTTCAGCTGCTATATCCCCAAGTTTCAACTGCATATTATAATAACAATAAACAAGTTATTCAAGTTTAGAATAGGCAATACGGTTTCTTTGTCTTGTATGGATTAAAGCAAATGTGGACTAATTTCTTTCGCAGGCAGAAGATGATGTTGTTTGTGACAGTATGCGAACTGCTATTGCACGCAATAATGAAGCACAATTTCCATACATTACCCACCAATTCAGCTGCAATAAAAATTATTAAGTATTATAATTATGAATACAATTTCAAGGATATTATTATTTATTATTATTACATAGATTTTTGTAATAAAACTTATATACCCGGTTGCATTTTGCTTCTAGCTGCAATGGATGCTCGTTCACCAAAACTATTATTTCCATCTTTAAAGTATATGAGCTACATTAATGACTCATGAGATCAGTATGTAAATAATAAATATAAATATGAGTATATGACACGATACTCTCATGTAAAGAAGTTATAATATTGGAATTATAAAATTGATTGTAAGTTATAACTTTTTACCTCATTTCCAAAATTTGCAATCATTGCAGCTTCAGGGTCTAATTACGTATAGACAATATGTACGGCTTTCAAAAGATCTGAATTATCCTCAATATTGTCTTTATATTGGTACTTTTGGTTCAAATAGTAAGCTAGAAGAATAAAAAATAATAATTTTAGTATAAATAATTAAATACTATACTAAATATTAATTATGAATGACAAACAATCCGAAATAAAATTTACATGCGGCATGCAGTGGCTGATTAATCATTTTGTCCCACCGGTTTTGTATAATATTTAGAATCCATTTAGTATTCCCTCTTTGCTGTTTTACTGCATCTTTCATCACACACATTAACTCATATAAAATAGGCATAATGGGTACAACTTCGGTATCAACCAATCTCAGAACGTGGTATATTGGCTCATATATTTTAACTACAAAAGCCACATTATCCCAAAATTCTAAATCTAAAATAAGCCATTCTATTCTTTTTCCATTTGTGGTTCGACTCAATCGATTTGCAGTTCATGTATCACTGGTAAATAGATGTTTCAAACTTGTCTTTTTTTTTTCAAAAGACTATCAAGGGCAATATGATTAGTCGTAAATCGAGTTGCACAATGTCGCACTATCTCCCATTTACAAACCTCTCTCATTTGCAATAGTAACCATCCATGATTATATATAAAGTTTATCACAACCCTAACATCATGAATGACACATGCAACAATGTCCTTCTTTCTAATATCCTCAAAAATCAAATCTATACAATGTGTTGTACAAGGAGTCCAAAATAAATAATATTTTTTCATCAAATTTTTACCTGCTTTCACAAATGCAGAGCCATTGTCGGTGACAATTTGCACGACGTTCTTCTCACCGACCTCTTTCACCACATATTTGAGCAATCCATAAATATATTGATGATCTCACTGACCTCTTTCACAACATGTTTTTTTGTTTTAATTTTTTAATAAAAATTATGGGTTTTACACAGTTTACACAAACAAATCAGATTGCTTTCACAATCTTTGCCCAATTCTACTTCAGTAATTATACTATTGACTATTGTATTGGAAATTTTTATAAATTTGTTAATGCTTCTTTTAAAATAATTTTCAATATAGATTATTTGAACAATAATTTAAGTGTTTAAGATTAATGTTTTAAAGAAAAATAATTTGCAAAATATCCCTAGATTTCAGGATGAAATTCATAATATTTCGGGAATATCAGGAGATTTTTATGGATATTCGAAATCGACCGGATATTTACTAGATATTGGATATTACCCCTTGTTTCGATATCGGTCCCTAAAAAAATATGGATATATTGGTGGATATATTGATTTTAAAACCTTTTGCACTTACCTCTCAGCACATGTTGGCTCAGCACATGTTGGCTCAGCACATGTTGGTGCACTTCCTTTTACGCATTAGTGGTGGATATTTTACAAGAATATGTAGAGAGTTTTCATTGAAATCCATAAGGATAGATAGTATTTAATGGTTTAAGAGAGAGAAATTATTTATTTATATTTTAATTTTAAAAAAGACCATCCACTGAATAAATGAAAATGTTACGATGATTCGTCATAACTTTTATTATTCATAAATCGAATGATTGTATTATTATTATGTATTATTATTTTAGATGAGAAAATAGATATTGAGTAGCTTAAAAGGACAAGTTTATGTGAAATTAAATATTATGGTACAGATATTGATATCCATAAATATGATAAGTACACTCATATTTATAAATATACTCATGTTTAAAATATAAAATTAAATAATTACTATAAACACCCACATTAATGTTAATAGTACTCTTATTTAAATGAATGTATTCATTCTAATACAATTTATTTATAAAGTCTTTTAAGTTATTAACACACTCAATTTCACAAATAGTAAATTCTTAAATTCTCCAGGCTCGAAAAAACGGTACAGTTGTAGTAAGTTTCTTAACATCAACAATTGCATCAGATATCTTCTCAGTGTTTACAAAACGCAAGCATCGTCCAATTTGATTATAATCACATTCCACAAGGTTTGAGATACGTACTAGAGGTGATGCTCTTGACATTATAGCCAATCACATATTTGAACTTAGTTAACCACCAAGAATTCCATACTATGCTATTTTGAAGGAACAGTTTGAGAAAGAGAAATGAAAACAGAGAGAACTCAACTTTGTTAAGTTGCTGATATCTATTACAATAAATTTCACATCCTCATACAACCGTTGATTTTCTGGATACACAATGATATGCACCGCTATATTTAATTATTTATATATATATTTTTAAAATTTACTTCTCACTTTTTGTTTATTGATAAAGTTCATAACAAAAAAAAACGTATCTCTGTATAATTAGAGTCCTCTGAAAATTCTTTTTCCATTACTTTATTATATGATAATGAAATATTTTGATACTGGAAATATAATTAGGGTTTTTATTTATTTAATAAAGATATATAGTTGAAGATATGCGTGTAATTAATAGGTGGAAATAATATTTGTTTTTTTTAATTAAACTAATTTGTCCTTATTGATAAATTTTTATTGGGATATTTTTATAATTAAATTTTTTATTAAAATATGAGTGTGATTATCATATTTATGGATGGTAATATCGCACCATAAATATGAAGCCATCAAAGGCCCCCATGAATTGATTATATGCAGTGCAGTTGAGAATTGATCGTTTCACGTTAGAGAATTCTAATTCATTTGTTTAAATTATTTGATTTTTTAAAGGGCAATAACCATGTTTTTTCAATTATCTGTTTTTTAACTGCTTATCCAGTTTTCACAGACTCGGTCCCTATATTTTCAAAAACCTATCAATTTGGTCATTTTGACCAGAATTTTGACGATCAACTGTCACAAAATAAAAAAAAGACAAAATTTCACATAAGTCTCACTTTTTTTTTTTTGTGATTTGTCACCTTTATAAAGGTTTGTACCATATTCATCACTTTAGTCCCTATTTTTTTTCTTCTAAAACTCATCACTTTATTCAATTGACCAAATATTTGAACGTTAATTGTTCTAAAATCTGTAAAAGTATATTTTTACCCTTGTTAATATTTAATTTAGCGAAAATAATTATCTTAACTTTAAATTAAAATGAAAAACAATAAAAATCACAATAATAAAATCTTAAATAAATATATTATAACAAAAATCTTAAATAAATAAATAATAAAAATATCCATTCATTTTTTCTTATTTTGTATTTTTTCATAATGAATTTTTATTTAGCTAAAATGATTATCTTAGCTTTAAATGATTATTTTTCATAATATTTTTTGTAATCTATTTATTTAAGATTTTATTATTGAGAATTTATTGTTTTCATTTTAATTTAAAGTTAAGTAATCATTTTAGCTAAATAAAAATCCATTATGAAAAAAATACAAAATAAGAAAAAAAATAATGGATTTTTTAATATTATTTATTTACAATTTTTTTGTAATCTATTTATTTAAAATTTTATTATTGAGAATTTTATTGTTTTCATTTTAATTTAAAGTTATGATAATTATTTTAGCTAAATTAAATAGTAATAAGGGTAAAAATATACTTTTACAGGTTTTAAAGTAGTTGATTTTCAAATATTTTGTCAAATGGATTAAAATGATGAGTTTGGGAAAAAATAGAGATAAAAGTGATGAATATGGTAAAGATATTTATAGAGGTGATAAATCGCAAAAAGAGTGAGACTTAGTTGAAATTTGGCAAACAAAATGTCGTCTTTACGTTTGCTCATTAATTTACTTTAAAAAATAAAATGAAATAAAAAAAATTTAGTTTTCCCTTCGAGAAAAAAATAGTTAAGTAAAATATATCATAAAAAATTTAAGAAAAATGAAAAAAAAAACTGATTGGATCCAAAGTTGGAAAAATATATTTTTAATTCAATTAAAAATTAAAGGTTATTTTACTTCAAATTAATTAATTATTTTTAAAAATAAATATTTAAAATTTTTATTTATTTTTGAAATTAAATATTAACAAATTTTATTTATTTTTAAAAATAAGTAATTAAAATTTATTTTATTTTAAATAATTTATTTTATTCAAAAATAATTTAATAGTTTTTCTAACCAAATTTAAATTAAAATCATTTTATTTTCTTTGATTTGATTTAAAATGATTTTATATATTTTAAATTAATTTAATATATTTTTATACTTACCTGTCACAAAAAACAATTTTTTTCAATTTTTTTTATCTGATCTCGTCTTATAACAAATAAGAGATAGTTTTATTTTTATTCAATTGGTATTACACCAAACACATTATAATATTAATTTAATCCAAACTAAAATTATAAAAATAATTCAGTAGGCCGCACACCAAACAGACCCTTTTAGCTCCTAGGGTTCTACCATACATATACCATGGACTGGATACAGCTAAGATGCAGAGTGGATACTGTACCACAGAACATTGGTTATGACTTATGAGAAACCCATGTATACCACGCGTTTCACAATCAATGGTCATTGTCTGTTTTCATATTTTATCTTATTTCTTTCTATATCTTATCAGTATTATACTATTTTTAATGTGTTTAGTCAACGAACAATGCTTCGTGTTTGAATTGCCATCACCAAAAATGACATATTCAAGATTAAACAATAAAAATTTCTATTAAGTTTTCATAATGCACTAAATATTTGACCGTACTGAATTCAATTCAATATAATCTAACATAATTCAACATATCAAACAAGATCTACCGTACGGTTTATTCGATTTGGATTTCAAAATGTTTTTAAATTTTTTTTTAATAGATAATTTTTATAGTGTTTATAAACTTTTATAGACTTTTAAAGATTTTACAGAATTATATAAAACTTTTATAAACTTTCATATACTTCAGTTTTAGAGCATCGTCCACCCATTCTTTATCTCTATCTCTAAAATAGAGTTTTAAAAGAGGAATATTCCTCCTAGATTCCATCTTTAAAAAAATTTCACTTCCATCACACTCTCTATCTCTATCCCTATTTCTATTTATATCCTCAAATAACTTATATTTTCATTATTATTTTTAGTTTCTTTAATAAATTATTGTTAAACTAATTTTTAATCAAATATTATTTATAATAACATTTGTATTTTTTTTTTTACTTTTTTTAAACATATAATATTTTATTAGTACACGAATTTATAAATATCTTACTAATAAATAAATACATCACCCATCAATTTATTTGGAGCATTTGTTACTAATTTGTTGTTGTATCAAACTTTCTCAACCAATTAAATACACCACCCATCACTTAAAGGGAGAAGAAAGAAGAGTCCGAAAAGTATGGTTAACTCCAAGTGTTACAAGCTCAAAATGAGGCAACAAAATTACAGCTTTTACTGTGAACGTGAAGCAATTTGACATGAACGTGAAGAGAATAAAACTATAATGATAGATTTAGATTTCATAAAAAATCCCAACAAAAGTGAATTTTTTCGAAGGAAGAAGATGAAAATTTTAGAAAAAAACACTCACAATTCGGGTGGATATGAAAGTCATTTGGATGACTTTCCAAAATATTAATGTATTTGGACATTATCATATGTTATATTGTTATTATTTAAGTTTTTTGTTTTTTATCCTTATTTTAATATTTTTATGTTATTGTAATTTTTAATATTAATATTTATTATTTCAATACTATGTTTCGGTTTTTATTGTATTACTAACTTATAATTATCAATATACAATAATAGATTTTTTTTATAACATAAACTAATTTTTTTTAGAGAAAATTATAACAAAATAATAACATGAAGACCAAATGATAAAGTATGGTAAATATAAAATTATCCATTAATAATTAATATTGGAATCATTTTAAAGATCTAGATACGATTTTTCTAATAGTATAATTTTTATGTTAATAAAATGTATAAATTAAAATTTATTATACATTAATTGAATTTAATGTAAAAGATAAGAGGATATAAATGGAATAAAAAATGTTGAAAAGTGAATTAAGAGTATGAGATTTGATACTCTAAATTCAGAGTATGAACATTGGAAACTCTAAAAAATTATCTTGGAGACATAAATTTAGAGATGGCTGTGAGTGACTTATACTCTAAATTGTCTTGGAGACATAAATTTAAAATACTTTCATAGACATCTATAGACTTTCATTCACTTCAAAATATAATATATAATTTGTTGTAACAAAATTATATATTTTCAAGTTAATAAAAATATTTTCTCAAACAAATAAAAAACAAAAACATCTTTAATGTTTATGAAACTTGATAGGAAGCATTCGTAGTGTGTATATAAGTGATTTTAATTTTTGTATTATATTTTGCATTATAAAGACAATCATGCACATAATTTTTTTAATTTGTCAAAAAAGTGTGTGAAACATAATTAAAAAGTTAATTTTATTTGTTTTTTATAATAAAATATAGGTAGTCAATTTTTTATTTATAATTGGTCAAAATATTATAATTTTTTTAAATATAAATGTAGTAACCTGACAATAGTATGACAATGAATATAAAACTCTACCCAAAGTTAATTCAAGTTATCAAGAGAAAACCTAAAAATCACACTTAATGTTGAACAAGACTCATGTCCAACAGTGAGTAGTTTGATATTGACCGCATTTCTATGGAGTCTCATACGCGACTTTGATTATACGTTATTGAGTAATGATTTTTGTCTTTTATTATTTTTAATTAACATAAATGAACTTCGTATGCTTTATTTAAGTGTTGTTTAGTTGTTTTGAAAATGGTAATAAAAAATAAATAAATCTTTCACCCTTAATTGCATAATCGGTGGAAAATTGTTATATTTTATATTATCTTTTAGTTTTTTGTTTGTTATAGATTGCTAATGTTTATATGTTATTTTTATAATGTTCGTTAATTTTAAAAGTAATTTATTTTATTTTATTTGTGAAATTTATTAAGAATGAGTATACTCTTGTTTAATATAGTTTGGTGATTGATGTTTTTCAAGGAATTTTATATTTTTCTTTTATTAAAGTGAAAGCATTTTTTTTTAAGTCTTTCAAAATCTTTGGTATGAATATAAGACAAATTTTGAGATTTGATATAACTAAAAGTCATCGAAAGTCACTGACACTTTGAATATCTCTTAACTTTTATAAACTCTTGAATTTTTTTGATTAAATACCTTATGACTTTTATAGACATTTAAAAAGTTTATAAAGTCTATAAAAGTCTATATGGAATACACCTAGATTTTTAAATTTCATAAAAATTATTAAAAGTCTTTTAAAATCTCAATTAAATACATCATCCCTATTGTACGGATTTTAAAATTTGTTTTTCACCCTTAATTTGAATATTATTAACTATGTAACATAAAAATAATATTTTAAAAACTAAATCTTAAAACAAACGTTAATTTTCTTTTAATAATTTTATTAAATACAATCATACATTGATGCAAGACAGCTATAGTTATTTTGAATTGAGTATTTGAGTTAGAGTTATTATTATTATTATTTTATAAAAAAAGAAACAAGTTAATTTAGTCAAAAATTAAATCAAGAATAGAAAGAAATTAATGAATTCTTTTAGTCGTTGAAAAAAATAGTAAGTTTTTTTTAGGTGACAAGAGAAAAAGCAAAAGGTTGCAAATTTTCTAAACATAATGGCCCACCAAAATCAATGAGGTGGCAGCCGACCCGCCTTTTATCCAAATCATATCCAAAATTTCCTTCTCTTTTTCCAAAAATCAAGCGCTCCTGCTGCCACGTGTTTGACAGTACACATTTCACGTGCACCATCTATTTTTCCGTTAAAAACCCACCACTATCCACTTTTTCATTAATTAAAATAAACATTATCCATTATATTTTCTCCCCACAAAAAAATCTCACATCACAAAAATTTACTCACCGTTGGATCCATTCCAAAGAAAATAATCAACGGTCCGTGATCAACCATCGCCTTATTTAATTACTTATATACTGTTTTCTTTGTTTTCAAAAAAGGAATCGCGTTTGCTCGATGTGAAAGCAATCTGCTTCCGTTTTCTTTTTGAAACTGTTTTCTTTGCTTTGATATAGCAAAAATATTGTGGTCAAAACGATAAAATTTCTCTCTTTTAACAAAACTTTTTGTCGATTTTGCTTCTGGGTTTGTCTGCAAAATTGTAAAAATTTAATCTTTCAACGAAAATCTGTTTCCAGTATATTTTTTTTAGGGAAGAAATTGTTGTTGTGTTGAGAAAACATGGCAGGGGTTTTGGAGATGACGAATCTGTTTTCATATTGCAAACAAAATCAACAAAATAAAGGCATCTCTGTGTTTCCAAAAAGTTGCAGTGGTTCATGTTCGCTGCCTTCTGTGAAATTGAAATCAGAGTCTTTGAGACTATCTACTTCCCTCAACAGTGACTTCTGTGGCAGGAGAGTTGTTTTCCAAGAAAATAAAGGCTTGCCAAAGAGAGGGATTTCGTCTAAATCCTCCATTAATGCACAGGTTGGTCACTAATTTTTTCATGCTTCAATTTCTAGGTCAAGTTCTTTTATGTAATTTATTTGTTTTTGGTGAGATGTATAATTTTTTCTCTTAATTGTTCTTGCTCTGTTTTGGGGATCTGAATATATATATATATATATATATATATATATGTATATATGTATATGTATTCCTTTTGAAAAAAAAAATTTAATGTAAAAACTTGATAAGACTCTCAAATAACACAAATAATAGTTTCAAGATCAAATTTTTAAGATGTATTTTACCTTTATTTTCCTCATGCGTCTCAAAGTTGCTTTGTTCTCATCAATTTGTGGTTTATGATGATTATGTTTTGTTTTGATGTTGCAATGATTTATATGATTTAATTCGATATTGTTCTGCTTCCTTTACAGGCTCTACAGACTGGTCTTATTGGAAAAGCCCAGAGATGGTGGGAAAAGGGGCTGCAATCAAACATGAAAGAGGTGGCCTCTGCACAAGACCTTGTGGATTCCCTTTTGAACACCGGCGACAAACTTGTTATTGTTGATTTCTTCTCTCCTGGCTGTGGAGGTTGCAAAGCTCTCCATCCCAAGGTATAATCCAACACACCAATAATATGTATGCATGTGTATATCTTTGTATATAAATATTATTGTGTTATTGCTTGATTAGGGTATTGTTAAGTGAATTTAGATGGGGTATTTTCTTGTGGCAGATATGTCAATTGGCAGAAATGCACCCAGATGTTCAGTTTCTTCAGGTGAATTATGAGGAGCAGAAATCCATGTGTTATAGCCTTAATGTTCATGTGCTGCCCTTTTTCCGGTTTTACCGCGGGGCACATGGCCGATTATGTAGCTTTAGCTGCACTAATGCCACGGTTGGTTCATGTTCTCTGTTCTTATTATGCTACTATTTTAGATGTGTTTTCTTTCACTAATGAATGAAGGTCGTTTATGAATTAATGATGATTTATGATTATTGAGTGAAGTATTGTTATTGTATACCTCGTTTAGTTCATTATAAACATGTGCTTATGCTATTGATGATGCTGATTTGTTTCTACATTAGGATTCCCTTTTTCAGATTTGGTCACAGTTTGCAATACACTAAAAATTTTGGGGCTTTTTTCATTGTGTCAAGAAAATATATTCGCCTTTCCGAGAAGTTGTAATTTGATTTGATTTTCCATGTCTAGGATGTCCATTTGTTTCTTCTTGGTTAATATTTTCTTGGGTAAGATTTGTAGTATTGCTAGGGTTGATTTTAATTTGTTGATTATCTGAAAGTGTACTTTACCAAATCAATTGTTGATGTCCAACTAGTTGATTCAACCATGCTCAGTTTTTACCCAACATTACTCGCTTGATTTTGCATTACAATAGTATTGGTTTTGTGTTTTGCAGTGTTGGATCAATTTTTACTTATACACTAGTGACAATTGCATTTTCAGATCAAGAAATTTAAAGATGCATTAGCCAAGCACACCACAGACCGATGCAGCCTTGGTCCAACAAAGGGGCTGGAGGAAAAAGAACTCCTGGCATTGACTGCAAACAAAGAACTCAACTTCAATTACACACCGAAACCACAACCATTGCCTGTCCCTGCCCAAGAAAAAGTAGCAGTGGCAGAAGCAGCCCCATCCCATTCAAACTCAAATCTTCCTCTGCCTCTTCATTCAACACCATTAAAGTCTGCTCAAGACACTGAAGAGAAGAAAACCTTGGCCACTGCTGGGAGATGATATGTGTGGTTAGTTTCTTGCCAACCCCATCATCTTCCCATCAAGCCCTTGTACAGCTCCATTTTGTGTTATTTCATGTAAAATATATATATATATATATATATATATCCATGTCAGAAGTGAACAAATTACTAGAGGTCGAGTCATACTGTATGTGTGTGTCCCAAAAGAATTGCAGGCTCTTGGATTTACTTTTTTGGATCCTGGCCTTGCTTGTCTCTAGGGTCTTTGAAAAAGGCAATAGATGTGCTTGTTAGTTTGCTTTTTCATTTGGAGGTAACTTATTAGCCCTCACTTTGTGATTGTTATTGTAAAAATTCTGTCATCTATTTACTGACTGATGGAAGATCCTTTTTATATATATCCTTTGATGCTATTGGTAGCAAATTTTTGGATATCTTTATTAAGATTGTGGTATGAATTTGATTCTGCTCTCATAATTTATCATTATTATTACTTTTGTGTATTGGACAGCAAAACCTTCCAACAATGTCTTCTTTCAAGTAGCTAAGGAATCTTTCTGCTGATATTTTTCTATCCAGGTAAATTCTGGAAAGATGAGAGAAGTTTCAAGAAATCTCTAGTGTTTTCACATGTAGACAACCTGAAAGCTGTTAAAAACTATTGGATGATGTGTAAGCTCAAGCCAATACAAGTCAGTCCATACTCTGTCTATACCCTAATTTTGTTCTTTTGCGTCCAAAACTTAGCAGATATCTGTTATTGTGTCTGTGTGAGAGTGTTGCTTTCTGATATGTGGTGGACCACAAGAGCTGGTGCATGCTCTTTGATATAGTGTGCTTGGCTGAGCAGCAAATGGATAAGATTTGCGTGTGGGAGTTGATGAATCAACGTGGCCTCTCTTCCTTTACACACAAAAACTTTAAAAATTGTTGTGGAATTATGGGGTCCGAGATTTCATCAAAGCTATTCTGTTTTCTTTACAGGTGTCCATGGCCTTGTCCACCATTGAGGCATTGAGGCATTGACAAGCATCTTTTTCAAGTTTCAAAATTGAAAAGCTCTCATCCATCTCCTCCTAATCCCATGTGTCCAGGGTGTTTCCATCAAAGAAGAACTGGATTCATTAACTCGAAAGCAACCTCTGCCACCTACACTTAAGGATTTTTAATGTTTATGATTTGATTAAATAAACCAAAGATTATCGGTGATTATAGATATTTTTAAGACGAAAGGATTGACCTGAAACCAATCGAGACCACCTGGCCCAATATATGGCGACGAATGATGGTGGGTTTTGGACTTTTGCAAAATAATAGTTGTAGCATATTTGCAATAGTTGAGTGAGGTCCGGAGTCCAGACTTGAATATAAAGAATATAAAGTCTTGGTCTCCCTTAAGGTACTCATTTTAGGGGGGTGTATTGGTTCAAGATTTTATTAGACAATTTATGGAGGTAAAAGTCTGGTGGTATTGGATTGAGACTTTTTAACAAGTTAGATAAATCTGGTGGTATTCGATCGAGACTTTTAAGATTTTTTTAAACAGTCCATATTATCTTGTGGTATTGGATCTAAACTTTTAAGATTTTTTTAAAAAGTCAATATTGTTTTGTGGTATTTGATCTAGACTTTCAAGAAGTAGCAAATTGTCTGCTGGTATTGAATTGAGATCAAGATTTTTAGGATTTCATGACAAAATAGATTTTCCAGATTTTTTAGTGATATGTATAAATAGCTTGAATCCAAAATTGTCTTGCCCTCTCCCTCAATACTTTCAAGAATTTTTATTTGATATCTAGACTTTCTAAGGGGTCGTTTGTTTTTTCCACTTAAAACTTAATGGGTCTGAATCATAATTATTAAGTTGTTTTGTTTGTTTTTATAAGTGGTCAAACAACTTAAAAATGTCAAAAAACAACTTAAAATAAAAAGTAAAAAAACCTGACTTTTCACTTAATTGCAAATCCCTGAATTGTATTAAATGCAATCCAAAATCTTTTCTTCCGATATTATCCCTTATTTATAACATATTTCCAATTTCGTCATAATTATATATGGTACAAAAATCTTTATTTTAATATATTGCTTATTTTAAATAACTTTAAAAATAAAAAAGAACCATAATTACTTCTCATATTGGTGTTTAATAAAAATACTTTATTACAATATTAGGGTGATGTATTTATATATTATTTTTAGAGTGTTTTGCATGAGTTTTCCTATTGCCCATTTTATTTTTTGAAAAAAAAAAACATTTATTTTCTTAATAAAAATAAAGTTTATTTGTAATTTAAGAAGAAGATCATGATCATATGTGTTTATAGATAATTATTATTTTTGGATTGTTTTTATTCCATATTACATGTATAATTGTTTAACGTGGGCATAAATGTAAAATTACTTAGTTTCAGACAATTTTACTCTTAAAAAACAAACATGTTGACAATATATTCAGATGTGAGGAAAAAAAAAAACATGTCATTTACGTTCAGATTTCAGTCCCTATTCAGTCTTCAGAAAAATTCAGAACTGTTCAGTTTTCAGACAAAAAAACAAACGACCCCTAACTCTATATCTCCATTTTTTTTCTTAGGCAATATCTAACTACGTTGATAAAGAAAAAACAATTACTAATAAACTTGTGTTGCACTAACGGTATATATGTTATTAAAATAAAATCTGAAAACAATTACCTTGTTTTTCGACAAATAAAAAAAAACAACAGAAATATGAAAACTTGTTGCATTAGATCTATTACTTCTATTTTTTTTTAAAAGACCTGTTGCTTTCATAGATATAACATGACAAACATTGAAGCTCAAGAGAATTAAATATGATTTACACAATATGATTTTCACCTTATTGCGAAATCTCCAAGTTAAATTGATAAAATACAATATGATTAGTTTTTTTTTCTTTTCTTATTGTATTGAACGATAATGTTTTTATTTGTAAGGTACATATGTATTGTTTTGATTTGTTTGTAGAAACGAAGTTTTCATATTTAGGTTTTTTTGGATCAACTTTTGGATTGATCAATTTTTTTCTTGCTGGAGATTGCTTGAGAATTGCTTTTGATTTACATAGAATTATAGAAAGAATGAAGAAAGAGAGTCGAAGTGACTACCCTGAACAAGATTATAGAGCACTCGAACTTGGGGAGAAAATTGAATACTACAATCGACTCTTGAAAGTCCATATTTTTAAAAGTCTAAAAAATCTTGAAATAAAATCTAGATAATCCTAATAGTCTATAAATAAAGTCAAAAGACTCTTTCAGAATCCTAAAAGTCTAGTCCATATAATCGTAATAATCCTAAAAGTATAGTCCTAACAGTCCTAACAATCCTAATAATCCTAATAGTCTTGCTAATCCATAAAATCCTTGCATCATAAAATTGTCTATTAAAATCTCAATCCAATACCCCCTTCTTAGGGTATGGGTGAAGGATGTATGTAGGGCAGTATGGGTGAATGTTGATTGGATCGGTTCGGTTTTCACTAAAATAGATAAAAAAACCGATAAATCTCGGTTTTTGAAAAAATCAACAGATCCAATCAAATTTACAAATATCAATCGATCAAAAACCAACCGAATTGGACCGGTTCAGTTCAGTTCAGTTTTTTCGGATTGGGCTCATTAGGCCAAAATTTTGGACATTAATTATTATACACTTTGTTCATTTTTTGAACCTACTGGGCTGAATTTATCTATATTACAACAAAAACACACTAAAATCTGCAAATCATATTTAAAATTTCTACCAATAGCTTCATACAATACAAAACAAAGTGAAATTACATTTTACAATCCAATACAATATACCTAATAAAATAACAAAATAACAACAATCTACAACATAATATCTAATAAGAGTTCATAAACCACATATTAACGATCCACAACATAATAAGAGTTCATAAACAATCCATAGAACAATATAATAAAATAGTCCATCAATTGAAATTTTTAAAATTCTTCATTGCTCTATAAAAGCAGTCCACAACAGTCCTTGTCACTTTCTTCAAATCCACTCCAAATTAATAAGAAACCTCCAAACCCACTCCAAATTAATAAGAAACCTGTGGGTTGTTATTGAATTAAATACAATCATCAAACAATAAGTAAATGACAATAAAAAAAAATTCATATTTTTTATAATTCTTATCTTACCATTTATTGTTCATTACACTTCCGCATCAAATCTTGGCATTGTCACCAATGCTTTTATCAACTTCTCAAGCTCTATATAAAAATAAAAGTGAAGTGAGTTAGTGATTTTCAAAATGTAGCATGCAAATACAATAAGATAGACAAGTATTCAAATTAATTAATAATTACTTACCGGTTTCGGTCTCTTCATTGAATTGCAAGTTTTCTAGTGATGAATCATCATTTTGAGCATGCATTATTGCATCTTCAAGTTGACTCGTACGATGCTTGGCTTGCAACCAATTTTGTGTACAAATCAAGCACTCCACCATTTTAGGATTCAATGAACTCCGGAACGAATCTAGAACTCGTCCTCCACAACTAAATGTGGACTCAGAAGCCACAGTGGAAATCGACATTGCAAATGACCGTACTATTGGCATATGCATTATCCACAGTGATTGTAAAAACCCTATCAATACCCCAATCAAGTAACACTTTCTCAATACACTTCCCAACGGTTTCCTCTTTATGATCAGAAATTTGAGTAAAACTCAAATTCCTCTTTTGCAAATGCCATTGCTCACCAATGAAATGGGCTGTCACAACCATGTAATTGATATTTTGGATTGAAGTCCAAGTATCAGTGGTAAGACAAACCCTCATCTTACTCTCTCTAAATTGTATTATCAAAGATGTCTTCATATCAATATACAATTGCAAAATATCCCTAACTATTGTTCTTCTGGAAGGGACATCAAACCTAGGCATACCTACACGACAGAACTTGGAAAAACCCCGTTTCTCTACAAATCTAAATGGTAACTCATCAACAATCAACATCTCTACTAATGCCTTCATAGTATCCTCCTTATTAAAAATACCCAAACCTATACTACTACTACAACACTCATTTGATGATGTTGTATATGAAGTAATAGGAGCTTGTTTTACAAGACATTTTTGTTTTGGGTCAGCTGTAGCTAATTTGACATGGTAATTTCTGCATTTCTCTAGGTGCTTATTCATATTGGTTATCCCATTAGTGTTGGAGTCACAAACATAATTTTTGGGACAATATTTGCATTGTGCTATCATTCTTCCATCTTCTTGATATTATGTAAAATGATTCCATGAATCAGAGATTTGTCTACCCTTCCCACCTAGAGGTTTAACATTCCCCTTCAAAGGGGCTCTTTCTAAAGAACCGCTTTGTACTGCCTCCTCACCTTAGAACTCGAGGAATCAACAACATTGGTCGGAAAAACATTATCATCATTCATTTTTCTGTCACGAAATAAAATATCACATAAGTTTATAACAAATTAACAGTACCCTATTATCACATATAAGTTTATAGCAATTAGCAAGTCTGTCCTTTTTTATCAGAATAAGTGAATAACAGTAAATAATGAACCTTATAAACTTATTTTGACTTATACATATATTGAATAACATCAAGTCTGTGACATATATGTTTTAATCTAAATTTTTTCCACATTTTATCTTTTCAAAGTCAGAAAACAAGATTATTTTTCACAAATTGAAGATTTTGAAACTTCATGATTTATCATGTTTTACAAACTTCTGCAATGAAAATTATACTTTCGAATTCCCAACTTTAGAAAAACTGATAGTGACTTACTATACCTATATAAAGTATTCAATTTCTCTAAATTTTAGTATCAGATATCATCAGACTTCATACTTAGCCAAAAACTTAATATTAGACCTTTTCTATTTAAAGTAAAAAAATTATTTGTTCAACTTTATTTTTTTTAAAGGTATTTTGTTTAAAATGTGTTCTTACTTTATTTTAAAATATAAAAATAAATCAAAACTTTTACATTCTACTTTTCTAGGACCTATATAATTTGTGAACATTTAAGATCCAATAAATTATAATCTAATGGTAAAAGAATCAAAAGACATTAAAAAAATATAATGAACTCTCTCTAATATTAACCAAATAACTATGCAAATAACCATATAATGAGACCTATATGCAGAATAACCAAATTACTAGTATTTGTGAACAATATTTCCATATTTGTATGTCTAGATTAAGCCTTGCTAGCTACACTAACCAACTACCTCTTTATATTCACGCAGTGACAACATTAGGACAACATCAGAGGACAAAGTTTGTCCAAACAATAAGTATCAATATTCAACATCAACAAGACAACAAACACAAACCCTAACTAAAAAAAGCAAAGGGATCGAAATTTACCCGGTGTGACTAAGAAGATTGACGCGTCAGAGGAAGAGTAGCTGCAGGATGTCACGAGCAGAGGACGAACGGTTACAAAACGTCTAATGAAACAAAAGAGTAGAGAAAAACTAAACAAATATGTGAAATCAACCAACCAACCAGCAGATTGTTCATTTTATGAAATAAATTCAACAAACAAAACAACAGAGAAACAGAGATCAATAGAATCAACAAACAAGAAATTTAAATAAACATATTTACAAAAATATAAATTTAAATCTATGAAGAAATTTAAAGGGTTTAAATCAAAGCTGAAACGAATGAAGAGGATTGATGGAGTAAATAAAAAAAGTGGAAAGATTTGAGAGATCATAGTAGATTTAGAGAAGAGATTTTGTTTAACCAACCTGAGCAAAAAGTCAAAACCGATGAAGCAAGACGGCGGATGAAGACGGCAGGCAACGTAGTTCACAGATTTAGGGTTATTGGGTTAGGGGTTAGATGAAGACGAGAGAGAGAGAGGCAAAGAGGCAGAGGCTTCATTAAAAAAAATTACGGATTTTTGTTTATATACACCGATTCTCGGTTCGAACCATAGAACCGGAAAATGAATAAGAAAATCAGGTTTTTTTAAAAAGCAAACCGAACAGATCCGGTAAAGAATAAAAACCCCAAAAAAACCAATTGGACCGGTTCAGTCCACTGGTCCGGTCCGGTTCGGTGGTTTTTTGCCCATCCCTAGATGTATGTGTGAAACCTATGATCCAAAACAAATTCGTGAAAGCGTGAAATCTAAAACGAATAACATTTACTTGGTAGGTCTGGATTGTTAAAGATGGTATCAAAGCGAGCTTTCTACCTATTGTGGATGTAAATTTGTAGATTTGTGACTGTGTTTGGACTCTCATGAAGACGCGATTTCCGAATGGGGAGATTGTCACATCCACATCGCGAGTGAGTGATGTTTAGTTAGCCAATGAAGCTTGGATTGAAAGATAAGAGCATCCTCAATAGACCGAAAAACAACATGTCTTTGACTATTAATAGGGAGGTTGGACCGGAATTTACTCCAATAGCCTCCCTATCTCACTCCTCAAATTTTTTTTCCGGCCAAAGCCTCCCCAAACGTAAGGAGAGAAGCCTTCCTCCCTATTTTTTTTTTCACTCCCCAAATAACATGAGTGGTCAAGATGAGTCCACATCCTTCATTTTTAATGGTCCATATTCAAGTATTCAACAAATCTTTCATTTATATTTAATCCAAATTCTTTTTTATTTTAACCCAAATTTTGTTTTATTTATTAAACCAAAATTCAACTTTTAACGGCTCTTCTCTTCTGAGTTAAACCAATTTTTTTAAGAACCCAAATTCAAGCAACAGCTCTTATTTTAAATTTATTTAAAAAATAATAATATTTTTTTAAATATTATTATTTAAATCTTTGGCAGTCTGTTGATCCTTTACGTTGAAAGCGACCTGCTTCGTCTAACTGAGACGAATTGCTCCCAATACTTTCCGGTTCAAGAGTTCAAAATCATCACCATCCATATTCTTTAGTTTCCGCTTCTTTGACCAATCTTCGTCAGTCATATCCTTCGGTCTCACTTTTATCGGCCAGTGTAGATCCTTCTGGTACAGATAATCCTCCATTTGCATCTTTCAGAAGCTGAAATTCGTCCCATTGAATTTTTCAATCTTGTGCGTATCCTTTTCTGATTCCATCTCTACGACGAAATCGTTGATCTTGAGAAACCCTAGATTTGTGTGAAATAATAATAATAATAATCTGTCCCAACCAAGGGCTCTGATACCAATTGTTGTTGAGAATAAATCGCACACACACAAATCTAATCACAAATAAATAATATGAAAGCAATAAGAATAAAAAAACGACACCAAATTTTTACGTGGTTCAGCAATTTACCTACGTCCACGGAGCGCACCACACTCAATCCACTATTTGTATAGTTGAATACAATCTCTTTGTCTCTCTTTCAGTCTCTCTACAATTGCTCTCTCTCTCTCTAGCAATTTTTCTCACATATTACGCACTTATTTTGAGTACACATAATGGTGGTATTTATATGGGAACACTAGGGTTGGCTAAATCCTAATTGGAGTCTATTTCCTTTTTCAATTTCTTCTCTGCGTAAGATTTCTTATTTCACGCGGATTTGTGTTTGACCGCTGTATGTGCCATAGTGCTCGCACAGTGCACCTCACAGCGTGTACCTACTGGACTTGAGCCGCTGTCCCACCGCTGTCATAATACACAGCGCAACACACAGCTCCTTTCATAAATTTGCAAACCGCTATGTCAAAAGCACAGCGCAATAAAAAAGCACATCAATTTTGCCTTTAAAAAATTGCCCCTGTCCCTTAGTCCAAATTGCAATTAATGCTTGTTTGCCTTTTTAGCCATTATTGTTGACTTGCATTTCTTCTCACAAAAAACCAAGTTTGACATTGCTTTTTTTTTTCATCTTCACAAAATACAAATTAACTTGATTTTCATCTTCTTCTTTGTTGATCAAATATTGAAGTCTTCACTAAATTCCAACAATCTCCCATATGAAGACTGAAACTTAATAGACGTTCTCCATCTTTTCTTGATGACTTAGTGGATGAATAACGGTGCGCTCATCCCCCACGTCTTCACTCTTGAAGACCCACTGAAGTTGCGCACAACTCCAGTTTCTCAGTAGTGACTGGCTTGGTTAACATGTCAGCTGGATTCTTAGTTCCTGCAATCTTCACTAACTTCAATACTCCTTCTTCGATTAATGACCGAATAAAGTGGTAGCGCATGTCTATATGCTTGGTCCTAGAATAGAACGCAGAATTCTCGGCCAATTGTATTGCACTCTGACTATCACTGTGCAACACATTCATCACCTGATCGAATCCCAATTCAGCTAACAATCCTTGTAACCATATAAGCTCCTT
This sequence comes from Dipteronia sinensis, assembly GCA_033220585.1. NCBI lineage: Eukaryota > Viridiplantae > Streptophyta > Magnoliopsida > Sapindales > Sapindaceae > Dipteronia > Dipteronia sinensis. The sequence goes on from CM065642.1 coordinate 17,094,597, forward strand.
GCTTGCTTCTGTCACAACCACATACTCGGCTTCAATTGTAGAGATTGTTACCATCTTCTGCAACTGGGACACCCAACTAATCGCGGTACTTGCCATTGTGAACACATATCCGGTGGTACTTCTTCTATGATCCACCTCTCCAGCAAAATCTGAATCCACATAACCTTCTAGCTTGAGTTCATCTCTTCTGAAGGTTAGACATTTCTCTGTCGTACCTCGCAGGTATCTTAGGATCCATTTTACGGCCTCCCAGTGAAGCTTGCCCGAATTTGACATGTATCAGCTTACAACTCCCACTGCTTGGGAAATATTTGGTATTGTGCAAGTCATGGCATACATTAGACTTCCAATGGCTGAAGCGTAAGGCACTCTAGCCATGAAGTCCTTCTCTTCTTCTGTCTTCGAACTCTGGTCCTTGGACAACCTGAAATGACTAGCTAAAGGTGTTCTCACCTATTTTGCATCACCCTTGCTGAATCTCTGTAATACCTTCCGAACGTACTCTGCTTGTGAAAGCTTCAATGTACCTTCATGTTCATCTCTACTAATCCTTATTCCAAGAATCTGCTTTGCTGCACCTAAATCCTTCATCTCGAACTCACTCGAGAGTTGCTTCTTCAAATTGTTAATCTTCTCTAAATCTGCACCAGCTACTAACATGTCATCAACATAAAGTAGCAAAATAATAAAACTTGACTTAACCTTTTTGAAGTAGCAGCAGTGGTCAGCATTGCATCTTAAATAGCCATTGCCTTGCATAAACCCATCAAACTTCTTGTACCACTGTTGGGGAGCTTGTTTTAAACCATACAAGCTCTTCGTCAATCTACATACCAACTCTTCCTTGCCATCTTCTATAAACCCCTACGGTTGCTTCATATATATCTCCTCCTCCAAATCACCATAAAGAAAGGCAGTCTTCACATCTAACTGCTCTAGATATAACCCTTTTGCTGCCACAATACTCAACACTAACCGGATCGTAGTTAGTTTAACAACAGGAGAGAAAATCTCAGAGTAGTCAATACCTTCAATTTGTTAGAAACCTATGACTACTAGTCGTGCCTTGTATCTCTTGGAACCATCATGTTCCTCTTTGATCCGAAACACCCACTTATTCTGTAGGGCTTTCTTTCCTTCAGGCAGCTTGGCTAACTCCCAAGTTTGGTTAGATACCAACGATTTCATTTCATCCTTCATTGCAAGCTCCCATTTGCTCGCATCTTCTCCCTGATATGTCTCATCATAGCACTCAGGTTCTCCTACATCTGTCAGCAGCATGTATTGCAAGTACTTCCTATTTGGTATAGGAGTTCGAGTTGAACTTCTTAATGTAATTTGAGCCTGTGTCACTAGAACATCTCTATGTGCGATAGGTTCTTGAACCTGGGGCTGCACACCTTGCTCTTCATCATTCTGTTTAATATGTTCCATGATCCCGCTATCTGGTATATCATCCAGCCCAAAATACTCTGGCTCTTCCTGCTCAGACACCAATGTGTTTTTGTCTTTGTACATGACCCTTTCGTTGAAGACGGCATCTCTACTTCTGATCATCTTACGATTTTGGTCATCCTACAGCTTGTAACCAAATTCATCTTCTCCATAGCCCACCAAAGTGCACTTCACTGACTTGATGTCTAACTTACTCCTAGCATGATCACCTACATGTACATAGGAAACACACCCAAACACTTTAAGATGAGAAAGTTTTACCTCTTTCCCAGTCCAGATCTCCTCTGGTATAACGAGGTCCAAGGGCTTTGAAGATCCTCTATTGATCAAATACGCTGCTGTATTGACTGCTTCTGCCCAGAACTGTTTTGGCAACCCTAAATGTAACCTTATGCTTCTGGCTCTCTCAGTCAATATCCTGTTCATCCGTTCTGCTATACCATTCTGCTGTGGGGTTCCAGGAACCGTCCTACTGAGCTTTATCCCGCTCTGGTAGTAAAACTTCTTGAACTCACTGTCTTCATATTCTCCACCATTGTCTGAATACAGCTTTTTGATCTTTAAACCTGTCTCGTTCTCAACCGTAGCTTTCCATCTCTTGAAAACATCAAACACTTCAGACTTGTCTGGAATGATCGTCGATGAAAGTGATGAAATACTGTTTATCCCCGGTTGACGAGACTGAAGCTGGACCCCAAACATCGGTGTGCACTAGTTCCAGCTTCTCCTTTGCCGGTACTCTTCCGGTCTTCTTGAAGCTCACTCGCTTCTGTTTTCCTAATATGCAGCTCTCACAGAAATCAACCTTAACATTCTTCAAATCTGGCAACCTTCCTTTCGAATGCAGACACTTCAGTCCCTGATTACTCATGTGCCCAAACCTCTGGTGCCATAAGTTCGAATCATCTTTACCTTCCGCCATAGCGATTGAACCAAAGCCATCTGTGGTTGTATAAAGTGACCCATTCTTATTTCCTCGGGCGATTGTCATAATACCCTTCGAAATCTTCCACTTGTCACCTGTGAAAGTTGTCATGTAGCCATCTGACGTCAGTTTCCCAATAGAGATCAAGTTCTTCCTCAAATTCCGGTATGTGCCTCACATTGTCGAGTTTCCAAACTAACCCTTTCAGCTGAATCTTCACATCTCCCTTTCCGGTAATATTGTATGCTTGATCTTCACCAAGATACACCTTACCCAAATTTTTGGAGACGTAATTCTCGAACAATTCTCTGTGAGGTGTGGCATGGAATAACGGTCCTGAATCCAGGACTCCGTCTTGCTTTCCAACGAACAGATGAGGCAGTCATCTGACTCCTCTGATACACAATTCGCGCTGCTCTTACTCTTATCCTTCTTCTCAAATCTACACTCATACGAGAAGTGGCCTTTCTTACCACAATTCCAGCACTATACATCTTTTTTGCTTCGTTGCTGATTTCCCGAATAGTTGACCTGATACCTGGATTTAGATTTTCCTCTTGACTTTGATCTTCCCCGTTGATTCGTGTTTCGATTTCTGTTTCTGCCTTCTCTACCTTCCACATTCAGTGCTGAAGATGTAGATGCCCCTAATCCCTCTTTACGCAACCTAATTTCTTCGATCATGATCATGTTCGCAACCTATTGGAAGTTCAACTTTTCTTTCTCGAACGAGTTGGCAATTGACTGACTTGTCATCTTCCAACTTTCTGGCAATTGGGTGAGCATAAATACTGCCATAAACTCCTCATCGAAACCCATAAACAAGGAACATAACCCATCCTTCACTTCGTTGAATTGATTCAAAAACTCTTTAAAGTTCTGACCTTCCGCTATCTTCAAAGTTGAGAGCTTCTTGACAAGATGGACTTTCCTTACCGCAGAAGGCTGTTCATATAGATTTGATAGAGTATCCATTAGATCTTTGGCAGTCTGTTGATCCTTTACGTTGAAAGCGACCTGCTTCATCAAGCTGAGACGAATTGTTCCCAATGCTTTCCGGTCCAGGAGTTCAAAATCATCATCATCCATATTCTTCGGTTTCTGCTTCTTTGACCAATCTTCGTCGGTCATATCAGAGCCAGTCCTGGGCCGGGGCTCCAGGGGCGCCGGCCCAGGGCCCAACATTTTGAGGGCCTTTGAATACATATGACCAGTTCATGTGATGATTTAAAAAAGGACCTATGGTGAGTTCAATTGTTCAAATGCATATGATAAAAGCTCATATCTTAACAAAGTCCACCAATGAAAAAAAAGTCGTTTTACACTATAAAACAAAAAAAACAACTAGTTTTATAATTCATATTTTATTATTTTTATGTAATCATTACTCTTCTTCTTTTTAATAGTTAATATATTTTTTTCTTACCTCTCATATCTCTCTCAGACTCTCTGTTTCTCTCGCTCTCTCGCTCTTAGACTCTCTCAGATAATCTCAATTTTTATGTATCATATTTTTATGTGCACTAAAATATGATACATTTTTTTATGCTGGTTCAAATGATTTGTTTTTTGAATTGAGAGTGTTACAAGTTGTTTTACAAAAAGAAAAAAAAAATTGCCATTGAAATCTAGAGTTTGTAAAAGTTTCTCATTGTTATCCGAACGTATCAATTGCTTATAGAATATTGTTGACTAAACCTTTAACTGTGGCATCCGCAGAAAGAAGTTTTTCTAAATTAAAAATGTTGAAATCTTATTTGTAGTCAACTATGTCACAAGAAAGGTTAAATGAGTTGGCAATCTTGTGTATTGAGAATGAAATGTTGGAAAAGATTGAATTTGAAAATGTTATTAATGAATTTGCTTATCAAAATGCTAGAAGAAGACATTTACAGTGATATTTTGATATTCTTTACCTTGTTTTGATTTTGTTTTATCTTTTTAATGAAATTATCATTTTTCGGGTTAAATATATAAAATCAGGTTATATATAGTGTATATATATATATATATTGAAAAAACTATGAATATACACATGGGGCCCATTTTTTACATGTTCGCCCCGGGGCCCAAAAATGTCAGGACCGGCTCTGGGTCATATCCTTCGGTCTCTCTTTTATCGGCCAGTGCAGATCCTTCTGGTATAGATAATCCTCCATCTGCATCTTCCAGAAGCTGAGATTCGTCCCATTGAATTTCTCAATCTTTTGCGTATCCTTTTCTGATTCCATCTCTACGTCGAAATCGTTAACCTCGAGAAAACCTAGATTTGTGTGAAATAAATAATAATAATAATAATCTGTCCCAACCAGTTTTATAGTAAGCGCTAGGCGCTAGTCGGGCGGAGACCCAGCGCCTAGCGCCTAGGCCGATTAGTCGGCCATTAATCGGGGATTAATCGGAAAACTCAAATACAAACAAATTCCAATTATCCTAGATGGAAAAAAAAATAAAAAATCCAATAACAAATAAATTCTAAAACCTAAACAATATTAAACTAACTAGTTAATGAGTTAAAACACTTAAACACATAGGCCCAACAACATACAAGCCCAACAACAACATATCAGGCCCAAAGAAACCCAACATATCAGGTCCAAATCTTAACCACAAAACACCAATAATCTTCTTGATTTCATGATTTCTTGATTTCAGGCCCAAAGAAACCCACAAAACCTAACATATCACTGATATCAGTTCACTTCTTTGATTTCTTGTCCCCAAATCATCTTCTTGTCCTAACAGATACAAACCCTAGATGGATGGAGACCAGATGATTAACGGCGACCTAACGGCGGATGGCGGCGACCTAACGGCGGATGGCGGCGACTTGACGATGGCGGACGACAGCTTTGGACGACGTTAGCGACATATCTGGTTGTTTTGCTAGCGATGGCGATGTCAATCTCGACGAGCTGGTGATGGTGGCGACGAAAGACGGCAGCTTTCGGCGATCTCGGTGACCGAATGGTGGCGGACGACATGAAGTTTCTTTGGGCGCATGTCTGTTTTCAATTTTGATGCTCTGTTTTCAATTTTAATGCTCTGTTTTGGTTGAGCTCTGGTTTGCTCTTTCTTTTTTTTTCTTCTTCTGATTGCTTGAATTTTGGATTCCGTGGTTGTTTCTGGATGGTGTTGTTGTGTTCTCTCCCTTGGTGTTCTTTGGTTTTCCAGTTTGGCCGCCTGTGGCCGTCGCCTGGGATTGTAGGGTTCATTTTTTTTTTTAAAAGGGCGCCTAGCCGATTTTCCGATTAACCGGCGATTTTGACGATTAGTCGGAGACCGCGGAATGTGGCCGATTTTGGCCTTTTCACCTCGGTGATCCACCGCCTAGATGAATTTGAGCGATTAATCGGCCGCCTAGGCCGATTTCTAGAACACTGGTCCCAACCAAGGGCTCTGATACCAATTGTTGTTGAGAATAAATTGCACACACACAAATCTAATCACAAATAAATAATATGAAAGCAATAAGAATAAAAAAAACGACACCAAAGATTTTACGTGGTTCAGCAATTCGCCTACGTCCACGGAGCGCACTGCACTCAATCCACTATTTTTATAGTTGAATATAATATCTCTGTCTCTCTTTCAGTCTCTCTACAATTGCTCTCTCTCTCTCTCTAGCAATTTTTCTCACACATTACGCACTTATTTTGAGTACACATAATGGTGGTATTTATATGGGAACACTAGAGTTGGCTAAATCCTAATTGGAGTCTATTTCCTTTTTCAATTTCTTCTCTACGCAAGATTTCTTATTTCACACAGATTTGTGTTTGACCGTTGTATGTGCCATAGCGCTCGCACATCGCACATCACAGCATATACCTATTGGACTTGAGCCGCTGACCCACCGCTATCATAATACACAGCGCATTTCATAAATTTGCAAACCGCTGTGTCAAAAGCACATCGCAATAAAAAAGCACACCAATTTGTGAAAATTGTAATTAATGCTTGTTTGCCTTTTTAGCCATTATTGTTGACTTGCATTTCTTCTCACAAAAAACCAAGTTTGACTTTGCTTTTGTTTTTGATCTTCACAAAAAAAACAAATTAACTTGATTTTCATCTTCTTCTTTGTTGATCAAATATTGAAGCCTTCACCAAATTTCAACATGATGCTTGCTTCGATCTTTTCCTTTATCTCCGATCCTAACTCATACAAAGGGAGAAAGAGAACCTTATCTTCAGTCTTTTCTGTTACCCATCCTAATCCTATGTTGAAAATAATTACCTGTTGGCACACCCTCTCGTCCCCAAAAAGCTTATCTTTGCTGACTCATAGCAAGCATAGGTAGACAACTATATATTCGATTAGATTAAGCGAGTATTTAGGATTTGTGGGTAAAATTTGCCATCACCTCCGAACCCTTGCCCCCAAACCCCACTTAGGGGCAAAATTTGCCCCTAAATGGAGGGTGGGCCCCTCATGAGGGAAATAACAATCTCTACTTAATACAATAAGTCAATAACATAATCCACATTAAACTTGTTAAGAAACAATATAATGAAGTCAAGATAAGGTTGATCCAGTAATTTACCCCTCACATTTACACTATGAGGTTGTCCTGAATTATTGTAATATTTTAAAAAATAAAAAAAAACACTATTAATGACAAAAGTGTTGTGAATATAATGGCTTTTACCACTTGTGTACAATACACAAAATATCACACACAAATATCTCCCACAAATCAATTGCCTTCAGCTCACCGCCTCCTCACTTGTCTTTCTTTGCCTCTATATATATGTGTGCACTGTATGAAAAATGCCAATGATATCAATATATCAGTTTCTCTCACTCTTATGTATCTCGTCTCTCTCTCTCTTCTCTCACTCACTTCTGTTCTTCATCTGCTATTCACCTTTTCTTCACTTAATTTACAACACGTTATCAGCACGAATATTGATTAGGATTTCCAGAGAGTTTTCGAGTGTTTGTTTTAGTGTTGATTTGATTTTGATTTTGATTTTTCGAAATACCCAGAAAATTCAAAGTGCTCCGATCGCTTTTTGGAGGATACTGTTGTATTCGTCTCGAAAAGACGATTCCGACGCCGCTGACCGCGTCTCGAACGGAGGTCTAACGAAGTCTCTAGGTCCGGTCAAAGTCCGGTCAACACCCATTTTTTTCCAGTTTTTCCAGCAGCTTTCCAAGGTTGAAGACGACACTGTAGCGCCACGTCAGCGCCACGTCACTGCCACGCCAGCACCACGTCAGCGCATATGTCATGCCACGTCAGTATGCGTCAGTGCCACGTCATCATCCGGCTGCCACGTCACTGCCACGTCAGTGACACGTCAGCGCATATGTCATGCCACGTCAGCGACACGTCAGCGCCACGTCGGCGACTGTGCATGCTAGGTCATCGCCACGTCAGCAGCCGCGCCTGCCACGTCAGCTCCACGTCAGCAGTCGCGCCACGTCAGCACCACATCAGCAGAAATGTTTTTCGTCCGTTTCGGTGCATTTTTCGACCGTTTTCAGCCGATTCGGACTTGTTTCCAGCTATTTCGACCGTTCCGGATGCAACCGTGCCATCCGTTTCAGCTAATTCCGCTTGTAAGTATTATTGTGACTTATTTAAGCTTTATTAACTCTTTTTTCGGGCATGATGGAATATCCAGAACATGAAGATCTGGATCCAGTATTATATACATGGTTGATGCAATATTCAAAGAAATATTCAGAGAAACATACACATCCAGTCGGATGTTGTAAGCATCATAAAAATAATCTAAGACCCTAATGTATAATGAAATATGAATAATATTTTATCCATTTCATACACATCCAGAAGGATGCTCTGAATATCAAAAAAAAAAGGGGGGGTTAAAAATCCTAACGTACAAGATGGCTATGCCGTCAATGGGACATATATATATATATATATATACTGACTATAACTCTAACTATGACTCTGACTCTGACATTTATTTTTTATGCAATATATGAGACTGGCTTATGCTGTGTCTCGAGACTGGCTTATGCAGTGTCTCAGGACTGGCTTATGCTGTGTCTCCGAATAAACTGTTTAAATTTTCAGCATTTATTTTTATACAATATATGAGGCTGGCTTATACCGTGTCTCGGGACTGGCTTATACAGTGTCTCGGGACTGGCTTATACAGTGTCTCAGGACTGGCTTATGCAGTGTCTCAGGACTGGCTTATGCTGTGTCTCCAAATAAATTGTTAAAATATTCATATTATTTATACGCAATATATAAGATCGGCTAGACCGACTAACCAGAACTTAAAGTTCTTGGAATTATAATATTTAAGTTGGTACGGTTTTGAAAACCGATGAGAACATGGAGATCTGGATCCAGTGTTATTATATGCCATACGGCACGGTTTTGAAAACCGATGAAAACATGGAGTTCTGGATCCAGTGTTGTATAAATGAATGTCATACTTCATTATTTGGAACTTGGGGTTTCAAACACGTTCATAATATGAAGTTATATGAAGTTATCTCTCATATATATCAAGTGATATATTTACATATCATTTATTTGAAAAAATGATCTACACATCCAGTAGGATGTTGTGAATATTATAAAAGAGATTTAAGATCCTAACGAATAAAGAAAATGGAATTAATATTTTATCCATTTCATACACATCCGGTAGGATGTTGTGAGTATCATAAAGAAGAGATTTAAGATCCTAACGAATAATGAAATTGGAAATAATATTTTATCCATTTCATATACATCCAGTAGGATGCTGTGATTATCTTAAAATGATATTTTATCTATTTTATACTTGCTCCTGAAGGAGCAATATCAAGAGAATAAGTTAAGATATATTTATTTTTATGAGATATTAAAACATACGCCATGAGTCGATGTTTGTAAATAATAAGAGAAAAATGTTTACAGAATAACACTATTAAAAGAAAAATATGGCGAGATTATTATCATTTCAGATAAGATATAAAATGACATTATACATAATGTCCATAAAATTCCCAGAAGGGAAATATATGTCTTGCCTAGAGTGCAACGACTCGTAAAATTCTGCGGAGTCAGAATATTTTATGAATTGGACTTTGATATGAGTAAAATGTTAATATTATATCAGGTCCAATGGATTTGATAAAAAGCTCTGAAAGAGCCATGATAGAAAAGCTCTGGAAGAGCCATGATATTGTTATCAAACAATACTAAATAATGTATCAGTGATACTTGATATTATTCAAGCATAACATAAAAGAATATGCTAAGTTCAACAATATATAAAGTTAATACCAGATCAGATTCAACAGATCTGATCAAAGGCTCTAAAAGAGCCACAATATTATTACCAGATGGTATTAAATTGTGTATCGATGATACTTTATATCATTCAAGCAGAATATAAGGGAATCTGCTTAGTTTCAAAGATATATGGAGGAATGAATATCATATTAAAACTATGAGTAATGAGAATGTTTAATATATATACATTACTCCTTATGATTCAGGCTAGAAACTTATTATAGAAAAGCTGCGTGCTTTATCATCTCGATTATAAAACACTATTATAAAGAGTGTAGATGTTTATGCAGTTATGAATCATGAATTAAAGGTTCCCAGATCCGAAATTGTTTGTGTTTTGGCATGACCGTATTGGTCACCCAGGATCTACAATGATGAGTATAATCATTGGAAACACTCATGGATATCTATTAAAGAACCAGAAGATTCTTTATCCAGTGAGTACTTATGTACTGCATGTTCACAGGGGAAACTAGCAGTAAAACCATATTATTCTAAAAGTTGGTTTTGAATTCTCATCATTCTTACAAAGAATTCAATGAGATATATGTGGATATATTCATCCACTAAATGATCCATTTCATTATTATATGGTTCTAATTGATGCATCTACGAGATGATCATATGTTTGTTTATTATCAAACATCTCCATATTGTTTACACTTGTTAGCAGTTTTCCAGATATAATCATAATCCAAATGAATCAAGGGAATCACTTATCAAATATTTCCAGATTATTATATTGATTAATTTCCAAATGGAAAATTTCTCAAGAAGAGAAAAGTAAATGTAAAGTTACTTATATACAAAATAGAGATACCAGTTCGGTTCTCTATATATATATGTGTGTCTCATTTCAATCTTCGTATCTCTCAAATACGAAAGATAATTGATCATCGGATGATTATTAATCTGTTACCTGGTATATTAAAGGTAACAAGATTTTATCAGTTGTCATCTCATAAACCCCGGCCGGGTGATTGTTCTTGAAGAACGATCAGAGAAAAATGCAACAAATAAATAATCCGATGCATATCATAAGTTTATAAACCTTTGAAAGGTATTGTTATTGGGATCCCAAGAGTAAACAAAACTCGAATTATAAATAAATCCACTTTCTCTAAATCAACTCTATAAGATTCTGACATATCTAAAGAGATACAAGAATATAGAAATTGAGAGGAATTCTATAAATCATACGGAGTCTATGATATAACTAAATCCATTGAAATGGAAGAAATCTCATTAGAGATACAAGAATATAGAAATTGAGAGGAATTCTATAAATCATACGGAGTCTATGATATAACTAAATCCATTGAAATGGAAGAAATCTCATTAGAGATACAAGAATATAGAAATTGAGAGAAATTCTATAGATCATACGGAGTTTATGAAATAACTAAATCCATTGAAATGGAAGAAATCTCATTAGAGATACAAGAATATAGAAATTGAGAGAAATTCTATAGATCATACGGAGTTTATGAAATGACTAAATTCATTGAAATGGACGAAATCTCAATAGAGATACAAACGTATAGAAATTGAGAAAATTTCTATAAAGTCATATGAGAGAAATGTGGAATCATAAGGAAACAATCATTGATGATGTATTTTTATACACAGTAGCGCTACTGAAATTATAAAATGATAATTATGATATTCATAATATCAATGATTGTAGATAAAAGGCATGATTGGCCTAGATGGAAGAAGCAATTCAAGAAGAATTGACTTCATAAACCAGACATAAAGTATTTGGACCAATAGTACTCCAGACACCTGAAGATGTCAAACTAGTTGGATACTAATGGGTCTCTATACTGAAACGAAATAAGAAAATGAGATTGTGAGATATGAGGCACGACTCGTAGTGTGAGGTTTCTTACAGAAACTTGGTATTCACAATTGATGAATACGATTACCTTGTTGATAAATTTGGCTGCCTTTAAAAGGCTTGAAATATGTCTCGTAGACGTAGTAATCACTTATCTATATGATTCACTCAATGCAGATATTTATAAATCCTGAAGGATTCTAAAATGCTAGAAGCATATAAATCGAGATCTCGTAATATGTATTTGATGAACATACAAAAATCCTTATATAGATTAAAAATAATATGAACGGATGTGGTACAACCGTCTCAGTTAATATCTGATAAAGATAAGGATATAATAATCATATTATATACTCATGTGTCTTCATAAAGAAATGAGAAAGAATATATTGTCTCGACCTGAAGATCGAGCATAGATTAAATGGAATGCTTGTCCATTAAACAGAATGTGTTGAAAAGATTCCATATGGATATTACTTCACAAAAGCACGTATTTGCTCATACTCCCACCAATCATTTAAGATGTTATTGTATTTGATGAAATAAACATCAATATACATCAGTTCTAGTAATCCAGAAGGTTGCTTTAAAAGAACTTTTATTAGGGGGAGCGTCCCATCAGGGGGAGCGTCCCACCAGGGGGAGCATATCAGATAAAGTATATTAATTATTTGGGGCATATGTGCATTGTACTCTTTTTCTTTTTAATCAGGTTTTTCATCCCATTGGGTTTTCCTGATAAAAGTTTTTAATGAGGCAATTCTCTAAGCACACCCAAAAATCATTTGATCCACAAATATCACCATAAATATTACTTTATCCTGTTAATCATCGTATATATGTTGTCTTGATCAAGAAGATTATTGTAAATATTACTTTGATCTAGCTAATCATCGTATATATTTTACATAGATCCAAAAGATCATCATAAATATTACTTTGATCCGACAGATCAATGAATATCTTTGCTTAGGTTTTTTATCCCACTGGGTTTTCCCTAGCAAAGTATAAATGTGGGAAATGTTTTGAAGAAAACAATAAATTTGGACATATGTACACTATACTCTTTTTCCATTCGATCAGGTTTTATCCCACTGGGTTTTCCTGACAAGGTTTTTAACGAGATAGTTTTGAGAACGTCCAGTACCACAAGATCCAGAGAGATCATTGTATACATTTTTTAAGATTTTGTCCCATTGGGTTTTTCTTAGAATATTAATACAAGTGGTATAAATCCAAGGGGGAGTGTTGTGAATATAATGGCTTTTACCACTTGTGTACAATACACAAAATATCACACACAAATATCTCCCACAAATCAATTGCCTTCAGCTCACCGCCTCCTCACTTGTCTTTCTTTGCCTCTATATATATGTGTGCACTGTATGAAAAATGCCAATGATATCAATATATCAGTTTCTCTCACTCTTATGTATCTCGTCTCTCTCTCTCTTCTCTCACTCACTTCTGTTCTTCATCTGCTCTTCACCTTTTCTTCGCTTAATTTACAACAAATTTTTCTTTATCAACCACCAAGCATATATTTTCATTGATAGTTTTTGAATTTGTTCTTTCTAAATAAATAATAAACAAATAAAAGCTATATAGACAATTTAAAGCTTGTTAACCGATACAACTAAATAAAAAATCAAAAACTAAAACACGTGAACATGGATTAAATAGCTTGTGATGTGATTAAATATATTATTAAAGCTCATTAACCATTTAAAAAATAAAAAAATTAAAGCATGTTATATATATAAATCAAAGCACTTGATATGTTTTTTTTTATAGGTTTTGTTTAACAGTTGTGGCCTGGCTTTGCAAACAATAAAAGTTTAAATAGTGTGAAAGAAAAAAGACACGTCAAAAGTGGAGAGAAGCCAATGATAATTTAAAAATAAAAGAAAAGAGTTGGCTTTAGTTATAAAACTAGTGAAAACTAGTGAAATGATCGGCGCTTTGCTGCTAGAATATTATTCAGTTTTATTAAATTTTATTTATCTAAATTATGATACAGAAAAAATTAAAATGATTGAATATTAATATGTGAAAATAGGAATCTATTTAATTTTACTATTCAATGACATTTTTATAGATAAATAGAAATTCATTCAATTTCACTGTTCATATAAACAATTTAATAACTAAACAGAAATCTATTCAATTTACTGTTTAATGACATTTTTATAGATAAATATAAATCTATTTAATTTTACTGTTCAATGACATTTTTATAGATAAGTAGAAATCCATTCAATTTCACTATTTATATGAACAATTCAATTTATAATATTCAATGATATTTTTGTAAATAAACCGAAATCTATTCAATTTCACTGTTCATATGAACAGTAAAATTGAAAGTTGTGTTTTAGTTTAATGAACAGTTTAATAGCTAAACAGAAATCTATTCAATTTACTGTTTAATAGCATTTTTGTAGATAAATAAAAATATATTTAATTTTACTTTTCAATGGCATTTTTATAGATAAGTAGATCAATTCATAATAGACATGAAACCAGTTCGGTTCGAACCGACGAACCGAACCGGAGCCGTGGAGGAAAACAGGAACCTGAACCGATTTTTCCTGTTCTGGTTTCAGAACCGAACCGGAACCGGTACCGGGGCCGTTCTGATTACGGTACTCTTTTTGGAGGAACCGTCTGGTTCGAACTTAAATTGTTTTTTTAAAAAAAAATTGATTGAATTAATAAAATAATTTATTTACTTTATTTTATTTTGTGGGTGACCCAATAAATTGCATTTACAAATTACAATTTTACATATCTAATTTTTTTTATGAAATAAGGTTAAATAAAAATTAAAAATTAAAAAACAAAAGGAACAAGAACCGCCGGAACCGGTGGAACCTGAACCGGATCCGGAATCGAAACTGGATCCGGAATCGGCGTCTTGCCCAATTTATAATATTCAATGGTATTTTTGTAAATATTAATATTAATTATTTAATTATTTAGTATATATATTAATTAATAATAATATTAATATTAATATTATAATAATAAAAATAATAATATATATTCAATGGCATTTTTGTAAATAAACTGTAATGACAGTTTTGTAAATAAATCAAAATTCAATTTAGTCTTGTTTTAGATAAATAGAAATCTATTTAGTTTTACTGTTTAATGGTGTTTTTATAGATAAATAGAAATCTATTCAATTTCACTGTTCATGTGAACATTTCAATTTATAATAGACATGACGCCGGTTTTATTCGAACCGACGAACCGAACCAGAGCCGTCGGAGGAAAACAGGAACCGGAATCGGAACCGAAACTGATTTTTCCTGCTCAGGTTTCGGAACCGGACCGGAACCGGTACCAGGGCCGTTCCGGTTCTCTTTTTGGAGGAACCGCCCGGTTAGAACCGGACCAGAACCGGCGGTTCGATTCCGGTTCCAACTTAATTTTTTTTTAAAAAAAAATTGATTGAACCAATAAAATAATTTATTTACTTTATTTTATTTTGTGGGTGACCCAATAAAAAAAATTGATTGAACCAATAAAATAATTTATTTACTTTATTTTATTTTGTGGGTGACCCAATAAGATGCATTTACAAATTACAATTTTACATATCTAAATTTTTTATGAAATAAGATTAAACAAAAACTAAAAATTAAAAAAAAAAAGAGGAACAGGAACCGGTGGAACCGGAACCGGATCCGGAACCGGCGTCTTGCCTAATTTATAATATTCAATGGTATTTTTGTAAATATTATATTAATTATTTAATTATTTATTATATATATATAATATTAATATTAATATAATAATAATAGTAATAATAAAAATAATAATAATAATAATAATAATATATTCAGTGACATTTTTGTAAATAAACCGCAATGACATTTTTATAAATAAGTCAAAATTCAATTCAATTTCACTGTTTGAAATTGAAAGTCTTGTTTTAGATAAATAGAAATCTATTTAATTTTACTGTTTAATGACATTTTTATCGATAAGTAGAAATCCATTCAATTTCATTGTTCATGTGAACAATTCAATTTATAATAGACATGACGCCGGTTCGGTTCAAACCGCCGAACCGAACCGGAACCGCAGGAGGAAAACCGGAACCGATTTTTCTGTTTCGGTTTCAGAACATGACCGGAACTGGTACCGGGGCGGTTCCGGTTCTCTTTTTGGAGGAACCGCCTGGTTTGAATGTTTGGTTCCGGTTTGAATCGGGCGGTTCCAACTTTAATTTTTTTTTTTAAAAAAAATTTGATTGAACCAATAAAATACATTTATTTACTTTATTTTATATTTGTGGATGACCCAATAAGATACATTTACAAATTACAATTTTATATATCTAATTTTTTTATGAAATAAGATTAATATGAAATAAGATTAAATAAAAATTTAAAATTTAAAAAAAAGAGGGACAGGAACCGCCGGAACCGGAACTGGCGTCATGCCTAATTTAGAATATTCAATCGTATTTTTGTAAATATTAATATTAATTATTTAATTATTTAGTATATATATTAATTAATAATAATATCAATATTAATATAATAATAATAATATTATTATTATTATATATTCGATGACATTTTTGTAAATAAACTGTAATGACATTTTTATAAATAAATCAAAATTAATTTAACGACATTTTTATAAATAAATTATAATGACATTTTTATAAATAAATCAAAAGTAACACCAATTTCACTGTATAAAATCAAAAGTCATGTTTTAGTATATATAATAATTGAAAGGGCAAATTGCACTGAATCCCTTGAGGTTTGGATAAATTACACTTAGATGGAAAACATTATTTATTATACACTAACACCACTATGACTTAAATTTTACTTTTAAAATATCTAAAATGCCCCTAGTTATATTATTTTATATTTTTTTTACCTTTTAACCAAAAACTTTAATAAAATAAAAATAAATAAATAAAAGATAAGATTTATTAAATAAATAAATAGTTTTAAAAAATTAAATAAATAAATAGTTTTAAAAAATTAAATAAATAAATAGTTTTAAAAAATTAAATAAATAAAAAAATAAATAGTTTAAAAAAAATAAAAAAAATAAATATTCTAAAAAAATAGTTAAAAAAATAAAAATAAATAAGTTTGGATATTTAGAGCTTTTCTTATCCCTATTAATGGATATCCTTAAAAAAATTAATGTTTTTAATTTTTTAATTTTTTAATTTATTTTTTGAAACTATATATTTATTTAATTTTTTAAACTATTTTTTTATTTAATTAATCATATTTTTTATTTACATTTTTTTATTTTTATTAAATTTATGAAGTTTTTGGTTAAAAGATAAAAAAAAATAAAGTATAAAATAATATAAGGGGTATTTTAGGTATTTTTAAAGTCAAATTTAAGTTTTGAGGGTGTTAGTGTATAATAAAGAAACGTTTCCAGATAAGTGTAATCTTCCAAAACTTTAAGGGGTTCAGTGTAATTTACCCTAATTGAAATGTAGGTTGACAGGTAATTAGCTGTAAAATATATGTCAAAAGCGCAAAACAAAACATTATAAAAAAGCTGAAAACAGTCAAGAGGACAGGTGTTAAACTCCTCATGGAGTTACTGTGCCTTGGCGATAGTTCTCGGCACTCTCCCCTTGTCAAGACTCTTCTTGTGTAATAATACTATAATAGTCAAGTCAAATATTCTAACTGGGTAGAAGATTCAAAGACAAATTGAAGTATAAAACAGAACGATCATTTATAAATTAAATCAATCATCCCTGCTTGTTTTGGAGTATCTCCGTCTTGTATTATCAGTTCAGCAATGGTTAACAAAAGCACAAGTATCTACAAAATCTTCTGGTTCATTTCCTGCTGCCTTTGGGCCTCTCCTGTTGCAGCAGTAGATGTACTCAACCAAGGTGATGTGCTTAATTCTTCTGCTTCTCTTGTTTCCAGGAATAAGCTCTTCACTTTAAGGTTCTTTAATCTTAGTAGCAACTACAGCTACTTGGGAATATTTTACACAAGTGATACAAATCCAGGCAAGCCTTTCTGGATAGCCAATCGAGACAAGCCTATCACTGACAATTCAGGAGCTCTTGTTATTAATGAAACTGGCAAACTAATGATAACATTCAATGGTGGCAAGGCTCTTTTGGAATTATTTTCCGGTCAACTCAATAACAAAGTAAGTGCTATTTTGCAAGATGATGGAAACTTTGTATTGAAGTCTGGAGAGCAGATTCTGTGGCAAAGCTTTGATTTTCCTACAGATTCTTTCTTGCCTGGAATGAAACTTGGGATCAACTACACGAATCAATCATGCAGGAGTCGTGGTGAAAGCTTCCAGCAAGAAAAAGGGTATTACCCCGATTCAGTTAATAGTTTACATTATGACTATGGAAATGTAAGCTTAAGTGATTGCAAGGACATCTGCTGGAAAAACTGTACATGTGTTGGAACTGATGTTACTAGTTTGAATCCTAACGGTACTGGATGCAAATTTTGGTATGGACCTCTCAATCAAGAACATTTTAATGGATCGTGGTACTACATTATTCGTCCTGCCCCTCCTGCCCCTCCTGGTATGTCACTCCTCTACATTATTAATACATTTTAATGAATTCGGTATTGATTTCTTATTGTTGAGCTTAAAAACTTAACATTAATGGATAATTGTTATGCATCATCTTAATATGAGTCATTGAAAAGCTTTAGAAATTAAACATTGAACGTTATTTCCTAGAGTTTGTATTTTTACAATAGTTTGAGATGCACAATCTACCACATGATCATTCCAGGCCCTCCAGGTTTGTTTCTCTTCCTTGGTTTATTAATGTCAAATGAGTATTATTATCAATTTAATTGTTATTGTTATTGTTTTAGGATCGTGGTTGTAGCTGGGACATAATTAAGTTATGTAACAATCAAAAAACAGAGCATATATGGGCTGCCTCCCTCTTGTTTTTCATAAAAATAAATTAATTTATTGTTATGTGAATAGACACCAATTCCTATCACAAAACCCTACTTTAGACATTAAAATGGACCTTGTCAAAGTATTAGATTGTTCCTTGTTGGTTATAATAATTGGTTTAGAGCCATTACAAATGCTTTTATTGCCAACAAAGGGAGACCAGAAAAACAATATTATTCTTTAAGCATTATTTCTAGAATAATGCTTATTGTTTCAATGTGCAACCAGTGAATTCTTATTGTTTTACTCGTACATTATGTAGTTGAGTGGTGGAAATGGGCTGTGATAGCTGTAGCAGCTACAATTGTGATCGCAATAATCTTGGTTATTCTTTTCCTTTTTTTCATGAGATGGAGAAGAGCTCGCTTTGAAGGTACTACCACAAAATCTATGAATCTCTTGTGAGCAAGTATTTAAATTTTTATGGAATGCTAAGCAGCTAAAGTTTTTCATGTCAATCCAAACAGAGAAGTTTCTACTTGAATTAATGAAAGAAGCAAAGGAGCTTGAAATTGAAGGCAGGAAATGCTTCAGGTTAAAAGTGTATAGTGTTTCATCCATTATGGATGCTACAAATTGCTTCTCGCATGAGAATAAACTTGGAGAGGGTGGTTATGGACCTGTTTACAAGGGATTGCTTGATGGGCAAGAGATAGCGATAAAAACGGTTATCAAGAAGTTCGAGACAAGGGCTTGTCGAGTTCAAGAATGAGCTCATAATAGTAGCTAAATTACAACACACAAATCTAGTGCAGCTCCTAGGTTTTTGCATTCAAGGGGAAGAGAAAATGCTAGTATACGAGTACATGCCCTATAAAAGCTTGGATTCATATATTTTTGGTTAGCACATTTTCTTCTACTCTGGTTTAATCATATCGAAGATGCCTCAATTCATATATGTTGATCATTACACTATTGTTTCTTCAAATTGTTCATATTTTCCCTCCATTTGTAGATCAATCTAAAAGGAAGTTGCTCAATTGGAACAAGTATTTTAACATCATTGAAGAAATAGCTCAAGGGATACTTTACCTCCATAAGTATTCGAGATTTCGGATAATTCACAGAGACTTGAAAGCTGGCAATATATTGCTAGACAAAAACATGAATCCTAAGATATCTGATTTTGGTTTGGCAAGAATTTTTACTACCGCTCAATCTGAAGCAAACACGAATAGAATTGTTGGCACACGGTAAGTAAACCACTTCTAGTTGATGCAAACTTTACTGCTTATGCGAACCTTTTCATTTAGTTATGCACGACTGATTATTGTACCTTATGAATGATATCCAGTGGTTATATGCCGCCTGAGTATGCTGTAATGGGAATCTTTTCTACAAAATCTGATGTCTTCAGCTATGGAGTTTTAGTGTTGGAAATAGTGAGTGGTAGAAGGAGCAACAGCAATTTTAATTTTGATCGACCGCTCAACCTCATTGGATATGTAAGTTTTGTGATGCAGAGTCATTTAAATTCCATATTACAACAAGTAAATGTATGTATTGAAAGTATAAATGAATGGCATTTTGTCCCAGGCATGGATGTTGTGGAAAGAAGATGCTGCATTAGAACTAATGCATCCCACATTACGTGACTCATGTTCTGAAGACAGAGTTCTGAGATGCATTAATGTGGCTTTGCTTTGTGTGGAAGACAACCCACTTGACAGGCCTTCCATGTCAGATGTTATATTCATGTTAACAAGTGAAAGTATAGAATTGTCAATGCCAAAACAACCTGCATTTTGCATTGAAAGAAGGGTTGCTGAGGTCAATTCATCAACAGCAAGCATGGCTGAGAATCGCACTATAAATAACTTAACCGTGTCTGTAATGACCGGAAGATGATGATATTATAATGATAGGTATCGTCAGGTTCAAGTAGATTTTGGTCCAATTGGTGTAAGATTTCAACTTTAAAAAAAAAAAAATTAAGTTATCGTTTCATATAAATAGTAATTAATTCGCTTTCGAGCTATAGTTTTAAATTGTGAAACATTGCATATGCTAATTAAAGTAGGAATTGATACAGAAGAGAAATTTAAGAGAAAATTGTATTTGTTATATATACAGTGCAACTGGGGTTCTAGACTTCTAGTCCCACCTTTGCCTTAGTAATACATTTTTAATTAATAATTTTTTTTCTTTTTGATATAATAATATCTTGTTTGTAGTACATTGCTCTTAACAAAGTGATGATTGTGCATTTTCCATTTCACATATGTGACTGGGCAAACTTAGAATCCCACCTTTATTTAATTACCTTAAGAGTGGACAGAGTGTTTGCCCATTTATGATTTATAATGAATTTACTAGTATTTATTCGAGTTGAGACACTTGCTTTTATGAATCCTATTGTATATCCACTAGATTTTATTTTTGATTAAACAATTATCATATTTAAACTGTAACCCAAATATGAAAATTGCATTCCGTTTGTAAAGAGAATTTTTAAAATTTTAGAATTATTTTTAATTGTAAATTGTACTTTATTTTTAATTAAAAAAAACTATCATAAATTTATAGAAATTTTCTTTGTAAAAGAAGTTATGAATAAAAAAATCTATATTATTATAAATTGCAATAAATGAAGATTAATAATAGATAGATTACTAATAAAGTCCTAAAAAAAGTTATGAGGGTTAAGTCTTGTATGTACCGTGGGTAGCGTACAAATAATAGTCTAAAATCACTATTAAAGGCATGTGGATAGTAAAAGCGGATTAGTAACCGATTGGGTATAATGCGGTCAACCTAGGTTATAATTGTTTTTGTAAAAAGTGGATTTGAGGATTCGATTGGCTATTAGGACTGTGAGTTTTTTTTTTGTCCATTTTGAGGTTTTTTCACGTAAAACAAATCATTGTGTTATTGCTTTTATGCTACAAGCATTGGCTATTGGCCCGATATGCTACACCACTGCTCACCAGATTGTAATTGTTTCTGCTGTTGTGCTCAACAACGCTTGAAGCATTGTTGGTGTGAACAAGTTGAGCAGAGGATATAGAGTGGTGCTATTGGCACACCCCCTACTGTTCTATTCATGCCCCACTTTTTAAAATTTTGATTTAATTAAATAAAATTAAATGTTTTTATTAAATTTTTTGGTTTATTTCTAAAACTACCCATTTTACTTATTTTTCAAACTTAATACATACCATATATGATCTATCTATCTCTTATCTCTGTATCTGTATACATCTCTCTCACCTTTATTGATTGATTTATTTTTTTCTTATTATTTCTTTTTTTTTTAGTTTTTTTTTTCTTCTTATTTCATGATGGAAACGAAAAAAATAAAAAATAATAGGGTACTTCAACACAACGACATCTTGATATCATTCTAAAGAAAAAATAAATTTCAAACTTATTTCCAAAGAATGAATTGTTTCCAGATGCTTACTATCATATTAGACAATTCTTGCTTTATGTCATTCTCAGACAATTCTTCAAGATGTTTGATATCGTTCTTAAACAATTCTTCCATATTCTTGATATCGTTCTCAAACTCTTTCATAATATTTTAGATGTATGTAAGAAGCAGATTTTAGGGTTTAAGAATTAAATTTTTTTTTTGAAGATGAAACAGATTACGGGTTTAAGAATTAAATTTTTTTTTGAAGAAGAAACAGATTATTGGGTTTTTTTTTTTTTGGAAAAGGAATATGAAATTTTAATAGATTTACTTTGTAGAAGATTTCTTTTCTAAATTGTATGTCTCTTTAAGTAATTTTGATAAAGGAAAAAAAAAAGAATATTCTATAATTTAAAAAGTGGAGCATGAACAGATCAGTAGGGGGTGTGCCAATAGCACCACTCGAGGATATATTTGTTGATATATTTGCTATATCTCCAACAGACTCCTCTTAAGGTGGGAGCAGGTGATCTTCTCAAGTTTCGGCAAACCCCTTATCCAATAATAAAAAACTTCGTATAAAGAAGAGTTTTAATAAAATTTAGAAATTCTGATACTTATTTATAATTGCTTTTTTGCCTAAGATACATATTTAGAATTTAGGTAATATTTTTTTTTTAAAAAAAAAACAGCAAAAGTAAAAACCCCTTTGGAGATACCATAAATTATGGATATGTATACTGGTAGTTGCAAGTGTCAGACCCCCACTTCCAGTTCTCAACCGTGCCATCGATGTCCACTGCCTTCATGTGGGCTGCCATCATTAAATTATGCTTATGGAAGCTCTCATTTTCAAGGGACCCCATCACAAACAACCAACCATTCAAAGCTCTCATTTTCTACATTTTTTTGATTGATGTAATTTTTAGTTGTTCTGTTTCTCAATTTTAACTTGTGCAATGTTTGTAAATATCACCATCTCTTTGTTTGGAAAATAAAGAGATGGATTCAATGTTTATTATTATAGTACAGGAGGCCTAACAAAATTTTGAATGATAGCTTTCTTAGGGAGTATAATATCAACCAGTTCGAAATTTTTGGTCTTTTATCAATCATCCATGTTTAGCTTGTCAATGGCTTACAATATCTTTTTGCTCTTTATGCTGCAGCAAACAGACATACTCAAGCAAGGTGATATGTTTAAACAAAACCGATACAAAGAAGCCTTGCTGGCTAGCCAATCGAGATAGGCCAATCAAAAATGATTCTGGGGTTCTTCTCATAGTTGGAATTGGTAATCTGATGATAAACTAAACTGGTGGGGATCCTATAGTTCTATATTCGGGTCAAAGAAATACGAATGTAACTGGTATTTTGAAGGATAATGGAAACTTTGCATTGCGAGAAGCAACCTCTAGTGGGACTGCAGTGCAGGTTTGCAATTTTAAAAACCTTGAAATCTTGCCCTTTGAAGAAATGGTAGATTACAATTTTACTCAAGTTTCAAACACAGATGAGGAATACCTTACATTCAAAATTGTTCCAAGTGGCCCTCTTTTTCCTGGTTTGGTAAATGAAACTGCATCGATGTCATTGGGGTATGTGAGTATGTCATTGGGGCATGATGGAATCATAGTGGCTCAAAAGAGTTCGGGCATGTTTCTTAGGATATACGAGTGTGATGGAATCATAGAGGCTCAAACGAATTCTGGTTGTGAGAGATGGGAAGGGCCAAAGTGCAGGAGCCATGGTGAGAAGTTCCAGAAAAAAGAAATTCTTTATGACAATTCTGTTCCTCATTTCTCTGACTACAATGAAAGTCTTGGCTTTAGTGACTGCCTAGATATATGCTGGAATAACTGTACCTGTTTTGGAACTGGAACTCCTGCCCGTAAGACCGATGGACCTCTTCTCGTTAATTCCGATGAACCGGGATGCCTGTTCTGGTATGGACCTTTAAAAGAAATTGAGAACGGAAAGGACGGCGGCACAGTCTACCACATGATCATTCCCGTCCCTCCAGGTTTGTTTCTCTTCCTTGGTTTATTAATGTCAAATGATTATTATTTTCAATTTAATTGTTATTGTTATATATTGTTTTAGGATTGTGGTTGTAGCTGGGACAATAATTAATGTCGTAAATATGGAGCGACCTGGCCTTTTCTGGCATGGCTTGCCGGGTTCGTTTTCCAAAATGGATTGTGCCGGGCATGTTTTGGAAAAATGTGACCTAACACGGCCCGCCGGCACGGCATAGGGGTGCCGTGCCGTGCCAGAACACGGGCCTGGGCCGGTGTAAATTTTTATTTTTTAAAATTTAATTATATAAATGTAATTGTGTCAAGTTATTTACAATATTGTTTTAACAATATAATAATCTAATTTTGATTGCAATTTGTTTATCTTAATTATAATTTTAGTGTAATAAAAAATTGTTGGTAATAGATAGATTTATTATGTTTGTTAACAAAGTAATTCAAAGAATGGATATAGATAAAGTATTAAAGAAATTAAAAAAATAGATGAAGACATGATGTTATGAAAATATGAAATGAAGAATTATTTAATTATTTTTGACTTTCGGAATTAAGTATTACATATTTACATGATTGCCTCATTAAAAACCTTACCAAGAAAAACCCAGTAGGATAAAAACTTGGTAAGGGAAAAAGAGTGCAATCGTATTACAAATGAATATACATGTATAACCTAGTTCTGAATTTGGTTACTATAATGCTCCTAATCCCGAACGCATGTTAATACCTCCACCATCTCCGGAGTTATTAGTTTTGGAGTTTTACTGTTGGAAATTGTGAGTGGAAGGAAGAACAATAGCTTTTATCATTCGGATCGGACAATAAACCTCGTTGGATATGAAAGTTTGGAATGTAGCATCATTTTAGTTATGAATCCAACAAGTAATTGTGCATTTTGATGTTTAAATGGAATGGTTTTTAATTCAGGCATGGCAATTGTGGAAAGAAGGTGCCGCAATAAAACTAATGCATCTAACATTACGTGATTCATTTGCTGAAGACACAGTTTTGAGATGCATTAATGTGGCCTTGCTTTGTGTTGAAGACAACCCATTGGACAGGCTTTCCATGTCGGTTGTTGTTTCTATGTTAACAAGTGAAATTGTAAAATTGCCAAAGCCGAAACAACCTGCATTTTGCTTTGGAAGGACTGTTGAGGTCAATGCAAATGAAGTCATTGTCGCAGAGAATCCTTCAATAAATTGCGTAACCTTATCTGATATGGATGGAAGATAAAGGTATGGGTTGCATGTCTGAATGCTAATGCCCCTCAGTAAATTTTTTTATATCTGTTTTACACCAATGATTCTTTAAAATCATGAATATCATTCTTGTCGGCGCTCGAATATAGACACTTGGGTGCATGTTGTTAACTTGTTATCTATATGCAATAATGAGTTTCTTATATTTTGTTAACTCAGGATGTTTATATCAAATATGAAGCAATATAATTAATTACAATGTACTTGTATTCAATATTGCTGTGTATCTAATCCTGGTCGTGGCTCTCAACGAATGAGGTTGCAGATCGAAGCTGAAACAACCATAAAGAAAGACGGTATGTATGAAGACTCAAGTGTTTGATATATACACAAAAGTGTTTGTAAAAAGTACTGAGAGAAGCAAATGATCAAGAGCTTTAGAGAATCACCAGTAAAGGTGTAAAGAACAGAGAACCAAGTTCTGTTCTTTGTTTTTCATTATTAAACAAAATACAATCAACAAGTGAATATATATACAGAGATTAGAACACACACTTATCGTGAGTCCAGCTACTAACAAACTCTGGTTAACGTCTAACAAACTAACTAACGTTGACCTTTGATTCTTTGTAATTAAGCTGCCAGGTCAGCTAACTCTCATTAACTGAGATTAATAGACTTTACTCTTTCAGCTAACTATTCTTCTTGTCTGTAGCTGAGTCACTGATGCTACATTCCTTCACATGCTCTGTTTTTATATTCATTTGTGCTCGACCAATTGGCTGATGCTTCATTTGTACAATCTCGTAAGACATCAGCAATATGTCATCTTATCAGTATGAATTCATCTGTATAATGTAAAGTCTCTGAAGACATCAATATACTATTAAA
Source organism: Dipteronia sinensis (assembly GCA_033220585.1). Lineage (NCBI taxonomy): Eukaryota > Viridiplantae > Streptophyta > Magnoliopsida > Sapindales > Sapindaceae > Dipteronia > Dipteronia sinensis. Next base: position 17,120,532 of record CM065642.1, read on the forward strand.
TCATTTTTATGGTCTTTTGCTCTTTAACTAGTTTAGTGAAGTTACCATTATAATTCAACAAATTCGTAGTACTTGTTGGAATACGGTTTCAATAATATGTAACTTCGCAGGGGTATATATAGTTGAATAAAGGACTACGCATGAGAAATCTCACCTCGAGATTACTTGTTCTTGGTTTACTAATTCAGAGGAATCTTGTTGGATTATAAATATATAATTATACCACCTAAAATTCAACCCAAATAATGTGGTAATTGAGTTATCCTTACCACACAAATCATGGGATAATATGATGAATGTCATGGATCATTTGAGTTGGATATTGATATAATTTTTTGGGTTGTTTAACATTAGTGTTTGATGTAACACAAATTTAATTGTAATTTGATTGTGCAATACGTTTTTGATCATATCATTAGGGTGCTTATATCATTATTTGACCTTTATATAATAACTTAAACTTTTGGATCTAGTGGTAAGTGGTAACCGACATTGTATTAAAGTTTGGTTTGACCATGACTTTATGTCATTTGTTAGGTCCTTACTAGACGTCTTAAGCTTTTGGGTCGAGTGATTACTGACATGATATCATAACTTAGTTTGACCAATGTGTCCTTGTTTTGAATCCCTCCACATGCATTTGGCTAGGCTCATATGCCAATCCTATTGGTTTGACATGTGAGGGGATGTGTTAGAGTGTTTTATATCATTGTTTGTGTCATTGCCAAACAAATTAAGCTTTTTGAGTCCAGTGATATGTGGTAATTGACATGTAAGAGCGTTTATTCAATCTTGTAATGGTCCACCACCATAAGTGGTATATTCAAAAAAAAAAAAACTTAATCTTTCAATATATATAACAACTTAAATCATATAACGTGTTAGATCAATCATTAATTCCTTAAAAAATTAAATATGGCCCATAGTTGCTAGTCTCTCTGCTATGAAATAGCAATGTCCTTGCTTTGCTTCATGTCGTCGTGATCGAGACTTAAGAGTTCCCATTTGCTTGTCAGGGCTGTGATACAGATACTTTGGTGCATGTTGTTACTATTGAAGCAATATTATAATTACAGTGCACTTATAATTACCATTGCAGTGTATCAAATCCTGTTGGTGGCTCTCAGCAAATGCAGTTGCAGAAGCTAAACAACCATAAACAATGACGATATACATGGTATACGTGTCATGTCTCGTGTAGTATGCATTCATTGGTATAATGTAAACTTTTTTTTGAAAGGCATTATATTAAGAGTGGAAGATCCACCAAGGGAAAGAACAAGAACAAAACTTTCCTACAACCGCAGGGCCAAAACAAAGCACCCTAAAAGCAACAAGAAGCTACAAACACTAGCTACCAAAACCACACAACCGCGCCACCAACACAGACAAGAACAAAAACTTCCCTAAAACAACAGGGCCAAAGCAGAGCATCCTAGGAACAACAAAAAACAACTTGGTATAATGTAAACTTAACATGAAAACATATATTTACATGTTCTTTCTACTTTAATATATATATATATATATATATATAATAACTTTCAAGTGTATGATTATGAAGTTGAATTAGTGCAGTTTCACTAATTCTGGTTAACGAGAATTAGTGAAACCGCATGAAAAATGCGTACGGAACCCTGCATTTGAAAGTTAATATATATATATATATATGTATATATATTTCAGCGTTTACTGTTTAACTAATTAGTTTAGTCAATTTACCATTATAATGCAACAAAATAGTTGTCAAGAAAGTTGAATTAGTATGGGATTAGACATAAGAAATCTCTCACCTATTATGAGCATATATGTAAAGGTGATCACATTTACATGTAGTGATAATTCTCGGAAATCTTGAACTTGAATGATTTGTTTGGAGTATAAGTACACCTACTGCAATACATTTTTCGTCTTACAAATCAATAACATTTTGTAGCATTTACTTTCTATCAATGTTACTAACAAAGAAGTAGTTCTTTAAATTTCTAGTACCTATTGCTTTGTTTTGTGTAACTAGCACCTACTCAATAACTTGAGTCTTAATTTATGTTTTTATGAAGTATTACAATATTACAAGATTTGGGGATGTGGCATAATTTGAACCTATAACCTATTGACTATAGATGATGGGCTTACCACTAAGTCAAATTCATCTTGTCGAGTTTTAAATTTTTATTAGTACAAAAAAAATGTATCTGTACCTCCAAACACAAACAATTTTATATGAGATATAGAGGGTGGGAAACCAAAAGAGAGAAAATATATTTTAAAATTCAAAAAAAAAGATAAAATAAATTCAAAAACCAAAATTGAAAAATGAGATTACACAAATAAAGTAAAAAAATAAGTGAGAAAAATAGAATTTTTTTTGAAATATTATAATAATTCTCAAAATTTGGAGAAGAGATATACATGAACTCACAACTCTATGGTTTAAGTATGAGTAACAAACTACCGGACCAATCTCATTTTGTAAATATCGACCAAAAGCTGCACTTCTCATTTTGTCAATATTGACCAAAAGCTGCACTTATTTTAAGTCTCAACCAAACTTCACCTTTGATCCTTTGGTAGGTAAAGACATATATAAAGTCCAGACCAAAGTTGGCTTTTGGTATAGACTTTTTTTTTCTTCTTCTTTGAAGTTCAGACTTCCGTTTTCGTTTTTCCGAATAATTTTTTTTTCAACCAAATCAATAAGTACTGATTTGAGATTTGAATTATTTTTTTTAAGTTGGCTTTTGGTATAGACTTTTTTTTTCGACTTTGAAGTTCAGACTTGCGTTTTCGTTTTTCCAAATACTTTTTTTTTCAACCAAATCAATAAGTACTGATTTGAGATTTTAATTATTTTAAAAAAAAATATATATATATATATATATATATCCAAGTTTTTAATCCACTAAAATTTAAAAACTAGGGTTAGTGGGAGTAATCATGTTCCTTTGTTTTCAGGAATTTAATTCCCAATTTATGCGTAGAATAGATTTTTGATTAAAAGCACGTTATAAATGAAATTATAAAAAATTGAGAGTTAAAATTTACCCCCTTCTAGATAGTCAAACTACAAGATAATTGGTTTACAATTTTTTATATATAATTTCTTAAAGATAAATATCTTTAATATGTGCCAAAAACATATGTCAAAAAATCTTTTACATTTTTTTGGGGATTTTGTCGTTTGTAAAAGTGACAAAATTGAAATGAGATGAATACAAATACGAGAGTGGACATGTTAGTCTATTGATGCATGATTATCTTCGTGGACGTGGTCCACATTTTGGCATATGCCATATCACTTGTATTCTTTTGGGGAACTAGCTAGAATAACGAAAGTGGGGAATTCATGGGATATTGTTTCAGAACTTCTGTGTTAACTATAATTATAGTGTAGCCTTTTAAAATTCCAAACGTTAACTTGTATATTTGATAATAATAATAAATATATAAATGCAAATCTGGCTTTATTGAACTACCATTGCCTATTGAAACAATATCCTGACATGAAAAAAGTTGAATGGCATACTAGTAATCCTGTCATACTGTTAGGGATTTGAACCGATGATCGCGGAAGCGTCATGTCTAATATTTGCTCATAACTCATAGCAATTAACGTCAATAGCAAAAAAATAAGATGAGAGAAAATAAACCAATCACAACAAAAGAAATACATGGAAAACCCAAATCAGGTAAAAAACCACGGGCCGTCAGGACGACAGAGAAAGTTCCACTATATGATAAATTGTTACAACCATACACTCCAGGATTCTCTCATACACCTTAACTCCAAACCATTCTCACAACGCTCACAGGATCCTCACCAAGAACCCCCCAATATCCCCTAGGTCTCCCCTGAATATCACCTACGGATCTCTTACTTGATCCACTGATATTCCCTTGGATCCTTCCCAGGATATTTCCTTGGTCTCTCTCACTCGGATCTCATTACTCTCTGATGTTACATGGTGTTTCTTGACTCCACACAAATAACCTAATTACAAGGTCTATTTATATTAGCTATAGGGAGTTTAAGATAAAAGGAAATCATACTCCTAAACATACAAGAATTACTTGTTCCACATAAATACTATTTCCTATTTATGACAAGTCTTCTTGTAAAGAGTATTCATTTTCCTTCAAGCACAAGAACTTCTCAAAAGAATTACTTTTCTTTTCCGTTGAAGATTTCATTTTCCACGCATGCTTATGATTGACTACGATTCGGGTCACGGTTGCGCACCCGCTTCCTAAACCGTTACAAGTCACCTAGAATGCACCGCGTTTCCTACCGTAATTCGATTCTTCAGTTCTTCTTCGGTCTTCAAATCTCCCTCAAACACCATCTCGAACTTCCAACCGTTATCCCACGTCTCCAGGAAGTTTCACATCAGTTGAGTCACGTTTAGTTAATATCGGGTTCACTTGAGAATACGAGCCAAAACCTAACAATTCTCCCCTTTGGCTTGAATTCTCAAGACCTTTGTCCACAACCACAATTCTCTATACCGAGAATCAACATATCCCACCACAAGGTATAACCACTTAGGAACGAATCATCCTAAGAATTTTTTTTTTTTATGTTCGTTGTTCGGGCACCATGTCGAAATAACCTGCTGAAATTGTGGCGCAACTCCTCATGTTAGATTACCAGGGAGTTCGTCAGCAATCGACATCTTTGTCCACCATACACCTTACATCACTTTCTGACCAATGCCTTGTGCACAATTATGGACCACTAGCAGCAACATATCCTCTTCCATGGCCAGTGGGGAAAACTGCCAAAAGGATAAACATGTCCTTACATCACCCAACCCTGTAAAAGACCTTTTGTTCTTACATCACATACCTGGTGAAAGACTTGCTACTAGAAATGTGAGTGCTTTGCCAGATAAACCTCACACCACCACGAGAGACTTCGAGTGTTCAATTTTTTTTTAATACGCATACAGGAGATTTTTTTTTATCGCCTTGTGTAACCCATATTGGATCTTCATGACTTGTACCTACCACCACAAGCCAAAATTCTACTCCATCTCTATTCTTCTTTTCATCAAACCCTACTAAGTTCGAAACCACTTTCAAGACGTATCTCCATTGCTAAACCCATATTAGGCAACCATCATCATCATCATCATCATCATCCCAATACCACCAAGTCCTCCATACGATCTCCCGTAAAGGCTTGACACTGCCATCGCCGAACCATATGGCTCTGATACCAATTGTTAGGGATTTGAACCGATGATCGCGGAAGCGTCATGCCTAATATTTGCCCATAACTCATAGCAATTAACGTCAATAGCAAAAAAATGAGATGAGAGAAAATAAACCAATCACAACACAAGAAATACATGGAAAACCCAAATCGGGTAAAAAACCATGGGCCGTCAGGACGACAGAGAAAGTTCCACTATATGATAAATTGTTACAACCATACACTCCAGGATTCTCTCTGACACCTTAACCCCAAACCATTCTCACAACGCTCACAAGATCCTCACCAAGAACCCCCCAATATCACCTACGGATCTCTTACTTGATCCACTGATATTCCCTTGGATCCTTCCCTGGATATTTCCTTGGGTCTCTCTCACTCGGATCTCACCACTCTCTGATGTTACATGGTGTTTCTTGACTCCACACAAAATAACCTAATTACAAGGTTTATTTATATTAGCTATAGGGAGTTTAAGATAAAAGGAAATCCTACTCCTAAACATACAAGAATTACTTGTTCCACATAAATACTATTTCCTGTTTATGACAAGTCTTTTTGTAAAGAGTATTCCTTTTCCTTCAAGCACAAGAACTTCCCAAAAGAATTACTTTCCTTTTCCTCTGAAGATTTCCTTTTCCACACATGCTTATGATTGACTACGATTCAGGTCACGGTTGCGCACCCGCTTCCTAAACCGTTACAAGTCACCTAGAATGCACCGCGTTTCCTATCGGAATTCGATTCTTCAGTTCTTCTTCGGTCTTCAAATCTCCCTTAAACACCATCTTGAAATTCCAAACGTTATCCCACGTCTCCAGGAAGTTTCACATCAGTTGAGTCTCGTTTAGTTAATATCGGGTTCACTTGAGAATATGAGCTAAAACCTAACATATACACCTTATATTCTTTTTTTGCAGGTAACTACTGACACCGTATATGAAACAACAACATCAATACAGTGATTTCTCAATCTAAAATTAAAGAAAGAATTGTGAGGCACACTTAGTTGGTAAACCCACATCTATTTCTTTCTTTTAAGGGATATTATTAAAAATGTCCCTCTAGTTTGAGATATTAGCCGTTTTATTCCACTCTAGTTTCAGTACCGGTTCTTTTGATCCTTCGGTTAATTTCTTCTAAAATTTATAGTGCAAATACAATTTTACCCTTCTATAGAATGGAGAAAAATTAAGAAATTAAAAAATTAAAAAATAAATAAAAATAAAAAGAGAGATTGATCTCCACTGTCCATCTCAGGGAGATGGACAACGGAGAATCATCTCTCATTTTATTTTTTATTTTTCAATTTTAAAAATCAACAAAAAAAATCTTTTAAAAAAATATTTAGGGATATAATCATTTTCCCTCATGTAGTTTGTCATATTAGACACTTTGCCCCATCTAGTTTTTGTAATGGTCATTCTCCCCCCTGAAAACTAAAATGTTAGACACTTTACCCCTTTTAGTTTCAATAATAGCCATTCTCCCCCCTGAAAATCAAAATATTAGACATTTTACCCCCTAACCGTTAGGAATTCCGTTAGACTAGTTGAAAATACACAAACACGTGTGCCTAATAACCTAGAGGGGGGTGAATAAGTTTTTGTTGATTAATTACCAACTTTTTGACTTAATCAATTTTAATAATGCTACCCCATATTAGCAATCAATCAATCTAAAATAAGCATGCGGAAAACAATAAAAACATAATGATTGATTTACTTGAGAAACCCTCCAACTGGGCAAAACTCACGGGTTATCCTTCTAGCCACACACGGTTCTCAAATCCACTATTTGAATGAAAGTTTACAACCTAGGTTGACCTCTAGTCACACCATTCTCAGTCACTAACCCTTTTCACTCTACTCAACAGGCCTTTAATAGTGATTCTATACCGATTGCTTGTGCACTAATCCACTTAGTCACAAGGTTTAACAATCCATGAAGAAATTAAGTAACCTATGTGAATATATGACAATATTCTAACATGCAATTAATGCTAGGCTACACTAAGTGCTTAACTAGATATTGAAGGATGTCAATAAGTGTAAATCCTAGATATCAATATCTAAATGCAAAGCAAGTAGATTTAGTTAGAGGGCAAAATGGTCCTAACTGCTAGCTATCAATGAACATATATTCTCAACCAACAAACAACACCTCAAGCATGTTATAAGTACCATTAAACATAAAGACATGCATTAAATCAACATATAAGACTAAACCAAGGCAAATAAGAACATAAAGAGATGCAGTGGAGATTTAGGACATGTTCAAGTTATATAGTCAATAGACGCAAGAAGAATCCATGATGAGATGATGCTTGGGAGATGCTAAATGCATATGGATTGGTGTTTGGTTGAGAAATGTGGGTTCTTGGGAGACTCTCTCTCTCTCTCTCTCTCTCTCACTTGTAAAGACATTTTCTCTATCTAGGTTTAATTTTTGGAATCCCCCCCCCCCCCCCCCCCCCCCCCCCGAAATGGTGAAGAATATGAAGTATTTATATGGTGGGAAAAAGAGATGCAATGGAAAAGACGAAATGCCCCAAAATCAATGTCCTCCGCCAGACGTTCCGCCGGATGGCCCGCGGAAACTACTGAGAGAAATTTCGCCAGATGTTCCTCGGGACAACACGCTGAGACTTTTCTGATGGAAACGCATGGAAGGGATCTAGTGGGAGATCTTGTAGGAGGGGAGACGGAGAGATGTCCCGCGGAACCTACTGGAGGTTTCTCCGCAGGAGAACAGGATGGACTGTCCTACTGAGGATGCAAAAAATGCATACCAACATGATTTTCAAAGGACAATGCAAGACCAATAAACCACAAAAACAAGCAAGGAAGAGATAGAGTACTAATGCACACATGTAAGCAATTAAACACTAATGCAAGATGAATAAAACATGCATGAGAGTGAGTGTGTGTGTGTGTGTGTGTGTGTGTGTGTGTGTGTGTGTGTGTGTGTGTGTGTGTGTGTGTAACTAAATCTCTTCAAAGAGTTAAGCACAAGTGATACACCTTTTAAGTGTGCTCTTGATCTTGAGGTCTTGAGAATGCTTAGTCTACCCTTACAAATTGTCTCCGTGTGGTTTGTCAAACGAAATAAGCCAATCACAAAACGAGGAACTTACAATCTCCCCATTTGGCTATTTCGTGACAAAACCACCACTGACAATAGATTCTCACAAAAAACATAGAAAGCTAAGGTCAACAAGATATATTCTACATTACAAAGCGATACCTAAAATCTAGATCTTCAGACCTTCAATCTCTTGTAGAATAATCATCTCTGCAAAACAAGATAACTACACTTTCCAATACAAGTGTATGTGAGGTGATCAACAAAGATAAAAATACAAGCATTTGCATTAACAAAAACAATAAACCATGCAACGAAGTGCAATGCAAGTGCTCCCCCTAAATGAGTTACTCCCTCTAAAAGCTTAATTCTCCCCTAAAATGCAATGCAAGTGCTCCCCCTAAATAGGCTACTCCCCCTCAAAACGTAATTCTCCCCTAAAATGCAACATCCATAACTACCACACTACTCCCCCTTTTTGTCATGAGATAGGCAAAGGAGTATCCCCCAATTGGTTCACTTTAACAAAGAGAGCTATTTGTAAGATAAATGCATAATCATATACAACAACTTTATGCAACATAATTAAATGAGAGAAAATCAAGGAGGTTTGATTTGAAAGAGATGTGTGAGTTTGTTGCTTTGGATGCAAGACATGCAACATCAAAGGTCAAGCAAATGGTATTTGGAAAAGCGACATCAAAAGAGTTTCCAAAATAATTCAAACCAATTTGTACCATTTTGTCATAAATAAACAAGATATAGCTTTAAAAACTTTGAAACACACACAAGCAACCATGTCAATCCTTAATGACCAATCAAGACATGGATATAGAATCCTTATTGAATGGATATAAAATCCTTATTGGTTGTTGTCTTGTTCAACCATTAATAAGAGAGACAAGGCTAAATTTGGATGAGACATCCTTATTTATTGAATTGACACAAGGTCTTTATTGAGTTTAGCCTTGTCAATTGCTTCCATACACATTTTCACACATATAACTCATGCATAATATTTAAGCATGTCAAAATCAAGTTCACATGTCATGGAGATAAATTATAGGTCATTCAAATGTACTTCCTAATCAATTCTCATAGTCCAAAATTTCATGGTTGAACATAAATGTGACATGGATTACAAACAAAGAAAATACATACTTATTGAATAAAAAGCCATATAATTATATCAGCACATCCAAAATGCTCAAGCAATTAATGAAGAAGCATAAAGTTGATCAAATTTTTGTTTGTTTCAACTATGCAAGGTTGCTCTCTTTGCTTGAGCTCTCTATCTGGGGTCAATCACCAAAACACATCAAGGTTTATGAAAAATCTCAATAGACCTACTAAGTGCCATGAACCTAGTTGAATCTAAGGGCTTTGTGAATAAATCCGCTAGCTGATCATTTGTGCTAATATGTTTAAGTGCAATGCATTTGTTTTCAACTAGCTCTATAATAAAGTGATGTCTAATGTCTATATGCTTAGTTCTAGAGTGTTGAACCAGATTCTTTGAAATGTTAATTGCACTCAAGTAATCACAATAAAGGGTTAGAGTACCTTGATCAAAGTCATAATCTACAAACATTTGCTTCATCCAAAGGAGTTGTGTGCAAGCACTCTTGGCTGCTATGTACTCGGCCTCAGCTGTGGACAAGGAAATGAAATTTTTCTTCTTGCAAAACCATGAGACCAAGTTGTTGCCTAGGATGAAGCAACCGCCCGATGTACTTTTCCTCTCATCACAATTTCTTGCCTAATATGTATCACTAAAGCCAACTAAGCTAGCATAGTGTCAAAAGAGTACCATATCCCATAGTTGGATGTCTCATTCACCTATCAAATGATTCTCTTCACATAGGAGAGATGAGACTCCTTAGGATCCGCTTGGTACCTAGCGCACACACACACACACACACACACACACACACACACACACATACACACACACACACACACACACACATACACACACACACACATACACACACTATATGCTATATCGGGCATTCTTGCGGTCAAGTAAAGCAAGCTACCTATCATGCCACGATAAAGACTTTGGTTCACACTCTAGCCACTAGCATCCTTGCTTAGTTTTAATGTGGTACTCTTGGGTGTGTCAGAATGTTTGGCATTCTCAAGGCCAAACTTCATCACTAGGTTCTTAGCATACTTAGCTTGGGATATGAAGATCCCTTCATGTAATTGCTTGATTTGTAAACCTAGGAAGTAATTGAGCTCCCCAATAAGACTCATCTCAAATTCATGAGACATGACATCAACAATTTGTTGGAATTTAGATTTTTTGTTGGAGCCAAACACGATATCATCAATATAGATTTGAGCTATAAATAACTCATCTTTGTTTCTCTTGATGAATAAGGTCTTGTCAACACTACATCTAAAGTAGTCATTATCAACAAGAAATTGAATAAGGCGGTCATACCAAACCTTCGGTGCTTGTTTAATCCCATATATAGCATTCTTGAGGCGATAGACATGATTGGGGTGGTGTGGATCCACAAACCCCTTAGGTTGCTCAACAAACACTTCCTCTTACAAGAAGCCATTGAAGAAGGCACTCTTAACATCCATTTGGTGCAATTTGAACTTGTGCACACATGATATGGACAAGAGAAGCCTTATAGACTCAAGACGAGCAACCGGAGTAAAAGTCTCCTTAAAGTCGATACTCTCAATTTGAGAGTATCTTTGTGCTACAAGTCTAGCCTTGTTGCACACAATGTTGCCATTCTCATCTGACTTGTTTCTATACTCCCATTTGGTGCCTATGACATTGGTGTTCTTGGGTCTAGGAATTAGAGTCCTAACCTCATTTATTTCAAATTGGTTTAACTCTTCTTACATAGCAAGAACCCAAAACTCATTATTCATGGCTTCATCAACCTTTTTGGGTTCAATCTGAGAGGTGTAACAAGTGTAGCTAATTTGATTAGCTATTTGAACACTATTCCTAAAACCCTCGTTCACATCTCCAAGAATACCATTCTTGTTGCGGAGATGTCTAATCCTGGAGTGGGTTCTTTAGAGTTCAAAGATGAATCTCTATCAAGAGGTTGAATGATCTCTTCATCCTAACTTGATTTCACATCAATTGAAGTCTCATCATTCTTCTCCAAAGGAGAGTCATGAACCACATCAAGCTCCTCATCATGATCACTAGTTCTAGGCCTACAATCATTTATGACAACATTGGATGATTCCATGGCACTATGAGTTTTCAAATTGAACACTCTATATGCCTTATTATTAAGGGCATAGCCAATGAAAATTCCCTCATCACTCTTGGCATCAAACTTTCCAAGTTGATCTCGTTCATTAAGGATGTAGCATTTGTATCCAAATGAGTGGAAGTAGCTAACAATTGCTTTCCTACCCTTCCACAACTCATAGGAGGTTTGCCCCGTACCGGGCCTTAGGAAGACTCTGTTTCCTATGTAACAAGTCGTATTGTCGGCCTCGACCCAAAGGTTTCTAGGTACATTGTTGCTTAGCAACATCACACTAACCATCTCTTGAAGGACCCTATTTTGTTGAGGAGTTCTAGGGGCCGAGAATTCATGGGAGATAACCAAGCTATTGTAATAGTTTTCAAAGCAAGAATTCTCAAATTCTCTCCCACGATCACTCCTAATTCTTTTAATGCTTTTAATATGTGAGTTTTTTTTTTCATTTTTGAAGTTTAGTGCAAAGCATTTTAAATTTTTTTAAAGTTTCAGATTTTTCTCTAAGGAAATAAGTCCATGTGAATCTAGAGAAATCATCTACACATAAAAAAATGTATCTCCTGCCATCAAGACTCTCGGTTTGCATGGGACCCATAAGGTCCATATGTAGAAGCTGTAATGGCTTCTTGGTGGAGAGATACTTGCCTTTCTTGTGCATGATTTTGGTTTGTTTCCCTTGTTGACAAGGTCTACAAACTCCATCAACTTTCTTCCCAAGTTTGGGAAGGCCACACACAACCTTGAATTTATCTAAGATCTTTAAATCTCGATAGTTTATGTGACCAAGTCTTTGATACCACAACTTAACTTCCTCACACTTGGACATGTTGCAAGAGATAACACTAGCTTCAAGACAATAACAATTGTCACTGGATCTTTTTCATTTTAGTAAAGTTTTTCCATTTGGCATCAAAATAGAGCAATCATTTTTCTTGAACAAAATGGAGAGTTCTTCATCATTAAGATGAGAAATACTTATAAGATTGGCTTGCAAGCCATCAACAAGTAAAGCATTGGACAAAGAGGGTAAATCGGGTATGGAAATGGTTCTTTTCCCTATAATTTTCTTTCTAGACCCATCACCAAAAGTGACAAATCCACCATCATCCATGACAAAAGATTCAAAGAAACTCTTGTTCCCCATCATATGCCTAGAGCACCCACTATCCAAATATCAAGTGTTAGAGGCATTTGCCTTCAAGGCAATTTGAGCCACATGGTAAAAGTATTCATCTCTTCTAATCCATCTAGGTGAAGTGTTCTCTTTCCTAGTGGTCTTAGTCACATTGGCCCTAGATTTCCTAGGATCATGCAAACTGACTCTAGATTTCCTAGGAACATACGTTGTGGCTCTAGCTCTATTTCTTTCAATCATGCTCTTAATTCTACACATCTTAATGAATTTGAACAATTAGGTCTAATGTGACCATCAACACCACAAAAATGACAAATGGGAATAAATTAAGAAGTCATACCATTTCCTTATGGGTACATTGTAGTTTTCCCATGTCTTTGAGTTGGCATTGGGTGTTGAATCGGTTCTCTTCTTTTTTGTTGTTGAACCGGTTGAGCTTGCCTCCTAAGTTGAGTATGCATGACTTGTCCTTTTTCTTGGTGAGATTTAGGTTGTGGAAAGCTTGGTTGTGGAGCTCTCATTGGTTGAGCTTGAGCTTGACCTTTTGGTGCCGTCTTCACTTGGGCACTCTTTGAACACTCTCATATATCAATCTTTTTCTTAGGATGTTATGGTGATGGAGGTTCTTTAGTGCTCAAACTCTTGACATACGTTAACTTGCTTGAGGAAATAGTTTCCTTGTTATTTTCATAACCAATACCTCTCTTGTCATTTGGCCTCTTACCAACTCCCAACATGTGGTCAAGTTTTTTAGTGCTTGAGGTTATCTTGGCAATCTTCTCCAAGGCTTCTTCAAGGTCCTTCTCCATCATTTTCTCATTCCTTTTTGCTATCTTCACTTTTCCATTCAAATGAGTCACCACAGTTGATAACTTAAGATTCTCTTCTTTGAGTCTTCGAATTTCCTTCTTCATTTTCAACATTGAGCTTTGAAAGTGCTCAATGAACCATTCAAGGTCCATGCCTTCTACATCTCTATTAATGGAATGAGATGAGGAGTCACCATCACTTGAGTTGTCTTCACTTTGTTTCTCTTTCTCTTCATCATCTACTGCTTCTTTGCTTTTGAGAGAGGATGTGAAAGCAATGAAGTTTGCCACATGCTCTTCATCATCCGAGGATCTTTCTTCCTCATTTAAGTCATCACTATCACTCCATGTGGCGGCCATTGCCTTTCCCTTCTTCTTGTTATTCAAGTTTCCACAATCTGTGGAGATGTGTCCAACGCCTCTACACTCAAAACATTGGATCCATTTCCTTATGAGCTTGTCTTGACTTGGCTCAACCTTCTTGAAGTCACAATTTTCTTCATGTGTCGTCACCTTAGACTCGAGCCTCTCGGGAAGCGACCTCATGATCTTTTTCTTGATCCTCCTATCTGAGTACGGGTCGCCTAGTTGATGGCTTTGATTGACGATGTCCATCAACTTCACTTGAAATCGTTGAAGCACTGATGATCCTCTATTCTAATTGGCTCAAATTGTGTTTGGAGGACTTGAAGCTTGGAGTCCTTGACCACATCGGTTCCCTCATGGGCTATCTCTAGAATCTCTCATGCCTATTTTGCAATCCTAGTTGTTTGGATCAACTTTACTGATTGTCATCCATTGCACAAAGAATGGCATGTATGGCCTTGTTGTTCCATTTGGATGCTTCGAACTCTTGAGTTGACCATTCCGAATTTGGCTTAGGAACTACATCTTCTATTGCCATCCATGCTCGGTATCTATTTGGCATATGTACGACTCTATCTTGCCTTTTCATGAGGCATAGTTCACTTCGGTAAGCAAAGCGGGTCTTGTGCTAGAGGCTCCTTATCCACCTCCGTTTCCACTTATAGTGTTTTGGTATGAATGCTAATGTATGCAGTAATCAAAACGCAAAAATGCAAGACACACACAACAAGAGCAAGGATCACCTAAGTATGTCTAGAAACTTTTCTCAATCCATTCCAGATGGTGCAGCTTCTCTATTCGTGTGACCCTGCGTCATGGCTTTCAGAAAGTTGAAAATACACAAACACGTGTGTCTAATAATCTAGAAGGAGGGTGGTGAATAGGTTTTTGTTGATTAATTACCAACTTTTTGACTTAATCAGTTTTAACAATGCTACCTCATATTAGCAATCAATCAATCCAAAATAAACATGCGGAAAACAATAAAAACACAATGATTGATTTACGTGAGAAACCCTCTAACTGGGCAAAACTTACGGGCTATCCTTCTAGCCATACACGGTCCTCAAATCCACTATTTGAATGAAAGTTTACAACCTATGTTGACCTCTAGTCACACCATTCTTGGTCACTAACACTTTCACTCCCCCCAACGGGCCTTTAATATTCTAGACCAATTGCTTGTGTACTAATCCACTTAGTCACAAGACTTAACAATCCATAAAGAGATTAAGCAACCTATGTGAATATATGACAATATTCTAACATGCAATTAATGCTAGGCTACACTAAGTGCTTATCTAAAGATTTAAAGATGTAAATAAGCGCAAATCCTAGATATCAGTATCTAAAGGCAAAGCAAGTAGATTTAGGTAGAGGGCAAAATGGTCATAAATGCTAGCTATCAATGAACATATATTCTTAACCAACAAACAACACCTCAAGCATGTTATAATACCATTAAACATAAAGACATGCATTAAATTAACATATAAAACTTAACCAAAGCAACTAAGAATATAAAGAGATGTAAATAGATGCAATGAAGATTTAGGGCATGTTCAAGTTACATAGTCAAAAGAAGCAAGAAGAATCCATGATGAGATGATGCTTGGGGGGTTCTAAATGCACATGAATTGGTGTTTGGTTGAGTAAATGTGGGTTCTTGAGAGACTCTCTCTCTTTTGCAAAGACACTTTCTCTCTCTAGGTTTAATTTCTGGAATCCCCCCTAGAAATGATGAAGAAGATAAAGTATTTATATAGTGGGAAAACGAGCTGCAATGGAATAAAGGAAAATGCCACAAAATCAGCTTCTTCCACAGGACATTCAGCGGAATGACCCGCTGAGACTTGTCTTGTGGAAACTACTGAGAGAAATTTCGAGGGATGTTTCGTGGGACAACACACGGAGACTTTTCCTGCGGAAACGCCTGGAAGGGATCTTGTCGGAGATCTCGCGGGAGGGGAGACGGAAAGATGTCCCACGAAACCTACTGGAGGTTTCTCTGCGGGAGACTCCACCGGAGAACAGGACGGACTGTCCCGCGGAGGATGCACAAAATGCATACCAACATGATTTTCAAAGGACAATGCAAGACCAATAAACCACAAAAACAAGCAAGGAAGAGATAGAGTACTAATGCACCCATGTAAGCAATTAAGCACTAAAACAAGATGAATAAAACATGCATGAGAGTGAGTGTGTGTGTACAACTAAATCTCTTCAAAGAGTTAAGCACAAGTGATATACCTTTGAAGTGTGCTTTTGATCTTGAGGTCTTGAGAATGCTTAGTCTACCCTTACAAATTGTCCCCATGTGGTTTATCAAACAAAATAAGCCAATCACAAAACGAGGAACTTACACTAGTACTTTAATCGTCAAAAAATCAATTAAATCACATTATTACCCTTGAACACATGAGTTATGCCCTCTAATGATACCATTAATTGTTTTTAAAGAAAAAAAACAGAATAAAAAAGACTAATAAAAGTATTTTAAAAAATAGAATTGAAAATAACAAATTAAAAAAATTATTTAAACAAAAATTAATATAACGACGAATTAAATGTAAAAATAAAATAGTTATTTAAAAAACATTAAGGTTATATAATTGATTTTTTGACTGTCAAAATACTAGACTAACGGAATTTCTAACGGTTAGAGGGTAAAATGACTAATATTTTGATTTTCAGGGGCGACAATGACCATTAATAAAACCATAGGGGGTAAAATGTCAAAAGCTATGTTTGAATTTGCTTTTACTTGAGAAATAAGTACTTATTTCTCAAGTTTTTAGCAAATAGATGTTTGGTAAACTTTCTAAAAGCAGATTATTTTCCAATTTGCTCCTTCAATAAGCAGCTTTTAAGAAGTTGGGCGGGAGTTGCATTTTGAAGCAGAAACTAGCTTATTGTTGTGCAATGTCAATAATACCCTCAATATTTAAATAGAAAGACAATAATACCCCCACATTAAGTAATTGTATTTTTCAATAAAACTATATTTCAGAATTTTTTTTTTGAAAACTTTAATCCTGAAATATTAAATTTTAAAATAAATGAAAATATTATGTTTAATAAAAATAAACTTTTTTCGAAAAAAAAAGGAAAAAAAAAACTTGAAGGCTTGAAGCCACCATTGTCGCCGGTGACAGTGACCATTATCGCTGCCGGCGAAAGTGGCATGAGGTTAACCGAAATGCTCCGGTGACATCGTCGGTTTCCTCCATTAGTGACAGAACTCGATGGATCGTGATGGATCACTATGGATCACGAGATCCGTCACAATCTCGATTGCGGGGATTGGGGAGGCCCGCTGGAGTAGAACCGGCCACCATTGTCACTGGAAAAGCTTGCTGTGCTCCAGCGATCGTGAGAACGGAATGACGCTATTCCGTTGCCGCAATCGAAAACCAACGCAGGAAAGGCTGTTCTTCGAAGAACAGGATGACGCGAGAATGGGAGGAGACTGTTCGTCATCTCCTCCACTGCTGGTAGAAAACCAGTCTCTTCCTCCGACGCCACCGGCGGAGGCTGGTTCTTATCTACTGTTGAGTTTCAGATTTATTGGAGCGAGTTGACTTAGGCTGAGAAGAAGCCAAGTTCACTCGGTCGTTTTTATTTTGTTTAAATTTATTTATTTGTTTTGATATGTTTTATATTTATATGGTTAATGATGTCTATTTTAGTAATTTTATTCAATATATTTTCCATCATTTCAAAAATTAAGCACTTTTAAATTTTAGTTTACCAAACACTTACCAACTTTTTTCTAAAGTTGATTATTTCTTAAATTAAGCTATAAGCAGATTCTTTCCAAAGCAAAGCAATCACAAACATAGCCTAATATTTTAGTTTTCAGTGAGGAGAATGACAATTATTGAAACTAGAGGGGGCAAAGTGTTTAATATGGCAAACTACATGGGGTAAATTGATTATAATTTAATTACCACTAATAATTTAATTACAGAGTTGTTATGTTCTCCAACTAACCAATCATATTTTCATTGGATTCGTTGTAGGTTTTCACCTTTGAAGTTATTCTAACCCTTGCCACGCAATTTGCGACTCCCAGGGTAGTTGAACAACCCTTCATGAGTATTCTGAGGTGAGACTTGACCAAACGACCGAGGGAGAGACAAACTGGATAAGATTTTCACCGCAAAGGTAATAATTTAGCTAGTACACTTCTGAAAATAATTCACATTCCAAGTTTCTAATGTCACGTTTGTTTTTATGATAAAATTTTAGATGTTCGCGAAAGCATAATTGACCCCCGCATCTATAGAGGAGGGTTTATGGTACTACCAGGTGATTGGCGAGGTAGGCAATCTGTACCTTGATGATGCTTTAGCGGTGACTATGCTGGGAGGGGGGGATCTGTCACCTTCTATCGAATATGTTGGGGAGTTTAAAGAGGCAGACATAGGCACATCGACTAGATTCAGATCCCTTGAAGTCGAGCACCATAGTACTGATGTTGTTGCACTGAGTAGTGTCCCTGCTGCACCTGTCAGGCCGACACGTGTCAGCTTCATGCGAGCTACTTAGACGGTGGGTCTTGATGCACCTGCCGTTGGTGTTGACCATTCATATACAGAGCATGCACGTGGAGGCACTACGTGTCACACGGACCGACGATCTCCTGTACAAGAGGTATATAAACTGTTATTGCATTAGGTCAAGTTGAGATACTAATTTGAATTATAACTCTGATGCATGATTTTCTCCTTCAGACAGTACCAAACCATTTGGAACATTAGCTTACCGAAGTTATCAGTGCCGTAAACGCATTACGGAAGGAGGTCCGCAAGAGTGACATGGAAAGACAGGAGCAACACCAGGCATTGGTGAATATGATTCGTGCAAAGTTCTCCCTTGTTAGAACCGACTTGTTAGACATTTTCATCTTCCATTCAAAGTTCTCCCTGATTGCACGAAGACTTATTAACCTCTTTAAATCACTTTTATTTTTGGAAAAAATTGACCCTTGCAAATCAAAGTGTTAGGTTCACATGATCCTATGGTGTTGTTCACTTTACAAAATGAATATGCTTTGGATCCGAGAATAACCCAAGTTGACTGATTATCGGAAGTTGAGAGATTGCATTTTTCGGGACATCGCATGTCCCAGACATATCCGGTGCACTACCACGGGGATGGCACCATGTACACGCCTTCCGTGGTCACATACATGATCATAATTGGGCTCTACATTCGGCTCTACATTCTCCTTAAATTAATGCTCAAAGTAATTGTCAAAATGAGGTTCACCGTCAACTGCAAGTTCAACTTCTGGAAGCGGGATACTGCAAATATTTTCTGAACCTTGGGGATTTCCATCATTATACGTCCCACTTCGTTGTGTGAATATTTGGTTACTACCGCTGACAGATGAATAATGTTGGGGATCTCCATGAAGAGGGATGTCATCACCTATCGCACCTTCACATCTCCTTTCAATTAGGCTAACACATACTTAATGAATCACCCTATCTTCCCCTAGCATAAACTAAACATCATCGTCCTTTCTTATAAATGTGCGACATGTAGTGCCATGAACAATTGATATTGACTGTAGATCAATATTGTATTTGTTTGGATCGTATTTCACAATGGACTGCACGCGCGTCAATAGCCCTTCAAAATTCATATTCTTGGACACATATAATCCCTGATTACCAAGCCTCTTAGGCAAAATTCAGGGTAAGTTATTGCAATTAACCCTAAGTTCAATGATAAATTTGTTGTTCTGTATTTGTGTTATGTGTAATTTTTGAAGTTTGTTGGATTTTATTTTGTTATTTTTGGAATTTTAATTTGTAAAATGTGTCGTACAATGGTGGGATCCAAGAATTTTGCACTTGAACAAAATAACAATTATATAAAAAAAATACTGAAAAATGAAGATTATAGTAAAATGAGTTTTAATTTGGGGTTATTTCACTAAAGTCCCTATTTGTTTTCGAATTGTCACCTATTTAAACGTATTTGTCATATTAATAATCCTAACCCCTTCTGTTTCTAAAATACATTACTTTAGTCCATTTGACCAATTTACTAATAGTCAACTATAACTGAATGTGTAAAAGGTCAATTTTGCCCCTAAAAGTTGTTTTTTGTTATTACATTTTAATTTTCCAAAAAATATTTCAATACTTTTCTTATTTTAATATGAAATAAAAATCAAATTAAGAAAAAAAAATAGGGATATTATTATTTTCCACCCTCACTTATGAGATATTGATCATTTTGCACCCTCTTATTTCAGTATTGGCCATTTTCCACCCTCTAATTTGAATTAATTGTCATTCTACACCCTTACTATTCCGTTAATAAAATGGAATATTATGTATGTAGGTAAGGGTATAATCGTAACTCAACATAATAATTATTAAAAAAATATTTAAAAAAATCAATTCAGACCAAAATAATTTTCTCTCCTCGAGTCTCTTCTCTCTTCCTCTTCCACTGCTCTCTTCTTCTCTCTCTACCTGATTCTCTTCCGCCGCTCGCTTCATCTCTTCTCTCTTGGTTTGGTTACTATGTTCGGTGATGGGTATGGGTGATTGGTGAGGGGTTTGGTTTATGGGATTGGATTGGGGGTGGTGGCTGTTTTGGATTTCCATTTCGATTTAGGTTAGTGGTTTTGGTTGATTTCGATTTAGGGATTTCGATTTTGGAGGATTTCGATTGGGGGTGGTGGATGTGATTAGTTGATTTCGATTTGTGCGGAGGAGATGTTGGGGAGGCGAGATGGGTCGGCAGAGGATTCGATTTGTGCGGCGACTGATTTCCTTGAGACGTTGAAGCGGCAGAGGAAGACGGAGGTGGTGGGTGAGTCGGACGGGTCGGGTTTCCGAGTCTCTAATGGTGATTTTCTGGAAAAATGGTGGTGGTGTGTTTTGGGTGGATGGTTTTTGGTGATTGTTATAAATTTTTCTTTTTCAATTTTAATTTGAATTTCAAAATTGAATTGAGAGGATTCTGGATTGATATTAAATGTGGATGATAGATGATGATGTTGTTAAGCCCGGATCTTTTGAGTTTTTGAAAAAAAATTGCTTTTCAATTTCTGGGTTGTTTGAACTTTGAATGTTATGAAACTAACTTTTTTTTTTTCATTTCAATTTCTGGGTTGTTCAAATTGTGGCTGGGTTTGTGATGAACTGATGGGTTTGGGTATGTACTAATTTTATACGCCTTCATATGAATAGGTGAATAGCTCATTTTTGGGATTACTGATTTTTGTGTAGGACAAAAAATTGATTGGGCATGTCTTTGTTTAATTATTATACAGTTTTTTCCCTTGCAAAGCTGATGATCTTGAGAGAAGCAGTGAGGATTCTAGTCTGGATTGGATCTTCACCTAATCAATAATATGTTTTTAAATTTTGTTTTTATTTAATTACTTTTAAATGTATTTTTTAATATTTAATAAAAGGGTAAAATAGTATTTTAAGTTAACATAATGTTGAAAATGATCGATACTGAAACAAGAGATCGTAAAATGACCGATACCTCATAAGTCGAGGTAGAAAATAATAATATTCTAAAAAAAATAACTTCTTAAAAAAAACAGGACTTTTTTAAATGAGTAGAATATTGATTCAAATATTAAT
The DNA here is from genome assembly GCA_033220585.1 of Dipteronia sinensis. Lineage (NCBI taxonomy): Eukaryota > Viridiplantae > Streptophyta > Magnoliopsida > Sapindales > Sapindaceae > Dipteronia > Dipteronia sinensis. The sequence goes on from CM065642.1 coordinate 17,142,017, forward strand.
TATTAAAATTAAAAGATAGCAAAAAACACAAATATAAAAAAAAAAATTAATCTTTTTTTCCTGAGATGCAATGGATCTCTAAAGATTGAGATCCGGAAATTTCCAAATCTCCATTGTCCAAAATTTTTAAATCAACATCATCCAAAACTTTTTATCTTTTAGATCTGAAAACAATTGAACAAACTAGGAATCTGTCATTTACCGTAAAGCTCAACACAAAATCCAAAATTAAAAATTAAAAAGCAACTAAAAATCACACTGTTTGAAAATCAAGCATTTCCCCCAAAGCCAAATCACTCTTTCCACAACCAGATACTCACTCAATGGCCCGGCTCCAATGAAGGAGATTGTGAGCAGTTGGTGAGATTAGAGGCGGTGGATTAAGGAGGAGGAAGAGATATCTGGGTGATGCGATGAAGGAAGAATAAGGGAGGGAGACGGCCGGTGATGCGACGGCGATGGAGGCAGAAAGACAGTCGGGTGATGCAGCGGCGGATGAAGCAGTTGAGGGAGAGAGATGGGCACATGAGGATCTCGATTCTCCTCCATTCTTGAACAATAGATATCTGGTTCATCCAATGGAGGGGAGATCGCTCTCCAACGTTGTTTTTATTTGAAATTTTATTTTAAAAATGTGGATCTGGGTTAGTGTGGTGAAGAAGAAAAAAAGATATTGGTCTGGGTTGGTGTGGTGATGATAAAGAAGAAGATATGGGCTACAGTTTGGTGATTGATTTAAAAATTTTGGACGAATTTCCAGATATCAATCTTTGGAGATTCATTGCATCTCATAAAAAAAAATTAATTTTTTAATTTTTCTGTTTTTTAATATTTTTAATCTTAATTTTTAATATTTGAATTAATAGTCTACTCATAATATAAAAAAAAATCCTCTTTTTTTTAAGTAGTTTTTTTTTTCTTAATTTGATTTTTATTTAATATGAAAATAAGAAAAGTACTTGAACTTTTTTTTGGAAAATTAAAATTTAATAACAAATAAAAACTTTTTGGGGCAAAATTGACCTTTTGTAATTTTAGTTATAGTTGACCGTTAGTAAATTGGTCAAATGTACTATGTATTTTAGAAAAAAAAAGATTTGAATTGCTAATATGACAAATATGTTTAAATATGTGACAATTCGAAAAAACAAAATAAGAACTTCAGGAGATTACTCTGTTTTAATTTTTATAAAAACAAAATTATGGTATAATGAAATTTAGATAAAATAGAACACTTACTTACAATAAACTAAATAATCTTATATTAAAAAAAAATACAAACTAAAAACATAATATTAAAAAATAAATAATAACAAAAAAATCAATATAAACAATGAAAAATCATAATATTATTTTTTAAAATAGTAAATTACACTCTAATTTAATAATAATAAATTTTGTTTTTATAGTTAATTCAATTTAAATTTATATAAAAACAATTGTTTAATAAATATAACTAGACATGTTTTTAAATTTTTATCTTCAAATTATTGGTAAAATATTGTTTCTAAACAATATATGAACTATTTAATACAATATATAAAAAATTGATATTTTAGGGTTTATTGATCGGATGTGTCAGGTATGTCAAATTAAAACTATTTAAAATAATAAAAATTCAAAATAACGTATAACATATAATTCAAGAGTTAAGACATTGACGGAAAAAGAAAGCAAATATTTTTGTTTCAGAAGAAGATAAAAATTTGAAAAATGAATTGAAAAAATAATAAAATACAAAATGCATAAAAAAATTGTTAAAATTATAGGATAAAATTAAATAGTTATTTTGCTCGAAAGAAGTTAATGTTAAGCTTGATCCCGCCACAAACAATGTGGTCGAAAGGAAATCGACCAACTATACTAATAGATGATATTCTCTACTGTCAGTTTATATATATACATTAATTTATTTATTTATTTATTTATTTATACATACACAGATTCATCTATCTCACTTCTACCTTCATTTTAATTAAAATTTTTGATTTCTAATTCATAATATTTGAGATAACTTCATTTTACGCCTGGAAAAACAAATAGCAGATACTTTAATTATTAGTTATTTCCCGAATTTAACACCGAATTTGGCAATTTCTGAGGAAAGAGTAAATGGAATCCACCAATCTACCATGTGTTTGTTTGGAGAAAAAATTGGGGGCAACTGATGCACCACGCTAGAATCTGATGGTGGTGCATCGGTTCCACTCGTTGTGTGACACATGTTATTAACTAAAGGTTTTTTTTTATCATCTTGTCTCTTCATCTTCATCGTTCAACTGAAGCCCAATTTCCCTCTCTCTCTCTCTTCATCCTCACATTTCTACGTCGACTTGCCATTTTCCGGTGACCGTTGTCGTTTCCGGTCCTTGCGATTCAAGCCACGCCGCCGCCATCGTTGTGTTCCACATCGCTTGCTCTACCTAATCGGCCGGTCCTTGCCGACGATCTAGCAATCTCCAGAATCTCACTACCTCCAAACCAAGTTTTCTTTGAACAGTTTTACCCGTCATCAAAGATTGAGCACATAGATGCATTGTTGTTTATTTATTTCTTTTTTGTGGAATTGATGAGGTTGAGATGTTTGGTGATTGAGAGATTTGGTGAATGGGATTTGTTAAATGATTCGATAAATACTCAGAGATGCAGTTTTGTTTTTGACTATTGTCCATCTATACCTTTGATTTCTTCTTATGGATTGCATAACCAAACCAAATCCAATCAATTGACTGATCAATTCTTCTTTTTTCACCTATACTTCTTTGATTTTTCTTTTTATAGTAATAAAAATCTGACTTCAGGTAACTTCAAACAACAAAGTAAGGAAAAAAAAAAACTGACTTCTTCTCCCAAATCTGCGCCTAAAACAAAGCCACATCTTAAAATTTTTTTGCTTTAATGTTTTTTTTTTCTTTTTCGTTTTACGGATAAAACTGAAAATAAATAAGGGTTCAATGTAAATCTCAGATTATTAGAGTTTCAACATGTTTTTTTTACCTCTGAAGCAATAACGTTTCATATTACTGGGTGTTTAATGGAAGGGAATTTGGGGAAGAGATTTGGCTATGTTTGAGATTGCTTAATTGAAGAAAAAATCTACTTATAGCTTCATTTAGAAAATAATCTACTTAGAAAAAAAGTTGGTAAGTGTTTGGTAAACTCAATTTTAAAATTGTTTAACTTTTGAAAGGATGGAAAATTTATTGAACAAAATTACTAAAATGGACATCAATAAATATTATAAATATAAAGTAAATAAAAAATATAAATAACAAAATTAAACAGAAAATTTTTTTTATGGCTGAGTCAACTCAGAACTTCTCAAACTAATTACTTAAAATATCGAGTCAACTCAGTACAACAAAAGAAACTAACTGAGTCAACTCAGGCTCTTCCCCAGAGTCAACTCAGTCCCCTTCTTCACCCACAGTCAACCTCTGCAAACTCTGGCGCGGCGGGGTCGACACTCCAATTCCTCCTCCGACTCCAGATCCACAGAGATCATCGTCAGCCACCTTCACGTGCACCGATATCCTTTCCCCCGCCGGCGACGAAAATGGTTTGAAATCGCGAGATTCCGTCGCCAATTGGTTTCATCGTGGAGAAGGCGACAGATTTTTGTATGGTTTCGCGATGGAGCTGGTTTCTTTTGGCCGTTTCGTCGCCAGAGAATGCAGTTGGTTCCTCCGGCGTCGAATTCCGGCGGTGGCCACCACGGCAGTGACCACCATTCCCCTTTTTGTTTTTTAAATTTTAATTATTTTCTTAAAAATAAATTTTAAATTTTTTACTTTTTAGTTTTTAATTTTTAGTTTTTTTATTATATTAATATTAAATATAAGGGTAAAATTGTCTTTTAACAAAATAGTGGGGGTATTCTAGACATTACATAAACAATAAGCTAGTTTCTGCTTCCAAAAGCAACCCTCACCCAGCTTCTTAAAAGCTGATTAAGGGAGAAGCAAATTGTAAAATAAGTTGCTTTTGGAACGTTTACCAAACACCTATTTGTTCAAAACTTGGAGAAATAAGTGATTATTTCTCAAGCATAAGCAATCCCAAATATAGCCTTTGTCTGTGAACAAAGGAAGAAGAAACTAGAAAGAGAAAAAAAAAAATCCCTGAAGTTTGATTTCCATTACTATAAAAACAAAAATTCGAAGAAGTTGAGATTGAAAAAAAAAAAATTGTTCAATTGATTGATTGGGTTTGGCTGTGAAGTACTAGAGATGGAAAAAAAAACACACCTCTAATCGATCACTATTCCCTCAATCAACCCACCATCCATTTACTGTTAGTAACAAACTGAATTCTGTTTACCAATAGGGATTGACTGGTGATTCCAAAAGTCACGAAAATGCTTTATGCATGAGTCAAGATCTTTTGTATATAACTGAGAACCTTGTAACATTATTAGATAAGATTTTCAATAGAGAAAAAGCTTAATACATAAAAAAAAAAGGATCTACATTAATGGAGTCTATCACAGATCGCTGTTTCGTATCTCTCTTAGTCATTTTATCAAACATCTCTCAGACTTTACAAGTTGTCCAATTTTTTTTTATTCAACAAATACATTCATCTATCTCACTTCTACCTCCATTTAGGGATGGCAATTTGAGGGTCCAAGCCCGCACTTGACCCAAGCCCTTATAATTTTACAGGGCCTAAGCCCTGCCCAAATAAGAAATTAATGCATATGGGTAGGATTGAACCCGGCCCATAAAAAAACAGGCTTTACACAAGCCCTCAATTAGACCCTCCTGAATTTTTTATGCATTTTTTTTAACCTAAATTTGACCAATTACATTATTCAACACACAACTAATAATCTGCGATTTGACAAATTTTACCCGGTTGTAGAGAAACTCTGTTTTAGAGAGCTTTAGTGAAGTAAAATACAACTCTCTCGATTGGATCTCTGTGTTCATAGGCTAAAGTCTGTGGGTTTAATTAACAATTTTAGACCACGATTCGGTTCTAACTCAGTGAGTCGAACATGCTGAATTGAATCCAAAGACATTTTGTAGAGAGACAAGTAAAAGTAAAACGAGCATGCCGATGAAAAGCAGTTGATGAGACCTTCCACTACTCATCATTACAATCAAATGCATATATAACGGAGGATCAAGATGAATAAAAACACACAAGTATTTAAGATTTGTAGAATTGTTTCACAACCAACACACATTTATATACTGAATGACTCGTGAGTTTGATGTAGACCAAGAAGAAATCATGTCCTCATATCTTGATAGACTTAAGTCCGTCAACGATTCAAAACCGACAAAAAAAGAAAAGATCAGGAAGAATCTTGTGTATCAATTTTTCTTCATAATTATTACTCCAACGCGCATTCACCATGACCGATGGCAATGATGTTGATAATTGCAGTGCTTCATAAATATTTGCAGTACGTGTTCATAAATTTTCTAACGTTTTGCACCCATCCTTGTCATTCATAAAAACAATCGCATCAAAATTTATTGAAAGTAGTTGGATTTGATTAAAGTATTTTCAATAATTTTTGATGAATGATAATGAAACCAATCGCCCAACACGCATTCACCATGACCAATGACCCATTGATAATTGTGAATTGTGATGTTGATAATTGCAGTACGTGATGCATAAAGTTTTCTAACGTTTTTCACAATTATATCCCATTGGACCTTATCATTCATCAAAATTTATTGAAAATTATTGGATTCCATTAAACTAAATAATCCTACATCCTACAATTATGTGGTACAATTATCTGGTATATATTGTTCGAAATTTTTATAATATTAGATTTGACGGTACATGTAAGGCATGTAATTGATTGATATTCATGTATATATATTTAAACTAAAATGTTGGACTAATATCTTTTAAAAAAAATGAATTGTTAAATTTTTATTGTAGCATTCTGTTGATCTTTATATTTTCTAAACAAAATGAAGTCTCTCCATTAAATGAAGTTCAAAACATAATAATTTAGGGCCAAAATTACAAGAAGAAAACATTTATCACTAAAAAGACATACTGCAACTACACAAAAACAATTTCCAAACTCTAAAATAAAATAATTCGGTGGTTTTTAATTATTAATTTTTTTATTTATTTTATCGTGACCAAAATATCTTTTAGAATTCATATTTGTGTGTGAGATCAATGAGGTTTTTGGTGTTTTGGAGGTTTGTTTTGGTGCAAGTTTGTAACTGGTGTTTTGGTTTTTGGTTGCATTTTTGTTGTTTTGGCTACTGACAAGTTTTTGTTTTTGTGTTGTTATTATGATGTCATGACCAAAATGTAGTATCGGTAATTCAGTATATACATTTTCATGAGGGAAATGCTATTTATTTTTGGAAAAATAGGTGATTGGCTGCTAATCTGAGCTTGAATGAATAAAATAGATTAACTAGGCAAATTCTTCTCTTGGTTTTTCTTGTTTTTGCAGTATTTTTATTTTGTTTGATGAATGGTTTGTTAAGTTGATTACTGCTGTTTTATACTGGGTTTAATCAAGTTGGAAATGCCATTTATTCCTTTTAAGTGTTCTTTTAAATGATGATGCTCTAAAATGACATTCATATCTTGACTATCAATCTTCTCAATGTCCTCCCACTTGGTCCTCATGTTCACGATTACACTCTGTATATTTGCAGATCCTACAATTATGCTGTATGCATTATAAGTCACTTATTTCTTATAGAAATGGGGAATTTTTATGTAGCAATAAACCTTTTCCTATAAGGGAATGTGAGGAGAGCACGGTGGTCAGTTGGGTAATGGTTTTTGTTTCAAAGTTTCATTCAGTTTTTATGACAATAGGATGGAGGTATTATTCTTCATTTATGGTTCAGTTTTGATGTTTAGGATTTGATAATGAGTTGTTGAAGGTGCAAAAGTTGTCATCTTTGAGAGGTTTTTTGCTAATGAATTTAGTTTTTTATTGTTTCATGTGTAATGAGATGATTTAATTTTGTATGTTGATGTTATTAGTAATGATAGTTGCTTTAAATGTAAAAATTTTGTATATTGATGTTATTAGTAATGATAGCTGCTCTTATTTGTGAATTTCTGAGTTTTATTGTGAGTATATTACACAAATTAGTCATTTGTGCATCTTTTCTATTTGTCACTTGTGCATCTTTTCTATTTGTCACTTCTTAAATTTATTACACATGCTTTTTGCCTTTTTCAGGTTCATGTTGTTGAGAGAACTCCCTCCATGATCTTGTTCTCTCTTTGTACCAAAACGAATAACGTTGCCAAAGTGCCATGCAAGGTTTGCCTCCCTGATTGCCTGTTTTGTTGTAACTTAAATGCAAGTTCAGTAATGTATAAAGTTCAAATTGTGTTAATTTGTATTAGTTTTAAGTTTTATTGTTCAGAGCCTCAAAGGTGATCCTTCTTGATATATACATTGATGAAAATTGTTACATTGATGTATATACTTTCATGATCTCTATGCAAAATCTTCATCTTTCAAAAAGCTTTTGATTTTTTCCATGCACCAATTCAATTGGTCTAGTTGCTCATTCCAAATACACAACTCTCGTTTCGATTGGTTTAATTGAAGGAATTTTATTTATCAAATTTTGATTGGACAAGATTTGCAAGCTTCTAAAATTCAAACGCCCCCAATGAAAAATCTTATTTTTGGCCATATGAATTTTATCAATAAATCATTCTCTTACTTTTATCATGTTACACAATACATGCTAAATTTTCAAAAACATCTTTAAAAAAACTCATTCTTGGATGTAATTTCCTTGTAAATGATAATTCGATCCTTTTTTCTTCTTTTGTGAATTGTGCGTTCATTTAAGCAAATAAAATGGTCATGCAAGCAAATATAAAATTACATTCTCATCACATGATGGATTTCACACATTACAAACAGCCTAATTTGTGTCCAAATGTATTTATTACAATGCATTACAAATTACTTAAACATATAATTTCTTTCTAATTAATGTATTACCAAGCATTAAGGAAAAAAGTGAAACATATAAAAATATTTAAAATATTTAAAAATTTAAGATGATTTGAATAAATTATTAATTCCTCTTACGGATTTGAATAGATGTCTGTAAATAATTTTGATTTTTGTTTTGAAGTGTTCGGTTGAATGATAATAATTTAATTACTTGAAAATATAAATTTAAATAATAATATAATTATACTGTGATCGCACCGGGGGATGCATCATGCCTTGGATGCACCCAAGATCTTTTCTAGTAAATTAATCTATAATAAGAACCAATTTATAAAGATTTATGTTGATTTGTTCACCAACAAGTTTAACAATGAGAGAAACATTAAACTTACATCGTCAAGTCATGTCCTTGTTTCACAATCTCGAAATATTATAACAGTTCAAAACAAAATAGTATAAATAAATTATGCTCTGAATAATATTATTAAAAAAATTAACAAAATGAATGAATGATGATATTTTGATTTAATAATTTATGTATTGAACCAGTTCACTATCAAAATGAATGAATAATGATATTTTGATTTGATTTAAACTAGTTCACTAAACAAGTTTAATGTACATTAACATGTAGTGAAATTTACATTATTAAATATATATTTATTAATCAAATATATTATTTGAATATAAAAAATATAAAAGGTTAAACATTTTATTTTATTTGACACCATTAATCATTCTACAAGTTTTGAATTTTTTTTAAATAACTATATAATTTTGATAAGTTATCCATTTTGATTTTTTTTTAAGTATTAAAAGTTACAACTATTACAATAGGACTGCCGAGACTTGTCAAGATCAAACAATATAAGTCCGGCCCTAAAAAATACTCTCACCAACCTGGAGAAAACTCCACACACATGTTTATAAAATGTGTATGATACTATGATGGGACTAGAACCCCTCGCCACCCTGTGTGGAAAGAAACCGCAATATATATATATATATATATATATATATATATATATTATATATTATAACAAATTACACCAAATCCCCTGAGGTTTGTTCTTTTACACGCTGAAACAACTTTACCATTAATTGACACTTACCTCCCCTACAGTTAGGGTTTGACCGTTAAGTGAGAGAGTTGACCGTTAAAAATGATAAAAGACTGAAATACCCTTGATTCACCATAAATCTAAAAGAAATAATTACATCAAACTCTCCTGCGGTTTGTTCTTTTACATAGAGAAACAACTTTATTGATAAATGACAATCATCTCCCTTACCATTAGTCAAAGTTGGTCAAATTAAACCGTAGACCAATTTTGACTATCAAAACTAAGGATAGTTTAGTCATTTGAAGCATTATATATATATATATATAAATATTTAAAAAATTGAATAAATATTTTAAAATGAAGATTTTGTAGGGTATTTTAAAATGAAGATTAAGTGGACCAAAAAAAACCGCTTTTAAAATTAAGAATTTTTTTGGAAAGAAAAATATGATTAATTGAAAATTATGAATTAAAAAAAAGAACGGAATTTTTCATTAAAAAAACGGGCAATCCAATATAATTTAAAAGATATTCAAATTAAAAAAAAAGAAATAAAAAAAATCTCAATACCTTTAACAGTTCGTCAGTTCCACTAACAACACAAATCACAATCCCTTCCTAATTTGTTCAATCTCTTCCATGAGAGATTAAGCCAGATTTCTTCCCAAAATGGAGCAAGTTCGCCAGTTCCACTAACAACCCAAATCACAATCCCTTCCTAATTTGTCCAATCTCTTCCTTGAGAGATTGAGCCAGATTTCTTCCCAAAATGGAGCAAGTTCGCCAGTTCCACCAACAACACAAATCACAATCCCTTCCTAATTTGATGTAATCTATTCAAAAAAATTTAAAAGCTCAATATCTATTTATAAATAAATAATATATTCTTTTTTCAAAGAAATAGAATTAAAATTTTTAATTTTTTTAATAAATAGAATTTTTTTAAAAATAAATAAAAAATAAAAATAAATTAGGAAGGAATTGTGATTTGTGTTGTTGGTGGTACTGACGAACTGGCTCAATCTCTCATGGAGGAAATCGAACAAATTAGGAAGTGATTGCGATTTGTGTTGTTGGTGGAACTGACGAACTTTTAAAGGCATTGATATATATTTTTTTAATTTGAATTTCTTTTAAATCAGATTGGATTGTCCGTTTTTTAATGAAAAATTCCTTTTTTTTTAATTCTTAATTTTCAATTAATCTTATTTTTCTTTCCAAAAAAAATCTTAATTTTAAAAACAGTTTTTTTTTTCACTTAATCTTCCTTTTGAAATACCTGAAAAAAAATCTTCATTTAAAAATATTTATTCAATTATATATATATATATATATATATATATATAACGCTTCAAATGACTAGTGTTGATAGTCAAAATTGGTCAACATTTTAATTTGACCAACTTTGACTAACGGCATGGGAGGTGAGTGTCAATTATTAATAAAGTTGTTTCTATTTGTAAAAGAGCAAATCTCAGGGGAGTTTAGTGTAATTCGTTCTTTTAGATTTTTGGGAATTAAGGGCATTTCTGTCTTTTATCATTTTTTAACGGTCAATTCTCACATTTAACGGTCAAACCCTAAGGGCGGGGGAAGTGAGTGTCAATTAACAGTAAAGTTGTTTCCGCGTGTAAAAGAGTAAACCTCAGGGGAGTTTGGTGTAATTTGTTCTATATATTAATAATATAATTATATTATATTATATATTAATTATTAAAAAATTATATTTTTATAAAAAATTTAATCAAAAAATTCATTTAAAATAAATGAAAATATTAAAATTTTGAATATAAAATAAAGAAAATAAAATAAAATATTGAAAATTTGAATTTCAAGAACGAGTTTAAGGTAGATTGAACGAGTTTAACGTTCATCTGAACGTTAAACTCGTTCAATGAACAAGTCAACGTAAATCTTTATGAACAAGTTCAACGTAGGATGAACGAGTTTAACGTAGAATGAATGAGTTTAACGTTTATCTAAACATTAAACTCGTTCAGTGAACAAGTCAACGTAAATCTTCATGAACAAGTTCAACGTAGGTTGAACGAGTTTAACGTTCATCTGATAATGTTAAACTTGTTCAGTGAACAAGTTAAAGTAAACCTTCGTGAACAAGTTCAACGTAGGTTGAACTAGTTTAACGTCCATCTCAACGTAAAACTTGTTCAGTGAACAAGTTAACGTAAACCTTCATGAATAAGTTCAACATATGTTGAACGAGTTTAACGTTCATCTCAACATAAAACTTGTTCAGTGAACAAGTTAATGTAAACCTTTATGCACAAGTTTAACGTATGTTGAACGAGTTTAACGTTCATCTCAACGTAAAACTTGTTCAGTGAACAAGTTAACGTAAACCTTTATAAACAAGTTCAATATATATTGAACAAGTTTAACGGTCCTCTTAACGTTAAACTTGTTTAGTGAACAAGTCAACGTAAACCTTCATGAACGAGTTTAACGTTCATCTCAACGTTAAACTTGTTCACCGAACAAATTAACGTAAAGGTTGAACGAGTTCAACGTAGGTTGAATGTTAAACAGAATTCAGTTTGTTACTACCAGTAACTTAACTGATTCTAACAGCTAACTAATTTCCTTAAGCTAACCAGGCAATAACTAACGGCTAATTAACTTTTCCATCCATCACTATTAACTTGTTTAATCCTGTCTTGCTTCTTTTTGCACTCAAAGTGTTAGAGCGGTTGATTAATGCTTTACTTACTTTAGAGTCTAGTCGTCTAGTTTATTCTTGTCCTGTAAATTGTGCATTTCTTTTAATTTGTTCTTTCGTAAAGTGGTTACGTCTTTCATTTTTTTTATTTCATCTTGTTTGCTTTTGCTTGCAATTTCTTCTTTTTCTTTGATATGTAGGAAATTATTTACACTTTTCTTTATTCTCTGCTATGTTCTACTTTGTAGATTCCTTTGTTCTTTAATTAATTCGCAAGGTGTCTCATAACATTTGCTCTTTCTCCAATGGAGTGCTTATTTATATATCAATCTATCTTTACTGGTCGTCTGGATTCTTACATACTTCTTCCTCTGAATAGTTTCTATTTCTCGTACATGCATTGCATGGATCCTCAATTGTACAAGGCTGCGGTTGAGGGTAATATCAATCCCTTTAAGGATATTACTGCTAGAGAGCTTGACTTGATCGTAGCACCAAACAAGAATACGATCTTGCATATCAACATTAGGTCCCGAAATAGATCATCAATGGAAACTGCATCAACCAAATTCGTGGAAGATATACTTGACAGATGTCCATCGCTACTTCTTCAAGTTAATGTCAATGCTGAAACACCGCTACATGTTGCGGCAAAATACGGGCATTCTGATATAGTGGAAGTTCTTATCAAAAGTAGTGCAAAACCTCAAAATGAACACCTGGAGAGTGGAATAGGAGCAGCCAAGCGGATGCTGATCGGAATGACTAACAATGAGGGAGACACCGCATTGCATGTGGCAGTGCGATATAAACACATGGATGTTGTGAAAATATTGACTAGAGAAGATCCTGATTTCTTTTATTCTTCCAATAAACGTGGCGAAACTCCACTCTACATTGCTGCTGCTGCAAAAGATTCTTTAGAAATAGTGGTTGAAATATTAGAAACTTGCACATCACCAGCCTATGAAGGCCCCGATCAGATGACGGCCTTGCATGCAGCAGTTATAAACCATAATACTCTAGTTAAGCTTACCATTTCAAGTTTTATTTTAATTAGGTTGACTAACAGTTTGACTAATAATGGAACTTAATGATGTAGACAGATAGTGGTTAAGTGGTAAAATCGTCTTTTAACATATAAAAATAAAAATAAAAATAAAAACCGAAGAAAATCTAAATGTTTCTACAATTCTAATCCTTTACACAGAGGAGGAATTACACCTCGTCCTCTATGCATCCTCTTCAAATAGTGATGGACGTTAAACTCATTCAACCTACGTTGAATTTGTTCATAAAGGTTTACGTTAACTTGTTCACTGAACAAGTTTAACATTATCAGATAAACGTTAAACTCGTTCAACCTACGTTGAACTTATTCTTGAAGATTTACGTTGACTTGTTCACTATGAACGTTAAACTTGTTCATCTTATGTTGAACTTGTTCATGAAGATTTACGTTGACTTATTCACTGAACGAGTTTAACGTTCAGATGAACGTCGTTCAACCTACCTTAAACTCGTTCTTGAAATTCAAATTTTTAAAATTTTTATTTTATTTTCTTTATTTTATATTCAAAATTTTATAATTTTCATTTATATTAAATGAATTTTTTGATTAAATTTTTTATAAAAAATAATTTTTTATTAATTAATATATAATATAATATATATATATATATATATATTGCAGCAACCGGTTTCAACCGGTTGCTTTTGATGGGCTGTCAACAACTTTTAATTTTTTATCATTTATATTTTACTTTTTGTTGCTTTGAACGGTAGAACACATCTTCCTTATTTGTACCATAGCCAACTCCTATTTGTCATTATGTAATTTTAATTGTTCTGTTTCTCAATTTTAACTGTGCAATGTTTAGATATCACCATCTCTTTGTTTGGTCCCTTGATAAGGCCTTGAACCCTAAGATCCAAGAGCCAACACGTTTTGACTGGTTTATCTTCCCAGAACTTTCATTCTTGTAAACTGCTTTACGCAACTTCTCATTTTCAAGGGACCCCATCACAAACAACCAACCATTCAAAGCTCTCATTTTCTACATTTTTTTGATTGATGTAATTTTTAGTTTTTCTGTTTCTCAATTTTAACTTGTGCAATGTTTATAAATATCACCATCTCTTTGTTTGGTCTTTTATCAATCATCCATGTTTAGCTTGTCAGTGGCTTACAATATCTTTTTGTTCTTTTGCTTTAGCTTTTGGGTTCATGCTGCAGCAACAGACACACTCAAGCAGGGTGATATGTTTAATTCTTCTGCTAATCTGGTTTCCAGAAACGGGTTCTTCACCTTAAAGTTCTATAATCTTTCCATTTTCGACCACGAGTGGTACCTGTCAATATGGTACAAAATCGATACAAAGAAGCCTTGCTGGCTAGCCAATCGAGACAGGCCTAATCAAAAATGATTCTGGGGTTCTTCTCATTGATGGAATTGGTAATCTGATGATAAACTACACTGGTGGGGATCCTATAGTTCTATATCAGGGTCAAAGAAATACGAATGTAACCGCTATTTTGCAGGATGATGGAAACTTTGTATTGCGAGGGGCTGCAGAGAAGGTTTTGTGGCAAAGCTTTTGATTCTCCTACAGATTCTTTGTTGCCTGGAATGAAATTGGGGATCAATCACAAGACTGGTCAGAATTGGTCACTTACGTCATGGTTTACCGCTTCTATGCCAACTCCTGGGGCTTTCACTCTCGAATGGATCCCTGATGAACTTCAGTTGGTTGTTAAACGGCGAGATGTAAAATACTGGACTAGTGGGGTATTGAATAACGGTACATTTAAAAACCTTGAAATCTTGACAGATTACAATTTTACTCAAGTTTCAAACACAGATGAGGAATCCCTTACATTCAAAATTGTTCCAAATGGGTTGTTATATGGCCCTACTGATCCCGATTGGGTAAATGTAACATCACTGTCATTGGAGTATGATGGAACCATGGTGGCTCAAAAGAGTTCGGGCATGTTTCTTACGATATACGAGTCATGTGATGGATACAACACAAATTCTGGTTGTGGGAGATGGGAAGGGCCAAAGTGCAGGAGCCATGGTGAGAAGTTCCAGAAAAAAACTATTGGATTATGACAATTCTGTTCCTCATTTCTCTTACTACAATGAAAGTCTAAGTTTTAGCGACTGCCTGGATATATGCTGGAATAACTGTACCTGTTTTGGAACTACAACTAATGTCTTTACGAGGTCTGGAACTGGAACTGAATCTCCTTACGTTAATTCTGATTATCCGGGATGCAGGTTCTGGTATGGACCTTTAAAAGAAACTGTGAATGGAGAGGAGGGCGGCACAGTCTATCACATGATCGTTCCAGGCCCTCCAGGTTTGTTTCTCTTCCTTGGTTTATTAATGTCAAATGATTATTATTATCAATTTAATTGTTATTGTTATTGTTTTAGGATCGTGGTTGTAGCTGGGACATAATTAAGTAATGTAACAATAAAAAAACAGAGCATATATGGGCTGCATCCCTCTTGTTTTTCATAAAAATAAATTAATTTATTGTTATGTGAATAGCCACCGATTCCTATCACAAAACCCTACTTTAGACATTAAAATGGATCTTGTCAAAGTATTAGATTGTTCCTTGTTGGTTATAATATTTTGTTTAGAGCCATTACAAATGCTTTTATTGCCAACAAGGGGAGACCAGAAAAACAATATTGTTCTTTAAGCATTATTTCTAGAATAGTAGAGTTGAACTCACAAAACCCTACTTTAGATTTTACGGGTAGAGCTTTTGGAGAAAAGTTGTCAATTAAAAAAGCTCTTCTGATCACGTAAACTGATTGATTACATAGTTAATTTATTAAAAGATGAGACAGTGTGAATAAGTGCTACTTATTCTGTTATATGCAGGATGGAAGGAATGGATATGGATTGTAATTGTTGTGCCAGCTACATTTATTATTATATTACTCTTGGGTGTTTTGGTCTATTTAAGATGGAGAAAACTTCGATTACAAGGTAATATCAAAGTCGTATGACATGAAATTTCTTCCAAGTAATTTTCTTTTAATGATTTCAATATGCTCATTTTTTTTATGTCTATCCAAACAGAGAAGTTTCTACTAGAATTAATGACATTAGATAATCCGATTGAAGCGAGGGAAATTGAAATTGATGGCAACAATGGCAACAATGGCCACAATTTAAAAGTGTTCAGTGTTTCATCTATCATGGATGCGACAAATTGCTTCTCAACTATAAACAAACTTGGAGAGGGTGGTTTTGGACCTGTTTACAAGGTAAATTATGAACAAAAATTCTGATAAGAAGACAAAAAATGCTTCTAATAAATAAGTTTGCTTTTAATATTAAGTAATAACTCACACATGGATCAATATGTCAAGGGTAAATTGTCTGATGGACGTGAGATAGCAATAAAGAGGCTATCCGGAAGATCAGGACAAGGGCTCGTGGAGTTCAAGAATGAGCTCATACTAATAGCTAAGTTACAACACATGAATCTTGTGCGGCTACTAGGATTCTGCATTCATGGGGAAGAGAAAATGTTAGTCTATGAGTATATGCCAAATAAAAGCTTGGACTCGTACATATTCGGTCAGTTCATTGTTATTGATAGTTACATGTTAATTTCTTTTCATGGTTGATGTATCGTAGGTTTCTCACAATTCCTTTTTTTTTCTCAAATGATAGATCAATCTAAAAGGGAGCTCTTAGATTGGAACAAGTGTTTTAATATCATTGAAGGAATAGCACAAGGTCTACTTTACCTCCACAAGTACTCCAGATTAAAAATAATTCATCGAGACTTGAAAGCCAGTAATATATTACTTGACCAAATCATGAATCCAAAGATATCTGATTTTGGCATGGCAAGAATTTTCATAACTCAATCTGAAGCAAACACAAACAGAATCGTTGGCACATAGTAAGTTAACAAAAAAACTTATTGATTCTTTCATTTAGTAGTTGCATAGTTTGTTGGATAAGTAAACTTGTTCGTTTAGTTACTTACTATTGATTTTATACCTTATGATAAATTCAGTGGTTATATGTCTCCTGAATATGCTATGGATGGTATTTTCTCTGAGAAATCCGATGTCTTTAGTTTTGGAGTTTTGCTATTGGAAATTGTGAGTGGAAGGAAGAACAATAGCTTTTATCATTCAGATCGGACAATAAACCTCGTTGGATATGTAAGTTTGGAATGTAGCATCATTTTAGTTATGAATCCAACTAGTATTTTGTGCATTTTGATGTTTAAATTGAATGGTTTTTAATTCAGGCATGGCAATTGTGGAAAGAAGGTGCGGCAATAGAACTAATGCATCTAACACTACGTGATTCATTTGCTGAAGACAGGGTTTTGAGATGCATTAATGTGGCCTTGCTATGTGTTGAAGACAACCCATTGGACAGGCCTTCCATGTCAGTTGTTGTTTCTATGTTAACAAGTGAAATTGTAAACTTGCCAAAGCCGAAACAACCTGCATTTTGCTTTGGAAGGACTGTTGAGGTCAATGCAAATGAAGCCATTGTTGCATCGAATCCTTCAATAAATTACGTAACCTTATCTGATATGGATGGAAGATAAAGGTATGGGTTGCATGTCTGAATGCTAATGCCCCTCAGTAAATTTTTTTATATTTGTTTTACACCAATATTTCTTTAAAATCATGAATATCATTCTTGTCGGCGCTCGAATATAGACACTTGGGTGCATGTTGTTAACTTGTTATCTATATGCAATAATGAGTTTCTTATATTTTGTTAACTCAAGATGTTTATATCAAATATGAAGCAATATAATTAATTACAATGTACTTGTATTCAACATTGCAGTGTATTTAATCCTGGTCATGGCTCTTAACGGATGAGGTTGCTGATCGAAGCTGAAACAACCATAAAGAAAGACGGTATGGTTGGTCTCGTGTACCGTGAATTCATCTGTATAATGTAAAGTCTCTGAAGACATCAATATACTATTACATAATTTTTATGATCTTTTGCTCTTTAACTAGTTTAGTGAAGTTACCATTATAATTCAACAAATTCGTAGTACTTGTATATGGAATACGGTTTCAATAATATGATAACTTAAAATTTTGGGTCTAGTGGTAAGTGGTCTCCTGAATATGCTATGAATGGTATTTTCTCTAAGAAATCCGATGTCTTTTTGGAGTTTTGCTGTTGGAAATTGTGAGTGGAAGGAAGAACAATAGCTTTTATCATTCATATCAGACAAAAACCTCATTGGATATGTAAGTTTGGAATGTAGCTCATCATTTTAGTTATGAATCCAACAAGTATTTGTGCATTTTGATGTTTAAATTGAATGGTTTTTAATTCAGGCATGGCAATTGTGGAAAGAAGGTGCGGCAATAGAACTAATGCATCCAACAATACGTGATTCATTTGATGAAGACAGAGTTTTGAGATGCATTAATGTGGCCTTGCTTTGTGTTGAAGACAACCCATTGGACAGGTCAACCATGTCAGTTGTTGTTTCTATGTTAACAAGTGAAACTGTAAAATTGCCAAAGTCGAAACAACCTGCATTTTGCTTTGGAAGGACTGTTGAGGTCAATGCAAATGAAGCCATTGTCGCAGAGAATCTTTCAATAAATTACGTAACCTTATCTGATATGGATGGAAGATAAAGGTATGAGTTGCATGTCTGAATGCTATTGCCCCTCAGTAAATTTTTTTTTATTTTTGTTTTACACCAATGTCTCTTTAAAATCATGAATATCATTCTTGTCGGCGCTCGAATATAGACACTTGGGTGCATGTTGTTAACTTGTTATCTATATGCAATAATGAGTTTCTTATATTTTGTTAACTCAAGATGTTTATATCAAATATGAAGCAATATAATTAATTATAATGTACTTGTATTCAACATTGTTGTGTATCTAATCCTGGTCATGGCTCTCAACGAATGAGGTTGCAGATCGAAGCTGAAACAACCATAAAGAAAGACGGTATGGTTGGTCTCGTGTAACGTGAATTCATCTGTATAATGTAAAGTCTCTGAAGACATCAATATACTATTACATAATTTTTATGATCTTTTGCTCTTTAACTAGTTTAGTGAAGTTACTATTATAATTCAACAAATTCGTAGTACTTGTATTTGGAATATGGTTTCAATAATATGTAACTTCGCAGCTTTCAAGGTACATATAGTTGAATAAAGGACTACGCATGAGAAATCTCACCTAGAGATTACTTGTTCTTGCTTTAATAATTTGGAGGATTCTTGTTGGATTATAAATATATAATTATACCATCCAAAATTCAACTCAAATGATGTGGTAATTGAGTTATCCTTACCACACAAATCATGAGATAATATGGTGAATGTCACGGATCATTTAAGTTAGTTATTGATATAATTTTTTGGGTTGTTTAATATTAGTGTTTCATTTAACACAAATTTAATTGTAATTTGATCGTGCAATACGGTAAGTGGTAACCGACGTTGTATTAAAGTTTGGTTTGACCAAGGCTTTATGTCATTTGTTAGGTACTTACTAGACGTTTTAAGCTTTTGGGTCGAGTGGTTACTGACATGATATCATAACTTAGTTTGACCAATGTGTCCTTGTTTTGAATCCCTATACATGCATTTGGCTAGGTTCATGTGCCAATCCTATTGGTTTGACATGCGAGGAGATGTGTTAGAGTGTTTTATATCATTGTTTGTGCCCTTGCCAAACAAATTAAGCTTTTTAAGTCTAGTGGTAAGTGGTAATTGACATGTTAGAGCGTTTATTCAATCTTGTAATGGTCCGCCACCATAAGTGGTATATCAAAAAAAAAAAAACTTAATCTTTCAATATATATAACAACTTAAATCATATAACGTGTTAGATTAATCATTAATTCCTTAAAAAATTATATATGGCCATTAGTTGCTAGTCTCTCTGCTTTGCTTTATGTTGTCGTGATCGAGACTTAAGAGTTCCCCTTTGCTTGTCAGGGCTGTGATACAGATACTTTGGTGCATGTTGTTACTATTGAAGCAATATTATAATTACAGTGTACTTATAATTACCATTGCAGTGTATCAAATCCTGTTGGTGGCTCTCAACAAATGCAGTTGCAGAAGCTAAACAACCATAAACAATGACGATATACGTGGAATATGTTGTGGAAATGGCCATAAATTAAACAGAAAAATGCATACAACACAAAGACACAGATATTTATGTGGTTCGGCAATTGCCTACGTCCACGGGAGGCAGCAAACTAATATATTTCAGAATTACAAAAACAGAGTTTTTTCTCTAAAACTCTCAAGAACTCTCTCTGGAAGCTCAAATACGAATTGCTTCTTGCCTTGCTTAACTCTGCCTTATTTTCTCTTCTTGCTGAAGGTTTCTTTTATAGAAGAAATATCTAAGACAATCAAGCCTCAATTGTCAACAAAAATGGCTTCCCCATTTGTTAACAAATACTGCTGCACATTACCAAATGGCTGCTGAATGATGATGGTGGCAAGAAGTCAGTAATAGCTACTGGAAGATAGTGGTGGCATTGAGCCAACTTGTCAACAATCTCCACCTTGACAAGAATCCACCAATCAATGCTACCTCCATTTCGCCCTTAGGCGTTACGAGCTCGAGAGATATTGATCAAGCCTAAACAATGTTGGAACTTGATCCCAGTTACCACTTTTGTTAACATATCTACAGGATTATCTGTAGTACCGATTTTCTAGAGTAGAATATTCCCTTCATCTACTATTTCCCGAATAAAGTGGTAACGGACGTCTATATGCTTGGTGTGGCTGTGATGGACCTGGTTCTTTGCCAAACAAATGGCACTCTGGCTGTCGTAGAAAATATCCACATTTTCCTGAACAATACCCAAGTTCCTGATCAAACCACGAAACCAAATGGCTTCTTTGAAAGCTTCTGTTACAGCCATATATTCTGCCTCAGTTGCAGACAAAGCCACTGTTGACTATAAAGTTAATCTCCAACTTACTGGTCCTCCTGCCATATTGAACACATAACCAGTAATAGATCGGCGTTTGTCAAGATCACCAGCATAATCAGAATCAACATATCCTACGATATGTTTGTCAATTGTCCGATCTCTCTCGAACTTCAAACCAACATCTACAGTACCTTGAATGTACCGTAGAATCCATTTCACTGCTTGCCAGTGGCCTCTACCAGGATTGTGCATGTAACGGCTCACCATACTTACGGCGTGTGAAATGTCGGGTCTCGTACACACCATTGCATACATCAAGGCACCAACAGCATTTGCATATGGAACAAGATCCATTTGCCTTTTTGCATCATTAGTAGTCGGTGACATTAGTGCACTCAGTTTGAAATGTGGAGCTAACGTTGTACTTACATGTTTAGACTTGTTATCAATGCCAAACCTCTGAAGTACAGTCTTCAAATACTGAGTGTGGGTCAAACAAATGGTACCTTTTGTTTGGTCTCTTTTGATCTCCATACCAAGTATCTTCTTTGCCTCTCCAAGATCCTTCATGTCGAACTCTGAGCTCAATTGAGCCTTCAGCCTGTCGATCTCCATCGTGCTCTTAGATGCTATCAGCATATCATCCATATATAAGAGCAAATAGATAAATGTACCATCTTGGAGTTTGTGAAAGTATACACAGTGATCAAAATAACTGCGTGTGTACTTCTGAGTCATCATGAAGCTATCAAACCGTTTGTACCACTATCGTAGTGACTGCTTCAAACCATACAAGGACTTGCTCAGCTTGCAAGCCAGTTCTCACGTCCTGGAACTTTGAACCCTTCTGGCTGAGACATGTAAATTTCCTCGTTCAAAGTACCATGGAGGAATGTAGTCTTCACGTCGAGTTGAGCTAAATCCAGATCAAATTGTGCAACCAAAGCCAATAGAATCCGAATAGACGAATGCTTGACAACATGTGAGAATACCTCATTGTAGTCTATTCCTTCCTTTTGTGCGTAGCCTTTCGCTACTAATCTGGCTTTGTATCTGATGTTGTCTTTGCCATGAGTACCTTCCTTCTTGGCACAGACCCATTTGCAGCCTATAGCTCTCTTTCCCTTTGGAAGTTGTGTCAATTTCCAAGTTTCATTCTGGTGAAGTGATTGCATCTCCTCATCCATCGCCTTCTTCCACTTGACATTGTCTGTACTATGCACAGCCTCTCTATTGGTGTATGGAACATCATCGTTAGTTACTGGAAGAGCATATGCTACCATGTCTGTGTAACGAGCAGGCATCCGAATGTCTCTCTTAGGTCTGCTGGTGGCAATGGACTCTCGTTGTTGTCTGATCTCAGATAATGGTTCTAAAGCCTCCACCTCAACTGATATCTCGTCCTGACTATCAGAATCATCATCAGGACGGTTGACTGTCGGAGAAGCCTTTTCTGACTTCTTAGGAGTCTCAAACTCCACCTGTCGTAGAGAATTTGGATTCGCATTCTCTGTGTCTGGAGGTATTTGTTTCAGCATTGCAGATTCATCAAAGGTAACATCTCGGCTTAAGACGATCTTCTTTGACTCAGAATTCCATAGTCTGAATCCCTTAACTCCTTCACTAAAGCTCAAGAAAACAACTTTCTTGGCCCTAGGATCCAATTTGGATTCTGTAACATGAAAGTATGCTGGACATCCGAATATATGCAATCGATCATAATCCAAAACAGGTTGTCCAGACCATACCTCTTTGGGAGTTTTTCCATCAAGTGCGGTAGCAGGTAGTCTATTGACTATATGATAGGCATACACTAAAGCCTCTGCCCATAATGTCTTGCTCAAGCCGGATTGAGAAAGCATACATCAAACTTTCTCTACCAAAGTACGGTTCATTCGTTCTGCTACACCGTTCTGCTGTGGCGTGCCGGGAACTGTAAAGTGTCTGATTATCCCTTCATCCTGACAAAATTTCATGAAATGATCTGATTTGTATTCCCCGCCATTGTCTGATCTGAGCCTTTTAATCTTTCTACATGTCTGGGTTTCAATCATCTTCTTCCAATGAAGAAAGATATCCAGAGCTTCATCTTTATGCTTCATGGTGTATACCCAAACATACCTGGAGAAATCATCAATAAACGTCACAAAGTAATGTTTACCTCCCAATGAAGCATTTTTGGAAGGCCCACAAACATCAGTGTGAACGTAATCTAGTGTGGCTTTTGTACGATGAATGGCGGTGGTGAACTTCACTCTTGTCTGCTTGCCCATGACACAATGCTCGCAGAAATCAAGTTTACCTGTCTTTGCACCTTTCAGGAGACCTTGCTTCACCAAACCTTGCAAAGCCTTCTCACCGACATGCCCTAAGCTCATGTGCCAGAGTCGAGAAATATCAGATGACTCATCGTCGGAACTGCTGGAGACGGCTGCTCTCCTTGTGACTGTGTACCCGTCCAGAAAATATAAATTTCTCTGTCGAGTACCTTTCATTGCCAAGAATGCACCTCGTACAACCTTCAAGACTCCATTTTCCATGGTCACCTTGTAACCGCTGGAGTCTAAGACCCCTAGTGAAATGAGGTTCTTCTTCAGATCAGGAACATATCTGACGTCTGTCAGTCGTCTGATTGTACCATCGTGCATCTTCAAGCGGATAGTTCCTATCCCTTTCGTCTGACAGGTGTTGTCATTGTCCATAAGGAAAACTCCTCCCTCAAGCTCCTGGAAGCTTGAAAACCACTGCCTGTAGGGACACATATGATAAGAACAGCCGGAATCCATAATCCATCGATCATAATGGTTGTCTGATGATTAAATTGTAAAAGCCGAATCCTCCCCATCATCAGCTTTATCTGCAATATTCACATTAGATTTGTCTTTATTTGGACAATCTTTCTTCCAGTGCCCTTTCTGGGGACAATAGGCACACTCGTCCTTCGCAGGACGTCTATACGATGATTCTCCACTTGGCTTTGAGCGGGATGCTCCTCTTGATTTTGAGCGAGATTTACCACGCTCACTAGGTACTCCAGATCTTCTGTTGTTTGCCCTGCCTCGGGGCAACAGTCAGCGCTTCTGATGTTGATTCTCTATAATCAAGCTGATCTTTCTTCCGATACTCATTATTCACTAGAGCATTAGAAACGTCTATGAATTTAACCTCATCCTTACCATATAACAAAGTTGTGGTTAAGTGTTCATAGGTATCAGGCAGGGAATTTAACAACATTAGTGCCTTATCTTCATCGCTAATTTCAACATCTAAATTTTGTAAATCGGCAAGAATTTTATTGTAATTATCCAAATGCTCAATCATAGAAATACCTTTCTTGTACTGGAAACGAAAGAGCTTCTTCTTCAGGTAGAGTCGGTTCTCTATGCTTTTCGTCATGTATTTGTCCTCCAACTTTTTCCAGAGACTCGATGCCATAGTCTTCTTCATGACAAAGTACTTCTGGTCCTTAGCTAAACACAACCGAATTGTGCCACATGCTTGACGATTTACATACTTCCAATCTTCATCGGAAATATTCTCGGGTCTTGAACTCAAGGCAATATCGGATCCTTCCCGAAATAACAGATCCAGAACTTCGCATTGCCACATGCAGAAGTTGTTGGTGCCATCAAACTTCTCAATATCAAACTTTGCATTTGATATCGAGCTTCTTTGCCAAGAACTACTAGTTGATGCCGAGGTCTGAGGTTCAGTTGACTGTTCCAAGATTTCTCCAGCTTTTGGATCTTCCATCGTGCCCGAAAATAGAGTTAATAAAGCTTGACTAAGTAAAACTAGTACTTACAAGCGGAATTAGCTGAAACTGATGGCACGGTTACGTCCGAAACGGTCGAAATAGTTGGAAATAGGTTTGACTCGGTCGAAAACGGGTGAAAATTACACTGAGTTGGGTAAAAACACTTTTTGACCGAGTTGACTCAGGAATATTCCGTTAGTGTAACGGAATATTCTGCAGATAAATGAATATTCTCCTGATGGTAACGGAATATTCTCCTAAGAGGCGACGTGGCGCTGAAGTGGCTTATCGATGACGTGGCAATAAATCACCACTGACGTGGCGATGACTGGACGACGAGGTGGCGGCTAACTGGGCTTTGACGTGGCTGATGATGTGGCGCTACAGTGTCATCTTCTTCCTTGAAAAAAATCTATAGAAAATTTATGGAAATGTTTCCAGAGTTGACCGAACTTTGACCGAAACTAGAGAGTTCATTTCAGCTCCGTTTGAGATGCGGTCACCGGCGTTGGAATCGTGTTTCCGAGAGGAACACAACGGTACCCTCCGAACAGAGATTTGGGCACTATGAAATTTCTGGACTTTTCCAAAAACCAAAGCTTTGATACCAATTTGTTGCGGAAATGGCCAGAAATTAAACAGAAAAATGCACACAACACAAAGACACAGATATTTACATGGTTCGGCAATTGCCTACGTCCACGGGAGGCAGCAAACTAATATATTTCAGAATTACAAAAACAGAGTTTTTTCTCTAAAACTCTCAAGAACTCTCTCTGGAAGCACAAATACGAATTGCTACTTGTCTTGCCTAACTCTGCCTTATTTTCTCTTCTTGCTGAAGGTTTCTTTTATAAAAGAAATATCTAACACAATCAAGCCTCAATTGTCAACAAAAATGGCTTCCCCATTTGTCAACAAATACTGCTGCACATTACCAAATGGCTGCTGCACATTGCCAAATGGCTGCTGAATGATGATGGTGGCAAGAAGTCAGTAATAGCTACTGGAAGATAGTGGTGGCATTGAGTCAACTTGTCAACAGAATACGTGTCATGTCTCGTGTAGCATGAATTCATTGGTATAATGTAAACTTAACATGAAACATAGATTTACATGTTCTTTCTACTTTAATATATATATATATATATATATATATATATATAATAACTTTCAAGTGTATGATCATGAAGTTGAATTCGTGCGGTTTCACTAATTCTGGTTAACGAGAATTAGTGAAGCCGTATGAAAAATGCATACGGAATCTTGCATTTGAAAGTTAATATATATATATATATATATATATATTTCAGCTTTTGCTGTTTAACTAATTAGTTTAGTCAATTTACCATTATAATGCAACAAAATAGTTGTCAAGAAAGTTGAATTAGTATGGGATTAGACATAAGAAATCTCTCACCTATTGTGAGCATGTAAAGGTGATCACATTTACATGTATTGATAATTCTCGGGAATCTTGAACTTGAATGATTTGTGTGGAGTATAAGTACACCTACTGCAATACATTTTTCGTCTTACAAATAATAACATTTTGTAGCATTTACTTTCTATCAATGTTTTTTTTTTTGATAAAGTAACCTTTCTATCAATGTTACTAACGAAGAAGTAGTTCTTTAAATTTCTAGTACCTATTGCTTTGTTTTGTGTTCTAGCCCCTACTCAATAACTTGAGTCTTAATTTATTTTTTTTATGAATTATTACAATATTACAGGATTGAGGGATGTGGCATAATCTGAACCCACAACCTCTTGACTATAGATGATGGGCTTACTACTAAGCAAACTTCATTTTGTAGAGTTGTAAATTTTTATTAGTACAAAAAATGTACTTGCACCTCCAAACACAAACAATTTTATTTGTGATATAGAGGGTGGGAAACGAAAAGAGAGATTGATCTCCACTGTCCATGGATAATGGAGAATCATCTCTCATTTTATTTTTTTATTTTTTAATTTTAAAAATCAACCAAAAAAATCTTTACAACATATTACAATTTTACTCAATTAGCAAACTTACTTGCACACATTCTGGCTCAGAAATTTGATTATAGAAGAGTAAATTATTACGACTACATATTTTGGTATGTTTCTCTTCTCTGGTTTCTTCAGATTAAATTATCAAGTATTGCTATTACTAATTATAGTCAATTGAGTATTTTGAACATTGAGTATTTGGTGATTGTATATATGTGAACACTCTTAATAATTTATCCATGCATCGATGAGTATTCCCAAGTTAGACATCCTAAAGATTAATTAGGACTCCTCTTGATTTCAACTAGTAAATGGAGTTTGGTGTATATTGATGATCACTGCCCATACTAATTCATCCCTTTTGTGCCCGTATTTCGGACATTTTTATCTTTTAATTATCTCTTTGAGTCTTTTGCAGGTATTTTTGTTATTAAGGAGCAACTTAGGACTTATTGATGAATATGGGAGAAAACGAAGTAAGAATTGCATTTTTGAAGCTACATCTAAACTAATGGTGCTCTAAAAACTAAATGAAATGAAATCGAGTGCGGGAGTCTAATTAACCCTTCGCAAGTGTATGAATGACTGTCGAGTATAGCGGACACAAGTAAGGGTATCGTTCTCATAAGGAACTTGAGCATGTTCTTGTATTTGATCTAGTATAATTCACCGAAAATTAAGCTAATGAGAAATTGCTTGTAAAATGTTTAGTTTAAAGATTCTAAGGATATTCTGAGGAGATAATGACGCAAGATGCTAATAAAAAAGTTCACAACCTAGTTTCTATCCTTTAACAATCTATATGCAAGAGTTTCAAGTGTAAACTACTCAAGATTTGTCAACCAAGAGATAGATCTACTATTCATGCTTAGATGTTAAGTAAAGTTCATACCCAACAATTAACATGTGAATCTATTAAGCACAAGGGCAAACTCAAAATAGATAAACGATATAATAGATCATTACTAAGAGTGTTCACATATATACAATCACCAAATCCTCAACAAAAAGGGTTTAGCCAAAACAATTAATTTATAATAGTAAATTACTAATTACAGCAGAGCTCAAAAACAAAAACAGAGCCAAAACCACTTAATTTATCCATTACAATTTTTTATGTGAAACTAATTATTTACATTAATAACCATGTTTCTAAACAATAAATTATCATGTCTCCTATTCTCATTTTCGTTAGTGTTTATATTCAACATTGAGTAATGGCACTTATTGGGCAAAACTAGCTGCCAGGCTTTAGAGATAATTGGGATTTCGTCTAGGAGCGTTTGTTCTTCATGCCATTGATTAGGTTACTTTGATGAGAACCGAAAGAAAATGAACATAGAGGAATTATAATTCTCTAATCTCTACAGCTACTTTTTGTAATAGAAAAGTATAGATCGATGAAAAATGGTTTCAAATAAATTAAATACACAATCTAAATAAGTACTCAAAATAAAACCTGTCAAAAAAGGTTATGACACTTCTAATTATCTAAAAATACAAGACTTTGCTTTCCCTTTAAGATAGTATTCTTCAAACTTCTATTTTCACACTCATTTGAAATTAGCTCCGTAGGGATGACTATTCTCTGTTCGCTTTGGTCCGGTCTGATCTTTACGGTTAGAAAATCATTACTTTTTTTTTCAAAAGGAACATTAATTAATCAAACACAAAGTTTATGCCTTTAATAGACCCTTGAGACTAGTAGGCTATGGGATCAAATACAAATAAAGTGTATATTGGTTTATGTCTATTGTAAAACATGAACCGACACAAATCATAATAGTGGTGTTACATGGTCACCTCAAGAATCAAACTTCATAATTAAACTATATTTTCCAACCCCACTAACATCAATTATTTATGGACCTCAATTTGTCTTAATATATATAATTTAATTTTGTTCATCCTTTTGTAGTTATCTCCATCTTATGCAAATCTTAATTTGTCTTATTATAATTATCAATAAATGCTTTCTTTTTTGTTTTTTTTGTTTTGTTTTTTTTTGTTTTTTTATCAAGTATCTATCTATCATCAACCTTCGACCAATGACCTTGAATCTCTCAAGGACCCAACTGACCATCAAGGCAGAGGACAGGTTCAATAATAAATAAATGCTTTCTTAAGGAGTACAATATCAACCAGTTTATTGATGTTAAGAGCGGGTGTGCAAGATTATTGATGTTAATCTTTAGAAACAATATAATATTAAAATGAGTTGTGCATAGAAAAAGAACATTGGTCAGGCTTGGGCTGGACTTATATCAATCATTGAACAAACACCAAAAGGTAGACTATGACACAAAATGGGCCTCCAGAGGAAGGAGGGAGATCCGCTAATCAGATTTAAGCACTAAGAGATATTTGCACTTTGTTCAAAGCCCAATCTTCAGGTAAGAAGTGTCAAGAATCACTCTTGGGCCACTGTGATCTAATGTTAGCCATACACAGCCCCCTTCTGCACACTCTACGGCATATATGAAATGAGTTGCAATATTTACACCCTCTAAAACTATATGAAATGAAGCCATGTAAATACACCACTCATACAATATATATTGCAAGCCCAAATATACTTTCAAGGCTCTTTTATTGGCTTCCTCTTACAACAAAGTATTGGATATAACTATTATGATAATTTTTGTTGAATAGAATAATATGACAAAATTTGATCTAACAATATATATCAAATCATTTTTACTTGTGTCTGTCAAAATCGTTATCCATAGTAGGTATGAATTTAAATATAAATCTATTGGCACAATTGATAGCCTTTTTATTTTTTCAATTGATAGCTTTAATGGGCAGATAGATCTACTAAAAACTGGACATGTCTATATGGTTAAAGCTTTTTTCCTTATTTGGGCCATGTAAATTGTGTTAAAAAAAAGATTTATGATAATAATAGAGTTAATATAGTTATTTATGACGACAATAACATGATTATTTGTCTTTTTCGTTCTTGTAATGCATAATGAGATTCAATCACATTCACTCATATGTTGTATGTATTAAAATTTAAAATACATTAACAAAATAAATCTAAATTATCATATTAATATCTAAGGTAGCACCAAGGAACAATCTAACAATTTGACAAGGTCCATTTTAAATTTTTAATATCTAAGGTAGGGTTTTATAAGAGGATTCGGCGGCAGCCCATATGAAAAACAAGAGGGGGGCAGCCCATATATGCTCTGTCTTTTTATTTATTTATTTAAATTCTACTGTAGGTGTAGCAGTATTGGATTTAGAGTTGTACGTATAACAACTGCAATAGAACCCTCTAAATTAATATTCTTAGGACCCATCCTTGAGTATTAATTTAGATGTGTTATTAATCTGAAGGGTTTTACCTTATAAAATGTTAATTTGTTTTAGAAAACATGTGAAAGTTGGTTTTCTTTCTTAAAGAAGGTTCATTTTCGAGATTTATTGTTTATTTGGTTTTCTTCTTAAGGGAAAGTTCCTTTTTTTTTCTTCAGGATTCCTAATCACAATTGCACTACCCATGGCAAATCGAAAGATTTTGCTTCTCTTTGACAATTGCACTACCCATAGCCATGTACCATTTACAGAGCTACCTAATTACTTCCAACTCAGGAACACTATAATACACTATCTGCCACCAAATTTGAGAAAGAAGTGTGTCACACTCCAACTGAAGAGGACATCATCAATGACATCATAAGGCAGAATAATGTATGTGTGGTTGCGATAGATGATAACGACGACGATAGTCATGAGGAACTTAAAATCTCTTCAAGTAAGGCTGTTGAAATGCTAAATCTAATCGAATTGGCTACAAGAAGAAGGTGATCACAATAACTTCTTGAGGACAATTCAAAAGATGAAATATGAAGTCAAAAATATCAAACATAATGGCCTAGTGCAAATTAGCATATTGAAGTAATTTTCTAGTTCTTGAATAATATATAATATATTTTATACTTTTATAAAATTATTATTTTATGTGACAGTCGGGATCAAAATTTTACATTAGGTTTCAAAAATTATTATTAATTATTGCAAATCATCGACCCCGAACCTTCGAATTGCATGACTTGTGTGTGGGAGCGACCCGCGTACACGAATGCCGCTCCGATTGGGCTGTCATAGAACAAACAATATGGAAAGAATTAATTCAATTTAATTTTCCCTAAATTAAACGTATAATGATAAGGAAATTCCGTTTTGGATTCTAGATACTTACTTGATCACTAAGGGGTCGTTTGTTTTTTTCACTTAAGACTTAATGGGTCTGAATTGAACTCATTAAGTTGTTTTGTTTGTTTTTTTAAGTAGTCAAACAACTTAAAAATATCAAAAAACAACTTAAAATAAAAAGTAAGAAATCCTGACTTTTAACTTAATTCCAAATCACTGGATTACAATTAAAATATTGTATTCCAAGTTTATCCTCCCAAAAAAGATATATTTCCAAATTTATATTTATTTAATATGGTATAAAAAAATTTCTTTTACCATATTTCTTATTTTAAACATGTTTTAGAAAAAAAAAACCTAAATACTTTTCTTAATGAAATTTTTCAGAGATTGAACAATTGAATTTCTCTCCTGCCAAATCCCGGTAAGAACTCTTTATTTATTTATTTTTATCCAACTATTAGTATACTGCTCAATAAAGTTATCTATCATATTAAGTAGATTTCGTGGCTCGAAAATGTTATAGAATTATTGTATATAAAAATTCAAGAACCTTTTTTTTATTTGGTTTCCGGTGCATATGATCCAGGAAACCAAAAAAAAAAACAAAAAAGATTTCATGAATTATATTCACCGAAAACGTGGACAACGTATAAAATTGAACTTGAATTTGAACTTTTTTTTTATAATAAATTTAACTTAAACTTTGTTTGCAGAACATGCAAAATTATATTCTTTGTTTAACTTTTTATTTTGTTAAATTAAACTTTGTTTACAAAAAAAAAAAAAAACCATACAAAATGTTATAAAGAATGGTGCATGTTAAATTACTTCTTTTAATTAGTATGGGTATAAATGTACAATTACATATTTTCAGACAGTTTTATTTTCAAAAAACAAACATGTTAACAGCACATTCAGATGTGAGGAAAAAACAAACAAACATGTCATTCAGATTCAGATTTCAGTCCCTATTCAGTCTTCAGAAAAATTCAGCACTGTTCAGTGTTCAGACAAAAAAACAAACGACCCCTAAGTAAATAGAATCAGTGATTAATTAGAAATAAATCTCTTGGAGATTGATTTTTAATTAATATCCTTTTCATTGAAAACGTAATTGAGAAGTATTTCCTAAACAATCCTCTTGATTTCGGTTTGATTAAAAACCCTAATCTATTCATCAGAAAACATATTCTGAATACAAACTACAAATCACGAAAGGAGTTGTTTTCTCTGTCTCTTCTTTGTTTCCGTTTCTTGGTAAGTTTGAACTTGATTTGAGTTCGCTGAGAGTGTTTGTGCCTTGCACAATCACTGTTAAACCGTTGTATCCTGGGAGACAATCGCCATACACATACGGTGTTACCCGGCAAAATTGTCTTAAGGACACCGTGTGAAACACGGGCCTCGGTTTTCCCCTAACGTTCTGGTTTATGTTTTATTATCTCTGACTCAACTAATCATCCAATCAATATGATAAGCACAAAGAAGAATATCAGAGGTACTGATAGTCTGCACATAGAAACAGAGCATCACAATGCTACTCGTCTGAGGTCAACAAACAAGTTAATAGTGATGGATGGAAAAGTTAATTA
Organism: Dipteronia sinensis; assembly: GCA_033220585.1. Taxonomy (NCBI): domain Eukaryota; kingdom Viridiplantae; phylum Streptophyta; class Magnoliopsida; order Sapindales; family Sapindaceae; genus Dipteronia; species Dipteronia sinensis. Next base: position 17,174,157 of record CM065642.1, read on the forward strand.
GCCGTTAGTTATAGCCTGGTTAGCTTAAGAAAATTAGTTAGCTGTTAGAATCAGCTAAGTTACTGTTAGTAACAAACTGAATTCTGTTTACCAATAGTGATTGACTGGTGGTTCCAAAAGTCACGAAAATGCTTTATGCATGAGTCAAGACCGCGTTTGAGGTTGATGCATGGGAAGGGGTATGGAGTGTGGAAAAGAACAGAAATCCAACAGGAATGTACCACTAGACGTACCGCGGTGGAGGTCATGCATGGAGAGCGACCTACGCAGCGGTTGTTGACAGCTTTGCCCTGTTTCTTCACATTTAAGCTCTTTTCCTTGAAAATACCTTCAAACATTTCATCTAAGGAATGTGACCTACACATGCTCAACAAACACATAAAATACTTAATTTCACCCAAGAACAAAGCACGAATGATAGGAAATGAGGACCTAAAATATATATAGAAATAGACCGATCACACATCAAATTAATTTTTTTTTTCCTTATTGTTATTAGCAAAAACAACTTTGCATTCACTGTGAAAGCTAATGTTAGAATTTAGAAACCCAGAATTCATTGTAGTGTCTCTGATATTTAGAGTGTGAAACAGATAACTAAAAAAAAATGAGAATCAAATTCAAATGAACAACAACCTGTCTCGTTTTCAAACTTCAAAGTCTATGCCGAAATTTCAATACCGGTCACCGTCACCAATTCCGCCTCTCCAATCCTGTTTTTAAATCCATAGTTTACTAATTGACTTTTTCTGGCCAGGTGGCGAAAAACAATGATGGGTTTGACTAACATTGTGGTTTGTGTTCTACAAGAAATTGTTTAATCTATTATCTGCTTGATCTGTTGAAGAATGGTTCTGGTTGGTTCTGTTTTCTAATTGTGATTTTCACTGTTTGTCCACTGTAGTACTTGATCTTGAACAGTTTCATAATCTAAGATCCAAGAGATTTTTTAGAAATCCAAAATGAAGATATCAATCCAATTGGTCTGTCTATTGGGATCTCTATTGTTGCTGGGAAGAGTAGCTGGTGATCCAAGATCAAAAACTGTCGACTTGAAATGTGCGGAACAACTCGAGCACAACACAACCATTTTTGTCCCATATTTTGTTACTGCAATGGATTCCATTAGTAAACAAATTAAAAGAAGTGGTTTTGGAATGGCAGTTAATGGCTCAGGACCTGACACTAACTATGGCCTTGCACAGTGTTATGGGGACCTCTCTTTACTAGACTGTGTGTTATGTTATGTTGAGGCGTGTACTGTGTACAGTTCTTCCCCAATGCTTCCCTTACAACGGGGGTCGCATTTTCCTGGACGGATGTTTCATGAGATCGGCGAATTACATCTTCTTTGAGGAGTATAAAGGTCATGAAGACAAGGCAGTTTGCAATAGCACAACGAGAAAGGATTCAACATTTCAGGAATTGACTAGGAAGGCAGTAACGCGTGCTGTTGCCACCGAACAATAGAGGCTATGCACGAGCTCAGGAAAAAGTTCCAGGGACACTGGGACAGGTAATGAGTCTGTTTATGTGTTGGCTGATTGCTGGAGGAGCTTGAATGCGAGTATCTGTCGAGCATGCTTGGAGAATGCATCTGCATCGATATTGAATTGCTTGCCTTGGTCGGAGGGGTGTGCTCTTAATACCGGATGTTTCATGAGGTACTCGGATAGATATTTCCTCAACAAGGAATTTGGGAATTCAAGATCAAAAGGTAAAAGAATTGTTTCATTTACAGATAACCAACTTTTTTATATTGCGAAACTTAGCTTCATTTACCAAAATGAGGTGTCACATTTTGGTATGCACATTTTGGTAGCACTGGATGTGTATTTTTTGATAAACCTTTAACAGAAACTTTAAATGAGATGGAAGAAGTAGTTTAAATCATTTTTTCATTTCCTTCCGGTGTCTCTTCCCTTTTTCATATATTAACTTTTAGACAAAACTTAAACAGATTTTTTTTCATAAGACAATGAAATAGAAAATTTTGGAACTTGACATTCACTTTTCATAGAATTTCAATTGGATTTCTATGCAGAAAACCTCATTACTTTGTTGTTCATCGAATATCCTTAAAAATAAGCTTAATTTTGCGGTGAGTGAAATTCTGCATAAAAATTCAATAATAATTTTTGGGTTCTCATACGGGTTTGGATGTAGGCAAAACGGCAAAACCCGTGAGTGAAAATCCGTCCACAAACTCATATAATTTTACGGGTTCATAGGCAGGTGTGGATTTCAAAATAGGTTGTTGATGTGGGTGTGGATTTAATAAAACCCGTTCGAACTCGAACTATTGTCATCCTTATACATGATAAAAGTTAAAATATTTGGTCCTAAAAGAATCAAGAGATAAGTTTTTTTTTTTTTTTTTAAAATATCTATTAATCTTGAACTAGGTATTTTTTTAAAAGCTTTTACTATCGAGTTGAAGTATTTTCATAAACCTTTAATAAGAAGATATATATCACCTGTCTTCTCCTACTTTTCAAACTGTATTTATTATTTATTAAGCTAGTTGTGATAAACAACAGTGTTCTGGTGACTCAACTAATCATCCAATCAATATGATAAGCACAAAGAAGAATATCAGAGGTACTGATAGTCTGCACAAAGAAACAGAGCATCACAATGCTACTCGTCTGAGGTCAACAAACAAGTTAATAGTGATGGATGGAAAAGTTAATTAGCCGTTAGTTATAGCCTGGTTAGCTTAAGAAAATTAGTTAGCTGTTAGAATCAGCTAAGTTACTGTTAGTAACAAACTGAATTCTGTTTACCAATAGTGATTGACTGGTGATTCCAAAAGTCACGAAAATGCTTTATGCATGAGTCAACATCTTTTGTATATAACTGAGAACCTTGTAACATTGTTAAATAAGATTTTCAATAGAGAAAAAGCTTAATACATTTTAATTAAAAAAAAATTGATTTCTAATTCATAATATTTGAGATAATTTCATTTTACTGCAGGAAAAACAAATAACAGTTACTTAACTATTAGTTATTTCCCGAATTTATCACCGAATTTGGCAATTTCTGAGGAAAGAGTAAATGGAATCCACCAATCTACCATGTCTTTGTTTGATCTCTAACATAATAATAGCCACCACTTCTTGACAACCTTATCTTCATGGAATATTATTTCTATGCAGTCAACTGTTCACATTAATTGTATGGGACCTCCTTGTTTTAGATGGATGTTATTCTATTAATGGTATAATTAGCCGTAGAGAGTATAATAAAAATCAACCAGTATATGCCTTTTTGAGTATAACCATTTTCTATGATCAGCTCATCAATGGCTAAAAATGGCAACAATGCCTATAACTTGTTTTTTCTCATTTTCTTTTGCTTACTTTGGTCTCATGCTGCTGCAAAACACATACTCAACCAGGGTGATACCCTTAATTCTTCTGATACTCTCGTTTCCAGAAATGGAGTCTTCACCTTAAAGCTCTATAATATTACCTTTGAAGGGTGGTACCTGACAATATGGTACATAAATGAGTCAGAGAAGCCTTGCTGGATAGCCAATCGAGACAGGCCTGTCGAAATTAGCTCAGGGGCTCTTCTCATAGATGAAGAAGGTAGCTTAACGATAACAAATGGTACAGGCGAGGATACTATCAAGCTACACTCGAGTCAATCGAAAACCAACGTAAGTGCTATTTTGCAGGATAATGGAAACTTTGTATTGAGAGAAGTAACCTCTAGTGGGAGTGCAGGGCAGATTTTGTGGCAAAGCTTTGATTCTCCTACCTCTGCTTTCTTGCCTGGAATGAAACTGGGAATCAATCACAAGACAGGTCAGAACTGGTCACTTACATCATGGTTCGATAAGATAACACCAAATCCCGGGGCTTTCACTCTCGAATGGGTTCCTTCAGAACATCAGATGATTATTAACCGACGAGGCGTAAGATTCTGGTCTAGTGGGGTATTGGAGAACGGCCAATTTAAAAACCTTGACGTCTCTGGAGATGTATTTGTTATCAGTTTTACACAGCATTCGAACAAAGATGAGGAATGTCTTACGTACCAGCTTATTGATCATCGGGGATCTGACCCTTATTTTAAGAACACAGCAAATGCTTCGTTGCTGTCCTTGGAATATGATGGAACTTTGAACCATTATAATAGTCTCGGCGTTTTTTCTCCTACATACGATGGCGAGTGTGATGGAAGAAATAGCAGAGTTTCCGGATGTGAGAGATGGAAAGGGCCAGGGTGCAGGATGGACGGTGATATGTTCCACAAAAAAGAAGTGATTTTTGACTTTTCAGTTCCTAATAATTCTTCCATCAATGAAACTCTAGTCAGCTTTAGTGACTGCAAGGACATATGCTGGAATGACTGCAAATGTGTTGGAGTTTCAGGATCAGTCATGCATGGTGTCAATGGGGGTATTATTTATACTGGATGCATACTCTGGTATGGAACTTTAAGAGAAATTGCGAATGGGGAAGAAGGAACTATATCCTACATGATCATTCCGGCTCCTCCCCCATCCAGTATGATTCTCTCTTCTGGTTTTAGATAAAGTTATTATAGTTGTTTTATATGACTAATTTGACAGCCTAGAAGCTGTTGTACTTAATTTCTAGAGAACTTCACAGAATTTCTACATAAAAGAAATTCTTGGTTCTGACATTGATATTCATGAAATTTCTGGAGTATACATGCAAAACCTTAGTTTTGATATTGAATTGTAGCTCAACAAAGTATTAGATTCTTTCTCAGTGCAATATCTCTGTTCTGTTCTGTTCTTTATTTTGAATCAACACCACTTAATTTAGCCTTTACGAATGCTCGTATTGCCAACAAAGAGAGACCAAAAAAAAATTTGATTGTTTAAAAATATTAATTTGTAAACATCCACTTAGAAAATCTTAGTATAGGTATTAAAATGGAATTAATGTGATTGTTTTTCATGTATAGAAGGAATTAATTTTAAATATTTTGTTGTTAATTCTGCCAAAAATATTTATGAAGGAAAGGATGAAGTGAAATGATTATGAAGGAATGAAGAGCTAATTTTCTATAATATGCAAGAAGGAATGAAGTGATTATGAATTCTTTTTATTATTATTTATAATATTATTGTTTCGAACAGGTACATGGAAATGGATTATAGTTGCTGTTGCATCTATATTTATTGTATTATTGTTGGGTGTTTTGGTCTATTTGAGATGGAGAAGACTTCAACTGCAAGGTAATATCAAAGTCATATATATGAAATGAAGTTTCTTTTAAGTAATGTTTTTTTTTTTAATGAATTCATCATGCTCAAGTTTTTTTTGTTTTTTGTTTTTTGTCTATCTGAACAGAAAAGTTTCTGCTGAACTTAATGAAATTAGATAATCCAAGTGAAGCCAAGGAGCTTGAGATTGATGGCAACAGAGGCCACAATTTAAAAGTGTATAGTGTTTCATCTATCATGGATGCTACAAATTCCTTCTCATCTATAAACAAACTTGGAGAGGGTGGCTTTGGACCTGTTTACAAGGTATATCCTGAAAGAAATTGTTTTGATAAAAAAAAAAGACTAAAAAAATGCTTCTAAATATCTCATGGATCAATATGTTAGGGTTTATTGTCTGATGGGGGTGAGATAGCGATAAAGAGGCTATCAGGAAGATCTGGACAAGGGCTCTTGGAATTCAAGAATGAGCTCATACTAATAGCTAAGTTACAACACACGAATCTTGTACGGTTACTAGGATTCTGCATTCATGGTGAAGAGAAAATGTTAGTCTATGAGTACATGCCAAATAAAAGCTTGGACTCCTACATTTTTGGTCAGTTCATTACTATTTGTGTGTGTATCTATATGTTAATTTCTTTAGAAGATTGATGTATTGAAACTTTCCATAATTCCTTTTTTCCTATTGATAGATCAATCTAAAAGGGAATTGGTAGATTGGAACAAGTGTTTTAACATCATCGAAGGAATAGCACAAGGACTACTTTACCTCCACAAGTACTCGAGATTAAGAATAATTCATAGAGACTTGAAAGCTAGTAATATACTACTTGACCAAAACATGAACCCAAAGATATCTGATTTTGGAATGGCAAGAATTTTCGTAACTCAATCTGAAGCAAATACAAACAGAATTGTTGGCACATAGTAAGTTGACAAAAGAACTTATTAATTCTATCATTTAGTAGGTGCAAAGTTTGTTGCATCAGTAAACTTGTTCGTTTAGTTACTTACTATTGTTTTTTATACCTTATGATAAATGTAGTGGTTATATGTCTCCTGAATATGCTATGGAAGGAATTTTCTCTGAGAAATCCGATGTCTTCAGTTTTGGAGTTTTGTTGTTGGAAATTGTGACCGGAAGGAAGAACAATAGCTTTTATCATTCTGATCGGCCACTAAACCTTGTTGGACATGTAAGTCTGTAATGTAGCATTATTTTAGTTACATACCAACAAATATTTGTGTATTTCGATGGTCAAATTGAATGGTTTTTATTCCAGGCATGGCAGTTGTGGGAAGAAGGTGCGGCGATAGAACTAATGCATCCAACATTACTTGAATCATTTGCAGAAGACAGAGCTTTTAGATGCATTAATGTGGCCTTGCTTTGTGTTGAAAACAACCCATTGGACAGACCTTCCATGTCAGTTGTTGTTTCTATGTTAACAAGTGAAATTGTAAGATTGCCAATGCCGAAACAACCTGCATTTTGCTTTGGAAGGACTGTTGAGGTCAATACAAATGAAGCCATTGTTGCGGAGAATCCTTCAATAAATAACGTAACCTTATCTAATATGGATGGAAGATAAATGTATAGGTTTTGTTTAAAATAATGTGTTTTGTTTATGTTTTACATATGTTTCTATAATGAATATCAAATTTGTTGGGGGACTTAAATACATATATTTAGGAGTATTCTTTTATCATTGCAATTATATTGTCTTACTTGTTAAGTTGTTCAGATTGTAAAGTATCTGATCAGAAAAGTGTTTCTAAACTCCTATCATGCTTTTGGAATGCGGGAGTGCTTTTTAGTTCTCGAGCGTGCTTTTTAGTTCTCGGGTGTGCTTTTTGGCTTTCGGGTAAGCTTTTTCAAACGCGGTAGCGCTTTTTAGTTCTCGATTGTACTTTTTGGCTTTCGGGTATGCTTTTTGGAACGCGGGAGTGCTTTTTGGTTCTCGAGCGTGCTTTTTAGTTCCTGGGTGTGCTTTTTGGCCTTCGGACATGCTTTTTGGAAAGCGGGAGTGCTTTTTGAGTTCTCGAGCTTGCTTTATAGTTTCCGGGTGTGCTTTTTGGCTTTCGGGCATGTTTTTTTGGAACACGGGAGCGCTTTTAGTTTTCGAACGTGCTATTTAGTTACCGGGTATGTTTTTTGGCCTTGGGATATGCTTTTTGGAAAGCGAGAGTGCTTTTTAGTTCTCGAGCGAGCTTTATAGTTCCCAAATGTGCTTTTTGGCTTTCGAGCATGCTTTTTGGTAAGAGGGAGGGCTTTTTAGTTCTCGAGTGTGCTTTCTGGCTTTCGAACATGCTTTTTGGAAAGTAGAAATGCTTTTTAGTTCTGGAGCATGCTTTTTAGCTCTCGCATTGTGTCAAACTCCTATATTGGATTTCTACTTTTTTTTAATTTCCAAATATATTATAATCAAGGTTTTTAAAATCGATATATCCACCGATATATCCATATTTTTAAGGGACCGATATCAAAACAGAGGTAATATTCAATATCTAGCAAATATCCGGTCGATTTCGAAATATCCATAAAATCTCCCGATATTTCCGAAATATCCCGATATTCCAGAAATATTCTAAATTTCATTCCGAAATCCAGGGATATTTTGCAAATTATTTTTCTCAAAAAAATTAATCTTAAACACTTAAATTATTATTCAAATAATCTATATTGAAAATTATTTTAAAAGAAGCATTAACAAATTTATAAAATTTTCCTACACAATAGTCAATAGTATAATTATTGAAGTAGAATTGGGCAAAGATTATGAAAGCATTACTATTTGAACTCAAAGTACCAATATAGAGACAATATTGGGGATAATTCAGATATTTTGAAAGCCGTACATATTGTCTATACGCAATTAGACCCTGAAGCTGTAGGGATTGCTAATTTTGGAAATGACGTAAAAAGTTACAACTTACAATCAATTTTATAATTCCAATATTATAACTTCTTTGCATGAGAGTATTGTGTAATATACTCATATTTATATTTATTATTTACATACTGATCTCATGACTCATGAATGCTGCTCATATACTTTAAGGATGAAAATAAAAATTTTGGTGAACGAGCAGACATTGCAGTTAGAAACAAAATGCAACTGGATATATAAGTTTTATTACAAAAATCTATGTAATAATAATAAATAATAATATCCTTGAAATGGTATTCATACTTGTAATACTTAATAATTTTTATTACAGCTGATTGGTGGGTAATATATAGAAATTGTGCTCTATCATTGCGTGCAATAGCAGTTCGCATATTATCACAAACAACATCATCTTCTGTCTGCGAAATAACTTGGTCCACATTTGCTTTAATCCACACAAAACAAAGAAACCGTCTTGCCTATTCTAAGCTTGAACAACTTGCTTATTATTATTATAATATGAAGTTGAAACTTAAAAATATAGTAGCTGAAAAAGATAAAGTAGATGAAACTGATTTTATGGATCTACTTCAACTAGTTACTGAAGCAGGGGACGATAATGAGAATCCTTTTTTTTTCGACTGGGTTAGACCAGCCTATTTGGATGATGATGAAGGAAATCCTGATCCATAAATTGCTTCTCATGCTCGAGACATGAGAATAAATGTTGAACAAGTTATTAGAGAAGAAGTTGGTGTAGATCGTGAAGTTACTGTTAGCAACTCTTCCAATGACCAACATACCTCTGATGGAAATAGTGGAGGAAAAGATGATGGAGATGATGGAGATGAGGGAGGAGGTTGAGATTTTGGTGCAGAAGGTTGGGATGATGGTGCAACAAGTTGGGGTGTTCGTGCCGGAGGTTGGGATGCTGGTGCAACATGTTGGAATGCTAGTGCGGCAGGTTGGGATGCTCATGCAGGTAATTTTGATCAAAATCGTGGTAGACAATATGGAGGAACAAATCAAATTGATGAAGATTCTTTGAATATGACTCTCTCCTCAATGAGTATGGACACAGAAAATAGTTCTTTGGGTGATTCGCGGACAATGACAGATTCTCATGTACCATATTATGGTAGTTATGGTGGTTGCAATATATTTGATTATCCTTCTCCACAAATGCCATATGCAATACCTATGCATCCAGATCAACAATATCCACCAAGTTGGGTAAATCTAAACTACCTAATTCATGGATCAGTTGGAAGAGATCAAGCAACATATGTGTGGCATATTAATAACTACCTTAAAAACTGTGCTAGCACGTTTTCCTGGGAAAATTATTGTTCGAATCAAGATAGAATTGTATCTTATGTATTTGAACCAGCAAGGAATTCATTTTGGTTTTAAATTTCAGATATGCAATGTATTATTATGTATGAATTATGATTTATCATTTATGATTGAATCTTGGAAGTATGAAACTATAAATATTTTTTAATGATAATTTTGTTTATTAAATATTTAATCTCTTTATATTGTATATAAATATTTAATATTGTAAAAGTGAAACAAAATATTATTCTATTAAATACTCAATTTTAAAAATTATATACAGACTATATCTATGTTATAATTTATAATAAATCATAACTATGCTAATTTATTATTGAAATATGATTCATTTGATGTATAATTACTTGTTTAAGCTTGTCCTAAAGTTTCATAAAAAAATTCTAACTTTAGATGTAAATATCTATCATTTTTTTAATTTTTTTTACCGAATATCCACCGATATCGATAATATCCTCGATATATCTATAAATTCAGGAGTCCGATATCAATACCGATACCGATATTTTATTCCTTGATTATAATGGTGTGTCAAACTCTTATAATACATTTTCTGATATCACTCTCACCTCCTCACGCGACCATGCCTCGACTGTTATCTTCTTTTTTTCATTTTCTAATGCTGAGGTGGCTTTTATGACATCATCCTACGATTTCTTCATAGTCAAGGTTTCTTAAACAATTAATTCGAGGTAGAATTTCACCAAAGTCCTACCTTTTTGATAATTTGTCACTGTTATAAATATATTTTCATATTCATCATTTTAGTCTTTATTTTTTTTTAAACTCATCACTTTAGTCTATTTGACCAAATATATGAAATTCAACTATTTTAAAACCTATGAAAGTGCATTTTTACCTTTATTACTATATAATTTAGCTAAAATGATTATATTATCTTTAAATTAAAATGAAAAATAATAAAATTCTTGATAATAAATTCTTAAATAAATATATTACAATAAACAATCTTAAATAAATAATAATAATATTATCCATTAATTTTTTTTTTTTTTGTCATAATGGATATTTATTTAGCTAAAATGATTATCTCAGTTTTAAATGAATTTTTTTCATACTTTTTTTTGTAATCTATTTATTTAAGATTTTATTACTAAGAATTTTATTGCTTTTCATTTTAATTAAAGCTAAGATAATCATTTTAGCTAAATAAAAATCCATTATGAAAAAAAATACAAAATAAGAAAAAATTAATAGGTTTTTTAATTATTTATTTAAGCTTTTTTTGTAATATATTTATTTAAGATTTTATTATTGAGAATTTTATTGTTTTTCATTTTAATTAAAGCTAAGATAATCATTTTAGCTAAATAAAAATCCATTATGAAAAAAAAATACAAAATAAGAAAAAGTTAATGGATTTTTAATTATTTATTTAAGCTTTTTTTATAATATATTTATTTAAGATTTTATTATAGAGAATTTTATTGTTTTTCATTTTAATTTAAAGCTAAGATAATCATTTTTAGCTAAATTAAATAGTAATAAGGGTAAAAGTGTACTTTTATAGGTTTTAAAATAGTTGACTTTCAAAAATTTGGTTAAATAGACTAAAGTGATGAGTTTTGGAAAAAGTAAAGACTAAAGTGATAAATATGAAAATATATTTATAAATATGACAAATCAACAAAAAGATAGAACTTATGTGAAATTCTACCTTAATTTGACGGTCAAGCTTGTCTCCAGGAGATTTCCACCTCGTAGATATTCTCTTGGACTGGTGTAAGCGTGTGTAGAAAATTTGTAATTAACAATACTTATTATGTTTGAAAGGATAAACTTTTTAAAAAATATTATAATTCATCTTGAATAAGATAAATAACATTCTCTCGTGCTCAAACCAAATTTGTTTTAACATGAATTAGCCCGCATTCAAACCAAGTTTTCTACTTTTTAAACAATTTTTTTTTTCAAGCTAGTTATCCAAGTGATGTTATGTCCACCACAAGTTTTCGACATATATATATTCTTCTATTTCACTTCTATCTTCATTTGAATTAAATTTGATTTCTAATTCATAAATATTTGAATCAGCTAGCATACTTCTTTACAACTTTAAACTTTATCATCCTAGAATTCTCTTTCTAGGCAGTCATCTGTTCACATTGTATGGGACCTCCTTGGTTTAGATGGATATTATTAAATTAATGATATGAACTTTTGTTGACTTTGTGCTTGGTATTATATATTAGCCTGGGGAGTATAAAAATCAACCAGCTTATACATTTTCTATATATGAATATGATCAGCTCATCAATGGCTAAAACTTTCAACATTGCCTGTAACTTCTTTCGGTCATTTTATTTTGCTTATTTATGTCTCATAGTGCTGCTGCTGCTGCAACAGACATACTCAACCAGGGTGCTAGGCTTAATTCTTCTGATACTCTAGTTTCCCGAAACGGAGTGTTCACCTTAAAGTTCTCTAATAATACCTTTGAAAGCTGTACCTGGCAATATGATATAAAATTGACTGGGACAAGCCTTGCTGGCTAGCCAATCGATACAGGCCTATCGAAAATAGCTCAGGGGTTCTTCTTATAGATGAAGAAGGTAGTTTAACGTTAAGAAACAGTACAGGCGGGGATCCTATCAAGCTACACTCGGGCCAATATAAAACCAACGTAAGTGCTATTTTGCAGGATGATGGAAACTTTGTATTGAGATAAGTAACATCTATCGGGATCGCAGGTCAGATTTTGTGGCAAAGCTTTGACTCACCTACCTCTGGTTTCTTGCATGGAATGAAAATGTGTTAGGTTTTGGCTCATGTTCTCAAATGAACCCGATATTAACGAAACGAGACTTAACTGATGTGAAACTTCCTGCAGACTTGGGATAACGTTTGGAAATTGGAGATGGTGTTTGAAGAAGATTTGAAAACCGAAGAAGAACTGAAGAATCGGATTCCGGAAGAAAACGCGGTGCATTCCAGGTGACTTGTAACGGTGTAGGGAGCGGGTGGTCAACTGTGACCGGAACCGTGACCACCCGCTCCCTACACCGTAGTCAATCTTAAGCATGCAAGAAATGGGAAATATTCAGCGGAAAAAGAAAGTAATTCTTCTGGAAATTCTTGTGCTTATAGGAAAAGAAAAAAGAGTTTGTCTTCATGAAGAATAGGAAAGTCATGTACTTGAAAGAAAATGATTTCTCCTTAACAAAAAGACTTGTCATAAATAGGAAATAGTATTTATGTGGAACAAGTAATTCTTGTACGTTTAGGAGTAGGATTTCCTTTTATCTTAAACTCCCTATAGCTAGTATAAATAGACCTTGTAATTATGTTATTTTGTGTGGTGTCAAGAAACACCATGTAACATCAACGAGTGGTGATATCCGAGTGAGATACCTAAGGGAATATCCGGGGAGGGATCTAAGCGAATATCAGTGGATCAAGTATGAGATCCATGGGTGATATTCAGGGGAGACCTATGAGATATTGGGGGGGGGGGGGGGGGGGGGGTTCTTGGTAAGGATCTTGTGAGCGTTTGTGAGCTGAGAGTCATGATGTAAAGCTCGTTGTGAGCTTGGGGACTTGGTGAGGCTTAATGGTTTGGGGTTGAGGTGTGAAAGAGAATCCTAGAGTATATGGTTGTAACAATTTATCATATAGTGAAACTTTCTCTGTCGTCCTGACGGCCTGTGGTTTTTTTACCCAATTTAGGTTTTCCACGTATATCTTGTGTTGTGGTTGGTTTATTTTCTCTCATCTATTTTTATGCTATAGACGTTATTAATTGCTATGAGTTATGGGCGTATATTAGACATGACGATTCCGCGATCATCGATTCAAATCCCTAATAAACTGGGGATCAATCACAAGACATGTCAGAACTGGTCACTTACATCATGGTTCACTGGGAGTTTACCAAATCCTGGGACTTTCACTCTCGAATGGGACCCTTCTGAACATCAGCTGATTGTTAAGCAACGAGGTGTAAGAATCTGGACCAGTGGGGTATTGACTAATGGCGCATTTGAAAACCTTTAAATCGTTGGATATGTATTTTTTCACAATTTTACCGAACATTCAAACAAAGATGAGAAATACCTTAAATACCATCTTATTGATCAACCTGAATCCGACCCTTCCTTCTTAAAAGTTTCATTGTCGTCACTGGAATATGATGGAACTATAGAACATTATGATAGTGGCAGCGGGTTTCATTCTGCATACAATGGCGTTACTTGTGGATCTGCATTTGCTTTTCATGTCGTTAACAGAATTATTATCTTCATTTCAGTTTCTTGCTTTAAAAGTGGTTTGTAATGATGATTTGGATATTCTGATTTTTTTTCCTGTCTTTCTAAGCCTTCATCTTATAAAGAGGCATTTCTTGATCCTCATTGGCGGGGAGCAGCTATGGTTGAGCAAATATCTGCTTTGCATAAGACAAATACTTGGGATTTGGTAACTCTACCTTTTGGTAAAAGTACAATTAATTCACGTTGGGTTTATAAAATCAAGACAAAGTTTGATGGGTCAGTTGAGCGATACAAAACCAGATTGGTTGCAAATGGGTTTTCTCAACATGAGGAGACTTTTGCTTCGGTTGCCAAAATGACTACTGTTCGTACCCTTATTGCAGTTGCATCAGTTCGTCAGTGGCATATATCTCAGATGGATGTTAAGAATGCATTCTTGAATGGAGATCTTCAGGAAGAAATGTATATGGTACCCCTACCCAATGTCACTCATAACCTTGGAGAAGTTTGTAGACTCAAGAAAGCTCTATATGGTCTCAAACAGGCACCTCGAGCTTGATTTGAGAAGTTCTCTATTGCTATTACCTCTCTTGGTTTTTCCTCCAGTAATCATGATTCGACTCTTTTTTATAAAGAATACTACTACATGTTGTATTATACTTTCGATATATGTTGATGACATGATTATTACTAGTGATGATGTTGATGGGATTACAGTGTTGAAGTCAGAATTGGCTAGTCAATATGAAATGAAGGACTTGGGTTCTCTACAATATTTTCTAGGAATTGAAGTAGCTTTTCTCCAAAGGGTTATCTTCTCTCTTAGTCTAAGTACACAGCTGAAATTCTTGAATGTGCTCGTCTTACTGATATTAGGGCTATTGATACTCCTTTAAAGCTTAATGTTCGATATTCTCCTTCGAATGGTACTCATTTATCTAATCCTACCTTATATCGTACTGTTGTCGGCAGCTTGGTATTTCTCACTATTACTCGTCCAGATATCGCATATGCTGTTCACATTGTCAATCAGTTCATTGCTTCCCCTACTACAGTTCATTGGGCAGCTGTTCTTCGTATTCTATGATACCTTCGGGGCACCATTTTTCAGAGTCTTTTACTTCCATCGACCATCTCTTTGGAGCTGTATGCATACTTTGATGCTAAATGGGCCAGTGATCCTATCGATCGCAAGTCTATTACTAGTTTTTGCATTTACTTGGGTGATTCTTTTATTTCTTGGAAGAGCAAGAAGCGGACTGTTGTTTCCCGATCTTCCACAGAAGCTGAGTATCGTGCTATAACATCTACTACCACATAAATAGTTTGGTTACGTTGGTTACTGGCAGATATGTGTGTTTATCTTTCTGATCCCACCCCTATGTATTGTGACAACAAAAGTGCCATTCAGATTGCTCACAACTCAGTCTTTCATGAGCGGACCAAGCACACCGAAATTGATTGTCATATTACTTGTCACCACCTCAAGCATGGCACCATTACTCTACCTTTTGTTTCTTCTTCCATACAGATTACAGACTTGTTTAAAAAGTCGCATCCCATTTCGCGTTTTCGCTTTTTAGTTGATAAACTCTCGATGCTTTTTGCAGCTACATTGTGAGTTTGAGGGGTGATATTTGAGTTATTATGTTAAATGTTAGTTTATATATGTGTTGTAAATATATAGTTAAGTTAGGGGTATACTTGTAATTAGGTTATCTTCTTTTGCCCTACCTTTTGTATATATATATATGAAGCAACTCTTGGCTGCCTTAACACAAAAAAAGAGTAGCCTTTGCAATTTGCAATATTTGGCCTTTTATGGAATTTCAATATAAAAAAACCTTAGCTACTACTTCTCTCTTCTCTTTGGTTATTTGATTTTGCTTTGAGTAATTTATAAAGACAACCCATTGGACAGGTCTTCCATGTCAGTTGTTGTTTCTATGTTAACAAGTGAAATTGTAAAATTTGCCAAAGCCGAAACAACCTGCATTTTGCTTTGGAAGGACTGTTGAGGTCAATGCAAATGAAGCCATTGTTGTAGAGAATCCTTCAATACATAATGTAACCTTCTCTGATATGGATGGAAGATAAAGGTATGGGTTGCATGTCTGAATGCTAATGCCCCTCAGTAATTTTTTTTTTATATTTGTTTTAAAAATATTGATAAATAATTCTAGAAGAAGACAGACTGGGCACTATAAATAATTGATGATTAGTGGAGTTGGAAAATATATTTTAATTAGGAAGTTGGATTCTTGAGGTGACTATGTAACACCACTAGAGGTGTCCACGGTTTGGTTAAACCGGCGGTTAAAAACCGAAACCGAAATTGGAAAACCAAAACCGAAACCGACGGTTACAAAAACGGTTGGAGCCGGTTCGATTTCGGTTTGGCCTTGCGAAAAACCGACTAAAACCGGCCAAAAACCGACCCAAACCGGATGAAACCGCCAGAAACCGGCGGTTTACAATTAAAAAAAATAAAAAAAAAATAAAAAAAATTTGAACCAATTACAAGACGACACGTGTCCTTCAATTTGAAAAAAATTAACAAAATTTGACCGTTGGTTGGACCGTTGGACACCAACTGTTAAAAAGTTTAAAATATATATATATATATATATATATGTCACCCAATGAGAAGCCGACACGTGTCAACTTAATTGTGAAAAAAATTAAAAATGTGACCGTTCTGAGTTCTGTCTTCTTCCAACGGCTCCAAGGCTCCAACGGCCAAATTTTTTTTTTGCCCTTATTTTAATTTAATTGCAAATATGCCCCTCAACCTAAATTCTATAAATACCACCTCATATTTCATTTTTTTTTTCACACTTCAATACTTCATTCTTCTATCATTCTCTCTCAAATCTCAATCTAAAATTTCCAATTCTCTCTACATTCAACATTTTTATTTTATTTTCATTTCTCATATAAATTAATAAATATATATTTCTTTTATTTTTTACAAGCATTTGTTATATTTACTTACAATTATCAATTTTTTACTATTAGTATTTAATTATTTATAATTTATTTTTTAATGGCAAGTGGGGGAGACGATTCAAGTCTAAGAAATTTGGACAGAGGAAATGGTCCATTGCAAGATTTGTTGGAACACGAAGGTGATGACGTCAATTATAATGACCGAATTTACCACGAGTTCCTTCAAAGAGAATTTGGATCCGATCTCTCTCCTAATTCTAACCCCCCTCTAATAATTTCTGAGCCAAATCTCAATACCCCCACTAGTAATGAAAATATATCTACCCCTTCTACCATGCCACCCTCTTCAGATGATTTTTATGCAGGTGAAGAAGAAAAGCCGTTGAAGTCCGATCTGTTCAAAAGCCATATGAAGAAAACTGAGTTAGATGACGGAACGATCAAAATCAAGTGCAACTACTGCCCCAAAACATACAAGACCAGTAAAAACTTCGGATATGGCACGTATTGGGCTCATATTAGAAAAAATCATCCATCCGAAATGGTGAAGGCTAGTAACCAAACCCAAATCTCCAGGTACGGAAACTCCTAACAATCAATTATTTCATTATACGTCTGAAAAAAATAAAGAACAATTAGCAGTAATGGTTGCAGTAGAACACTTACCTTTTAGTTTTGGTGAGAAAGTTGGTTTTGTTAATTATTGTCAAAATGCATTAAATCCTACAATGCAACGTGTTCCTAGAGTCACTCTCACACGTGCACTGTTTTCCATTTACAAAAAAGAAAAACACAAATTGAAATCATTTTTTTATCAATTTGAAGGTTGCGTTTCCGTATGTGCCGACATATGGACCGACAATTTTGGTAGCCACCATTACATAGGTGTGACATGTCATATATTGATAATGATTGGGTCATGCAAAAAAGAATTATTGCATTTCGTGTTTTCGATGAATCACATACAGCTGTAAATATTTTTCGACACCTTAAAATTATTTTTGAAGAGTTTCATATCCAAAACAAAATTTTTGCAATTGGTTTTGATAATGCTGCAAGCAATACCGCATCTATTCCTATGTTAAAGGAATTGTGCAATCCTTATTTTGCGGGTAAATTATTTCATCAAAGATGTGCATGCCATGTTTTAAATTTGTGTGTTCAAGCTGGATTACAAATTCTTTCTGTTTATAGTAGACCAATTAGAGATAGTATTAACTATATCTGGAAGCATAACAAAATTCAGAAACAATGGTTGAGATTTTGCTCTCAAAATAATAGGCGTCCCATTAAATTTTCTCGGGATATTAGTACTCGTTGGAATTATAATTATAAGTTGCTTAGTGAAAGTGTTGAATATAATGAATTATTAGAGTCTTTTATTACTTATAATGTTCCTTCAATTTCTCTTCAATTGAAGCATTGGGATGTATGTATAAAAATTCTTGAATTGTTACGTGTTTTTAATGATGCTACCAATGCTTTATCTGGTGTTTACTATCCCACTACTCATTTATTTCTTATTCAAAGTGTTAATATTGCCGGTGCAATCAGTGAGTGTGAATTAGATATTCAATTGAGTCAATGTGTTGCTGCAATGAAAACAAAATGGCTAAATTATTATGAGGAGATTCTAATTATTTACTTGCTTGCATCATGTTTTAATCCATGCTTTAAATTAGAATGTTTACAGGATTATTTAACTCATTACTACAATAGTTTAGGAATAGAAGTTGATATTCTTAATTATTGAAATTCTGTTAAGACTTTGCTATATGAATTATATGATGAATATCTTAAAATATATGGTCCGTCTTTGAACATTTCGGTTTCACAACCACAACCCACATCTGATGGTACTACTTCTTCCTCAAGATTTAAATTAAAGGGTTTAGGGGATCGATTGTTTTCCGATAGAGCCAAAAAATTACGAACATCTTCTTCATCCTCATCTGGCTCGATTTCTGAGCTTGACCGGTATTTACAAACCAATCATGAATTTTTAGAAGATAGTGAATTTAGTATCCAGGTTTGGTGGAAGGATCATGAAAAAGTATTTCCAATTTTAGCTATTATTGCCAAACAAATTCTTGGAACGCCGGTTTCTACTGTTGCTGTGGAACAAGAATTTAGTGCAGGTGGAAATATTTTGGAACCAAGACGGTCGGTTCTGTGTCCACAATCACTTGAAGCCCAAGCGTGTGTTGATGATTGGACAAAGGCAAAATTCAGACAATAAGAACTCGAGCCGGAGATAGTGAATGATTTCTTCGAAGATGACCAAACCACGGGAACAGAAGCCAGCGAATAGAATCCATTCCAACTTCCAACCTCCAACACCGAGCATCTAATTAAAGGTAAAAGAACTACGTAGCCTTTGATTCCTCTACATTGGTGGAGGATACGTAGGCAACTTAATTGTGGTCAAAATTAAGTGCAATGCCAATATATATATATATTATATAAATATATATATAATATATATATATAATATTATATATATATTCATTCAATTGTAAATTTTTATTTATTAATCAATGTCAATTTCTTTTAGTTTACACATTGATTGTAAAACACTTCAACAGTTCAATTGTATATTGAGATAATTGTAATATTTTATTGAATATTTAATATGAATATCGAATACAATAGAGTAATGAAGTGATAGACCTTATGTTATAAATGAAGTTTGATTACAAATAAAAATATTTGTGCAAATTTTTATATTTAAGCTTTGTCAAATTTTAATTAGTATTAATTAGACTATAGTAGTATAGTTGTTATATGTTAAGTTTGATTAATTTGATATGTATTTGAAATTGAAAAAAAAGTTAAAATTTTTTCCAATTTCTTAAATGTATTTTGATATTTAAAAAATATATATAAACTTTGATATAAAAAAAAAATTTTGATATAAAAAAACGAAAAAAAAAAAAAAAAAAATCGACCGAACCGAAACCGAACCGGAACCGCCGGTTTTGCAACCGAAACCGAACTGAAACCGGTTAACCACCGATTAAAAACCGAACCAAAACCGAAAATTACCGGTTCGGTTCGGTTTGCCCTCTCCACGGAACCGGAACCGCCGGTTTCGAACCGAAACCGGCCCGGAACCGAACCGTGGACGGGTCTAAACACCACTATTGTGATTTATGTGTCATTTCAAGTTTTGCAATAGAAATTTCATCAAAGAAGATGCTACATTAGAACATGATTCATGTTCTGAAGACAGAGTTCTGAGATGCATTAATGTGGCTTTGTTATGTGTGGAAGACAACACGTACACTTGACAGGCCTTCCATGGCAGATGTTATATCCATGTTAACAAGTGAAGGTGTGGAATTGACAATGCCAGAACAACCTGCATTTTGCGTTGCAAGAAGGGTTGCTAAGGTCGATTCATCAAATGGAGGCATGGCGTGGTAATTTACAATCATACATAATACATGATTTACCCTGTAGTCGAAGTCTTCTCTGTCTCAGAAACACCAAAATGCCCGATAGTATTAGGATTAATATGGCTGCTACAGCAATTAAATCCATATCCAAAGCTTCGACCCTGCATCAAATAGCAAATATCATATATCCCATATATTTTTTTCATTTTTTTTCCTCCAACCACTTTTGTTTTCTGGTGATAACCATTTTTGACATTATTCTAGTTTTGAGCACTGACATAGGTTGTGTGTGCTAAATTACATCTAATAGTTTTCAGGATTTTGAAAGAGTCTTTGGATTTTATTTATAGACTATTATGTTTAATAGATAATTTTTGGGTGTAAGGATTTTATGGATTTGTGTGATTTAAAAGACAATTATGATTATATGGACTAAACTTTCAGGATTTTGAAAGAGTCTTTGGATTTTATTTATAGACTATTATGATTATTTAGACTTTATTTCAAGACTTTTTGGACTTTTTAAAATATGGGTCCTATAAAGTTGCTATCTAACAAATGGGCATGAGATGAGAAACCCAAACAAAAATCATAATTTTGATTATCCCACAATGCTTGCCTTCATTAACAATGGTTATCAATGGTGTCAATCCTGAAACAGTTATCAATAATTTCCTCAACTATGTCTTTGTTGAAACAGTTATCAATGGTCTCAATCCTGAAACCAAATTAGAAGAGAAAGGAGTAACCAAATAAATAATCATATATATATATATATATATATATATATATATATATCAATATATCAATATAGATATATCAATCCTTATTCTGAAATTTTCGTTTGCCTATGAATGGTGGCAATGACCACCAAACTGTATCTATCATGTTGGAACAATCATCATTTAACCAAAAAATAATAATAATAATAATAATATACTATATAACCCAACATGAGTTCCAAATGTAAGTGAAATCGATGGTTTCCCTGACTAGTCCTATAAAGAGAAATCCTTAGTTTAGGTTTGTGGTACAGCTTTTGTCTCAATTACTTAGAACTTCACAAACCTCGAGTTCTATTATTGTCTTTGAAAATGATAGCAGAACATAGGAAAATCAAAATTGCAAGAATTTCAGAATGCCGATCATAAACCGCAATACCACATCACAAAATTTGATATTTCTATACAGAGACAATGAACTAAAGAAAAAAAAAACTATAATAGAACATTACTTAAGAAGAACACTCTCCCTATTTGGATAGACAAGGTCACCATATTGAGCAAGAGAAGACTCTATGACAGAAGGATCATCTGTGATCAATTTACCAAGGCTTTCCTCAATCAAAGCAAGTCTCTGCCAAGGAGAGTTCATAATTGTAAGCTGCACAATAAGCGGAACAAAAAGAAAGAAACAAAGAGTGGAGTAAGGAGCAGCGAGAACAATCTGCATTCAATGCAAAGTAGGTGGCAATGTCACAGGCAATCAATTCTACACCGTTAAGCTTTTCTCCTGTTAGAGCTAAATATTCCCCTGGAAGAAACAGATTCATTTCATGCTTGTATCATGTTCCTAACAAAAGCATGAAATGATTGCTGTGGTCTCTCATATCATTAAACAAAAGCAAAGTCTGTTCAGTCTCTCCGAAAACAGTATAAGCTGAAATGAGAGTGTTGTATGAAACCGAGTCTGGCTGGGGAATTTGATAGAACAGTTGGTGGGCAATATTCAAACGCAATTCTTTAGCATAGGTAGAGCTGAGGACATGGAAAGAGAAGACATTTGGGTACTGGGTTTGATTGAAGACATGGTGAGTCGCAGAGGGACAACCGCATTTGGAGTAAAGTAGGATGAAGTGGTTAGAGAGAGAGGTGGAGAGTGGTACCATGGATTGGAGGTAGAGTGCATGGAGGCATTTGCCATGGGGGTATGGAAGTTGAGGAGGTTGAAGATGATTTTGAGTGAGCTGAAAAGTAAGGAAAATATTGCGAGGGAGGACAAGACAATTTTGGATTTAGCTATTTATACAAATTATTAAAAAAGTCTGAATAATCCTATTTTGTCATCAAATCCTACAAATTTTGGTCTAAATTTAATACCATAAGATTTTAAAAAAATCTTAAAAGTTCTGATCGAATACCACCAGACTTATTTAACCTATTTAATCGGTTAAAAAGTTTCAATCCAATACCAACAGACTTTTACTTTCTAAAATTGTCTAATAAAATCATGAACTAATACATCCCTTAATCAATTCTACTTGAAAGATAATAAAGGCCAAATTTAAAATCTAAATGTAGGTCTCCGGGTGATATCTACCCCGGCCACAAATGTGGAAGGGGAGGATTAAGATTAAGGTACACATTACTTTTGAGTTAAGAGCGGATGTACAAGATTATTGATGTTAACCTTTAGAAACTATATATTATTAAAATGAGTTGTGCATAGAAAAAGAACATTGGTCAGGCTTGGGCTGGACTTATATCAATCATTGAACACACACAAAAAGGTAGACAATGCTACAAAATGGGCCTCAATAGAAAGTAAGGAGATCCACTGATCAGATCTACGAAAGGAAGCACTAAGAGATATTTGCACTTTGTGCCAAGCCCAATTTTCATGTCAGAAGTGTCCAAGAATCACTCTTGGGCCACTGCGATCTAACGTTACCCATACACAGACAGTCACTCTACAATCTACGGTATGTATATATATAATATAGTGTGGCGAAATGACATTACTTGAAAATTGTATATACATCTTTTTGTATCATGTATGTATTTGTAGATATGATTTTAATTTAAATCTACTAACACAATTTATAGCTTTATTTTTTTCCAATTGATAGCTTTATTGGGTAGATAGATTTACTAGACTGGACATGTCTATATGGTTGAAGCTTTTCTCCTTATTTGAGCCATGTAAAATGTGTTAAAAGAAAAATTCATAATAATAACAGAGTTATTTATAACGACAATAACATGATTATTTATCGTTCTTGTAATGCATAATGAGATTCAATCACATTCACTCATGGTGTAATGTTGTATGTATTAAAATTTAAAATACATTAACAAAATAAATCTAAATTATCATATTAATATCTAAGGTAGCACCAAGGAACAATCTAACAATTTGACAAGGTCCATTATAATATCTAAGGTTGGGTTTTATAAGAGGACTCGGTAGTATCCCATATATGAAAAACAAGAGTGAGGCAGCCCATATATGCTCTGTCTTTTTATTTATTTATTTAAATTCTACTGTAGCAATATGGGCTGTAGAATTGTACATATAACAACTAATATATTAAGAGTGGTGCTATTTCCACCTCTCAAATAATCTAGTAATACCCCATTTTCAAGAGTTCTGGGATTTATAAATTTTAATTTATTTATTTTCCTAATTACCCTGGTCTCTTTCCCAAAGAATCATTACACCAAATATATGTTTAACAACAAGGTCCCAACAACTTGCAAGAATGAAAATTGGTTAAATGGGCTCAATGACAAATTTCAAAATTATGAAGTTGTTGTTATCAAATCCAGAGGCTCAATAACAACATGTGCAATGAATATTGTGAATACAACATCCAATGTCCAATTTTAAAAGCCCAACGTCCAATTTTAAAAGCCCAATTGGCCTAGTCCACCATAATATTTCTAATAATATTGTTTTACTAATAGCTAGAGAGGACTTATATATATATATATGTAATTCCGACTTCTTTCAATATTGACAAATACTTGGATAATAGCTTTTGAATTCAAAGTTTAAAAATATCGATTCTTAGATTTGGATGCATGGAGAATCCCCTATCATGTAATGGTGTGATACATTTAGATGCAGCATGTACTTTATTATTATTATTATTTTGTTTATGCTTATTTGTTTGACTCTATGCTTCATATTGCACTAATAATCATCATTTGTACTATTAGTTGCGATGACAACAGTTTCACAATTCCATCAACTATGTGCTTTATGTAAATAGACATTCCTTAGCTTCCCTCATCTATGAAATGGCAGCAAAGTCCATTTATATAAAATTAAGATACTAATATGAAAATTTTCAAACTATATACAAAGATGGAAAAGAGGTAAATGAGATTATTCCAAGGACAAAGGGAGAGAAAAATCCAAGAAAGAAGTGACATTAATTCTAATAGATTAGAGTTAGTGATTTCGCACGAAAAAAGTAATTTATATTAAAATAATATTTGTAACCTCCTGAAAAATTTACAAGTAATTAAAAATGTTATTAAAATAATATTTATTAAAATTTAGTTGAAGAATAAAATTATATAAAAAAAATTTATTCAAGAAAGTAAAAATTAATAATAAAAACATAAATTATTTGGAGTGATGCTATTGGCACACCCCCTACTGATCTATTCATGCCCCCACTTTTTTAATTATATAATATTCTCTTTTTTACTTTATCAAAATTACTTAAATAGACATACAATTTAGAAAAGAAATCTTCTACAAGGTAAATTTATTAAAATCTCACATTCCTTTTCCAAAAAAAAAAAACACAGTAATCTGTTTCTTCAAAAAAAAAAAAATAACTCTTAAACCTTAAAATCTGCGTTTTACATTAATATAAAATATTATGGAAGAATATGAAAACGATATCAAGAATATGGAAGAATTGTCTAAAAACGATATCAAACATCTTGAAGAATTGTCTGAGAATGACATAAAA
The DNA here is from genome assembly GCA_033220585.1 of Dipteronia sinensis. Classification (NCBI taxonomy): domain Eukaryota; kingdom Viridiplantae; phylum Streptophyta; class Magnoliopsida; order Sapindales; family Sapindaceae; genus Dipteronia; species Dipteronia sinensis. The sequence continues at coordinate 17,198,900 of CM065642.1, forward strand.
CAAGAATTGTCTGACAATAATAATATGCATCTGGAAACAATTCATTCTCTGGAAATAAGTTTGAAGTTTACTTTTTCTTTAGATTGATATCAAGTTGTGTTGAATTACCTAGTTATTTTTTTATTTTTTATTTTCCATCATGAAATAAGAAGAAAAAAAAAACTAAAAAAAAAGAAATAAGAAGAAAAAAAAATCAATCAATGGAGGTGAGAGAGATGTATACAGATACAGAGATAGAGAGATCATATATGGTATGTATTAAGTTTCAAAAATAAGTAAAATGGGTACTTTTGGAAATAGACCAAAAAATTTAATAAAAAAATTTAATTTAATTTAATTAAATCAAAATTTTAAAAAATATGGTATGAATAGATCAGTAAGGGGTGTGCCAATATCACCACTCATTATTTAAGATAGAAATAAAGATAGGAATAGAGATAAAGATAGAAAGTGTGGTACGAATAAAAAAAATTTAAAGATAGAATCTAATAGAAATATTCTCTTTTAGACGTATTGTTTAAAATTAAGATATTGGGATGAGAAGTTTCAAAATATAAACAAAGACGAAAAGAAGTCAATGTGATTATTCTAAGAATAAAGGGAAAGAAAAATCCAAAAAAGCAGTGACATTCCAAGACATAATTGATAATTGATAATTGATATGCTCCAGATGGAATAAAAGTATATGAGATGAGTATGTGTAAATATCATTACTCATAGAATATATATTGCAAGTCCAAATATACTTTCAAGGCTCTTTTATTGTCTTCCGCTTACAGCAAAGTATTGTATATAACTAATATGATAATTTTTTTTGAATATATTAATATGATAAAATTTGATCTAACAATATATATCAAACCATTTTTACTTTTGTCTGTCAAAATCGCCTCATGTATCCATTGTAGGTATGAACTTAAATATAAATCTATTGGCACAATTGATAGCCTTTGTTTTTACAATTGATAGCTTTATTGGGTAGATATATCTACTAGATACTGGACATGTTTATATGGTTGAAGCTTTTCTCCTTATTTGGGCCATGTAAAATGAGTTAAAAGAAAGATTCATGATAATAATAGAGTTATATATAACGACAATAACATGATTATTTATCGTTTTAGTTCTTGTAATGCATAATGATTCAATCACATTCACTCATATGTTGTACGTATTAAAATTTAAAATAAATTAACAAAATAAATCTAAATTATCATATTAAAATATCTAAGGTAGCACCAAGGAACAATCTAACAATTAGACAAGGTCCATTTTAATATCTTTATAAGAGGACTCGGTGGCAGCCCATATAAATGGAAAACAAGAGGGAGGCAGCCATATATTCTCTGTTTTTTTATATTTTTATTTAAATTCTACTGTAGCAATATGGGCTGTAGAATTGTACGTATAACAAAAAAATTTAATATATATATATATATATTAACAAAAAATTCTACTCAAGTCTCAGAAGATCTAACAATATCCCATTTTCAAGAGTTCTGGGCTCAATGACAAATGTTAAATGGGCTCAATGACAAATTTCAAAATTATGAAGTTGTTATCAAATCTAGAGGCTCAATAACAAAATGTGCAATGAAGGTTGTGTACACAACATCGGATGTTCAATTTTAAAAGCCCAACTTCCAATTTTAAAAGCCCAAATGGCCTAGTCCACCATAATATTTTTTACTAATAGAGAGGACTTATATGTATGTTACATATATGTATCTAAAAACAAGCTTCGTTAATAATTCCGACTTCTTTCGATATTGACAAATACTTGGATAATAGCTTTTGAATTCAAAGATTTAAAATACTTGGATAATAGCTTTTGAATCCCCTATCATGTAATTTTGATGTCGCATGTAATTTTTGTTTATGCTTATTTGTTTGACTCGATGCTTCATATTGCACCGATAATCATCATTTGTACTATTAGTTGCCAATTGCCATGACACCAGTTTCACAATTCCATCAACTATGTGCTTTATGAAAATAGACATTCCTTAGCTCCCCTCATCTATGAAATGGCAGCAAAGTCCATTTATATAAAATTAAGATACTAAGATGAGAATTTTCAAACTATATACAAAGACAGAAAAGAGGTAAATGAGATTATTCCAAGGACAAAGGGAGAGAAAAATCCAAGAAAGAAGTGACATTCCTAGAATTTTTGGTATGATATCATTAGTTTCAACAGATTATAATTAGTGATTCCTCACAAAAAAAGTAATTTATATTAAAATAATATTTATTAAAATTTAGTTGAAGAATAAAATTATTAAAAAATAATTTATTAAAGAAAGTAAAAATTAATAATGAAAACATAAATTTTTAAATATATAAATAGAAATGGAGATAAGGATATTAAGATAGAAAGCGTGGTACTAATGAAAAAAATTTAAAGATAGAATTTAAAAAGAATATTCTTTTTTGGATGCATTGTTTAAAATTAAGATATTGGGATGAGAATTTTCAAACTATAAACAAAAACAGAAAAAAAGTCAATGAGATTATTCTAAGGACAAAGGAAAAGAAACATCCAAAAAAGAAGTGACATTCCTCGAAATAATTGATAATTGATATATTCCTGATGGAATAAAAGTATATGAGATATAATTCATAGATTATGTTATGTGTCCAGCATCTATGTATGTAATAGCAAGCAAAACTTTCTTTTGCCCAAGTATATGGATGTGCTTTTTTATTTTCAAACTACAGTTTAATTTCAAGCTAATTGTTCAAGTTTTGTTACATTATTTTTGAAATATTACAATAAACTCTACCACCGAATGATGCTAGCTAAGATATATGTCGGAACTTATTGAAATCAAATAATGTGTGGTAAGATATCTTAAACTATGATTCGCATCGTCAAAACGAACAGTGCCGAGACCCATAGATTTTTTTTCAACTTTTTTTTTGGGTTATTATCAGTTGGGTCCCTAACTTTTTCTGAATGATCAATTTTTTAAACGAGTTTACTTTTTTAGTAATATTTTCCCTAACTTTTGTAAAGTATATCAAATAGATCCATCTGACTTTTTTTAACTGCCAAACATAACAAAATATATAAATTGACCAATTTTACTCTTAACTTTAATTAAAAACATATATAGGATTTGTAATACATCAAGAAGTCAAAACTTTTTCCCCAGGAACTGATGTAGCGGGAAAATTGGCACAAACGCCAATCGATAAAAATAGGGATAAACGAATCGGATCCGTTGATTCGCGCACGAATACCGGAAACGAAACCTACTATTATGCTGTTGATCCGCTCACGGATACCAGGATAACAGGCTTCAAATACGTTGATCTTCACAAGATACCGTAAATGGAAGATAAAGAGAACACATTCTCTAATTTTTTTATTCATTCAACAACTTCTGATTTTTCAAACCTAATACAAGCTATTAAATAAGGAAAAACAACCTAAAACTATTAGGATTCAATATCCCGTAAAACCCTAAACAAAATAAAACAACTGAATCACTAGGATTCAATATCTTCTAAAACTCATAAATAAGAGGTCTAAAACAACTAAACTAAATCGGAAAAGAATCCCAAAATAAAGGAACAAAAACGAATTGTAAATAAAATAGGAAACAGCCGGTTTGTTGCACACAAAACTAAATTGCCAAATTTAGATCTACTGCAGCCCGTTACAGAAGACGAAGTCTTCATAATAAATGTTGGGCTTGTCTTGGGCTTTCCGAAAACATATTATAATAGAAAATCCGACCCCGTTTGCTCTCTGTAGAGGCCCACGAAGTTCAGCCCGGATTTGGTTGTCCCACGCGACCCAAATACGAATTCGCCACCCATACGAACTCGCCATCCGCTCCGCATCAGGAACCAATAAAATTATGATGTATTTTTATCATTAAAGACTTTTTGATTGTTTCGTCTAAGACGATGTTTAAACATGTTATTTAAAATCAAGATACTAAGATGAGAATTTTCAAATTAAAAGCAAAGATCGAAAAGAGGTCAATAAGATTATTCCAAGGACAATAGGAGAGAAAAATCCAAGAAAGAAGTATATGATATGTTCCTGATGGAATAAAGTGTATGAGATATAATTCATATATTACATTATGTGTGTAATGTTAAGCAAAACTTTTTTTTCCCCAAGTATATTGATGTGCTTTTTTATTTTCAAACAACAGTTTTCAAGCTAATTGTCCAAGTTTTGTTTCCTCATTTTTGAAATATTACAATAAATTCTGACACCAAATAGTGCTCAGAGGTATGTCAGGACTTATTGAGATCAAATAATGTGTGGCAAGACTCTTCTTGTGTAATAATAGTAACTGGGTAGCAGAATTCAATGACAAATTGAAGAATAAAACAGAATGATAATTTATAAATTAAATCAATCATCCCTGCTTGTTTTGGAGTATCACCATCTTGTATTATCAGTTCAGCAATGGCTAACAAAAGCACAAGTATCTACACAATCTTTTGGTTCATTTTCCTGCTGCCGTTGGGCCTCTCAATGCTGCAGCAGCAGACTCAGTGGACAAAACAAAAGCAAAGAAGGAAAAGAGGTCAATAAGATTATTCCAAGGACAAAGGGAGAGAAAAATCCAAGAAAGAAGTGACATTCCCAGAATTTTCCCTACCATATCATTAATTCCAACATATTAGAATTAGTGATTCTGCACGAAAAAAGTAATTTATATTAAAATAATATTTGTTACCTACTAAAAAATTTACAAGTAATTAAAAATGTTATTAAAATAATATTTGTTAAAATTTAGTTGAAGAATAAAATTATAAAAAAATAATTTATTAAAGAAAGTAAATATTAATAATGAAAATATAAATTATTTAAAAATAGAAATAGAAATAGACATAGAGATAGTGATAAAGATAAGGGTAAAAAGTATGGTATAAGTAAAAAAATTTAAGACGAATATTCTTTTTTTAGATGCATTGTTAAAAATTAAGAATTTAAGATATTGAGATGAGAATTTTCAAACTATAAACAAAGACGGAAAGAAGTCAATGTGATTATTCTACGGATAAAGGGAAAGAAAAATCCAAGAAAGAAGTGACATTTCAAACATAATTGATAATTGATATGTTCCAGATGGAATAAAAGTATATGAGATATAATTCATAGATTATGTTATGTGTCCGCATCTATGTATGTAATAGTAAGCAAAACTTTCTTTTGTCCAAGTATATGGATGTGTTTTTTTATTTTCAAACTACAGTTTGATTTCAAGCTAATTGTTCAAGTTTTGTTACATTATTTTTGAAATATTACAATAAACTATAACACAGAATGATGTTAAAATATATGTCGGAATTTATTGAAATCAAACAACGTGTGGCAAGATATCTTAAACTATGATTTAAATCGTCAAAACAAATTGTGCCAAAAAATAGTCGCCTCTGTACTCGTAGTCTTTTTTCAATTTTTTTTTATAAATATTTTGTGTTACGTATTTTACACACAATTTTCAGCTAATTACATGTCAGCCCATATTTCAATTTCATAAAATAAAATCAACCCCTTTCTTTTATTTCCAAAATTACCATTTGGCTTCTCTCCATTACCGGGCCTGCCTTCCACAGTTCCACTCTTCGTGTTGGCTGTATAAATTTTTAATTAAATTTGTCAACTATATTAAAGCCAAATTTTCATTGGTTTCTCTGTTCCAATTAAAATTTGTTTTAAAAGATCCACCTCTAACTTAATAAAATTCTTCTTATCGAATAATAATTATAATTTACATTAACCTTTCCTCAATATATATATTATCAATGACTTAGAGCTTGTTTGGTTAGGGTTTTGAAAACCTTTATTGGTAAAAGATTTACTTGTAGTAGATCTATTAAAAATAGAGTTTTTGGAAGAAAAAAAATTATAGTTGTTTGGTTAGTAAACTTTTTTTTTAAAAAAAATGTCTATTTGGAGAAGCACTTCCCCATAAGTTTTTACCTAGTAGAGGTTTAAACTCTACTAACCTCTACTCAATTTAAAATAGACAATCTCAAAAGCCCAATCAAACAACTCTAAAAAATTCAAGTAAACGTTTGTAGACCTTTTGAGGTAGTAGAAAACTCAACCAAACGAACACTTAATATTAGGGATGGATGTGGGGCCTATTGGGGCTGGGGAGGGTCCCCCCACCCATACCCCCATTCCTAAAACCTCCCCCATCCCTGTCCCCAAACCCCATTTGGGGGTAGTGGAGATGGGGTGTTTGGGGGAGGTTCCCCTGCCCCCACCCCGTCCCCCATTTCCCTCATTTTTCCATTTCTAATTCCAATATTTTCTAATTTAAAATCTGTAATTTAGAAATTAGAATTCGGAATTCGATCATCCTAATCTTTTGATTCACCCCGTTTTAATATCCAATCCAATAAATAATCAAAAGATACAATTTAAAATATTTAATTTGTTTAAATTAATCCAAAATTAATACAAATAATTATAGCAATATAGATGAGTTAGTGACATGGTAGTGGTAGGTGGCGGTAGCGGGTGACCATGAGTTACAATTTTTTATTTTTTATAACTTAAAGAAAAAACTATATATATATATATATATATATATGAAGAAATGGTGCCCCACCTCACCACACCTCTATTTAAGAAATGAGGGAATGGAGTGGGGGGAGGTTCCCCCACCCCACCCCCATTTAGGATTTGTGGGTAAAATTTGCTACCACCCCCACCCTCACCCGCAAACCCCATTTGGTGGCAAAATTTTCCACTAAATGGGGGGTGAGGCCACATGGGGGAAATGCCCATCTCTACTTAATACAATAAGTCAATAACATAGTCCACATTAAACTTGTTTAGAAATAATATCAATGGTGTAAGATAAGGTTGATCCAATAATTTACTCCTCATATTTACACCATGAGGTTGTGGGGTCAAGTCTATCCCCTCTAAAAATCTCGAATTATTGTAATATTTCAAAAAAAAAAAAAAACACTATTAATGACAAAAATAATTTTTCTTTATCAACCACCAAGCATATATTTTCATTGATAGTTTTGAATTTATACAATTTTTAATTTGTTCTTTCTAATTAATAAACAAATAAAAGCTATATATACAATTTAAAGCTTGTTAACCAATACAACTAAATAAAAAATCAAAAACTAAAACACATGAACATTGATTAAATAGCTTGTGCTGTGATTAAATATATTATTAAAGCTCATTAACCATGTAAAAAATAAAAAAAATTAAAGCATGTTATATATATATAAATCAAAGCACTTGATATGTTTTTTTAACCGTTGTGGCATGGCCTTGCAAACAATAAAAGTTTAAATACTGCGAAAGAAAAAGGACATGTCAAAAATGGAGAGAAGCCAACGATAATTTAAAAACAAAAGAAAAGTGTTGGCTTTAGCTATAAAATTGAAGAATTTGGATCTTATAATGATCTGATCTTTCTTCTGATCTCACCTAATCTCATAATACTTAAGAATTATAATGAATGTGTGGTTAAGATAATAAGATGTGATTAGTTTCTACAACCACTTTATCAATAACAATCATATATTTTATAAGGTCTGAAAAATAAATCAGATAAACAAAGAATAAAATCCAAAATTGAAATATAAGTTGACCGCCGTCAAAAGAATGTCAAAAGAGCAAAACAAAACATTATAAAAAACAGTCAAGAGGACAGCCGGACAGGTGTTAACTCCTCATGGAGTAACTTGGCCTTGGCGACAGTTCTTGGCACTCCTCTTGTCAAGACTCTTCGTGTGTAATAATAGTCAAGTCAAATATTCTAACCGGGTATAAGATTCAAAGACAAATTGAAGTATAAAACAGAATGATCATTTATAAATGAAATCAATCATCCCTGCTTGTTTTGGAGTATCTCCATCTTGTATTATCAGTTCAGCAATGGCTAACAAAAGAAAAAGTATCTACAAAATCTTCTGGTTCATTTCCTGCTGCCTTTGGGCCTGTCATGTTGCAGCAGTAGATGTACTCAACCAAGGTGATGTGCTTAATTCTTCTGCTTCTCTTGTTTCCAGGAATAAGCTCTTCACTTTAAGGTTCTTTAATCTTAGTAGCAATAGAGATTCCAGTATCAACTACAGCTACTTGGGAATATTTTACAGAAATTATACAAATCCAGGCAAGCCTTTCCGGATAGCCAATCGAGGCAGGTTCTTGTTATTGATGAAAATGGCAAACTAATCATAACATTCAACGGTGGCAAGGCTCCTTTGGAATTATTTTCTGGTCAATCCAATAACAAAGTAACTGCTATTTTGCAAGATGATGGAAACTTTGTATTGATGTCTGGAGAGCAGATTCTGTGGCAAAGCTTTGATTTTCCTACAGATTCTTTCTTGCCTGGAATGAAATTGGGGATCAATAACAAGACTGGTGAGAATTGGTCACTTACGTCATTGTTAACCGCTTCTATGCCAACTCCCGGGGCTTTCACTCACGAATGGATCCCTCATGAACTTCAGTTGGTTGTTAAACGGCGAGGTGTAAAATTCTGGACTAGTGGGGTATTGAATAACGGTACATTTAAAACCCTTGAAAACTTGCCCTATGGAGTATTGGAAAATTACAATTTTACTACATTCAATGAGGGATACCTAACATTCAATGAAACTACATCGATGTCATTGGGGTATGATGGAACCATAGTGGCTCGTATGAGTTTGGGTTTGTAAGTTACGATATACGAGCCATGTGATGGAAACAACAAAAATTCTGGTTGTGAGAGATGGGAAGGGCCAAAGTGCAGGAGCCATGGTGAGACGTTCCAGAAAAAACTAATGGATTATGACTTTTCTGTTCCTCATTTCTCTTACCACAATGAAAGTCTAAGTTTTAGTGACTGCCTGGATATATACTGGAATAACTGTACCTGTTTTGGAACTGGAACCCATATCCGTTCGAAGGCTGGACCTGGAATTGATGCTCCTTACGTTAATTCCGGTAAACCAGGATGCCTGTTCTGGTATGGACCTTTACAAGAAACTGAGAATGGAAGGGAAGGCGGCACAATATACCACATGATCATTCCAGGTCCTCCAGGTTTGTTTCTCTTCCTTGGTTCATTAATGTCAAATGATTATTATTATCAATTTAATTGTTATTGTTATTGTTTTGGGATCGTGGTTGTAGCTGGGACATAATTAAGTTATGTAACAATCAAAAAACAGAGCATATATGGGCTGCATCCCTCTTGTTTTTCATAAAAATAAATTAATTTATTGTTATGTGAATAGCCACCAATTCCTATTACAAAACCCTACTTTAGACATTAAAATGGACCTTGTCCAAGTATTAGATTGTTCCTTGTTGGTTATAATATTTTGTTTAGAGCCATTACATATGCTTTTATTGCCAACAAAGGGAGACCAGAAAAACAATATTATTCTTTAAGCATTATTTCTAGAATAGTAGAGTTGAACTCACAAAACCTTACTTTAGTTTTACGGGTTTCAATTAAAAAAGCTCTTCTGATCATGTAAACCGATTGATTATATAGTTAATTTTTAAAAGATGAAGGCAGTGTGAATAAGTGCTACTTATTCTATTATATGCAGGATGGAAGGAATGGATATGGATTGTAATTGTTGTGCCAGCTACATTTATTATTATATTACTCTTGGGTGTTTTGGTCTATTTAAGATGGAGAAAACTTCGACTACAAGGTAATATCAAAGTCGTATGAAATGAAATTTCTTCCAAGTAATGTTCTTTTAATGAATTCAATGTGCTCATTTTTTTTTTTATGTCTATCCAAACCAGTGTTCTAGTAATCAGCCTAGACGGCCGATTAATCGGTCCAATTCCTTTAGGCGGCTGGCGACTGAGGCGAAAAGGTGAAAATCAGCCACATTCCGAGGTTTCCGATTACTCGTTCACGGCGGCCACTAATCGGCTAGGCGGCCAGGTGGTGGTCAAAGCCGTTAACCGCCTAGCTTGTTTAAAAAAAACAGAAAATTTGTAAGGAATTGAAAACAACCTCCTTTTCAGATCATCAACAATTACAACATCAAACTTCCAAACATAAACCAAAATTTCCCATTTTTTTTCCTTCATCTTCGACCAAATAGCTTACAAACCAAAACGGCTAAACCAGATCGCCCATTGCTCCTGCCACCGTAAGCTTCTGTCTTCCGTCGCTGTCGCCGTCATCGTCGCCGTCACCAGATCGCAGCTGTCTCCAGTTCGCCAGTATGTATCCTCTCATATCTTTTGTTTTCATGTCTGTTTTTGCTCTCTGTTTTTGGTTCTTGTTGGGTGTTTCACTGATTTTTACAGGAGCTTTGGTGGGTTTGGGTATTTCTTGTGGTTTGTGTAGTGGATTAAATTCAAGTGGGAAAATCATTGAGTGGGGAAATCAATTCAAATAGGGAAATCACTGAAATCATTGTGTTTCACTCTCTTGTGGTCTTGTTTCTTTTCTGGGCGTGGGAAATCACAGAATTGTGGTTAGCTTCAGTCCAAGAGCTAGCAATGGCTATGCAGATTTGTTGGCAAAGAAAGGTTCGAGCAGGGAAGGGGACTTGGTTAGTTGGAGAGATTTATTAGGTTTTACGTTTTAGTGGTGTTTTTTCGGTTTCACTTTCTCTATTTTCTAGGTTTCTCAGAGTGTTTCTTGCTCCGCTCTGGCAATGAAGTCTGATGTATAGTGTCTGTTTTTCATGTTTTGATGCTGTCTTTGCTGATGTTTTTATGGGGACTTGTTTTCGTGTATTGGTCTATTGATCCCTCTGTTTGGAGGTGGCTATGTTTTCGGCTACTTTAGCCTTCAATACATATCGTTTGTAGTTAAAAAAAAATGTTGGCGTGGTATTTCTTTTGTTGGTATGTTCTGAAATTTTGAATGATCCTCCGGACCCTGTGTGTTGTGTTCAACAAGTTCTCTGGTTTTGTTCCTTGACTTAGACTTTTCAAAATTCTCAGAACACTTCAATCCATGAAAAACACATAATGAAATTGCTTGTCTTGTGCATACTCATTCAATAACTTGCCTGTTTAAATTTCTTCCACTAAAAACAAAATCTTCATAGTAGGAAACCCATTAAAACCGAACTGTAGCACAGTAAAAATATATATATATATATAATAAAAAAATTAATTGGATAAAGTTTGACCCAATGTGCACTCACGATCCGTTTGATGTGTAATTTGGCATTTGTGGATTTGGAAAGAATATTTTTTGGATTTAATAATTGGAGATTTGGATTGGTTTATGATTGGATTTGGAAAGAATTTGTTGGAAATAATTTTCTTTAGAGTTCTAATTGGAATTTGTTTGTAATTGTGTTTTCAAATTAATCGTCGATTAATAGGCGACTAATCGGTCTCCGCCCGATTAGCGCCTAGCGCTTACTAAAACACTGATCCAAACAGAGAAGTTTCTACTAGAATTAATGACATTAGATAATCCGATTGAAGCGAGGGAAATTGAAATTGATGGCAACAATGGCAACAATGGCCACAATTTAAAAGTGTTCAGTGTTTCATCTATCATGGATGCGACAAATTGCTTCTCAACTATAAACAAACTTGGAGAGGGTGGTTTTGGACCTGTTTACAAGGTAAATTATGAACAAAAATTCTGATAAGAAGACAAAAAATGCTTCTAATAAATAAGTTTGCTTTTAATATTAAGTAATAACTCACACATGGATCAATATGTCAAGGGTAAATTGTCTGATGGACGTGAGATAGCAATAAAGAGGCTATCTGGAAGATCAGAACAAGGGCTCGTGGAGTTCAAGAATGAGCTCATACTAATAGCTAAGTTACAACACACGAATCTTGTGCGGCTACTAGGATTCTGCATTCATGGGGAAGAGAAAATGTTAGTCTATGAGTATATGCCAAATAAAAGCTTGGACTCGTACATATTCGGTCAGTTCATTGTTATTGATAGTTACATGTTAATTTCTTTTCATGGTTGATGTATCGTAGGTTTCTCACAATTCCTTTTTTTTCTCAAATGATAGATCAATCTAAAAGGGAGCTCTTAGATTGGAACAAGTGTTTTAATATCATTGAAGGAATAGCACAAGGTCTACTTTACCTCCACAAGTACTCCAGATTAAAAATAATTCATCGAGACTTGAAAGCCAGTAATATATTACTTGACCAAATCATGAATCCAAAGATATCTGATTTTGGCATGGCAAGAATTTTCATAACTCAATCTGAAGCAAACACAAACAGAATCGTTGGCACATAGTAAGTTAACAAAAAAACTTATTGATTCTTTCATTTAGTAGTTGCATAGTTTGTTGGATAAGTAAACTTGTTCGTTTAGTTACTTACTATTGATTTTATACCTTATGATAAATTCAGTGGTTATATGTCTCTTGAATATGCTATGGATGGTATTTTCTCTGAGAAATCCGATGTCTTTAGTTTTGGAGTTTTGCTATTGGAAATTGTGAGTGGAAGGAAGAACAATAGCTTTTATCATTCAGATCGGACAATAAACCTCGTTGGATATGTAAGTTTGGAATGTAGCATCATTTTAGTTATGAATCCAACTAGTATTTTGTGCATTTTGATGTTTAAATTGAATGGTTTTTAATTCAGGCATGGCAATTGTGGAAAGAAGGTGCGGCAATAGAACTAATGCATCTAACACTACGTGATTCATTTGCTAAAGACAGAGTTTTGAGATGCATTAATGTGGCCTTGCTATGTGTTGAAGACAACCCATTGGACAGGCCTTCCATGTCAGTTGTTGTTTCTATGTTAACAAGTGAAATTGTAAACTTGCCAAAGCCGAAACAACCTGCATTTTGCTTTGGAAGGACTGTTGAGGTCAATGCAAATGAAGCCATTGTTGCATCGAATCCTTCAATAAATTACGTAACCTTATCTGATATGGATGGAAGATAAAGGTATGGGTTGCATGTCTGAATGCTAATGCCCCTCAGTAAATTTTTTTATATTTGTTTTACACCAATATTTCTTTAAAATCATGAATATCATTCTTGTCGGCGCTCGAATATAGACACTTGGGTGCATGTCGTTAACTTGTTATCTATATGCAATAATGAGTTTCTTATATTTTGTTAACTCAAGATGTTTATATCAAATATGAAGCAATATAATTAATTACAATGTACTTGTATTCAACATTGCAGTGTATTTAATCCTGGTCATGGCTCTTAACGGATGAGGTTGCTGATCGAAGCTGAAACAACCATAAAGAAAGACGGTATGGTTGGTCTCGTGTACCGTGAATTCATCTGTATAATGTAAAGTCTCTGAAGACATCAATATACTATTACATAATTTTTATGATCTTTGCTCTTTAACTAGTTTAGTGAAGTTACCATTATAATTCAACAAATTCGTAGTACTTGTATATGGAATACGGTTTCAATAATATGATAACTTAAAATTTTGGGTCTAGTGGTAAGTGGTCTCCTGAATATGCTATGAATGGTATTTTCTCTAAGAAATCCGATGTCTTTTTGGAGTTTTGCTGTTGGAAATTGTGAGTGGAAGGAAGAACAATAGCTTTTATCATTCATATCAGACAAAAACCTCATTGGATATGTAAGTTTGGAATGTAGCTCATCATTTTAGTTATGAATCCAACAAGTATTTGTGCATTTTGATGTTTAAATTGAATGGTTTTTAATTCAGGCATGGCAATTGTGGAAAGAAGGTGCGGCAATAGAACTAATGCATCCAACAATACGTGATTCATTTGATGAAGACAGAGTTTTGAGATGCATTAATGTGGCCTTGCTTTGTGTTGAAGACAACCCATTGGACAGGTCTACCATGTCAGTTGTTGTTTCTATGTTAACAAGTGAAACTGTAAAATTGCCAAAGTCGAAACAACCTGCATTTTGCTTTGGAAGGACTGTTGAGGTCAATGCAAATGAAGCCATTGTCGCAGAGAATCTTTCAATAAATTACGTAACCTTATCTGATATGGATGGAAGATAAAGGTATGAGTTGCATGTCTGAATGCTATTGCCCCTCAATAAATTTTTTTATATTTGTTTTACACCAATGTTTCTTTAAAATCATGAATATCATTCTTGTCGGCGCTCGAATATAGACACTTGGGGTGCATGTTGTTAACTTGTTATCTATATGCAATAATGAGTTTCTTATATTTTGTTAACTCAAGATGTTTATATCAAATATGAAGCAATATAATGAATTACAATGTACTTGTATTCAACATTGCAGTGTATCTGATCCTGGTCATGGCTCTCAACGAATGAGGTTGCAGATCGAAGCTGAAACAACCATAAAGAAAGACAGTATGGTTGGTCTCGTGTACCGTGAATTCATCTGTATAATGTAAAGTCTCTGAAGACATCAATATAATATTACATCATTTTTATGTTCTTTTGCTCTTTAACTAGTTTAGTGAAGTTGCCATTATAATTCAACAAATTCATAGTACTTGTAGTTGGAATATGGTTTCAATAATATGTAACTTCACAACTTTCAAGGTATATATAGTTGAATAAAGGACTACGCATGAGAAATCTCACCTTGATATTACTTGTTCTTGGATTAAAAATATTTAATTATACCATCCAAAATTCAACCCAAATGATGTGGCAATTGAGTTATCCTTACTACACAAATCATGAGATAATATGGTGAATGTCATGAATCATTTGAGTTGGTTATTGATATAATTTTTTGGGCTGTTTAACATTAGTGTTTCATTTAATACAAATTTAATTGTAATTTGATTGTGCAATACGTTTTTGATCATATCATTAGGGTGCTTATATCATTATTTGACCTTTACATGATAACTTAAACTTTGGGTCTAGTGGTAAGTGGTAACCGACATTGTATTAAAGTTTGGTTCGACCAAGGCTTTATGTCATTTGTTAGGTCCTTACTAGTCGTTTTAAGCTTTTGGGTCGAGTGGTTACTTGATATCATAACTTAGTTTGACCAATGTGTCCTTGTTTTGAACCCCTATACATGCATTTGGCTAGGTTCATGTGCTAATTCTATTGGTTTGGCATGTGAGGTGATGTGTTAGAGTGTTTTATATCATTGTTTGTGCCCTTGCCAAACAAATTAAGCTTTTTAAGTCTAGTGGTAAGTGGTAATTGACATGTAAGAGCGTTTATTCAATCTTGTAATGGTCCGCCACCATAAGTGGTATATCAAAAAAAAAAACTTAATCTTTCAATATATATAACAACTTAAATCATATAACGTGTTAGATGAATCATTAATTCCTTAAAAAAATTTAATATGGCCATTAGTTGCTAGTCTCTCTGCTTTGCTTCATGTCGTCGTGATCGAGACTCAAGAGTTCCCCTTTGCTTGTCAGGGTTGTGATACAGATACTTTGGTGCATGTTGTTACTATTGAAGCAATATTATAATTACAGTGTACTTATAATTACCATTGCAGTGTATCAAATCCTGTTGGTGGCTCTCAACAAATGCAGTTGCAGAAGCTAATCAACCATAAACAATGATGATATACGTGGTATACGTGTCATGTCTCGTGTAGTATGAATTCATTGGTATAATGTAAACTTAACATGAAAACATAGATTTACATGTTCTTTCTACTTTAATATATATATATATATAATAACTTTCAAGTGTATGATCATGAAGTTGAATTCGTGCGGTTTCACTAATTCTGGTTAATAAGAATCAGTGAAGCCGCATGAAAAATGTATACGGAATCCTGCATTTGAAAGTTAATATATATATATATATATATATTTCAGCTTTTGCTGTTTAACTAATTAGTTTAGTCAATTTACCATTATAATGCAACAAAATAGTTGTCAAGAAAGTTGAATTAGTATGGGATTAGACATAAGAAATCTCTCACCTATTATGAGCATGTAAAGGTGATCACATTTACATGTATTGATAATTCTCGGGAATCTTGAACTTGAATGATTTGTGTGGAGTATAAGTACACCTACTGCAATACATTTTTCGTCTTACAAATCAATAACATTTTGTAGCATTTACTTTCTATCAATGTTTTTTTTTTGATAAAGTAACCTTTCTATCAATGTTACTAACGAAGAAGTAGTTCTTTAAATTTCTAGTACCTATTGCTTTGTTTTGTGTAACTATCACCTACTCAATAACTTGAGTCTTAATTTATTTTTTTATGAATTATTACAATATTACTGGATTGAGGGATGTGGCATAATCCGAACCCACAATCTCTTGACTATAGATGATGGGCTTACCACTAAGCCAACTTTATCTTGTCGAGTTTTAAATTTTTATTAGTACAAAAAATATATTTATACCTCCAAACACAAACAATTTTATTTGTGATATAGAGGGTGAGAAACCAAAAGAGAGATTGATCTACACTGTCCATCTCAGGGATGGACAATGGAGAATCATCTCTCATTTTAATATTTTATTTCTTTATTTTAAAAATCAACAAAAAAAAAATCTTTGCAAACTTACATACACACATTAGGAGCAATGGCATATTACAATTTTACTCAATTTGCAAACTTACTTATACACATTCTGGCTCAGAAATTTGAATATAGAAGAGTAAATTATTACGACTACATATTTTGGTATGTTTCTCTTCTCTGGTTTCTTCAGATTAAATTATCAAGTATTGCTATGAGCTCAAAAACAAAAACAGAGCCAAAACCACTTAATTTATCCATTACAATTTTTTATGTGAAACTAATTATTTACATTAATAACCATATTTCCAAACAATAAATTATCATGTCTCATATTCTCATTTTCGTTAGTGTTTATATTCAACATTGAGTAATGGCACTTATCGGTCAAAACTAGCTGCCAGGCTTTAGAGATAATTGGGATTTCGTCTAGGAGCGCTTGTTCTTCATGCCATTGATTGGGTTACTTTGATGAGAACCGAAAGAAAATGAACATAGAGGAATTATAATTTTCTAATCTCTACAGCTACTTTTTGTAATAGAAAAGTATAGATTGATGAAAAAATGGTTTCAAATAAATTAAATACACAATCTAAATAAGTACTCAAAATAAAACCTGTCAGAAAAGGTTATGACACTTCTAATTATCTAAAAATACAAGACTTTGCTTTCCCTTTAAGATAGTATTCTTCAAACTTCTATTTTCATACTCATTTGAAATTAGCTCTGTAGGGATGGGTATCCTCGGTTCGGTTCGGTTTGGTCCGGTCTTTACGATTAGAAAATCATTACTTCTTTTTTCAAAAGGAACATTAATTAATCAAACACAAAGTTTTTGCCTTTAATAGACCCTTGAGACTAGTAGGCTATAGGATCAAATACAAATAAAGTGTATATTGGAGAAATGTCTATTGTAAAACATGAAACGACACAAATCATAATAATGGTGTTACATGGTCACCTCAAGAATCAAACTTCATAATTAAACTATATTTTCCAACCCCACTAACCATCAATTATTTATGGACCTCAATTTGTCTTAATATTTATAATTTAATTTTGTTCATCCTTTTGTAGTTATCTCCATCTTATGTAAATCTTAATTTGTCTTATTATAATGATCAATAAATGCTTTTAT
This sequence comes from Dipteronia sinensis, assembly GCA_033220585.1. Taxonomy (NCBI): domain Eukaryota; kingdom Viridiplantae; phylum Streptophyta; class Magnoliopsida; order Sapindales; family Sapindaceae; genus Dipteronia; species Dipteronia sinensis. The sequence continues at coordinate 17,216,423 of CM065642.1, forward strand.
TATAGAGATTTTTCGGTAGCATGACATGTCAGCAAAGATATCGGATAATCCAGAATATATGGCAGACCGCGTCATCAGAGAAGAATCACAGTCTCTAGTGATTAGCAAGTGGTCGGATGAACCGAACGGGCAAAATAGACCTGATCGGGTACAGTAAACCTATCGGGTAAAATAAGCACGGTCGGGTAAAGTCAACCGGTTAACATTTGACCAAGTCACAGTTGATGTTACTAAACGGGGTGGTCAAATTGAACCGATCGGCCAAGATAGGTCTAAACCAGATCGGATAGTAAAACCGATCGGGGAAAGAGGGTCTGGTCAGATTAGGAAACGGTCGGCCAGGAGATGCTCAGTCAAGACAGTAACATGAGTTCAACTACGACTTAATTACGAAGAAGAAGAATCTTATTCGAGCAAGAAATCTAGAACCACATTCTGATAAGGAAATATTATTATTTCCACTACATATCAGAGAGTCCAGATCAAGCAATGACTCTGCTCTTCTAGAAGATTGCACAACAATTAAGAAATAAGTCATAAATGGACTACTCAACTAGAAGTCCTACGAAGATTCTTGTAAGACCCTAATTTTTGTTTCCTTCTTTATTAGTAGTAGTAATAATAATAATAGAAATAGAAACGTATTTTTGGCAATAAACCAGATCAGTGATTGATTCTCCAGTATTATTATAGGTTAATTTCCACATTTAGAGTGATTTGAAATAAATCAATTTACATATTTATAGTGATTTGAAATAAGTCAATTTCCACATTTAGAGTGATTTGAAATAAGTCAATTTCCACATTTAGAGTGATTTGAATATTTTAGCAAAATCAGTGGAATTGTATATCTTCATTATTTTTATAATTATTCATATGTGTGTATATATATTTACATAGTAATATCAACTAAATGCTTTCATACAAAAACTCTCACTTTTCTATACTTGTTTCCCTACCAAAAGATCATAGCAAAATAATATCAATAAAAAGTATCAATTTCATTATACCTTTACTCTAAAACTCTTTGAAGGTACAAGTTCTTGAACTTTGTTTCATTTTTAATTTTGTTTAAAGATGTATTCCTTTATATACTCTTTGTTTTCTTTAACACAAAACATCTCATCAACAAAATTTAGGCCTCTAACAATTGCTCAACTTTATTTTATGGAGATGTTTTAATGAATGGATTTTGGAGCCAATAAAATAGAATTATACATAAAGCTCTATAATTAATTGCTGGAATTTTTGGAGTTCATTAAAGAGTTCAAGTTTGAGTATTAGTGTAGGTTGAAATTGTGATCTGTTTTAATATTGGTGAAGCAACTTACTGTGTTGTTTATTTCAGTTATATTTGTAGGTTGCGATTGATGCTGAATTTTGGTATGAGAATATTAGACATATATATCTACTTGTGTTATAATTTTCGGAATTTTCGGTGGTGTTCATATTAGGGAGACTTTAATTCTAAATCGATTACATAAGCAGATTTTCTAAATCATCAAACTGACCTTATTGTATTGGAGTAATTTTAAATTACAATTGGGGATGTATTTAAGTTTTCTTTTCAGTATTGTGGTTGTAGAGACGTAATTGAATCACGATATAAATTATCGTGAATTTTGGCGTCATATAAGTATTTTAATTCTTTGAGTATATTTGATGTTTAAGCATTGATATTTAGGCTGACAGTCATGAGCTCTTGGTGTTGTAGGAATTTTAATTCTCAAAGGGATATTGGTAAAATTTTGATTTTCGGTATAGTGATAGAGTATTGATATATTAGTCTATAAATAAAGTTTTGGAATTTTTTGTGGTCTTTAAGATTGTTAAAATGTTATACGAAGTCTGATTGAAGGATCAAAATATATGCTGTCAGGATTGACCCTTGTGTGTTTAGAATATGATAGGAAATTATGATATTATGATAAAATTATTATATTTTGAGGGGAATTATGATATTTGATAAAATTATGATATTTTGAGGGGAATTAATAATCTATTTTTTAGATTTATTGACTAAGATGTGCAATTTTTTGAGGCCCTTAAGATTTTCAAATCACTAATGTTTGAGCACTAAAAACTGTTTTTTTGAAATCTCTTCATGAAAATGAATAAAAAAAAATGTATTTACAAAGTTGAGTTAGATTTCTTTTATTTGACTGGTTCAATTGAGGGATTATATTCTATATGTTTAGGTTCCTCTCGTGATTTCCCAATATCGTTAGTGAAACCTTAAACTTGCTATCATCGGAGGTAAGTAGATTTCTTTTTTTGCATAGTATGTAATTGCACAAATGTTTTCTTAGAAATCAAATTTAGAATATGATAGGAAATTATGATATTATGATAAAATTATGATATTTTGAGGGGAATTATGATATTTGATAAAATTATGATATTTTGAGGGGAATTAGTAATCTGATTTTTAGATTTATTGACTAAGTTTTGCAATTTTTTGAGGCCCTTAAGATTTTCAAATCACTAATGTTTGAGCACTAAAAACTGTTTTTCTGAAATCTCTTCATAAAAATGAATAAAAAAAATGTACTTACAAAGTTGAGTTAGATTTCTTTTATTTGGCTGGTTCAATTGAGGGGTTATATTCTATATGTTTAGGTTCCTCTCGTGATTTCCCAATATCGTTAGTGAAACCTTAAACTTGCTATCATCGGAGGTAAGTAGATTTCTTTTTTTGCATAGTATGTAATTGCACAAATGTTTTCTTAGAAATCAAATTTATTTATCATATTGTAATGTTCTGAAATATTTTATTATATACGTTTATAGTTACGAATAATCCAGCCAAAGTAATAGGAATTTTGTTTATAAACTCATTTTACTACTTAGTCTTTACTTACATATTTGTTACTTAATTCTTTTTAAATAAGTTTTACCTTTACTAGACCTTTTTGCTTAAATGCTTAAATGTTTGGTCCTTTTATGATTTAGTAATGCAAATGTATTACTATATATATATATATTTGAAAGTAATGTTTTAGCTCAACGTCAATAGTAAATGAAATGTGAAATGAAATGTTGATCACCGGTGATGATGTAAATGCAACGCGCGCGACAAATGAAATGTTATGATTTTGGTCTCGTACCAATTTCTGAAATGTAAATGGCCGGGTCACCGGGGGTATTGGTGACACTACTTGACTTGAGCTTATTTTTATGAAATGTTATTGATCGTTATCGTACAATGAAAATGCTACTTTTGCAAGTTTTACTTGTATTTGAAAATGTTACTTTTACAAGCTTATTTGTATATTAATATGTTACTTTTGCAAGTTTTACTTGTATTTGAAAATATTACCTTTGCAAGTTTAATTGTATTTGAATATTTGAAAATTTATGTACTCTTTAAATGTCATTATAAATTTCATAAATGTTTTCGATTACGCATTATGCAATATTTATTGAGTTGATAGCTCACCCCTTGTCATTAACATTTTTACAGACTGAGTTTTTAGAAGCTGATCGCTAGGGCATTAGACTTTCAGAAGTGGAAGTGATTGAGATTTTATGTAATGTTTTCCTTTTTTTTTTGTTTTGTTACTTAGAATTTGAGTTTAGGTGCCTGGTATTGTTTTATTTCCCTTTAGAGTGTTTTGCACCCTATTGATGGATATATTTGGAGATATATTTTTCAGTAGAGATTGGTTTATTTGGAGTTATTCAATGATTATTATTTTATTTTTGTGAAGTAATTAATGATTTATGACATAACATCTCATATCAAAGGGTTTAATTACTCTTTGAGTTTTGGGGTGTTACAATTCTAATTCAATGCGCAAGATTTTAGAAACAGGAAAGAAGTTAGATACGACTTCAACAAGTAACAAGTTCTAAATAAATACCACCACCCTCCTTACTTGTACAAGAAGGATTATGGTTCTATGCACTTATAAATAGACCCATAATCTCATTATATAGAAGGATTGAACAATCTGAGTATAAGAGGATCTATTGATCTATGTGTAAAAAAGCATAAAAACTACTCGAGAGAATGAGAGATTGTGTGTGTAATCATTTTATTCATAGTGGATTTCTTCTCGCCGCCACCGGCAACCGTGGATGTTTCCTCGCCTTGAGGTTTTACCACGTAAAATATGCGTTATGCTTTACTTATCCTTTATTTTCTACTTTTACACATTATCAATCACATATGAGTAAATCGTATTGCATCCACATGGAGAAAAAGACTTTGATTATTCAAACCCTAGATTGGTTAAAGCTTCGATCTGCCTACGTGTTAATGTTTGGCGGTTGACGATCCAAAAATCACCGTCAACAGCTTTCTTCAGGAGTACAATATCAACCAGTTTATTGATGTTAAGAGTGGATGTGAAAGATTATTGATGTTAATAATATTAAAATGAGTTGGGCATAGAAAAAGAACAATGGGTCAGGTTTGGGCTGGACTTATATCAATCATTGAACAAACACCAAAAGGTATACTATGACACAAAATGGGCCTCCAGAGGAAGTAAGGATATCCGCTGATCAGATCTATAAAAAGAAGCACTAAGGGATATTTGCACTTTGTTCCAAGCCTAATCTTCAGGTAAGAAGTGTCCAAGAATCACTCTTGGGCCACTGTGATCTAATGTTAGCCATACACAGCCACCCTCTCTACACTCTACCGTATACGGGCTCGTTTGACACACCGTATTGGTTGTATTGGACTGTATTGGATTGTATTGTATTGTATTGGATTGTATTATCATTAATACAAAATTGTGTTTGGTGATGCACTGTATTATATTGTATTAAGTTATTCTTATATGAATTTTTTTGTATTTTATTATATTATAAAAATATAATATTTTAAAAAAAATACTTAATAATTAATTTTAAATATCCTTACTATGAATAAATCAATAAATATTTTTATATAAAAAATCAATAAATATTTATTTTAATTGAAACAAAAAATTTAAATAAATTTTTCCTATGTATTTTGAAATTACATAAAAAAATATTAACAACATAACAAATATTTTATCAACATTCCATATTCATTGAAAAAAAAAGATAAAAGAAAAGTGTTTTTTCTAATATAATACAACCTAATACCACCAAATATAATGTATTAGTTAATACGGTGTTTGTTGTATTAGAAAATTAAAATGTACTAAAATAATACAATACAGTGTTTACACCAAACACTGCATTGTACTAATTTAGTACCTTTTAATTGCCTAATACAATACAATACAGCAAAACAAACGAGACCTATATAAAATGAATTGAGGTATTTGCACCCTTCTAAAACTATATGAAATGAGGCCGTGTAAATACCACCACTCATAGAATATATATTGCAAGCCCAAATATACTTTCAAGGCTCTTTTATTGGCTACCTCTTACAACAAAGTATTGGATATAACTAATATGATATTTTTTTTTGAATATATTAATATGATAAAATTTGATCTAACAATATAACCTTTATTAAATTCTTTATGACAATCTTTGCAGCTTTTTCCTAAAAATGATACTATTTCTTCTATTGTATTTATGTCTGAGTTATCGGTACTACTGCTTTCTATAACTTCTTCAGCTTCAGATGACCCATCTGAATCACTTTTTTCTAAGTTTAGATTATCGTCTAGATCTTCGTCTTCTTTATCATCGATTATACATATACTCTCATTATCTGATAGATTTTCAATATTATTAATATCTATCTCTTCTAAATTTTCTATATCTTCTATTTCGATCATATTGGCCATGCTTATCTCTTTCTTGTATAAATATGAGTCTAGCTCTCAGTTGTAAGATACACTTGTTTTCTCACTCTTTCTCTTTGCAAACTCAGAGCTCTCAATAACTCCCCTGTAATTTTCTTTATGTACTATTTTCCCAATCATCAATAAAGCTGTGAATATTCTTTTATATCCGATCAAAGTAAGAATTCTCCAGTCTCAATCTTTTCTTTTTATTTGTTTTACCTTTGTTATCATTTCTAAAAAAACCAAATGTTATTAAGTAACGCTTGTTGAGGGTTTGTAAGCTTGTCTTATATGAAATCATTTTTACTTTCGTATGTCAAAATCGTATCATGTATCCATTGTAGGTATGTATTTAAATATAAATCTATTGGCATAATTGATAGCTTTTTTTTTTCAATTGATAGCTTTATTGGGTAGATAGATCTACTAGATACTAGACATGTCTATATGGTTGAAGCTTTTCTCCTAGCTTTATTGGGTAGATGGATCAATAGTTATATTTAAATATTATACAAAAAAATATATTTAATTAGATAGTACGTAAATATATCAATAGCTTATATATAAATAGTATGCAAAATATATCATATATAAAGTTATAGTAAAATGGTAAGAGTAACATTTACTATCAATCATCCAGGTCACGGGTTCAAGCAATATAAAATGCATGGAATTTAGCTTAGGTGATGGCGTGATGTGGCGCTGTCAAGTCGATGGCATGTCATTTTTTATCATTGAACTTTTTCCGACGGCCATCCCCGTCGAAAATAAAGGTAAGCCGTCGGAAATACTAGTAATTTTGACCACCTTTAATTACTATTACCGACAACATTTTTATTTTTTCCGACGACCCTGACCATCGAAAATGGTGGTATTTGTGATGGCTCGTCGGTAAATGGTTATTTACGACGAGCGTATTTGTGACGGCCTTCAGCGACTTTTTGAGAGGGAGATATGTGCATTCTCGTAACGGTGTGCGAAGCTGATTCCATACCAGCGGACGAGGCAACCTGATTACTCGCCTCAACCACTAGCCTCGGCATCAAGTGAAATTTCCAGGGCGTGAGGCGACCTATTTACTAGCCTCGTCAAGTCACCTCGCTGTAAAAAAAAGGGCAAACTGATCATTTCACCACCATTTCAAGCCCTATCTCTCCCACACTATATAAACCACCTTATGCCTTTTTTTCCAGAGATCTTCTCTTCCCCATTCTCTCCCCATTTCATCTTCTTCATTTCCTTAGAGAGAGAGAGAGGCATTCAAGCTTCCATGGAGGTTTTCCTCTATGGAAAGCTTCCCGTATCCATTTCTACCCATCACCCACCACATTTGAGAGTTGATTGCAGAGATTAGGAGTGATCTTTGGACCAATTTCGAGCTAGGCAAGGAGAGGAGCTCTTGGAGGTTTTCTTCAAGGGTTTGGTTTCCTTAATATCATCTTTGTATTTCATGTTTTCCATATGTGTAATCCCCACTTGGGAAATATTGTAAACTTATATTTGTGCTCAGTACATGTATTGTTGTTTTATATTCATTGGAGTTGTGATTTATTCTTGATATTATTGAGTAATCTCATATCTTGAAATACATTGTATGGATGATTTGAGTGTTTGTGGATTTCGGTTGTGTCTAGGAGGATCTATCCGGGTATAACCGAAATCACTTAGCTCCTAAGAATAGATGGAACTTGTTTTATGCATGATCGTGCTAGAATATGTTTTGGCTATATATGTTCACATGCTTAATGGTAGGGATTAGAGGCACATTAGTCTAGCCATGACCATTATGGAGTAATTAGTGTTTAGAACCCCTAGTTGAGACGAGAGGCACAATTACTATAGCCATGACCTTTGGAGAGTGATTTGTATCTCGAATCTCTCAATAGAGTGAACAAACCCTTGACTTGGATTGAATGTGCTTAATATTACCAATACATTCACTTATGTATGGTGAGCTTATTCCCTTGTGTGATCATATCCTACATCTCTTCTATCCACCATTGTATTTGTCACCTTAATCACCATTCTCAACCTTCCATATTCCTTTTATTTTATTTAAATTTTTATTTCCGCATTCCCATTTACATTGCTTTCAATAAACACTAGAACACGATCCGATTGACGGATACCACCTCCCTGCGGAACGATACCCTCGCTTACCGCTTTACTAGTCTTTTGCTAGTTTAGATTACATTGCGTAGGAACTTTAGTACATATATCTTTTGATATTCACAATTTGGTAACTACACAAAAAGCGAGCCCTCAAAATGGCGCCGCTGCCGGGGAGGTGGCTATTCGTTGATTGTTTCTAGTTTTAGTTTAGGTTCTGTAAATGTTTAGATTTAAATGCTTTGCGGATATTTATGTATGTGGGTATGAGTTTTCTTTATTATTTTTCTTTTTTCGTTTATAGCATATGCATTTGATGTTTTTGAGTTGTACTTGTGCAAGGAACGAAAATTTTCAGGTTTTATGGACATCATAACTCATGAGAACAGTAAGTGTGCGCCGATGCACCGTAACAATTTCACCAAGTGAAAAGGCAGCACCACAACGGATGTGTTGGTCGCAGCCACAAGAGGTATCCTCTACATTTGAGCTTAATTTTGAGTGCTTGTGGAGGAGTTGTCGACTTTGGCGAAAACCGCCCATGCGCTTAATGATAGGAATGCTATGTTTGTTGTGTTTGTGATTTTTATTTTTGTTTAGATCTAAGAGTGGATTTGTATTGTGCTTAGATCTTAGGATTTGCTATGTTCTTGTTTTTAGTCTTTTGTGATGTTTATGTTCTATCTCTCGAATCTTGCTAAATGTTGTCCATATTTTATTATTTGAGTAACATTGAGGACAATGTTGTGTTTAGGTTTGGGGGTGTGGACACTTTCATATTTTATTTTTGTTTTGTTTCAATGTTTGTTTTTGTTATGTTTATAAAATTTTCAAATCTCTGCTCAAACCGGTCAATTTTGAAATTTTTTTTGTAATAGTTCCGGTTTTATTGAGTTGTTTTTCTTCGCGTGCCGGTTGAGGCATATCAGGTATGCTTTTAGCTCTGTGCATCGCTTTAAATATGCTTGTACAATGCCAATCTTTTGATGTTGAGGTGGATTAGACCTCTATTCTTGTTTCGCTTAGGAAAATAGTGGAGACTACCTGTGAGCTATACTAAGCCTAAATTGCACAAAATCTATGGGTTTTGTTTCTACTCTCATACACTCTTCGATTTTGTACTTAATTTTTAGTGATCTCATTGTACATCAAATTTCTTTCATTGATTGCTATAGAACATCATGTGGACTGCTTGTATGAGATTTGTATTCCCTTGCTAGATGGACTTTTAGAAATGATTTTGGGCTTGAGTGTGTGAGTAACTACTAAAATAGCCTAAACACTTGCCCCCAAATATGTGCTTTCATCGGTTAAATTGAGGCCAAACACTTAAACCTCCACCACATACATAACCCAAACACTTTCACATACCCTAGTTATTGATTATGTTTAGGTGTATAGCTTTAGAGAAGTTATGTAGCTCTAAATTGTGTAAAGCGTGTACTTAGGCAAATGTATGTGATTGTGCAAAGGCAAAGGCTTTAAAAAGAAATAGTGTGAAATATAAACACTTAAGCCTCCAATTCTTCTAATGTAAAGTTACTCAAAAATATAGGTACAAATGTAGCACAATGGTGCAATGTAAAGTTTATAGCCTAGATGCTTAAATTATGATCTGCAAGTGAAAATGAGCTCAAATTAATGTAAATGTAATGTGTAAACACCTTGACATGATTTGTAGCTTTATCTTCCCACTCATACCATATCCTCCATACTTCACCAAAAAATCACCTTGGCCACAAATATAGTGAGGGAAAGTCCATTTGATCTCTTAGGAAGTCTATCTTGGGAATGTGAGTCGATGCATGCTCTTTCGACGTTCATAGCATTTCAATTCCTTCATGAGATCGATTTTCAGAAAATGTGCTTTATTGAAAAAACATACTCATATGCGATTATATTTAATTTCCGTACATAAACTCATTCGCATATGTTTGCTAGAGAGTGATTGCCTAGGATTTTGAGTGCAAAATGAGAGAAATCTATTGAGGATTAGAGTCGAGGTGAATTTTATCTTAGGCATTCGAGTGTAGTTGTCTTGTAAACCGAAATCATCCTAAGTATTGGCATACTTACATTATGTGATACATGTTTTTTGATTGGTATATTTGAGATATGAGCATGCATGTGTTGTCTTTGCTTGGTATTTGCGAGTTGCAACTCAACCAATTTTCTTGCGGAGTATACGTTTGTGGGTGTCGTAACTGTAAACCCTCAGGAGACTAAACTCCTCCTATTAAGTCCGCCTATAGGTTCAAAATGCTTGTGGCACATGCTACGTGCCATCGTGTTCCCTACAAAAGTGGCTAGCTTAGTTTTACCTATTTTTATTTTTATATGTTTTGTTTGTCTGTTTTAGTTTTTAGTTTTGCTCGAGGACGAGCAAAAGATAGGTTTGAGGGTATTTGATCGGACGATATTTGTACCTAATTGAGGTCCCCATTTCCTAGCTTTTGTTCTCGTTTTCGAGCATATTTTTGTATATAAGTGTAAGTTATTTTTGCAATTTGGTAACGACACAAAAAGCGAGTCATCAAGGTGTAGGTTAGAGAGCATGAAAGAAAAACAATTGAAAAGTAGGGCAAGTTTGCATGAAACTAGGGAATCTAGAAACATGTCTATGACCACTAGAAATGAAAAAAGTGGAACCTAGGTGGGTTAGAAAAAATGAACCCACTTGCCTTTGTGCCCGTGTGACACCCGTAGATGCAACTAGGTCCAATGGACTTGGTAGGTCTATAGGGGCTCATGCCTCCCAGTGACTTAGTTGGATTTGACCCTATGCGGGGAGATCAAGCAAAAAAAGCGAACTTGTATTCTTGAAATGTGCAAAAAATTGATTTACTTTATGCCTCTTCATTAATTTCATGAGATACTTGGTTGCACATCTATGCTTATATGGTATTTTTTTTAATAAGTGTGCAACATTGCTTTGCTTGTAATACATGTCATAATTTGTTCAACAATGCATTTTTAGACTAAGAGAATTATTTAGGAAAGTACATTTGAATGACCCATAATTTATCTCCATGACATAAGAAATTTTTATGACATGCAAAGTATGTGTGAAAGCAAATGAAGAGAATAAACTCAATAAGGATCTAGTATTCATTCAATCAATAAGGATTTTATATCCAAGTTAGTCTTCTCTCTCTTCTTAATGGTTAAACAATACTACTATCATACTGATATTTATCGGAAAATATCTAATAGGATCTCTAGATCCAATATCTTGGTTTGCCTTTAAGAAATGATATAGTTGCTCTATCTTACAAATTTTAGAAACTATATCTTGTTTGCTTATGGTAAAAGGATACAAATTGGTTTGAATTCTTTTGGAAACCCTTTTGATGTTTGTTTTGCCAAATACCATTGCTTGAACCTTAATGCTATATGTCTTGCTTGCAAAGCAACAATTTCACACATTTCTCTTTAAATAAAACTCATTGAATCTCTCTCAATTACTAGTTGCATAAATTTTATGTATATGATTATGCAAATGTCTTTTGTGCTAATAACTCTCGTTGCTAAAGAAACCCGATATGAGGAGCTCCTTTGCCTATTTCATGACAAAAGATGGGAGAAGTCTTGAGAAATATAGGGGGAGTACTGGTTATGCTTTGAGGGATAAGTCTTGAGAGAGAGAGAGAGAGAGAGAGAGTAACCTTGTAGGGGGAGCATTGTACATGCATTGCTTTGTTATTTTTGAGTGCAAATGCTTTTTGTATTTGTTCACCTCATATGCACTTGTTCTTGGAAAGTGCTTTCTTGCTATTGTGTGTAGGTATGATGATCTACGAAGAGATTGAAGACCTTTAAGTCTTAGAATCTTAAGTATCTCTTTTTGTAACGTAGGATGGACTCTTATTGACCAATAGCTTAATTTGTTTTTGTTGTGTGAGGAATTATTTATGAGTGGTGATTGTATCATGAAATAGCTACATGGGGAGATTGTAAAGTCCTCTATTTTATTATTGGCTTATTTCATGACAAACCACATTGGGGATGATCTTGTTATAGGTAGCTTAGGTTCTCGATGGCAAGCTTCCAAGCATCTCCGTGATTTCATGAGCGAAATGTATATTCACTTGACTTTGTCTCTTGAAGAGTTTAGGTGTACACACACACACTTCATAAATGCTTTGTTCATCTTGCATTTGTGTTCTGATTGTTTATATATGTGCATCCATTACACATTTCACATGTGCACTTTGTTGTTAGACCTAACTGTGGCTTTGTGTGAGAGTAATTCGTTTCCAAATGATTGATCTAAAACATCCACACATGCACAATGGTGTGCTTATCTTAGCGCGATGGGTGGCCACTTGAGAATGTCCCTTTCTTCTCTTGGTTTGGTCTTAGGTCTCATGGTTTTATACCTTGAGTTTGGGTAATCTTAGTGTTATCAAAATCTAACATTTGGTCACTCAAATGACCATAACTCTTTCTACAGACATTGAAACCTCATTATGTTAAAATGAGTAGAAAGTAGACATCCATACCTTTCCAACGGTATATTATACAATAATTTTCGATGTCGTTTGGTCTTGTTTTGATGCACTCGAATATTGAGCTGATGCAGTGTCTCTCATATCCACCCTTTTGGATTACGCACAAGGTGCGCAACTCTTTCCAGCAAGTGTGCGCTGTTCGCACATACCTTATGTGCACTACAGAGGTACACACTTCGCTGGAAAGTTTTTACAAACTTCCAAAACGACGTAGTTTCATTTGGACCCTGTATATACATCATCTTCTTCCCCGTTTCTACCTAGAACTCAAAATTTCCAGATCTTAGAAAGAGAAAGAGTTCTCTTAGTGAGAGAAAGCATCAAGATTGCTTTTTTAACTCTCCTAACCCAAAACCCATCTTCATCTTTGCATCATTCAACATCATTTGAGCATGAGTCTATCAGTCTGCAGACACATGTCCGTTTGCAGTGTCTCCGATCAATCTCGATCATTGCCATCATTGCTGAGTATCTCTGTATCATATCCACTCAATGGTGCAGTCGGACCGGTTTCATCATGCAACTGGCCTCCACTACCAGGATCTACAGCAGCAAAACATGTATCATGAGGAGAAAAATATGGGTCAATAATCAGGGTTGAGTGAACAGTGGCTCTTCGGTTCTCGTTGACTGTAATCTGTATCGATCCCAGACGAGTATCTAGACTGAAAAATGAATGAAGCTTGTCTAAACAACCTAGAGGGGGATGATTGGGTTGTTAATCGATTATTACCTACTTTTTTGATTAGTCAATATTAACAATAAAACCCAATTCAAACAATAATAAAAATCAAGTAAAAAAAGACACTTGATTTTTACGTGGAAACCCTCAAACTGGGAAAAACCACGAGACTAGCTACGCTAGCCACTTAAGCCGTAGAAATCCACTATATGAAAAGAAGATTACACCCTCAAGTGATACTCGTACTCTCACTTTCGATAACCTCAAGCCATGGACACTACCGCTCACCACTCTTGGTTCAATTCCTAGTGATATCCTCAAATCCACTACTCTTGATGTGAGCACCTCTTAGTCTACCCGCAGGCTTTTCAAAGTGGCACTTGGCAAAAATACTTGCCAACCAACCCTTGGTTGCAAGACTTCACTTGCTTGTGCAACTTCACCTAGAAGCCACAAGACTTTGACTATATGAAGAGAATTAAAGGTCTAAGTAAATATATGACAATATCTAAAATGCAATAATGTGTAAGACCACACACAAAATGTCTAACTAGATGTTTTAATGAAATTCAACAACCTAGTTATTAAACAATGCCTACATGCTCATATATGAGGTCCCAACTAGATGTAGATAGAGACTCTAGCAACCTAATTGTCAATTAAATATACATGAACATTCAATAGAGTTTGACTAGATAAATAAACATTAATCTATCAACCTAATCATCAACCAATTCCACAAGAATGTTCAAGGGTTAGCTATTTAGGGAAAATCAACCTAATCAAATAAGCTATCACAAACAAGCTCAATCATGTTATCAAGACTCATAAATATATGCAATAGAGAGAGTCAAGATATTTAATCAAATAATAAATAGCTAATCTAGAGTAAGAGGAAAAATAAATGATATTCCATGAAGTTCTCACTTACCTACTCATGAAACCAAGAAGACCCATGAAAGATGTCATGGTTGCATGGGTTTTAGGTTTGGAGAGTTAATGAAGCAATATTGGTGCTTTCTCTCACTAGGAGAACTCTTTCTCTCACTAGGATATGAAAATATGAGTTCTAGGTCTAAGAAGTATGGGTTTTAGGTTTGGAGAGTTAATGAAGCAATATTGGTGCTTTCTCTCACTAGGAGAACTCTTTCTCTCACTAGGATATGAAAATATAAGTTCTAGGTCTAAGAAGTATATATAAGGTCCAAGTGGAACTACATCGTTTTGAGAGAGTTAGAAAAACAATTTTTGGCCAAATATTACACAGTGTGTGGGTCTACTGTGCTGGTAGGTACACGCACATTACCTGCGCACTAGGACCATGAAAAAACTCCCGAGAAGACTTCGCAGGTGATTGCGTGGGTAGGGACCTGTGCATTACCCGTGCACTGACCCCAGCGTGATTTTCAAGCGGCTCAAAATATAATTAAACAACATCGAAATTTATCAAATAATATGCATGGGAAATGTATGAATGTCTACTTTCTAATCCTTTTTACAAATGAGGTTTTGATGTCTATAACAAAAGTTATGATGATTTGAGTGACCAAAGGTTAGATTCAGATTACATCATGGATGCCATGTTTTAGTGGTCTCTTTGGAGATATTAAAATCTATCCAAACAGTCATGAAATATTACAAATAATATACCGTTGGAAAGATATTGGTGTCTAGTTTGTCCAGAAATTTTCAAAACTCAAATTTGATCTTTGTATAAAACGTTATGGTCACAAGACCATACAAAGGTCAGTTTTGAACACATTACAAATAACCAAACCAAATCTAACACAATTAACAACATGCACACAACAAGATATCACATGATGAAGTGCAATGCATTATGATGGAAACACAAATGCTAGGTGAACAAAGCATGCATGAAGTGTGTGTGTGCACCTAAACTCTTGAAGAGACAAAGTCAAGTGAATATACATTTCACTTTTGAAGTCACAGAGATGCTTGGAAGCTTGCCAACGAGAACCTAAGCTACCCATTACAAAATCATCCCTAATGTGGTTTGTTATGAAATAAGTGAATCATAAAATAGAGGTCTTTACATAAACCGCTAGTCTCCTCTTTCATCTCCTTCTTTAAGTCAGCTAAACCCGTGTCTATGTAGCCCTTCATCGAGAATAACATGTAATCTACCCACTCGGGTCTCTACTGGGACAGTCTGGCACTTGTATCGAGAGGAGGTGGTCCTGGCACAAAATCACCACCAAACTGCTGGGTAGGGTATTGAATCTGTTGGTCCGGGGCAATCATATCATCCACACCAATCCTATCATCCACATCATCATCCATATCATCATTCTGCTCATCCTCAGCAGTTGACCGTCGCCATTTCCTCAAATTGTTCCAAGACCCCAAATTTAGTGGAGTGTCTGGCATTATAGTAGTATCAGCAGAATTGTTAACTACCAACCAACGTCAGCACACATAGCTGTAATCAGGTAGGGAAAAATCATGCTGGAGTCCATCTGTCGACCACACCCTCAGATCTTCTTCCAAATGAAGCTGGTAACATCAATGTAACCCCTTCTTAATTGAGTAAAGTAACCAAAATGCCTCTTTAAAGATCTATAAGCCATGTGTTGTAGGCTTTAATGAAGCTAAAGTAAAAAGATACTAGAAAGCTGATTCTAAGAGCAAATGCTTCCTCAGTAACCGGTTCCTATTCCATCCCACTACTCCATCCAAACAAAGCTTGCTTCCTAAAAGGAACTTGTTCGCTTAGTTCACCACTACAAGATGGATAGGCGGCAACTCATAATAAGTGTGGATCTTCTCATTAGAGATCACCACGTGCACCCTTCTCACCATGACAACACTGTGTGCACACTAAACTGATCTTGCACCATGTTGGCGTAAAACTCGCGGACCATGTTAATGTTTGCAAGTGTGGGTTGCTGTACATATCGAGTCCTTCGTCTGGTCCCAACCACTACTGGAATAGTAGTATAGCTCAACTCCTCCAAGTCGATCCCTTTCTCGACTATAAAGTTACGTCCCATATAATTTTTCATCCGGTTAACGGAAATTTTGCTCGGGATGAGAAATCTCAGTGAACACCCTCGAGACCACTACCACGTAGGTAGTGGCCAAGATTGATTGTATGTGTAGCGATGATTCATAAAATGCCAAGGAATGATAATACCATTCAACCAAAAGAAAGCAAGAATCTTTTTATTGAACGTGCATGGTATACAAATACAAGTTTCTTTTTTTTTTGCTCTCAACTCTCTCTGGGGTCTGGTTGAGTATTTGTCATATGCCTGTCGAATAGTAGTCTCCTCTTTCTTCTTTTCTTTCTTTCTATTTATACATAGTTTTGTAGGTTAAACAAACTGATTCTCCCCTTGATTTTCTCAGTCTCTCCCCTCCTTATCGGGCGGGATTTCTCGCTTTAATGTCATTGACTTTGAGTTAACAGCCGAATTGAGAGTATCGTGGTGGAGATCAGTTTATTTCCTCTTTGGACTCTATTACTTGTCCTGCATATAGGTAACGTTTCCAGATATGATCCAGTGTATCTTCGTATCTTTTCAGCATGATCCTTTATAGAGGTCGTTGAATATGGCATAGTGTGGTGCATCAACTAGTGAGGTTGATCAGTGTTCCGACCTCGATATCCGAGAAGTTTCATCTGGCTTGGAGCCAGATCCGGCTTCCCTTGACCTTTTTGAAGCTATGTGTGGCCTCCCCTAACCTCTCGAAGCTAGGTGCGGCCTTCTAGGGACATTCTTCTGTGTCAGCGAGGTATCGGCGAGTCTCTGGAGCATTTACGAGGTGACCTCGGCTTTGGGGAACTTCTAGTTTTAGTGATACAGGCTAGATCTGATTGTTCCGGGCTCTATCCCGGATGTTTCCGGAGCCCGTCCTTGTTCCTGGGGAGGTGTCGTAGTTCGGTTCTGGATAGAAAGGTCTCCTGGTGGAGACTGTCGGGTATGGAACCAGGTCTGGGAGGTGAAAAATTTTCCTTTGGTCCTTAGCCAATTTTGGCTATTAACAGAAGTCCCCTCTGACTTGAACACCAGATGTCAAGCTTGGCTTGGGGTTGAGGTCAGATTTTTACTTTATTTGGGAAATCTTCCTCTTTTTACCGTTACCGAAATATTGGGGAAATTTCTTCATTAGAGTGACGTGATGCGAACCGACTAATTTGTCTCATAATTAATCTGATTGTGTTACAGCAGTCCTCGAGATTTTTTACCGTTACCAGAATCTTGGGGAGATCTTCCTCTTAACTGCGTAAGTGATGCGGCGTGAGATGATTAGCCTGTTTCTGAGTTTAATCTGGTTAGGTTACTGTAGTCCCCGAGATTTTTTACCGTTACCAAACGAGTATCTCAGTAGCTCGTGCTGTTGCCCTCCTGCCTATATATATATATATATATATATATCTATTTTCTCCCTGTCTTCCTCACATCCCTCGAACTAAAATTTTTTGTTAAGAAATATTTTCATAGCCTTTCCTCCAAGCTTGCTTTTTTCTTCATCCTTCGTCCTTTTTGGCTTTTACTATCTCGAAAACCAGTCGCGACTCAGCTGATTCCATAATCGACGGTGAGGAGGTCGTCAGTTTAACTCTGGGGAAGCGGGCTATGAGGAGTTTTGACGGCGACGATTCCCCGCCCACCTCGCAACGTCGGTGGTCAAGTAGGAATGTATCCATTGGGACTGGGTTCTCCAACCATCTTGACCATCCTTTGGATATCATCGACGAAGATTCCGATAAAGAAGCGGACGGTGGCACCGTGGGGGAGTATCGGGTCTCGGCTCCTGGTCCCCTTGTGGAGAGGCTCCCTCCTTATGATTTCCGGGTTATCCCAGATTCCATCGTTGACCTGGTCTCGATTGATCGCTTGAGGTCGAAGTTTGGCATCCCCATCCGCGTATCCATCTCGGTGCCTCCCAAAAATTACGAGTTCTTCAACCCTCCCAAAGGCGTGCTTCCGATTCATGTGGCCGCTCTTGAGAACGGGATCAGGCTTCCCCTTCATCCGACTCTTCGGTGGGCTCTTAGCGCCATCCAGCTCGCTCCCCTCCAGTTGATGCCTGGCTTCTGGAGGCATCTGATTGGTTTCCTTGTACTTTGGAAGGAACAATGTCAGATGAGTAAGGTGACGAGGGAGCCGGGTGTAGAGGAGCTGGCCTATCTCTTCCAGATTGGGAGCCTGTCTGGCGCTCCTCGAGGCCAGTTCTATGCCAAGGCCAAGAACAAGCTCAACTTCATCATTCCTGGTGCTTCGAAGAAGGACCCCGCTTGGAAAGAAGAATGGATCCTTGCAGGGGATGACTGGGGGAGCTCGATTTTGATCGAAGGGCATGAATTCGAGGTTCCCACGGCTTTCAGTGACAAGCCCTCATGGGACTGGGACTCCCTGCCTTCTGAGTCTGAAGCCGTTTTAAAGGCTATTCTAGTCCGGAATTATTTGAGTCTGAAGTTCCCTACTGCTGAAGCTTTTGATCCTCGTAGGGTGAACAAATATTTGCGGATTTCAGACGCTATTCCTCGTAAGTGTCATTGAGTTGCTTCGCCTTATTACTCAGCTTGGTTCTAACATTTTCTTTTTAAATCTGCTTATTCACAGTTTTTGTCGTGGAACCGGCCACCCGTCACGTCTTACGCTCTCCTCAAGGTGGAGTTTCTCTTCTTTCCTCTGGGGTCGAACCTGCTCTGGCTTCATCTATCTCTCCGGCTGGGTCTAAGATGGCCACTCTTGCCTCGCGGGCTTTCCGGGCTTTGGGTAAAGCTCCCCAGGTGGTTGGTCCGGCTGCTTCTGTCCCTTCGGCTGTGGTCGCTAAAGTTGCTACCCCCTTGACTCAAACTCCTGATTTCGCTGCGCTTCCAACAGCTAAAGCTTCGGAGGGGTCTGGAAAAGGTGTCGTGGGGGGTCCTTCCAGCCGTTCCAGGCCTCAGTCGAGCTCGGCAGGGTGGGATGAAGTCCTGGAGCAATTCATAGCTTCCTGTCCGGGCGATGGGATCTCCAAGATGGCTTCCATGCCTGTGGACGTCCTTATTACCAAGGGGTCTGCTATTTTAGCTGAGGTAATCGTATTTCCTTCGCGCTACTCTTGTTAATTCGTTCAGTTTCTAACTCGGGTTCTGTATTTTTTAGGCCTTCAAGTTTAATGTTGCAATGGGCCAGCAGGTAGCCCTCCTCCGCGACCGAGCTGTGAAAGCCGAAGCCGAAGCTGAGAAAGCCGGGGAATTGCTCAAGCTGGCTCAGTCTTTAGTGGAAGAGGTGACTTCCAGCCAGGGAAAAATCGAGGTCAAGATGGCTGAGCTTCGCTGCGATCATGAGAGGATGAAGCAATCTTATGATCAGGAGCGTCTTCAATCTCTCCGGCGGGCTAGGCAGCAGGATTCCTGGAGATCTGAGGCTAAGAAGTTGGACCTCGAGAACCAGTCTCTGATTACTCAGGTGACCAAGCTGCATGCCGACGCGGAGACCTTCTTCAGCGACGGATATTTCTATGCTTCCTATTAGGCCGCAGAAGCTCTTCCTCCTCCCTTTGATTTGTCATCTATTGCGGGCTGGGATAGACAAGAAATAATGCTCAAGGCTGCCGAGCTATCTCGCCCTGAAGGTGACAAGGTGGTTCCTTCGAGCCAAGCAGGAGCTGGGAAACAGCCCGCTCAGACAGATCCTCCATTCCCTCTTCCTACCTTTACCACCTCAGGTCCTGGGGAGTCTTCCAGTAAAGTGATGTCCTCTCGATCCGAGGAGGACCAGTTGGGAGCTGGTGAAGAGGTTAGGAGCCCGTCTGAGGATCCCCCTTTAACAGAGATGGAGGTCCATAGGAGCCAGACGGGGTCCATGGCTGCCCTTCTTGACGCGGCTATACCGCCTGAGGTTATGGACGTGATTAATGAGGTTTTGGAGGAAGATCCTGCTGATCAACCGATGGAGCCTCAAAATGGAGGAGCGGTCGGCGAGGATAACCAAGATGGACAGCTATCTGTAGAGGGGGTTGATGGCAAACATCAGCAAGAAGGAGGAGGGCCAGCGGAGGGGAGCCATGAGAGTCCCAAAGCTTGAAGCGGTTCATCATGACTTGTTTTTGATTGCCCGAAAAAGGGGGTGGGCACCCCGTTTTGCCCTTATTAGTTTTTCCTTTTTTATTTTTATTTTTTATAGCCCGAGCTCGGGGGTTGGGCTCCTCGTTTGGTGGATGTAGCCTTATCAGGGGATAGGCTCCCTTTATCCTTAAATGAAAAGTTGAATCGCTTTTGAGAATTCTTGTTTTATTTCTTGTCTTGAATAGGATCCAGAGTAGCATCTGTAGCAACAATTAAGATTCGTGTAGGGAATTATGATGATTTTGATCCTGTACACGAAAGCAAACATTATATATATATATATTATGGGGCGATAGCCCTACCAAGACATCAGGAGGGCTACTTAGCTATTTCTTGGTCTTTGAGATCTAGAGGGCAACTATGCTCTTACACTCAGACCCTTCTTGAGGGTGGTATTCCGACCAAGGCATCAGGAGGGCTACTGAGCTATTTCCTAGTTTCAAGATTCTGAGGGCAACTATGCTCTTACACTCAGATCCTTCTTGGGGGTGGTAGCCCGACCAAGGCATCGGGAGGGCTATCGAGCTATTTCCTGGTCTCAGGATCTGGAGGGTAACTATGCTCTTACACTCAGATCCTTCTTGGGGGTGGTAGCCCGACCAAGGCATCAGGAGGGCTATCGAGCTATTTCCTGGTCTCGAGATCTGGAGGGCAACTATGCTCTTACACTCAGATCTTTCTTGGGGGTGGTAGCCCGACCAAGGCATCAGGAGGGCTATCGAGCTATTTCCTGGTCTCGAGATGTTTATGTTGAATTTCCCATACAAGGATATAGTCACTAATGTTGAACATAGTTGGAGACAAAGATGGAAAAGAAAAGGAAAATGACTTTATTGATGATCGAGATGTAGTACATCTTTATTAGGGTCTGTGATGAAAACTAAGTGGGGGTAATTTGCATGAGAACTCCTTTCAAGGGTAGAATTTCCTCAAATGATCTGCATTCCAAGTGTGGTCCATGGATCGTCCGTCCATGTCTTCGAGTTTATAAGCTCCATTGCGAACAACTAGCTTTATCAAATATGGCCCTTCCCAATTGGGACTTAAGACTCCATCCGACCAGGTCACTTTCCTAGTGTTCAGGGTCACTTTCCTAAGTACCAGGTCCCCTTCTTTGAATTCCCAGGCTCTAACCTTTTGGTTGAAGTATCTAGCGATCTTGCTCTGGTAGATTGCTACTTTCTCTGCTACCCGGTCTTGTTTTTCTTCTAAGAGGTCTAGATTAGCCCGGAACTTGACTTCATTACTTTCGGGCTCAAAGTGTTGTACCCTGAACGAGGTTAATTTATGCTCGATGGGGAGGACTGCTTCAACCCCACAAGCCAGGGAGTAAGGTGTCTCCCCGGTAGCTGTTCTCTTTGTAGTCCGGTATGCCCAGAGGACTTCTGGTAGCTCTTCGGCCCATTTACCTTTCTTCTGCTGTAGCTTCTTTTTCAGAAGTTTCTTGATAGTCTTGTTGGTGGATTCTACCAGCCCGTTAGTTTGGGGATGAGCTACTGAAGCGAGCCTGAGGTCGATCCCCAATCCCTTGCAGAAGTCTTTGAACTGAGCATTGTCGAATTGCTTCCCTAGGTCGGCTATAATGATGAGAGGGGTCCCGAATCTGCACACCAAGTTAGTCTTGATGAACTTGGTTGTATTCTTTTCTGATATTCGGGAAAGAGGTCCTGCCTCGACCCATCTTGTGAAGTAGTCGATAGCCACGATAGCATGTTTCATCTGTCCTGGAGCGGTAGGAAATGGCCCAATTAGGTCGATTCCTCACATGGCAAAGAGGTAAGGTGAACTGAGGGACGACAGTCGCTTGGGTGGCTGGTGGTTCAAGTTTGAAGTTCTTTGACAAGGTTCGCAAGATTGCACAAAACTCTCTACGTCTTGGTGGATGGTCGGCCAATAGTACCCCATACGTAGCACCTGATAGGCTAGAGCTTCCCCACCTATGTGGTTCCCATAGTCCCCAGAGTGAACTTCTCTCAATGCCCACTTAGCATCATCGGGATGCAAGCACCTAAGTAAGGGGAGAGATCTGCCCCTACTGTAGAGGTACCCGTCCACCATACAGTATCGGACTGAGAGTCTCTTAATTCTTCGGGCTAGGTCAGGCCCTTCGGGAAGCTCTCCTTCAAGGAGGTAGGCGACAATTGGGTCCATCCAGCAAGGCAGGCGATCCAGGGAACAAATTTCTCCATTTGTGGCTATGCTTGGTTGGGTGATTACTTGGAGGGGAATTCCCCGTGGTAAGGACTGGCCTCCGTTCGCCGCTATTTTAGCCAGAACATCTGTGCGATAGTTTTGGTGTCGAGGCACCTGATCGATCTTGAGTCCCTTAAATTTGCTTTTTAGCAGCTGAGCTAGATTTAGGTAGGCATCTATATTATCTCCCTTTGCCTGGTAGACCCCAGTCACCTGGTTTACAACAAGCAATGAATCGCTCTTGATTTGCAGGTAGTCGGCCTTTAGTTCAATGGCTACCTTCATCCCGGCTAAGAGGGCTTCATATTCCGCTTCTTTGTTGGTAGCTTTAAACTCGAATCTGAAACAGTGACAGAATTCGGTCCCCTCCGGATCTATTAAAACTATGCCAGCTCCTCCCGGATGCTCCATCTGCAAAGAGGGTCCATGGCTTGCAGCCTTCCAGCCAATTATCGGCCTCAAATATCTTCCCAGGGACTTCATTTGATACTGAGGGATCATCTGGATCTGGGATCGTTGAGAATTCTGCCACGAAGTCGGCCAAAGCCTGTGCCTTAATCGTAGTCCGGGGCTTATACTTTAGGTCGAATTGAATGAGCTCTAGTGCCCATAAGACTAGCCTTCAAGATACGTCTGGTCTTTGCAAGAATTGGCGGAGGGGTTGGTTTGTCACCACTGCTATTGTGTGAGCTTGAAAATAGGGACGAAGTTTCCTCGCTGAGATCACCAGAGCATAAGCGAGCTTTTCTAAGAGAATGTAATTCCTTTCTGATTTGGTCAAAGCATGACTCACATAGTATATGGGTCTTTGAAAACCGTCGCTACAATCCTTGGCCAAAGCCCCGCTTACTGCAGTTTTTGATACGGCCAGGTAGATCTGTAACTCATCTCCGAGAACCAGCTTGACTAACAATGGGGGGCTTGTTAGGTATTCTTTCAAAGCTTAAAAAGCCTGTTCGCTCTCCTAGCTCAATTTCATGTTTTTCCCTTGTTTGATGGCCTTGAAGAAAGGGAGACATTTATCGGTGGAGTGAGAGATAAACCTGTTGAGTGCCGCCACCCGTCCAGTTAGAATTTGTACTTGCTTGAGCGAGGTTGGGGATTCCAGGTCCAAGATAGCTTTGATTTTTTCTGGGTTGGCTTCTATACCTCTCTCATGAACCATGAAGCCCAGAAACTTCCCTGCCGTTACCCCAAAGGCACATTTGGAGGGGTTCAAACGCATCTGGTTTTCCCTCAGTATGAGGAAGGTTTTACGAAGGTCTTCCTAATGTCCTTTTGCAGTTGGGGATTTCGTGATTATGTCATAGATATACACTTCCATCGTCCTTCCTATCTCAGACTTGAACAGTTTGTTAATTAATCGCTGGTATATGGCCCCCGCATTCTTCAAACCAAACGGCATCACCTTGTAGCAGTATAAGCCCTGCCCAGTAATGAAACTGGTCTTATCTTGGTCAGCCAGGTGCATTTTAATTTGGTTGTATCCTGAGAATGCATCCATAAAACTCAAAAGTTTATTTCCGGACGTGGAGTCAACCAGCTGGTCGATCTTTGGTAAAGGAAAACTGTCTTTCGGACAAGCCCGGTTGAGGTCGGTGTATTCGACACACATACGCCATTTCCCATTCGCCTTCGTAACCATGACCACGTTGGCGATCCAGTCGGGGTAACGTACTTCTCTGATGAACCCTGCTTTGATCAATTTATCAACCTCTTCCTATACCGCAGCGTTCCTATCAGCGTTGAAGTGACGCCTCTTCTGCTTTACGGGCTTGACTATTGGATCTACTGCTAGTCAGTGGGCAGCCAATGATGCCGGGATTCCAGGCATTTCATCATGGTTCCAGGCGAAGATGTCGCTAAACTCCCTGAGAAGGTCAATCAGTCCTCTTTTTACTTCTGGATCAAGGGTGGCTCCGACCTTGACGACCTTGACGACCTTGGAGGGATCGTCATTCCTGTTAGGTATCTCTTCTAGTTTATCTACGGGCTGCCCGCTGGCCTATTCCTTACTCCGTTCTTCCTCGTAGGGCATAATAGGTTCGCTCTCTGGATGCCTAGGATGTTCCGCGGGCTCCTTCTCCTCCTGGATTATCCGGGATGTATCCGTGTCCTCCTAGATTAATGTCACCTATACACACTATTTCGCTAGGGCTGTAGGATTGGCAGATACTGCATAGCATTTCCTGGCTGCCTGCTGGTCTCCGCGTACCTCTCCTACTTTGGTTCCAACCGGGAATTTCAGGACGTTGTGGTATATGGACAAGACTCCCTTCAAGAAAGACATGAAAGGTCTCCCTAGGATGGCGTTGTAGGTCGATGGGTGTCCACCACAACAAAGTCGGTCATAATATTCTGTTAGAGAGGGGTGATTCCGATGATTACTGGGAGGATCATCGACCCCATTGGTATGATCGAATCTCCAGTGAAACCGTAAAGCGGAGTGGTACAGCTGTTGTAACAACGTTGCTTCAGGTTCAATTTTTCCAGGGTATCCTTGAAGAGGATATCTACACTGCTACCTGTATCCACGAGCACGCGATGGACCAGACAATTGGCGATCTGTATCGTGATTACCATAGGATCATCATGAGGTTGCACAGTGTTGAAGACATCTGCTTCGGTGAATACGATCTACGCTGACTGGGAGGGCTTTGTCGAGCTCTGGCTGACTTCGAAGATCCCCCGGATTTCTCCGATGCGGGTAACCTTTCTTGGGTGGTTTTTCCGGGAGTTATTGGAAACGCCAGCCAGTGTAGGACCTCCACTGATAATGTGTATCACCTGGATCTGTTGCATTAAGTCAGCCTCTTCCCCTTTCCTCTTTTGTGTCTTCACGGATTTTAGCTTGTACCTCCTTTCCAGTCCTGATGTTATCTCTGACCTGTTGTAAGAACTCAATCAGGCATCCTCCCTTTATCAGGGCCTCAATCTGGTTGCGTAAATTATAGTACTCTGAGGTGTTGTGGCCCACGTCTTCGTGGAAGTCGCAGTACTTGTACCGGTTTCTCCTGTCAGCTGGGGCCTTCATGGAAGCAGGCTTTTGGAGCAACCCTTTATCTCGTATGGCAAGGTAGACTGTTTCTCTGGAAGCATTCAAAGGGGTGTAGTAGTCATACCCTTTTTCCCCTTGCATTACTGAAGCCACGGTCCTGGGAGGCGGCGAAGCCCGGGGAGGGGTTCGTTTTGCTGGATATCTTTCTTGCGTATGCAAAGGAGCAGGGAGGCGGTAGGTCGACTTGTTAGGAGGTTTATTCTGAGTTTTCTGCACTTACTCAAATTTGGGGGCTTCTTTCTTCAGACGCTTTTCCGTTCTCATGTCGTCATGTTCCATCTTGACCTTGAGTTGTTCGTCGATCTCGACCTGCTCAAGAGCCCGGTCGTAGGCCTCCTGGTAAGTTTCGGGAGGTCTCTTGGCGAAGGAACGAAAAAGCTTTCCTGCCCATAGGTTTCGCCTGAAGTTGGCGAGGGTTTCTTTTTCGGTGAAAACTCCCATTTGTATGACCTCCTTGTGAAATCGTTCCACGTACGACCTAAGAGTTTCACTCCATTCCTGGATCACATATTGGAGGTGTATGGGATCTTTCGGACGAGGTTTGACTCCTTGGAATTGTGAGCAAAAATCTATTGATAATTTTGTGAAAGAATCCACGCTGCCAACGGGCAGTTTCCTGAACCAGGTTTTCGCATAGTCGGTTAGGTCGTTGGAAACATTCTGCATATAGCTGCTCTGGTAGTGTTCTGGACCTCCATCTGTTGAACGAAGCTCTCTTGGTGGCTTAGAGGATCTTCCATTCTAGAAAACTTATCTGCTGGCATTTTGAATTTTAGGGGGAGCTCTGCTTCCTGGATCCTCCTAGTGAAGGGAGCATTCATCTCGCTCAGAGGATCCTTTTTGTCCTCCTTATTCTTTCCCTTCCTTATCTGCTGGACCTCCTTTTGTAACTTTACCAGCTGATCCCTCAGTCGCTTGTTCCCAGGTCTCTTTGAGTTAACCTCAGATTCCTCACTGTCGAATCTTTCCGATGAACTGGCAATTTCTATCCGATCCTCCTCCTGGATAGGATCCACTCGGGGAGTTTGTCTACTTTCCTCCTCTAGGGCCCGGGCAGTTCTCCTAGATGTAGTTGGATGAGATAGCCCTCGTGGCTTCCGGGTAAAAGCATCCGCGGCAGACTTAACTAGCCTAGGTTGATATTGTGAAAGTCTTTTCGGAACTGGGGGCATGGGTCCCAACCTATCCCGGATCGAACATTGTGGCCCTGATCTATCTCGTGCCGGCTCTGGAAGTGGAGGTTCTAGGCGATCGAAAGCAGGTGGCCTAGCTTCGAGCCTGATCGGCTCTCCCTGATCATTCAGGCTGGTTGGCTGGATTGTGATGCCTTCAGCGAGCAGGCGGACGCGGATCAATTCTACGAAGACCGCCGCTTGTTGGTCGAGCGCGGCCTGGCTCACTGTAGGGTGGCCAGTAGCCCTCGCATTGGTTGTTTGGATCAGAGCTTGACTATTATACCCAGACTTTCTCCCCTTTCTTGGGGCCTTTCATGTTAGCCTCACCGGAGGTTGCTCCGAGATTCTATGTTGGCCTTGGGAGGAGCGGAGCCTCATAGTTCCTGTAAAACAACGAAAATGTAAATGCAAATAATTGGTTAATTGAGTGTAAGGTTTTTTCCCACAGACGGTGCTAGAAAGTGTTAACGAAAATTTTGCTCGGGATGAGAAATCTCAGTTAACACCCTTGAGACCACTACCACGTAGGTGGTGGCCAAGATTGATTGTATGTGTAGCGATGATTTATAAAATGCCAAGGAATGATGATACCATTCAACCAAAAGAAAGCAAGAATCTTTTTATTGAATGTGCATGGTATACAAATACAAGTTTCTTTATTTTTTGCTCTCAACTCTCTCTGGGGTCTGGTTGAGTATTTGTCGTATGCCTGTCGAATAGTAGTCTCCTCTTTCTCCTTTTCTTTCTTTCTATTTATACATAGTTTTGTAGGTTAAAAAAACTGATTCTCCCCTTGATTTTCTCAGTCTCTCCCCTCCTTATCGGGCGGGATTTCTCGCTTTAATGTCATTGACTTTGAGTTAACAGCTGAATTGAGAGTATCGTGGTGGAGATCAGTTTGTTTCCTCTTTGGACTCTATTACTTGTTCTGCATATAGGTAACATTTCCAGATATGATCCAGTGTATCTTCGTATCTTTTCAGCATGATCCTTTATAGAGGTCGTTGAATATGGCATGGTGTGGTGCATCAACTAGTGAGGTTGATCAGTGTTTCGACCTCGATATCTGAGAAGTTTCATCCAGCTTGGAGCCAGATCCGGCTTCACTTGACCTTTTTGAAGCTATGTGTGGCCTCCCCTGACCTCTTGAAGCTAGGTGCGGCCTTCTATGGACATTCTTCTGTGTCAGCGAGGTATAGGCGAGTCTCTGGAGCATTTGCGAGGTGACCTCGACTTCGGGGAGCTTCTAGTTTTATTGATGCGGGCTAGATCTGATCGTTCCGGGCTCTATCCCGATTTTTTCCGGAGCCCGTCCTTGTTCCTGGAGAGGTGTCGTAGTTCGGTTCTGGATAGAAAGGTCTCCTGGTGGAGACTCTCGGGTATGGAACCAGGTCAGGGAGGTGGAAAATTTTCCTTTGGTCCTTAGCCAATTTTGGCTATTAACACATCCATTTTTGGAAGTTCACATTCCCCACAAAGTGTTGTTCCATGGGTCATTTATCTCGCCTCCTATTGCTAGCTGGTGAAGTCGCACATCCGGGAAAAGTTGTCTGTACCATATCTGAAAAATACCACAAACAAACACAAGCAAAATAAAATTCAAGTTAGGGGAAAGAATTAATAAAAATTCCGGCAACACTTCGACAATAAAACATCAACCCATGTGCCACAATTGCACCTATCTCATCCAAACACTTATTTAACATTGGAAAGAACATAATGTAAACACTCAGTAGCACATACCTCAAACTTTGGGCACAAAATAAGAAAGACAATACTAAATCCCAAAACCGTGAATATCAAACTACATATATCAAAATTCATATGAAAATTTAACTTCCCAACTTTAATATAGCATAGATAACCAATCAAAAATAATATGCAATTGAAAAATTAACCCCCAAATCCCAAAATATTCAATTTAGTCTATTAAATTAGAAAAGAATATGAAATAAGTAAAGGAGAAAAGGAAGGGTTCATGCAGTAGAGTATAAACAGTTAAGAAAGAATTAAAGAGAGGGAGTGAGGAACATACCTTGGAATCGGTGTGATCGAGTGAGGACAGGAGAGGGAGAAAAGAAATTTGAAAAATTTAAGAAAGAGCCTAGTTTGGGCGTTTAATGATCTGACCAGGAATTTATAGGGCACGACCGCTGTCGATACTACTGTGAAAGACCACGGTTTCCACAGCAGTCAACATGCATTGACTGGCTTCATGATAGGTACAAAACGCACCATTTCACTAAGGGACTGCTGTGACTTACACAGTGGTTGTCATAACGCTAGTCACAACGCTTTGCCCAGTTCTTTCCGTTGTTTGAATCGTTGTGGGGTTTTGACAGCGCTTGTCATAGCACTTATGATTCCTGTAAAAACTGTTACTACTACCACTGTGAATTTTGACAGTGCTCGATGAGGTGCTTGGATTCCAGTAGAAACCGCTGTTAAAAGCGTTGTGGGTTTTGATAGCGGTCATCACATCATTTTGACCTTTAATGTAAACACTAAACAAAAACATTAAAACCACCCCCAAACATGTGTTCAAGCTTGGGGAACACAAAATTATGACTAAAAATAAAAATAAACAAAGGGAAAGAAAAATACCTGGTTGGTTGCCTCCCACCAAGTGTTTTATTTAACGTCCAGCGAGATGCATGAGAGAGCACTCTACTGCCGATGGTGAAATAATGACATATTCGACACCGGTATTCTTCAATTTAACAGTTACACTCTGCTCAACTTCTCTGAGCTCATCTTTTCTGATCCACACCTTTTTCACATTCTTTTGATTCATTCTCCCTCGTTTGCATTGTTTGATATACTAGTAGCATCTTGGTCGAATGTGACCCTTTATGTTACAAAAATGACAAACTAGAACAATCTATGAAAGTTATCTTCTTGGTGACTATTATTCAGTGGTAGAGCTCTCTTCCTTCTGTTTCTCCCCTTCCTTCTCGGAATTGGATCGACCTTTTGGGTTATGGAATAACTCAACTCATCCTTACTTACCTTGTTGAGCTTGACTTCCACTGGTTGGTTCATCACTTTGGTAGTCAATGATTTGATTTCTTGGTCGACCTTTGTGAGCTTTTCAATGTTGTCCAGTTCCTTATTCTTCATGATTTACAAGGCTTTGTCTCTTTGTTCAATTTCGGCCTTCATTAGCTGTATTCCTTAGGCAAACACATCTTTGAGTCCTTCACCTTTTTGAAAAATTCCTTGAAATTGTACATCGACGTTTCCTTTTTCTTTTTAGAGAACCTCAATTCTTGCCATCAAATATAAAGTGGTGAAATTGACTCTTTGATTATCCACTGGTCAACCACCTTTTTAGCATCACTGCCTAATGTTTCTATGAGTGCAGCCAGAGCTTCATTAGATAAGTCTGACAGATCGTCAGATTCGCAGACCTTTACTGTAAAACCATCAAGAGCACCCACCAGTTGCTTCTTGGATTCAAAGACATCAACTTTAACCGTTTCGTCAAGTACTGTCATCGAAAGCTTGCCATTATGCACATCAATAATTTCCTTTACGATTTCCATGAATGGTCTTCCCAGCAGAATGGGTAAGTCCTTCGTACTGGTGCCTTCTTCTTCCATATCCAGCACTATAAAATTGACATGTATGATGAGCTTCCCAACCTAGACTAGAACATCTTCCACAATTCCGTGAGGATGTTGGGGTTTTTGCCCTAAAGCTTGTAATATGTAAATATAATTTGAACATAAATAAAAGAAGTAGTATATTCATTCATTTTGTGTCATACTTTATATAGCATGTGCACTTAACATCTAAAATTGCCGGATGTAATTTCGAACTGAGTATATGAGTGTCATATATAGATGGATTCAGTTTGAAACGAGCAATTTAAAGAGTCCGTAGATAGCAAATAAAACTGGGTACTTTATTTGTGGTTAATCTATAGCTGCGGTCCATTTCGTAGTGTACGATGATCCTATCCTGGATCATTCATATGTAGATATGAGAATGAAGGCACCTTGTATGATGTGATCATATAGGACTGGGCCATGATCTATATGAATCTCTCACTAAGATCCGTTTAACGATGAGATTCATATATATCAACTAATGATGGCTATATGTGGGTGATCTTAATCCTGAGTGTCTTATCGACTCCTTCAGGTTAGATCGTGGTCTTTGATATACCATGGGTGAGGTCGGAGTTGCATTCCCGATCAGTATACTCCGTATGTTAGGATCGCGGTTTGGCTTGTGGCTGGGAAGGTTTGTACACAATAGTGGAATCCACTCCTTCTTGTGAGAAGTAGATGGTAGTTCCCTTAAGGGTTGATTCGGGGCTTGAACAATATGAGCGCTCTCCTAATTCCGTATGGAATGTAGGATTTATTGTTCATTAGAGAATCAATGGTACTTAATGGAAATATATGATTAGAGGGGTATAACGGACATTATGACCCAGCTCTAATTATGAACTAATTATGGAGGATTATACCATATGTAATAGCTATATCGATGGACACCGAGAGTTATTGGTTTGTGTAAAAACGTCTACAGTTGAGAGAGTGCAGCTTCGGGTTTTTAGTGGAATAACACCGAAGTTAATAATCATGAAATATTAATTAAAGAGTTTAGTTAATAATTTCTAAGGATTATTGGAGCTCAAAATACTGTGGGTCCATTAGGTCCCCTTGTTAGCCCGATCGATTTAGGTAACAAGGGTCACGGTTAATTAATTGGATTGTCCAATTAATTGTGTTACAAAAGTGACAAGTATTAATTCAGGAATTAATTAAATAATGGGATTATTTAATTAATGAATAATGGTGATTAAATAAATTAAATAATAAGATTATTTAATTATGTTGTTAATCACTAAATGGAGGGTGTTAGTTGATATTTGATTTTGAATAAATTAAGATAATATGATTATTTTATTTTATTAAATTAAATATTTGAATTTGAATTTAAAATGTTTGAATTCAAAATTAAATATTTAATTAATTTTAAAAGGATATGAGATATCTTTTTGAAAAGTTTTAAAAATCAAATAAGATTTTGGTTTGTTTTTGAATATATATGAGATATATATTTTTAATTAAAAAAAATGAGAACCGAATGTCGGTTTTGGTTTTTTAATATATATGAGATATATATGTTTTAATTAAAGTGATTGAGAACCAAAAAAATAAGGAAACTTACACAGCAAAAGCAAGGAGAGAAAAGAAAGTCATCGATACACAGTAAACAGAAAGCAAAACAAAAGAAAAAAAATAGGGTGAGGTGAGCACAAACAAATGCTGCACTTCTAAGGTTTTGTTTTTGTATGTGTGTGTTCTTCTCTTCTTCCTCCATACAGGTCCTGAATATCGTGACGGGCCCACACGCTGTTACCAGTTCCGGGAGATAGCGAGGAAGATCACGTGGTTCAAATCAGGAGCAGTTCGTATCAAAGTGAAGGAGCCTCCTACGTAGGTATGAAAAAATTCCTTCACTTTATTATTGTATTTGATTATTACTGTACAAATGGGTTAGTTTAATGATTGAATTAAAAAATTTTTAAAACCTTCCGCTGCGCAATCTGTAACCCTAGGTTCCAACAGAGGATACCTTATGGATCGATCGACAAATAAAAGCTCCATGTTGATTGGTTTAAGGTCACTCAACCACATCTTTTTATACACAGCATAAGGCATCAAATTAATGCTCGCCCATAGGTCCAGTGTGGCTTTCTCCTTTCTTGTTTCTCCTACCGTGATTGTGATGTTAAGACTTTCAGGATCCTTGAGTTTTAAGGGCAGTATGTTTTGAAGTACTGCACTTACTTCATCTGGAACTAACATCATCTCATGAGAGTCATTCTTCATACTTCTCGAGTTGAGCTCTTTGAAATACTTTGCATAGGCTAGCATCTTATGGATAACTTCCACGGTCTACAAACTGACATTGTCATTTGACAAGATGTCGTAGATTTCCTTGAATGATTTTTTGAGCTTGCTCCTCTAAAGTCGACCTGGAAAAGGAATTGGAGGCACATATGGGTTTGGAGATTTGTGAAGTTGAAATGTTTCTTTAGGTTAATTTGAGCTCCACTTATTTCTTCTTTAACGCCTTATTTTCTTTAGCAATACATGAAACATTAACAGAATCATTAGAAAGTTCAACATGTGTATCGTAGTTCAAAATCTTACCTGTCCGGAGAACTTTAATTGCCTTTGTTTGCTCGGTATGACTTGGAAACTTTCCTGTTTCACTCTTTTGATTAGCTTCAGCTAATCGCCTGATTTACAGTTCCATCTTCCTCATTGAAGCATTTATGTTTTGAAATTGTACATTGTTTTCCTCGAAAGCTTGTTAAGTAGATTGCATGAAGCTATTCAACGTGTCCTCTAGTGATAGTTTCCTGGGTTGGTATTCTAGATTCTGCTGAGCACCAGCATTATATTGTCTCTGATTGTTGATGTTTTTCTCTATTGGTTCCCAGTACCCTGATTGTTGGTCCAAGAGAAGTTGGGATGATTTATCCAACCTTGATTATATGTATTTGAGAAAGGATCATTCTGTGGTCATGGATTGAAGTTTTTCAAGGTTTGTGCCTTATCCAAATCACTAGGTCCAGTACCTCTTGTTTGACAAAATTCCATACCATACCCTGGTTGTTCACCTCCCATGCATATTACTTTACTGATTTATCCAACTTGGTTGGCAAGAAATTCGATGGACTTTTACATCTGTACCATCTGCATTAAATTTCTTGTGTTAGCATCCACTTCATAAATCCTTTTCCTTCTTCTAGAACTCTTCTGATGGGAATTATGAGAGAGTTTCTAAAAAATGGAGTACAACTCATCTGGAGTCTTGTCATTCATAGATCCTTCACAAACATTGTTCACCAGAACTGATGAGACATCATTCAGGCCATCATAAAATCATTGACAAATCTGGTGCATCTGATATCCGTGCTGAGGGCATTGAAAGAGAAGCATCTTGTAGTGTTTCTAAGCCTTATGAAATGTCTTATGGTCTCCCTGAAAAAAGTTTGTAATCTTTGTAATCTTGGCCCAAATCTCACTGGTTTTCTGCTGAGAGTAATGCTGATCAATGAGATTTTCTACCACGTCATCTTAAGTTCTTAGTGATGCTGGAGGTAAGGTCATGAGCCATGTCTTTGCCTTTTCCTTCACAACATGTGGGAAATACCTCATACATAGCTGGTTTTCTGTCACCCTATTGTTGGGAAAGGATTTTATCACCACGTAGAATTCTTTGAGGAATTGAAGCACATCTTCATTGGGTAAACCATGAAAAGTAGGTAGCAAGTTGGAGTGGAAACTTTTCTGCTTATAATTTCTTATTGCTGCATCTAGCACAATGCACGGCACGTGATTGCCAACAATCGGCCTGCTATAGTCCTTTATGGTTATGATTGTCTCGATTGGACCTCGTGGACCTTGCTCAATAATAGGATTTGGATCGTTTGCCATTGCTACATGTCTGATACGATCAATGTTGTCGTTCAAAGGCAATAATTCTCCGTGAAGAGATCTACTACCTTGCATTCACTGTCGAGACCTG
The DNA here is from genome assembly GCA_033220585.1 of Dipteronia sinensis. Lineage (NCBI taxonomy): Eukaryota > Viridiplantae > Streptophyta > Magnoliopsida > Sapindales > Sapindaceae > Dipteronia > Dipteronia sinensis. Next base: position 17,250,536 of record CM065642.1, read on the forward strand.
AAACAAAAGACAAACACAAAGTAAACTACGAAAAAGAAACAAAATTAAATAAAAACTAAAAATCTAAAAATTAATGACTAAACTACCTAAACTAAACTAAAATCTATTGACTAAATCTAAAACTAGAATTAACCAATAAATTCAACTAATCCTCGGTTGCAGTGCTAAAAACTTGATGTTTGAAATTGTGTTATAAAAACTGAACTCACAAGTGCACGAATCGTAAAGATAACTACAACAACAAGTATAGATTGTTCCCACAAGGAAAAATGAATTATTTATTTAAAACTAATTTTAAGTCTAATTATACCAAAGGTAACCAAGAGATTGTTGATTGATTGATTGAAACAAAACAAAATTAAATTAAACTAAAGAAAGCAATTGAAAGAAAGTTTGTTTGTAATCAAGAGAAGAAAAACCATGTAACATATGCTCCTCATATGCAATATTCAATGTTCATCAATTAATCTCATTAATAAGATTTAATCCAAATTTAGGGTTTATGATATTACCGTTATTCCTGACGGATTTAACCATGTGCTCTCAACCACTACTCACCCTAGTCGATGGTGTGAGCAATAACTAAGAACCCATTACGTGCAAGAATTTACGAACCAAAACCCTCTCGCATATTCCTGTGTCGAAAGTAAATTTTATTCATTCAATTGAAAAGTAATTAAGACAACCTATAGTCTTATAGCGCAATCTCAATTTATAAATTATCAAAACCCTAGACAAGCATCAATTACTTTCCATAGATCAACACAAGTTAAGAATCAAGATGTATGATGAATTGAACAAATCAAAACTAGAATTGATTAATAAAAATATGGAGTTTGAATCATAACATGAGCATCACATAAGTTCACATCGATTCCCTAGTATGGAGTTAGTTACACATGATGAAAATATCTAGAAAAAAGATAGAAAAGATAGAACTCATCTTAGCCTTCAATGAATTCTTCAAGTCTTCATTGACAAAATCTTTATCATTTTCGAATCTTCTATGTGTAAGGTGGAAGAGAGAATTATGATGTGTGTCTGATGGTAAGGATCTGGAAAAGTGTGTAGAAAAGTGGTGTGTAGGTTGTGTGTGAAACCCTAGAAATCTGATGTATTTATATGAGGCAAGAATTGGATCGAAATCAGAATTCTTCGTTTGACTCAGATTTGTCAAACTGCTGTGGCTACCGCCGTGGGTGGCACATCGATTTTGACAGCGATTTCTTACGGTCTTGACAAAGCTGTGGAAATTCACAACATAATGGCAGCACTTCTCACAGCAGTTGCTTCTGGACTTACATCGTTGTTGGTACCACTATGGAAATTCACAGCACTTTGCATAGCGCTGATGGTGAATTTCTAATAAGTCCCTTGAATCTCTAAATTTTTCTTTCTCTCTGAAATTCTCCAAACACACCTTATGAAACCAATAACCTAAAAATGCTCAAACAAACAAATTAAAACCCTAAATAGCTCGAGAAACAAGCAATTGATTGGAGGAATGAGGATAAAAAAACATATACAAATAATGACCGATCACTTCCCTCTGATCAGAATAACTACAATAGTAAAATTTCTTCATGGCTAACTTTTCAAACATTTTCTATTTGTAAAGAATTATTGATAGAGGAAAAAGATGGAAAAAACAAAACCTTCTATTTTTGTCTCATGTTTGCTTCTCTCTGATCTTAATAACTACAATGGCAAAACAACTTCATGGCTAACTTTTCAAACATTTCTATTTGTATTGAATTATTGATAGAGGAAAACGATGGAAAAGCATCTCAACATTCAACAATTACTGATAGAGGAAAAAGATGGAAAAACAAAACCTTCTATTTATGTCTCATGTTTGCCACTCTCTAATCTTAATAACAAAAATGGCAAAACATTTTCATGGCTAACTTTTTAAACATTTTCTATTTGTATTGAATTATTGATAGAGGAAAAAGATGGAAAAGCATCTCAACATTCAACAATTATTGATAGAGGAAAAAGATGGAAAAACAAAACCTTCTATTTAAGTCTCATGTTTGCTTCTCTCTGATCTAAATAACTACAATGGCAAAACATCTTCATGGCTAAATTTTCAAAAAATTTCTATTTGTATTGAATTATTGATAGAGGAAAAAGATGGAAAAGCATCTCAACCTTCAACAATTAATGATAGAGGAAAAAGATGGAAAAATAAAACCTTCTATTTATGTCTCATATTTGCCTCCCTCTAATCTTGATAACTAAAATGGCAAAACATCTTCATGGCTAACTTTAGAAACATTTTCTATTTGTATTGAATTATTGATAGAGGAAAAAGATGGAAAAGCATCTCAACATTCAACAATTATTGATAGAGGAAAAAGATGAAAAAACAAAACCTTCTATTTATGTCTCATGTTTGCTTTTCTCTAATCTTAATAACTACAATGGCAAAACATCTTCATGGCTAACTTTTCAAACATTTTCTATTTGTGTTGAATTATTGATAGAGGAAAAAGATGGAAAAGAATCTCATCATTCAACAATTTTTGATAGAGGAAAAAGATGGAAAAACAAAACCTTCTATTTATGTCTCATGTTTGCCTCTCTCTGATCTTAATAACTACTATGGCAAAACATCTTCATGACTAACTTTTCAAACATTTTCTATTTGTATTGAATTACTGATAGAGGAAGAAGATGGAAAAAAACCTTTTATTTATTTCTCATGTTTGCCCCTCTCTGATCTTAATAACTAAAATGGAAAAACATCTTCATGGCTAACTTTTTAAACATTTTCTACTTGTATTGAATTATTGATAGAGGAAAAAGATGGAAAAGCATCTCAACATTCAAAAATTATTGATAGAGGAAAAAGATGGAAAAACAAAACCTTCTATTTATGTCTCATGTTTGCTTCTTTCCGATCTTAATAACTACAATGGCAAAACATCATCATGGCTAGCTTTTTAAACATTTTCTATTTGTATTGAATTATTGATTGAGGAAAAAGGTGGAAAAGCATCTCAACATTCAATAATTAATGATAGAGGAAAAAGATGGAAAAACAAAACCTTCTATTTATGTCTCATGTTTGCCTCTCTCTGATCTTAATAACTAAAATGGCAAAACATCTTCATGGCTAACTTTATAAACATTTTCTATTTGTATTGAATTATTGATAGAGGAAAAAGTTAGAAAAACAAAACCTTCTATTTATGTCTCATGTTTGCTTCTCTCTAATCTTAATAACTACAATGCCAAAACATCTTCATGGCTAACTTTTCAAACATTTATATTTGTATTGAATTATTGATAGAGAAAAAAGATGGAAAAGAATCTCAACATTCAACAATTATTGATAGAGGAAAAAGATGGAAAAACATAACCTTCTATTTATGTCTCATGTTTGCTTCTCTCTGATCTTAATAACTACAATGGCAAAACATCTTCGTGGCTAACTTTTCAAAAAATTTCTATTTGTATTGAATTATTGATAGAGGAAAAAGATGGAAAAGCATCTCATCATTCAACAATTTTTGATAGAGGAAAAAGATGGAAAAACAAAACCTTCTATTTATGTCTCATGTTTACCTCTCTCTCTGATCTTAATAACTACTATGGCAAAACATCGTCATGACTAACTTTTCAAACATTTTCTATTTGTATTGAATTATTGATAGAGGAAAAAGATGGAAAAACATCTCAACATTCAACAAATAATCGGATTATGAATTTATGACTTATGGACCTAGGTCCTTGGCTATTTCCAATTCTGGAAAAATATTAAGATGTATTTCAACTTTTGTTGTAGCCATGAACATGTGCGTCACTGTGTTGGTGGGGCCTTGCGTATGAGTGAGGAAGAGACATGACGCCGGTTCGGTTCTAACCGGCAAACCGAACCGGAGCTGCATGAGGAAATCCGGAACCGGAACCGGTACTGGGGCGGTTCTGGTTCCAGTTCTCTTTTTGGAGGAACTGCCCAGTTCTAATCGGACCGGAACCGGCGGTTCGGTTCCGGTTCGAACTGGGCGGTTCCAACATTATTATTTTTTATTTTTTATTTAATTTTAAAAATCAATTGAACCAATAAAATATATTTATTTTATTTTATTTTACGGATGACCCAATAAAATACATTTACAAATTACAATTTTACATGGCTAATGTTTTTATGAATTAAGATTAAATTAAATATTAAAAAAAAAAAGGAATCAGAACCGGAACTGAAACCGCTGGTTCTGAACCGGAACCGAAACCGAACCAAAACTGAACCGAAACCAGCGTCATCTCTAGTGATGAAGCGCGTGAAAGTGATTCGTGAGAAAGTGGAGGATGTGAGGTCCACCTACAATAGAAGCTTTAGATACGTGGGTTGGCGGTAGACCCGTCCACGGTTCGGTTCCGGGCCGGTTTCGGTTCGAAACCGGCTGTTCCGGTTCCGTGGAGAGGGCAAACCAAAACCGAACCGGTAATTTTCGGTTTTGGTTTGGTTTGTAACCGGCGGTTTTGGACGGTTTTGGGCGGATTTGGACGGTTTTTGGGCTATTTTTTTTATGTAAACCGGCGGTTTTGGACGGTTTTTTTTTTTTTTTTTTTTTTTGTAAACCGGCGGTTTAACCGCCGGTTTTGGGCGGTTTTTCCAAAGCCTAAACCGAAACCGAAACCGAACCGGCTTCAACCGGTTTCCAACCGGTTTTGTAACCGCCGGTTTCGGTTTCGATTTCGGTTTCGGTTTTCCAATTTCTGTTTCGATTTTTAACCGCCGGTTTAACCAAACCGTGGACACCTCTAGTTGGCGGTATCACTCGCGTACTTCACTCCTCTATGAGCTCTACTGTCGTGCGCCAACTGCAGTTTAGATCCCATACATCCAACGTAGATTTGTATGGTTTCTTGAAGTTCAAAAAGCATCGATTTGTAGTGGCATCAGGATTAATAATATTCTTTGTGTTTGATTAATGTTGTTCATTTTTAATAATAACAAATAAAGGTTTTCTAATAAAGGTATGGCTATCTTGTTAGGAAATAAATCTCAATAATGTTACTGGAATTTTATTACACGAGTCATCCAATACCTGATTACCATGTGGCAGCTAAATAATTTTTAAAATACAAAGTAATTTGTCATAACTGATTGCTAAGTAAAATAATAATAATAATAATAATCTCTAGGGTCAAGCTAAATCAACTTAAATTTATGACTTAAAATTTTGACTTCAACATCTCAATCACTCAATTGCTCTTAATCCAATGGTTGAAATTTGAATGCATTTATAACTCTTGGATTAAAAGCATATGGGAGGTTGAGATGCTGAAGTCAAAATTTTAAGTCGTAAATTTAAGTTGTTTTGGCCTAACCCTAATCTATAACCATTTGTTTTACTGACGGAAAAAAGAAAGTGCATTGGTTTGTTTCAAAAAGGGATGAAAATTTGATAAATGAATTAGAAAAGATGATAAAATTAAAAAGACATAAAAAGAAATCTATATTGTTTGAAAAATGCTAATCTTGAGAGTTGAACCACTCACAAATAAGGTGGAAAAAAGGCACAAAACCAACTACCTGAAAATGATAATCTATATTAAAAGTTTATTAATATAGATTTAAATAATAAAAATATAATAAATTTTCTTTTTTAAAATATTTGAGGCAGGGCACGGGCACCACCTTGTGCTGAGGTGGGTCTGCCCCTGCATATTACACTTCTATCCTTATAGTTTACTATAACTTGTTTAGCACAACTTTCATAAGGATTCAAAAATTAAATAGCACTATTTGGGGTGCGCCTTCTGTAAATAGCACCACATTACTAATTCATGTTTAAAATGCACCAATTTAGGTGACCAGACAAAAATACCCTAGAAAAGTCACTTTCTTTCTTTTGTTTTCAAACATAGAGAAAAAGTAGAGAAAGTGAAACGCATCAGCTGCAAAAGCATCGGCCTGAAAATTTGACGGCGAAGAAACCGGCGGTGGCAGTACAGTCCTGAAGTCGACATTTCAGACGAGATTGCAATTGGTAGTGGTAAGTAGTTTTCGTTTTTGTTCTTAATAAGTTTATGTGTGTGTTTGATGTTGGATGTTGTTTAGACTTGTAGATTATGTTTGTTTTGTCGATATGAGTATGGTTCTGGGTTAGATTAGGGTTTTAATTTTTAAAAAATTTGTTTATAAGACGATGAAAATATGGGTTTCTAAGACTTTTAATACTATGTCCGAGCCTTATTTAAAACTATCCGAGCCTTTTAAATTGTTGTCCGAGCTTTTTTGGTTAGGGTTTCAATTTATAAAAAAATTGTGTATAAGACGATGAAGATCTGGGTTTCCGAGACTTTTCACACTATGTCCGAGCCTTTTCAATTGTTGTCCTAGCTTTTTTCAAGAATATTAGTTTTGTCAATTTTGAATCTCCGAACCTTTATAAATAGTTTCCGAGCATTTTCAATGAGTCTCCGAGCTTTTTCAAGCATGCTTTGGACGGTCGACGGGAGCGGTTCGAAAATTGACAGCAAGCAAAGGGCGCTGACGTACACACTATGGAGTTGTACAACATATACGGTCTAGCTCACACACTGTTGGTGAGAATTTAGTACTTCAATCCATGCTTTTAACTGTTATTGTTTTCATATGACTGATGGAATACATATATTGGATTCTTATCGTACTCATCTATTACGTAGATTTTTGGTTTTGAGGTTATCCCCGAGCTTGGCACCCAACTTGGGTCCCGTAGAGTAATCGACCTCCCCCCTTGTATTCTGAAATGGGAGTTAAGTCAGCGAACGAGGGCGGCAAAGCTGGCAAAGATTTTCACTTCAAGGTTAAGTATCTTATGTGTGTTAATGTTTATAGTTATTAGTATATATACAATTACAATGGTCTAACTATGATTTCAGATGTTTGCGATGACAGAATTGATGCCGACACCAGCTGAGAGGGTTGAACGATACTACGAGGGCATAGATGCGGGAGGAAGTCTGTATAATGCCCCCGATAGAGTGGACCTTTTAGTACTAGATACCAGATAGCATACGACTGTCAGAACCAGTGATATCGAGGGTTCTGAGTCGAAGGCTGTAGATGGGACTCCCGTGATGCATATGCGGGTTCGATTCGAGACGCTCGCAGATAGAACTGGAGGTGATTCACGGCGAGGCGTTGGAGGTCGTCCACAGGTACGTAAAAACATTTGTAATGCATTATTTAATTTCAAACAAGTGAACGATTTTAGTTCTGACAATTTTGAAATCCTTTCAAGAGCCTAGGGAATGTAAATTCGATGAAGTGATGGATGCAGTCCAAGATTTACGTGAGGATCTCCGAAGGAGTAATAAGGACCGAGATCGAAAGCATAATGAGTTGGTGGACATGATTTGGGCGCTTCAGGGTTAGACGTCGCAGTCCTAGACACCTGAAAGTGATGGTCCACATGACATGGATGTCCATCGTTCGATGACCGAGACTTAAGTCACAGAGACAGGACAGATAGTTATCACGAGGGGACAAACCCGGAGACCGGACATGATCAGCAAGCTGCTACGGATCAACATGATACTACGGAGACAGTAGCCTATCAATATGAGCCTATTGGTACAGAGACCAGACTATTGGAGCAGAGACCTCCTCCCGCCGTACCTCACACATCGTCGCAGCGCACCCCTCTAGGTGATCCACCGGAATAGAGTCCCTCCTCACAGCTTGCCTCTCTAGTCGATCCCAGCACTACGGACTTTATCAGGAGATCCACTAGGACAGAGTCTCTCTATCGCACAGTACCCCTCCGGTCGATCCCAGTGCAGCGCACCCCTCCGGTCGATCCCAATGGACAGAGTTCCTCATCTCAGCCCCATGTTCAGCGTCACTAACGGGTTCACAAGAGAGGTTAGCAGCTGCTAAGCCCATACACTGACCCATGTAGGCCGAAGAGGCCAAGGACACTGCCAGCGTCATCAGAACATGTATTCAGGCCGAAGAAATTGGTAGATGATGACCAGCTTGCGGCTTACAAATCCTACAAAAGGAACACGATGGGGGAATTGCAAGTATAATCTTTATTTAGTATTATGAAACATCTAAGTAAAATTAGTTGGTTATCTAATTTCTTAAACAATTATGCAGACGTGATGTAACCAACTTCATGGAGTTAGAGGATACGGTATGTTCCTCTAACCATATCTCCAAGAATACATGTATAAGTTTGTTTCATTAATGGTAGAATCCTAACAATTAAAAATGTTGAAATTGTCAGCACATTGATGCGTACTTGCATATTCTGCGGAAGCGTCAGCTAGCATACCCCACTATCTACAGTCAGAGGATCAACGTATCGGATTCACAGTTCTATGTAAGTGTTTATATTGTACGGCTTTCACTTATGCATTTATGTGTTCATACATCTGTTACCTAACGTTTTGGTAAATTTTCTATGTACAGTCATGGTTATATATTTAGTGGGGGAGAATTCTGCCTAATGGGGTCATGGGCAAACCCCTTAAGGGTTGGTCTGAAGTACCAGTGGTCCACTGAGGACCTTATGGTGGTGGTACGTGGATTGCTCCTGTCAAGAAACCGGCCATGGCACGAGGTTGACGTGGTGAGTGTTTAATTGACATGGTTTCAATTTTAATGTGTTTCATAAATTTGACACTGATATCACTTTGTTGAGACAACTACAGGTTTTGATTCCTTGCAACATTGGACTGTAGCAATGGCTCATGGCCAGCGTCGACCTCAGTGTCAGGAAGATCTACCTGTTAGACCCGTATATACAAGAAGTGTCACGGCACATCAGGTCAGAGCAGATCACGTGCTTAAGGTGGTTTTTACCATCGATGTTGCATGGGGTCCAGTTTCACGCTAATAGGCGGGGGGTAGATACAACGTACAACCTGTAGAATAATCCCTTTCCAATGAGCATCGTGTCTACATCACGTGTGCCTCAACAGACCAGAGGGTATGACTGTTTCAATATCATATGCTATCACGTTTGGTTTTAATAACATTCCATTGTAACGGTTGTTCATGTGGTGAATTGCAGGGGTAACTGTGGTTCCCATACATTGATATTGGCAGAGTACCTTCTGGAGAAAAGGATAGAGTTCGACTAGACGGAAGACGATATGGGCACCATCCGAGAAAAGATGGTTGTGGAGGTTTGTTGTAACTCCAAACCCCATTTTATTTTGTAGTTGATGTGCATAACATTTAAGTAATGAAATTTTGCATTTTTTTTATACTGAGTTAAAGTGTTTGCAATTAAAAGTAGAACACATATTTCATACCTTTTAAATAATTTTAATGCACAACTATTGAAATTGCGTGGACAAGTTAACAACACGATTTAAATGAACAAGTCATTAAATTCCAAATAATAAAAATTACATCAATATCAAAGGCTCCATTCATTCCACGGTAGAGTTCTTGTGAGGGCACGTTTGTTTGTTGTGTCTAACTAAATGACAGATGCTACACTTGCGACGGTATTCCTCGGGAACAATTTTGCTAGGACCTTCATTAATCATAGGCGGGTTAAAACACTTCCTGCTATTATGTATTGATTGTCCACATCTTCTACACGATTGTGTGGTTGTCCTCTCCGAAGACGAGGCATGTCGACCCTCCATCGGGTGACCTAATTGTCTCTTCGACTTTCGATTTAAAACCACCTGCGCTGTGATGTCGGATGGCACTACCCATGAAGAAGGATGGCCAACATGCATAATAGGAACCGCGTATGCATTAATAAATGTCTCTCTCTTGTAGTAGTCCGCACACAGAGATGTTAAATCCAAGTTTCGCTCGCTGCAACAATGAAAACAGTTAGATTCACATTTGGCTAATGTAAAGCGTTAAGTGTAACTTCTCATGTACCTTGCCGCTGCGAGTGCGTGATAACATGGAAAATGGTCCATTTGGAATTTGTTGCATGTGCAAGTATTCTGGGCTAAGTTAATCATCCACTGCTTTCCATTAAGTTTGACGGAGAATATATTCCAATTAACTGGATTAACTTTCATATAACCGCACTTGTTGACACGTTCCAGGATCACAAGATGTGCTGCGTCATTCAATTGATGACGCATGGACTATGCTGCTCGATGACGATCGTGAAACCAGTGATGTAGCATATTCCTAATGAACTCTGCCGGTGTCAACATTGATAGTTGTCATACGAATTTTAGGCTTAAGTTTATGCACTCTACAACATTTGTCATCATCACCCTGTACCTTCTTTAGGGACAGTGCACGTGAGACCGCTCATGTGGACCGACAGCAATGCAATAATCGTATGCCCCCTTGTGCAGGTCACCTAACTCTTTCATGTGCCGGTTATACTTGAATTCATTGTACGATCTAGCTGCTTTGTCCATTATCTTGGCAACATCCTTTTTGTGAAATCGCTTCTTAATATTTTCTAAAAAAGTGCCAGCAACATATGGTATGAGTTGCATAAGGGAACACCTTAGAAATCCATGCTTCAATTCTTGCATATCGATCGGAAATAAAAATAAGATTATCTATATGACCAAAGGCACCCTTCAAGAAATCCAAAAACCATTCCCATGAAAGGTTGTTTTCTGAGTCACCGTACATAAAAGCAATTGGATACACCTGTTCGTTTTCATCTTGTGCAGTTGTAACAAACATTGTACCCTGAATCTTCCCTTTAAATGGGTACTATCAACTGCAACCATATGACGCATACACCTCCAGAAACCTCTAATTGAGGGCCCTAACAACATGAAAAAAGTAAAGAAATTTACCATCTTCTATGCACTGTAGTCAGTGATTGTGCTAGGATTTTGTTGTTCTAGAATGTAACCAAAAGATGGCAGCAGTTGGAAAGTTTCTTCATACGTTCCATAGGTCAATGACAATACATAATGCAGGGCTTAATGTGCCTTACTGTACATGATTTGGATGCCATACATTATTTTCATAATGGCGATTATGTCATTGGGACGCATGAGACGACCATCTTGTTGTTGAAGTCTAGGTGCAACGACTTCTCCGATTATGACTGCACTAGCTTGTCGGTGGCGACGGTAAATCTCCTCCAATGGACAACTGTGTTCATTGACAAAACTTCTGACTTAGAAGTAAGTCCTTTCATCTCTCCTCACCACTCTTAATTTCCACATATAGTTTTCAATGATGCAAACTAGATATAACGTTGTCTTATTGGACCTTTTCACCTTCCATTCAAAGTTCTTCTGTATTGCAAAAGGCTTACTAGCCTCTTCTAATCCTTTTTACTCGGAAAAAATTGACCTTTATAAATCATGCTTGTAGGTTCTTGCATTACCAAGATGCTGCTTCTACCAATACCAAACAAGTATAAATCTGCTCTGGGAATAACCCAAGTTGTCGCATTATCAGAAGTCCCAGACATATCTGGTGCAGTACAAATAACTCCTTGTACTCGTCTTTCACGTGTATGAATTTGTACAGGCTCTTCATCCACATTTTCTAGATCATCTACCTCAGTGTTCTGCTCATTGTACAACTCATTATACTGCTAATTGTTCTGCTCACCGTTCATCTTAATTTGATAACCAAACACATTGCCGAATTGAGGTTCAACAAAATCTGCATAGTCGACCATTACCGGTGGGACATCACATATGTTTTCCCTACCTTCGATGGCACTATTTGTATGAACACTTGGCTGCTACAGCTAAATGATCCAAATTGTTAGGTATTTTCACGAAGAGGAATACCATTCTCTATCACATCTTTAGCTGTCCTCTCAGTTAGACTGACACATACTTAATGGATCACGATCTTCCTCTAGCATAAATTGAACATCATCGTCATTTCTTATAAATGTGCAACATGTAATCCCAGGAACGATTGATATTAATTGTAGATCAACATTGTATTTGTTTACATCATACTTCACAATGGTATGCACGATCGCCACCAATTATTCGTAAGTCAGATTCTTTGACACATACATACCCTGGTTATCCGATCCAACAAACCTCTAACTTCCATCGGGTAACTGCTCTCATCGACCGTTATAAGATATTACTATTCTAACTCAATTTATTATGCTTTCAAAATAATCATTACATACCATTAATAAATAGCCAGGATTTTCACAGATGTCTGAATAACATGTTAAGAAAAGGCCAAAAGGTTTATACAAAAGGCTCGGATTACATTTACAAAGGCTTAGGTGAGGATATGTAAAAGGCTCGGACATTTCTTTAAAAGGCTCGGACATTTCTTTAAAAGGCTCGGACACTAATGTCAAAGTCTCGGACACTGATGTAATAATCTCGGACACTTCTTTAAAATGCTCGAAAAAGGCCCGGACACTGTTTCATTGACTAACCTAACTGCTATGAAAAAGACTCGGACACAACTTCATAAATGCTCGGATACACATGTAAAAGTCTCAGACACTTATGTAAAAGGCTCGGACACTACTTTAAAAGGCTCAGACATATTGACAAACCTAAGGGCTATGCAAAAGGCTCAGACGATGTTTACAAAGGCTCGGAGATTCAAAATTCACACAAGTATAAAACGGATAAAGTGTTACAAGAATTAGAAACGGAGATATAGTAACAAGTTTTTACGAGATATATTACCTTGCTATACTGAAGAACGTCCAGTTGTTTCTAAGTTGAAGAAGAAAGGGGAGGCGATGTTGAACTTTTTGCTTTAGGTGATTTCAATTTTCAGACAAGTTTAATGTAGAGAGAGAGAGTTACTGAAACACACGTACAAAGAGAATAAAAAAGTGATTTTTAAGGGCAATTTTGGTAGTTCACCATAATAGGTGTCTTTTAAACAAAACTTATTAAAGCAGTGACTTCCGTGTAACAAAAGTTCAAAAATGCGATATTTTCCACCAATTCCACACTTTCATAATGACTTGTATAAAATTTTGGGGTTTTTGCAAAAGTATCCATTAAATTATTGGAAAGATTAAATTTATCAGATTAAATTTATCAACCCAACAAATTTTATTGTTCTTATCAACATTTCCCCCTTTCGACGAGATTAGAGATTTTGCAAAAGTATCCATTATATTATAGGAAATAATAAATTTATCAGCCCAGAAAATTTTATTGTTCTTATCAACATTTCCCCCTTGTTGCAGAGAGAGAGAGAGAGTAATAAATTTATCAACCCAGAAAATTTTATTGTTCTTATCAACATTCCCCCTTTCGGAGACAGAGAGAGAGATTAATTAGAAAGAGAAAGTTTTTGAAAAAAATTTGGAGAAAAAAGGAGTTTCTGAGAGAAAATTAACATATAAAATCAAAATATGGGCATCACAACTTAATTTATATGCTAAAAGAAGTAAGTGATGTGATTTACAGAGTTGTGGATTTATGAAAGATTGAATAGATCATTGAGGATGATGAAGTAATAAATTATATATTCTATAGATTTGTGTGTAAGTACTGTCTTCAGAACTCATGTGTTGTATAATAATTTTAATTGTGAATAAAATTGTCATTAACAAAAATAAATAAATAAATAAATATATATATATATATTGAAGTATTATATAAATTGTTTTTTTGAGAGAGAAGGAGGACTCGAACCCGTAATCTTGTGATACAGGTGCGAGAGATTTACTACCGGATCAACCTCATCTCGTTAACAAAAATAAATATTAAAATGGGGTGTGATAATATATATTTGGTTGATTGTCCATATAATTAACCGCCCTAAAATTATTGGAAATTGATAAATTTAGAATCCCTGATACTTTTAAGGCTAAAAGTAGTAATTTCGTCCGAGGTTTATCAAAGGCATACATGTAGTATTTCATTAATGTATATATTTTATTTTTCACTAAACTTTTTATACAAGAAGCTTCTTTATTACATTACAATATGATAATGACCATCCATAATGAAGCTACTTATTCATCTACATTTTAGTTGCTAGATCAGAACTTTGCCTGAAGCTCTTTCAGCACATTCACATCTAGCTTGAATGCTCTAGCAAGAGCATAAGGATCAATGGGAGGGTTGGTTCCAAAGATGGAATTTGCTAATGTAATGACACCAGGATTCTGGCTATTGAAAGAAGCAAAGGCAAGTCCATCAGTTTTTCCTATATTGACTTGGAAGTGATTCATAGCAAGTGGAATCACAAAAACATCTCCAGGATACAGGATTTTGCTGAAGAGGGTGTTGTTGGAATCTACAAAACCAGCATAAAGAGTGCCCTTTTGGACTAATAGAAGTTCCGTGCCACGAGGGTGTACGTGTGGTGGGTTCACTCCGCCAGGTGCATAGTCCACACGGGCTATGGCAATTCCAAGAGTGTTGAGTCCTGGAAAGTTGTCTACAGTTAGTAGAGTAGAATTTGTACCAAGAAAATTATTTGTGTCTGTAGAAATGTTGAGCCCACTAAAGGTGAAATCGTCTGGTGTGGCAAGAGTTGGGTCCTTGCAGAACCTCCCATTCACAAAAACTACAGAAAACAAAACCAAAGATTATTAATTATATACCAATTATTAATTAAAACATGTCAAGCAGAAACTCTTAACTTTATTTAGTACAAGTGCAAGCATGTAAATTATTTACTTCCAATCTCGGTGTTGTTTATGGCAACACAGTAATCCTGAAGAGCTATGGGGTCATTAGCATAGGCCAATGAAGAAGCCAAAGCCAGGAGAACATAAGCTAAAAGAAAATGAACAGATTTCATGGCGATTAAAAAGTTGTGTCTATCTCAATAATGTTTTCCAAAGTGTTATTGTTTTGATAAGGGATGAGAATATTGCATGCCAAACTAACTATTTATAGTTATAAACAGGAGTCCTTGTACAAGTCTGTTAAATTTCCTTTTCACTAGAAGCAGCCGGAGATAATGTTTTAAATTAAAGTTGATCAGACTATGACCGTAAGATTGAGAGCAATATATCCAGAATATTAGCTGGCGCATTCATAGTCCGAAAGTAAACACATCTCTCAAAAAACATGCAAAATTTACATATGATAATAAATATGAGTGGTTTTCTCATTAGAGATCTCTTATTTTAACATAAATTAAGAACTTTCATGAAATCGATCGATTTGAAAGAATTTTGATCTGAATTTTTTTTAAATGATAAATTCAATAAAATCTACTTATAAACCAAATTTGAAAATTTTTAAAGCACTACAACTATTTTTTTTCCTGATTTTGTTAAATATGAAGCATCGAAAAATAGGCAAAAAATAGAAAAAATGAAAAAATAGTTGTAGTGCTTGAAAAATTTTCAAATTTTTTTATAAGTAGATTTAATTGAACTTCATAAAAAAATCAGATTTTTTTACAAGTATATTTTCAATTTTTTTTATCATCCATAAAAAATATCAGATCGAAATTCATTCAAACTGATGGATTTTATAGAGACCCTTACTTTATGTTAAAAAAAAGGTTCAAAAATTTGATAGCACTCTTTAAAGAGTGAGTTTTAATACTATCATCAAATTAATAACTAAATTTTTAATAGCACATAAAGTGTGGATCTGACAAAAATACCCTTAAAACATACTCACAAAAATAAGTCTCGTGCTTTTTTTTTATCCAAAACTTATTTTTTTTTGTGTATTCCGAGACTTGGTTTTTTGTTTCTAAGACTTATTTTGCTATTTCCAAAATGTTTTGGTAATTTTCGAGACTTTTAGGTCTTTTTCGAGACTTTTTACAATTTTCTAGACTTTCTGGGCAAAAATGAAATTTTCCAAAAAATATTTCCTAGGTCGTCTTCTCTATCAAAACCTCCATTGGAGGTCAAAATGGACCTCCTTTGGAAGCCGATTTTGACTTCCAATGGAGGTCGAACTAACCTCCAATTGTAGTCTTTCATCTCCATTGATAGAGGACCTCCATTGGTCCTCCATCAATGGAGGTTTTTGATATAAAAAACCCTAAAAATGGCACAAAAGTAATAAAAGAAGGAGATGGGGTTATTTTAGTTCTTTGGTGTCATTTAAACTTAAGTTCTAATCTAGTTATACTCTCGAAATTCAACATGAAAAGAGTGATATTTCCTATCATTTCCTCAATAAGAACTATAAGAAAATTGGGCTATAGAGACAAAACTTTTTGGGATGAACAAAATTTGTCCCATTAGAACGTCTATTAGAACGCAATAACATATTCGTCCCTAAAAACTGCAAACCTGAAAAAACCTTTAGGGATGAAAAAATGTGTCTCAATAGATCGTCTATTGGGACGAAACAAATTATTTGTCCATAAAAAGGGCAAACCTGACAAGACTTTTAGGGACGAAAAGTATTTGTCCCAATAGAATGTCAATTGAGACGAAAAAAATTAATCTTCCTTAAAAAGTGTAAAAATGGCGTGACTTTTGGGACAAATTTTTTTTATCCCAATAGAATGTGTATTTGGACGAAATAAATTATTCATCTCAATAGAATGTCTATTGGGACGAAATAAATTATTCGTCCCGAAAGTTTGAGATTTTTTTGTTTTGAAAAGAATAGAAAAAAAAATTTGAGATTTGGGGACTTATTAAAACAAAATTAATATTTGTTGCTAATAATGATTTATCGGGACTATATTTTCCCTTTTTGATCTTTATTTTAAAAAAAAAAGTTTTTCCTAAAAGATATTAATAATTAAATTTTCTTCACTTTTTTATATTAATTATTATAGATTAATTCAAATAATTATGAAAAATTATATTATTTTTTAGTGGAGGCTTGTGGCCTCTACGGGGGCAGAGGGCGTCCCTTCCTATGGAGGCCACACGCCTCCACGGGAGAGAGGTAGATTGGCAATTTACCACCCCTATTCCCTTTGTTCTTTTTTGCGCACCTCTCATAAATTATGATAATTTATTAATTTTTGAATATATTAATATGATAAAATTTGATCGAACAATATATATCAAATCATTTTTACATTTGTCTGTCAAAATTGTATAATGCATGTATTGTAGATGTGAATATAAATATAAATCTACTGGCACAATTGACAGCTTTTTTTTTTTTCAATTGATAGTTTTATTGGGTAGATAGATTTACTAGCTAGAGACTGGACATGTCTATATATGGTTGAAGCTTTTCTCTTTATTTAAGCCATGTAAAATGTGTTAAAAGAAAGATTCATGATAATAATATAGTTATTTATAACGACAATAACATAATTATTTATCTTTTCGTTCTTGTAATGTAAAATGAGATTCAATCACATTCACTCATATGTTGCATTTATTAAAATATATTAACAAAATACATATAAATTAGGGGTGAATTCATAAAGAGCCAAAAAGTTTATCAGTTTATTGTTTTTAACCACAAAATTTATTTTTATTGTTTTCATCAGTTTTTACCACTTCTGGACAAAAAAGTCCTTAAGTTTGAAATTCAAAAAAAAAAAAAAAAAAAAAAAATTAAAAAGTTAAAGTAGAGTTGGTCGTGAAAACGACATATCAAACTTTTTAGGGTTACAGTAAAAAAACGAGAAAGAGAGAGAGAGGAAGAGAAGAGAAGCCGTCGCTGCCGCTCGCCGTCGCTGCCGCTCGCCTTCGCTGCCGTTCGCCGTCGCTGCCGCTCGCCTTCACAGCCGCTCGCCGTCTCTGCCGCTCGCCTTCGCAGCCGCTCGCCGTCGCTTCCGCTAGCCTTCGCAACCGCTCGCACGTCGCTGCCGCTAGCCTTCGCAGCCGCTCGCACATCTGTCACCGTCGATTCGAATAGTTCTTGCCGTCGCTGCGTCGCCATCGCTGTCAGTCGCCGTCGATCGCCACCAATCGCACCTCTCTCCCAGTCGGTCGATCGCCTCTGTCTGGAGTCCGAATCTGAAGGTTTATTGTTTAACTGACACTTATTTTTTTAATTTCAAATTATGTTAACTTACTTGATTGCTTCTCTGGTTGTAATTATTTATTGATTTATTGATTATCTTTTCTGTCTTCAAATGGTTTCTGGGTTTGTTTGTATTTAGGTTTTTTTTTATTGGATTGCTTGTCAATAAATTTTAAAATGTCGAAAGTCACTTTGCTTGTTCATCACTGGAAAGTGGAAACTCATTTATTTTTCCATCTATTTATCTTTCACCCGAACCTCATGGGTGTCAGTGTAATTTCCCCCCTTTTGAAATTTCAACTTAGAGAGCTGACAGAATTTAATCCTGTAATTTGTTTGTACTAACATGTAACTTATTTATACTAGCATGTAACTTGTTTGGACTGGCATGTAACTTGTATTCAATTAACTTGTTTATACTATCATGTAATTTGTTTATACTGGCATGTAACTTGTTTGTACTGGCATGCAACTTGTTTGTACTGGCATGTAACTTTTTTTATACTGGCATGTAACTTTTTTTAATACACACTAATGCATTTATTTATTTGATTTTGTAGATGGAGAACATAAATTATGCCGATTTTCTCATTAAACGGAGGAGTTCGTGGATAAAAAAATCCACCACCAACTTATACTGCAATTTAAATGGTCTCCCTGATATTGTAAAGGTTCTCCAAAAAGTTGGAGAACTACAAGAGTTGCGGAAGACCTGTTTTGGGCACCTACTCGGTTTTCCTAAAGAGTTGACTTTTTCTTCCGGCGTACTTCATAACTTGCTATTGAGGCAGATACATGTACCCGGTGTAACCGGAGCAAATGAGTTGCATTTTTTTGTTGGTGGTAAACTGGCGAAATTCTCACAAAGGGAGTTTTGTTTGGTTACGGGGCTAAAATTTGGGGTGATGTCGGACATATTCTTGAAACCGTATGCTGCCACTAAAGATGGGATCCATGTGAGGTATTTTGCGAATAATGAGAATATACGACTTACAGACGTATGGGCAAGGTTTATGGCTGGGGGATTTGATCAACCAAAGGATGGTCTGAAGATGGCCCTAGTATTGATCGCGAACAACGTGTTGTTCGGTCAAGATCTTAGGAGGAAAGCCACATTATGGCTTTTTCAAATGGTGGAGGATTTAGAAGCCTTCAGTTCTTTTCCATGGGGGAGTTATGTGTATATGATGACAATCCACTACCTACGACAAGGATTTCGGTCCGCAAATGCACCATTGAAGCACATCGCGCACTATAACTTGTACGGTTTCCCTTGGGCATTAGAGGTGAGATTTCAAATATTATATTAATGCATTTCTCTATAACTTGATTTTTTTGTACAAATATTTGAAGTTTGTTAAAATTTTAGATATGGGCAATGGAAGCTTTCGGATCGTTGATTGATTTGGTGGGGAAAAACTTAGGCCACAGACATCCTCGTTTGAAGAATTGGAGAATATTTAAGAGGCCTCACGATTTCTTTGGGAAATTTGCAAAGTATGAAAAAGAAGTGGCAGATGGAAAGGTTCGTTTTTTGTTTCCCAGTAATTTGTTATAACTGGCATGTAACTTCAATTTGTCCTGACATGTAACTTGATTTTGGCCTGGCATGTAACTTTAATTTAGGCTGGCATGTAACTTCAAATTGAACTAGCATGTAACTTGCATCATGTAACAATACTAGAATTTATTTTGGAACTTGTGTGTCAACTGTGAAATATGTTCTAACTGGCATGTAACTTGAATTTGCACTGTCATGTAACTTGAATTTGCACTGGCATGTAACATGTGGCATGTAACATCACTGGAATTTGTTTTGGAACTTGTGTGTCAACTGTGAAATATGTTCTAACTGGCATGTAACTTGATTTTAGTCTGGCATGTAACTTGAATTTAGCCTGGCATGTAACTTGCATCATGTAACAATACTGTAATTTATTTTGGAACTTGTGTGTCAACTGTGAAATATGTTCTAACTGGCATGTAACTTGAATTTGCACTGTCATGTAACTTGAATTTGCACTGGCATGTAACTTGTGGCATGTAACAATACTGGAATTTATTTTGGAACTTGTGTGTCAACTGTTAAATATGTTCTCACTGGCATGTAACTTGATTTTAGTCTGGCATGTAACTTGAATTTAGCCTGGCATGTAACTTGCATCATGTAACAATACTGGAATTTATTTTGGAACTTGTGTGTCAACTGTGAAATATGTTCTAACTGGCATGTAACTTGAATTTGCACTGTCATGTAACTTGAATTTGCACTGGCATGTAACTTGTGGCATGTAACAATACTGGAATTTATTTTAGAACTTGTGTGTCAACTGTTAAATATGTTCTCACTGGCATGTAACTTGAATTTAGCCTGGCATGTAACTTGCATCATGTAACAATACTGGAATTTATTTTGGAACTTGTGTGTCAACTGTGAAATATGTTCTAACTGGCATGTAACTTGAATTTGCACTGTCATGTAACTTGAATTTGCACTGGCATGTAACTTGTGGCATGTAACAATACTGGAATTTATTTTAGAACTTGTGTGTCAACTGTTAAATATGTTCTCACTGGCATGTAACTTGAATTTAGCCTGGCATGTAACTTGAATTTAGCCTGGCATGTAACTTGCATCATGTAACAATACTGGAATTTATTTTGGAACTTGTGTGTCAACTGTGAAATATGTTCTAACTGGCATGTAACTTGAATTTGCACTGTCATGTAACTTGAATTTGCACTGGCATGTAACTTGTGGCATGTAACAATACTGGAATTTATTTTAGAACTTGTGTGTCAACTGTTAAATATGTTCTCACTGGCATGTAACTTGAATTTAGCCTGGCATGTAACTTGCATCATGTAACAATACTGGAATTAATTTTGGAACTTGTGTGTCAACTGTGAAATATGTTCTAACTGGCATGTAACTTGAATTTGCACTGTCATGTAACTTGAATTTGCACTGGCATGTAACTTGTGGCATGTAACAATACTGGAATTTATTTTGGAACTTGTGTGTCAACTGTTAAATATGTTCTCACTGGCATGTAACTTGAATTTAGCCGGGCATGTAACTTGAATTTAGCCTGGCATGTAACTTGCATCATGTAACAATACTGGAATTTATTTTGGAACTTGTGTGTCAACTGTGAAATATGTTCTAACTGGCATGTAACTTGAAATTGGTCTGGCATGTAACTTCAATTTGGCCTGACATGTAACTTGATTTTGGCCTGTCATGTAATTAATTTCATTTTTGTTTATATCAATACTTCAAATAATGATGACACTTTTGTTAATTGTACAGCATGTTGTGTTGGAGGAATTACATCCAACCGACGATGAAAAGACACAGCCTTACTTGGTTGGTGTTGACACAGATTTGTCAGAGGGTCCACAGTTTATAGCACTCAATGTTGAATTAGACGATGGTGAGACACAGCCTAACGATGATGTTGATGATGATGGTAATGAAGATGGTAATGATAGTGGTAATGATGGAAGTCAGTCACGACCTCAACAAAACAAGCAAAAACCGGTGAAGAGGAAGGTGTCACCTCATAAACAAAAAATGCCAGCAAGGACCAAAAGGCAACGTACATCTCCAGGCATGTCACCGGTAAGTCAATACCTGACCGATGGTAATTGTGCTAAGATAAATACCTACAAATATTAATTGTTTGTTTCTTTCAAAACTTTAGGTGGGTGATGACTCGACAGACTCTTCTCGAATAATGAGGGAAGTAATAAGTGCAATGTCAGATCAATTTGAAGACATTGTGAAGGAGATTAAGAAGGAGATTTCGGCAATGGAGGATCGCCTAAACGCACGCCTTACCCGTGTAGAGGCAAGTTTGGCTCAACTTGTTAATCAACATCGTCAGGTAACTAATTATGACATTGTTTTAACGGTCATGTAACTTCGTTATGTAGTAGCCATTTTTTGTAACTTGGTCATGACATTGAATTTTTTTGTGCCACAGAGTACCCCTGAAGTGCAAGAGGACTATGTGGGGGGTCCTAATGTTGGTGGGGAGGGTACCGTTGGAAAGGGGGTTGGTGAGGGGGATGCTAACCGTACTGAGGCGTTTGATGGGGGTAATGGTACTGTTGGAAAGAGGGTTGGTGAGGGTGATGCTACTCTTACTGAGGCGCTTGATGGGGGTGATGGTACTGTCGGAAAGGGGGTTAGTAGGGGTGATAATGACCAAGGTGGACCTGATAGTACCCTTGGTGGGGGTGATGGTACCTTTACTGAGGGGATTGTTGGGGGTGATGATACCCTTAGTGAGGGCCTTCAGATTGTGGTCCATAACATTTTACTTCAGGAGGGAATAGTGGTGCAGTCCCATCCCCCATTTGAGGACGACTCAACTATGGTAGACTACCTCGCTGTAAAGAATGAGCGTGAGCAGCGTTTGAAGATTACATCTCGCTACATGAATTCACCCTACATTGACCCTTTCCAAGCGCATGACAAGGAAAAACAAAAGTTAAAGACAGACTATTCACGTTTTAAAAGAAGCAGAAAAGATGCAGCGTAAGTCTCTGTATACATTAACCTTTTTCATACAATCATTTTGGTTTATAATAACTTGTAAGTTAAAAATGTTTACTGTTCAACACAGGTTGAACGTCGGTACAGACTACTATGCAACAAAACAATTCTTTGTGGAGATGGAATCTCCAACATGTTGGTTGTCTAATGAGGTTAGTGATTTCAAGATATATAATTCTGTAACATCATTGACATTTCTGTGAAGAACTTACTTCCATACAAAATTATTGAAAAGTACTAATTTTTATTAATATATATCTTCATGTAGCATATCGACGCGTATATGAGCTTGTTATGTAAGCAAAGACGGTTGAAACCTGATATTTACAAATCAGACGTTGCAGTGCTATGCTCGGACTTCTTTGTAAGGACTTTATAATAATTATTTTTTTCCTATATTCCGTTGACAAAAATTTATACATATAGTAAGAAAATATGTTTATTTTGTAGGCAAAGTTGTGCGAGGAATGGAAGAAATTCCAACCGTATGAGGATGCACCTTTGACAGGTGAATTCGATGCACCGTCGTATAAATGTCCAACAGATTGGTTGTTGTATGCATCGGGTGACAAGCCTGGATGGGGAACATGTTGGTCATCTGTTCGATATGTAAGTACTGTTTCACATGTTATATAAACAAATACATTGAACAGCACTCATTTTTTTAATCCTTTCTTGCAGTTGTTGGTCCCATGTGCGGTTGGGGATCCAGATGGACATTGGATCTTATGTGTAGTTGATTTGGAGAAACGAACTGTTTGCATTTATGATTCATTACACCGTCAGAAGAAGATTCCCACTCGTAGGAAGCAAATCACCCCACTTCTGCGTTTCATTCCAGTCATTCTACAGGAGTCCGGGTATTATCAGCAAAAAGGCATACAACCCAATGCGTCAATGTTTACTGTTCAACAATCAATTCCGAAAAAGTTACCAGCACAAATGGACAATGATAGTTGTGGCGTTTTCATATGTCGATACACAGACATGTTGATGCGTCATAAAAGTTTTTGGGGATGGGGAACCAAGAATGTCCCCGGGTTTAGGGAGGAAATGGCACTAGAGATATTTGCAAATAGTGTAGCATCAGATTGATAACTTTGTTGGTACATCATAATTGTTTTTGATGTTCTTGAAATGTATGGAGTTGTTTACATTGTTAACTGCATAAGTTCTTGAAATGTATGAAGTTTACTGTGAAAATCAATAGTAACCGGCATGTAACTTGTAACTTGCAGCATGTAACTTCAAAATGCACTAGCATGTAACTTGTAGCATGTAAAAATACTGGAATTTGTTTTCAGTTTTTTAAAATACTGGCATGTAACTTCAATTTAGCCTGGCATGTAACTTCACTTTGGCCTAGCATGTAACTTCAAAATACACTAGCATGTAACTTCAAAATGCACTAGCATGTAACTTGCAGCATGTAAAAATACTGGAATTTATTTTCAGTTTTTTAAAATACTGGCATGTAACTTCAATTTAGCCTGGCATGTAACTTCACTTTGGCCTAGCATGTAACTTCAAAATGCACTAGCATGTAACTTGCAGCATGTAAAAATACTGGAATTTGTTTTCAGTTTTTTAAAATACTGGCATGTAACTTCAATTTAGCCTGGCATGTAACTTCACTTTGGCCTAGCATGTAACTTCAAAATACACTAGCATGTAACTTCAAAATGCACTAGCATGTAACTTGCAGCATGTAAAAATACTGGAATTTGTTTTCAGTTTTTTAAAATACTGGCATGTAACTTCAATTTAGCCTGGCATGTAACTTCACTTTGGCCTAGCATGTAACTTCAAAATACACTAGCATGTAACTTCAAAACACACTAGCATGTAACTTCAAAATGCACTAGCATGTAACTTGCAGCATGTAAAAATACTGGAATTTGTTTTCAGTTTTTTAAAATACTGGCATGTAACTTCAATTTAGCCTGGCATGTAACTTCACTTTGGCCTAGCATGTAACTTCAAAATACACTAGCATGTAACTTCAAAATGCACTAGCATGTAACTTGCAGCATGTAAAAATACTGGAATTTGTTTTCAGTTTTTTAAAATACTGGCATGTAACTTCAATTTAGCCTGGCATGTAACTTCACTTTGGCCTAGCATGTAACTTCAAAATACACTAGCATGTAACTTCAAAATACACTAGCATGTAACTTCAAAATGCACTAGCATGTAACTTGCAGCATGTAAAAATACTGGAATTTGTTTTCAGTTTTTTAAAATACTGGCATGTAACTTCAATTTAGCCTGGCATGTAACTTCACTTTGGCCTAGCATGTAACTTCAAAATACACTAGCATGTAACTTCAAAATGCACTGGCATGTAACTTGCAGCATGTAAAAATACTGGAATTTGTTTTCAGTTTTTTAAAAATACTGGCATGTAACTTCAGTCTTTAAAAATACTTGAATCTTACTTCATAAAATCTAAAATACAAAATATAAGAATTACAACATCATTGCTAATACCTACGTCGTACCACCAACGTCCGATGTCAATGGACATTTCTGTGAATTGTGGCCTTCTTCTCCACATTTCCTACACCTGTACGGTCTACGTGGTCGCTTCGATGTTGAAGATGTTACAGATGTTGCAGATGGACATGGTTGAGGAGCCTGACATGGTTGAGGATTCTTACAATTCTGTCGGTTGTGACCAGATTTTTTACAAATCGTGCAATTTCTGGTCTTTCCATTTCCATGCTCCCCGGCAGATTTAAATCTTTTCTTTTTTGGCCTTCCTGCTTGTGCACGAAAAGGAGGCGGATGAACAACCTTTGATCGCATATCTTGAGGAATATTCCATTCACTAGGATGCCCAACCGGGAAGATGTTCCCGGAATATGCTTCAAGCCAACTAGTAGTTTTGTAGCAA
The DNA here is from genome assembly GCA_033220585.1 of Dipteronia sinensis. NCBI lineage: Eukaryota > Viridiplantae > Streptophyta > Magnoliopsida > Sapindales > Sapindaceae > Dipteronia > Dipteronia sinensis. The sequence continues at coordinate 17,275,774 of CM065642.1, forward strand.
TCCCCACAAAAATCTGGAAAAGGCTTCTTTGCATACCTACAAAATTATAGATTATGAGTAATTAAATGAATCATATTTCCTAAGATGCTAAGGTGCAATGGGACAAAAGGATAATAACCTTATTGCGGCTAATGCATGGCGACATGGCAATTTATCAACTTGAAATTTCGTACAGCTACAAGTCTTTTCAGAAAGGTTCACCAAACCATCTTTATTTCCATCCTTCACATTGAAGTTAACCGAATCAATTGGACGAACCGTGTACTTTTCTGAATCTTTATTTCTTTCTTGTATTAATTCAGTGGCCCATGGAGTCAATTGTGTCCGGGTTTTTTCAGCCTTTGTACGGCGCTTATAAAACCATTTCTGGAGCATCTCTCTAATAAACTCAACCATGGTTGTTATTGGCATTTGGCGAGCATGTACCAAACATGAGTTCATTGACTCGGCAATGCTTGAGGTCATCAACCGATAACGCCTAACAGGAGAGTAAGCACGAGACCACCTTTCGGGCCCAACATTCATTAAATCTTCGAATGCTACCCTATTAACCTTCATCATCTCCAACATCACTTCCTTGAAATCAGCTTTCCGGTAAGCCTTCCATGCTTGTTTGAAAAGAAGACTCACATCTTTCCTTTTGTAATCATTTTTTATGTTTTGAGCCATGTGAAACACACAATATCCATGCGGTACATTAGGGTACACTTTCTCCATTGCAGCCTTGATTCCGAGGTGGCGGTCGGAAATGATCATGCAATCCTTAGGACTACCAATAGCATTTTTAAGCTCATTTAAGAACCAAGTCCATGACATTTCATCTTCAACGTCGCCAAACCCATATGCCAAAGGGAAAACCTGGTTGTTTGCATCCAAACATATAGCTACAAACATAATACCAGAAAATTTACCCTTCAAATGAGTACCATCAATGGCAATAACTGGCCGAATCACGGTATGAAATCCATGAAGTGATGCGGCATGGGCAATGAACAAATATTCAAACTGATTTGCAACATTTGTCTTCATTGTAGTAATAGTCCCTGGATTTACTTCTTTCAATCGATGACAGTAAGCAGGCAACAGTTTGAATGATTCTTCGGGAGGACCAAAAACAGAAGCCTCTGCATGATCCTTTGCCCTCCAAGCCTTTGTATACAACAAATGAAGTCCATGATCCACTTGCATTTCTACCATTATGTCTTTGGGTTTTAGAGAGTGGCCGTGTACTTGCAACTTTGGTGCTAATAGTTCGCCGACAGTCCAAGAATTTGCTTGTCGAAGACGTGCGTGGAAACCATCTATATTGCAAGTATGATCCTTCAGGAACATTCGAACCACCCAATATTCTCCTTTTTGCATCTTAAATGCACGTAATTGGAATTCACACTCGCCATCCTTACATCCGGCCTCATAACGTGTCTTGCTAGATCTTCTAATCCGGACTTCAAATTGCTCCTTCAAAGCATACATATGCAACGTTCGCTTCAGATCTTTCTTGCATTGAAATATTTTACCCTTGTATAACCGGCCATCATCTGAAATCGATTCCTCCGTGCTAATGGGTTCGAACGAATACCTTTCGGATCCTGGAATAATCCAAGCTCGTGGGGAAGCATTTTCACAACTTTGATCAACACCGTCACCCAATCCATCCTCTCGAAAGGAATCACCACTAAATGTAGCAAAACCCGATGGACCAGCACATCCATATCCTCCAACACTCCCAGCACCAGAACCCACACTATGATTGCAATCTTCATCTCCATGACTACCTCTGTCAATGTCGGGTATCGAGCTATCATCCCTATTATCGGTGTCTGATGACTCACTGTTCTCTTCATCATCAATGGTTTCATCATTACATACAATTGGGTCTAACATTGGAATGGACCCACATGCTGCCAGTTGCCGAAGAAACCCGCCATACACGGGTTGTGGAGTAGGTAGGTTACATTGTTGAAGAAACGTTGAATGTACTAGGTTGTCATCTTCCTCCAATATAGTACCATTCTGCACACACTGTGATGCTACCTTCTTCGAAACGGTAACATAAACCTCAGGTAATAGCTTATCTTCATCCATCATACATGACACGTCTTTGTCATTCTCAATTCTCGGACGGGCAGTACCAGTAGTCGTAAAGGCCAACGAGCATAATTCTAGGGTAGACCTATGAGCGTCAACTTTAGCAACGTCTTCAACCAACTTCACCAAGTCATCATAAGTCAAACCGATAGGAACATGGACCCACTTTGTCATACCACCCTCGTAACAATTGGCCGCCCAACTTCCACCGTGATGGATGACCAATTTCTTTGCACCCATATTCCTGCATGTCAAGTATTTACATGAAACATTTAAACTGGCTGGGAACTGACATGTAACATGGGTACAAAAAATTACAAATACACTATCATGTAACTTTAAAATAAAATGGCATGTAACTTTAAATACACTATCATGTAACTTAGAAATACACTATCATGTAACTTAGAAATACACTATCATATAACTTAGAAATACACTAGCATGTAACTTACAAATACACTAGCATGTAACATGGGAACAAAATATCACAGTAGTAGGTTTCGCTCTAAACTTACAAATACACTATCATGTAACTTAGAAATACACTATCATGTAACTTACAAATACACTATCATGTAACTTAGAAATACACTATCATGTAACTTAGAAATACACTAGCATGTAACTTACAAATACACTAGCATGTAACCTGGGAACAAAATATCACAGTAGTAGGTTTCGCTCTAAACTTAGAAATACACTATCATGTAACTTACAAATACACTATCATGTAACTTAGAAATACACTATCATGTAACTTAGAAATACACTAGCATGTAACTTACAAATACACTAGCATGTAACCTGGGAACAAAATATCACAGTAGTAGGTTTCGCTCTAAACTTACAAATACACTAGCATGTAACTTACAAATACACTATCATGTAACTTACAAATACACTACACTATCATGTAACTTACAAATACACTATCATGTAACTTACAAATACACTACACTATCATGTAACTTACAAATACACTATCATGTAACTTACAAATACACTAGCATGTAACTTTAACATAAACTAGCATGTAACTTGGGAACAAAATATCACAGCCACTGGTTTCACTCTAAATTGAAACCGATCTCTTTAACTTCATATCAAACATAATGATCCTTGTAAAAAAAAATGGGTAAGAGATACATACCGTTGAAAAACGTTGTTTGGCTTCGGATGGTGGTGTCTTTGCCCAGAAATTTCAGCTTCGGATGGTGGTGTTTTTGCCCAGAAATTTCAGCTTCGAATGGTGGTTTTGCCCAGAAATTTCAGCTTCAGATGGTGGTGTTTTTGCCCAGAAATTTCAGCTTCGAATGGCGGTGTTTTTGCTCAGAAATGTCAGCTTCGAATGGTGGTGTTTTTGCCCAGAATTTTCAGCTTCTTGCCCACAAAATTTCAGCTTCAGATTTCGTGAGAGAGAGGGAGAGTGAGCTAAAAATTCCGTGAGAGAGAGAGAGAGAGAGATCTGAAAATTTTAGTGAGAGAGAGGGAGGGTGAGCTAAAAATTTCGTGAGAAAGAGGGAGAGAGAGTGTATGTTTTGGGTGGAAAACAAATTGGAGGGATTTGGAAATAAGAGAACTTATTTTTGGGGGGAAATATTGAAGGAAGTAAAGACAAAATAAGGCTATATTTGGAAGTTCAAGCATAAAAATGATAAATATAATCAAAAATATATATTTGGCTAAAAACAATAAACTCATATATTTTATGAGTATTTCTTGCAATTTCCTCTATAAATTATCATATTAATATCTAAGGTAGCACCAAGGAACAATCTAACAATTTGACAAGGTCCGTTTTAATATCTAAGGTAGGGTTTTATAAGAGGACTCAGTAGCAGCCCATATTTGGTTTTTATTTATTTATAATCTACTGTAGCAACTCAAAACACTCAATTATATTGAGAATTCCAGTTTATATAACTTAATTATGTCCCAGCTACAAGCCTATAACTACGATCCTAAAACAATAACAATAAAATTGATAATAATAATCATTTGACTTCAATAAACCAAAGAAGAGAAACAAACCTGGAGGGTCCTTTCCATTCTCAATTTCATTTAAAGGTCCATACCAGAACATGCATCCGGGTTTATCAGAACCATTTCCAACACATGTACTAAAGCTTAGACCTTCATTGTTGTTAATAAAATGAGGAACTGATTTGTCATATAAAACTTTTATTTTTTTTGGAACTGCTCACAACCAGAATTTGTGTTGTAGTATATCGTAAGAAACATACCCGAACCCCTTTTGACCCACTATGATTCCATATTTCCATCATATACCTGACAGCCCCATTTTCAAGAGTCCTAGGATTTATAAATTTTAATTTATTTATTTTCCAAATTACCCCTACCTCTTTCCCAAATAATCACTGCACCAAATATATCTTAACAACAAGGCCATAACAACTTGTAAGAAGGAAACTTGTTAAATGGGCTCAATAAGAACTTTCAAAAGTATAAAGTTATTAAATTGACGATATTTACACTCCTCTAAAACTGTTTGCACACCCCAAATGTATATATTTTTAAAATTTCAATATTACCTTTAAACTAATTTATTAGTATTTTTATTAAAACAATTTATAATTTTTATTTTGAATAGTTGACTCTAAACCAAATTAAAAAAAGGAAGCAAATAAAATAAAAATAATAAAGAAAAACAAAATCCAAACAACGTATTCCTTGAGCCTAAAAATTAATACAGAAGGCTGTTGCCTCCTCTATTCTAGATAAGAAAAAAGGGAGGCAGCCAACCTTACCAAAATTTATTTTTTAGCATAATTGTGTAAAACTCCAATTTTTTTTTTTTCCAATAACAATTCACATAAAAATTTTCAAGGTTCAAGTTCACCTTACACTTTTCCGTTTTTGATAATCAAACACCTAATAAAATACAAATTTTCAGTTTTTGACAATCAAACTCATAATAAAATACTAAAATGGAGTTCACAATAAATCTAAGTAAACAAATGAATACATAGGAATGCAAATGAGTGTCCATCACCCAGAGTTCAAAAAGCCTCAAATAACCTAAGAGCTGAGTAAGAATTGAGGATCACCCTATCAAGTGCAAGCAGGGGGTACGTGCTGCACCAGCTACGACCGGGCCTGGACCTTGGCCAGAAAATCAACTGTTGCCTCCTCCATTCCAGATGGAAAAATGTAGGAGGCAGCTACACGCCTACACACACAAAGAATAAAAAACCATCATATCTAATTAGGGGCGAAACCAGAAATTTTTTTCTGGGTGGGCTGTGGACAATTTCATACAGATACAAAATTATACTATATAATAAAAAAAAAAGATTTTGATAGCGAATTTCGACGGTACAAGAGAATTTTTATTAGTTAAAAAAAGTATACCTAGTCAGGGAACATAATAAGTCTTACCTTCAAATACATATTTTAACTAAGAAAAAACATAAGGAAATAAAAAGAAACTACACATGCAATGTAAATACAATAAGATCCTGCTTCAATTTTGACTTCTGAGGCTTCAAAGAAGCAAAAACATCTATTACCGATTCCGAATCGATTGTAAAAACAAGTTCTATTTCAATATAAACAACCATACAATTCTCAAGAAACTCGACATCCATCTTGTTGAGCAAAGACGTTTTGACAAGTTTCATAGCCGAAAATAAAACTTAATTTTACAACATAAACTTTAATATAAAAATAAAAATAAAATTTACGGTTTTCTCATACCGACGTCTGTATACCTCCACAAATCTAAAAACTATGAAAACTCATAAAATTGAAATTTTTGGAGACTTCGAGATTAATTTATATGGTAAATCTACTTCTTTTGTTTCGTTGTTAAGGGGTTAAAATTTCTCAATAGATCTTTCAATTGGTTAAGGAAATACAATGAACTTTAATGAGTTTGATGCATGTTTTTAAGTTATTTGACTATTATTAAGATAAAGAAAAATATGGTAAATTAAGTCAGAATCGGAATTGGACTGGAATATACATAGAATTAAATTGGGTGTAGTAAAACTATTAATTTTTTTTTCAAAAAGTTAGGGTGGGCTACAGCCCACCCATGCCATGCCTAATTCCGCCACTGTATCTAATAATAACTTTAGCAACTTTGTTTTGTAATAATTGTATAAAATCTCATTTGTTTCTCTAAGTTTCGTGGTTTCTCAATGGTATATGATTTTAATTGTATATACATTGATTTTAAATATTTTATAATTTGTTTATTTATAATATTTATTAAAAATAAAAGAAGGGCATATTTGGTACTTTGTGGGGTGTGTTTATAAAATTTCATATTTTAAAAGATTTAATGGAATGTAGGTACCAAAAACAGGTATACATACAGTTTTTAAGGGGTGTAAATATCGTCACTCAAGTTATTATTATCAAATTCAAAGGCTGAGTAACAACACTTGCAGTTGGCCAGTTGTGAACACAACATACGATGTCCAATTTTAGATGCCCAACTTCCAATTTTAAAAGCCCAAGTCCGCTATGATATTTCCAATATATATATATATATATATATATATATATATATATATATATATTTATATAAATATAATAACTTTTAAGTGAGTGATTCTTTACTTTAATTTCGGTCAACACCGTGATGAAATCACATCGAGCTGTATGAATTTTGATATGAATTTTTGTGTGGATGATAAGTTCTTTGAAATCTACAAATAAATAAAATTTGAGAAATTTTCAAACTCTCGAACTATTTTTTTGAATTTTCCTATATATCTCAAAATTTTCCGATACTTTTATATTTAACAAAATCGGGATAAATAGTTATAGTGCTTGAAAAATACTCAAATTTTATTTACAGGTAAATTTCAATTAACTTATCATCTACAAAAAAAATTAATATCAAAATTCATACAAATCGATGTGATTTCATCACTATGTGGATCGAAATTAATGTAAGGGATTCCTCACTTAAAGGTTATATATATATTTATATATTATATAGATATATATATAATTATATATATCTATAATAAATAAAAGTTGACCCTCACAGCGGCACATGTCGCCGTAAGGGAGCTTTGGACTTAAATGCTATATATTCATTTCTATTTATACATATATATATATATATATATATATATATATATATATATAAATCTCCTATAATTGAACCATTAATTAGTTTTTTTTTTAAAATTTAATCATTAATTAGTTGTTTTGTCTATTATTGTTATTATATTTATACTCCTTAATTTCAATATTTTAAGTCTTGCATTTATTTCCTTATCAGTTTCATAATTTGAATTAGTCCTTATAAACTCATACATCTATCTAATAATTAGTGAAGTTTTGATATTAAATGCTCTCTTATTGGTTCATCTCTCTTGCATAATATGAACCACCCTATGTGATATATATTGTTAAAAAATTTTTTGACAAATAATATATATTGTTAATAAGTTATATACTTATTATAAACTGGTAATATGAAGAGTCTCAAAAAGAATTCATTACAATCTTCTACTCTTCTCTAATATTTTTCTATATATAGCCCACTACTTTAATTATTTGATTCATTTTAACATTCTTAAAGTCCTCCCTATTTCTCTTTCTCACTCTAACTATTCATTGCAACATTTTAAAGGAAAAACGTTGTAATCCATGTTTTTCTCCTATTTTAATTTTCTTTATTAGGTACCCTTTTCTCCATTCCATACCAATTTGCATTTATAATATTGTTATATCATATTGTGTAAATTAACTTATGTCTTTGTGTGTTGATTTGCAGATTATGGTTTCCGACGAGGAGTCAGCTTTTTGGGATCGATAATTGTCAAGTTGCCACTATCAGAAAAGATCATCGATTTCTTGAGTGCTAATAAGTTTACAAAAGCAAGAATTTATAATACGAATATCCAAATATTGTCATATTAACAACATTGGCCAGTTATAGCGTCAACCTTATTGTAAATAAGAGATTAGTTATGGGTGTTTTGTTCTTTGGAGTATTTTGTGAATATGAGAGTATAAGGAGACGGTTTATATCAAATTTTTTTAGATCGATTTTAGTGTGTTCCTAGTTTTTCATTTTTATGCATCCTCCATCTTTTTTATTTTATATTTTTTTGTGTTTTTATTTAATATAATGCAAGTGTGTTTTGGAACTCCTATAATTCAGACTTAGGTAACTTGATGGATTCTTCCATAACGATATTAATTTCTTAAGGTTGTTTCTGTAAAAAAAAAAACATTTTGGCTCATCTTTGATATGATAATTTTAAAATTCAAAACCCTAAAATTTTATCAAATATTTGGTATATTTATTTTATTATTATATTCCCCAAATTATAGATTATAAGCTATATATTAATTACATAAATTACTCATTTATATCTATATATACCTTTTAGTTTTGTTTTCTTTTTAATTGTTTAGAATGTATTAAATATGCATTAAATACATTATGATTATTTCTAAAAATAAATGTTTTTGAATTTTAATTATTTTTATAAATGGTAATAAATAAATAGTTTACAAACAAAATTAAAAAATATATATAATATCTTATAATAGCTTTGGTATGAGGAATGCTTGACCATTAATGAGTTTAAAAAAATATTATATTCAATCCTTCAGTTTTATATTCAACTCTTAATATATTTTTTTTTGAATTGATAGTTGATCTTCTAAATTTAATGAAAATTATTACTATCAATAAATCCTATATTTTTTTTTGAAGCTATCAATAAATCCTATATATTTCCTTTAATGCTTGATGAATAATATATTATCATTGAACATCAACATGCCATGTGTCAACATGAGAATGTTTGACCATTAATTAATATTTTTAATATTATATTCAACCCTTCAGTTTTTCAATTCACAATTGATTTTCTAAATTTAATGAGAATTGTTACTATTATAAATAATATATTCTTCCTTTCAATGTTCGATGAATAATATTATATACAATTTTTCTATTGTCAGTTCGTCCTGATATAAAATATATCAGGACGAAAAATGTTGATCATTAGATTTACATACATTGACTCAAAGTATATGTATTTGTCTAAACTTCTCCATAATCGGTGGTCCACATTCTTTGTCCTAATATATTTTATATCAGGACGAACTGACAGTAGAAAGACTGATATTATATATATATATATATATATATATATATATTTATATATATCCATGCTTAGAAAATATAGTATAATGGAGTCTCATACAACAATAAAGCTTTTGCTATTAAGTAGTTATTAATAATTGTAAAAAAGTTAATAAAATAATTTTTTTTCTATAAATAACATATCAATAGATAATCAAAAGGCAATCCCGTAATTAATAGAGAATAGTGAATAAATTCTTTAAACCAATATCATAATTGATTTTTTTATTATTTAGTATTATTATTAGGCTAATTGTCACAGATCCCCCTAGAGTATACCCGAATTCGCATGTTGCCACCTGAATTTTTTTTTAGGCACTAAACCCCTTGAACTATAGGAAATTGACAAAAGTGAACGGAATGTTAACGTCCATCCACTGTTCTGTCATGGACAAAATACACTAAGTACCCTTACTATATATATAATTACATCAAATCAGGAAAAATTATAATCATATGACATAAATACCCCTCTAACAAAATTTTTAAAAATCACATTTTAAAAATAAAATTTAAAATTTAAAATTGAAATATTGGTTAAAAAATAATTAAATTCTGAACTTTTTGACAAAGAAAGTTAAATAAATAGAGAAATGAAAAATTAAATTGATTTCACAATTATTTAAATTATCTTTTATTTTATTTAAATATCCCAAAATATAAAACCTAAATGAATATATAAATTATTTAATACGAATTATAATTTAAACTATTTATTTTATTTAAATATCTCTAAATATCACTTGTTCATTTACAATAACATGGGTATTTAAAAAAATATAATTTAAATGATAATTCCCCTTAAATAATTTAAATATCCATTATCAAAAAAGTTTAAGGGTTTAATGGCGAAAAAAAGTATAAGGGGTAAGGTGTTTGAATATTTAGGGATATTTAAACAAAAAAGATAATTTAAATTATAATGGCTAAAAAGTATAGGGTATTTAAAGTATTATTATTATTATCATCATCATTATTATTATTTTATTATTTTATTATATTATTTTAATTTTTTTATTGTCATCATTATTATTATCATTTAATTTTTTATTTTTATTTTTGACATTATCAATACCCTTGTTATTGTAATTGAACAAGTGATATTTAGAGATATTTAAATAAAAAAGATAATTTAAAAGATAATAGCGAAAAAAAAGTATAGGGTATTTAAATTATTATCATTATTATCTTTATTATTATTTTATTAGTATTATTATTATTTCATTTTTTTGTTTTTTATATTATTAATAACCTTGTTATTATAAATGAATAAGTGATATTTAAGAATATTTAAATAAAAAAGATAGTTTGAATGATAATTCACATTAAATAATTTATATATTCATCTGGATTTTATATTTATGGATATTTAAATAAAAAAGATAATTTGAATAATTGTTAAATCAATTTAATTTTTTCATTTCTCTATTTATTATTATCATTATTATTTGAAGTATTACAATATTTGGTAAGTTTAAAAGGCAAGCCATAAATTCCTTTTTTTTAAGTATTACATTATTTAGTTATTAAGTGTAATAAGTTTTAATAATATAATCTTTTTTCATAAATCACATATCTATAATTAATTGGATAGTGAATAAATTTATTTTTAAATATTAAGTATTATGTTTTTTTTGAAGTATTCCATTATTTGGTAAGATTAAAAGACAAGACATAATTATTTTTTCGTCAGTTTTGCTAGTGTTTTAGGTAAGCTTCCAACAAACTGATTCGAAGAAAGAATCCTGTAATTGTGAGATCATGGAGCCAAACCACCCTTGTTATTCTAAAAGCCTTGAAAGATAAAATTTTGGGTGTAAATGAGGGAGAGAGAGAGAGTTCTGGAGAGACAGAGCATGACCCTCTTGGCCGTGAAGGAAGTCAGGTAGGAAACAACGGCATGGGAGGAAGAAGAGATTTTCGGGAAGATTTATTCTCTATCTTCATCGACAATCTGAACCCTTCTGTGGATTCTAGGGGTTTGTGGGGAATTTTCTAACCATTTGGAAGGGTTAGGGATGTGTTCTTGCCTTCAAGGAACAGTTTGAGAAGAGGTTGTTATGCTTTTATTCGATTTGGGTCCTTGGAGGAAGCCAATAAGGTGGCAAAGATGACGAACGGGATGCATATCTATAGATGGCCTATTGTTTCAAAAGTTGCTTCCTATGGATGGAACAGGAGGAGGTCTTCAAAGTCTAGAAAGATCAAACCAGTTAATGAAGAAGTTGATAGCAAGAGAGGGGTTTCAGAATGGTTCCAATGGAAGTCGTTCCTTTGTTGAAGTAGTAAAAGGGGACCAAAGAATGAGCTTTGGTGGGGGAGTGATGAGGGAGGAGAAAATACTGACTATGGAGTGGAGTAGTCAGTTAAACGATCATGAATGGCTTAATAGGGTGGCTGTGGGTGTTTAAATTTTTTTACAGAAGTGTCAAGTGTGAACTCTGGTTTGAGTAGCAGAGGTTTCAATTTTTATTCTTCTTACATTGGTGATAAAAGTGTTATATGGAGCTTTGATTCTGATTATAAGATGGAAGGTTTTATTAATAATAGATTTTTTTGGGAGGATTGTTTCTCGTTGATGGTTAGATGGCCTGAATCATTAATTCCAAAATTAAGAGTTGCTTGGATTAACTGCTCAGGGATTCCATTATGTTACTGGAATCAAATATTCTTTCAAAAGCTGGGGTGGTTGATTGATGAACCCCTCTTGATAGATGAGGAGACGCTATCAAGAAGTCGTTTAGATAAAGGGAGGTTACTGGTTTTGATCCCAAATGATCAGCCTTGCTCTTGCATTATTAAAGTTGTTGTTGGCAATGGGTCATTTGAAGTGAAAGTGGTAGAAGATCGGGCTTCGATTGATGGTCTTTGGCTGGACAATTTCTTGGTTTGAAGAAAAAGCTTGTCTCTGGAAATTTGAATTTGGAGTCCAAAAAGGATGGGTTTGAAAAGAGTACAGGGAAGGGGCTCATCAATGAAGACAAGACAATCAATAGGGGTAAGGATGTCCAAGAAAAAGAGAAGTCTGATAGTGGTGTCAGAGTTAGGACTGAAAATAGGGATGAGAAGGCTGGAAAGCAAGAGGTAGGCATAGGTTTTCACAAGAAGAAAAGTATGGGAAGTGACAAGTCTTGTAGACAGTGCATGAGAGAGAAAAGCAATACCAAGAAAGTGGTTAGTGAATCTTATGGTAGGAAAACCAAAAATAGTGAGGTCTCGGTTGGAATGGAGGTGTTGGGATCAAATGGTTTAAGTGGAGGTTGTGTGGGTCCTTATAGTGGGAATACTGGGGAAACTAATAATAAAAGTGAAGGTGATAGCTTGGGCAGACAATTAAATATAACAAGGATGATAATGAGAAGTGTTTATTAAAGGTGTGGTGAGTAGGAATAGTATTAGGGTCTTTAGTTCTAATGATGGGTCAAGCGGGGGAGTGGCCGTTTCGAGGGATCAAGTGGTTTTTATTAATTTTGAAAAAGGTAAGGGTTTGTTAGGATCTGATTTAAGTTCATCGGGAGGTGATTTGGGTGATTCAGCTATTGATCTTTATATTGATCTTGGGGATTTGGATCATTTTTTCTTGGAATGAGAAGGTGGGGGTTATTGGTGCTACTCCGTATTCTTCGGATAAAAGGCAGGGAAAAAGGGATTTTTTTTCCTACAAGAATCCATAGAATGAAGACTCGGAGTGTGGCACGTGGTTACAATTTCAGTGGTGTTGACGAAGAATTGGCAAATCGAATTGCTAGAGGGAAAAATGATGACAAAAGCTAGCCTCTTTTTGTTGTGTCGTTGTTGGACCATGTCTTTGTGATTGGGTGGCTTTTTGTTGTTGTTTTTCTGGGTTGCATAAGGTTTGATGTTCTTTTTTGGGTTTTTCTTGGTTACTTCAGGTTTGATGTTGTTTTGGTCTGTTTTGTTGTTGTGTGGGCCGAGTCCGGTGGCTTGGTTGTCTTTTGTTTTTCTTTCGACCTTTTGGTTCGATGAATAAACTTGGCTGTTCAAGAAAAGACTATAATTGTTTTTTTACTAACAAGCCATAAATTTGTATAAATTAGTTTTTTTTTAATTATTGTTAATTATTTAACTATATATACAATATTTGGTAAGTTATTTTATTTTATTTTTGGTTCATTAAGAAAATTTATTCATTATCTTATTAGTTATGCAATTAACTCTTCATTCTATTCATTATCACTATTAATTATGAGATTAGGCTCATGATTTTCTATACTATTAATTATTTTATCTTACTTTGGAGTCTTAATATGCTACGTGTCGGCATGAGAATGCTTGACCATTAATTAGGTTTTTTGTTAAATATTATATTCAACCAGTTCAATTTTATATTCTTCAACTTTTCACTTTTTTTTCAATTAATGGTTGATTTTCTAGATTTATTGAGAATTGTTTTTGACAATTTATAATTTAATGAGAATGATTACTATTATTAGATCATATATTTTTCCTTTAATGTTTGATGATTAATATATTATCATAGAGCCTCAACATACCATATGAGAAGGCTTGACCTAACCATTAATTAATTTTATGTTGGAGATGTCAAAAAAATAAATCTAGAGAAATACCCCATGATTGTTTTTCATCTTCAATGCATTCAATATCTTAGACCAATAAATTAAATCATAACTATTTAAAATATTGATGCGTTATATTTTATAATTCCCACACATCGTGTGGGATGCAATCTAGTGTGTGTGTATATATATATATATATATATATATATATATATATATATATATATATATATATTAAACCAGTGGCGGAATTAGGCATGGCTTGGGTGGGCTGTAGCCAACCCTAACTTTTTGAAAAAAAAAATTAATAGTTTTAACTCCACCTAATTTAATTCTATGTATATTTCAGTCCAATTCCGATTCTGACTTAATTTACCATATTTTTCTTTATCTTAATAATAGTCAAATAACTTAAAAACATGCATCAAACTCATTAAAATTCATTGTATTTCCTTAACCAATTGAAAGATCTATTGAGAAATTTTAACCCTTTAACAACGAACCAAAAGAAGTAGATTTACCATATAAATTAATCTCGAAGTCTTCAAAAATTTCAATTTTATGACGTTTTCATAGTTTTTAGATTTGTGGAGGTATACAGATGTCGGTATGAGAAAACCGTAAATTTTATTTTTATTTTTATTTTAAAGTTTATGTTGTAAAATTAAGTTTTATTGTCGGCTATGAAACTTGTCAAAACGTCTTTGCGCAACAAGATGGATGTCGAGTTTCTTGATAATTGTATGGTTGTTTATATTGAAATAGAACTTGTTTTTACAATCGATTCGGAATCGGTACTAGATGTTTTTGCTTCTTTGAAGCCTCGGAAGTCAAAATTGAAAGCAGGATCTTATTGTGTTTACATTGCATGCGTATTTCCTTTTTATTTTATTATATTTTTTCTTAGTTACAATATGCATTTGAGGGTAAGACTTATTATGTTCCCTGACTAGATATACTTTTTTTTAACTAATAAAAATTCTCTTGTACCGTCGAGATTCGCCATCAAAATCATTTATTTATTATATAGTATAATTTTGTATCCTGAATGAAATTGTCCACAGCCCACCCAAAAAAAAAATTCTGGTTTCGCCCCTGTTTATAACAATATCTTTTTCACTTTTTCATACCAGTCTAATTACTCTCTAGAACGATGAAAATTCATACTCGGTGAGCTCTGCGACAACTATCAACCTCAACCACTGTGAGCTCCGACCACCACAGCCTCTGTGAGCACTGCAATTACCACAACCACCGCGATTTGGTCTTAGAAGGTGAGTTTGTATCAATTTTTCATTTGCTTGAAATTCGATTTTATGTTGTTGAAGTTTGTACGAATTTCAACCACTCTGAATTGTGGAAAAAGTTCTAACTCTTTCTTCATTGTTTTCTCTCTTATTTGGTTGATCGTGAATAAATGAGTCAGGTACCGAAGAGAGGGATTCGATTTCTGCTAGTGCTGAAATTTTTGTGGACAATGACGACAAGAGGTTGGAGGGGATTGAAGGAGGTTTTAAGTTTTTTACTAATAGAGAGGACTGATATATGTATGTTACATGTATCTAGAAACAAGCTCCATTAACAATTCCGACTTCTTTCAATATTGACAAATACTTGGATAATAGCTTTTGAATTCAAAGATTTGAAATATCTATTCTTAGATTTGGATGCATGAATCCGCTATCATGTAATGGTTTGATACATTTAGATGCAGCATGTAATTTTTGTTTATGCTTATTTGTTTGACTCTATGCTACATATTGAACTGATAATCATCATTTGTACTATTAGTTGCCATGACACCAGTTTTACATTTCCAGCAACTATGTGCTTTATGAAATTAGTTATTCCTTAGCTTCCTTCATCTATGAAATGGCAGCAAAGTCACCCGACAAACTTGTTATAAAGACTTTGGACCTTGTGAAATTCTAGATACGTTCTAATGGTAATCTGACGTTTTTTTTCTTGAAGTGTAGTTGTCATATTTTCATTTGAACGAGTGTTTTATGGGCCAAATAATAATATGAGCCTGCAGTGAGTTAATATAGAGTAACTACTGAAATTCAATTTTATTTTTTTATTAATGCAGACAACACTTCAGTAATCAGTCCTACATATCTAATTTCCCTGGTATGCCTCACTCTCTTCATTCACTGTTTTTCTCCTCTGTTCTGTTGGGCCGCTGTGCATGTGTGTATGATTATGAATATGCGTTTGTATATTTTTGTTTTATCTTTTATATTTCGATCAACCCATGTCATAAATATATGGCTTCTTTTCTCTGTCTCAATATTTTTCAAATGAGTTTTTTTTTTTAAAATCATGTTTATGCAGTTGAGGTTAAAAATGAGTTTATAAACATTGCTTTATGTGAATTGCCGAAGTTGTGAGCTTTTGATTATCTTCTGCTTCTCACAGTTGCCAAACTCTTTGTAAGCTCGAGTAAGAGAATTGAAGAAAACGGATCATTCTAATCATGCTATAATGACATTGCTAGTTGGAATTCCAAACGTTGGTAAGTCGTCCCTTGCCAACCCATTGCATTAGATTGGCTGGATTAATTGTTTAATTGTTTTCTATTAAATATTTTATTGAAAATGCTAACGGATGTTAACGACCTTAACAGATGGTGTAAATTGTCAATACTGAAACAAGAGGACGAAACCTTACCGATACCTTACTTAAAAGTTAGGGGAAAAAAATAATAACATCCCTTAATTATATTCACCTTGCTCCTCCTTGCCATTATAGGACTTCCATGTGAACTTAAAACCAATATATAAAAGGGAAAATTGCACAAACATCTCATTAGTTTAATCAATATTGCACTCAGCTGCAACTTTTGTCAAAATTGCATATACTTTTCCTGATTTTCGTTGATTATGTGTTAATTGACAGTTTGACTAACTATAAAATTTAAAATGTCTAAATTATCCTTAAATTAATTATTTATTATAATACTTATTATTTTTGAGATTTAATTGTAATAAAATTAATTACAATTCCCGAGGAGGTTCCGGTTCCTGTTCCAAAAATTGAAGAGCTGGAGCGAAACCGCCGATTCGGTTCCGATTCTGGAACCGGCGATTCCCCTCCCTGATTTCACTTTCAAGAATGTGATGTGATAAGATATGAGGTGGATAGGGAGTCGATGCAACTCATACACAAATAGTGGCTGAACCAATAACCTTTTAAGAATCTATTCAATCTTTTAGGGTTAATCTACCTTTATGTGTGATTCAAAGAATCACTCAATCCTCAACTACAACCCAACTATTGGTGTGTAGATTGAGTGTAGAGAGAATTCTACTTAAGCTTAGATAGATTACTTAACCGGGATGTATTGAATTGATGTGCTCTCAACACATCCCTTCCTTTCAAAAGAGCTTGTTCAATCAACATGGGTGTATGTATAATTTAAAACTCAATTCATTTTAACATCCAAACTTGAAATAATGAGTTGGTATAGACATGACGCCGGTTCCAGTTCCGCCGGTTCGGTTCTCTTTTTTTTTTTTTAAATTCTTTTTTCATAAAAACATTAGCCATGTAAAAATGTAATTAATAAATGTATTTTATTGGGTCACCCGCAATTCCGTAAAATAAAATAAAATAAATAAATGACAAATTAAAAAATTAAATTAAAATAAAACTAAAAAAATGTAAAATTGGCCTAACCTGGCTAGCCATGTAAAAATGTGATTGGTAAATGTATTTTATTGGGTCACCCATAAAATAAAATAAAATAATTAAATGAAAAATTAAAAATTAAAAATTAAATTAAAATAAAACTAAAAAAAATGTAAAATTGGCATTGCACTTAATTTTTACCACAATTAAGTTGTCTACATATCCTCTTAGGGGTTTAGAGGAATCAAAGACCACGTAGTTCTCTTAACTTTTATTACAGGTTTGGAGATGGCGATTGGCGTGGAGTCATGGACTAATCGTTGCCATGATCATCTGTTCGACTTTCAGTCGGTTTATCATCTTTAAAGAAATCGTATGGTTCCTCTTGATCGATTTCTTGTTGTCTATATTGAGCCTTCGTCCAATCTTCGACACAAGCTTGCATCTGAAGTGATTTCGGACTCATAAGGGAACGTCTTGGGTCTAGAATATTCCCACCGACATTGAACTGTTGTTCCACCGCCACTGTAGAAATTGGTGTTGAAAGGATTTATTTGGCTATCATAGCCAAGATTGGAAAGTACCTTTAATGCTTATTCCACCGGTGTAGGATATCAAATTTTTTTAACTTTGGTGTCTTTTATGAACTAAAAAAAGGTACTTAGATAAGATTTAAGCTCGGAATATGTGGTGGAGCTTGATGAAGAAGAACCTCGTAATTTTTTGGTGTTTTTGGATAAAAGATTATACCTTAAACTTAAACATCCAGAGGATAATGATGAATGAGATACATTTTGAGTTTGTGGAACATCTATGTTCATTGATGGGTCATAAACTCTAAGATATTCATCATATAAATCATATAACAATGTCTTAACTCTAGCACAACACATATCAACATCATAATCTATTTTTAAACCTTGTTCATAATAAACAGAAAGATAATCATGCAAACTTTCTAATCTACAGCGTGGATCAAAACACAAAGCAATCAAATAAATATTTGGAAGCTTCTTATATATTCTAACCATTTTTCCTTCATAGCAATAACATACTCATGTAATTGTGATTCGGATTCACAATGAATAAATGCACCAGCAATATTAAGGCTCTCAAAAATAAATAAATAAGTTGTAGGATAATAAACACCAGATAAATTGTTAGTAGCAGTATAAAAAACTTTAAACAAACCACAAACATTGCGACAAACATCCCAATGACTTTGATAAAGATTAATGTGACTAACATGATATTGAATAAAAGTAACTAATAAATCCTTATATTCATAACTTCTAGCAAGCACTTTATAAGTAGAATTCCAACGTGTTGGAACATCACGAGGAAATCTAATGGCACGCCTACCATTTTGTTTACAATATGCTGCCCATACTTTCATTACAGAAGGATGTTTCCATAAAAAATAGAGGGTATCTTTAATAGGTTGAATAAACTGTCTAAGAACCTCACTTTTATGATTGGCTGAAACGATTTCAATCTTAGATCGTGGTTACTTCAAGGTTGTTAACCATCAAATGCTTAGTCTAGAGATCTCCTGGAATTTTCGCGGTTGGTCCGCGGTTGAGGAACACCGATCCACATCGAATTGGGCACTGAATCTTGAAAATTTTCATTTTGACTTGATTTACCCCTAAAAACTTCATTTTGGATCTCCAATGCCTATAATACACTGTTTTGCCTACATAGACTAGAGTTGAGCCATTAAACACTAAAGTTCACTAGAATTGAGCCAAAGGATATAGAAATGAGGGCTAAAATATGACACAAACTTAGTTCGATCAATGTCCCTACCGATGACCCTACCATAACGTCTTGACCATTGTCAAACCCACAGCGTAAGGCACAACGCTTTTCTCTGGACCTGATCGTTGATGGGAACCGCTGTTAATGCCACAACGTTACCTATAATGATTGTCTTCATCCTTCGATTCTTCAATTTTCTTAGTTTTCAAACCTCCCTCAAACACCATCTCCAACTTCCAAACGTTTCCCACGTCTCTAGGAAGTTTCACATCATTAATTCTCGTTTGATTCACATTGGGTTCACTTAAGAATACTAGGCAAAACCTAACAATTCTCCCATTTTGCTTGAATTCTCAATACTTTTGTCCATATCCACGACTCTCTATACCGAGAATCACCATACCCCACCACAAGGACATAACCACTTAGAAACAAATCATCGTAAGATTTCTTCTTGTTCAGGTACAATATCGAAATAACCTGTTGAAATTGGGGTGCAACTCCTCACGTCATATTGCAGGGAGTTCGTCAGCCATCAACATCCTTGTCCACCCTACACACCTTGTATCACCTTCTGACCGATGCCCATATGCAAAACTTGTGGACCACTAGCAGCAACATACCCTCTCCATGGCAGTGGGGTACCTTTCCAATAGAATAAACATGTCCTCATATCACCCAATTCGGTGAAAGACTTGTTACTAGCAACACTTGGAGCGATTTGCCTGATAAACTCCACACCACACCAGAGACTTGTTTTTTTTTTTTTTTGCGTTCAAGAGTTTTTTTTATCGGCTTGTGTAACCCAAATTGGATCTCCATGACTCGTACTTGCCACCACAGCCCAAATTTATCCTCCATTAATATTCTTCCTCTATCAAACAACACTGAGTTTGAAACCGCATTCAAGACGAATCTCATTTGCTAAACCCATACTAGGCAACCATGAATCATCATTCCAATACCATAAAGTCCTTCATACGATCTCTCGTAAATACTTGAAACCGCCATCGCCAAACTCGTGGCTCTGATACCAATTGTTGGGAATTTGAACCGATGAACGCAGAAGCGACATTCCTAATATCCACCCATAACATAGGGATTAACATCTACTAGTAGAAAAAATAAGATGAGAGAAAATAAACAATCACACATAACATAAGACATACGTGGAAACCCTAAATCAGGGAAAAAACCACGGGCCGTCAGGACGACAGAGAAAGTTCCTCTATATGATAAATTGTTACAACCATATACTCCATGATTCTCTTTGTAACCTGAACCCCAAACCTTTGAGCCTTACCATGCCCCCAAGCACACAACCGAGCATTGCATCATGGCTCTTAGCTCACAACGCTCACCGGGTCCTCCTCCGAGTACACCCCCTCCCGAATATCTCCCTTGGTCTCATCTGAATATCACTCATGGATCTCCCTCTTAATCCCCAGATATTCCTCGGATCCCTCCCCAGATATTCCACGGGGTCTCCTACGGAACCACCAACTCTCTGATGTTACATGTGTTCTTTTTGCTCCACACTAATAATCTAGTTACACGGTTCTATTTATACTAGTTACATGAAGTTTAACCTACAAGAAAAATCCATCTCCTATACATATAAGACTTTCTTGTTTCACATAAATACTATTTCCATTTATGCCCAAGTCTTCTTGTAAAGAGAAATCATTTTCCTTCAAGCACAAGAACTTCCAAAAGAATTACTTTCCTTTTTTGCTAATGAGTTTCCATTCAATGCATGTTTATGATTGACTACGGTTCGGATCACGGTTGGCCACCCGCTCCCTATACCGTTACAAGTCACCTGGAATGCATCGTGTTTTGGTAAACCACTGTCGACCGCTGTCCCTACCACATCGTTCTTGACAGCTGTCAAACCCACAGCACAAGGTACATCGTTTTTCTCTAGACTTGACCACTGTGAGAGCTGGTATCAATGCCACATCGTTACCTACAGCGGCTGTCTTCAGCCTTCGATTCTGCAGTTCTTCTTAGTCTTCAAACCTCCCTCAAACACCACCTCCAACTTCCAAACGTTTCCCATGTCTTTAGGAAGTTTCACATCAATTGAGTCTCGTTTGGTTCACATTAGGTTCATTTGAGAATACGAGTCAAAACCTAACAATTCTCCTCTTTAACAAGTGAAGATGTAGAATTGCCAGTACCAAAACAACTTGTATTTTGCATTGAAAGAAGGGTTGCTGAGGTCGATTCATCAAATGGAGGCATGTGTTGGTAATTTACAATCATACTTGATATATTATTTACCTTATAGTCGAAGAAATCTCTATCTCAGAAACATCAAAATACCCGATAGTATTACGATAAATGTGGTTCTACAACAATTAAAATCCATATCCAAAGCTTTGACCCTGCATCAAATAGCAAATGTCATATACCCCATATATTTTCTTCATTTTTTTCCTCTAACTACTTTTGTTTTCTGCTAATAACCATTTTTTACATTGTTCTAGTTTTGAGCACTGACTTAGATTGTGTGTGATAAGTTATATCTGATAAATTGATGTACTAAGTGTTGCTTTAGGGAAATATGAATTCAGTTATCTTCAGAAATTTAACAATTTAGCAAGACAGCAAAGCCCAACTAGGTTTGAATGACATCTTTCTATAATATATTTACCTTGCAAATGAATTAATTAATTCTACATGAAAGATAATAAAGGCCAAATTTAAAATCTAAACAAAGGTTTTGTGAGTTCAACAGTAGAAATAATGTTTAAACAATCACATTGTTTTTCTTGTCTCTTTGTTGGCGATAAAAAGCATTTGCCATTACTAGATAAACTAGTTTGTTGGCTAGCTCTAAACAAAGAAAAAGAATACTATAGCCACAAAAAAATTTGGGCTACTGTAGGTCTAGATATTTACTTCCATAAACGGGTGATATCTACCCCACAAATGTGGAAGGAGAGGATTGAGGTACACATTACTTTTGGGTTAAGAGCGGATGTGCAAGATTATTGATGTTAATCTTTAGAAGCTATATTTTATTAAAATGAGTTGTGCATAGAAAAAGTATAAAGGGGTTTTGTCCCTATTCCGTCACTTTCTGCTAATTTCCAACAGTTCGAGGGGTTCAACGTCTAAAAAAAATATTTATGGGGCAAGTTGCAACTTCACGTGCAATTCAAGGGGGTCTAACGCTAATTAATCTTTATTGTAATTGATTTTAGGGTTTGTGTTTGTGTTAGATTTGAATTGTTGCTGGGTTTGGGTTAGTGATGATGGAGATTGAAATTTTACTTTTTTTTTTGTTTTGTTCTTTGTTCTTTGATCCTGATCTCCACCAAAGAACAAAGTTTTATTTTAATTTTTTGGTTCTATGTCCTTTGGTGGAGATCCACCGATGAACAAATTTTGAATTTTTTTTTTGTTTGTTCTTTGTTTTTTTTTTTTGGTGGAGATCTAGATTGGATCTCCATTGTCCATCTCTCAAATTGACGGTTGAGATCCAATCTGGATCTCCAATATTTTTTTTAAAATAAAGTCTTTTTTTATTAAAAATTTAAAAATTAAAAAAAGAATTTAATATATTATTTCAATTTTGCCATTGTTTACAAACATATGTGCAAGGCACGTGACACGAAAACCAGACAAAACCTGGATTCCGTAAGCATTCCATTTGTTATTGCCAATTAAAGAGAGTTCAGGAGGTTTACCATCTAAAAAAAAGTTTAGGAGGCAAATCGTAAGCTCGCTAATAGTTTAGAGGGCAATGGTTTTGTTAACCCAAATTTAAAAAACAAAATTTCAATTGTTTGGTGGAGTCATTCCACCAGCGATGAAGTACTTTGATCTCCTTCATGACGTGAGGAGATCCTCCCGTCGTGGAGGTGCTCAGATCTCCAAGTGGTCTCCACCGTCGGTTGAATTCATGCTTTTTCTTTAAAAAAATATAACTCAAACCTTATGGTTTTGCTTATAGTATGCCAAAATATAAGAATTAATAAAAATATTTAATTACATTAAGACAAATAATTGAGATTTACATAAGATAGTGATAACTACAAATTAAAGGATGAACTAAATAAAATATAAATATTGATAAAAAAATTCTAGAAGAAGACAAATTGAGATCTATAAATAATTGATGATTTTGGGTTGGAAAATATTTTTTAATTATGAAATTGGATTCTTGAGGTGACCTTGTAACACCACTATTGTGAAATTTGTGTCATTTCATGTTTTCCAATAAACATTTCACCAATATATATATACACACTTTCTTTGCATTTGATCCTATAACCTACTAGTTTCAATGGTCTATAAAAGGCATAAACTTGTATTTGATTAATGTTCATTTTGAAAAAAAAAAAAAGAGTAATAATTTTCTAATTGTATGGAACGGACCGAACCGTGAAATACCCAGCCCTAACTATGATCTAAATCAAATGTAGAAGTTTGAAGAATACTATCTTAAAGGAAAGCAAAGTCTTGTAGTTTTAGATGATTATAATTGTGAAAACTACATTGCTCTTACACTGTTTTTTTTTTTTAATTTAGTGAATTTTCTAGTGTATTTAGCTCGAAAAAACAACTAATTAAAGGAGATGGTCATAATAAAGTTTTCCATCATGAAATAAAGAAAAGTGGAAACTGATACGAATCAAATAAATGATATTTGGAAAAGAATTAAAATAAGAAAAAAGTATTGAATTAATTAGGTCCTTACGATTTTTTTAATAACATTTTAATATGTATACTTTTAAGGATTATTAATTAATAAACAAAATCATATTTTTTTTTGAAGAACAAAACCATATTTCAAAATATTGAAAATTGTATATTAATATAAGATAGTGATAACTACAAATTAAACGTTATAATAATTAAATTAAAACTATTGATAAATAATTTTAGAAGAAAACAAATTGAGATCTATAAATAATTGATGGTCAGTGGGGTTGGTAAATATATTTAATTATGAAATTGGATTCTTGAGGCGACTATGTAACACCACTGTTGTGAATTAATTTGTGTCATTTCATGTTTTCCAATAGATATTTCACCAATATTTTTACACTTTCTTTGTATTTAATCCTATAATATACTAGTCTCAAGGGTCTATGAAGGGCATAAACTTTGTGTTTGATTAATGTTCATTTTGAAAGAAAAAAACGATTTTCTAATTGTATAGATCAGATCGAACTGAGAAATGCACACCCTTAACTATGATCTAATTCAAATGAATGGTAATTAGAAGTTTGAAGAATACTATCTTAAGGGAAAACATAATCATGTAGTTTTAGATTATTAGAACTGTAAAAACTACATAGCTCTTACTCTCTCAATTTTTAGTGAATTTTTCTAGTGTATTTAACTGGAAAAATCAACTAATTGCCGGAAAAAACAACTAATTAAAGGGGATGGTCATTAATAAAGTTTTTCCAGATTCTATAATTAATATTTTTATATGGAGTAATTTCGCTAAAATCCCTATTATTTTTTCAATTGTCACATTTCTAAATGTTTTTGTCATATTAGCAATTTTAAACCCTTCTTTTTTAAAATACATGACTTTAGTCCAGTCGACTAAATTACTAACAGTCAACTATAACTAAATGTACAAAAGGTCAATTTTGCCCCTAAAAGTTTTTTGTTATCACATTTTAATTTTCCAAATTTTCTTTCAAATACTTTTTCTTTTTTAATATTATATAAAAAATCAAATTAAGAAAAAAAAAATTTCTTTAAAAAACAGGATTTTTTTATCATGAGTAAAATATTAATTTAAATATGTCAATTTAAGATTAAAAGTTATTTAAAAAACAGTAATTTTTTTTTGTTGAGATCCAACCGATTGAGCTCAACAATAATGACGAATTAGTTAGCACATCCACCAAAAATCTAGGCAACATCCCAACCAAGCACAACCCAAAAAAATCTGGGAAATTGATAATAATCGAATATAATAAAAATCAATTTATGAAACGAATTTTTATCTACATCCCAATCTGGGCAACAATGTTTTTTAAAGAATTTTTTGTTCTCAAAGTATCAAACCCATCATCTTTTCATTGTCCTCCACCAATCCTCTCAAACAACACCTCTCTGCTATTTCTCCTCACACTCTCATCCTCCTTGCTTTCCTTCATATTCTCTCCCTTATCTTCGATTTGATCACCGCCGTCGTTTTCTTCCTACTTCAACGACGAAGCGTCGTTGTCCTCCTCCTCCTCTTCACGCGATTTGACCAAACGCTCTGGATTCACAGAGGAAGAACTGGACTGCTCTAACTGGTCTCTAAAAGACAATCACTCACTGACGATGGCATATGAGAAATTTCTTCACTATCATGATTCTCACCATCTTCTTCCATACACTTCTCCTCCTACACCGCCGTCTGGTCAACAACAACATCATCACCCACTACCGTCCGATCAAGATGATTGCTGTTGTTGTTATTATCAACAGCTATGGAGTCCAGATCTTGATTATTATCAACAATTTGATTTTTATATAATATTAAAATATTATATAAAAATTGAGCTAACTAATTCGTGGATGTGCCCAAATTAATTTGATTTTTATATATTCAATTATTATCAATTTGATTTGCCCAGATTTTTTTAGGCTGTGCTGGATTGGGATGTTGCACAGATTTTCAGCGGATGTGCTAACTAATTCGTCACTATTGTTGAGCTAAATCGTTTGGAGATCCATTGGATCTCAAAAAAAATACTTTTTTTTTTCTTTTTTTAAATAATTTTTAATCTTAATTTGTAATATTTAAATTAATATTTTACTCATAATCTAAAAATCCTGTTTTTTTTTAAATATATTTTTTTCTTAATTTAATTTTTATATAATATTAAAATATAAAAAGTATTTGAAAGAAATTTTGAAAATTTAAAATATAATAAAAAAAACTTTTAGAGCCAAAATTGACCTTTTGTACATTTAGTTATAACTAATTATTAGTAATTTAGTCAACTGGATTAAAGTGATATATTTTGAAAAATAAGGGATTATAGTTGCTAATATGATAAAGACGTTTAAAAATGTGATAATTCGAAAAAAAAAATAGGGATTTTAGTGAAATTACTCTTTTTTATATCATAGAAAAGAAGAAAAATAAATCTTAAATAATTTCTTTACTATAAAAATTATTTCATGATAAATATAAATAAAACCTTGAATAATAAGTTCTACGTTATCATCAAGCCGGCACCGATTTCATGACAACTATTTTCTATCCAATAGTACCATTACCGATCTATATTAATTATTATCACAAGTTATCAATGTATTTTGATTTTGGCACGTAAAGATTTCATTTACCACTCACATTCGTACACACACTTCTCAGGAGTAAATCTTTAATGAATCGGTCTCATTGCCATTTGGTCAGACCGTCCTAATAAAATTATACTATTTATATCGATAATATAAATATATATTATTAAACTATAATTGAGTACAATCTTATTAGACGATCTCACCGTAATGAGACCGTCCCATTAAAGATTTTCTCCACTTCTCATATGCTGGCCCATTTCCATCGTACTCCGAGTCTCCGAGAATCATGTTTCAAAATTATCATGATACGTTATCCGACACACAGAAATGGGGCACTACAAATTTCATCATTTAAAATCACTATAGATTTCAAATCATTTAAAAAATTGTATTCGATATCTAAGGTCACTATCCATATTGTAGTGTGAAGTTAGAATCAGTATTGATGCCTTATTCTAACCCAACACGCGTTCGAACTCCAGGATTTTCAAATTTTGAAGAATATCAACGGTCTCTGTCTCCCATATTTTAATCTCTATATAAACCCTTCAAAACTTGTCAATTTCCTATCGATCTTTTCATTATCCCCCAACTTTTTAATCTCTGTATAAACCCTTCAAAACTCTTCAATTTCCTATCGATCTTTTCTTTTTCAAATAATCAAAATCAAAATGATGTCCACACATCCTTCTTTAGATAACTCAATCCTTATAATTCCATATTAGAAACCAAAGAGCTTGAAACAAAGCAAATTATAATGGAAAACCTCTCACAACTGTTGCCTGCGCTTGGCGTCTGGACTGAACGCTCTCGTGGTTTCAGCAGACTATAGGCTGGCGCCGGAACACAGGCTACAAGCTCAGGCGTTGGGAGATTGTGATGGGTGGTTAGACACTTGTGAGGTCGACTTAATAGAATGTTTGTCCAGATGGGTGACTCATCGGGTGCCAATATCGCACACCACTTGGCTGTAAAGCTCCGAGCCGGATCCGCTGCATTGGCTCCTGTTCGTGGATACGTCCTGTTGGCACTGTTTTTCGGTGGTGTTGTTAGGACAAGGTCCGAGAATGGCTCGAGCGAAGCTGTGCTCAGCTTGGAGATACTCGACAGGTAAATTAGTTATTTACTTTTTTTTTTCTTCCTTAAACATATGATCTAAATCAAATGTAGAAGTTTGAAGAATACTATCTTAAAGGAAAGCAAAGTCTTGTAGTTTTAGATGATTATAATTGTGAAAACTACATAGCTCTTACACTGTTTTTTTTTTTTTTTTAATTTAGTGAATTTTCTAGTGTATTTAGCTCGAAAAAACAACTAATTAAAGGAGATGGTCATAATAAAGTTTTCCATCATGAAATAAAGAAAAGTGGAAACTGATACGAATCAAATAAATGATATTTGGAAAAGAATTAAAATAAGAAAAAAGTATTGAATTAATTAGGTCCTTACGATTTTTTTTAATAACATTTTAATATGTATACTTTTAAGGATTATTAATTAATAAACAAAATCATATTTTTTTTTTGAAGAACAAAACCATATTTCAAAATATTGAAAATTGTATATTAATATAAGATAGTGATAACTACAAATTAAACGTTATAATAATTAAATTAAAACTATTGATAAATAATTTTAGAAGAAAACAAATTGAGATCTATAAATAATTGATGGTCAGTGGGGTTGGTAAATATATTTAATTATGAAATTGGATTCTTGAGGCGACTATGTAACACCACTGTTGTGAATTAATTTGTGTCATTTCATGTTTTCCAATAGATATTTCACCAATATTTATACACTTTCTCTGTATTTGATCCTATAATATACTAGTCTCAAGGATCTATGAATGGCATAAACTTTGTGTTTGATTAATGTTCATTTTGAAAGAAAAAAACGATTTTCTAATTGTATAGATCAGATCGAACTGAGAAATGCACACCCTTAACTATGATCTAATTCAAATGAATGGTAATTAGAAGTTTGAAGAATACTATCTTAAGGGAAAACATAATCATGTAGTTTTAGATTATTAGAACTGTAAAAACTACATAGCTCTTACTCTCTCAATTTTTAGTGAATTTTTCTAGTGTATTTAACTGGAAAAATCAACTAATTGCCGGAAAAAACAACTAATTAAAGGGGATGGTCATTAATAAAGTTTTTCCAGATTCTATAATTAATAGTTTTATATGGAGTAATTTCGCTAAAATCCCTATTATTTTTTCCATTGTCACCTTTCTAAATATCTTTGTCATATTAGCAATTTTAATTCCTTCTTTTTCAAAATACATATCTTTAGTCCACTTGACCAAATTACTAACAGTCAACTATAATTAAATTTACAAAAGGTCAATTTTGCCCCTAAAAGTTTTTTGTTATTACATTTTAATTTTCCAAATTTTCTTTCAAATACTTTTTCTTTTTTAATATTATATAAAAAATCAAATTAAGAAAAAAAATATTTTCTTTAAAAAACAGGATTTTTTTATCATGAGTAAAATATTAATTTAAATATGTCAAATTAAGATTAAAAGTTATTTAAAAAACAGTAAATTTTTTTTTTGAGATCCAATCGATTGAGCTCAACAATAATGACGAATTAGTTAGCACATCCACCGAAAATCTAGGCAACATATCAATCAAGCACAACCCAAAAAAATCTGGGAAATTGATAATAATTGAATATAATAAAAATCAATTTATGAAACGAATTTTTATCTACATCCCAATCTGGGCAACAATGTTTTTTAAAGAATTTTTTGTTCTCAAAGTATCAAACCCATCATCTTTTCATTGTCCTCCACCAATCCTCTCAAACAACACCTCTCTGCTATTCCTCCTCACACTCTCATCCTCCTTGCTTTCCTTCATATTCTCTCTCTTATCTTCGATTTGATCACCGCCGTCGTTTTCTTCCTACTTCAACGACGAAGCGTCGTTGTCCTCCTCCTCCTCTTCACGCGATTCGACCAAACTCTCTGGATTCATAGAGGAAGAACTGGACTGCTCTGACTGGTCTCTAACAGACAATCACTCACTGACGATGGCATATGAGAAATTTCTTCACTATCATGATTCTCACCATCTTCTTCCATACACTTCTCCTCCTACACCGCCGTCTGGTCAACAACAACATCATCACCCACTACCGTCCGATCAAGATGATTGTTTTTGTTGTTATTATCAACAGCTATGGAGTCCAGATCTTGATTATTATCAACAATTTGATTTTTATATAATATTAAAATATTATATAAAAATTGAGCTAACTAATTCGTGGATGTGCCCAAATTAATTTGATTTTTATTATATTCAATTATTATCAATTTGATTTGCCCAGATTTTTTTAGGTTGTGCTTGATTGGGATGTTGCACAGATTTTCAGCGGATGTGCTAACTAATTCGTCACTATTGTTGAGCTCAATCGTTTGGAGATCCATTGGATCTCAAAAAAAATAAATACTTTTTTTTTGTTTTTTAAATAATTTTTAATCTTAATTTGTAATATTTAAATTAATATTTTACTCATAATATAAAAATCCTGTTTTTTTAAAAATATATTTTTTTTCTTAATTTAATTTTTATATAATATTAAAATATAAAAAGTATTTGAAAGAAATTTTAAAAATTTAAAATATAATAAAAAAAACTTTTAGGGCCAAAATTGACCTTATGTACATTTAGTTATAACTGATCGTTAGTAATTTGGTTAACTGGATTAAAGTGATATATTTTGGAAAAAGAAAGGATTATAGTTGTTTATATGATAAAAACGTTTAAAAATGTGATAATTCGAAGAAAAAAAAAACAGAGATTTTAATGAAATTACTCTTTTTTATATCATAGAAAAGAAGAAAAATAAATCTTAAATAATTTCTTTACTATAAAATTTATTTCATGATAAATATAAATAAAGCCTTGAATAATAAGTTCTACGGTATCATCAAGCCGGCACCGATTTCATGAACGATTTTCTATCCAATAGTACCATTACCGATCTATATTAATTATTATCATGTTATAATATGTGGCTTTTACCACTTATACAATACACATAAGTTTCTACCTTTTTTATCACATAAATATCTTTTCCTTTTCACCGCCTCACTTCCTCTTTCTTTGCCTCTATATATATGTGTGCACTGTATGAAAAAAGCCAACAATATCAATATATCAGTTTTCTCTCTAACTCTCGTGTCTCTCGTCTCCCATCTCTCACTCAATGCTTTCATCTCTCATTTTTCAGTTCATTTCTTTGATTATTTACAACACGTTATCAGCACGAATCTAGTCTAGGACTTCTAGAGAAAGTTCTGGACTGTTTTTAGCTTTGGTTTTGAATTTTTCGAAATACCCAGAAAATTCAAAGTGCTCCGATCGCTGTTCGGAGGATACCGTTATGTTCGTCTCGGAAATACGATTCCAACGCCGCTGATCGCGTCTCAAACGGAGCTCTAACGAAGTCTCTAGGTCCGGTCAAAGTCCGGTCAACACCCTCATTTTTTTCAGATTTTTCTGCAATTTTTCCAAGGTTGAAGACGACATTGTAGCGCCACGTCACTGCCACGTCATGCCATGTCAGCGCACATCAGCGCCATGTCATCAGCAGGCTGCCACGTCAGCGCCACGTCAGCGAGTGATGCCTGCCACGTCAGCCAGTGATGCCTGCCACGTCAGTAGTCGCGCCACGTCAGCCAGAAATGTTTTTCGTCCGTTTCGGTGCAATTTTTGCCCATTTTCGGCCGATTCGGACTTGTTTCCAGCTATTTCGACCGTTCCGGACGCAACCGTGCCATCCATTTCAGCTAATTCCACTTGTAAGTATTATTGTGACTTATTTAAGATTTATTAACTCTGTTTTCGGGCACGATGGAATATCCAGAACATGAAGATCTGGATCCTGTATTATATACATGGTTGATTCAATATTCAGAGAAATATTCAGAGAAATATACACATCCAGTCGGATGTTGTAAGCATCATAAAAATAATCTAAAATCCTAATGTATAATGAATTGGGAATAATATTTTATCCATTTCATACACATCCAGAAGGATGCTCTGAATATCATAAAAAGGGTTTAAAATCCCAACGTATAAGATGGCTATGCCGTCAACGGAACCTATATATATATATATATAATTATATATACTGACTATGACTATAACTATGACTCTAACTCTGACTCTAACATTTATTTTTATGTAATATATGAGACTGGCTTATGTTATGTCTCTGGACTGGCTTATGCTGTGTCTAAGGTGATCTTATGACCCTGAAACTGTTATTTTTATGCAATATATGAGACTGGTTTATGCTGTGTCTCGGGACTGGCTTATGCAGTTGTTGATGGTGATTTTTCGTCGTCACTATCAACGAACTTGTATCAAGCGAAAATAAGAACAGATAAGTGTAATACCGTAAGAAAACAATAAATCAAGAGATACCAATATGTGGTAAAAACTCCTTTTAACTGGAGAAAAATCCACGGGTTGTTGCTTGAGCAACAAAGTCAAATCCACTATGAAAAATTCAATTACAAAGTATTTTTCTCTGACTTCTCCTGCTAATTCACACCTTTCCCCATTATGTTTCTTACCGGGGTATTTATACATGTTATTGCTAGGGTTTATGGTTGTGCTAGGGTTTGGTGTTGTGATACCCGTATTTTGTGTGATTTCCTAGTTCTAATTGAAGTCTGTCTCTTTATGGAGTTTATCCTGTTTCCTGTTTTGGCTGAGTCCGAATCTGCATCGGATTTTTCCTCCTTTATCTGCGGGAAATCTGTTTGCCTTTCAATTGAACTATGATAGTCGTATCGTTGCTTATTGTGGAGTTGCTTGCTTCTGATTCTATCCATATGTTTATGAAGTACTTGTCTTCATTATCTGATCCCGAGTATGCCCGAGTATGCCCGAGCCGGTTTCTTCGTCTGTGGTCGGGTTGCTTTACTCTTTGCCGAGTAAATTCCCTTGGGGAATTTCTGCCCTTTAACGCTTGACTTTTCTCGACTTTGCTTACGTGGCCCCTTACTGTAATGACGTGTCCTTAATGATGATTTTTACATATAACAATACCCCCTTAAATATTTGAACCGAATGTATCCTGCTTACTCGGGATAAATATTTAACTCTTTCATGACTTGTTCTCGTTTATCGTCTTCTTCATCAATGTCGGATTTCAAATTCCTCGTTCGCTTCGAAACGTTAATGGCATGTCTTAATTACGCCTGCACGCGTTTGATTCTTTTCTTATTCGAAGATCTTTTGATGGTGACTAACTGTCTCTTCGACAGCTCGGTGCCTCTCTTTACTGCCACCTGTCTTCTTTTGTTTGGCCGTGGTACGTGGCATTTATGAGACGCAACCCTTCTGTTCGTGCCCGTACAGCTTACGTCATAATTCTTATCCCAATCTTTCCCGCTTCTCCTCACCTACCCTTTCTAGGGTTTCGTGTCTTGGGACCGGTTGCATGCTTATATATAGAAGTATTGCTTCAAAGGGGAAAACCCCTATTCAAGTTTTTACCATTACTTCCCAGATTTCAGCCATCGTTTTCCAGATTTCTGCCATCGTTTCCCAGATTTCTGCCATCGTTTCCCTGCCTGTAATCTCGTCCTGCGAAGATTTACTTCTTTCGGTTTCCAAACATTTTCTCGACCTTCTCGAAGATCCTGCCGTACCTCACGTCTCTTCAATCCTTTAAGGTTAGTTCTTATGGATCCCTCTGCTAGACATCGTCTTTTTACTGTTGCTATGATTGCCATTGAGCAAGGTGATACTTGTACTGTTGCGGCTGTCCACAGGTTGCTTGGTGATCCAATTCCCGATCAGCCCCGATTTATAGACGCTGACGTCTCCGGACTCAACTTATTTGGACTGCGTCGTGAAGTTCCACCAGCTTCTTCCAGTTCGTCACACCCTGAATCCTATCAGCCTGAAACCGATTCCAGTTCTGCTTCTGTTGCTTGTGATAATTCTCGGCCGTGGAAAAGAATGGGGAAGAAACAAAGCAATCGCGACATCAACAAAGGTTCCTTTGTTCGGGAAATTCGAGTCGGGCCCCAGAGGGTGGTCGATAAAGACATTGAGGACGAGCATAGGGAGGCTCGTATCTTTTTCTCTCCCGAGAGAGTTTGCGCTTACGACGTTGAGCCAAATGTGGTCGGCCCCGAAGAAGTCATTAAATACATGAACCGTTTTGATCTGGACAGCGACACTATCTCATTAAACCCTGCTAACGTTCGGGCTGCGTGGAACCCCCCGCCCGGTCAAGTGGCGATTTACGGGGCGATGCTTTCTTGCGGGGTGACGCTTCCGCTGCAACCCTTCATTACGTGGTTTTTGGCCGAAGCTCAGCTCGCCCCTGCTCAACTAACTCTGAATAGCTATCGGATCTTGGTGTGCATGTGGCACATGTGGCATAGGATGGGACTACCACCCCCGACTCCTCGGGAAATTAATCAGTTCTATTCTTTGAGGCCTCTGGGAAAGACCGGGATTTACTTCCTGCTTTCAACTCAGCCCGAGAGTTGGGTCCCCAAAGACGTGATCGTGAAGAACAGGGTGATGCCGACCGCTGATGAGAAGATGAAAGGGTTTGTTTAGGGCTTCCCCACCTCAAACAAGTTCTGGAAGAATAGTTGGTTCTTCGTGGGTGGAGACTGGGGACGGTCAATTTCTTTTGACATTAAGGGTTCCGAGATGACTCGCCGGGTGCCTCGGTACTTCTGCGCACCCCAGTGGAACCACATGACTTCGTCTTTTACGGATGAAGAACTCAAAACCATGACTCGGGCGGCCTTCCGTCCCGTGGAAAAGAGGGGCAGACCTTACCTCTTCGATGAGAAGAAGATGATAACAGCTCGCCTCTTCCCTCAGCTTTCTGCACGCCGGCGTCGCTGTAAGTTCTTTATTTCTTCCTTGCTATTTACCTGTTTTATCTATATGGCTTTCAGCTTCCTAAATTTTTTTTTTTAGTGTACGACATAGATGTAGTGTGCGATGCCCAAGCCCGCCGAATGAAAGGCATTATGGAGACGAGCCGGAGGGAAGTTAAACGTCAACAGGATGCGGGGATAGCCCCTCCTCAAGGTGACTCTGATGGGAATTCTTCCGAACACATTCCCGAGGGGGGTGCAGACGACGTGCCGGATTACATGCCTGAGGAAACTCAGGATCAAGAGTTGGCCGCCCACGCAACTGATGAAGGCAATCAAGCAGGCCCTTCGACAAAGGGGAAGGAGAAGGTTGGGGAGTCTTCCGAACCAGCTGCCTTCTCCTGCGGAACTAGATCTCCTCGGCCTGCTGTAGTCGAGCCAAGTACCACTTCCCCGGATGCGGAAATTACCAGGGAGCATCCGGACGTGACAGTTCCAGAGATTCTGATTTCTGCCGAACTGAACACTGTGCTGTCTGGAAGTGGTGTTGAAATGGGGCGTTCCGATCCAGATTTTGAGGACCCCACAGCAGACCTGAATACCCTGGGAGGCAACCCAGAAAAAGAAAGGCCTCGTTCTCACTTGGCCGTCTGGCCCCCAAGATTCCTCGAGTATTTGCTTTCGTCGAGTCATCCTCGGATGAGGAGGGGGTAGCGGAGGCTGCTGAGAATGAGAGAACAATAGAGAACTCTCCTCCACGGGATCAGATGAGGGACGAACCTGGCATCCCCCTTAGTTCCCCTCAGGCAGTACCTACTGCTAGGTTCCCCAAAGCTAATCTTGGCAGTCCTGACCCTTCAGCCCAGTCTAGCGTACCTACCCCCGAGGCCATGTTGAAGGCTATGGCTTCGGGCCAAGCATATATAGGGGAGGATCGTTGGAGCGATCTCAGGGTCGGTTCGTTATCTGATCGGCTCTGCCATTTCTTCAACAGCGCTTCTTATGTGAGTAACTCTTAAGACTTTCATATTTATCTCTTTTATTGCTACTTCATTTTTGTCACTTGTTATCGGCTCGTTGCAGATGGTAGCCGAGATGACTGAAGTTTGCCAGACTAGTGATGGTCAGACGGAGAAAATAAGGAGGCTTGAAGCCCAGTTGTAGGAGAGTGAAGATCGCCGTGCTCGGGCCGAACTGGCTTGTCAGGAAGGGGCCAGGTCGGGTCAGGTGCTTCTGGACCAGTGCTTAGCGCGTCAACTAGAGGCTGAACAGAAAGCATCTTTCGCTACTGAAGAGGCCCAAACCTTAAAAGACCAGTTGTTATCTACTCAGGAGGCTCTACTCCAGGCCGAGCAGACAACTGAAGATGTAAAGTCCTCCTACGAGCGCCGGATTCAGGACTTGGAACGTCAAGCCTTGACGGTTAAGTCCCTGTCGAAGGAAGCTAGGCTGGAGTTGGAGATTCAGGGGGTCGATCGCTTCAAAAGATCTCCAGCCTATGATGCTTTACTTCTCCGGGAATTTCAGAGGGGAATGGTCTCGGCCGAAGAATTTTTCAAGAAGAAAAACAGAGCAACTGATCGGGCTAGGGCCAACTGGAACCTCTCGGTCAGAAAGCATGTGGATGCTTCTCTGGAATCCCTTCGGCTCCAGATGAAGACGTGGCGAGCATATTGCAGAAGTAAGGGAAAAGAGCCACATCCCATGCACTTGGAAGTTCCCACTGCTGATTCCTTCTCAACTTTCCACGCTTGTGAGAAAGTGAGGATCGACGGTGAGGCTTCTGACATTGGGCCCGTTCCCGGGGTAGATTATAGCGCTTCGATAGATGACGACGCCCCGGAAGATGTGATTGTCTGGCCTTCTGATGACAGCCCCCTGAATGAGTACGTGATGGAACCGGACCCGAGCATTGGTGGAAGTAGTTCTCAACCGCCGGCATCTTCTTGATTAATTTTCTTTTTCTTTTTTGTACCAACCGTTGTATATTCTTTCGCTCATATATAAGAAATCTATTCACTATTTTGCCTGTCCAGTTCCCTGCATGATAAACGTATAAACAAAAGAAAAACAAATGAAGCATAATTTGTTTGGTCACCTATACTCGGCTCATAGATCTTAATAATTTTTGGAACTCTTAATTTCAACCAAGTGCTTGGCGACTACCAAAGTTAACCGAGTATCTTATTCAACTGGAAACTCGTTTATTAAGCCGAGTATCTCATTAAACTGGCCGTTGATTTATTGGACCAAGTATCTTATTTAACTGACAATTTTTCTTTTAAAGCCGAGTATTTTATTTAACTGGCAATTAATTTCTCCGATCTTGTGAAGATCGTTTTACCCTAACGTTTCGTCGAGGCTCACCATAACCATACATCAAGGTCCTTACACAAATCACCTAGGACGTCTCCCGGTTTTGTCTGTGCAAGGTTTCGTCGAATCGTTGGTGGTTATGTTGACCAGCCAACACGACTGCACATCTCACCAGTCTTTCTGGCGGCGCTCGGAGCAGTTTTCCAGTTATCCTGGTGCCTCGGTTTTGCCTTTTGGTTAAGAAGTGCGTTTGCACTGCTTAAACCAGGCGGGCGCGCTATTCCAGCTTCTCAGCCCTTCAAGAACTACTTGTCCGCTCTCCCGCGGCCTCGTAGCGCATGATTATTTTTGAATGAGACTTGCTTGGACCGGTTTTTTTTAGGTGACTAAATTTAGTCTGCTTGTTCTCGGATGAAGTGGCCACTGTTGTTTTTGCTTTATTTGAATATTCTTTATCGTGGATTTCATCGTCTTCAATGAATAACCTCTTTATTAGCAAACAGACTTTATTAGATAACAATAAGAGTTAGAAACCTCTTAACTTGACTATAAGTTAAAGCACAGCTAAAATAACGTTAAACATGAATGAGTTTGTCAGGGGTAGAAAATCTTGAGATACTGAGCGTTGGTAGGCTCCATGCCCTGCAACTCCATGGTCGGGGTACTAAGCTGCCTTCTGGGTGAGCTATCAGGTAGGCTCCATGCCCTGCAACTCCCTTGATGATATACGGGCCTTCCCATTTGTCCGCGAGAGATCCTGCCGACTTGTCCTTAGTGTTCGGGGATACCCTTCTTAGCACTAAATCTCCGAGCTGGAATCTACGCACACGAACATGGGAATTATAGTACCTTGCAGCCCTCTGCTGATACGCTGCGTTTCTCACTTGAGCTGCGTCCCTGATTTCTTCAAGCTCGTCTAAGTTCCGCTGCAACATGTTGACGTTGTGCTCGGGGCTGTATAGTTGCACCCTGGGTGACGTAAAGGTTGTTTCCGTCGGGATTACGGCCTCTGTTCCGAATGCTAGTGCAAAAGGGGTCTCCCCTGTGGATGACCTGATAGTCGTTCGGTATGCCCATAACACCTCTGGTAGTTTATCTGCCCAACTGCCTTTCTTTGATTCCAGCTTTGCTTTTAGTGTGTGCTTGATCACCTTGTTCACAGCTTCAGTTTGGCCATTGGTTTGAGGATGTGCAGGTGACGCATAGTAGTTTGCAATCTTGTACTCTTCGCATATTTCCCTGAACTTGCTGTTGTCGAACTGAGTTCCGTTATCCGTTATAATGATGCTCGGGATTCCGAACCTATATATGATGTTCTTCCTGACAAAGCTAGTGGTGTTCGCCTCCGTGATGTGCACCAATGCCTCTGCTTCTGCCCACTTGGTAAAGTAGTCTACTGCCACAATTGCGTACTTTGATCCTCCCCTTGTTCCTGTGGGCATTGGACCAATCAGGTCGAGGCCCCACATGGCAAAAGGCCAAGGGGAAGTTAAGCTTCTGAGTAACTCCGGGGGTTGCCGAATGTCGTTTGCTATTCTTTGACATGTCTTCCAACTTTCCACGAATCGTTGCGCTTCGGCAAATAAAGTCGGCCAATAAAAACCTTGCCGAAATACCTTGTGTGCTAGGCTCTTACCCCCAGTGTGGTTTCCATACACCCCACTGTGAACATCTTTCAGAATCTTGTAGGTTTCTTCTTCGGCAACACATATTTGTAACACCTTTGAGAACCCTCTTCTGTATAGTTCTCCCCTTAGAATCGTGTACCGAGTTGACCTGTACCTGATGCGTTTTGCCTCCACAGCGTCCTCCGGTAATATGTTTCTCTCCAAATACTCTCTAAGCTGGGTCGTCCAATCACTTGGACCTAACCGGATTTCTGACACCATGACCTCTTTAGATTCTGCCGTACTTGGTTTGGTCAGGTGCGCCACTGGTATTGCTTTCGACCTAATACTCATGGTGGCTGAGGCTAATTTAGACAAAGCATTTGCTTTTTCGTTCTCCTCCAGAGGGATTTGAAGGATCCTGTACGCCTTAAACTTTTTAAGCAAGCTCTTTGCAATGTCCAAGTAAGCTATCATATGCTCTTCCCTCACCTGGTATTCATCCAGTACCTGGTTAACCACAACCTGGGAATCGCTGTATACCGCCAACTCATCTGCCCCCAATGCTATGCAAACTCTCAAACCAGCCAACAAAGCTTCATACTCTGCTTGGTTATTAGTTGCTTTGAATTCGAATCTAATGGCGCATTCCACAGCATCCCTTTCTGGTGTTGTTATGACTATTCCGGCCCCACTGCCATGAGTGTTCGACGATCCATCCACATGCAACTTCCATTGGAACTTACTCACTTGTTTGCCTTCTATCATCCTTTGCACTTCCATATCTGGCTCGGTGAACTCTGCTATGAAATCGGACACCGCTTGTCCCTTAACTGCAGCTTTTGGGATATATTTGATGTCAAATTCACTTAACTCAACCGCCCATGTAGTCAATCTTCCCGACAGTTCTGGCTTTTGCAGGATGAGTTTTAGCGGGCAGTCGGTGTACACCTCTATTGCATGCGCTTGGAAGTACGGCCTTAGTTTTCTGGCTGCCGCGACCAGGGCGAGTGCAACCTTTTCGGCCGGTGAGTATCTAGTTTCTGCTGGCAGCAACGCCTTGCTAGTGTAATATACCGGTTTTTACACTCCTTCCTCCATTCGAATCAACACCGAACTTGTCGCTACCTCTGTGACTGAGAGGTACAAGTACAACGTCTCCCCGACCACCGGCTATGAGAGGACGGGTGCTCGCCCTAAATACTCTTTCAATTTCTGAAAGGCAGCTTCACATTCTTCACTCCATTCAAGGCCTTTTC
Source organism: Dipteronia sinensis (assembly GCA_033220585.1). Classification (NCBI taxonomy): domain Eukaryota; kingdom Viridiplantae; phylum Streptophyta; class Magnoliopsida; order Sapindales; family Sapindaceae; genus Dipteronia; species Dipteronia sinensis. Next base: position 17,315,282 of record CM065642.1, read on the forward strand.
CTTTCTTTATTGCTCTGAAGAATGAGGCGCATTTGTCTGTCGACTTCGCTATGAATCGATTAAGTGACGCAAGGCATCCCGTTAGCCTCTGTACATCCCTCAGCGTCCTTGGCGAAGCCATATCTTCCAACGCTTTGATCTTCTCGGGGTTCACCTCAATCCCTCTTTGATGTACCTGAAAACCAAGAAATCTCCCTGATGGCACTCCGAACACACATTTGCTCGGGTTAAGCTTCATTTTATATCTCCTCAGCACTTCGAAGGTTTCCCTTAAGTCTTCTGAATGCCTTTCGGCTGTGACACTCTTGGTCAACATATCATCCACATAAACTTCCATGTTCCTCCCGATTTGCCGGGCAAAAATCCTGTTTACCAGTCTCTGGTAGGTTGCCCCAGCGTTTTTCAAGCCGAAAGGCATCACCTTATAGCAGTACAAACCCTGATCTGTGGTGAAGGCTGTCTTTTCTTCATCCGCTTTATTCATTCTGATCTGATTGTATCCTGAATAAGCATCCATGAAGCTCAACAATTCGTGCCCAGCTGTTGCATCCACCAGTTGGTCTATTCTCGGCAATGGGAAGCTATCTTTCTGGCAGGCCTTATTCAAATCGGTGAAGTCTACACACATTCTCCACTAATTATTTTTCTTCTTAACCAGCACCACATTGGCCACCCATTCTGGGTATTTGACTTCCCTTATCGATCCTGCAGAAAGTAACTTGCCTACTTCATCCTTAATGGCCACACTCCTCTCTGGATTGAACAGCCGTCTCTTTTGCACTACCGGGCGGAACTCTGGATTGATGGAGAGGCAATGTGATATCACTTTTGGATCTATCCCGGGCATATCTTCGTGGCTCCAAGCAAAAACATCCTTGTAATCCCTTAGTAGTGAGACAAGTTGGGCTTTTATACATTCACTCAAATTTGCCCCGACTTTCACCGTCCTGCCTAGATCTTCTAGGTCCAATGCCACCTCTTCGGTCGGCTCATCTTTCTTAGCTTCGGGCTCCTCTCTGGGATCCAACTCAAAATCCTTCGGTACTTCTGATTCTTCAGTCTCATCGGTTATCAGTTTGGTTGTCACATCGTATACCAGGTTTACTTCCCTGTCCTTGTATACTGACAAATTTGCCCTTCGAGCCATTTCTTGTGATCCTTTGACCATTCCAACTCCAAACTTCGTTGGGAACTTCATCATTAAGGCATAAGTCGCCGTCACCACCTTAGCTTTATTCAAGAACGGTCGGCCCAATAGGGTGTTGTACGGCCAATTTTCTGTGTCGACGACTACAAAGTCGAGTAACACTGTCTTTTGGCAAGGAGCCTTCCCAACCTTCACCGGTAATTTTACTGTGCCGAGCGACCTTACCTCCACCCCGCCAAATCCTCTAAGAGGTGTAGGAAAAGGCTGCAGGTCTTTCCTGTCCAGCCTCAGCTGGTCATAAACTTCTGCACTCAAAATATCCGCTGAGCTTCCATTGTCGATCAAAATCCGATGGACCTCCCTATGGCCAATATGTGCGCTGATTACCAGTGCATCGTTCGGTCTTACATCTACTCCATGTGAGTCAGCCTCTGTGAATATGATGGGATCCCAGCCTCCCTTGATCCTTTTTGGGTCGGGTTCAATAGAATTGACACCTAGATCTCTTCTAGCCTCCACGGCTTCCAGAATTTCCTGGGTCCTCTCCCTATTACTTTTGCCCATTGATGGTCCACCAAAAATTGTGTTGATCGCTCCTTCATCCTCAGCTTTCTTGGGGCTAAGTTTTCTTGCCCGACCATCTTGTCGGTTATCTCTCTGTCCGTCTACCTTGTCGGTTTTCCTCAGGACGATATCTTTCAAGTGTCCTTCCCTGATGAGGGTCTCTATATGATCCCTAAGTTGAAAACACTTGGAAGTTTCGTGTCCATTCTCCTTATGGAACCTGCAATACTTGGTGGTGTCCCTCCGGGCATAGGATGACTGCCTAGGAGGTTCTTTAGACATGTTCTTCTCCTCCAGGATTGCCAGAATTTCCTCTTGATCCTTCCTCAGTGGGGTATAGTTTGTATATCTGCCTTGGAACTTCTGCCGCGGTTGATCTGTCTTCGGATCATATGCCCGACGACCATCCCGACTATCCCGTGTCTTATTCTTTTGTTTATCACCTTTCGTATCGGGCGTCTTCGCTTGGTCCTTGGCTTTAGACCCTTCCGGGCGTCCGCCATGCACGAAGTATCCTCCCGTGGCGATTTCTTCTTCCTCTGCCAAGGCATAGCCCCCAGCCATATCCATCATGTCAGCGTAACTGGTCAGACGGGCTCTTCTCAGGTCAAATGACAGCTGACCATTCTGGAGGTTATTGATGAACGCTGCAATTATAGCCTCGTCGTTTGCACTTCCAATCTCAGACACTTCTTGACCGAATCTTCCCAAATACTTCTTAAGTGACTCATCCTTTCCTTGCTTAAGTTGAGACAAGTGGGCCACCGACTTCTTTCTGTGCACATTCCCGAGGAACTGCCTTGAGAAAGCCTTACTCAGCTCGCTGAAGTTACTTATGCTGGCCGTTGGTAACCTGCCGAACCACCTAGAGCCCAGATCCCCAAGAGTTTGAGGGAAATTTAAGCATAGTAGGGCATCATTGTAAACATACTGGGCCATGGCACTCTTGTATCTTCTGACATGTTCCTTAGGGTCCGTGTCCTTTTTGAATTGCTCTACATGTGGCATTCTAAACCTCTCCGGGAATGGCGTCCTCAGGATCCTATTGGTGAAAAGACTCTCGGATTCATCATCTGACAACTCGTTACGCCCGTATCGCCTGACTAACGCATCCATTTGTCGGCGGTTATTCTCCACTTCCCAGGTCAAATTCTGTATGAGTATATCTCTGTCTCCCTCCGGCTCCCCCACAGCATTGAAATTCTGACTTATAGTCAGTTTTTGGCCTCTTTCTTCCGGATTTGATTCTCTTTGATCCCGATTTAAGCCGTGCAGCCGAACTGTGCCCCTTTGGCGCTTGTGATGATAATTCTGCTCACTCTCTCCCGAGGACGACGATCGATCTCTCCAATGAGTACGCCTCCGTGGACGGTCTCTATCCCTTGCCGTATGGTCATGACCATACCTTCTGTCCGAGTCATTCTCCTCTCTACGTTCTCCGCTCCCCCTGGTTGGCCTTTCAGAAAAAATCACCGGCCTGTCAATCGGATCACGGCTTGCCTTTATGGGTGCATCAGGCGTTGGTATCACCACTGTGGAGCGCAACCTCGTTGCTTGCTGATTTGGAGCAGAAAGATTGTGAGGTGACATCAAGCCTTCCGTGGTGGAGAGATCAACCCCTTGCCTTGCAGCGTCTGATATAATTTGCTGCAAGGAAGCGCGGAATCGTTGCACAATCTCTTCGTTAGTTGGAGGAAAACACTGAATGCCAGCCAGGGCAGTTGACTGATCTGCCGTTGCCAAGGTTACCTCTGTAGTGTTAAGGGTGGCATCATCCTCCAATTCATTGATTGGCAATCCTTGACTATACCTGGAATCGCTACCATCTCCTTCGCCAGCCATTGTCACAAGTTTTGTTTGATCCCCCTCCTTCTAGCGCCAATTGTTGATGGTGATTTTTCGTCGTCACTATCAACGAACTTGTATCAAGCGAAAATAAGAACAGATAAGTGTAATACCGCAAGAAAACAATAAATCAAGAGATACCAATACGTGGTAAAAACTCCTTTTAACTGGAGAAAAATCCACGGGTTGTTGCTTGAGCAACAAAGTCAAATCCACTATGAAAAATTCAATTACAAAGTATTTTTCTCTGACTTCTCCTGCTAATTCACACCTCTCCCCATTATGTTTCTTACCGGGGTATTTATACATGTTATTGCTAGGGTTTATGGTTGTGCTAGGGTTTGGTGTTGTGATACCCGTATTTTGTGTGATTTCCTAGTTCTAATTGAAGTCTGTCTCTTTATGGAGTTTATCCTGTTTCCTGTTTTGGCTGAGTCCGAATCTACGTCGGATTCTTCCCCCTTTATCTGCGGGAAATCTGTTTGCCTTTCAATTGAACTCTGATAGTCGTATCGTTGCTTATTGTGGAGTTGCTTGCTTCTGATTCTATCCATATGTTTATGAAGTACTTGTCTTCATTATCTGATCCCGAGTATGCCCGAGCCGGTTTCTTCGTCTGTGGTCGGGTTGCTTTACTCTTTGCCGAGTAAATTCCCTTGGGGAATTTCTGCCCTTTAACGCTTGACTTTTCTCGACTTTGCTTACGTGGCCTCTTACTGTAATGACGTGTCCTTAATGATGATTTTTACATATAACAGCAGTGTCTTAGGACTGGCTTATGCAGTGTCTCAGGACTGGCTTATGCTGTGTCTTCAAATAAACTGTTTAAATATTCAGCATTTATTTTTATGCAATATATGGGACTGGCTTATGCCGTGTCTCGGGACTGGCTTATGCCGTATCTCAGGACTGGCTTATGCTGTGTCTCCAAATAAATTGTTAAAATATTCATATTATTTATACACAATATATAAGATCGGCTAGGCCGACTAACCAGAACTTAAAGTTCTTGGAATTATAATATTTAAGTTGGTACGGTTTTGAAAACCGATGAGAACATTGAGATCTGGATCCAGTGTTATTACATGCCATACGGCACGGTTTTGAAAACCGATGAAAACATGGAGTTCTGGATCCAGTGTAGTATAAATGAATGTCATACTTCATTATTTGGAACCTGGGGTTTCAAACACGTTCATAATATGAAGTTATATGAAGTTATCTCATATATATCAAGTGATATATTTACATATCATTTATTTGAAAGAATGAGCTACACATCCAGTAGGATGCTGTGAGTATCATAAAAGAGATTTAAGATCCTAATGTATCATTCATTTGGAAAAAAAAAACAAGGGGGATCTACACATCCAGTAGGATGTTGTGAATATTATAAAAGAGATTTAAGATCCCAACGAATAAAGAAAATGGAATTAATATTTTATCCATTTCATACACATCCGGTAGGATGTTGTGAGTATCTTAAAGAAGAAATTTAAGATCCTAACGAATAATGAAATTGGAAATAATATTTTATCCATTTCATATACATCCAGCAGGATGCTGTGATTATCTTAAAAGGATTTAAGATCCTAATATCACGTGTAATGAGATTGTAAAAGATATTTTATCCATTTTATACTTGCTCATGAAGGAGCAATATCAAGAGAATAAGTTAAGATATGTTTATTTTCATGAGATATCAAAACATACGCCATGAGTCGATGTTTGTAAATAATAAGAGAAAAAGGTTTACAGAATAACACTATTAAAAGAAAAAATATGGGGAGATTATTATCATTTCAGATAAGATATAAAATGACATTATACATAATGTCCATAAAATTCCCAGAAGGGAAATATATGTCTTGCCTAGAGTGCAACGACTCGTACAATTCTGCGGAGTCAGAATATTTTATGAATTGGACTTTGATATGAGTAAAATGTTAATATTATATCAGGTCCAATGGATCTGATAGAAAGCTCTGGAAGAGCCATGATAGAAAAGCTCTGGAAGAGCCATGATATTGTTATCAAACAATACTAAATAATGTATCAGTGATACTTGATATTATTCGAGCACAACATAAAAGGATATGCTCAGTTCAAAAACAAATAAAGTTAATGCCAAATCAGATCCAGCTGATCTGATCTAAGGCTCTAGAAGAGCCACAATCTTATTACCAGATGGTATTAAATTGTGTATCGATGATACTTTATATCATTCAAACAAAATATAAAAGAATATGCTTAGTTTCAAAGATATACGGAGGAATGGATATCATATTGAAACTATGAGTAATGAGAATGTTTAATATATGTGCATTACTTCTCATAATTCAGGTCAGAAACTCATTATAGAAAAGCTACGTGCTTTATCATCTGGATTATATTACACTATTATAAAGAGTGTAGATATTTATGCAATTATGAATCAAAAGTTCCCAGATCCAAAAGTTTGTACTTTGACGTGACAGTATAGGTCACCCAGGATCTACAATGAAACGTATAATCATTGAAAATTCTCATGGATATCCATTAAAGAACCAAAAGATTATTTATCCAATGGGAACTTATGTACAGCATGTTCACAAGGGATACTAGCAGTAAAACCTTCTTATTCTAAAAGTTGGTTTTGAATTCTCATCATTCTTACAAAGAATTCAAGGGGATATATGTGGACATATCATCCACTAAATGACCCATTTCATTATTATATGATTCTAATTGATGCATCTACGGGATGATCACATGTTTGTTCATTATCAAACATCTCAATAATATAAAGCAGTTGAGATTGATGTTCAACATCCAGTTTTCAGATATAGTCATAATCAAAATGGATTAGGGGATCACTTATCAAAATTCTCCAGGTAATTGCGAGAACCTCATTATTTCGGTACAATTACTAAATTCCATATAGGGACTTACTCACTTTTAAGATATTTGATTGTATTGCATATCCTCTTATTGCATATCTGACATGATCTAAGATAAGACTTTTATATCAATCTGAGATTAATATTGATTTTGAGTAATCTTTTACTAGATCATTTAAACTTTTGATAGTTCATATTTATATGCACAATCTGCATATTATTATATTGATTAATTCCCAATTGGGAAAGTTTTTCTAGAAGAGAAAAAGTAAATGAAAAGTTACTTATATACAAAATAGAGATACCCGTTCGGTTTTCTCTCTATATACGTGTCTCATTTCAATCTTCGTATCTCTCAAATATGAAAGATAATTGATCATCAGAGGATTATTAATCTATTACCTGATATATTAAAGGTAACCTGATTTTATAAATTGTCATCTCATAAACCCCGGCCGGGTGATTGTTCTTGAAGAACGATCAGAGAAAAGGGCAATAAATAAATCATCTGATATATGTCATAAGTTTATAAACCTTTTGAAAGGTATTATTATTGGGATCCTAAGAGTAAACAAAACTCGAGTTATAAATAAATCCGCTTTCTCTAAATCAACTCTATAAGAGTCTGATATATCTAAAGAGATACAAGAATATAGAAATTGAGAGGAATTCTATAAATCATACGGAGTCTATGATATAACTAAATCCATTGAAATGGAAGTAATCTCAACAAAGATACAAAAATATAGAAATTGAGAGAAATTCTATAAATCATACGGAGTCTATGAAATAGCTAAATCCATTAAAATGGAAGAAATCTCAACAGAGATACAAGAGCATAGAAATTGAGAAAATTTCTATGAGTCATATGAGAGAAATGTGGAATCATAAGGAAACAATCATTAATAATGTATTTTTATACACAGTAGCGCTACTGAAATTATAAAATGATAATTATGATATTCATAATATCAATGATTGTAGATAAAAGGCATGATTGGCCTAGATGGAAGAAGCAATTCAAGAAGAATTGACTTCATAAGCCAGGCATAAAGTATTTGGACCAATAGTACTCCAGACACCTGAAGATGTCAAACTAGTTGGATACTAATGGGTCTCTATACTGAAACGTAATAAGAAAACGAGATTGTGAGATATGAGGCACGACTCGTAGTGCGAGGTTTCTTACAGAAACTTGGTATTCACAATTGATGAATACGATTACGTTGTTGATAAATTTGGCTGCCTTTAAAATGCTTGAAATACGTCTCGTAGACGTAGTAATCATTTATCTATATGATTCACTCAATGCAGATATTTATAAATCCTGAAGGATTCTAAAATGCTAGAAGCATATAAATCGAGATCTCGTAATCTGTATTTGATGAACATACAAAAATCCTTATATAGATTAAAAACAATATGAACGGATGTGGTACAACCGTCTCAGTTAATATCTGATAAAGATAAGGGTATAATAATCATATTATATACTCATGTGTCTTCATAAAGAAATGAGAAAGAATATATTGTCTCGACCTGAAGATCGAGCATAGATTAAATGGAATGCTTGTCCATCAAACAGAATGTGTTGAAAAGATTCTGAAAAGATTCCATATGGATATTACTTCACAAAAGCAAGTATTTGCTCATACTCCCACCAATCATTTAAGATGTTATTGTATTTGATGAAATAAACATCAATATACATTAGTTCTAGTAATCCAGAAGGTTGCTTCAAAAGAACTTTTATCAAGGGGAGCGTCTCATCAGGGGGAGAGTCCCACCAGGGGGAGCATATCAGATAAAGTATATTAATTATTTGGGGCATATGTGCATTGTACTCTTTTTCCTTTCAATCAGGTTTTTCATCCCATTGGGTTTTCCTGATAAAGGTTTTAATGAGACAATTCTATAAGCACACCCAAAATTATTTAATCCATAAATATTACATTTATCCAGTTGATCATCGTATATATGTTGACTTGATCAAAAGGATCATTGTAAATATTACTTTGATCTTGCTAATCATCGTATATATATATATATATATATATATATTACTTTGATCCAGAAAATCATCATAAATATTACTTTGATCCGACAGATTAATGAATATCTTTGCTCAAGTTTTTATCCCACTGGGTTTTCCTTAGCAAAGTATAAATGTAAGAAATATTTTGGAAAAAACAAATAAATCTAGACATATGTACACTATACTCTTTTTCCCTTCGATCAGGTTTTATCCCACTGGGTTTTCCTGACAAGGTTTTTAATGAGATAGTTTTTAATGTCCAACCCCACTAGATCCGGAGAGATCATTGTATACATTCTTCTCGATAGTTTTGAGAACATCCAACACCACAAGATCCAGAGAGATCATTGTATACATCTTCTAAGATTTTTTTCCCATTGGGTTTTTCTTAGAATATTAATACAAGTGGTATAAATCCAAGGGGGAGTGTTATAATATGTGGCTTTTACCACTTATACAATACACACAAGTTTCTCCCTCTTTTATCACATAAATATCTTCTCCTTCTCACCGCCTCACTCTCTCTTTCTTTGCCTCTATATATATGTGTGCACTGTATGAAAAAGGCCAACAATATCAATATATCAGTTTTCTCTCTAACTCTCGTGTCTCTCGTCTCCCATCTCTCACTCAATGCTTTCAGCTCTCATTTTTCAGTTCATTTCTTTGATTATTTACAACATATCACAAGTTATTAATGTATTTTGATTTTGGCACGTAAAGATTTCATTTACCACTCACATTCTCGCACACACACTTTTCAGGAGTAAATCTTTATTGAAACGGTCTCATTGTCAATTGGTCAGACCGTCCTAATAAAATTGTACTATTTATATTAAAAATATAAATATATATTATTAAACTATAATTTGGTATAATTTCATTGGATGGTCTCATCGAAAAAAAAATGACAAAATGGGTCAGCATCTGAGAAGTGGAGACAATCTTTAATGGGACGATCTCATCTGGGACAGTCTCATCGTAATGAGACCGTCGCATTAAAGATTTTCTCCGCTTTTCAGATACCGACCAATTTTGTCATTTTCTTCCTAGCTGCATGCCATCATACTCCGAGTCTCCGAGAATCATGTTTCAAAATTATCATGATACGTTATCCGATACAGAGAAATGGGGCACTACAAATTTCATCATTTAAAATCACTATAGATTTCAAATCATTTAAAAAATTGTATTCGATATCTACGGTCACTATCCATATTGTAGTGTGAAGTTAGAATCAGTATTGATGCCTTATTCTAACCCAACACGCGTTCGAACTCCAGGATTTTCAAATTTTGAAGAATATCAACGGTCTCTGTCTCCCATATTTTAATCTCTATATAAACCCTTCAAAACTTGTCAATTTCCTATCGATCTTTTCATTATCCCCCAACTTTTTAATCTCTATATAAACCCTTCAAAACTCTTCAATTTCCTATCGATCTTTTCTTTTTCAAATAATCAAAATCAAAATGATGTCCACACATCCTTCTTTAGATAACTCAATCCTTATAATTCCATATTAGAAACCAAAGAGCTTGAAACAAAGCAAATTATAATGGAAAACCTCTCACAACTGTTGCCTGCGCTTGGCGTCTGGACTGAACGCTCTCGTGGTTTCAGCAGGAACACAGGCTACAAGCTCAGGCGTTGGGAGATTGTGATGGGTGGTTAGACACTTGTGAGGTCGACTTAATAGAATGTTTGTCCAGATGGGTGACTCATCGGGTGCCAATATCGCACACCACTTGGCTGTAAAGCTCCGAGCCGGATCCGCTGCATTGGCTCCTGTTCGTGGATACGTGCTGTTGGCACTGTTTTTCGGTGGTATTGTTAGGACAAGGTCCGAGAATGGCTCGAGCGAAGCTGTGCTCAGCTTGGAGATACTCGACAGGTAAATTAGTTATTTACTTTTTTTTTTTCTTCCTTAAACATATATATATTTGAATAATTTAAAATATTTTAAAAGAAATAAAAGTTAAAGGATCGATTTTAACAAATTGAACCTAAATTTTTTAAACGAATTTCAAGAATTTTTTTAGACGCAAAAAAGATAAAAATTACATATTAATTTAAATTTTGGGTAGTTAACTGTTGCCCTTAAAACAATTGATAACAGATTCTTCTATTAATGAGAGAAAGAAAAGTTTCAATGTATTCAGATGTATATATATTATACCACGGGGTATATATCTCTTATGTAATTATAGTTTTTTTTTTAATTTTAAATATTACAATAATCTGTCATTTTAGAAGATGAGTACAGACTCGAACCCACCCATAACTTCGTATTGTCCATACAACCTCGTCTTGTCCATACTATTTGATATAGTTTGATTAGCGTGTAAAATATCTCTATGGGAATAAATATGATAAAGAATGAAGGAAGTAGTAAGGTACTTCCAAAAAACTTTTGTGAGACGGGGAGATAGTAGCCTTAAGCCTTGTTTGGTATGATTTTCAGAAGTCACTTCTAGAAATGTTTGGTTGCTCTATCAAAGGCTTCTCTTGGGAGAGCTTCCTTGGAAAATATATTAGTGACCCAAATATCTTCACTACCATCTCCACCATAATTCATCCAAGCCATGGGTTTACTGAGATCCATGTGCATGTATGTGAGAGAGAGGCAGCGAAAGAAAATCGTGGGAAAATAAAAAAGATATGAAGGCGGCAAAGATGATCTGAAGGCGGCAAAGATGAAAAAGAGGGGGGGGGGGGGGGGGGGGGGGGGGGGGTGGGGAATGGTACTAGAAAGGTGGCCTGTGTGGTGTGGTGTGCAGCTGCTGGATGAATGGAAAAAAAAAGTGTTTATTTATTAATAGGGTTCACTATTCACCTTTTTTAGTTACTTATCTTTATTGGTATTTTTTATTAAAAAAATACATTTAGTATTTTAGTAGGATTTCATTTGTTTAGTTTATTTTAAAATTTAATTGTTTATTAAAGTGATATTTATTTTCTAATTTAATTTTAAAAATCAATTAAATAAAAACAAAATTATACATAATCTTTACCACCAAAACACATTAAACAGTGTTAGCATAACAATCTTTTGGAATGAAAAACTCAAACATTTACCTCTCTTTGTCTTCTTATCTACAGTCCAACCCAAAATAAAATAAAAAATAATATATACGTGTGTGATACTCGACTAACTCTTAGTGTGTATATATATACAATTTTTCTATTGTCAGTTCGTCATGATATAAAATATATCAGGACGAAGAGTGTGGATTATTAGATTTACATACTTTGATTCAAAGTGTATGCACTTGTCAAAACTTCTCCATAATCTGTGGTCCACATTCTTCGTCCTGATATATTTTATATCAGGACGAACTGACAGTAGAAAGAATATATGTAGAATTAAACCAAGTTATTATTAATAATTATCTTTAATTATCAGTTTAGATATTAGGTTGAATTTATCCTTTAGATAATTCCTATTTATCTTTTAGTTAGGATTACCAAAGTTTTTTTATTTCCTTGTTATTCAGAGGTTTGATGTTATCAGGTTACCTCATCCCAGCTACTATAAATAGTTGGTATTATTTCAATGTAATACATCAATTCAATAAACAGTTTCTTCAGTAAATTCTTTTGTGAGTGTGTGAGTTTTTACATTTGGTATCAGAGCCAAATTCGAGGCTTGGAGGGCAGTAGGGTAGGATTCAGGAGTTAAGAATCCAGGAGTGGTAGGTGGATCCAGGAGTTCGGAGTAGCAGCCAGTGCTGCCGGACAGACCTCCACACAACCCACGGCCGCCGGAAAGTAGTCTCACTTGCCGCCGCGAGTGGACTGTCACCGCCACCACCAAAATCTTCAGAAGACGACCGGGAACAAAACCCAAGTGTTCGTTGACCAGATCCGAAGAGTTTTCCGGTGCATCGGAGTGATCCAAGTTCGTGGTTCTTTGGCTTTTCCACCGCCAAGATCCGTCGATCTTTGACCGTTGTTGACCAGCAGAGGTTGTTGGCCGTCCCTTTGCTTGACTAAAGTTCATTGTCGCCGACTGACAACGTCGCCGGAATCGTGACTTGTAGCGAACCTGCGATCAGTATTGTGGACGAGAAAAGAGAACTGGAGAAGGTTTGGTGCGTTTGAAAGTGAAAGTTAAAGACGAAACTGGTTAGTGTGTTTAAAATTTGGTGCGTTTGACTTTTGTTTTGCTAATTCACTGTTTGTTCACGTGCATAATCCTTAAAGTTGTTTGGTGCTTTTATTTTTTGTCTTATTATTATTATTGTTTTGTTGGCAAATTACATTGCAATTTACAATGGCCACCCTTAACAATAATAATAATGACACAATACAACCACAAATACCAAAGTTTGACGGAAAAACCAATTTTGAGTATTGGAGGGTCCAGATGCAACTATTGTTTGAATACCAGGAGTTGTGGACTGTTGTTTCCGAGGGTATTGTTGGGCCAGCAGATGCTGCAACAACCAGGAAGGATTTGAAGGCGAGGTTTTTCATTAACTAGTCGCTGGATCCGGTGATTTTTAAGAAAATCGCACATACAACATCAGCAAAACGGCCATGGGACATTCTGATGAACACCTACAAAGGAGTTGAAAAGGTGAAGAAAGTTCGCTTGCAGACCATGCGTAGGCAGTTGGAGCTTCTCCAGATGAAGAAAACGGAGAAGGTGGCAGATTACTTTTCACGGACATTGGCACTTGTTAATCAGATGAAGTCCAATGGTGAGTCAATTTCAGATGTTCAGATCATGGAGAAGATTCTCCGAACACTGATCGAGAAGTTTGAGTACAAGGTGACTGCCATCGAGGAGTCCAAAGATCTCGAGGCAATGACGTTGGATGAATTGATGGGCTCGCTCCAAGCCCATGAACAACGTCTGGATGAGAAGTCTGAGATCGAGGTGGAGGAAGCTTTGCAGAGCCAGTTGAGTCTTAAGAAAGATAAAGACGAGACCTGGAAAAATTCTGAGGCAAGCCAGAAGGGTCAGAACTCGCAAAATAGGAGGGGAGGTGCTTCCAGATCTAGCCAAGTGAAAGGCAGAGGAGGCAATAATACTAATCAGAAGAGTAAATCTCAGATTCAGTGTTTCAGATGTAAAAAATATGGCCACTACAAGAATGAGTGCAAATCCAATGGCAGAAATTTCCAGGCTAATGTTGCAGAAGATGGAGACTATTCAGAAACATTGTTGCTAGCGTGTAGTGTAGCAGTGAATGATGCCAAGTACAAATGGTTTCTGGATACAGGCTGCAGCAACCACATGTGTGGTAGGAAGGAGATGTTCTCAGAATTGGATGAAACCTTTACTTCGGAAGTGAAGTTTGGGAATGAGTCAAAGGTGCCAGTAATAAGGAAGGGTAAAATCTCCATCTCTCTGAAGGACGGATCCAAGAATACCATCTCAGAGGTACTGTTTGTTCCGAGTCTGCATCAAAATTTGTTGAGCATGGGGCAACTTTCAGAGAAGGGGTATGATATGCGGATCTACAGAGGGGTATGCACCATCAACGATGAACAAAAAGGACTGATAGCAAAGGTAAACATGTCACCAAACCGTTTGTTTTCGCTGCATATTAACAGTGACACTTTACCATGCTTTAGTTCTGTAATCGGAGATGAGAGCTGGTTATGGCATATGCGGTTCGGCCATGTGAACTTTGGGAGTTTGAAGCTACTTTCTTCAAGGAAGATGGTTTCAGGATTGCTTGTCATTAATCCTCCTAATAGGGTATGCGAGACATGTGTTGTAGGAAAGAAGCACAGAGACCCATTTCCTACAAAGAAGACGTGGAGAGCCAGTTGGCCCTTGGAGCTAGTGCACTCAGACCTATGCTCCGTGGAGACTCCGTCGAATGGGGGATATAGGTATTTTATTACCTTTATCGATGACTTCAGCAGGAAGGCTTGGGTGTATTTCTTACAGCAGAAGTCAGATGCTTGTGATGCTTTTAAGAGATTTAAGGCATTGGTGGAAAATCAGTGTGAAAGGTCTATCAAGACTTTGAGAACAGATCGGGGGATAGAATATGTTGTCTGCGATGGTTTCTTGTAGAAACATGGCATCAGTCATCAGTTGACAGCGAGATATACTCATCAGCAGAATGGTGTAGCAGAGAGGAAGAATAGAACAGTCATGGACATGGTCAGGTGTATGTTACACTTGAAGAAACTGCCCAAAGGTTTTTGGGGTGATGCAGTTGCTTGTGCGTTCTATTTGTTGAATAGATATCCCACCAGTAGTGTTCTCGGAAAGACTCCTCAGGAAGCCTGGACTCGACTCAAACCTAGCATTGAACACTTACGAGTGTTTGGGTGTATTGCTTATGCTCATGTACCTGATGCTTTGAGAAAGAAGCTTGATGATAAAGCAGAGAAGTGCATCTTCATTGGCTACAGTCAGGTAACCAAGGGTTATAAACTTTATAATCCAGTGACAGAAAAGGTGATTGTCAGCAGGGACGTTACCTTCGATGAGCAAGGATGCTGGGACTGGTCTTGCGGTAAGGGGAGCTCTTCTGACATTGATGTTGACCTGGATGAGATAAATGGTCATCCGAGAGATGATCCGGTTCCTACCTTAGTGGCTCCACCATCCCTGGTGAACCCACATCCAGCAGAATCTTCTGGTCGTCCACAACGTGAACGGGTGTTGCTAGCTCGTTTGCAGGATTGTGTTCTCAATAATGACGACGATCCAACAGATGAAGAGTTGGTGAACTTTGCACTATTTACAGATTGTGATCCTATCACATATGAAGATGCTGCTCGTAATGATTACTGGTTGAAAGCAATGGATGAGGAGATTCATGCGATTGAGAAGAATAACACATGGGAGCTTACTGATTTGCCAGGTGGAAAGCAGCCCATTGGTGTTAAGTGGGTGTACAAGACAAAATACAAGCCTAACGGTGAGGTGGAACGCTACAAGGCGCGTCTGGTTGCGAAAGGTTACAAGCAAAAGCCAGGGATCGATTATTTCGAGGTGTTTGCTCCTGTTGCCAGACTTGACACCGTTCGCTTGATTGTGTCTCTTGCTGCACAAAATCGCTGGAGAATCTTTCAGATGGATGTGAAATCCGTATTTTTGAATGGGGAGATAGGGGATGAAGTCTACATACAGCAACCTACGGGGTATGTAAAGAATGGGCAAGAAAATAAGGTCTACAAGCTGAAAAAGGCCTTATATGGGTTGAAACAGGCACCCAGAGCGTGGTATACACGTATTGACACATATTTTATCCAACATGAGTTCCAGAGATGTCCTTATGAGCACACTTTGTATATCAAATCCAACTCCCGGGGAGATATTCTTATTGTGTGCCTATATGTTGATGATCTGATCATTACCGGAAATAACCTTGAGATGATTGCAGAGTTCAAAAGTGCAATGACTGGTCATTTCGAGATGACAGATTTGGGGTTGATGTCTTATTTTCTCGGCATTGAGGTGACTCAGACAGATGATGGAATCTTTGTGTGTCAGAAGAAGTATGCTGGTGATGTGCTGAAAAAGTTCAAGATGGATGGATGTAAGCCGATGCTGACTCCAGTTGAGGAAAGGTTGAAGTTGGAGAAGGATGGGACTGGTGAGCGAGTTGATGCTACCATCTTTCGGAGGCTAGTAGGAAGTCTGAGATACTTAACTTCTACTAGGCCTGATATTTCTTATGGAGTTGGGCTTATCAGCAGGTTCATAGATTCTCCGAGGCAATCTCACTTGCAGGCTGGCAAGCGTATCTTGCGATATGTGAAAGGTACACTGGGTGATGGTATCTTTTACTCTTCCGCTAACAAAGTCGAGCTTGTTGGGTATACAGATAGTGACTGGGCAGGTGATACGGAGAAGAGGAAAAGTACATCCGGATTTGCATTCCATCTTGGTTCTGGGGTATTTTCTTGGTCATCGAAGAAGCAACAGGTGGTTATTCTATCGACAACAGAAGCTGAGTACATTGCAGCTGCTGGTGGTGCTACACAGGCTGTGTGGCTACGTCGCATGCTTTCTGAGTTGAAGCATCAACAGAATGCTCCCACGGTGATCTACTGCGACAACAAGTCCACCATTTCTCTTACTAAGAATCCAGTCTACCATGGTAGAAGTAAGCACATTGACATCAAGTTTCACTTCATACGAGACTTGGTGAAAGACAAGGAGATCGTGATCGAGTACTGCCGTTCAGAGGAACAGGTTGTAGACATCTTCACGAAGCCGCTCAAAGTTGACATTTTTCAGAAGCTTAAGAAGTCTTTGGGCATGATGAGCTATGAAGGACTTGGTTTAAGGGGAGCTATGTAGAATTAAACCAAGTTATTATTAATAATTATCTTTAATTATCAGTTTAGATATTAGGTTGGATTTATCCTTTAGATAATTCCTATTTATCTTTTAGTTAGGATTACCAAAGTTTTTTTATTTCCTTGTTATTTAGAGGTTTGATGTTATCAGGTTACCTCATCCCAGCTACTATAAATAGTTGATATTATTTCAATGTAATACATCAATTCAATAAACAGTTTCTTCAGTAAATTCTTTTATGAGTGTGTGAGTTTTTACAATATATATAGAGAGAGATTTTGGAGGATGTCGTTGCCGGCCGGTGAAACAAGAGACCACCCAATTGCTAAACCATTCGGACCGATGAGCTCGAGTCTAGGAGCTCAGTAGTTGGTGGGGATGTGAATTGTTAGAAGACAGAGCCAATGATTACTTTAAAAGATCGAAAGCCATGAAAAGCCATGAAAAAGAGAGTCCACTATGTGGAATTTAAAGAGAATGCGACTTTTTCAATAAGCATCCACTATGTGGAATTTAAAGAAAAAGCGACTTTTTCATTAAGCATCCTTACTCTCAAGTTGGCGATGAATTTATGTAACTTCTCAAACACTTCATTTTCAACAATTCCTGTTGACATTGGCCAAAGCTATTATTCACCTAGCTTGGGAATTTTTTTTTTTTGTTTTTTTTTTAGAGGCTGTCGTTGCTGGCTCCGGTTACCAAACCATTTGGACCGATGAGCCTGAGGCTGGGAGCAGTGAACCTTGATCCGATATTAGTAGTTCTAGGGGGATGTGAATTTCTAAAAGAGACAAGGATTACTTAAAAAAATTGAAAGCCATAAAAAAGAGAATCCTTTATGTGGAATTTAATGAGAATGAGCATGGCTTTTTCAATAAGCATCCTTAATCTCAAGTTGGGGATGAATTTATGGAACTTCTCAAACACTTCATTTTCCACTATTCTTATTGATATTGGCCAAAGCTACATAGTAATCACCTAGTTCTGGAATTTTTGTTTTTTTTTATAAATTTTCTCGGAATCGAAATGAAAGAATTGGTTAGTTTCTCACTTAACTTTTGAGTTTCTTTTCTTTCTGTTGGAAATTGTTGTATTATTGAATGATAAAATTTGGTTAAGTGTTGTGACTTTGCATAACAATTGTATCATTTCATAAGAGTTGTATCATTTTTTAAAAGAGGTATCATTTCTTAAAAGATATGTCTTTCCTTTAAATACATGTTCATTCAAAAGGCTGTGTCAATTCGAATAGGTACAAAGATGTTTATAAATATGGATGCCCTCTAACTATTTGTATTTCAATTTTTCTCTACATTCTTGTTCTCTCTGCATAAAGTAAATAGTGTCAAAAGTTTCGAGTACAAAACTACGATTTGAGTTCGACAGTTTTTTAAGTTTGAAGTGCTACGAAATCCGTTCTGTCCTTGGAGATAATTGTTCATAACCTTAACCACCATTCGTGGAGGGAGCAAAATTGTCTTAAGGAAATTGTGAGTATCACAAAGCTCGGATTATTTCAATCTTTATATCTTTAAAAACTGTAAATTTTATGCGTTCAAATTTCATTTAATTGTGTTATATTGTATGTGAGTTTATTGCACGCAATATATATTTATATAGCAGACATAACAGTGGTAATAACACTTTCAATTCTCACTGTAACTTTCTCTCTTCAACTTCTAAAGTGTTAATCACAGGTAAACCATTTTCTTAGTCCACAAACACTGAATAATCTCTCTCCAACTTCTAAATTGTTGGGGGTGGGGTATTCCACATAATTTGTATAAATTCTCTCTTAGTTAGTATGCAAATTGCATGGTATTTGTAGAAATAACTTGTATTCCAAATTATAACATAGCATAAGTATTTATTAGATTTAATAATCTGAACTCATTAAGAACCAAGAGAATATGAATATCACATGCATGAACCCTAAAACATGGTATGTATTTTAGGTTATTAATGAACCAATTTCCCTTAATTGGGTCGTACTTCAATTAATTGTTATATGAAAGAATATGTTCGTCGGGTATTTGAACTCTATCTTACAACATAGATCATAATATCATGCTTCTAAGATGGTCAATCAAAGAAACAAGATAAATAAAAATGACAAGAAAACAATTTTTATGGAGAAATTGAAATTATCATATCGAGAAAATAATGCTTCATTAAACAAAACTTGTCTATGGAATTGAATTCATATTTAGGGCTTCAAGTTAGCCCTAACTATAAGAAAATTAGCTACTCAAAACTAAAAATCAAAATATCTAAATTAAAGAAAGGTAGAAGAAAGAGAATGTTGATGAAGTTTTCAATCTTCAATCTCCAACCCCTCTCTTGTAGAAAACTCTTGGTATTGATAGATTACTTCTCCTTGTGAGCTCTCAATTCTTCTTAGTTTAGGAACTCTGCCAAGTAGGAATTATAATAAATCAAGGAATAAGATTTCGTTCCTAACTTGGATTTCCTCTTTTGATGATTGACTCATAATTTGAGTTTAGCTGGGATTGATAGTATAGAAAATAGAATACATTCCTTCTTAAATGAAGTTAGACAAATAGTTCTCTTAAGTAAATGATTCGGGTCTTGAACAATAGAGCGTTCAATTTATGATATGATCATAAATAATTATTCATTAGAGTATCACTGGAACTCAAGGATAAATATATAATTGAGAGGTCAACGGATTTGAACATAACTCATATTACAAACTGTTAATGGAGGATTGATCAATATGGAATGATTATATCAATGGACTGTTCGATTCTTGTTCGAGTAATTGATTCTATAATGACAAGAGTACAGTTCTAGTTTTTTAGTGGAATAATTCTGGAGTTAATAAATCAAATATTTAATTAAAGAGTTTAATTAATTATAAAAGATTTATTGGAGCTTGAAATTATAGGTCCATGTGTCCCCTAACCATCTCCATCACACTGTATTGAACATTAAGCTATAACGAGGCTCAGTGATTAATTTGAAATTGATCATCTATACATAATGTAGTTTATGTATTATTTTATTTATTATTAACTTTTTTATTTAATTAATTATGTATTAAGTAAATAATTAAATATATCTTTTGATAGTTTTTTATACGGTGTAGTGCTAGTGAATCAGTCACTCTTTATGTTGTTTATATTGAGTGGTATTGAGTGTAGACATGACGCCGGTTCGGTTCGAAAAGGCAAACCTAACCGGAACCGTCCGAAAAAAATAGAAAAATTCGGTTCCGGTTCCAAATTTTGAGGAACCACCGGGTTCCAACCGTACTGGAACCGGCGGTCCCGGTTCCGGTTCGAACCGGCAATTCCAACATATATTTTTTTATATATATTTTAACCCACTACCCTACCCTACCCATGACCCACGCCTATTTTCTTCTCTCTCACACAATGTCTCTTTCTTTTTTTCTTTCTGACTCTCTCTCTCTCTCTCTTTTTCTTTCTCTCTTTCTTTCTTTCCCTCCTCTTCATCACCGATCCCTTCTTATACCGTCGCCGATCTCTTCGCCGCCGATCCTTTCTTATTCCGTCGCCGATCTCCTCACCATCGTCTTCCTGTCGCCGACGGCCTACGATGACCCCTTCGCCACTGATTCCTTCTTAACCCATGGCCGATCTCCTTTCCATCATCTCCGATCTCCGATCTCTTCTTTCTTTCTTTCTCTCTCTCTCTCTCTCTCTCTCTCTCTCTTCGATAGTTCGATTTCATCCCTCTGATGGATTTTAGGTTTGTGCCTTTGTGGTGGTGTGTGTGATTTTGGGTTTGTGGTGATTATGTGTGTGTGTGTGTGTGTGTGTGTGTGTGTGTGTGTGTGTGTGTGTGTGTGTGTGTGTGTGTGTGTGTGTGTGTGTGTGTGTGTGTGTGTGTGTGTGTGTGTGTGTGTGTGTGTGTGTGTGTGTTTTAACTGATGAAGGTGATTATGGATTGGGAATTTAGGGTTTGGGTCATATGGATTGTGGGTGAGCAGGGATTTTGGGATTTTTGGTATTTCAGTCGTGTAGGGTTGGGATTTTGGGTTGTTTTTTTTTTTAAATAAAAAACCTGTTTTCAACCGGAATCGAACCGAATCCGGAACCGGTGTCATGTCTAATTGAGTGGTGTTGGTGCACCTACCACTCCTTGATAGTTTATAAATCAGAGTGGTGCTAGTGCACTGCCCAACAAACATTAAGCTTTTATTTTTTTAAGAGTATTATTAGTGTTATTGATTACAAACTGAGTGCACCACTCAGACATCTCGGTCTTATCTTTCTATCAACTTACTATTCTTTTACAAGCAAGGCTGATAAGCTCTCGCTCACTCGCTGGCTATATTAAGATCAATGTTCTCGTAGGCATTAAGCGCCAGTCGGGTGAAGACTCGACACCTAGCGCCTAGGCTGACTAATCAGCGATTAATAGGAAAATATTTTTCTCTTCTGCTTTATTCCTTATTCTTATTTGTGCTTTATTTATTTATTATTTTTTAATTCCTTCTTTGTCACATTTCATGGGGTACACACATTATAGACCATCATAGCTTTCTAGATTCCACAATCTACTTTTTTCCATTATTTTTTTCTTTTCTATTTATCATTTCAAGACATTCTCTCTCTCTCTCTCTCTCTCTCTCTCTCTCTCTTTTCAAACTCTTCTCGAAAGCTTCCACAGTTCCTCATTTCAAGACACACACTCTTTCTCTCTTCAAACTACATCTTCTTCATTTCATTTGTTTTTCTTGTAACTATCTTCATCTTCTTTTTCTCAATCACTACTCTGGCTTTTCATTGCTTGACTGTAGAGATTAGAGGAAGATCGAATGAGTGACGACGGCGGCGACCTAGTGATGGAACCTAGGGTTACAGATTGCGCAGCGGAAGGTTTTAAAATTTTTTATGCAATCATTAAACTAACCCATTTATACAGTAATAATCAAATGAAATAATAAAGTGAAGATTCATACCTACGTATGAGGCTCCTTCACTTTGATACGAACTGCTCCTGATTTGAACCACATGATCTTCCTCGCTATCTCCCGGAACTGGTAACAGCGTGTGGGCGCGTCACGATATTCAGGACCTGTATGGAGGAAGAATAGAAGAATACACACACAAAAAACAAACTCTAGAAGTGCAGCATTTGTGGTCTCACCACACCTTAATATATTTTTTTTCTTTTGTTTGCTTTGTGTTTTGCTGTCACGATGACTTTGCTCTTCTTGTTTTTGCTTTGTTAGTTTTCTCATTCGGTTTCTCTCACTTTTAATTAAAACATATATATCACATATATATTAAAAAACCAAAACCGACATTCGGTTTTCATTTTTTTTAATTAAAAATATATATCTTATATATATTCAAAAAACAAACCAAAATCTTATTTGATTTTTAAAACTTTTCGAAAAGATATCTCATATCCTTTTAAAATTAATTAAATATTTATTTTTGAATTCAAACATTTTAAATTAAAATTCAAATATTTAATTTAATAAAATAAAATAATCATATTATCTTATTTTATTCAAAATCAAATATCAACTAACACCCTCCATTTAATGATTAACAACATAATTAAATAATCTTATTATTTAATTTATTTAATCACCATTATTCATTAATTAAATAATCTCATTATTCAATTAACTCCCGAATAAATACGTGTCACTTTCGTAACACAATTAATTGGACAATCCAATTAATTAACCGTGACCCTTGTTACCTAAATCGATCGGGCTAGTAAGGGGACCTAATGGACCCACAGTATTTTGAGCTCCAATAATCCTTAGAAATTATTAATTAAACTCTTTAATTAATATTTCATGATTATTAACTTCGGTGTTATTCCACTAAAAACCCGAAGTTGCACTCTCTCAACTGTAGACGTTTTTACACAAACCAATAACTCTCGGTGTCCATCGATATAGCTATTACATATGGTATAATCCTCCACAAGTAGTTCATAATTAGAGCTAGGTCATAATGTCCGTTATACCCCTCTAATCATATCTTTCCATTAAGTACCATTGATTCTCTAATGAACAATAAATCATACATTCCTTGCGGAATTAGGAGAGCGCTCATATTGTTCAAGCCCCGAATCAACCCTTAAGGGAACTACCATCTACTTCTCACAAGAAGGAGTGGATTCCACTATTGTGTACAAACCTTCCCAGCCACAAGCCAAACCGCGATCCCAACATACGGAGTATATTGATCGGGAATGCAACTCCGACCTCACCCATGGTATATCAAAGACCACGATCTAACCTGAAGGATTCGATAAAACACTCAGGATTAAGATCACCCACATATAGCCATCATTAGTTGATATATATGAATCTCATTGTTAAACGGATCTTAGTGAGAGATTCATATAGATCATGGCCCAGTCCTATATGATCACATCATACAAGGTGCCTCCATTCTCATATCTACATATGAATGATCCAGGATAGGATCACCGTACACTACGAAATGGACCGGAGCTGTAGATTAACCACAAATAAAGTACCTAGCTTTATTTGCTATCTACGGACTCTTTAGATTGGCCGTTTCAAATTGAATCCATCTATATATGACACTCATATACTCAGTTCGAAATTACATCCGGCAATTTTGGATGTTAAGTGCACATGTTATATAAAGTATGAAACAAAATGAATGAATATACTACTTCTTTTATTTATGTTCATATTATATTTACATATTACAAGCTTTAAGGCAAAAACCCCAACACCTAGTGACGACAGATGGCAGCTTTCAATGATCTCGGTGATTGAAAGTGGTTGATGATCTCGACGATCTCAGCGATCTCAGCAGCTTTGGTTAAAGAAGAAGTGAAGTGCATAATCATCTTTTGGCGATGGCGATGGGGATCTCGGTGAACTGGCGATGGCGGTAACGAAAGACGGAGAGCGACTTGCCGATTAATCGGCTAGTTGGATGATTAGTCGGAGACCGACTAATAAGGCCGATTTGGGCCATTTTGCTGTAGTGACTGGCTGACTAACTATATTGAGCCGAGTAATCGGCCTAGGCATCCATTTTTTTGAAGACTGATTAAGATATAGATCGTAGAAGAAAACAAAGATGCACACAGGGAGAAAGATATAGTGAGGAAAAATGATTTTTTGAGTTCTAGCCTCTAGAGAAAATTGTGAAAAAGTCTTTCAATATTTTTCTTGTTGTCTCAAGTGTTGAGTCCACAGCAAGAACAGAAATTCGAGGGTCGATATTTTTCTGTTCAATACCAAGACGCTCACCCGTCAATTCTTTGGTATTGGAGATTTGGTGTGGAAGAACTTGGTTCGAGGGAATCACAAAGATTGTACAAGGCCATACCAGATGAATTTGGTTCGAGGGTATCACAAAAATTCTACAATGGTAACTATTTCGTTCCTTACTTCTTTTGAATTAAATATTATAATCAATATGATCAAAATGATCCAGTTAAATGTTTTTTTTTTTGGAAAGTTTTATCCGGGTCAACCACTCCGCTGCGCCCCCTATTGTTTTTCAACCCACCACCTCGTTCATTCTTATTAAGCAACTAAGTCATGTTATAATTTAATTTGTTCATGAAATAGTTTCCTATGAACTAAAGGAAGTTAGGGGATAGAGTTTCCAAAATCATCGCCACTTGCATGGCTTCATCGATTTTTACGCCATTTATTTCAGCTTCGTTGATGTGTTCAATCATCTTGAGCGCATGCTCACGGACTGAAGTGCCCTTCTCCATTCGAGTGTTTATAATAGCCTTTATAGCCTCATGACGAGACTATTCGGAAGGGTGCCCAAACATATCCTGTAGGGAGTCCATAATCCCTTTCGTGGTTTCAACCACTTCATGCTTACTTCTAAGCACGTCAGACGTGCCTCATAATTGGTAGCATCAGGCTTTGTTGTTGGCATTTTTCCAACGATCATATGCCTCAGAGGAATTTAGTTCAAAGACACTTTATATAAAATTTGTACAAAATAATCTTACTTAAAATCAGTGAAATCTTTAATAAAATACGATAAAGTAGAAAATGGTAAGGATGCTAAAAACAGTAGTTTGATAATTTGAAACATAAACATCCCATGAATGAATTTACTCACCTCGAATACGTACAAATCCGTTCTAGCTTTAGAAACTCAAGAATCACTCAACCTATTAAATTACAAATTGATTTATTGTCATAACCTCATCACCACAACAATTTAATCAGTACTGAACTAAACTTAAAAATATGTTTTCCAGCTAATTATCACAACAAACCACCATTTGATCTACGATTTTAATTAATTCCTTACATCTCCAAAAACTATTAAATTTCACATGAATAATATAGACATATAGAGAAAACTACATTAAAGTATCAATTAAATCCACAATCTATAGCATGTCCAAAACAATTAATTATTTTCTTGTTTTTCCCAAATCTATCCATCAGAGACTTAATCCGACCTCTGTCCACTCCGAAATTTATATAAATATTTCTACCCACATAAAAATTACGAAGGTTTATTGAGTGACATTATACACATAAACCTAAGTCTGTAAATTTTCAAAATTTTCCCACATTAATAACCGGTTCAAAGAAATTTGCGAAATATGACTATTTTTGACAAAATAGGTATTTCTAGAAATCTCTGTAATGGTCCAAAGAAAATCCAATCAAAATCATGCTAATGACCATGAACAGTGGAATGAATATATATATCAATCATATACATGTTTATTCTCATAAACAATTCACCCAAAAACAGCCTAATATAGCTATAAAAGTCTGTGACATGAAAAGAATACATGAGAAGAAGAAGAGCATGACTTACCTAGAACCAAGAGTTCTTCAATCTACTGCTTATTTCTTGTTTCTCCAACAAGAGAATGAGAAATAAAAGAACAACTAACATAGTGGGAAAGTGGACCTAATTTAATGGTGCAAGCACTGATCGAACCAAAATTGTCATGATTTTTGGCCATTAATTCCTATTCTTTATGCCCAATTCTTGGGCATTTCCTCTTGTTTTAATATGTGTATCAAATGCTTCAGAGTATATGTTGCCACAAGGGCATTTGTGAAGCAAGAGAAGAAATTAAGGAAAACGATGCAAAAAGGGAAGTATATGGCATACCCGCGGTTGTGTTGTGTGAAAGACAACAATGACTCAACTCAAAGAGAGGGTCGCTGTGTATGTGTCGTTTCAATAACACTGCGATAGAGAAGAGAAAAGATAGAGAACACAATCAGGTGCAGCGTCACTGCCTTGGTGTCGCTATCATGGCAACTCCTACACTCACTGAAGAGATGCCATTTAAACATGCAATGAAAGATTCTGACAAAGAGGAATGACTTAAAGCCATGAATTTCGAGATGGAGTCCATGTACTCCAACTCAGTCTGGGAACTTGTAGACTTGCCAGATGGGATAAAACCTATAGAATGTAAGTGGATCTACAAGAGAAATAGAGGAGTAAACAGGAAGGTAGAGACCTTCAAGGCAAGGCTAGTGGCAAAATGATATACCCAAAAGGAAGGGGTCGATTATAAAGAGACATTCTCGTTAGTGACTATATTTAAGTCTATTTGGATTCTCTTATCCATTGCTGCCTATTTCGATTTTGAAATTTGGCAAATGGACTTCAAGACTGTATTTTTGAATGGCAATCTTAATGAAAGCCTCTATATGATGCAACCAGAGGGATTCGTGTCTCAGGATCAATAGCAAAAGGTTTACAAGCTACAAAGGTCTATTTATGGACTTAAGTATGCATGTAGATCTTGGAACATTAGGTTTAATTATGATATCAAAACCTATGGTTTTGAGTAAAACGTCGATGAGCTTTGTATTTACAAGCGGATCATTGACAAGAAGATAATTTTCTTAGTCTTATACGTAGATGATATCCTACTCATTGAGAATGATGTAGGGGTATTATCGAAAGTAAAAGGATGGCTGGCAATCCAATTCCAGATGAAAAATTTAGGAGAGGCAAGTTATGTTCTAGGGATCCAATTGATAAAAGATCGTAAGAACAAACTCTTGACATTGTCTCAAGCATCATACATCGACAAGATTCTTATGTGATTCTCGATGTGGAACTCCAAGAAATGTTATTTACCTTCCAGGCATGAAGTTCACTTGTCTAAGGAACAGTGTCCTAAGACACCTCAAGAGGTTGATCGAAGATATGAGACAAGTTCCCTCTACATCAGTAGTAGGTAGTCTCATGTATGATATGTTATGCACGAGACTGGACATATGTTTCGCAGTGGGAGTAGCCAGCAGGTTTCAGTCCAACCTAAGATTAGATCATTGGGTTGCAGTAAAGACTATTCTCAAGTATCTTTGGAGAACGAGAAACTATATGCTAGTATATTCAGGACATGATATGATCCCTTTAGGATATACAGATTCTGACTTTTAGTCAGATAAGGATTCTAGAAAATCCACGTCTGGGTCAGTATTCATCCTTAGTGGTGGAGCCATAGTGTGGAGGAGTGTCAAGCAATCATGTATTACTAATTCCACCAAGGAAGCCGAATATTTAGCCACTTGTGAAGCAACTAAGGAGGCTGTGTGGCTCCGTAAATTCTTGAGTGATTTGGAAGTTGTTTTAGATCTGGATAAGCCTGTCACATTTTATTGTGATAATAGTGGTGATGTGGCTAATTCCAAAGAACCAAGAAGCCATAAAAGAGGGAAGCATATAAAGTGGAATTATCGTCTCATTAGGGAGATAGTGCAGACAGGAGATGTCGATGTGACCAAGATAGCGTCGCAGGATAATCATGTTGATCCATGTACGAAGACCTTAATGGCTAAAGTGTTCGCAAGTCACCTAGAGGGTCTAGGATTACGAGATATGTCTCACCTGCTTTAGTGCAAGTAGGAGATTGTTAGGGTTTTTGCCTTAAAACTTGTAATATGTAAATAATGATAAATTATAAATAAAAGAAGTAGTCTTTTTCATTCTATTTATGTGTCACATACTTTTATATCATTTGAAAACAAGATAATTGATATTTGTTTTTTTTTTTGAATATTTGATATTTTAAAAAACTATTCTATCATATCAAATATTTTGTAACTTTAAAAACACTGAATTAACATAATTGACTAAGGCGTACAAAAGAAAAGAATAAAAAGGAAATAGTGAGAAGGTGTGCGGCCAAGAGAAAGAAAAGAGAGAAAAATAGTTTTCTTCACAGGGTGACCGAACCCTACCTACAGAAGGCAAGAGTTGTTTTTTGTGTGTCTTCTACCTCCATTCAACCTTTTGAAACCCGTGACGGGCCCATAAGCAGTTGCCGGAATGCGGGAGATAGTGGGAAAATCCGGTGGTACAAATCGAAAAGTGAAAACAAGAAAAGAAAGAATAAAACGAATAGTTAGCCTTGAGGTATGATTATGAATCCTACCTATATTTATTCTTATATATCGTACATGTTTCTTAAGTCGCTTAAACAATTTTTAAAAGACCGTTTCGAATATGATTTTTAATTTTTTTTTAAAAAAATTTCTTCCACTATGCGACTCTAGGGCTTACAATATATTGGTGAGATTTCCATTCCAGGCACCAATATTAATACTGCTTATTAGATCCTGATTTGGGCGAGTATTCCTCGTTGGGGAGATATCTTTGAGTCAACTAGAATCTTGCTTCGCCAAGATTCTCTTTTGGCAGGGCCACTCTCCTTGCCGCGCATTTCATAACACTTGTTCATTTGCTCAGTGTTGTGCTTACTCGGATGAATAAGCATTTTTAGTCAGCATTTTACCAGGTTTGACTAGTTGACTTTCAATGACGTGGCATATCTCTTCTCCGATATTCTTGCTAGTTTGATGACGTGTCAACCAACCAAAATTCACATATACGATTTTAAACTTTTATTATATCGTATAGTTTTAGTTGAAATACCTGACCTGGATCATGTGGGGCAGAGACGGAGATAGCCTTGGGCTACCCTAGCCTTTTAAAAAAAAATTGAAAAGATAAATTTTTTTTTATTATGTTTATTATCTTAGACTAGGGAACCTATGCCAATATGCCATGCTTTACAGCACATGAGACAAAAAACTGCATAATTCAAATATCAATTTTTTTTACTACTTCTATAATAATTGTTAATTAGTTGTCACTTTCCCCAAAAGCTTCTAACAATCTAATAATTCATCTTCTACTCCTCTATCTCTCCGCTCTCTAGAAACACAATTGGGAAAAACCAGACTCTCCGCTCTCCACTTACACTTTGTTGGCCCCTTTAGGGCTATGATCTTCCAATAAGGTATGTTTTTATGGATATTTTGAATTTAACTATTTTGTTTTGTAATAAAATTTTAGGATTAATCTAATTATTTGTTATTCTAATTTTAATTTACCAGCTAACTCTATTATTGAATGAATTTCTTTTTATTTTGGTTGAAATTTTGATGCATGGATTTGTACCAAATTACCAATATTCATGGATTTGTTTAATTTTATTTTTATTTTAATTTTTAATTATTAATTTGTTATTAGAATTGTTGTTATAAATTACTACATTAAAAAAGCTTTTCGAATGGCCCAGCATTCAATGCGGGTCGAAGCATATGGTTGCCTGGCTGGTTAACTGCTGTTAATGAGAATAGTAATTCACTATTCTTAACGATAGGTCCTGATACTGATATCTTGGCAGCATTCCGAGTAACTCCTCATCCCTGGGTTCCGCACGAGGAAGCCAACTAGAAAATAGATCCCTGCACCCCTTCTGCTGCCAATTTGCCATTAATCTAAATTTCCAGAATTTTTAAGGGATCTTATCATTATTTATTCTACTTTCTAAATATATAGATAGTCTCGAGGATATATCACAAATGCACAATGAATTATATTATACATTTATACGATGGAAATATGGAATCAAGAGATTTAAAGAATCAATCATCTTTAACACAGCCTTTTGACGATTGTTAATTTACAAGTACTATTACTTGATTATTTAAATATATATATATATATATATATATATATAATTATGACGATTGTTAATTGAAACATTAAAGTCACATCTTTTTTATTGACACTTGACAGGTTGATTCGTCTAGTTTTGACTCTCCCTGTTTCCACAGCAACAATATAGCGACCTTTTTCAGTAATGAAGCTTATCAAGACATCACTTCGCAATAAGATAGAAAATGATTTTCTAACAAACTCCATAATTGTTTATATTGAAAGAGAAATTGCTGGTGCTATTGATCCTGATTTCATAATTGATAAGTTTGATATTTTGAAAAACCGTAAGATACAACTTAATTAGTATTTGATTGTATTTGCATTTCATGTTTATTTTATAGTTTGATATTTCATGCTATGTCTTCTTAACTATGTGCATATTTATTTTTAATTAAAACAATTTTCTCGTATTGTTAATGATCGGGAAAAAAATATTCTAGCACACACTAATGTAAATTCCTGGCTGCGTCCCTAATGTGGGGTGCTCGTGCTTCTATGAAGTGTTTAACCACCTGACTACTTGAGTCTCTGAAATAAAATAAGTTGGTTCATGTATTGCTATTTGATTTTTCTTTTTAGAAGTAGTCGGCTAAATTTTTTAGGGCAATTATCAAATTGGTTGTGTATATATATATATATTTTTTTTAATTCTAAGTAGATTGCAACATTTACATAAGTGACCAAATTAGTTCTCATGTTTTTTTTTTCAGGTGACAAATTAGTCATCAACATTTCCTAAATTGGTCTCTGTTGACTTTTAATTTAAATGTTTGATTTTGACTGAAATTGTGAAATTACTTTGATATACCTATTTAAATTGATAAATTAATAAAATATCGAGCAAAAAAAAATATGGCATCCCGTAGAGCTTTGTAGATCTGGTTTTTTTTTTTTTTTTTGTAATGTTAATATATTTGCTATTTTTTTTAGGTTCACAGATCTGAGCAATTAGTGGTTTTTTTTTTTGGTCATTGGTCTTTTAATTTGATTAATTAGTAATCTTATTATATATCATGTAAATGGACAAGAATCCTCTGCTGAGCTCATTCTCTACTTATCTGTATTGAGCTTTTGAGGATCCGATAACATATGTATATTAAATTGTTGGATGGTGTAAATTATTTACTTTAATTATGTTTTTCCTTTTTATACTTTGAACGACATCGTATTAACGAAACCTCACAATTTTGTCAATCCTTAAAACTTTCTGTCTCCACAAAATCTATCTTTTTCGTTTAGAAATTAGAGACACTCTTCTCTTCTCCGACTTCAAGCCAGAGGCTTCAATGCTTCACACCCTCCACCGTTGTTCTATCTACCTCCACTCTCCAGTTTTTTTTTAATTCATCTCATAAATAATTTGACACATAAATTCTACTAGCTAAACCCACAAATTCTACCAGAAATAATTCGACTCAGCAATAGAAATTAAGTAAATTTCACCCAAATCAAAACCCACATATAATCAGTGTCAATATCATCACTGGAAAATTATTTTGTAATTCATCTCGCTACCATTAATGTTTTTCCCCATAAAACCCACTTTCCCAATCACTCCAATAACATCATCCCATCAAAGATCAACATTCACCACCACAATTACAACATTAAAATCTTGAACCCAATAATTATGTGCTTTGAGTGTGATTTCTTCTCCCATATAGACGAAAAAAATGGATGAGATTTGGTAGACTAACAGAAGAAAAATAAATTGCTATCTGTTTACCGGGCTCTAGAATTATTGTTTTTTCTTTGATGGTCGCCAGGCTTCATGTTTTGATGAATTTAGACAGAGATCTTGGATTATAATTTGTAATTTGGTTTGGTTGGTAGTCGAAGAGCAATGAGTACACGGAGTTAGCAGCTCTGTTTGTCAGGTGAGAGAAGAAAAAATTATGATGTAAAGTGTTAGGGATTGAGTGTGTTAACTCTATATGTAAGTTGAGATAGAAAAACAGTCCTAACCTTCTATTTATTTACCAGTCACGTGTCATCAAATCCTTAAAAATTCAGTACAGATCAGTAGAAAATGAGCTCAGTAGAAGATCCTTTCCCATGTAAATCTCCATCGCAGTGGACCTGGGAGAATCTATTTTCTTCGTTTTTGTCCATATCAACATATTAAAGTTTTGTAATTCATTTATATTATCCTATTCAACTCGATCTGTTTTTTTTGTTGATATTTTTGCATTCGTTTGTCTCATAGAAGATGATATGTTTGCCCCCAGCCCCCTACCTTCATGATCTTTCTGTTTTTTTTTTCCAGATCGTTAAGGAGCTTCATGATCTCAACCCAAATCCAGATCATGGAGGATCTGATCAACAGAGGTAATTGTCCTATAACGAAATAGGAAATGATATAAGAGAATTAATTGTGAATTATTCTCTATACGGTGAAAGTCAATTATATCACAACACTCCCCCTTGGACGTACGACACCTTGATAATATTTTCTGAGATTCTTCTAAAAAATATTGGATGTACTTAAATAATGCCTCATTAAAAACCATGTCAGGAAAACTCAGTGAGACAAAACATGATCAAGGGAAAAAAATGAAATTACAACTAAAGCGTGTATCTAAACAACCTAGGGGGGGTGGTGAAAGAGTTGTTAATCGATTATTACCAACTTTTTCGATTAGACAATGTTAAACACAATTAACCCAAACAATCGATCAATAAAAATCAAGTAAAGTGCAGAAATTAAAAGAACACTTGATTTTAACGTGGAAACCCTCAAAACGCGAAAATCCACGGGACTAGCCACGCTAGTTATGAATAAAAGGTTACACCCTCAAATGATACTCGGACCCTCACTCTCGACAACCTCAAGCTATGGACACTACCACTCACCACTCTTAGTTCAATCTCTAGTGATATCCCATGACCCACTACCTTTGGCATGAACACCTCCTACTCTACCCGCATGCCTTTGACAATGGCACTTGACCAATGCTTGTCAACCCACCCTTGGTTGCAATACTTCAATGCTTGTGCAACTTCACCCGGAAGCCACAAGACTTTGACTTGACTCTGTGAAAAGAATTAAAAGTCTAAGTGTATATATGACAATATACTCAAATGCAATAATGTGTAAGACCACACACAAAATGCTTAACTAGATGTTATCATGCAATTCAACAACCTAGTTATCAAACAAGCCTACATGCACACACACGGGGTCTCAATTAGATGTAGAGTAATTCTAACAACCTAATTGTCAATTAAACTCATATAAACATTTATGAACTTGACTAGATGCACAAAGCCAACCTAATCATCAATTAAACATGCATGAATATTTATGGATTAGCTATTTAGGCATATATGACCTAATAATGCAAGCTATCACAAACAAACTCAATCATGCAATTTAGACTCATAAAAATATGCAATAAAGAGTCAAGGTAATTAATCAAGTAATAATTACCTAATCTAGAGCAAGAAGAACAATAAATGGTATTCAATGAAATTCTTACTTACCTAGTCATGAAACCAATAAGACCCATGCTCAAATGATGATAAATGATGCAATATGAAGATGGGTTTTGGGTTTGGAGAGTCAAAGATGCTTTCTTGAAGCGTTCTCTCTCTAAGATCTCTAACCTCTCTCTTAAAACTAATTTTCTGAGCTCTAAGTCGGCCAAGAGGAGAAGAGGAAGAATATATATGAAGCCCTAGTCAAAACTAAGTCGTTTTGAACTTGGGAAACAAAATCCCGTCTTTACTACTAGGTAGACCGCCGCTCAGGCAAGTTGTCCAGACGGCAGTACACACATTAGTGCACTGTATGGACAACACCATGGTTGGGACCGATGTACGTGCAAGTGCACAGACCGCAGTCCACACTACGCATGACACACTAGAGAGTACCGCTCTGTGTGCCGCGATGCAAGCAGAGCTTGCCAAGGGGTCTAGGTTGCGCTAAGAGAAAAATTCTCTTTTCCAAGTATTCAAACACACTTTCAAGCACACCTACCTATGTGAATGTTGTGCAAGTGTGAAGTGTGATGAAAGACAAAGATGCACATAACAATAATAACCAAATGCAAGATAACGAATACCAGAGAAGTAAATATGCATGCAAGTGTGTGTGTGCATCTAATCTCTTCAAGAATCAAAGCCAAGTGATATACATTTTGAAGCTCTTGATCTTGAAGTCATGGAGATGCTTGGAAGCTTGCCATAATAATCATCAAGAAGACCTAAGCTACCCATTACACAATCACCCCCAATGTGGTTTGTCATGAAATAAGCCAATCATAAAAATAGAGGTTCTTACAAAAGAGTATTGTGCACAAATGTTCAAAAGTGAAGAATATCCTCCCCTGAAAAATGTGTTCATCCCAATCTTGTAGTTTGCTAAGTTGACGCATTCTGATGCCATATATCAATTTCTCTAATGTTGTTGTTGATAAGATCTTAATAAATCAGTCTGCAAGATTATTTGTCGATCGTATCTGTTAGACATTGATTTGTCGAATTTCTTGGAATTCATCAGTGTAAAAGAACTTCGTTGATATGTGCTTGGTTCTCTCTCCCATGATGTACCCTCATCTGACTTGTGTAATACAAGTAGCAATATCTTCATACATTGAGATACCGAACTCCTGCATTGTGCTAAATATATATAATACAACACCAATACGATACGATACTTCTGGACCAACACTATAAAACACATGAAGCATATAAGAACTTTAATTTATATGCCCAACTTATGATGTTTTCTCTAAGACAATTGTATTACATTTTTCTGAATCTCTTCAAACCATATAAAAACCATTGTAACTTTATTGAACATAAGTTACGAGAATTTGAATTTTATGCTTCTGGGATTTTGAATCCTTTAGGGATTATTCTGATCATAGAAATTGTTATCAGACTTTTTTGGCAAGGGTCTAAAAAAGAATTTTCCACCAAGTTAAGACCTGGTAGAAACCAGTTCCAGCTCCCAAGTACCTAGCGGGATCGATACCTGACCTTGAAGGAATCAATACCTGGTAGGGCCAGAACCTCGACTACCTATCTACCTGGACGAAACACTGGAGATACTAACCAAGAAGAGCAGGTACCATGCTGTGCGTCTATTCTGACACATGATGAAGCTGGTACCGTGACACCACATACCCAGTACCTCGTAGGTACCTGGTACCTCCCACCTGACACCCAGGTACCGCGACATGTATCCGGTACCCCGGGGCACATGGACATCAACCTGTAATCCACCCTAGACAGGTATCCTATCCATTGTGTCGGAAGAACGTCGCCACAAACCCGCCAGCATGCTAGAACAAGCGTCACGCCAACGAGACTGGTACGCTAGTGTACCACACCATCGAGGTGCAAAGAAGAACAAACGCCACACCAGTAAAAGTCAGACCGATACGTCAGCGCACTATGCCATCGTTATATGGAACCAGTACTTCCCCCCAAGCAACGTGGAAGGGAGAAGTTGACTCCTTCGCCATTCAAAGCGCTATAAATGAGACCAAACGGTCAATCCCATCGTAGCATAAATACGACAGTGATTAAATGGATCAAATCCAGT
The DNA here is from genome assembly GCA_033220585.1 of Dipteronia sinensis. Lineage (NCBI taxonomy): Eukaryota > Viridiplantae > Streptophyta > Magnoliopsida > Sapindales > Sapindaceae > Dipteronia > Dipteronia sinensis. Next base: position 17,350,552 of record CM065642.1, read on the forward strand.
GCCTTTAGCCTCACTTAACGTCTTTCAACGCCTAAAAAAGGACTCCAAATAATCCTATTTAATAGGACTAGATTTTCAAGAATATTAGATGCCTATATATTCTGCCATGAAAGACGAAAGAGGGGGATCGAATGGGGGAAGGATAGAGAGATATTTATTTTTGGAGAAATTTCTTTTGAATTATCTACAGCAGTGAGAGTTTTGAGACAATTACTGGGAGGATTTATAGCTATTTATCGACATAAACGAGTACTCCATCACCACCCTATGTAAAAAGAGAGAAGAGAGAGTGTATTGTAATATCCCTATAAGCAAATATTCAATAATACAGTGTCTTTGGTATTCATCTTATCCTCTACATTCTTCTCTCTCAATTTCTTAACTAAAATTATCCAGATACCGAAGGTACCTACCCCGCTGCCATCTACCGGTAGTGGACGAGGGTGCTAACTGAAATTTCACTCATCGAGTGGATTTTTCCATTAACAGAGATATTAATATGCAACAAAATATTGACATTATATGATCAATACTTGGTTTCTATAGCAATCCCTTCGTTTCGAGATATAAATTATATCTCGTTATTATAATTTTCATACGAATAATGGTTTAGACAAAAAATATTTAACGTCTTCAAGCGTCTACACTATATATCCAAAACATTTCAAGTTTTTAAATGAATATAGCTCTGATTTTTAGACAATAGTTTTAAGTTGACATTCATCCATGATTTGTGGTTCAATGTCCTTATCATTGCATAATATACAGAACAATACTATAAAAGATCTCAATTTTTAGTTTACAGTACTTATGCCTCTTCAATGGCTACTGTAAACTTTTACAGTGGGAAACTGTAATATTTGTATACTTCCAGTATACGTGTCTTTGCATGGGCAATTGGGATCCTTTTAATTTAAGAGTCTTAGGATGGGGGGGGGGGATGGGCAATTGAGATCCTTTTAATTTAAGAGTCTTAGGATGGGGGGGGGACAGGGATGTGGTTCAAGGTCCTCATCATTTCATAATATACAGAATAACACTATAAAAGATCTCATGTTTTAGTTTACAATACTTATGCCTCTTCAATGGCTACTGTAAACTTTTACAGTGGGGAACTGTAATATTTGTATACTTCCAGTATACGTGTTTTTGCATGGGCAATTGAGATCCCTTTAATTTAAGAGTCTTTGGGGGGGGGGGGGGGGGGATCTTATTTCATTAATTTGTACATCTTCAAAAAAGATTATGTCTCTTCAATGACATTTAACTCTTCGGGAGCTATGATAAGGATTACATATAGCTCGAGTATTATCCTTAATAAACATTGTTAACGGGAAAATCTACTCAGGGAGCAGAATTCCAGTTAGCACCCTCAACCGCTACCGATAGGTGCCAGCGGGGTAGGTACTTTCGGTACCGGGATGTTGTATTACGCTGAAGATTGAAGAGGAGAGATATGAGAGAAGATGATGTATAAAGTAGGTACTGTTTTATTGATCACTGTATTTGTTTACAAGAAGACTGATAATAAGATTACACTATCACTCTCACTTTTTTCTCTTTCTACATATGGTGGTGATGAGTACTCGTTTATGTCGATGAGTGGCTATAAAGTCCTCCAAGTGATTGTCTGAAAACCCTCACTGGCTTCAGATAACTCAAGAGAAGTTTTTTCTCTTTCGTCCTTCATGGCCGTATTTATAGATGTCCAATATAATCAAAAATCTGGTATTATTAATGAGGATTATTTGAAGTCCTTCTTTCGGCGTTGAAAGACGTTGAGTAAGGCCAAAGGTGTGGGATTTGATCCTTTTAATCACTGTCGTATTTAAACTCTGATTCAGTTGACCGTTTGGTCTCATTTATGGCGCTTTAAATGGCGAATGAGTCAACTATTCCTGCCTGAGTTGCTTGGAGGGGTATACTGGTTCTATATCCCAATGGTACGGTATGCTGGCATACAGGTCTAACGTTACTGACGTGGCGCTTGTTCTTCTCTGTATCTTGATGGTGTGTCGCTTGTTATGTCATGTAGGTATCTCTACGGCGGCATCCTTCTAGTCGAGAGGGTAGGAAGCCTATCTTGGTTCGATTTTTGATCGATATCGAGGTACCTGGGTACCAGAAGCATGTCGCGGTTCTTAGGATTATACTCAATAGCAAGAGTGTAATAATGTATTTGACAATCTTTTCATATTAATAAAGTGATTTCTAGTTTAACAAATCTTATAGCATTTATAGTTTAATTATTATAATTGTTAAAAGTAAATAATCATAAGGTCAAAAGACTATGAGAAAAGAAGAATTGTTCGTACATCTAGATATGTATGAGGTAGACACAATTCTTTAGTTAGTCTTGAATAATATTCACAACTTAAGATAAAGGTTGGGAGCCTTTATCTTGTTAAAGTTGTAGATTCTTTTGCTAGCATTTGAGTGAGAGCAAATGTGTTATGATGAGTCTAAAATCATCAAAGTGTGGTGTCTTTGGGCAAAAGAATCTAGTGCACTGGGTGCATTGAATAGGATCATAGTGAAATACTTTATCTAGAACCGTCAATGGATACAAGTTTTCACTTGAAGGCAATCGGAGAGTCTATCTCAATCCTGAGATAAAAGATGGACTTATGGTTGCAAGTGTTATCATTTGAGCTATCAATGAGTACGATTATATAGCATAGTCTATCCTCGATAGTTTGGTGGTATTCATTTGTTAATCAATAGAGGACTTCATTTATAGATATGGACATCGTGGCTCAATTTATTAAATGAGAGTAGAATATCATCATATGGATCTTTTGAGGCATTGGATATTAAATCTTAACGTTAAGTTTTCAATAGTGTCTATTGAAATATGGCTTCTGGACAAATCAAAATATCGAAGTTCAAAATGTGGTCATATGGGTAATAAGGTAATTTGGAGAGCTATAGGCGGTTTATGAGCTCTTGGCGATTACTGGTATTCTTCACGAGTATACACTATCTCCATTAAGATTGTCTAGGGTATGAATGAGCAATATTAACTTATTCTATCTTTATTTAAGAGTTTAATTTTAGTTATTTAGTGGAATGAACTAAAATTAATAGATCGAACCTAAGTGAATCATTTGTTGATTGTGATTAGGTTATATCTATTGGAGCTTAAATTTAGATAGTCCGCCAAGATCCACAATTCACACGAACTTGCATAGATCACTTAATATATTCTACCGGACCAATTCTGGGTCCATCTAGAATTGTATTAAGGCATGTGGACTTGTTTCTTTTAGTAAGAATGAGTCTAGTTCACATGGACTTTTTATTAAGGTCCAATGGATTTAATAAAAAAAAAACAATATTGGCCCTTATATATTGGCTTGGGCGACAATGGACTATTTATTAGTCTTATATATTGTTTTTATTTTATTATTTAATTAAATGGAAATTAATTTATTACTTAATTATTTAAATAAAAGTCAAAATCTTTTTCCTAGTAGGAGATGGTCTCCTAGAGTCATATTATTGTTGGTAATATGATATGTATCATATACTATATTTGATAAGTAAATAAATAATAGAAATTTATTTATCTAGTCAAATTAGGAAGTATTTGATTTCTATTAGGAAGTTTTTGATTTAGTCACAATTTAATTATGTTCAATAATTGGTTATTGAATAAATACACTATGTGAGTTGGATTAGGAGTCTTGGTGTGGAAAAGAAATCGTTTTTGAAAAAGGATTCTTTGTCACCAAGTAAATCCACCTAGAGATAGGATTCTTGACCAGCAAGTAAATCCTCTTTAGGAAAGGATTTGTATATCTATATATATACCAATTAATTTCGGCCAAGCATATAATTTTTGGTTCAAAATTTCGACCAAGCTAGAAAATTTTGAGAGAGAAAAAAAATTAGTTTTTTTTGCTCTAGAAAAAATTTGGCAAACTCATAGATATTGTGTATTGAATTCGGTCAAAGAGAAGAGAAAAGGGGAACGTTTTTGTTTTCGATAGTACACTAGCATCCTTTACATCAAAAAGATTTTGTGTACAAAATCAAATTGGGTTCACGCAAGTTTCAATCAAATAGATGATAATTCACAAGTGACCGGACGTTCTTGGGTTTTCTCTTGGAGGATTATTGTGACTAACAAAGAAGGAGATTTTGTTTGTTTCATCCTCATGTATACAATTAAAGAAAGGGAGCCCACACTCCTAGGTGATTCACGTTCATGATTGGATTGGAAGATCTTGCGGATCCAATTCGACGCTAGTTCAATCGTCACGAGAAAAAGGTACGATACTTTTAATTATATGTCAATTAATCTAGGGTTAAGGTTCTTTCTTTTAAAGGAAATTTTTTTAAAATATACCACTCAATTTTTCGCTTCCGTCGCATTTTGAACCGTTTTTAACTACAACGGTACCTACGTGCCAAGTAAGAGGTACCAGGTACATGCGAGGTACTGGCTTCACTTGGTGTCAGGAGTGCAAGCTCGGCGAGATACTTGTTCTTCTTGGCTCGTAGCTCAGGTGCTTCGCCTAGGTAGATAGGTAGATATGGTGGTTGCGGTTTTGGTCTTACCAGGTATCGATTCTTTCAAGGTCGCGGTATTGATGCCGCTGGGTAGCTGGGAACAGGGAATGGTTCATACCAGGTAGTAACTTGGTGGAAAACTCTTCTTTGGACCCCTGTCAAAAAATATTGTTAACAAACATGATCATGATCTTTCATATTCGCTTCAGGGAATAATAATTTTTAAATAAAAGTCACATTTCACACTTTTAGTGTGCCGCAAATAATTTATTTGTTGCCATTTGTATAAATTGTTCTTTAGGAACAATCACCTGGGTTAATATATTGGCAATTAATAAATTCATTAGAATATGCAATTTGCATATGAATGATCATTTGAACTTCAGGTTCAAGTGATTTATACAAGAATCAAGATAAGATAAAGATGATGCATGACAACTGCAATTTCACGTCGTTAATTTTTCTAAGTGAATCTTTCTACCCATAATGACATGAAATTATTTGTTTGTTGGTCTTATCTTGGTATCCTTCATGGATTTGTTTGCAACATCAAAATGTCATTTTCAGACATATTTATACTGTCATATCATTCTCTAGGGATATATTGTACTATTATATTGTCCTTCAAGGACTTTCACTAAAAAATCTACAGATTCCATATGATAGAGTCGGTTGTAAGAATGAAATTTTATTCTTCTAGCATGAGACAGTATAAAATAATACAACATTTATGATGTATACACTACAAGAAAAAATGGATATTGGGACGCATTTATTTCGTCCCAATAGCCAAAAAATCGTCCTTATAGATCTATTGGGACAAAAAAAAATTCGTCCCAAATTACATTGCCTCAGGTGGGTCTTAATAAGTTCTTTGGGATGAAAATTTTAAAATTCGTACCCAAAAAGTATCTATAGGGACGAAATAGTATAGGGACGAAATTGATTTTCATCCTCTTTGATAACCTATAAGGACGAAATTTTTCATCTCGTCAAATGATCTCTAGGGACAAAATTGGCATATTCGTCCCTTTTAACAATTTGTTGGGACGAAATATGTTCAAAATGAAAAAAAAAAATCAAAAATCTTAATTACCAAACCCCCACCCTTAACCCACTTAGCACACCCCATCTCACCCATGGCCCACCTGCCACCAAATCAAACCCAATTAATGTTTTGTTCCCAAACGGTATCGAACCTGAGATATCATGTTATAGAAGCAAATGCCTTAAGCAATTTGTTACAAATGCATTATATTTATATATAAACTATAAATGTTATTAAATTTTTATTGATTTTTTAAATCAAAATATTTATTTGTAGATTAATTCTAATAATTTAAATTATATTTTATGTGATAGACAAATCAATATTAAAAACGTTACTTTAGCATTTAATCAAAATATTATTTTCTAAATGATATATTGTCGAATCAAAGGGTATATCGTTAATCGTACTTTGAATAAAGATGTTTTTCTATATTTTACAATTTAATAGATAAGTTTAAGACTTGAATTCCTATCATAAAAAGGGAATGGGAAATGTACAAAAAAATTTCTAAAATTTGGTTTTGCATTTTAGATTCTTATTATCATAATTATAAATAAAAATAATATATATTTTCATAATTTCTGGAATTAATCTATAGTAATTAATATAAAAAAGTGAAGAAAATTTAATTATTAATCTGTCATTTAGGAAAAACTTTAAACAAAATCAAGGTAAAAAAGAAAAAAAAATATAGTCTCTGCAATCATTATCAGCAACAAATATTATTTTTATCTCAGTAAGTCTCCAAATCTCAAACTTGTTTTTAAAAAAACTCAAACTTTTTAGGGACGAATAACTTATTTCGTCCCAATAGACATCTTATTGGGACGAATAATTTATTTCGTTCGAATACACAACTTATTGGGACAAAATTGTTTTGTCCCTAAAACTCTTATCATTTTTGCCCCTAGGGACGAATAATATGTTTCGTCCTTATAGGCAATCTATTGGAACGAAAAAAATTCATCCCTAAATGTTTCTCCAAGCTTGCAGTTTTTAGGGTCGAACATGTTATTGCGTCCCAATAGACGTACTATTGAGACGAATTTTGTTCGTCCGAAAAAGTTTCGTCCCTATAGCCCAATTTTCTTGAAATGATATTTTTATAAATAAATATATTCTTCAAGATCTATTAAAATAACAAATTATCAATTGTAGATCTTTTAGAATTAGTTCTTTCGGAGCCTTTGTATATATTTGGTAAAATATCAACATGATATTTATGTATACTTCAGGTACGCCGCTATTTTTAAATTTTATAATTGTGTTTTTTTATTATATGAAATTATTTTAGCTTTCTATTTTATTTTTTAATTTTGATTTTATTTATTCAAGTTAAAAGACTTAAATACCCCTTGACCGTTACATTTGACCAATGGGAAGTTAATGGAGAGAGCAATTTTGTACTTGCAAAAAAGTTAGGGACTAATTTTGGCGTTTATGCAGAGGTTAGTCCATTTTTAATTAGAGATTTAATAATTTATAAAAAGAATTTCATAATTTTTTTTTAAAAAAATATCAAATTAGGTTTGTTTGATCATTGATAATTTGATATGCTGACACAGTGACACCATAAATGAAACATCAAAATTAATCCAGAGATAAATGGAAACGAAAATAAAAAATTATTTTTAAAATTTTAAATTATCTTCATTTTTATATTTAATTTCTTTTATTACCTTTAAAGTTGACAAAAAATGTTTTTTAATTTTTTAAAGTATCTTAATTTTTAATTTTTTTACTGTTTTTTAATTTAAAATTTATAATAATAAATTTTTATAAATTTTAAATTATTTATACTCATGTTTATTTTTTATTTAAAAATATTATCTTCATTTTTAAATTGTAATGTATAAAGACAATTTGGTCTTTCTATTAATTCAATTTTAATTGTAAGGGAGTAAATAAATACAATATATATTTACTATATGTTTGTGCTTATGTAAAACTTGAGTATTTACCTCTTCTTTTAATTAACTGTAGTATGGTTATGATAGGAATTGATGTGATGGAAGTTCACAAGTCTTTTTTCATTCGTGAGAGGGCGTGAGGCTATAGTGCCTTATCAAATATACGAATCTTCTCTTTGTTTGTCTTCTATGATAAAAACAAAAATTCTCTGATTTCTAATGAACAAGCCTTTTAATCTATTAACTTTTAGCATGCCCATTAATTTATGGAATCCTAACTAGCAAGAAAAAGAGAATTTAATTCTTGATTATTGTATTTAATTACTAGGACTTTTGATCGAGGATCATATTGTGTGAAATGAAGTTCACGCTAGTTGGGGAACCTAATTATATTTCTATCTCTTGGCAAAGAAAATTAAGTTCTTTTTTCTAATTCTTTTTTCACCGGAACTATTTTTATTTTTATTTCCATTTTTGATTAATAAACGAACAATTCAAAGCAAATAAAATGCAGTATCCTATTGGAAGAACAAAAGACCATAAGTGGCAAATCCTTTTGGATAAATGATCCTGTGGCGCGAAAGGGTTAGCCTTAACCCATGTTGGCAAATCCGTTGGCAAATTAATTATCAATTGGGTTAAATTTAATAGCAATGGTATTGCAAAGAATAATCCAGGACTTTCTGCTTGTGGTGGGGTTTTTCACTTTTTGGAGAGTATTATTGTGGTTTCCTTGGTGGGTACTTATGTTTTTGGATCAACAAACCTTTTGTTATGTTAAATTTATGGCTTTTATCATTGCAGTTGAAAATAATAATGCTAGAGGTTGGTTTCTGGGGACTCTCTGTAAGTTGCTCAGTGCTATGTGAATCCTTCTTTGATGCCGTTTGGCAAGTTGATCATGTTGTAGGTTCAATTGTCTTTACTTATTATCTCATATGAATATTTATGTTTCTCACATGCATAGAGAGATGGTAATAATTAATAACTTGGCAAATGTTTTACCTAAAAGTTGGCTTGTGGTTCCTCTCTTTTCAATTGATGGTTGCTCCTCCTACTGAGATTTGAAAAAGATGTTTCTAAATGCTTGGAATAGTACCTCGATTTCGCTTTATTAATTAGGTTTTCTTTTTCTTTTTCAGGCCTCTCCTTGGGAGCATCTCTCTAAGTCTCTCTTCGAGGTTTGTTTAACAAAATAGGTAATATTTCTCAAAAAACTAAATATAAAGAATTTAATTTTTTTACCTACTATGTAACATTTATCAAATTCCTAGACATATATAAGAAAATTTTCATCTCAGTGCATACTGATAAATTTTTATCATTGTATTGCATGTGAACCATTAGATTCAATTGTTTTGATCCAGTTTGTAAGTCTACATATTGATTTGGTACAAGTTGATTTGGTACAAGTTCTGCTAGATGAATTCGAATTCAAAAATATAGATTCGAATTCAAAAATAATATCTCAACCAAATAAGCTTAAGCTTTATAAGTCTAGTTAAAATTGTATTTTATCGAGTTGTTGTACTTAGATATTATTTAGTTTTATCTTTGTATTTTTAAACATTTAAACTTGCCCTTTTTCACTATTTAATGTAACTATATATATTGTTATCAGTGATCAATAAAAATGAAGTCGAGAATTACAAAGAGAATTGCAATATTTCATCTCCTACTTTCTCTGTTCAGATGGTATTCAATCCCACCAACACCAGATACAAACTCCAAACTCAATCCTTACACTATCCATCACTCTGATAACCCCTCCACCATCATTGTTTCACCATTGCTTTCCGGGGACAATCACGGATCATAGAGTCATGCGGTCACAATGGCACTTCGTGCAAAAGTAAATTGGGCTTTGTTGACGTTTCGTTCCCAAAACCAACGAAAACAGAGGACATCAATAGCTGGGAATGTTGTAACGACTTGGTTGAGAGTTGGATTCTAAACTCGGTTTCTCCTGAAATTCGTCCAAGTATTCTTTAAGTTGAAACTGTTGCACAAATATGGATGGATCTCAAGGACCGTTTTTCGCAATTGAATGCGCCAAAAATATATCAGTTAAAAAATCCATCTCATTCCTCAAACAAGAAGGATTATCTATCTCATTGTATTTCACACAACTTAAGTCTTCTATTGTCTCGGTCACTCCCTATATCTGTGGGAATGCCAAAAATATCATCGATCAACAACATCAGGATGGCGCCATGTAGTTCCTTCAAGGACTCCGTGATCAATTTTCTGTTATCTGAAGCACAATCCTCTTGATGGATCCGTTTTCGTCAATCCAGCGAATATATAACCTGGTTCGTCAAGAAGAAAAACAACAGGAAATTCACCTTAACTAGACTTCCATTGTTGACTCAGCTGCTCTCCAAGCATCCAAACCGTTGTTCAAGTCTTCCGGAAAGTGTCAACGTCCTTTTTGAGAACATTGCAACAAGCATGGCCATACGCTTGCCACGTGCTTCCAAATCCATGGTTACCCGGATAAGCAAGCTAAGGCATCAGCTCCGTCAAATTTGCTTCCGCTCCTCCACCAAATCCTCAGCTGATGTCTGTCCAGTATACCAAACTCCTTGCGTTGCTAGCAGTGGATGAATTCGATGGAGCATATGCTCATCTCGCAGGTACAGCTTTTACTTGTTTACAGTCTTCTTGGATTATTGATTCTGACGCCTCTCGTCATATTGGCACAAAAATTTCACAATTTAGTTCATTTTCTGCAATTAATAAAAAAAAATTTGTTCAATTGCCTAATGGTTCTCAAGCGCCTATGAAACACATATGCACCATTCATTGTTCACCATCACTCACTTTAACTAATGTTTTCCACATTCCTTCTTTCAAATTCAATTTGTTAGCAGTCTCACAATTAACGAAATCATCTAATTGTGAAGTCACATTCTCATCTTCTGAATGTTTTTTTCAGGACCAAGCATCGAAGACTACGATTGGTCTAGGTAGTGCTAGGAACGGCCTTTTCTATATGGAATTAGATTTTAATTTCAATTATGTTCTTTCTTTCAAGCGTTGTAATAAGTTTGATCCTATGACATTCAAGCATTGGACATCCATCTAGTAGTCGTTTTGATTTCATTGTTAAGAATTTTAAAGATATTGTTTCGAATAAAGATTTTATTTGTGATGTGTGTACGCGTGCCAAACAATCGCGTCTTCCTTGTCCTCGAAGCATAGCTTGCACTTTACATTGTTTTGAACTCATTCACATTGATATTTGGGGCCCTTTCTCTGTATCCTCAAAAAACAGATCACATTTTTTCTTACTATAGTTGATGATCATTCTATATGTACATGGATTTACTTAATGAAGCATAAGTCTGAAACCTTTAAAATGTTACTTCATTTTTTCAATCTAATCACTCGCCAATTCAACATGAAATCACTTGTGTAAATTCTAGAGATTGGGGCATTTTTTTACCTCAACTCCAAACAATCCGTTCAGACAATGATTCCAAATTCCTTTCCAAACAAATCCAATCATGGTTACATGACAATGGCATTATTCGCCAATGTAGTTGTGTTACGACACCTCAACAAAATGGGGTCGTAGAACGCAAACATCGACACCATCTCGATGTCGCCCGTGCCTTACTCTTCCGATCTAACTTACCCCTTTCATTTTGGGGCAAATGCATCCTTACTGGTGCATACATCATTAACAAACTTCCAGCTCCGATCCTTAAACATCGCTCACCTCATCAAGTTCTTCTTGGTACAATTCCATCATACTCTTCTCTTAGAGTTTTCAGGTGCTTATGTTTTGCTAAGAATATGGATATTCGACAAAAAATTAACGATTGTGCTAGACCCGGTATTATTGTTGGATACTCAAATAGTCAAAAGGGATACCGTATCTACGATTTCAAAACTAGTCAAATCTACACTTCTCGTGACGTTATTTTTCATGAATCAACATTTCCGTATCATGACATTTCATATGCTTCACCTTCATTAAATAATCCAATTACCATTAATCCTATCAACGGTGATGGCACTTTTAATTCTTTGACTAATGTTCCTATGATCTCATCCTCAGAACCAATTGCTCCTCAGATTGGAGATACAAGTGATTCTACCACTAACATTCCATTTGATTCTCCAACTAATTCTTCAAGTGTTTCTCAAGGTGATACCACAGTTAATTCTATACCTCTTACCATAGACACTCATTCCTCTGATCTTCCTCCTACAACACTTGCTCCTATCATAATATACGACCTCAAAGGGATCGTCGTCCTCTGGGTCATCTACAGAATTATTTTTGCAACAATAAATCACTTTCAACAGATTTTCCGATTGAAACTATTTTTCTTTATCCCATCTAAATCATTCTCATCGTATATGTTTAACAAATATCATGGACATCCAAGAACCATGTACCTACTGTCAAGCTATGAAATATGTTGAATAGGGTGAAGCTATGGCCAAAGAAATTCAAGCTCTTGAATCCAATAACACCTGGTCTTATGCTAACTTACCAATGGTAAATCACCCATTGGATGTAAATGGGTCTATAAAATCAAATATCGTTCTGATGGTTCTATAGAACGATATAAAGCTCGTCTAGTTGCCAAGGGCTACACTCAGGTTGAAGGCATCGATTACCACGATACATTTGCACCTATTGCCACACTAGTAATCGTTCATCTCCTTCTTTCTATTGTTGCAATCGAAAAATTGGTCTCTACACCAACTTGATGTCAACAACGATTTTCTCCAAGGTGATCTCACTGAAGAGGTTTATATGAAACTACCACCTGGATTCTCTCGTCAGGGGGAGTCTCGTGTATGTAAGTTAAATAAATCTCTTTACGGTCTTAAACATGCCTTTCATCAATGGTTTTCCAAATTTTCTACTATTCTCTTTTGTCGAGGCTTTCAACAGTCTATTTCGGACTACAGTCTTTTTACATATATCTGTGGCTATATTTCTGTATTAGTTCTCGTCCGTGTCAATAACATTATCGTCACTGGCAACAATGATGATGCCATTTCTGATCTCAAACATTTTCTCGTTCAGTCTTTTTCTTTAAAAGTTCTTGGTAAAGTTTAATACTTTTTGGGCATTGAAGTATCTCGTTCTAAGCAAGGGATATTTCTTTGTCAACGGAAATATGCTCTTAAGATATTATCTTATTCTGAAATGACTGGTTCCAAACCATCATATTTTCCAATGGAACAACGTCTTCGGCTGCATTCGACGGACAACACTCCTCTCTTTCAACCATAACTATATCAATGACTCATTGGTAATATTCTCTATCTAACTGTGACACGACCTGATATTCAGTATGTTGTCTGTAAGTTCCTCATATTTTGATTGGCTTATTTCGTTGACAAACCACATTGAGGATTAATTTTGTAAGGGTAACTTAGGCCTCATTGGGTGTGATCAAGCGTCAAGGACATCATCTCTCTCAAAAGCACTTCAAAGGTATATCACATGCTTAATTCTCTTTGAAGAGGTTTTAGTTGCATACACTCACATTCTATGCATTTGTATTGACATGCATGTATGGTTGCACACACACACACACTTCTTGCATTTTAGAGTTGATGGGTTGCACAGTAGGTTAGGCGACATGCAAGGCCACTTATGCATGTCGCCTGACAAGTCGCCATAGACTTAGGTTTTTCCCACAGTGTGTTAGGCGACATGCAAGGCCACTTGTGCATGTCGCCTCCAATGTCGCCTTAGTCATGTATTTTTCCTCCAGTGTGTAAGGCGACTTGGGAATGTCGCCTTACATGTCGCCTCTGACATCTTGATTTTTCCACAGTGTGTAAGGTGACTTCATAGGCGACTTGTGAATGTCGCCTTAGGCAACGTGTTTTCTCACAGTGTGTTACGCGACTTCCAAGGCGACTTGCTCATGTCTCCTTACATGTCGCATTTTTCACCCGAACTGGGCATTTCGGATATTTCACACCAGCTCATTTTTATGTCCCTATAAATACATCTTCTTCTCCACCATTTAGACCTAGAGCTCTGAAAATATATCCCTAAGTGAGAGAAAGTAAATCCAAGAGAGAGAGAGAGCTCCGATAAATCCTTTTTACTTAACCAAACTCATACCCATGTGCATCTAAGCTTCTTTCTTGCATCTATTCTTCATGGGTCTTCATGCTCTACTTGACTAGGTAATCAAACAAGTCTTAGAACTTCCTTTTCATCTCTATGTTCTTGTTTGCCTAGGGTTACCAATTATTTGTTAAGTAATTGCATGTTTATTTGGTTTAGCATGATTTGAGTATGTTTGTGATTATGTTTGTTGGTTGAGATTGTATGTTCATTGATAGCTATCTTTTAAGACCATTTTGCCCTTAGCTAAATCTTCATGCATTTGCATTTAGATATTGATATCTAGGATTTGCACTCATTGACATCTTTAAATCCTTAGATAAGCATTTAGTGTTGCCTAGCATTAATTGTATGATAGAATATTTTCACATATTCACATAGGTTGTTTAACCTCTTCATTGATTGTTAAGCTTTGTAACTAAGTGGATTAGTGCACAAGCTTGTGGTCTAGAATCACTATTAAAGGCCCGTTGGGTAGAGTGAAAGGGTTAGTGACCAAGTAGGTGCGACTTGAGGTCAACGTAGGTTGTAAACTTTCATTCAAATAGTAGATTTGAGGACCGTGTGTGGCTAGAAGAATAGCCCGTGAGTTTTGCCCAGTTTGAGGGTTTCTCACGTAAATCAATCCTTGTGTTGTTATTGTTTTCCGCATGTTTATTTTGATTTAGTTGATTGCTAATATGGGGTAGCATTATTAAAATTGATTAAGTCAAAAAGTTGGTAATAAATCAACTAAAACCTATTCACCCCCCCCCCCCCCCCCCTTCTAGGTTAGTAGACACACTATTTATAGTATTTTCAATTGGTATCAGAGCGGGTTCCAAGACATACTTAGATGATCCTTACTCTTTGTGTGTCTTGCATCTTGCATTTTGTTTGTTGTTTGTTGCATTCATAAACATTCATCTCATTCATACCCAAACACGATGAGTGGGAACGGAGGTGGACATAAGGGAGCCTCAAGCACAAGACCCCCTTTGCTAAATGGGGTGAACTATGCCTCATGGAAAGGCAAGATGGAGTTGTACCTTTGCCAAATAGATGACCGGGCATAGATGGCAATGGAAGATGGCTACACCCCTCGAACAATGACCTGCGAAGATGGAAGTGAGGTCTCCAAGCCAAAGTCTCAATGGAGCTCTCAAGAATTTGAAGCTTCCAAGTGGAACAACAAGGCAATGCATGCCATCCTTTGCGCTATGGACGACAACCAATACAAGTTGATTCAAACAACTAGAAATGCAAATGAGGCATGAGAGATTTTAGAGATGGCTCATGACAGAACCGAGGTAGTTAAGGACTCTAAGCTACAAGTCCTTCAAATGCAATTTGAGACCATTAGGATGGAGGAGGATGAATGCTTCAACGATTTTCAAGTGAAATTGATGGACATAGTCAATCAAAGCCATCAACTTGGTGACCCTTACTCGGATAGGAGAATCAAGCAAAAAATTATGAGGTCTCTTCCGGTAAGATTTAAGTCAAAAGTGACGGCTCTTGAGGAGAATAGTGACTACAAGAACATGAAGCCAAGTGAAGTTATTAGAAGACTTCTAGCATATGAGTCTAGGTGGACTCCCATACCTACACCTCCAAAGAATCAAAAGAGTATTGCTTTGAAGACCTCTAAGGTTGAGAAGGAGGAGGAAGACTAGGATGAAGAAATGGCTCTCATGGTCAAAAGGTTCAAGAAGTTCATCAAGTTTGAGAAGAAGTGATTTGGATCCAAAGGAAAGGAAATGAAGAAGAAGACTCTTTCAAGAAGTTTGAGTCAAGTGAAGACAAGCCCACAAGAAAAGGGATTCAATGCTTCGAATGTGGAGGCTTCAGACACATATCCACGGATTGTGGCAATTTAAAGAATAAGAAGAATGGAAAGGCTATGGCCGCTACGTGGAGCGATTGTGATGACTTGGAAGAAGAAGGAGAATCCTCGGATGATAAGGACCATGTGGAAAACTTTATTGCCTTCACATCTTCTCTCAAGAGTAAGGAAGCAATAGATGATGAAGAGGAAGAGAAACAAAATGACGATGACTCAAGTGATGGTGACTCTTCATCCCACTCAACAAATATGGATGTAGGAGGGATGGACCTTGAAAGATTCATTGAGCATTTTCAAAGCTCAAGATTGAAAATGAAGAAAGAGATTCTAAGGTTAAAGGGAGAGAATCTCAAGCTATCTACCGAGGTTACTCACCTAAATGGAGAAGTGAAGATAGCAAAAAGGAATGAGGCATTGATAGAAAATGAGCTTGAAGAAGCAAGAGAGATTATTGCTAAGATGACTTCAAGCACGAAGAAACTTGACCACATGTTGGGAGTTGGCAAGAGGCCAAGTGATAAGAAAGGTCTTGGCTATGAAGATGACAAGGAGACCTCATCCTCAAGCAAGACCGTGTTTGTCAAGAGCTTGGACATCAAAAAGCCTCTACCTCCACAACATCATAGGAAAAAGATTGAACTAGGAGAGTGCTCTAAGGACTCCCAAGTCAAGGTGGCACAAGGGAAACAAGCTCAAGCTCAACCAACAAAGGTTCATCAAGCAAGTTTTCCTCAACCCAAATACCACCAAGTCAAGTAGCAATTCATGCAAGCTCAACCAAGGAGGCAATCTACTCCAACTCAACAACAAAGAAGGAGAGAACCAATCCAACACCAAAGACAAGCTCAAGTTCATGGGAAAGCCCCCTTGTATTTACAAGGGCATAGTATGTCCTCTTATTTCATTCCCACTTGTCATTTTTGTTGTGTTGATGGTCACATTAGACCTAATTGCTTCAAATACATTAAAATGTGTAGAATCAAGAGCATGATTGAAAGGAATAGAGCTAGAGCAAAAATGCATGTTTCTAGGAAATCTAGAGCCAATTTGCATGATCCTAGGAAATCTATAGCCAATATGACTATGACCACTAGGAAAGAGAACATTTCACCTAGGTGGATTAGAAGAGATGACTATTTTTGCTATATGGCTCAAATTGCTTTGAAGGCAAATGCCTCCAACACTTGGTATTTGGATAGTGGGTGTTCGAGGCATATGATGGGAAACAAGAGTTTCTTTAAATCTCTTGTTATGGAGGATGGAGGATTTGTCACCTTTGGTGATAGATCTAGAAAGAAAGTCATAGGGAAATGAACCATTTCCATTCTCGATTTACCCTCATTGTCCAATGTTTTACTTGTTGATGGCCTGCAAGCCAATCTTATAAGCATTTCTCATCTTAATGATGATGGACTATCTGTCTGGTTTAACAAAAATGATTGTTCTATTTTAATGCCAAATGGACAAACCTTGCTAAAAGGGAAGAGATCTAGTGACAATTGCTATTGTCTTGAAGCTAGTGCTATCTCTTGTAATATGTCCAAGTGTGAGGAAATTGAGTTGTGGCATCAAAGACTTGGCCACATGAACTATCGAGATTTGAGGATCTTAGATAAGTTCAAGGTTATGCGTGTCCTCCCTAAGCTTGGGAAGAAAATCGAAGGTGTTTGTGGACCTTGTCAACAAGGAAAACAAACCAAAAGCATGCACAAGAAAGGCAAGTATCTCGCCACAAAGGAGCCACTAGAGTTTCTACATATGGACCTTATGGGTCCCATGCAAACCGAGAGCCTCGGTGGCAAGAGATACATTTTTGTTTGTGTTGATGATTTCTCTAGATTTACATGGACATACTTTCTTAGAGAAAAATCTGAAACATTTGAAAATTTTAAAATGCTTTGCACTAAAACTCAAATGAAAAGAACTCACACATTAAAAGCATTAAAAGGAATAGGAGTGACCATGGGAGGGAATTTGAGAATGCTTGTTTTGAAAGCTATTGCAATAGCTTAGGCATTTCCCATGAGTTTTCAGTTCCTAGAACACCTCAACAAAATGGGGTGGTTGAGAGGAATAATAGGGTCCTTCAAGAGATGGCCCGTGTGATGTTGCTTAGCAACAATGTCCCTAGGAACCTTTGGGCCGAGGCCGTCAATACGGCTTGCTACATAGGAAATAGAGTCTTCCTAAGGCCCTATACTAGGCAAACCTTCTATGAATTATGGAAGGGTAAGAAGCCAAATGTTAGCTACTTCCACTTATTTGGGAGCAAATGCTACATTCTAAATGACCGAGATCAACTTGGCAAGTTTGATGCCAAGAGTGATGATGAGATTTTCATTGGCTATGCCATTAATAGTAAGACCTATAGAGTTTTCAATTTAAAAACTCGGAGTGTCATGGAACCATCTAATGTTGTCATAATGATTGTAGGCCTAGAATTAGAGACCATGATGAGGAGGTCATTGTGATTGATGATTGATGATTCTTCCTTGGAGAAGAATGGTGAGACTTCAATTGATGTGAAGTCAAGTCTAGATGAAGAGGTCATTCAACCTCTTGATAGAGATCCATCCTTGGACTCTATTGAACCCGTTCTATGGGTTAGACATCTCCACAACAAGAATGACATTTTTGGAGATATGAATGAGGGTGTTAGGACTAGGCGTCAAATAGCTAATCAAATTAGCTATACTTGTTACACCTCTCAAATTGAACCTAAAAAGGTTGATGAAGCCTTGAATGATGAGTTTTGGGTTCTTGCCATGCAAGAAGAGCTAAACCAATTTGAAAGAAATGAGGTTTGGACTCTAGTTCTTAGACCCAAGGATACTAATGTCATAGGAACCAAATGGGTATATAGGAACAAATCGGATGAGAATGACAACATTGTGCGCAACAAGGCTAGACTTGTAGCACAATGATACTCTCAAATTGAGGGTATTGAATTTGAGGAGACTTTTGCTCCGGTTGCCCGTCTTGAGTCCATAAGGCTTCTCTTGTCCATATCATGTGTGCACAAGTTCAAATTGCATCAAATGGATGTTAAGAGTGCCTTCCTAAATGGCTTCTTGCATGAGGAAGTGTTTGTTGAGCAACCCAAGGGGTTTGTGGATCCACACCACTCCAATCATGTCTATCGCCTCAAGAAGGCTTTATATGGGTTGAAACAAGCACCAAGGGCTTGGTATGAGCGCCTCACTCAATTTCTTGTTGACAATGACTACACTAGGGGTAGTGTTGACAAAACTTTATTCATCAAGAGGAACAAAGATGAGCTTTTCATAGCTCAAATTTATGTTGATGATATTATTTTTGGCTCCACCAAAAAATCCAAAGTCCAACAATTTATTGATGTCATGTCTCATGAGTTTGAGATGAGTCTTGTTGGGGAGCTCAATTACTTCCTAGGTTTGTAAATCAAGCAATTGCATGATGGGATTTTCATATCCCAAGCTAAGTGTGCTAAAAACCTAGTGAAGAAGTTTGGCCTTGAGAATGCCAAACATTGTGACACACTAATGAGTACCACCTTGAACTCAGCAAAGATGCTAGTGGCAAGAGTGTGGAACAAAATCTTTATCGTGGCATGATTGGTAGCTTGCTTTACTTGACCGCAAGTAGGCCCTATTTAGCCTTTAGTGTGGGTGGGTGTGCTAGGTACCAAGCGGATCCCAAGGAATCCCATATCTCCTCCATGAAGAGAATCATTCGATATGTGAATGGGACATCCAACTATGGGATATGGTACTCTTTTGACACTAATGCTAGCTTAGTTGGCTTTAGTGATGCAGATTGGGCAGGAAATTGTGATGATAGGAAGAGTACATCGGGCGGTTGCTTCTTCCTAGGCAACAACTTGGTCTCATGGTTTTGCAAGAAACAAAATCCCATCTCTCTATCCACAACTGAAGCGGAATACATAGCCTTCGGGAGTGCTTGCACACAACTCCTTTGGATGAAGCAAATGCTTGTGGATTATGGCTTTGATCAAGGTATTCTAACCCTTTATTGTTATAACATGAGTGCAATTAACATTTCAAAGAATCCGGTTCAGCACTCTAGGACAAAGCATATAGACATTAGGCATCATTTCATTAGAGAACTAGTTGAAAACAAATGCATTGCACTTGAGCATGTGGGCACTAATGATCAACTAGCGGATTTATTTACAAAACCTTTAGACTCAACTAGGTTCAAGTCACTTAGTAGGTCTATTGGGATTTGTCATATGCCTTGATGTGTTTTGGTGATTGACCCCTTATGGGGAGCTCAAGCAAAAAGAGCTACCTTGCATGTTGAAATAAGTAAAAACTTGATCAACTTTATGCTTCTTTATTAATTGCTTGAGTATTTTTGGTTGTGCTTATATATACTCTTATATGGCTTTTTATTAAATAAGTGTGCCTTGCTTAGTTTGTAATCCATGTCACCTCTATGTTCAAACATGCATTTTTGGATTAGGAGAATTGATTGGGAAGTACATTTGAATGAGCTAAAATTTATCTCCATGACATGTGACTTGATTTTGACATGCTAAAATATTATGCATGAATTGTGTGTGCAAATATATGTGGAAGCACCGTGACAAAGCTAAACTCAATAAGGACCTTGTGTCCATGCAATAAATAAGGATGTCTCATCCAATTTAGCTTTGGCTCTTTTCTTAATGGTTGAACAAGACAACAACCAATATGGATTCTATATCCATTCAATTAATAAGGATTTAATATCTATGTCTTGATTGACCATTAAGGATTGATATGGTTGCTTGTGTGTGTTCAAACTTTTAAAAGCTCTATCTTGTTTAATTATGGCAAAAGGGTGCAAATTGGTTTGAATTCCTTTGGAACCCTTTTGATGTTCACTTTGCCAAATACCATTTACTTGAACTATGATGTTACATGTCTTACATCCAAATCAACTAAGTCACACATTTTCTTCTTAAAAATAAAACCTCAATGATTCTCTCTCAATTAATTAAGTTGCATAAAGTTATTGTATATGATTATGCACTTATCTTGCAAATAACACTCTTTGCTAAAGTGACCCGTTTGGGGAAAAGCTCCCTTGCCTATCTCGTGACAAAAATGGGGAGTAGTGTGGTTTATTTAAGGGGGTTGCATACTTGGAGAAATTGTCCTGTTGAGGGGGAGTAACCTATTTAGGGGGAGTATTTTCATTGGCTGCATGTTGCATGTTGTAGTTTTCTTTTATTATGCAAGTTGCTTTTATTTATTATCTCTCTTGATCACCTCACATACACTTGTCTTGGAAAGTGTAGTCTCATTGTTTTGTAGGGATGGTGGCTATTCTACAAGAGTTAGAAGATTTGAAGACCTCGTATCTAGGTTTCTAATTGTAATGTAGAATATATTTTTTGTTGACCTCTAGTTTTTATTTTTTTTTGTGAGATAATTTGTGAGTGGTGGTTTTGTCACTAAATAGCAAAAGGGGAGATTGTAAGTTCATCATATTTTGATTGGCTTATTTTGTTGACAAACCACATTGAGGATTAATTTTGTAAGGGTAAATTAGGCCACATTGGGTGTGATCAAGCTTCAAGGACATCATCTCTCTCAAGAGCACTTCAAAGGTATATCACATGCTTAATTCTCTTTGAAGAGATTTTAGTTGCACGATCTCACATTCTATGCATTTGTATTGACATGCATGTATGGTTGCACACACACACACACACACACACTTCTTGCATTTTGGAGTTGATGGGCTGCACAGTAGGCTAGGCGACACGCAAGGCTACTTGTGCATGTCGCCTCCAATGTCGCCTTAGTCATGTATTTTTCCTCCAATGTGTAAGGCGATTTCATAGGCGACTTGGGAATGTCTCCTTACATGTCGCCTCTAACATCTTAATTTTTCCACAGTGTGTAAAGCGACTTCATAGGCAACTTCATAGGTGACTTGTGAATGTCGCCTTGCATGTCGCCTCAGGCAACGTGTTTTCTCACATTGTATTAGGCGACTTCCAAGGCGACTTGCTCATGTCGCCTTGCATGTCGCCATTTTCACCCGAACTGGGCATTTAGGGTATTTCACACCAGCTCATTTTTTGGTCCCTATAAATACATCTTCTTCTCCACCATTTAGACGTAGAGCTCTGAAAATATATCCCTAAGTGAGAGAAAGTAAATCCAAGAGAGAGAGAGCTCCAATAAATCCTTTTTACTCAACCAAACTCATACCCATGTGCATCTAAGCTCCTTTCTTGCATCTATTCTTCATGGGTCTCCATGCTCTTCTTGACTAGGTAATCAAACAAGTCTTAGAATTTCCTTTTCATCTCTATGTTCTTGTTTGCCTAGGGTTACCAATTATTTGTTAAGTAATTGCATGTTTATTTGGTTTAGCATGATTTGAGTATGTTTGTGATTATGTTTGTTGGTTGAGATTGTATGTTCATTGATAGCTATCTTTTAGGACCATTTTGCCCTTTAGCTAATTCTTCATGCATTTGCATTTAGATATTGATATCTATGATTTGCACTCATTGACATCTTTAAATCCTTAGATAAGCATTTAGTGTTGCCTAGCATTAATTGTATGATAGAATCATAGGTTGTTTAACCTCTTCATTGATTGTTAAGCTTTGTGACTAAGTGGATTATTGCACAGGCTTGTGGTCTAGAATCACTATTAAAGGCCAGTTGGGTAGAGTGACAGGGTTAGTGACCATGTAGGTGTGACTTTAGGTCAACCTAGGTTGTAAACTTTCATTTAAATAGTGGATTTGAGGACCGTGTGTGGCTAGAAGGATAGCCCGTGAGTTTTGCCCAGTTGGAGGGTTTCTCATGTAAATCAATCCATGTGTTGTTATTGTTTTCCGTATGTTTATTTTGATTTAGTTGATTGCTAATATGGGGTAGCATTATTAAAATTGATTAAGTCGAAAAGTTGGTAATAAATCAACTAAAACCTATTCACCCCCCCCCCCCCCCCCCCCCCCCCCCTCTAGGTTAGTAGACACATGCTTTATAGTATTTTCATAGTCAACACTCTTAGTCAATTCATGCAATCTCCACATTCATCTCACCTTGATGTTACCAACCGAGTCTTGCGTTACCTCAAAGGTTTCGTTGGTAAAGGCTTATTTCTTCCCGCATCAAGTTCTCTTGACATCGTTGGCTACGCTGACTCTGATTGGACTAGTTGTCCCATTACTTGTTGCTCAACCTTTGTTTATTTCACCATGTTGGGTTCTAGTTCTATCTCTTGGAAAACAAAGAAACAACCAACATTTTCTCATTCTTCCACAGAAGCTGAATATCATTCACTCACTACACTCACTTCTGAATTGCAATGGCTAAAATCTCTTCTCTCAGATCTTGGTTCCGCTCATTCACAAGCGATTTCAGTTCGTTGTGATAGTAAAACAGCTATTCACATCGCCAACAACCTCCGCCTTTCATGAACGCACCAAACACATCGAAATCGACTGCCATTTTGTTCGTGAGAAGATTCAAAGTGGTCTCATTACTCTCTCTTACCTACGATCGCACGACCTACTAGTAGACATTTTTACTAAACCACTTAGAGGTGACGATTACCTGCCAACTGCTTCGCAAGTTGGGTTTCCTTGACATTTCAATCCCAACTCCAACTTGAGGGGGAGTGTTAGATGAATTCGAATTCAAAAATAATATCTCAACCAAATAAGCTTAAGCGTATTTAGTTTTGTAAAATTGTATTTTATTAGAGTTGTTGTACTAAGATATTATTTAGTTTTATCTTGTATTTTTAAACATTTAAACTTTCCCCTTTTATCTGTAAAGTACTCTTTTATGTAAATATATATATATATATATATATATATATTGTTATTAGTGATCGATAAAAATTATGTCGAGAATTACAAAGAGAATTGCAATATTTTTTAGAAGTTCAACTAGTGTCATGGAGTTCTTATATGCATGGATATTGGTTAAAGGTCTTCACATTTATAAAAAGAATATTAGAATAAGTCGTTCCACCATAATTAATAAATTAGTCCTCTCTGATTTTCAATCCATCAATATCACCATCAAATTATTTTTTTTCACATGTTAATGTGATTTGATTTTGAGTTTTTGACACGGAAGAAATTCCATCTAATTACATTGGTAGTGCACTTCCCTTCTACATAAGTGGTGAGGGGTTCAAATCCCACAATGCGCACACATGTGTGTATATGGCTTTAATTTTGGTTCACGACTATAGCGGCACTGTTCACATGCGCCGTGGTGGCACTGTTCACAGCATTGCAGCAGCAATATTCATGGTACTGGTCACGGCACTGTTCAAGACTTTAGCAGCACTATTCACTGTAATTTTATACCACAATTCACGGGTGACAGGGCCTGTAGCGGCACGGTTCATTACACTGTAGCGGCACTGTTCATGGGGTGACACGGCATCACTGTTTAAGGTACTGTAGCAACATTGTTTCAGAAAAAAAATTCTTTTTCGTTTGTGTTGCCGCATACTACTTCTAGGATAAGGTTTTGGCAATGTTAGGTTTAGGGTTTTGCATGTGCATGGCAGTTCGGGTTTAGGTTTTCCAGTTGTGGTTATAAATGGTTTCTAACTCCATGGATCCAATGAGCATGAAGGCTTTTTTATATGTTTCTTCTTCAGCGGTGTCACGTGTTGTTCCTTCAAGGACATATTCTTTGGTCTCTTTATGACCACATTGTGGCAAGACGGTTGATGACTGGGCTAATCTGCTAGTGGGAAGTTCCTCACTGTCCGTTAGGGGTCCTTTGCCTAAATGTAAGACTGTTGTTGGAGGGGTGGATCCGCTTGTGAGTAGTTCATTGCCTCTATCATCTATTAGGGGCTCTTCTTATGTGGATCTTTTTAAAGCTGCCCTGATTAAGGTGGATAAAGTTTCTGGTCCATCGATTCTTTCAAAAAATGGTGGTTATGTGGCTGGTCAAGTGGATCCATTTGCTTATAAGTCTAGATTAGAGGTTTGAAAGTTTTCTCTCATTGGTCTGGTTGTCCTTTCTACTGGTGAGAAGCTTTAGAAGTTGGTTGATCTTAAAGCCAAGCTGTAGTTGTTTGAAAGCTGAATCTGTTTATAGGCTGATTTCTTCAGATAAGGGGTATTTTCAGATTATGTTGAATTCATATGCTAACAAGAATATGGTTTGGAGTTTGGGGTCTCTTAATCTCAAACAAGGTGTTTTACGGACTTAGCCTTGGATTCTGAATTTTAACCCGGCATTATAAAAGTCTTCAAATACTCAGGTTTGGGTCCATTTTTATGATCTGTCGTGGGAATACTGTCATCCGAATATTATTTCTGATTTAGCTAGAGGGATCAGAGCACCTTTAAGATCTGTCATGTGATTTTGGACATTTTTCGTGTGTTCTGTCAGATATTGACATGTCTACTGTGCCTCCATCTTATTTGCTTCTTGAGACGGATGATTCTCATAGTTCTTTCATTTCGGTGGAATATGAGAATCTCCCAGCTTTTTGTTTTACTTATTCCTCCAATGGTCATTTTTCTAATGCTTGTCGTTAGAACAAGTTCGGCAATGAGACTCCTGTTAGTTCTAGTATGCTCGATTCGGCTAGAGATTGTCTAATCACGGTTGTTGATGATGAAGGGTTTCAGGTTTCCTACAATCGTTCTCCTAAACTATTTTTTAGTCCTATTTATATGCCTCAGGCAAAAGTTCCGGTTTTTAAGGTCTTAACCGCTATTCAGCAGGATTTAGGGTCTCTAGATTCAGTTGTGATTCATTTTTCGATGGGTTCAAATCCGGTTTCTTTGTATGGTTTCTTCTGCTAGCCCAGTCGTTTCGCTAGGTTTAACTTTTTTGGTGGCTCCTACTACTTCGGTGGTGATTGCTCAGGTCTGTCAATCCCTACAGGTGGGGTGGAGCGATGATTCTCTTATTGATGTCCCTATTTGTTCCTCTAGAGTGGGAGTAGGGCTTGTTTATTCAGAGGGCTCCTTTTCAGTTCTTGATGTTTCAGCTAGTACCGTTGTCTCGATCTCTTCAGCTGTTTCGATGGTTAGGTAGGAGTCGAAGGTTGGTAGGGATTCTATTTCTCCGTTGGTTTCTTTTGCTCAACCCATTGTTTCTTTAATGGTTTCGGTTGATGGGTAGGACGGTAGGGCGGGTATAGTTTCTCCTTCGGTTGAGAGGGTCGATCAGGTTGTTTTGAGGAATGGATACAGATCTCCATGTTCCCTTATTTTGGATACGGACTCTGATGTTCGGTTCTAGGGTTCTAAAAGTCTGCTATCTAATTCCCAAGCTGAACTTCGTCTCATTGTTGATTCTTCGTGGGCTGACCCGGTTGAGGAAGAAGAGTGAGATTATACTACTATTGCTCGGAGGTCCACTAGGATTGTGAGCAAAATGGCTTCTTATAAGTCCGAGTCCCATGCTTTTTCAAGGGTTTCTGATTATCAGTGTCCTATATTGGAATTGTGGTGGGATTGGGAATGGTTCTACAAGGTGGGTTCTTAGAGATCTATGTCATTTGCATCATCCCTCTTTGTTGTGCATTGTTGAGCATATGGTGACTTTTTCTTCTTTTACTTCTTGGTTTTGGTCTGCACTTTGTAGGAGAGAATGAAATGGAGGTGTTATTGCCTTCCAATTGGGTTTTTGCTTGTGATTCCATTTCTGATGCTCATGTTGTCTTCTTTCATGAGCAGCAGCTTTTTGTCTCGCTCTCGGTTAACTCTCAATTGAATTGGTATACCTTTGTTTATGCAAGTACTTCGTGTTGGCTCGTCGTTTACTTTGGTAGTCTCTTAGGAATTTGTTCGATCTGCTTTCTTCCTCTTGGCTAGTTGTAGGAGATTTTAATACTGTTTTGGGAGCTCATGAGTCTTTGGGTTCTCTTTATCCTTCTCAAAGTTCTTATGCGGATTTTAGTTTGATGATCGATGACTGTGAGCTGATTGGTATTCGTTCTTAGGGTTCTATTTTCACGTGGGCTCGAGGTCCCAGTACATGCACTCTTGTTGAGAGGAGATTATATAGGGCTTTAGTTTTAGATGGTTGTATTTCCAATTTGTGGGATATTTCATGTGTGGCTCTTCCCCGTCGATTTTCTAATCACTGTCTGTTGTTAATTATGTTTTTAAACATTGATATCTCTTATGCTAGACATTTTCGGTTCCAGAGTATATGGTTAGATCATCCTAATTTTTTGGCCACGGTTCGTAGAGTTTGGAGTTCCCCTTAGGTTGGTAGGCCTCCTCAAGTGGTGAGTCACAAGCTGAAATGTTTGAAAAAGGTTCTTAAGTTCTGGAACTGGAAGGTTTTTAGTGATCTCAAGTCCGACATAAAAAAGAAATCAGTTGAACTTTAGTTGGTTCAACTTCAGATGTCTGATCAGGGTTTCTCTGAGGAGCTTTTTCTGGTTGAGTCGTGTATTCATCATGATCTGGATGTTATAGCATAGACATGAGTGTTTTCTTCGTGATCGGTCCAGGGTAAAAATGGCACTGCGATGGTGATCGAAACTCTACTTTCTTTCATACTCTATTCGGTGTCGGCAATATCTTAAGGCTTTATCTACTCTTTCGATTAATGAGGTGCTCTCGAATGATCGTTTGGTTATCAAGGATCATATTGTAGGTTATTATTTGGCACTTTTTTCCTCTGATTCTTCTAGGGTCGGATATGATTTTTCGATGGTGGATGACATGATTCCTAATATGGTGACGGTTGCTAAGAATGATTTTTTAATTGATATTCCTTCTACTGAGGATATTTATGATGCGATTTTCGCTATGGATGCGACTTCTACCCTTGGGTAGGATTGCTTCTCTAGTAAATTCTATCAGCAGTATTGGGAGATTATCGGTGGTGATGTTGTCCTTGCTGTTCATGATTTTTTCCGCTCCGGGGTAATTTTTCTAGGGCTTAGTTCCAGTTTCTTAGTTCTTCTTCTGAAACTAAGAGATTCAATTTCCATTGATCAATACTGTCCTATTATACTTGTTTGGGTTTATGCCCTAAAGATGTAATTTGTAAATGGATTTATGAAATAAATAAAAAAGAAAAGTTCAATTCATTCTTGTTGTGTTGTTTATTTTATAACTTGTGCATATATTAACATCCTAGATTGCTGGATGTAATCTCGAACTGTGTATATGAGTGTCATATACGGATGGATACAGTAAGAGACGTGCAATCTAAAAAGTCCATAGATAACAAATAAAGCTGGGTACTTTATTTGTGGTTAATCTATAGCTGTGGTCCATTCCGTAATGTACGGTGATTCTATTCTGAATCATTCATATGAGATATGGGAATGGAGGCACCTTGTATGATGTGATCATATAGGACTGGGCCATGATCTATATGAATCACTCACCAAGATCCGTTTACTGATAAGATTCATATATATCAACTAATGATGGCTATATGTGGGTGATCTTAATCCTGAGTGTCTTATCACTCACCAAGACGTGCTTGTCACAAAGCACGAAGCAATGACTACAGCATTCGAAATTATGGAGTCATTGCAAGCTATGTTCGGGCAGCCCTCCGAGCAAAAGCGACACGAAGCTGTTCGTTCCGCTATGCTCGCTCGCATGAAGGAAGGTACATCAGTTCAGGACCATGTCCTGGGCATGATGTCCTACTTCAACAAGGCAGAAGTCAATGGCGGGGCCATTGACGAACCCAGTCAAGTGAGCATCATACTGACGACTCTTCCGAAGAGTTTCGATCAGTTGAAGAACAACTACAGGATGAACAAGTTAAGGTTTAGTCTCACACAGTTGCTCAATGAGCTCACTACTTTTGAGTCCTTGTCTAAGGACATCAAAAGTAAGACCGGTGAGGCAAATGTTGCCGAACCATCTTCCTCCAATAATAAGAAGAGGAAGAGGTCTGCTGGAAAGGCAAAGGGTAAGCCCAAACCCAAGAAAGCCCAAAGCAAAAAGAAGGACACCTCCACCGACCAAGACAAAGGAAAATATTTCCATTGTAACAAGGTCGGGCACTGGAAGAGGAACTGTCCTCAGTACCTGGAGGAGGTAGCCAAGAAGAAGAAGAAAGGTAAATATGATTTACTTGTTCTTGAATCTTGTTTAGTGGAAGATGATTTTTCACCTTGGATTGTTGATTCGGGGGCCACTAACCATGTTTGTTCTTCTTTGTTGTGGACTGATTCTTGGACACAGCTAGAGGAGGGAGCCTTCTCCATGCGTGTGGGGTCGGGGGATGTCTTGTCGACCAAAGCAGTGGGAGCAATAAGATTGCAATTTTGTAATAATAATAGTTTTTTATTATTGAACAATGTTTTTTATATTCCTGGATTTACACGGAATTTGATTTCCGTTTCTAAGTTGTTAGAATAATTATATTCTGTTTCTTTTAATAATAAGTTTGTTATTATTGGAAAGAATGGTCTGAATATTTGTTCAGGAATTAATGAAAACAATTTGTATGTGTTAAGACCGTTAATACATACTACACTGCTTAACACCGAAATGTTTAAGGTTGAAAAACCAAAAACTAAACGACATAAGATTTCTCCAGATAATGACACGTTTCTCTGGCATCTAAGGCTTGGTCATATCAACCTTGGCCGGATAGACAGACTAGTAAAAAGTGGACCTTTAAGTGAGTTAAAGGTTGGCACCTTACATGTCTGCGAATCCTGTTTAGAAGGTAAGATGACTAAGAGACCTTTTACTGGAAAAGGGCTTAGAGCTATAGAGCCACTAGAACTCATACATACAGACATCTGCGGACCGATGAATGTTAGAGCTAGGGGCGGCTATGAGTATTATGTCACCTTTATAGATGACTACTCAAGATACGGATATGTCTACCTAATGCAACGAAAGTCGGAAACATTTGAAAAGTTCAAAGAATTCCGAGCTGAAGTTGAGAATCAATTAGGTAGGACTATCAAGTCACTACGATCAGATCGTGGAGGTGAGTACCTTGACCAAGAGTTTGAAGACTTCATGGTCGAGCATGGGATAGTTTCCCAACTCACAGCTCCTGGTACACCTTAGCAAAATGGTGTAGCGGAGAGGAGAAATAGAACCCCGATGGAAATGGTGAGATCTATGATTAGTTTCTCATCATTACCAAATTCCTTCTGGGGATATGCGTTACAAACAGTGGCATACATTTTGAATGTAGTGCCATCCAAATCTATTCCTAAGACTCCCCTAGAGTTGTGGAATGGTCGTAAAGCTAGTTTGCGATATTTCCGTGTATGGGGGTGTCCAGCACATGTGCTAAAAAACAGAAGTGGAAAGCTAGACTCCAAGTCTGTGGTCTGCCTGTTTGTAGGATACTCCAAGGAGACCAGAGGTGGACACTTCTATAGTCCCGAAGATAACAAAGTATTTTTATCGATGCAACGTTTCTTGAGGACAATTATATTAGTGACCATAAACCTCATTCTAAGATTGTATTGAATGAGTTAGAGCCTGGTGAGACTAGTGCTTCATCAACAAGAGTTGTTGATCCACAAACATCTGAGAGTCAGATGGTTCCTGATCAAAATACACTATCACCTAGACGTAGTGGGAGGGTTGTAAGACAACTTGAACGCTATTTAGGTATAGTTGAGGGACAAAGTGTTGTCTCTGCTGATAGTGTGGTCTCTGCTGATAGTATAGATGATCCATTGACATTTAAGAATGCAATGGAAGATCCTGATAAAGAGGAATGGCTTAAAGCCATGAATCTCGAGATGGAGTCCATGTACTCTAACTCAGTCTGGGATCTTGTAGACTTACCGAATGGGGTAAAACCCATAGGATGTAAGTGGATCTATAAGAGAAAGAGAGGAGTAGACGGGAAGGTAGAGACCTTCAAAGCAAGGCTAGTGGCTAAGGGTTATACCCAGAAAGAGGGGGTTGATTATGAAGAGACCTTCTCGCCAGTAGCCATGTTTAAGTCTATTAGGATTCTCTTATCCATTGCTGCCTATTTCGATTATGAAATTTGGCAAATGGACGTCAAGACTGCATTCTTGAATGACAATCTTGACGAGAGCATCTATATGATGCAACCAGAGGGATTCGTGTCACCAGATCAAGAGCAAAAGGTTTGCAAGTTGCAAAGGTCCATCTATGGACTTAAGCAAGCATCTAGATCTTGGAACATGAGGTTTGATGATGTGATCAAAACCTATAGCTTTGAGCAGAACGTCGATGAGTCTTGTGTCTACAAGCGCATCATTGACAAAAAGGTAGTTTTCTTGGTCCTATACGTGGACGATATCCTACTCATTAGGAATGATGTGAGAGTGTTATCTGATGTAAAGGGCTGGCTGGCTAGCCAATTCCAAATAAAATATTTGGGAGAGGCAAGTTATGTTCTAAGAATCCAACTTATAAGGGATCGTAAAAACAAACTCATAGCATTGTCTCAGGCATCATATATCGACAAAATTCTTATACGTTTTTCGATGCAGAACTCCAAGAAAGGAAATTTAACTTCTAGGCATGAAGTTCACTTGTCTAAGGAACAGTGTCCTAAGACACCTCAAGAAGTTGAGGATATGAGACGTGTACCCTATGCATCAGCAGTAGGTAGTCTCATGTATGCTATGTTATGCACGAGACCAGATATCTGCTATGCAGTGAGAGTAGTCAGCAGGTACCAGTCCAACCCAGGATTAGATCATTGGGTTGCTGTCAAGACTATTCTCAAGTATCTTCGGAGAACGAGATACTATATGCTAGTGTATTCCGGACAAGATTTGATCCTGTTAGGATACACAGATTCTGATTTTCAGTCAGACAGGGATTCTAGGAAATCCACATCTGGATCAGTTTCACCCTGGGTGGTGGAGCCATTGTGTGGACAAGTATAAAGCAATCTTGCATTGCTGACTCCACCATGGAATCCGAATATATAGCCGCTTGTGAAGCTGTTAAAGAGGCTGTTTGGCTTCGCAAGTTCTTGAGTGATCTGGAAGTTGTTCTAGATCTGGATAAGCCCATCACACTTTATTGTGATAACAATGGTGCCGTGGCTAATTCCAAGGAACCAAGAAGCCACAAGAGAGGGAAGCATATAAAGAGAAAGTATCATCTCATTAGAGAGATAGTGCAGAGAGGAGATGTGATCGTCACAAAGATAGCCTCACAAGACAATCATGCTGATCCATTTACAAAGACCTTATCGGCTAAAGTGTTTTCGGGTCACCTAGATGGTCTAGGCTTACGAGACATGCCTCACATGCTTTAGTGCAAGTGGGAGATTGTTGGGGTTTATGCTCTAAAGATGTAATTTGTAAATGGATTTATGAAATAAATAAAAAGAAAAGTTCAATTCATTCTTGTTGTGTTGTTTATTTTATAACTTGTGCATATATTAACATCCTAGATTGCTGGATGTAATCTCGAATTGTGTATATGAGTGTCATATACGGATGGATACAGTAAGAGACGTGCAATCTAAAAAGTCCATAGATAACAAATAAAGCTAGGTACTTTATTTGTGGTTAATCTATAGCTGCGGTCCATTCCGTAACGTACGGTGATTCTATCCTGAATCATTCATATGAGATATGGGAATGGAGGCACCTTGTATGATGTGATCATATAGGACTGGGCCATGATCTATATGAATCTCTCACCAAGATCCGTTTACTGACAAGATTCATATATATCAACTAATGATGGCTATATGTGGGTGATCTTAATCCTGAGCATCTTATCGACTCCTTCAGGTTAGATCGTGGTCTTTGATATACCATGGGTGAGGTCAGATGCAGTTCCTGATCAATATACTCCGTATGTTGGGATTACGGTTTGACTTATGGCTGGGAAGGTATATACACAATAGTGGAATCCACTCCTTCTTGTGAGAAGTAGATGGTAGTTCCCTTAAGGGTTGATTCGGGGCTTGGACAATATGAACGCTCTCCTAATTCCGTGAGGAAATAGGATTTATTGTTCATTAGAGAATCAATGGTACTTAAAGGATATATGTAATTAAAGGGGTATAACGGACATTATGACCCGGTTCTAATTATGAACTACTGTGGAGGATCACACCATATGTAATAGCTATGTCGATGGACACCGAGTTGTATCGGTCTGTGTAAAAACGTCTGCAGTTGAGAGATTGCAGCTTCAGATTTTTAGTGGAATAACAACGGAGTTAATAATCAAGGAATATTAATTAAAGAGTTTAATTAATAATTCCAATGATTATTGGAGCTCAAAATACTGTAGGTCCATTAGGTCCCCTTGCTAGCCCGATCGATTTAGGTAACAAGGGTCACGGTTAATTAATTGGATTGTCCAATTAATTGTGTTACGAAAGTGACACGTATTTATTCGGGAAATAATTGAATAATGAGATTATTTAATTAATGAATAATGGTGATTAAATAAATTAAATAATAAGATTATTTAATTTTGTTATTAATCACTAAATGTAGGATGTTAGTTGATATTTGATTTTAAATAGAATAAGATAATATGATAATTTTATTTTATTAAATTAAATATTTGAAATTGAATTTAAAATGTTTAAATTCAAAATAAATATTTAATTATCTTTTAAAATTAAAGATATGAGATATCAATTTTAAAAGATTTTGTTTTAAAATCTAAAAAGATATCAATTAAAGAGTTTTAGTTATAATATATATATATATATATATATATGATATATATTGATAACAAAAATATAGCCCACAAAGGATATACACAAGTGTTTGTATATGATACAAACTCATATTGTGTGTAACACAAAAGAGAAATAAAAAGAGAAACATGAGATGGTGTGCGTGTGATTAAAAAGAAACAAAAGAAAAAAAAAATTGAAAGTCGCAAGAACTGTGTGTGAATTAATTTCAAAAAGAAAGAAAAAGCAAGTGGGTGCTTCCTGTGCACCATCTAAAAGAAAGAATATATATATATATATATATATATATTTGTTATATTTTTCTTTTAACAACTAGAATGGTTCTAGTTTATGTATTCTCTTAGAAGAAATTGTTTCTTCTTCATTCTCTCTACATCCTCCTGAGTTCCTGAGTACGTGACGCGCCCACACGCAGTTACCAGTTCCGGGAATAGCTAGGAAGATCAGTGGTACAGACTAGGAGCATATCGTAAAGTGAAGGAGCCTCCAAACGCTAGTAAGGTTCTAAATTTTCTTTTAATATATTGATTACAATTTCCTGTGTTTACATATTGTATGTATTAGTTCCAGAAAAAGAATTACAATCTCAAGTTCACTGGTTACAGATCGTTTACGATCTGTATTCAAAATTCTAAAACCTATTTCCGCTGCGTTACCAGGTGAACGGGGTTCCAACAATACTTAGTAATTTCCCATTCAAGATCTTCTCAAAGATTTTGGCTGGTCGTCTGGCTCGGATCGCAACAAGGATTGACTCTCTGTATCAGTTCGGTTTCATATGGGATCGTCATATAGAAGATTGCATAACTTTTGCTTCAGATTGTGTGAATATGTTGCATAAGAAATGCTATTGGGAAATTTGGCAGTGAAGATTGATATCTGTAAGGCATTTGATACTTTGGACTGTTCTTTCCATCGCAGATTGGCTCAGACTTTTAGGTTCTATTCTATTTTCGTGGGTTAGATTGACAGTATTCTGGGTTCTTCGACGCTTTCTGTACTGATAAATGCGATTCTGGAAGGTTATTTTCATTGTCAGTTTGGGAGATCCTCTTTCCCCTCTTCTGTTTAATATTGCAGAGGATTTTCTTAGTAGATTTCTGTCGAGGATGGTGGAGTCTTCTCAGCTTTTGCCTATTTCTTCTCCGAAGGGTTTCGTTGCTTTGACTCATCTACTTTATTCAGATGGCGTTCTGATTTATTTGTAGAGGCATGGTGAAGAATTCGAAGGGCATTATACAGGCTTTAGATGTGTATGGGGGATTATCAGGTCAGTTGGATAACTGGAGCAAATCTTCCATCTTTTTTGGTTTGTCTGTTTCTCATGCCCAGATTGAGAGATTGCAGTCTTTAGTTGGCATGTAGATTGGGTAGTTACCTTTTTCTTATCTAAGAGTCATGTTATTTAGAGGCAGGCCCATGCGGTCGTTGATGCAGCCGGTGGCAGATAAAATTATTTTCAAATTTTATAAGTGGAAAGGTAAAGCTCTTTATATGGTTGGTTGGGCTACTCTGATCAAATCTATTATCAATGGTTCTCTTTTACATTCTTTCATGATTTACAGGTGGCCTTTATCGTTGTTGAGGATGATTAATTGCAAGTTGAGAATTTTCTATGGATGGGTTTGTGTGAGGAGTCTAAGCTGCTCTAGGTTGCTTGGGACCGTTGCTGTAGGCCTTTGTCCAATAGTGGTATTGGCTTCAAGGATCCGGGTTTACTGAACGACCCGCTTTTGAAGAAATTCACTTGGAAATTCATGACTTCTAAAGTCTTTGCTTTTTCATTTATGTGGGAATGTTATCTTAAGCATCTTCGTAAACCATATGTGGTATGTCACTTCTTCAATTTGGCCCTCTGTTTAGCTCATTACTCTGATCTTCTTAAGTAAGGTATCTGGCTAATTGGCGAGCATTCTCAACGGGACTTTTGGAGCGACAACTGGTATGGTGTGCCGATTATAGATCTCCTGGGTATTCCAGATTATTTGGATAGACCGCTCCGGGCTAGGGTTTCTGATTTTATTCAGGATGTGAGATGAGTTCTTGATGATTGCTTTCTGGCTCATTTTCCGAATATCTGTTTTCGGATTAATAGGATTGCAATTTCTCCTGTTGAGGATTCTCTTGTTTAGGCTCATTCTAGGGATGGTTGGGTTTCCTGTAAGGCTGCTTACTCTCAGATGGTTCATGATTCTCTTCAGGTCCCTTGGTGGAGAGACGTTCAGTCTCGCTTTATTCCTCCTTCTCATTCCGCTTTGACTTAGCGTCTTTTGTAGAATAGGCTTCCCACGAAGGATCATTTATGTAGGGTTAGGTTCCATTTGACTTCTAGATACAATGTTTGTATGGTTAGTAGTGAGTCGGCTGACCATCTTTTCCTCCAGTGTCCTTTTGCATTTGCTCTTTGGGAGGCTTTCTTTCCGCTTTCCAGTGGCGTATTTCAGCTGCCTTGTGGGGTTCTTTCTTCTCGCAGGCCATGACGGTTTCTTTTAGTGATCAAGTGTGTGTCCTTTGGAAGGCAGCTATTCACGGATGGTTTGGAGTGTGTGGTTTAACCATAATCAGTGGATCTTTGAGAGTAAGGTTGTTGATTTTAGATTTGCTCTGTCTTTGGTTTGGCGTGCAGTTTATGGAGCTAATCGTTTAGGCATTGTGTGTATGTGTAATTGCATGGATGATCTTTTGATCCTTCGGTGCTTTGGTCTTCGTGGTCGGCCAACCAAGACTCCGGTTATCAAAAGCGTGATTTGGTCACCACCTGCTCCGGGTTGGATCAAACTTAATACGGATGGTGTTGCCTTGAGTTCTCCAGGTAAGAGAGGGTGTGGAGGTGTTTTCTGCAATTGTAGATCATTTGTGAAGGGTTGTTTTGCTATCACTCTTGGTCAGGTATTTGCTCTTGAGGCTGAGCTTCTTGCGAGTTCTATGGGCATTAATTTGGCTGGAGAGTGATTCTACCATGTGGTTCAGCTGCTTTCTTCTCGTTCCGAGCATGTTCCTTGGCGAGTGCGGCAAGCATGGCAAAGAAGTATCTTCCAAATCTAGAGTTTTAGGTGTCCTATATTTTTAGGGAAGGCAATTTGGTTTCAGATGCTCTTTCCAAGCATACTTTGGGGCTGGAGTTTCATTCTTAGTGGTTTTCTGCTCCTTCCTTCTGTTCTTTGCTGGTGGGCAATAACTGCATGAGTCGAGAGTCTTTTCATTTTTCTTGATGTTTTTGTTTTCTTGTGTGGCCTACGCCACTTTTCTGGTTGGGGATTCGCTCTTGGTATTTTTGTGGCTGGTTTGGCCTGTGCTACACTTTGTTTTCTTCTCTTATTATTTATATAGGTCTTGAAACTGTCTAGGGGTTTTTTCAACATATGATCGCTTGTGATGCTTTTTTCCTTAGATCAATCCAATGTAATAAATAAAAAATCTTGGACTTTCATTGTATTATATTGGTATTGATATTATTATACACTCTCTCACACAGTCCCTTCCCTACTATCGATTGGTTGATTTTTCCCGTACCAGATGCTGACCCATTTTGTCATTTTCTTCTCTGTGTTGCCGAATGATACTGCGAGTAGATTATCCGACAATGAGAAATGGGGCACTAAAAAAAGAGCCATCATATAAAATCACTATAGATTTCAAATCATTTTCAAATTTTTATACAATATCTACTGTATGTGTCCAATAGTGAAGTTCAGTGTTATTGTTCTACTCTACCAATACGGATTCGATCTCTAAGATTTTCAAAATTTGAAGAATATAAACGTCTCTGTCCCCCATCTTTTTAATCTCTATATAAACCCTTCAAAACTTGTCAATTTCTTATCGACCTTTTCATTTTTAAATAATTAAAATCAAAACGCTGTCCACACATCCTTCTTTAGATAACTCAATCCTTACAATTCCTGATTAGAAATTCAAAGAGCTTGAAACAAAGCAAGTTATAATGGAATCTTTACCTCATATCGTTGAAAACCTCAGTCCGGTCTTGCAACTCTACAGCGATGGCACTATTGTCAGGAAAAACCACGTAAACTCTGCCGTGCCATTGCTGACAGATGACTCTATCAAAATCAAGGACTTGATATATTATAGAAAACATAACCTCCATCTCAGGTTATATAAACCTGCATCTTCTTCAAAAACATCACCACCCTCCAGCAAGTTTCCGATTATTGTGTTCCTTCGCGGTGGTGGTTTTTGCGTAGGCTCGCGTACTTGGCCAACCTCTCACAACTGTTGCCTGCGCTTGGCATCTGGACTGAACGCTCTCGTCGTTTCAGCAGACTATAGGCTGGCGCCGGAACACAGGCTGCCGGCAGCCATAGAGGATGGTTTTAGTGTTATGAAATGGCTACAAGCTCAGGCGTTGGGAGATTGTGACTGTGATGGGTGGTTAGACACTTGTGAGGTCGATTTCGATAGAGTGTTTGTCCTAGGTGACTCATCTGGTGCTAATATCGCACACCACTTGGCGGTAAAGTTCCGGGCCGGATCCACTGCATTGACTCCGGTTCGTGTCCGAGGATATGTGCTGTTGGCGCCGTTTTTCGGTGGTGTTGTTAGGACAAGGTCCGAGGAGGGACCGAGCGAGGCTGTGCTCAGCTTGGAGATACTCGACAGGTAAATTAGTTACTCTTTTTTTGTTTCATTAAGCATTTATGTTTGAATGATTTTAAAATTTTATAAGAGAATTTATAAGTAAAAGGATTTAAAAAAATTGAACCTAAATTTTTTTTAATCAATTTCAAGAACCATATATTTTTTTGAGACACGAAAAACATAAATTAATAAATATTTTAATTTTTAGTTTCTTGTCTCTCAGATAATTATAGTTATTCATACTATATATATATATATATATATATATATATTGAAATATCACAATAATTTGGTATTTACATGAATCGAACCCATAATTTATTGGTGTAGACTTGAGGGAAAAACAATTGTGACATCCTCATCTTGTCGGTTATCCATACTATTTGATATAATTAGAGTTAGGTGTAAAGTATCTCTGTGTGAATAAATATGAAAAAGAATAATGTAGTAAGGTCTTTCCAAAAAAATAATAATAATTGTGGACGGAGAGATAGTTGCCTTAGGTCACTTCAAGGATTGTGGAAGGTGGTTGCCTAGTCTTTGGAGGGTGGTGGGGTACGGCTGCTGTACGAACAAAAAAACAAGGGGAGGGGGGAAGAAAAAAGTGGTGTTTATTTATAATTACTTACCTTTATTGGTATTTTTTTAATTTTTTTTAAAAGAAAAATACATTTAGCATTTTATTAGGATTTCTGTTGTTTAGTTTATTATTAAATTTAATTTTTTTTAAAGTGATGTTTATGTTCTAATTTAATTAAAAAATATTTAAATATAAATAAAATTATATATACATAATCTTTGCCGCCAAACAATATTGAGAGAGGTAGCATAACAATCTTTTGAAATAGACAATTCAAACCATTACTAAAAAAAACTCAAATTTTACTTTTCTTGTTTTACTTATCTACGGTTCAAACCCAAATAAAATGAAATACAATTCGTGGTACTTTATATATATATATAAATTTTTAAATCAATACGTACTTATATAACTTTATCAGTGTGTTGGATGTGGACCATTAGATTTACATATTTTGACTCAAAGTGTATGCACTTGTCAAAACTTTTCTATAATCAACGGTCCACATACAACGTACTGATATCAGTATGCACCGAGGAGAAAAGAACTCTGCATATATATATATATATATATATATATATATATATATATATACACATGTGGTACTTGACTGACTCCTAGTATTTTTTTTTTTATTTTTTTTTAAGATTTTGGAGGCTGTCATTACCTGCCGGTGAAACAAGAGACCACCCGATTGCTAACCCATTTGGACCGATGAGCCCGATGCTAGAAGCAATGAGCCTTGATCCGATATTAGTAGTTGTTGGGGGATGTGAATTGTTAAAAGACAGAGCCAACGATTACTTTAAAAGATTGAAAGCCATGAAAAAGAGAATCCACTATGTGGAATTTAAAGAGAATGAGCATGGTTTTTTCAATAAGCATCCTTACTCTCGAGTTGGCGATGAATTTATGCAACTTCTCAAAAATTTCATTTTCAACAATTCTTATTGACTTTGGCCAAAGCTATTAATCACTTAACCTTGAATTTTTTATTTTTTATTTTTTGTAAATTTTCTAGGAATTGAAATGTAAGAATTTGTTAATTTCTCTCGCTTTAACTTCCGACTTTCTCTTTCCTACAACTTTCTCTTTCCTATTTCCGAATTAGGAAAAGAGAGGAGAGAAACATGGGGGAGGGGGTAATAAAATTATAAGAGGGGTATTTTGTTATACTATGCTAAAGTTGACAAGAAAAGTTATTGGGTTTGCATAAATTTAATATTTCCCACGGGATGCTAAAGTTGGAATTTCCTCCGCTAAATAGTAAATTGTCAATTATAGGTTAAGTATATACATTTTTACTGCATAATTTCTCTAAGGTTCTATTAGTTTTTCTGTTTTTAAAGGCGACTATCAATGTAGTTCCTATATTTGTTTTAATATGAGATTTTTAACTGTTTTTCCTGTTTTAGTACCAGTAATTCCTAAAGTTTTGCAAATACATCAATTTGGACCTTTTGACCATATTTTAAAAGTCGACCTTATAGAAAAGACGGAATAACATTTTACATAGACTTTAATTGAATGAGTTAAAAGTATAATTTGGATTTCAATTTGGATTTTATGTTTTCCTCTCTGATGTTTTCCTCTCCGATTTGGATTTTACGTTTTTATTTTTTATGTTTTGTTTTATTTTTTTATTATTTTTGTGAAATGAATTTTTTTTATTTTTTGAGGTTTTGGTGATACACCGATGAGATTACGAAATTGCCCTTTTAAATTTAAGGGTCAACATGACTTTGGACAGAAACGGTCACAGAAGGGGTATATTATAAATTCTTTCCATCTAAGGGGCTAACTGTCAATATGGGCAAACCATATCCTCACCTTTCTAATATGGTAAAGGTCAGTGGTTAAAATGATTATATCCCTTAATTGAATATTCATTCAACTACAAATTCATTTTTCATTCTTGTCAATATTGATCAAGACAGTATATACTATATTAGACACCATAATCTATATATTTGAACAAACTTTTACTAAATCTCCCAATTTTTTTTAATACTATTATCTTTCTATAGAATAAAGAAAAAAGAAAAAAAAAAACCACACCTTTGGGCAGATCCACAATCAGCTTGATATAGACATGCACCTACTTGTATTTTTCTTACTCATGCTGTATATGCATGATGGTGGTTGGTAATTCAAATCTTACAATTATATGATGTGATGATCAAAATCACCTACTTTGAAAAAATTGGAGGATCCCACAAATAATAATGAATAATAAAGTGCATGTTGCAAGTAATTGGTAAGAGTAAACGATAAGATTTCATTTTTACAAGTTGATCCAATGTGAATTTTGATGTTTGTAGTAAATTATTGTTTAGGGTTTAAGATTTAAAATTTAGCATTTAGGATTGTCGCGCTAGCCTATGACATTTGATAGTGATGGGAGCAAGGATATGTTACTAAAATAAATCCTAATTATAATGATCGCAACAACTGGTATATTTGTATATATGTAGGAGTTTGATGATAATTTATTAATCCAGTAACCTTTAAATTCAATCTAACAATATAATTTATGATGATAAAATAATATAACAGTAATATTACATAACCCAAAAATCAACTCTAATAATGTTTTAATACGATTCACATGTAAATAGAAACTGTCAAAAAAATAGGATTCACGTGTGAAACTAAAGAAAATGAAATGAATGAGGCATCGAAAAAGATAAAAAAACAAAACTAATTTTTTGGGTTTTTATTAAGGTTATCCACCAAAATATGTATTAATATTTTAAGGGTGGCTAGTTTTAATATTTATAATTTATCTACAATACATAACTATATTGTTAATGGGTACGTAGTTATGTGAGAGATAATTGATTTATTTTTGTTTCAATTTTTTATAATTTTCAAATCTATAATTTTTATATATCTTTAGTTTAAAATCTGAAGGCTAGAAATTGACCCAATTTTCTACATACACCTTATTACAAAAAATTAAAAGGCAATAACTTGTAACTTAACTGTAAGAACATCCCAATATTACAAAATATGCCGTTCTTTTAATTGTTTGGGAAAACGTTATAAATTACTAAGTTATAAAATAATTAAATTAAAAAATGATGAATAGTCTATGTTACCTCCGGCCTAATCTAGGCAACTTTTTTTATTTTAATTTAGTTACTTAATAATTTTAATTTTGAATAATTACTATTTAACTTTTAAGTAATAAATATTTTATATTGTAATTAATTATTTATAATTTTTTTAAACTGCTTAAAATATAAAATATTGTATTAATATGATTTATGAAATGAATTTAAATTTATTTTAATAATTTGAATTAAGGATATCGGAACTTTCAAAAATAAATTTTGGGGTGCACGTACAGTTTTAGAGGGATGTAAATATCGCCACTCTTATTTATTTTGTTTTTTGTTTTTGTTTTTTACATATATACCGTTTATAGTCACGGCGACTCGAATAGAAGATATTATTAGGCTAAATGAACACTTTTACCATTAAACCATATTAGACGGATAATATCGTCCCTCACAATTAATGTATATCCACCAATTAAGTAACACCACAATAGCCTCATAAGTTACGATGGAAAAGGAAGGATTGTGAGCGGAATGTTTAGCATTGCTGCTTCTTAAAATCCGGACTGGAATTGTCTACTTCTACTATGGAATTAGACCAGTGGGGTGTGCGATGTGGGGTCCTGATAATACTGCTCAAATTTTCTACCATGTATATATGACAGTACCACTAAAATTTGTACACCTCGGTCAAGAGTAGAGACAGATTGAAAGTAGAGTAATAACTAATAAGTTGCAATAAGTAAAGTAAATATGTGTCGCACATTGCAATAAGTTGTAATTAACCAGTGTTTGTTTGTTTTATTTTCTTGTATAATGATTCCACGAAACTCATATTATTAATAAATCTATGAATTATTATGCATATTTTATGCTTCTATTATTATTTTATTATGAGTAATTTCTCTCTCTCTCTATATATATATATAAATATATATTTAAATATTATATGACCTCACATCATAAGTGTGAAGAGTTTTACTACTTTACCAATTCCATCTTATCTATTATGAGTGATCTATTACCATTTATTTAAAAAAAATTCATATTTTATGTTACCATATTTATTTAGTTTTATAAGTCAATATATACACCCATTATCTATTTGTGATATAGAGTCTAGAGAACACCAGTGTACCCATACATTGTGTAGGAAATATTGTAATCGTAATTTAAAAAAGTGTGATCTAACATTCGATTGCAATATTTTCTACATGGTGTACGGGTACACCGGTTTTCTATAGATTGTCACACACACACACACACACACACATATATATATACATATATATATATATATATACAATCTTTCCACTGTCAGTTCGTCCTGATATAAAATACATCAGTTCCTTGAATGTGGGCAATTAGGTTCAATTGCTTTAACCCAGTGTGTATACATTTTTCAGTGCTTATCCATAATCTATGACCCTCATTCAAGGAACTAATGTATTTTATATCATGACGAACTGACAGAAGAATGACTATATATGGGCCATGCTATATCAAGTCAAATTTCTGATTCAATTTTTAGATTCATTGTCTATTTGTAATATGTAGCCAATATTTAAATATATATATATATATATATATATATATATATAATGAGTCTCTCATAAGGGATCCTTTATTTTAATTGAGGTAAGGATCCTCGATGAAAATACATCAATTTTTATGAATTTTGATTTTATTTTTTTTGTGGATGTTAAGTTCGTTAAAATCTATCTATGAATAAATTTTGAAAATTTTTAAACACTACAACTATGTATCCCTATATTGTTAAATATGAAGACATCAGAAAAACAAGCGAAATTAAGGAAAATTTAAGAAAATAGTTATAGTGCTTGAAAAATTCTCAAATTTTATCCATAGGTAGATTTCAATGACTTATCATCCACACAAAAAATCATATCAAAATTCGTAAATATCGATGTGATTTAATCAAGGTCCTTAACAAAATTAAAATAAGGGATCCCATATGAAAGACTTGCATGTTGGGTTTTGTGTAGTCTGAAAACAGTTGTAGAAGCCAGGCACATAGGATACCGCGGCATAGAACGCATGGCACCAATTAAAGTGCTGACCGCGGTCAATTTTGGAGATGTTACCGTAGGGTAGAGCGTGGTGCACAAACCGTGACATAAGGAACAGTCGATTTCAGAAGTTACACGCGGTGTAGACTGTGACCAAGACAAGGAAGCATAAACTGCGGTTTTCTGAGCTGTAGAAAACAATGGAAGACCGCGGCTCAAACCGCGGTGACACGTTATTTCATAAGCGACCATGTTTTCTTGTGCGAAAAGAAAGAGGTTTCCATGTGTGTTTTGGCTACCCTAGTGCTCCCATATAAATATTAATATTTCCATATGCTTATGAGTGTATAGAATGGTATGAGTGACTAAGAGCAACTTGTAGAGAAACTTAAAGCGAGACATATAGAGATTGTAATCAACTCTGATAGTGGATTGAGTGCATGTGCGCTCCGTAGACGTAGGCTTTTACCGAATCACGTAAAAATCTTTTGTGTTGTTTCTTTTTCTTCTTCTTCTTATTGCTTTCATTATCTACATTTGTGAATGTGATTTACATAACTGTGTTTGCGAATTATCTACAACAATTGGTATCAGAGCCTAGGTAAGGAGAATAT
The DNA here is from genome assembly GCA_033220585.1 of Dipteronia sinensis. Classification (NCBI taxonomy): domain Eukaryota; kingdom Viridiplantae; phylum Streptophyta; class Magnoliopsida; order Sapindales; family Sapindaceae; genus Dipteronia; species Dipteronia sinensis. The sequence goes on from CM065642.1 coordinate 17,394,462, forward strand.
CGGGTTTTATGCAAATCTAGGGTTTCTTGAGGCCAACTATTTCATCGAGTGAAGATGGGATTTGAGAGAAATTCTTACAAGATCGAGAAATTCTATGGTATGAATTTCTATTTCTAGAGGATGTATATGGACGAATATCTGTACAATAAAGACCTATATTGGGCGATAGTGGAGAAGCCGAAGTGTGTATTTGGTACAAATTGGATGGTCAAGCGGATGCCTAAGGGCATGACCGATGAGGAGTGATTACTTCTGGACCATAGAGTACTAGGAGTGATTTGTCTCGGTTTGAGGAAATCAGTTGCCTTCAACGTCAAAGATCAAGAGACAACAACATATCTTATGAAATCCTTATCAAATCTATACGAGCAGCCTCCTACAGGAAGGAAGGTCTATCTAATCAAGAAGTTGGTAAATCTGAAGATGTCAGAAAACCAGAGTTTCAAGGATCACCTGAACCAGTTCAATAAAGTTAAGGATAAGTTAAGTCCAGTGTCTAAGGTATTTGATGAGGAGTTCTTTGGCAGCATATTACTTACCTAGTTGCTAGAGAGTTGGTCGACAACATGTCAATCGATTGCCAATTCTTTTGGAAAAGAAAAGATAAACTTTCAGCAGGTTGTGAACATGACCGAAGAAATCGGGATGTGTGAAGCAGGATCAAAGGCATCATCTTCAGCACTGAATTAGGAAGGTATAGAAAGCATAGGAAAAAATCAAAACATGAATCAACGGGGTAGATCAAAGTCGAAGGGCAAATCTAAGTCTAGAGGCCATGATCGAGCCACGATAACACTAGATTTTGGATCCCCCTTCCTATGCTTATTGCTTAATTCTCGAGTAAAATCGAGTGTTTAATGGCTCGTGTAGGTATTTTGCAGGTAATTCTTTGTATCAAGGGCATTTCTGAAGGAAGAGAAGGAAATTGGGACATAAAGCACAAAATCAAGAAGTAGAGCCTTGAAGAATGAAGTTTCGATGTCGAAGTGTCGTCTTGGTAGACCGCGACAAACCTCGCGACAGCAACTCTCGCGACCCAAGTGTCGCTGCTGTTGCAAGGAAGCTAAAAAGAAAGAAGTGTCGCTGTCGAAGTGTCGTCTTGGTAGACCGCGACAAATCTCGCGACAGCAACTCTCGCGACCCAAGTGTCGCTGCTGTTGCAAGAAAGCTAAGAAGAATGAAGTGTCGTAAGTGTCGTCTTGGTAGACCGTGACAAACCTCGCTACAGAAACTCTCGCGACCCAAGTGTCGCTGTTGTTGTCACTCGAACTACACGCGAAATGGAAGATCAAGCGTTGTCGCGGTATTGTGTCGTCTTGGACGACCGCGACATTATGATCGCGACAGCACGCCATCACGACTTCCTAGGTCGATTCGTGGGCCCATTTGGCTCCCATATAAATTCTCAATGATAAATTCGTGAAAGAAGCTCTGACACACAGAGAAATTCCCAGCAACCATCACACCCTACTTTCCCCTTACATTACCATCCATCTTGGAAGATTGAAGCAAGAGGAGGGGCCTACAAGTCAAGGAGCTTGGATGACACATCTTGGTTTCTTCCTTAACTCTTCTATGTTTTCTTTTCTTTTTGAGATGTGTAACTAATTTCTAAGTTGGGGGATTGATGTAATACATTAAACAACTCTTGTAATCCAAAGGTCTAATCTTTTTAACTCAATTCATTGTTAGTCTCCTTTATTGCAATACTTGCTCTAATCTCTTTACTCATATTCATTTGTGACCGCAATGGATGTGTGTGTTAGAGGTAGTTTATCCATGGGATTGAGGACTAAGTGCGGGTGACCATCCCACTATAAGCTTAATAATTGAGAGGATTGTCATATGCATGACCATGCTATGTTAATTTGGCTTAGAGTTTTAATTAAAAATTGGTTCTAACTACTGCTCATTACATGACCTTGTGTGAGTAGTGGGAAGGGTTAAGCACTTCATGATTCAACAAACAAGCCCTAACAATTGGATTGAAGAACTTCATGAGACTTGAGGATTGCATTGAGTAGTTTAATTAGGTTACATTAATTCCCTAACGTCATTCCATATTTGTATCTCGTGTGTACTTAGAATTAGCAATTTACTTATCTTGCAATTTAGTTGGTTAATCATCTTCGATCAAAACAAGCATTATGCCATCTAATTTTCAAGCATTTAGATTAGGGTTCAACCATATTAATTAGTCTTAACCAATTGAATCACCGATCCCAGTGAACGAACTTTTATTTGAATTGAGTAGAGATAAAATACTACATCAGGCCATCAGTGCAACAATTCGGATAATCAGCAGCGAAACAAGAAAGACATTGAGTGCTGAAATTGTTGTTAGACAGATCACTACACGAGGGAGTGTAGATCCAGCAAGAAGGACGATGGCAAGAGGGATCAAAATTGTGTTTCAGAGGAGTCAGACGATTGCCTTATCTGCTCACTTGAAATCAAAATAGAATCTTTAGTGTTGGACTCTAGGGCTTCATTCCATGCCACCTCATATAAGGATTTGTTCGAGAACAACGTCTCCAAAAATTTGGGTAAGGTGTATATTGGTGACGATCAAGCATGCGACAGTACCGGAAAGAGTGATATGAGGATTCAGCTGAACGACAATATGAGGCACGTACCAAACTTAAGGAAGAATTTGATCTCTGTATGGCAACTTTTTACACAACTATTGATGGGTATGGTTCAGCTGCAGTGGCGGAGGGTAGACATGATCCTAATCTATAGCACAAAGGCTTGGGTATATAAGTAGTCAGGGGTTGAAGTGTGTACATTCGAGAGGTAACCTGATACAGTTAAAGTCAGTTGAAGTGGATTTATGTGATAACTGTTGGGGTTTTTGCCCTAAAGCTTGTATTTGTAAATATGAATTGAACAAAAATAAAAAGAAGTAGTTTATTCAGAGGAGTTTTCTTCAGGCCTATGCATCCTCTTCTCAGTTCCTGGAAGATCGTGATGTGCCCACACATAGTTACCGGATCGAGGGACATAGCGAGGAAGACTTGGTGGTTCATAATCGAAATAAATCTTAAAGAAACGAAAGAGTTAGCATCAAGGGTATGATCTAAATCCATATTTAATATATTCTTATATGTTGTATATGGTTTACAAGTTGCATAAAAAAATTTAAAACCTCTTTTCCACTACGCAACTTAAATCCGGGTTCCTACAATTGGTATCAGAACCAATTATACAATATATAAGAATAAAAGTTTCTTTTTCATAGTTTTATTCTTTGATTTTCATGTTTGCTATGTGTAGACACTTTCTAATGATTGTATGATGTTTATATTTTTTTTATAAACATGGTTGATCGTTAATTGTATGGTACAATGGGTTTAGGGTTCTTATTAAAGTTTGTAATAAATTTTTTAATGTAATATTAATGCTGGGAAGTATTTTTATTATTTTTATTTTCTTTTCCGTTGTATTTTCTTTGTTGTATTTTTTTCTACTATGTATTTTATTGTAAAATATGTATGAAAAATCAGACGAAGAAGACAAAAGGCGAAAGAACAAAATCGGAAACGCGTTCGGGTGTGAGACGCTCGTAGGCACGCGATGCAGACTGCCGCGCAGCAGCCAGGAAGGGCGCCAAGGCACGCTACGCGCACAGCAGCCAAGCCTTGCGCATGTCAATGCTACGCACACAACGGCCAGGCTGCACACTTGGGCTGCTGGCAGCGCATGTCCGCTGTGCGCGGACTGGCTGAGCGCAAGGCAGCCTTGCGTTGCCTTCGTGTGCGGCTGCCTGTTTGCGTGTGATTGCTGCAGCACGATTGTCGCGTGTGCGGTTACGGGCAGCCCATGCGTTCAAATGACAGCCACAAACGAAAGCGCTGGGGTTTCGAATTTGCAACGCTAGGGTTTCTGAATTCAAAAAAGATTTTGGGCTAATTTTTTTATTTTATTTTTTATGCCTTGGGCTTCTAATAAGTGTTAGAGTAACACATGGACTTTAGGTTTGATTCATGAGATGAGTCACAATATTAAAAAAAATAAAATTTAATTAGCCAAGTTGGACTTGTTAAAAGCCCAAAATAAGAAGAACTCATACACTTAAAGAATATTGGAATTACTTGAAGACCAAGGAATGCCTTGAATAACTTTTGTAATTAATTTTTTTAAAGTTAAATAACACATTGTACTCGATCAACTCATGTATGCTTTTATTATGAGATAATTAAAGCATTGCCATGATACACATGTCATTTAGATTTTGTGTGCCTACACATACATATATATATATATATATATATATATATATTTAGTTTATCACACATGCATAATAGCCATTGGTAATTATGTGTTTTGATTTTTAATTTGATTAAAAATTTGTATTATTCACATAATTGGCTATTAAATAATGAGATTAGTTTTAGAATAAAAACTTGGCAATTCTCATTAATAACTAGCCTATTAATTAAATTGTTTAATTAGTTAGATTAGTTAAGTCCTTTTCTTAATATTAGTTTTAATTAGATTAAGCCCTAATATAAATGGATCTAATAATGTGATTAGTTTTAATAGTTCAAACTTGGTAAAACACATTAAATAATTCTAGTCTTAGTAAAATTGTTTACATATATTAGAATTTGAATCATGAACTAGATTTTTAATTAGTTAAAAATCAGATTGGTTTATTTATTAGAATAAGATTCTAATAATTTATTATATATGCCCTAGACATTTATTATATAGTTAATTAAAAACCTGACTAAATAAACGATGGTTGAATGATATTGAAATAAGAGTTATTCTGGTATATCATTTGATTGAGAAGGTCTCGATCCAACATGCAAGAATTTGACTGGCCCTAAGGAGGCACTTGCTTGTGGTATGTTGGATTGTCATGGCATAGAAACATTGTTTTCTTAGGGTTGTTCTTGTTCATTAAACATTTTCATGCACCATGTTTAATTTTATGTCGAACATTCGCACATGTTTTTAATGTATGATTGAATGAATTATTGATTTATGTTTTTTCAGCCATGTCATCTGCACTGTTACAAATCCTTGCCAATGACAAATTAACTGGTGATAACTACACTAAATAGAAACATAACATAAATGCAATCTTGGTCACCAAGGACCTAAAGTTTGTGCTTCCGGAGGAATGTCCTCAAGCGCATGCTGCCAATGCCGCACAAAATGTTCGTGAGGCATATGAAAAATGGGTCTTATCAGCTAAGAGAGCCCGAACATATCTGTTAGCCAGTATGACAGACGTGCTTGTCACTAAGCACGAAGTAATGGGTACTGCATTTGAAATAATGGAGTCATTGCAGGCTATGTTGGGCAAAAATGGCACGGAGCTGCTCAGATGAAAGAGGGAGCATCTATTTGGGAACCTATCCTGAACATGATATCCTATTTCAACACGGCAGAAATCAATAGCGGGGCCATTAATGAACCTGTTGGGATTATGCTCAATAGCAAGACTGTAATAATGTATTTGATAATCTTTTCATATTAATAAAGTGATTTCTAGTTTAACAAATCTTATAGCATTTATAGTTTAATTATTATAATTGTCAAAAGTAAATAATCATAAGGTCAAAAGACTATGAGAAAAGAAGAATTGTTCGTACATCTGGATATGTATGAAGTTGACACAATTCTTTAGTTAGTCTTGAATAATATTCACAACTTAAGATAAAGGTTGGGCGCATTTATTTTATTAAAGTTGTAGATTTTTTTGCTAGCATTTGAGTGGGATCAAATGTGTTATGATGAGTCTGAAATCATCAAAGTGTGGTGTCTTTGGACAAAAGAATCTAGTGCACTGGGTGTATTGAATAGGATCATAGTGAAATACTTTATCCAGAACCGTCAATGGATAAAAGTTTTCACTTGAAGACAATCGGAGAGTCTATCTCAATCCTGAGATAAATGATGGACTTATGGTTGCAAGTGTTATCATTTGAGCTATCAATGAGTACGATTATATAGCATAGTCTATCATCGATAGTTTGGTGGTATTCATTTGTTAATCGATAGAGGACTTCATTTATAGATATGGACATCGTGGCTCCATTTATTAAATGAGAGTAGAATATCATCATATGGATGTTTTGAGGTATGAGATATTAAATCTGAACATTAAGTTTTCAATAGTGTCTATTGAAATATGACTTCTGGACAAGTCAAAATATTCAAGTTCAAAATGTGGTCATATGGGTAAATATGGTAACTTGGAGAGCTATAGGCTGTCTATGAGCTCTTGGTGATTACTGGTATTCTTCACGAGGATACACTATCACCATTAAGATTGTCTAGGGTATGAATGGGCAATATTAATTTATTCTATCTTTATTTAAGAGTTCAATTTTAGTTCTTTAGTGGAATGAACTAAAATTAATAGATCGAACCTAAGTGAATCTTTTGTTGATTGTGATTAGGTTATGTCTATTGGAGCTTAAATTTAGATAGCCCGCCAAGATCCCCACTTACATGGATCACTTGATATATTCTACCGGACCAATTCTGGGTCCATCTAGAATTGTTTTTGGATTTCGGAATCCAAAAGTTTTGGAGAGGTGCGGTCTTATGTGATCAAGACATGCAGTAACTCTTCAAAAAGGTCTGGAATGGGTGGCCTAGGATGTAGGAATCCTAGGGTGGCCCCAATGGGGTGCGTTCAGCATTCCATTAATACATTTAGAATATACTTTGAATATTTTAAATAAATGGGTTGCTAAATTATATTAATGTATTAATTTAAGGCATGTGGGTTTGTTTCTTTTATAGTAAGAATGGATCTAACTCACATGTGGACTATTTATTAAAGTACAATGGATTTAATAAAATGGAAAAATAATATATTGCACAAGTATATACTTGGGCGGCAAGGCTAATTAATTAGTCTAATATATTGTTTTATTTTATTAATTAATCAAATGAAAATTAATTAATTAATTAATTAATTGTTTGATTAAAAGTTAAAATCTTTTTCTAACTAGGAGTAGGACTCTTAGTGTCATACTATTGTTGGTAGTATGGTAAATATCAAAGACTATATTTGATAAGTAGATAAATAAAAGTATTTTATTTATCTAGTCAAATTAGGAAATTTTTGATATAGTCACAATTTTAATATTCAATAATTTATTATTGAATAATACACTCATGAGTTGGAATAAGGTTAAAACTCCAAATTGATAGGAGACTTGGAGAAGAAGTAATCCTACTTGTGTGAGGATTTGACTACAAGGTAGAAATCCTACTTGAGTGAGAATTTTGACCACCCTATATATATATATATATATATTATTAAATTCGAAATTAATAATGTGAGTTAAAAATAAGTTTTTTTTTTAAAGAAAGAATTTTTATTCTCTTGCTTTTGAATAAAAAAAAAAACTTTCAACTCAAGAAAGGGGTGTAGAATTCAGCCATAGAGAAGAAGAATAATGAGCGTTTTATTTTCGATAGTACATTAGAAGCTTTACATCAAAAGGTGTTAACGGAAAAATCCACTCGGGAAGTGAAATTTCGATTAACACCCTCGCCCACTACATGTAGACAGTAGCGGGATAGGTACCTTCGGTATTGAGATCCCTCTTTGCAACGTAGATAAAAATGAAAAAGAAAAAAAAGGGAACAACGAGATATGAAAAAATACTATCTAATTGAAAGAGTAATGAAATTTGATTACAATACATACACTCATCTCACTTAGCTTTCCTTTTGTTTTTACACAGGAAGGTGGTGGAACCTTCGTGTAGGTCGATAAGTAGATATATTCTTCCAGTGATTGTCGATGGACTCTTACTAGCTTCAGAGAATTCAAAAGGAATTCCTCTGGAAATTAAACTCTCTTTTTTGGCGATCAGAAATGATTTTTCGATCCCCCTCTTTATCTTTCAAGGCTGTATTTATAGGCTTCCTAGGAAATCCCCTCAGAATCTGGTCCCATTCGAGAGGATTATTGGGAGTCTTATTTTAGGCGTTGAAAAGGCGTTAAATGGAGATAAAGGCACGGGATTTGATCCCATTGAATATTGTCGTATTTAAATCCTGATTTTAGTTGACCGTTTGGTCTTATTTATAGCGCTTTAAATGGCGAAGGAGTCAACCCTTTCTACTGGTATTATTTGGAGATGAATACTGGTTCGTCGTCTTGGTAGTGTGGTTCACCGATATACTAATCTGACTGGTGTGGTGCCCATTTTTACTCTCCCTAGCGACCTTGTAGCGGTATTTGTCCCGTGAGATGGATAGAATGCATGTCATGATTGGATTCTGGGCTGAGGTAGAGGTGTTTTGGCGGGCGCTTGCCCGCGGTACTGAGATACCAGGAGGGAAGTATCAAGTTCGCGCGAGGTACTAGAAGTATGATACTGTGATATCTCTTCCATCAGGTGCTAGTATGGATATACAACGAGGTACCTGATCCTTCTGGTTGAACATTTCTGGTGCTTTTCCAGGTGGGTGGGTAGTCGAACTTCAGGTTTCTTCCCTTGAGATTGTGGTACTGGCCCTGCTAAGTACCTGAGAGCCGGGATTGGTTCCTACCAGGTAGATACTTGGTGGAAAATTCTCCTTTGGACCCTTGCCAAAAGACCCTGTTAACAGAAGTCCCCCTGACTTGAACACCACTTCTAGGTCGGAGTTGGAGTCAGGATTCATAATATATGGAGAATTTCCCTGTAACCGACTTGTAGAATGGAATCTTCCCTTTGCACACTAGTTTAAATGAATCTTCCACGTGGCCGATCACGGTAGGCTGAATTCAAAAAAAAAAATTGGGGGCGTGTGTTTCTCGAAATCGTTTCCCCCAAGTTATAGATTAACCTGCGACCATAATGACCTTCTCTGCCCGTTATAAGTAGCAGCTTCTATATAAACCTCACCACTACCATAGATTACTCACTTCAGGCAAAATTCCCCAACTCTAAGAAAACCCTAACCTTCTTTTTCAAACTTCTCTTGTTCCCAAAAGGCAAAATTTGAATTTGCGATCATGTTTTCTCTGGGTTGCGATAGCATCGAGCAGTTCTTCACTGGCGATGTATCTGCTAGTGGGAACCTAGTTCACAGGAAAAGGACACGCGTTGATGACGATAGTGGAGATGACACTCCTCTCCAACTTTATCGCTCAAACCGAAACATTACAATCGGGACCGGGTTTACAAACGATCCCAGTTCCCCCGTCGACGTCGATAAAGAATCGAGCGGAGAATCAGGCTCTATCGGGGCAAGTGGAGTCCCTGGTGCTATCGGGGTTGGTCGAGACCGGGCTGGCGAAGTCACGGATACCGTAGAAAGGGTGCTGGCTCTTCCCTATGAGTATAGATGCATCCCGGATTCAATCAGTACCTCAGAAACAGTAAGGCGCTTACAGAGAGATTTTAAGATACCTAAGGATATCTTGATCGCCATCCCTCCTTGTGGTTATGATGTATATACTCCCAATCCCGGTGTGCTTCCAATTCATACAGCGGCTTTTGATAGTGGGATCAGACTAACTCTCCACCCCACCTTGCGCAGGGCGTTATATGCCTTGCAGCTCGCCCCTCTCCAATTAACACCAGGGTTCTAGAGGCATCTGATAAGGTTCCTAGTCTTGTGGAGAGAACAGTGTGCGATAGATAAGCTTAATCAAGAGCCGGGGTCGGACGAGCTTGGATACGTGTTCCGGATTGCTGCCAACTCTCTTGGCCCAAAAGGGCAGTTTTATGCTCGGGCCAAGAATAATCTGAAAACTTATGGTACCTGGAGGGAGGAATGGGTTGTCGTCAAAGGTGAACGGGGCAATTTAGTCCACATCGGAGGAACCGAGTTCAAGGTTCCTACTTGTTTTAGTGGGAAGCCTTCGTTGGAGAAGAACACACTCTCTGTGGAGTCGGAGAAGATTTTGAGAGCTATCGTGGCTCGTAATTATACCAATATAAAGTATCCCACTGCGGACGCCTTTGGAGCGGGAAGGGTGGCATCCAACCTCCGTATCTCCAGTGCTTTCCCAGGTAGTAAATATTCTTAACCTTGTTCCTATCAGGTGGCTTTATAGATACTAACGTTAGCTATTTTGGTAGTTTCTTCAGTGCCTCTTTCGATCCCAGCGGAGGGGTTCAACCAGGCTGGGAGTATCGACGAGTCTCCACCGACCTCCCCCATCCTGCTTCCTGCTATAGCTGGCTCTGATCCTAATGGGGGATGGGTACTCCTACTCAACCTGGCAAGACTCCGGTCAAGGTATCTGGGGCTTCATCTTCTCTTCTATCTAGGTCGTTGGAGGCTTTTGCTACCCGACTAGGCTTTGTTCGAGGTACTTCCAGTCAGGCGCAAGGTTGGTCACCTATTGTCCCAGCTATCACTACACCTGCAGCTCAACCTATCCCTACTGCTTCTCCTTTTATGGCAACCAAGCGATCTACCGAGAAGGGTCCTGAACCCGCAGCTGCTGCTAAGGTCACTTCCCTTAACAGGTCCCGATCGAGGTCGAAAAATGGCAGCCATGATGAAGTTTTGGCCAAATTTGCAGCTTCTTGCACTGGTGGAGGTTTGGAAGCCATGACTTCTATGCCAATCGACTATCTAATCTCCAAGGGATCTGCTCTCATGGCCGAGGTAAGCTGTTCTATTTTGCCACCTATGTAACCTTTAAATGGTCACATTCTAACCAGTTCTCTGTGTTTGGTTGGCCTTCAAGTTTAATGTAGCAATGAATCATCAGGTTGGTTCCCTCTGGAACCAGATTAAGGAAACCAATGCTGAGCTAGAGAAATCCAAAGAAGAGCTCGCTAAGGCCGCTAGAGGTATGGTAATTTTGAACCACTCTCTAACCAGTGCTGAGAAGAGAGCAGACAAGGAGAAAGTAGACAAGGAGCGGTTGCAGTGTTCCTTAGATACGGAGGTAATTAGGTCTGTGCGCCGTAAGACCAAAAGGGATGCTGTGAAAGATGAGGCGGCGAGGCTGGAGAAGGAGGTTCAAACTCTTCGTGACAACGTGGCTAACTTGGAGGCCCAAGTGGGTATTGCCTTCGAAGATGGATACTTCTTCGCTAGCTACCAGGTAGCTCTAGCTCTACCTCTCCCGTTTGACATGAGGAAAATCGAGCGGTGGAACATAGAGGAGATCATGGCCAAAGTTGCTAAGCTAGCTGGGGTCGCTCCTACTAATGTAGCTGGGCCTTCTCAATTTGTAGGGGCAAACGTAGAGGTCAATGAAGGTCAACAACCTATCTCCTCTCTCCCATCGAGCAATGTCAAAACGGACGCAAATCTGGAGGCTTCTGAAGCAGCAGCGGTCCAGGCTAAAGGTAAGATTTATGGCCCACTTCCATCTGAATTCGTCGAGGAGGTAAGAGTCCAGTTTGTCACTAAGGATAGGGGATCCTGCTTTCCTGTCCCCTTATCAAGCCCTATCAATGAGGTAGGGGATCGAACTGCTCCTACCAAGGAGGTGGCGGAATCAGCTAGCATAGTGACGGAGAAGCTCCAGATCGAATCTGCTCAATTAGAGCCCTTAGTGGAAGCAGGTATCAAAAATGCAGGTGAAGTTCCAGATGGTCAAGGGGATGATGCTTCCACTAGCTGAGCATGAGAAGAAGTAGCCAACCAAGAGCAAGCTGATGTGTGACCAAATTCAGTCATTTCCCAGCTCTTTATATATATATATATATATATATATATATATAGAGCCCGTAGATATGGGGATGGGCTCCCAATTTCATATTAATGAAGTAGTCATTTTCTTCACTTTGTGTATCTAGCCTGCTGACTCCTTTGGTTGAATCCAACCTTGATCTAAAGAAAGGGTCCCCAATATAAACTTGACTTAAATTCTTTCCAATAACAGGAGAAGCTTTAAAATCTGGTGAGATTGAAAGATGTAGCTTATCTTGTAACCGGTACGAGGATCTTTGGGATCTAGCAATTGGTCTAACTTGGAAAAAGCATGGTATCACGTATTCTGGTCCTGAGGACCCTGATACTTAGGCAAACAAACTCCAGTTTAACCTCGCAACTGGTGTAGGAGTTGTACCAAGTCATTTGTTTAACATGTTTCGCGGCATCGGGTAATCGAGGTTGTCAGGGTCCTTGATACGCTCGAGGTTACCAAGATGATATCTTTTTTCTGGGAGTTCCTGCGTATGAATCTTTGCTTTGGGCATTGCATTAAATTGGTCTTCCATGTGTCAACTTTAGGTAGGCTCGTTTGCTTCAAACACTAAACCCTGGAGGCTCCCGCTTCTCAAAGTTGTCCTTCCCCATATTTCACGCGTCGTCGGAATCTGGGGGAGTCAGTCCCCAGCACGAAACTGAATTAACCAATATCTGGTAATGAAGTAGGTAGGCCCCCGGCGTGATACAATACCACGAAACCAAAATATTTAGTCCTTGAATCTTAAAGGGTTCTTCTGCTTCTTTTGTTTTTCATGAGTCCTGGTAGGAGATTACGGCCACTTCAACTCCAGGTACATCCTGGCGGGGGGTTGTATCCGGCCAAGGTCTTGATCTAAGTATCTAGCATTCTTATTTTAGGAATCTCGACACCTTGGTGGAGACACCGGCGAAAATACTTGGCGAATTTACATACCTTGCATTCCTGTCTCAAGAATCTTGGTACCTTGGAGAATATGTTGGTGAAATATTGTCGGATCTGAGCACCTCACATTCATGTTCTAGGAATCTTGGTATTCTGGCGAATACATTGGTAGCTAGACCTCCTGTTTCTAGGAACCTAGGTACATAGGCGAAAGATCCAGGTGACCTGTGGTACCTCGTTTTCCTATTTTAAGGAGTCTTAGTACCAAGGCAAGAATGAGGCGAGCACGGGTACCTCGCATTCTTGTCCCAGGAATCTCAGTACCGTGGCAAGAATAATGGTGCAAAAACTGGCAACAAGATCTTGGTAGACTACTAAGGCCACTTTAGCACCAGGTCTTTCTTAGCGGGGGGTGGTACCCAGCCAACGCCTTGATCTGGTAGGCAACTATGCTCTTACTATCCAGACCCTTCTCGGCGGGGGGTAGTGCCCGGCCAAGGTATCAGGAATACCATATGGTCTATCCTAGTTTCGAGGAGATCCTCTTGGAGGGACTAGTCCGGTCCAGGGCATCGGGAGAGCTATATTGCTTTCCTGGTCTTGGTGATGATCATGGCGAAATATAGCGATATAAATGTAGACAAATGTAGGAAAACGTAGATGGAAAAAATATCTTCTTTTATTGATGAATCAAGAAGGAATACAAATACTCATGAGCTCCAACATCTTCTGGTATCGATCTGGGGCGATACTGGTTGGTGTTCATTGTAGGCCCTACGGGTAGAACCTCTTTAGGTGATCTGCATTCCAGGTGTGGTCAATAGGACATCCTTCCATATCCTCCAACTTGTAGGCCCCGCTTGGGATCACCATTTTAATCAGATAAGGACCTTCCCAATTGGGCAATAGTACCCCGTCAGACCTTTTCCGGGTGTTCTGGGTGACCTTTCTAAGAACCAGATCCCCCTCCTTGAAACTTCGATTTCTGACTTTCTTGTTGAAACATCGTGCAATTCGGCTTTGGTAGATTGCCACCATTTCTACAACTCTTTCCTGTTTCTCCTCTAAGAGGTCCAAGTTAGCCCTCAATTTATCTTCATTTCCTTCTGGGTCAAAGTGTTGAACCTGGAAGGAGGTGAGTTTGTGCTCGATAGGAAGGACAACTTCTACCTCGAAAGCTAGTTAATAGGGGGTTTCTCCAGTAGCAGTCCTTCGGGTGGTACGGTAGGCCCATAGCACGTCTGGGAGCTCGTCTGCCCACCTACCTTTCTTCTGTTGGAGTTTCTTCTTTAAGAGCCTCTTAATGGTCTTATTAGTGGCCTCTACCAATCCGTTAGTTTGATGATATGCTACTGAAGCAAATCGGAGATCGATTCCTAGGTTCCCACAGAATCCTCAGAACCTCGTATTGTCGAATTGTGTACCCAGATCTGTGATGATTACTATCGGGGTACCGAACCGGCAGATCACATTCTTATTGATGAACTCTGTCGTGTTCGCTTCTATGATTTTGGAAAGGGGCTCCGCTTCCACCCATTTGGTAAAATAATCGATGGCCACAGTTGCGTGCTTCTGTTGTCCTAGTGCGGTTGGGAGCGTTCCAATCAAATCTACCCCCCAGAAGGCAAACGGATATGGAGAGCTAATGGAAAACAGTAGTTCAGGAGGTAAGTGGTGTAAACTGGCAGTTTTCTGGCAGGGTTCACAAGATTGCACGAACGGCCTCGCATCGTGATGCAAGGTAGGCTAGTAGTATCCCATGCGTAGTACCTGGTGAGCTAATGCCTCTCCTCCTATATGATTTTCGCAGTCCCCTGAATGTACCTCTCTGAGTGTCCAACTGGCATCATCTGGATGTAAACATCTGAGTAAGGGGAGAGATCTTCCTCTGCGGTAAAGGTGCCCTTCCACCATGTAAGAACCTATATTTTGTGATTGGCTTATTTCATGACATACCACATTGGGAATGATTGTGTAATGCGTAGCTTAGGTCCTTTTCAGCAAACTTCCAAGCATCTCAATGACTTCAAGAGCAAAATGTATACTCACTTGACTTTGTCTCTTGAAGAGAGGAGCACACACACACTTCTTGCATATTTTGCTTCATCTTGCATTGCGTTCATCATTGTTTATATATGTACATCATTTACACATTGCACACACACACTTACATGCATTCTTATATAACTTTGCATTTGTGTTTCCATGATTGTGTGCATGTATGTCTCAACTCACACGAGCACTTCTTTGTTTGTCTTTACGTGTGATTGTTGTGTTTTACGTTTTCCGTTATATGTTTGGAAACACCCTCACTCGCACGATGGTGTACTTGTGTTGTGTCTGCGCTTGTACGTTGGTGTGCTTGAGTCTTAGCGTGATTTGTGACCATAGAGAGGTTTCATTTATGCTCTCTTGGATTGGTATTTGGTTACATGGTTTTATACCATGATTGTGGGAATTTAGTTATTGACCAATTTGGACCTTTGGTCACTCTTTTGACCATAAATAATTCTATAGTTATCCAAATCTTATTTTGTTAATTGGAGTATAAAGTAGACTTCTATACCTTTCTAACGGTATATTAATCATAGTATTTTATGACCGTTTGGTTTGGTTTTAAAGTCTCCAAAGAGACCACTGAAACAAAGCATCTTTGCTGTTATCTGTTTTTGACCTTTGGTCACTTAGATGACCATAACTCTTTCTACAGACATTAAAACCTTATTCTGTAAATTGGAGTAGAAAGTAGACTTCCATACCTTTCCAACGGTATATCATACAAAAGGTTTCGATGTCATTTGGTCATGTTTTGGGTCTCTTATTTCTGGAGCTGGTGTGCAGTCCAGTGTGTTAGGCGACATGCAAGGCCACTTGTGCATGTCGCCTCTTATGTCCCCTTAGACATATTTTTCTTCTCCTGAACGTTAGGCGACATGGTAGGCGACTTCATGTAGCCTCTCATGTCGCCTGGCACCAAAAAACTGGGCTATTTGGTCTTTTCGCGTCAGCTCGTTTTTTCCCACTATAAATACATCCTTATCTCTTCTTCTTCATCAAGACCTCTGAAATTGCAGAAACCCTAGAGAGAGATAGAGAGAGTCTAGAGAGAGAAAGCTTCATTTAAGCTTCATTAACTCTCCAAACCCAAAACCCATCTTCATCTTGCATCTTTCAACATCTTTTGAGCATGGGTCTTCATGGTTTCATGACTAGGTAAGTTAGAACTTTATTGAATATCATTTATTGTTATACTTACTCTAGATTAGGTATTTATTGCTTGATTAAATACCTTGACTAGGTATTTAATCAAGCAATAAATACCTTGACTCACTTTATTGCATATATTTATGAGTCAAAATTGCATGATTGGGTTTGTTTGTGATAGCTTGCATTATTAGGTCATTTATGCCTTAAATAGCTAATCCATAAATGTTCATGTATGCTTAATTAATGACTATGTTGACTTTGTGCATCTAGTCAAGTTCTTGAATATTTATGTGTGTTTGTTTTGTGATAGCTAAATTGATTAGGTTGTTTTTACTTAAAAGCTAGATCATAAATATTCATGTGTGATTTATTGATAACTAAGTTGAGAAATTGTGTTTTAATCAACTAGTTAATATTCATGAATGTTTGATTGGGTTTTTATTGATAGCTAGAATTTGGGACCACATTGCTCTTCTAGCTAAGTGTTTATGCTTTGCATCTAGACCTTGATATTATGCCTCATTGATTGCATTTCGTGATTGCACATTTATTGCCCTTGATTATATGTTGTGACAACTTGTGTTGGTTGGACTTTATTTGACAATTAGGTTGTTAGATTTTATCTATACATCCAATTGAGTCTTTATGTATGGGCATGTAGGCATTGTTTGATAACTAGGTTGTTAAATTGCATTATAATATCTAGTTAAGCATTTTGTGTTTTGGTCTTGGACATTATTGCATTTGAGCATAGTGTCATATATACACTTAGACTTTTATACTCTTCATTGAGTCAAAGTCTTGTGGCTTCGGGGTGAAGTTGCACAAGCATTGAAGTCTTGCAACTAAGGTGTGGTTGGCAAGCATTGGTCAAGAGCCACTGTAAAATGCCCGTGGGGTAGAGTAGGAGGTGCTCACGTCAAGAGTAGTGTATCAGGGGATATCACTAGGGATTGAACCAATAGTGGCGAGTGGTAGTGTCCTTAGCCTGAGGTTATCGAGAGTGAGAGTCCGAGTATCACTTGAGGGTGTAATCTTTATTCATATAGTGGATTTCTGTGATCGTCTGTGGCTAGAAGGATAGCCCGTGATTTTTCCCTTGTTAAAGGGTTTCCATATCAAAATCAAGTGTTCTTTATATTTCCGCACTTTACTTGATTTTGTATGTTTGTTTATGTTGGGTTAATTGTTATTAATATTGACTAATCAAAAAATTGGTAATAATCGATTAACAACCCATACACCTCCCCCCCCCCCCCCCCCCCCCCCCTCTAGGTTGTTAGGTACACGCTAAGAACACCAAGCAGTATCGAACTGTGGTTCTCTTGATCTTGCGAGCTTGATCAGAGTTTTCAGGGAGCCTTCCTTCTTGAAGATAATCTACGATGGGATCCATCCAACATGGAAGTCGTGCCACTGGGTTAACCTATTTTCCTTCTGTTATGCTGGGTCTATAGATAGTTTGGAAGGGTACCTCTCGTGGCAGCACCTGCCCTCCGTTGGCGGCTATCTTTGCTAGAACGTCGGCCCAGTGATTTTTCTGCCTAGATATCTGCTTTATCTTGAACCCTTTGAATCGGGCCACGAGCTCGTGGACCTTTCTGAGGTAAGCTGCCATGTTGTCTCCCTTAGCCTGGTATGAGCCTATTACCTGGTTGACTATTAACTGTGAATCATAGTTGACATGTAGGTAATCGGCTCCAAGTTCTGTTGCCATCCTCATTTCTGCTAGCAAGGTTTCATAATCTGCCTCGTTATTGGTGGTGTTAAACTCGAACCTGAAATAGTGACAGCATTCGATATTCTTTGGATCGGTTAGTGATTCCACCCCCCGCTTCCTGCCTGAATGGATGCCCCATTAGTGTATAAGACCCAGGTCTCTCGGTTGACGGGCCAACTTATAGGTTCTTGCTCCTTCTGGGGGGTCAGATCCGAGGTTGGGGTGGTACATGGATCGGGCATTGTACTGAATTCCACCACGAAGTCTACCAAAGCTTTGACTTTAATGGTAGTTCTGGCTTTGTACTTGATATCGAACTGGGTGAGCTCAAGGGCCAACAGTTCAAGTCTTCCTAATATGTCTAGCCTTTTGAGAATTTGGCGCAGAGGTTGACTAGTGACCACTACTATAGTATGAGCAAGGAAGTAGGGGCAGAGCTTTCTGGCAGTGGTTATCAGTGCGAAAGCGAGCTTCTCCAGGAGAGTATATTCTTTTCTGACTTGGTCAGGGCACGACTTACATAGTAGATAGGCCGTTGAATTCCATCTCCACACTCTTTTACCAAGGCTCCGTTAACAGCCTTCTCGGATACAGCCAGGTACAGTTGTAACTCTTCTTCTGGTACCGGGCTAGCTAGTAATGGGGGGCTAGCCAGGTATTTCTTCAATGATTGGAAAGCTAACTCACTGTCTTGGTCCCACTTCATATTATTCCCTTGTTTGATTGCTTTGAAGAAGGGAATACACTTATCAGTTGATCGTGATATGAAGCGGTTCAAGGCTATTATCCGTCCGGTCAAACCCTGTACTTGTTTGAGCGAGGTGGGTGATTCGAGGTCCAAAATGGCTTTGATCTTCTCCGGGTTTGCTTCGATCCCTCTTTCATGAACCATGAACCATGAACCATGGACCTGAGGAATTTCCTGGCTTCTACCCCTAAAGCACACTTAGCAGGGTTTAACCGCATTTGATTTTCAATGACTATCTGAAAAGTCTGGGGAGGTGGTACTGGTTCTGTTCGGCTACCTGAGACTTAGTGATCATATCATCGATGTACACCTCTACCGATTTTCCTATCAGTTCATTGAACAGACGGTTGACTAGACGCTAGTAGGTGGCATCTACGTTCTTGAGTCTGAAGGGCATGACCTTGTAGAAATACAGGCTTTGTCCGATTATGAAACTGATTTTGTCCTGATCAGCAGGGTGCATCATGATCTGGTTGTACCCCGAGAAGGCATCCATGAAGCTTATGAGCTTGTTACCTGCGGTCGAATCTACCAACTGGTCAATTTTTGGTAGCGGGAATCTATCCTTCGGACAGGCGCGGTTGAGATCGGTGTAATCAACGCACATACGCCATTTCCCATTCGCTTTGGTTACCATGACCACGTTGGCAATCCATTCAGGGTATCGGGACTCCCTGATGAACTTTGCGCTCAGTAGTTTGTTTACCTCCTCTTGCACCGTGGCATTTCTTTCGAGGTTGAAATGTCTCTTTTTCTACTTAACTGGCTTGAAGGTAGGATCCATGGCTAACCTATGAGCTGCCAAGGTAACTGGTATTCCTGGCATCTCCTCATGACTCCATACAAAGATGTCACTATATTCTTGTAAGAGCTTTACCAGACCTTTCTTCACTCCCGCCTCTAGCGTCGAACCTATCGTGACTGTCTTGGAAGGGTCATCCTTCCTGATAGGTATTTCCTCCAACTCGTCTACAGAACGACCACTGGCCCATCCTCTCTCTTCTTCTTCCCTAACCTCCATACCTGGGACTCTACCTCTGGCTCATTCTCTATTGAATTCATTTCACCTTCAAAGTTCTCCTCTGATAACTGTTGATCTTGATTCATGGTTATCTGCACACACTGCTTAGCCAGTGCTACTGGGTTGGTGGACACTGCATAGCATTTGCGCGTAGCCTATTGGTCTCCTCGCACTTCGCCCACCTTACCTCCTACTGGGAATTTCAGGACATTATAGTAGATCGATAGGATTCCCTTGAGGGTAGACAGGTAAGGTCTCCCAAGGATGGCATTGTAGGCGGACGGGGTGTCTACCACAATGAAGTTTGTCATTAGGTTCTGTTGGAGCGGTGCTGTCCCTACTATCACTGGTAGGATCATGGATCCGGTGGGGATCAGCGAGTCTCCTGTGAACCCGTACAGTGGGGTAGTGCAGCTGTTGTAACAAGGTCTCTTTAAGTTGAATTGCTCTAAAGCACTCTTGAAGAGAATATCAACGCTGCTTGATCGTGCCTAAATTGTTGTATATTTCGGCCCTCATTTCCTATTCCTTTGTCTTGTTTTTGTGTGTAATTTCTCTATATTTTATGTCTAATAGGCTCGTTGGTGCTAATTACAGGCAATAGATGTAATTCTGGTGTTAGAAGCGTTTTGCAGGAGTTTTGGCCGAAAAGGGGCAAAAAGTGGTTGAAGGAAAGACAAAGGGTCATCAGCAACTCTAACAGTGCGGGTCGCAACCGCACTCCTTCCCACAGCCAGGACCTAATTCATTAAGGAAAGATAAAGTGCGGGTCATGTGCGAGTCATCCAACCGCACTCCACCCACACTGTTGCTCAAGACAAAGAGTTGGATTTGCACCTGATGATTAAAGTGCGGGTCAGCCAACCATACTCCACCCGCACTCTGCGCGCGACAGCTTCTGTTTTCAATCTTAAGTGACCTAATTTTCCATCCCCTATAAATAGAAAAAGCATGGGAACGAACCAAAAGACTCTTATATCTCCCAACACTTGTATTTTCTATTTTCTTTACATAGTCTAAGCTAGAAACACATCTCCCTCTCATCCAAACCATCTCTACTCAATCAAAGGCAACTAGGAGACTTGGATTCAAGCTTCAAGGAAGAAGATCAATCTTCAAGGGTTTTCTCTCTACACTCTTTCTTAGTTTATTGGTTTGTAATAGAACATGAGTAGCTAAAATACCCTACTATGGGGTTGATGTTATTTGTTTGATGGATATTTATGCTTTGTAAATAAACTCTATGTGTTATATTTATTCTATCTCTATGTTTTATTCCATTGCTTGAATTGATTTCCATTATTGTTTTGCTTGGATACACCCTCTTTGCATGTTGATTTGGATTACTTGAGTAGGCAATTAGGTTGTCTAATACTCCCTTGAATGGAAGGATTTTCAGAAATCCGGCTCTACAACCATGCCCTTAATCTAATCTTGAATTAGTGGCTTTCACTATACACCCTAGGTTAACCACTTGTGAGAGAATTAGAAGCCTCCACTATACACCCTAGGTTGGCTACTTTAGTGATTTTACGAGAACTAACCTTCGAGTAGAATTCGGTTGATAACCTCGAGCCTCATCCAATCTCAAACAGATGGCCTTCACTATACACCCTAGGTCGGCCACTTGTGAGGGAATTGGAAGCCATCACTATACACCCTAGGATGGCTACATTAGTAATAGGTTGATCCATAGCTAGATAGATGAGCATTCATGGAAAAAGTCCTGATTGAGTAACTAGCCATTGTTTGTTGCTAGTAGGAGGTCTTCGCTATAAACCCTAGGTTGACCGCTTGCTAGAGATATATACCAACACTATACACCATAGGTTGGTTACATTTGTCAAAACGTGCTTAATTGAGAGTTTGTTGCAATTGCCCCAATATTCACTTACGAGTCCATCAACTCCATAGTTCCATCATTATACATTCATCACTCCATTTTCATCCCATTTTATTTGCTTTCATAGTTCACTTTATATTGTATTTTCATTCACCATCACTTTATATTGTATTTTCATTCACCATCACTTTTACTTTTATGCATACTAGTTATATTAATCTTAATCTTATCACCGCTACCCCGATCTCAGTGGACGACACATGTGCTTACCGCTTTACTATTATTTATACTTGTGAACGCATCGCATAGGTTTTATAAATTGTTTTGACGGACGGTTTTCTAACGGCGAAAATCTCCTCATCACTGCTACCCATGTCAATCAGGACACGATGGGCCAATTTTTTATCTATTTGTATGGTGATGACAAGGGATCATCATGGGGCTGCACAATGTTGTACACATCCCTCTTAGTAAAGATGATCTGGGCTAATTGAGGAGATTGGTGTGATCCTTTGGTAATCTTGAGAATATTCTCGCCCACATCTTACCTGGGCACCTTCCTGGCGTGGTTCTTTCTAGAATTGTTGGATGTTCCCGCCAGGGTAGGACCTCCGCTGATGGTATGGACGATATGGATCTATTCCATCAGGTCCTTCCCTTTCGCTTTTCTCTTCTCTTTGAATGCTTTAATGTCTGCTTACACCTCCTTCCCGGTGTAAATGCTATTGCGCACCTGTTGGAGAAATTCCACCAAACACCCTCCTCTTACCAGAGCCTCAATCTGGTTACGCAAACTGTAGCATTCCGATGTGTTATGACCCACGTCCTCATGGAAATCGAAATACTTGTAGCGGTTTCGCTGATCGGCTGGTGCCTTTATTAGACCAAGCTTCCTGAGGAGTCCTTTATCGGGGATGGCGATGTAGATGGTCTCGCGAGACGCGTTCAGAGGGGTATAGTGGGAGTATCCCCTTTCCTCTCTATCTATCTGCGTTATCTCCCTGGGCGGACGTGTAGCCCTAGGAGGAGTCCGCCTGACTGGTATCGGTTCCTCGGAGGTTGGTAAGGTGGCAACCAAAAAGTAGACTTATTGGGAGGTTTGTTCTGATTTTTCTGAACTGGTGAAGACTTGGGCGCCTCCTTCTTCTGGTGCTTGGTAGTGCTTATATCATCGTGCTCCATCTTGACTTAGAGCTGTTCATCTATTTCCACCTGCTCTAGAGCTCTATCGTAGGCCTCCTGGTAGGTCTCCGAGGGATGCTTGGAGAAGAATCTGAACAGTCTGCTTGCCCATAGATTTCTTCTGAAATTGGCTAAGGTCTCCTTCTCCATGAAGACCCCCATTTGGATAACTTCTTTGTGAAATCTCTCCACATAAGCTCTGAGTGATTCACCCCACTCTTAGATCATGTATTGGAGGTGAATGGGATCATTGGGGCGAGGTTTGATGCCCTAGAACTGAGCGCGAAAGTTGATGGTCAAGTTAGTAAATGAGTCGACACTCCCTGCTGGTAGTTTTCTGAACCATGTCTTGGCATCAGTTCGCGTGGTAGGGAACATCCTGCACATGGCGGCTCTAGTGGTATTTTGGACCTCCATCTGTTGAACAAAGCTCTCCAGGTGGCTTAAAGAATCTTCAGTTCCAGAGTACTTGTCGGTTGGCATCTTGAACTTGGGGGGTAACTTTTCCTGATTCTCTTGGAGACGGGGGCACTCATTTCTCTCAGGGGATTCTTCTGTTGTTCTTGGTGCTTGCCATTTTTTAACTCCTGGATATCTTTGGCCATTCTGGCCACTTGGTCCCGGAGTCGTTTATTGTCATTATTTCTGGATTCAACTTCAGATTCTCTGTCACCAGATCCCTCTGATGTCACGGAGGTGTCATCATTGTTCTCCCATCAGGGAAGGTCTTCTCTGGTGCTTCTATTGCTACCTCCCACCACTGATCGAGGCAGTCTCCTGGTTGTTTCTTGCTGAGGTTGCCTAGAAGAAGTTGCTGGTTGGAACGGGAGGTGGCGCACCCTAGGTGGGAGATCGATGGCGGACCTCGCCCGCCGGGGTTGATACCCTGTAGGTTGTCCTGGAACTGAGGGCATGGGCCCGAGTCTGTCATGGACCGACGGCATCGGAGGCATGGGTCCAAGCCTATCATGGATCGATATGGGAGGTGGTGGCCCCAACTTGTCGAAGGGAGGTACCCTGATACCTTACTGATTGGCGTCTCCCATAGTATCTGGTACCACGGGCTGGCTGGCACTACCTTCAGCGACCATTCGAAGGCGAATGCTTTCTATGAATGCCGCGACTTGTTGGTCTAAATTGGCAAGTCCAGCTGCTGGGGCGGTAGGTACCTGAAGGGTAGCCCGCTTGGTAGCTGATGGCTTCGAGTCCGGTTGACGACCCTTCCCCCTTTCTTTGGCTCCTGACCCTTTCTGGTTGAAGCGTTTGACTGGTGTCCCGACGGGTCGGGATGATCCTAAGAGGATCGGAGCTTCATTCTGATAATGCAGTAAGAAAACGAGACACTCAGGCTTTCTTATAGGGTGTAGTGTTTCCCACAGACGGCGCCAAAAAATGTTAACGGAAAAATCCACTAGGGAAGTGAAATTTCGATTAACACCCTCGCCCACTACATGTAGACAGTAGCGGGATAGGTACCTACGGTACCGAAATCCCTCTTTGCAATGTAGATAAAAATGAACGAAAAAGAAATAAAAGGGAACAACGAGATATGAAATAATACTGTCTAATTAAAAGAGTAATGAAATTATGATTACAATACATACACTCTTCTCACTTAGCTCTCCTTTTGTTTTTACACAAGAAGGTGGTGGAACCTTCATTTAGGTCGATAAGTAGATATATTCTTCCGGTGATTGTCAATGGACTCTCACTAGCTTTAGAGAATTCAAAGGGAATTCCTCTGGAAATTAAACTCTTTTTTTTGGCGATCAGAAATGATTTTTCGATCCCCCTCTTTATCCTTCAAGGCTGTATATATAGGCTTCCCAGGAAATCCCCTCTGAATCTCGTCCCATTCAGGAGGATTATTAGGAGTCCTATTTTAGGCACTGAAAAGGAGTTAATTGGGGATAAAGGGGCGGGATTTGATCCCGTTGATTATTGTCGTATTTAAATCCTGATTTTGGTTGACCGTTTGGTCTCATTTATGGCTCTTTAAATGACGAGGGAGTCAACCCTTTCTACTGGTATTATTTGGAGATGAATACCAGTTCGTCGTCTTGGTAGTGTGGTTTACTGATATACTAATCCGACTGGCGTGGTGCCCATTCTTACTCTCTCTGGCGACCTTGTAGCAGTATTTGTCCAGTGGGATGGATAGAATGCCTATCCTGATTGGATTCTGGGCTGACGTCGAGGTGTTTTGGGATATCAGGGGCCAGCTCGCGGTACCGAGATACCAGGAGGGAAGTATCAGGTTCCCGCGAGGTACTAGAAGTATGATACCATGATATCCCTTCCACCAGGTGCTAGTATGGATATACAGCGAGGTACCTGATCCTTCTGGTTGAACATTTCTAGTGCCTTATCCAGGTAGGTGGGTAGTCAAACTTCGGGTTGCTTCCCTTCAGATCGTGGTACTAGCTTGCTAAGTACCTAGGAGCCGGGATTGGTTCCTACCAGGTAGATACTTGGTGGAAAATTTTCGTTTGGACCCTTGCCAAAAAGCCCTGTTAACAAAAGGCTTAATGTACAAGATCGAATTAGGGTTCATGCGAGTTTTCGATTAAAAGATTGAGAATTCACAAGTGACGAAACGTTCTTTATTTTCTCTACGGGGATTATTTAAACTAACACTCAGGTTACAATTCAAAGAAAAGGGGCGCACACTCCTAGGTGATTCATGTTCGTGATTGGATTGGAAGATCTTGCGGATTCAATTCGAAGCAAGCGGATTCAAATCGATGCAATATCAATCGTCACCTGAAAAAGGTACGATACTTTTATTATATGTCAATTAATCTAGGGTTAAGGTTCTTTCTTTTAAAGGAAAATTTTTCAAATATACCAACCAAGTTTTTCGCTTCCGCCGCGTGCTTTTCTCTACAGAACCCAGTCAGGTGAGCATCATTTTGATGACTTTTTAGAAGAGTTTCGGTAAGTTTAAGAGTAACTATGAGATGAACAAGCTAAGGTTCAGTCTCACTCAGTTGCTCAATAAGCTCACTACTTTTGAGTCTTTGACTAAGGACAGCAAAAGTAAGACCGGTGAGGCAAATGTTGCCGAACCATCTTCCTTTGGAAAAACATAGAGGAAGAGGTATCATAGGAAGGTAAAGGGTAAGCCCAAGCCCAAGAAAGCCCAAGGCAAGAAGAAGAGTGCCTCAATCGACCAAGGCAAAGGAAAATGTTTCCATTTGACAAGGTTGGACACTGGAAGAGGAACTGTCCTTAGTATCTAGAAGAGGTTGCCAAGAAAAAGAAAACGAAAGGTAAATATGATTTACTTGTTCTTGAGTCGTGTTTAGTGGAATATGATTCTTCACCCTGGATAGTTGATTTGGGCTACTAACCATGTTTGTTCTTTTATGCAGTGGACTGATTCTTCGACACAGCTTGAGGAGGGAGCCTTCTATATGCGTGTTGGGTCTGGGGATGTCGTATCAGCAAGAGCAGTGGGTGTAGTTAGACTACATTTTGGAAATTGTTTTATTGTTTTGAACAATGTATTTTTTATTCCTAGATTCACAAGAAATTTGATTTCTGTTTCAAAGTTGTTGGAACAATTATATTCTGTTACTTTTAATAATAAGTCTGTTATTATTGCAAAGAATGGTTTGAATATATGTTCAGGATTAAACGAAAATAATTTGTATGTTTTAAGACCATTAATACATACAACACTGCCCACCGCTGAAATGTTTAAAGTTGAAAAACCAAACAAAACGACAAAAGATTTATCCAGAAAATGAAACGTATCTGTGGCATCTAAGACTTGGCCACATTAACCTTGACAGGATAGATAGACTAGTTAAAAGCGGACCTTTAAGTGAGTTAAAGGTTGGCACCTTACCTGTCTGTGAATCCTGTCTAGAAGGTAAAATGACCAAGAGACAGTTTTCTAGAAAAGGGCTTAGAGCTAAAGAACCACGAGAGCTTATACATTCAGACGTCTGTGGACCGATGAATGTTAAAGCAAGGGGTGGCTATGAGTATTATGTCACCTTTATAGATGACTACTCTAGATACAGATATGTCTACCTAATGCAATGGAAGTCGGAAACTTTTGAAAAGTCCAAAGACTTCCGAGCTAAAGTTGAGAATCAGTTAGCAAATACTATCAAGTCTCCACGATCGGATCGTGGAGGTGAGTACCTTGACCAAGAGTTTGAAGACTTTATGGTCAAGCATGGGATAGTGTCCCAACTTACAACTCTTGGAACACTATAATAGAATGGTATCGCGGAGAGGAGAAATACAACCCTTATGGAAATGGAGAGATCTATGATTAGTTTTTCATCATTACTAAATTCTTTTTGGGGATATGCGTTACAAACCGCGGCCTACATTTTGAATGTAGTCTCATCCAAATCTGTTCCTAAGACTCTCTTAGAGTTGTGGAATAGTCGTATGGGAGTGTCCAGCACATGTGCTAAAGAACATAAGTGGAAAGCTAGACCCTAAGTCTGTGGTCTGCTTGTTTGTAGGATATTCCACGGAGACCAGAGGTGGATACTTCTATAGTCCTGAAGAGAACAAAGTGTTTGTATCGACAAATGCAATGTTTCTTAAGGATAACTATATTAGTGATCATAAACCTTGTAGCAAGATTGTATTGAATGAAATGGAGCCTAGTACGACTAGTGCTCAATCAACAAGAGTTGTTGATCCATTGACATCTGATAGTCAAATGATTCCTAGTCATGATACATTACCACCTAGACGTAGTGAGAGGGTTGTGAGACAACCTGAAAGCTATTTGGGTATAGGTGAGGGATGAGATATCATCTCTACTGGTAGTGTGGATGATTCCATTGACATTTAAAAATGCAATGGAAGATTCTGGCAAAGAGGAATGACTTAAAGCTATGAGTCTCGATATAGAGTCCATGTACTCTAACTCAGTTTGAGAACTTGTAGACTTACCGGATTGGGTAAAACCTATAGGGTGTAAGTGGATCTACAAGAGAAAGAGAAGAGTAGACGGAAAGGTAGAGACCTTCAAGGCAAGGCTAGTGGCCAAGGGTTATACCCAGAAAGAGGGGATTGATTATGAAGAGACCTTCTCGCCAATAGCCATGTTTAAGTCTATTAGGATTCTTTTATCTATTGCTGCCTATTTCAATTATGAAATTAGGCAACTGGATGTCAAGACTGCATTCTTGAATGGCAATCTTGATGAGAGCATCTACATGATGTAACCAGAGTGATTCATGTCTCCAGATCAAGAGCAAAAGGTTTGCAAGTTGCAAAGGTCCATTTATGGACATAAGCAAGCATCTAGATTTTGGAACATAAGGTTTGATGATGTGATCAAAACCTATGGCTTTGAAAAAAATGTTGATGAGCTCTCTGTCTACAAGCGTATCGTTGACAAGAAAGTAGTTTTCTTAGTCATATACATAGATGATATCCTACTCATTGGGAATGATGTAAGAGTATTATTGGAAGTAAGGGGCTGGCTTGCTAGCTAATTCCAAATGAAAGATTTCGGAGAGGCGAGTTATGTTCTAGGGATCCAAATCTTAATGGATCGTAAGAACAAACTCCTAGCATTATCTCAGGCATCATATATCGACAAGATACTTGTGCGATTTTTGATGCAGAACTCCAAGAAAGGTAATTTACCTTCTAGGCATGGAGTTCACTTGTCTAAGGAACAATGTCCTAAGACTCATCAAGAAGTTGAGGATATGAGCTATGTTCCCTATGCATCTGCGGTAGGCAGTCTCATGTATGCTATGTTAAGCACGAGACCTAACATCTACTTCGCTGTGGGAGTAGCATTAGGTACCAATTCAACCTAGGATTGGATAATTGGGTTGCTGTCAAGACTATTCTCAAATAGTGGTGGCAAAACGGGCCGTCAAATAGTGGTGGCAAAACGGGCCGGCCCGGCCCGTTAGGCCCGGGCCCGTTGGGCCCATTAGGCCCTCAGGCGAAAGAGGGAGGCCGGCCCGGGTCCAAGGCCCGTGTGGGGGCAGGCCGGCCCGGCCCGTTAAGGCTCTAACGGGCCTGTAACGGGCTGGCCCGTTAAAGGCCCGTCGGGCTTCCAAATTTTATTTTATTTTATTTTTAAATTCAATACCCTTCAATTCAAATTTTTAAAAAAAATTGAATTTTTTTTTCCGCCGTGGGCTTTGCGGGCCTTAACGGGCCCGGCCCGATTTTTTCAAATGGGGGCCCCAGCTTGGCCCGCCAGCTAAACTGGCGTGGGCCTGGCCTGTTTAACTAGCGGGCCTGGCCGGGCCAAGCCCGCCAAAAAACCAGGCTGGGCCGGGCGGCCCGTTTGGGCCTGGCCTAAATTGACAGCACTATTCTCAAATATCTTTAGAGAACGAGAAACTATATGCTAGTGTATTCTGGACAAGATTTGATCCCGTTAGGATACACAGATTCTGATTATCATTCAGACAGGGATTCTAGGAAATCCACGTCTGGATCAGTATTCACCTTTGGTGATGGAGCCATTGTGTGGAGGAGTGTTAAACAATCTTGTATAGATGACTCCACCACGGAAGCTGAATATGTAATAGCTTATGAAGCTGCTAAAGAAGGCGGTTTGGCTCTGAAAATTCTTGAGTGATCTAAAAGTTGTTCCAGTTCTGGATAAGTCCATCACATTTTATTGTGATAACAGTGGTGCTGTGGCTAACACTAAATAACCAAAAAGCAACAAGAGAGGGAAACATATAGAGAGGAAAGATCATCTCATTAGAGAGATAGTGCAGAGAAGAGATGTGACCGTGACCGTGACCAAGATAGCATCACAGGACAATCATGATGATCCATTTACGAAGACCTTACCGGCTAAAGTGTTTACGGGTTACCTAGAGGGTCTAGGTTTACGAGACATGTCTCACATGCTTTAGTGCAAGTGGGAGATTGTTGAGGGTTTTTGCCCTAAAGCTTGTATTTGTATATGTGAATTGAACATAAATAAAAAAGAAGTAGTTTATTCATTCAAATTGTTTCATACTTTTATATAACATGTGTATTTAACATCCAAGATTTTCAGATGTAATTTCGAACTGAGTATATGAATGTCATATACAGATGGATTCAGTTTGAGATTAGCAATCTAAAGAGTCTGTAGATAGCAAATAGAGTTGGGTACTTTATTTGTAGTTACTCTACAGCTGCGGTTCATTCCGTAGTGTGCGGTAGTCTTATCCTAGACTATTCATATGGTGATATGAGAATGGAGGCACCTTATATGATGTGATCATATGGAACTGGACCACGACCTATATGAATCTCTCACCAAGATCCGTTACATGATGAGATTCATATATATCGACTAATGATGGCTATATATAGGTGATTTTAATCTTGAGTGACTTATCGACTCCTTCAGGTTAGATCGTGGTTTTTTATATACCAAGAGAGAGATCGGAGTTACATTCCCGGTCAATAGCTTCGTATGTTGGAATCGTGGTTTGCCTTGTGGTTGGGAAAGTCTGTACACAATAGTGGAATCCGCTCCTTCTTGCAAGAAGTAGATAGTAGTTCTCTTAAGGGTTGATTCGAGACTTGAACAATATAAACTCTCTCCTTCTTCCGTAAAGGAAGTTAGGATTTATTGCTCATTAGAGAATCAATGGTACTTAATGGAAAATATATAATTAGAGGGGTATAACAGACTTTATGACCTAGCTCTAATTATGAACTACTTGTGGAGGATCATACCGTATGTAATAGCTATATCGATGGACAACTGTAATTTCAGTTTGTGTAATACATCTACGGTTTCAAATGCAGCCTCAGGTTTTTAGTGGAATAATTCTGAGGTTAATAATCATGAAATATTAATTAAAGAATTTGATTAATTATTTCTAAGTATTATTGGAGCTCAAAAATGTGGGTTCATTAGGTCCCCTTGCTAGCTCGATTGATTAAAGGTAACAAAGGTCATGGTTAATTAATTGGATTGTCCAATTAATTGTGTTACGAAAGTGACACGTATTTATTCAGGGATTA
Organism: Dipteronia sinensis; assembly: GCA_033220585.1. NCBI lineage: Eukaryota > Viridiplantae > Streptophyta > Magnoliopsida > Sapindales > Sapindaceae > Dipteronia > Dipteronia sinensis. The sequence continues at coordinate 17,424,671 of CM065642.1, forward strand.
ATTGAATAATAAGATTATTTAATTAATATATTAATAATTAAATTAATTAGATAATTAGATTATTTAATTAATGAATTGATAATTATGAATTATTAATTAATTATTAATTGGAGGTTGCAGATTCTAATCATGACTGTAATAAAGATAAAATAATTAGATTATTTTATTATTTACATAGTCTAGTATTTAAGTACAAATCAACTAGGGTTATGTGGGAGTTAGAATCCTACTCTACCTAGGACACTTAAATACTAATTATCCTTTTAATATATGGAAATATATTTTGAAAAGGATTTGTATCAAGTTATAAATATATATATATATATATATATATATATTTACATAAGTTGAATAGAAGACTTATTGTCATTGATCGAACAAAATACAAAAAAAAAAAAAAACTAGAAAATCTAGGTTAAAGATTTCGTCCAAGAAAGAAGGAAAAAAAAATTATTATGGTGGCCGAATTTGTGAAAGAAGAAAAGGAGTTTTCTTCAAACCTCTGAATCCTCCTCTCAGTTCTTGGAAGATCGTGATGTGCCCACACACAGTTACCGAATCACGGGACATAGCGAGGAAGACTTGGTAGTTCATTATCGAAATAAAGCTTAAAGAAACGAATGAGTTAGCATCAAGGGTATGATCTAAATCCATCTTTAATATATTCTTATATGTTGTATACGGTTTACAAGCTGTATAAAAAATTTTAAAACCCCATTTCCACTGTGCAACTTAAATCAGGGTTCCTACAATAATTATATTCATTGGGAGTAGAAACAAGTGAGCTTTTTAAGAAGACCGAAAAAGCACCGGTAAAGGAGAAACATGAAATAGTGCAAGCCAATGTTTGGTGTCCAACTTCAGTCTCATTGACTAGAGGTAAACAATATTTCATCATGTTCATCGACGACCACTAAAAGAAGGTGTGGGTTTACTTTCTAATGCAAAAGTCTGAGGTTTTTGAAGCTTTCAAGAGGTGGAAAGCTAGGGTCGAGAATGAGACAAGTTTGAAGATCAAGGAGCTACATTTAGTTAATGGATGAGAGTACAATGACAACGAGTTCAAGAAGTTTTGCTACTGGTGCGGGATAAAACTCATAAGAATGGTGCACCATAGTTGAATGGTATGGTAGAACGCATGAACAGGACATTGATTAGACTCTGGGAGAGCCAGAAGCATGTGAGTACAATGAGAGTTACCGAATTAGTTCTAGGTAGAGGCACAATACAACAACATACTTAATCAATAGAGGACCACCAAAGCCTTTAAACCTTGAAATACACACGCACGGTTAAATTGCCAAAAGCTAACCTAGAGGGGGATGAATATGTTTTAAACCTCTTTTCAATCCCTTAAAAACAAACAAGAGTTTATCCCTCTAGATAGCTTGTATCACAACACATTAAACAAGAAAGCACATATAGACTATTGGAAAGCATATTCAATTAGACATGTCAATTAATGTCTATAATTTGCAAGTGAAGAGATATTACCAAAACAAAAAATCAACTAACACTTGTGTAAGAACCTCATTTTTATGATTGGCTTGTTTCATGACAAATCACATTGGGGATGTTTGTGTAACGGGTAGCATAGGTTCTCGAAGACATGCTTCCGGTCATCTCAAGAGCACTTCAAAGGTATACCACTTGCTTAATTTTCCTTAGAGAGGTTTAGTTGCACACACTCACATCTTGTGCATTTGTATTGACATGCATGTATTATTGCACACTCACACTTCTTGCATTTGATTTGATTAAATCTGGAGTTGATGGGTTGCATAGTGGATTAGGCGACATGCAAGGCCACTTGTGAATGTCACCTGACAAGTCGCCTTAGACTTGAATTTTTCTCCAGTGTGTTAGGTGACTTGTGCATGTCGCCTTACATGTCGCCTCTTACATCTTGTTTTTCCTCTAGTGTGTTAGGCGACTTCCAAGGCGACTTGTGCATGTCGCCTTACATGTCACCTCAGGTAACGTTTTTTTTCTCCAGTGTGTGAGGCGACTTGGTCATGTCGCCTTGCATGTCGCCTTTGTCACCCGAACTGGGCATTTCGGGTATTTCATACCAGCTCGTGTTTTGGTCCTTATAAATACATCTTCCTCTCCACCATTTAGATCTAAAGCTCTGAAATTTCAAATTCTAAAGAGAATAATTGACTCCAAGAGAGAGAGAGAGAGAGAGAGAGAGCTCCAAGAACACATCTTTCCTCAACCAAACACTTTCCCATGAGCATCTAGCATTATTCTAGCATTATCCTAGGTAATCTCTACATGTCCTAATATCTCTTGTTCTATTCTTATGACATGTTTGCCTTGGATTAACATTTATTTGTTGATTAAATGCATGTCTCTTTGCTTAATATTGTTTCTAACATGTTTGAGACATTGAATGTTGGTTGAGCTTGGTTTTCATTGATAGCTTGAATTTAGGACATATTTTCCTTATAGCTAATTAGGACTCATTGATTGCATTTATTGTCTTTGTCATTTTGTGTGACAACATGTGTTGATTTGGCTTTTATTGATGACTAGATTTTAAACTTGCATATTTATATCTAGTTAGGTCTTTATGCTTTCATATAGACATTGATATCTGGGATTTGTACTTATTGACATCTTTTAATACCTAGATAAGCATTTAGTTTTGCCTAGCTTTAATTGCATTTTGAATTTTCATATATTCACTTAGGTTGATTAATCTCTTCTTTGAGAGTTAAGTCTTGTGACTACAAGGTGTAGTGTACAAGCAAGTGAAGTCTTGCAACCAAGGTGTGGTTTGCAAGCAAAGTGATCAAGGATTCACTATAAAGGCCCGTTGGGTAGTAGTGGTGGGTTAGTGACCGAGAATGGTGTGACTAGAGGTCAACCTAGGTTGTAAACATCATTACAATAGTGGATTTGAGGATCGTATGTGGCTAAAAGGATAGCCCGTGGTTTTTTTCCTTGTCGAAGGGTTTCCACGTATATATCAGGTGTTATTTATATTTCCTCACTTTACACTTGATCTTGTATGTTTGTTTATGGGGTAAATTTTTAATATTGATTAATCAAGAAAAGCTGGTAATTAACTTGATTAAAATCTATTCACCCCCCCCCCCCCCCCCCCCTCTAGGTATTTAGACACACGTTTAGCTTGTGCTTTAAGAGTTGTATTTTCAATTGGTATCAAAGTGGGTTCCTAGATATACTTAGGTTATCCTAGCTCTTGATTGTGTGTGTCTTGCATTTGTGTGCATTTTGTTGGTTGGATTCATTTGCATTCATATTACCCAAACACTATGAGTGACTTTGGGATGAGTAATGAGGGAGCATCGAGCATACTACCTCATTTGCTCAAGGGTGACAATTATGCCTCATGGAAAGGCAAGATGGAGTCCTATATTAGCCAAATAAGTGACCGAGCTTGGATGGCAATTGAAGATGATTACACTCCTCCAACAATGACCACCGAAGATGGAAGTGAAGTCTCCAAGCCTAAGTCTCAATGGAGCACACAAGAATTTTAAGCTTCAAAGTGGAACAACAAAGCAATGCATGCTTTGTTTTGTGCAATGGTTGAGAGCCATTACAAACTCATCCAAATCACCAAAAATGCAGATGAAGCTTGAAAGATCCTAGAGATGGCGCATAAGGGAATCGAAGTGGTTAAGGATTCCAACCTCCAAGTTCTTCAAGCACAATTTGAGACGATCAAGATGGAGGAGCATGAGTGCTTTAATGACTTCTAAGTGAAGTTGATGGACATTGTGAATCAAAGCCATCAACTAGGTGACCCGTATTCGGATAGGAGGATCAAACAAAAGATCATGAGGTCACTTCCCGCTAGATTCGAATCCCAAGTGACGGCTCTTGAAGAAAACAAGGACTTCAAGACTATGAAGCTGAGTGAAGTGATTGGAAGGCTACTTGCTTATGAGTCTAGATGAGGTCCTACCTCTACACCTCCCAAGAAGCAAAAGGGGTTAGCCTTGAAGACCTCCAAGATTGGGAATGAGGATGATGACTCGGATGAAGACATGGCTCTAATGGTGAAGAGATTCAAGAAATTCTTGAAGCTACAAAAGAGTGGCCATGGCTCTAAGAAAACCCACTTCAAGAACAAGAAAACCAACTTCAAGAAGATTGAGCCAAGTCAAGAGAAACATTCAAGAAATTGCATTCAATGCTTCGAATGTGGAGGATTCGAACACATCTCCACAGATTGTGGCAACTTAAAGGACAAGAGAAAAGGAAAGAAGATGGTTGCCTAGTGTAGTGATAGTGAGAGTGAAGAAGAGTCTTCGGGTGATGAAGAGCTTGCACTTAACTACACGGCTTTTGGAGCCTCCTATGTGGGAGTTGAAAAAGAAGAGAAGAGTGCCTTGAATTGTGACCTTGAAGAAGGAATAGATGAAGTGGTAGCTAGAGGTGTGATTGATCTAGCTACACACAGTGATGTTGTTGGCACTACAACAAGTGACCAAGGCAAAAGTCTTGATAAGGAAGTTGACCTTATTGATGAGAGGCAAAATGAAGATAGTGCCTCATCCTCAAGTGTAGAAAGTAACTCTAGTGATAAGAAGGCTTTATCTCACTCTAGAGGAATATATGAAAGCATGAAACTTGAAGACTTCATTAAGCACTTTGAAGACTCTAGGTTAAAGAAGAAAAGAGAGACTCAAAAATTGAATGAGGAGAATCTCAAGCTTTCAACCAAGGTGACTCATTTGAATGAAGAAGTGAGGAGAGTCAAGGAAAGTGAAGACAAGATGAAGAAGGAGCTTGAGGAAGCTAAGAAGTTGATTGCCAAAATGACCTCCGGCACCGAAAAGCTTGACCATATGTTGAGCATTGGAAAGAAGTCAGATGACAAGAGGGGCCTTGGTTATGTTGATGACAAGGAAGCCCCATCCTCGATCAAAATGATATTTGTCAAGGGAAATAGTATAAAGGAAGTCTCACCTCCTCAACAACCTAGGAGGAAGATTGAACTTGGAGAGTCATCCAATAATGGCCAAGTAAGGAGGCCTACGAAGAATGGAGCACAACTTCAACAGCCAAGAGCTCCACCTCCAAGCTTCCATCAACCAATATTTCCCCAACTAAGAATGCAAGTCAAGCAAACTCAACCAAGGAAACATGGCAATCCGATTCAACAACAAAGAAGGAGAGAACCGGCTCAACACCAAGGCAACATCAAATGGATGACAAGTCTCTAATGACCTCAAAAGGATATGGTATGACTCCTCATTTTATACCAACTTGTCATTTTTGTGGTGTTGATGGACATATTAGGCCAAATTGTCATAGGTACATTAAGATATGTAGGTTTGAGAGCATGATGGAGAGGAATAGACTTAAAAGAGCTAATATGCATGTGCCTAGGTATGTTCGAGAAAATGATCGTAGGAAATCTAGTAATATGTTGACTATGACCACTAGGAATAAAAATGTGTCACCTAAGTGGATTAGAAAAGATGAACCCGCATGCTATTGTGCTAATATGTCACCCATAGACTCAACTAGGTCTAATGGACTTGGTAGGTCTACAGGGGCTCTTGCCTCCCATTGACTTAGGTTGGAATTGAACCCATTTGGGGAGCTCAAGCAAAGAGAGCAAACTTGCATTTTTGAAATGTGCAAAAATTTGATATACTTTATGCTTCTTTATTAATTGCTTGAGATACTAGGTTGTACATATATACTTATATGGTATTTTTATTCAATAAGTGTGTAACCTTGCTTTGTTTGTAATCCATGTCACTTTAATGTTCAAACATGCATTTTTGGACTAGGAGAATTGATTGGGAAGTACTTTTGAATGACCTATAATTAATCTCCATGACATGCGAACTTGATTATGACATGCTTTAAAATGATATGCATGAAATGCGTTTGATTGCTTTAATGCAAATGTGTGTGAATGCAAATGAGAAGACTAATCAATAAGGATCTTGTATCCATGCAATCAATAAGGATTTTATATCCAAATTAGTCTTCTCTCTCTTATTAATTGTTAATCAAGACTACGTACATACGGATATGTATCCGGAAAAATCTAAAAGGATCTCTTGATCGAATGTCTTGATTTGCTCTTAAGGATTGATATAGTTGTTTGTGTGTTGAAAATTTCTTTTCGAAATACTATATCGTGTTTGCTTATGACAAAAGGGTGCAAATTGGTTTGAATTCTTATGGAAACCCTTTTGATGTTTGCTTTGCCAAATACCATTGTTTTTGAACTTGGATGTTATATGTCTTGCATGCAAACCAACACCTTCACACATTCTTTTTAAAATAAAACTCTTTGATTCTCTCTTACTTAATTGAGTTGCATAAAGTTTATGTACATGATTATACAATCATCTTTTGTGCGAATATCTCTCTTTGATAAATAAACCCGATAGGGGGAGCTCTTTTGCCTATCTCATGACAAAAAGAGGGAGAAGTCTTGAGAGATATAGGGGGAGCATTGGTTTTGCTTTGGGGGAGAAGCCTTGAGAGAGAGTAACTCATTTAGGGGGAGCATTGCACATGCATTTCTTTATATTGCTTTATTGAGTGCAATTACTTTTTATATTTTGGTTCAACTCACATACCCTTGTTCTTGGAAAGTGCTTTCTTGTTATTGTATGTAGGTATGATGATCTACGAAGAGATTGATGACCTTGAAGACTTAGATCTTAGGTTTCTCTTATTGTAATGTAGAATATATTTAGTTGACCAATAGCTTTACTTTTTTGTTTTGTGAGGACTATTTTGTGAGTGGTGATTTTGTCATGAAATAGCCAAATGGGGAGATTATAAGAACCTCACTTTTATGATTGGCTTGTTTCATGACAAATCACATTGGGGATGTTTGTGTAATGGGTAGCATAGGTTCTCGAAGACATGCTTCCGGTCATCTCAAGAGCACTTCAGAGGTATAGTTGCACACACTCACATCTTGTGCATTTGTATTGACATGCATGTATTATTGCACACTCACACTTCTTGTATTTGATTTGATTAAATCTGGAGTTGATGGGTTGCATAGTGGATTAGGCGACATGCAAGGCCACTTGTGCATGTCGCCTGACAAGTCGCCTTAGACTTGAACTTTTCTCCAGTGTGTTAGGCGACTTGTGCATGTCGCCTTACATGTCGCCTCTGACATCTTGTTTTTCCTCTAGTGTGTTAGGCGACTTCCAAGGCGACTTATGTATGTCGCCTTACATGTCGCCTCAAGTAACGTGTTTTTCCTCCAGTGTGTCAGGCGACTTACAAGGCGACTTGGTCATGTCGCCTTGCATGTCACCTCAGGTAACGTGTTTTTTCTCCAGTGTGTCAGGCGACTTGGTCATGTCGCCTTTGTCACCCGAACTGGGCATTTAGGGTATTTCACACCAGCTTATTTTTGTCCCTATAAATACATCTTCTTCTCCACCATTTAGATCTAGAGCTCTGAAATTTCAGATTCTAAAGAGAAAAATTGACTCCAAGAGAGAGAGAGCTCCAAGAACACATTTTTCCTCAACCAAACATTTTCCCATGAGCATCTAGCATTATTCTAGCATCATCCTAGCATGGGTCTTGTTGTTTTCTTTGACTAGGTAATCTCTACATGTCCTAATATCTCTTGTTCTATTATTATGACATGTTTGCCTAGGATTAGCACTTATTCATTGATTAAATGCATGTCTCTTTTCTTAATGTTGTTTCTAACATGTTTGAGACATTGAATGTTGGTTGAGCTTGGTTTTCATTGATAGCTTGCATTTAGGACATATTTGCCCTCTAGCTAATTAGGACTCATTGATTGCATTTATTGTCTTTGCCATTTTGTGTGACAACATGTGTTGATTTGGCTTTTATTGATGACTAGATTTTAAACTTGCATATTTATATCTAGTTAGGTCTTTATGCTTTCATATAGACATTGATATCTAGGATTTGTACTTATTGACATCTTTTAATACCTAGATAAGCATTTAGTGTTGCCTAGCATTAATTGCATTTTGAATTTTCATATATTCACTTAGGTTGATTAATCTCTTCTTTGAGAGTTAAGTCTTGTGACTACAAGGTGTAGTGTACAAGCAAGTGAAGTCTTGCAACCAAGGTGTGGTTGGCAAGCAAAGTGATCAAGGATTCACTATAAAGACCCGTTGGGTAGTAGTGGTGGGTTAGTGACCGAGAATGGTGTGACTAGAGGTCAACCTAGGCTGTAAACATCATTACAATAGTGGATTTGAGGATCGTATGTGGCTAAAAGGATAGCTCGTGGTTTTTCCCTTGTCGAAGGGTTTCCACGTATATATCAACTGTTATTTATATTTTCGCACTTTACACTTGATTTTGTATGTTTGTTTATGGGATAAACTTTTAATAGTGATTAATTAAGAAAAGTTGATAATTAACTTGATTAAAACCTATTCACCCCCCCTCCCCCCCTAGGTATTTAGACACACGTTTAGCTTGTGCTTTAAGAGTTGTATTTTCAACTTGTATATATATTAATGTTCAATATTCATAAGAACAAATGAATGAATGACTATATACAAATAAGTCAATCAATATCAAATACAAATGATATTTACAGCTTGATCAAAAATTTTATAAATTGTTATCTCATAAACCTCGGCCGGGTGATTGTTCTTGAATAACGATCAGAGCAAAGGGCAACAAACAAATCATCTGATGCCTATCATAATCTTGTGAACCTTTTTGAAAGGTATTGTTATCGGGATCCCAATGTAAACAAATCTCAAGTTATGAATAAATCTACTTTCTCTAAATCAACTCTATAAGAGTATAATATATCTCAATAGAGATAAAAGTATATTGAAATTGAGAAAATTTCGATACAAGTCTATGAAATGACTAAATCCATTGGAATGGAAGGTAATCTCAACAGAGATACAAGTTTATTGAAATTGATAAAATTTGTGTACAAGTCTATGAAATGACAAAATCCATTAAAATGGTAATAAATCTCAACGAGATACAAGTATATTGAAATTGAGAAAGTTTCTATACAAGTATATGATATGACAAAATCCATTGAAATGGAAAAAAATCTCAACAGAGATACAAATTTATTGAAATTGAGAAAATTTCTATACAAGTCTATGAAATGACAAAATCCATTGAAATGAAAAGAAATCTCAATAGAGATACAAGTATTTTGAAACTGAGAAAATTTCTATACTAGTCTATAAAATGACAAAATCCATTGAAATGGAAAGAAATCTCAATAGAGATACAAGTATATTGAAATCGAGAAAATTTATATACAAATCTATGAATTGACACAATCCATTGAAATGTAAAGAAATCTCAACAGAGATACAAGTATATTGAAATTGAGAAAATTTCTATACAAGTCTATGAAATGACAAAATCCATTGAAATGAGAAGAAATCTCAACAAAGATACAAGTATATTGAAATTGAGAAAATTTCTATATAAGTCTATAAAATGAAAAAATTCATTGACATAGAAAGAAATCTCAGCATAGATACAAGTACAGTATATTGAAATTGAGAAAATTTCTATTCAAGTATACGTAATGACTAAATCCATTGAAATGGAATGAAACCTCAACAAAGATACAAGTATATTGAAATTAAGAAAATTTCTATGCAAGTCCATGAAATGACAAAATCCATTCAAATGGAAAGAAATCTCAACAAAGATACAAGTATATTGAAATTAAGAAAATTTCTATACAAGTCCATGAAATGACAAAATCCATTCAAATGGAAAGAAATCTCAACAGAGATACAAGTATATTGAAATTAAGAAAATTTCTATACAAGTCTATGAAAAGACTAAATCCATTGAAATGGAAAGAAATCTCAACTAGAGATACAAGTATACTGAAATTGAGAAAATTTATATACAGTGGGTCTTTATACGGAAACGTAATGAGAAAAATGAGATCATGAGATATGAGACACGACTCGTAGTACAAGGTTTCTTACAGAAACTTGGTATTCACTTTTGATGAATACGATTATGTTCCGAATTTTTAATAAATTTAGTTGCTTTTGAAAGGCTTGAAATGCTTCTGTAGACGTAGTAATCATTTATCTATATGATTCACTCAATGTAAATATTTATAATCCCTGAAGGATTTAAAATGTTAGAAGCAAGTAAATCGAGATCTCGTATTCTGTATTTGATGAACATACAAAAATCCTCATATGGATTAAAAACAATATAGACAGATGTGGTATAACCGTCTCGGTGAATATCTGATAAAATAAAGATATAATAATCATATTATATACTCATGTGTCTTCATAGTCATGTATTTACCTATAATGGCACATCAATTTAATAACGCCTCATAAAGCAAGTCTTTGCTTATACTCCCTCCAATCATTTATGATATTATTGCATTTTATGAAATAAACATCAATGTGTTTCAGTTCAGCAATATAGAAAATTGCTTCAAAATAACTTTTATCAGGGGGGGAACGTCCCATCAAGAGGAGCATATCAAATGAAGTTTATTAATTATATTGGGGCATATGTGCATTGTACTTTTTTTTCCTTCTAATCAGGTTTTTGTCCCATTGGATTTTCCTAATAAAGTTTTAATGAGGCAATTCTCTAAGCACATGTAAAATTCTTTTGATCCATGAAGATTATCATAAATATTAATTTGATCCTACAGATCAATGAATATTATTGCTCAGGTTTTATCCCACTGATTTTTCCCTAGCAAAGTATAGTATGTGAGTAAAGTTTTGAATAAAACATTAATTATGGACATATTTGCATTGTACTCTTTTTCCCTTCAATCAGGTTTTGTCCCACTAGGTTTTCCTGACAAGATTTTTAACGAGACAATCAGAGGGAGCAAAGTTCTGAACGAACATGTGTGCACTGTACTCTTTTTCTTTTTGATCAGACTTTGTCCTACTGGGTTTTTCAGATAAGGTTTTTAACGAGACAGTTTTGAGAACGTCCAACACCATAAGATCTAGAAAATCTAGAAGATCATTGTATATTTTTTACCAAGGTTTTTTTTTATCCTATTGAATTTTACCTAGCAAATTGAAATACAAATAGTGGTAATCCAAAGAGAAGTGTTATGAATGGTGTGAATTACCATCACCTAAATACATCTACCCCACTTGATAACATCTTTCCATTTGGCTTCTTCATTATCTCTTAAGCAAGAAAAGTGACCACCTCTCTCCACTTGTACCACCTTGCTTTATTCACTTGGTAACTTCATCATTAAGCAAGAGAATTCCTATATATATGGCATCTTCCTATATATATGGCATCTATTGCAATTGTTTGAGCTCTCAGATTCAACATTCAAATAGATCTCTCATTCTTCATCTAATACAATGTCTCTCGTCTCTCCATCTCTCATTTTGTTCTTCATTCGATTTACAACACCATTGAGTGTTTTAAAGAAAAATAGTTGTGTTAAATGTTTAATTCATTGAATCAAAAATATATAAAAAATTATATGTATTCAAAATTATGAATATCAATTTTCATGTTGGATTGTTTTATCAATTATTGAACGGATATTAATAAAATTATTGTTTCAAACTATAATAAGGAAAAATGTACTGATGAATATGTTAGACTATATAATAAGTGAAAACACTTCTAAAATAGAAAAAAATGAGGTTGGTTCAGTGGTATACACTTCACACCTACACCACGAGGTTGTGAGTTTGAGTATCTCCGCTCATAAAACCTCAAATTATATTGTAATTTTTCAAAAAAAAACACTTGAAATTAATAACAAAAAAATGTTTTCTTAGATATGTAACAAGGACTAAACGTATTATAGTATCCAAACGTTACAAGATTACCTTAACAGTTAATTAATATTTGAACATAATAGATATTGCGTATTTACAACAATGGATTATATTGGATTATACTGAAATGAATTATATTGCATTTGATTGTATTATTCATATAAAATCTCGTGTTTAGTGATATTTCGTATTAAACTATATTAAAATTTACACAGGTATTCATATACAATCTCGTGTTTAGTGATATTTCGTATTAAAGTATATATTTTTTGGAGTGTATTAAACTATATTAAGATGTACACATATTGTACAATATGAGGTTGGCTAACCGGTAAACTCATAAAACCTAAATCCAAAAGGTTGTAGGTTCGAGTCATGCCCACTTCCTCCAAATTTAGAAATATTATAATAGTTCAAAAAATAATATATAAGTTTTGGATTTGACTTTTGTTTATGAATAGTTTGTTAATTAATATAACTGATATATTTTTAGAATAAAAAAATTGATATTATAAAATATATATTTGTTGTATTAAATTTAAAAAACAATTAACATTTTATTAAGTAAAAATAATTCATGTAACAAATTTCAAGAATATTTAACAATTTTAAAATATTTTATTTAACTTAAATAAGTTTTAGATTTGTACTATTAGAATAACATTTTTTCATCTTTATTTTTTTTAGAAAGAAAACTTGAACCCACGACCTCGTAGCGTAGGCGTAGGCGTGGTACCAAGACAGTAAAGGTGGTTACCAAAGCCATGTAAGTGGTTACATGTCAAATTTCTAAAAAACCATGAAAAGGTTATTAAAGCCTTAAAAGTGGTTATATGTCGAATTTCTAAAAAGCCATGAAAATGTTATCAAACCCGTAAAAGTGGTTACTAAACCGTAAATATGGTTACAAAAGCTGTGAAAATACTTACAAGTCAAAATTTGAAATATTGAAAAATAGTTACCAAAGTCATAAAATTCGTTACCGGAACCGTAAATGTGGTTACCAAAGCTGTGAAAATGGTTACAAGTCAAAATTTTAAAAATCGAAAAATGGTTACCAAAGCCTTTAAAATTGTTATCAAAGCTGTAAAGGTGGTTACCAATGCCATGAAGGTGGTTACCAATGCCGTGAAAGTGGTTACAAGTCAAAATATCTAAAATGGTAAAATGGTTGCCAAAACTATAAAAATGGTTACTGGAGCGGTAAAAATGGTTACCAAAAGCGTGAAGGTGGTTATAAGTCAAAATTTCAAAAATCGAAAATGGTTACTAAAGCCGTCTAAATGTTTATCTGAATCGTTAAGTTGGTTACCAAAGCCAGTGGCGAACCCAGGATTTTTAATCAGGTGAGACACTTAAACAAAGTAAAAATTATATATATAAAAATAATGAAAAATTAAGATCATAATAAATGAGTTTTTTTATAATAAAAAAACAAAAATATGTTTTTTATATAAAGAAAAATTGATGGTATAATAAAGTTTAGATAAAATAAAATATATAGAACACGTATTCAAGATGAACTAAATAATTTTACATTCAACAAGAAACCCAATATTAAAAATAAATAATAACAATAAAACAACAAAAATAATAAAAAACTATAATATTTAGTTTTAAAATAATAAATCACAATCTAATTTTATAATAAGAAATTTTGTTTTGTATTTTTAGTGAATTCAATTTAAATTTATACAAAAATAATTGATTAATAAATATTACTAGACAAGTTTTTTTAATTTTTTATTCTTCAAATTATTGGTAAATTATTGATTCTATATAAATTAAAACTATATAATAAAGAAAATATTAATGATAAAATAAAATGATTCATAATAGTAGATGGACTATTTTAATAAAATAAATTAAAATTTGAGATTTTAAGATTTATTGATTTGATGTGTTAAATATGTTAAACTAAAACTATTGGAAATAATAATAGATAATATCGATTAATTCATGACCATGTATTTTTTTTAAGCTTTCACCATTTGTAGGATTCGAGCTGCTAACATAAGAGTCATTTGCTCAAACCTCAAACTAGTCCATTGGAAATAATAATATATAATTTAATATAAAATAAAACTATTGGAAATAATAATAGATAATTTATTATAAACTAAAATGTAATTAAATAACTAAAAATTGAAGATAATTAAGAAATTGATAACGACCCGGATAAAATTGAATTTAAAAATAAAAAAATATTTAGTTTGCTTGAAAAATGGAAATGATAGGAATTGAACCTAACACAGTAAACAATTATGGAATGGAGTTGACTAGCTATGCGAAAGGTGAATTATTTATAAATATTGTAATTAATATGTTTATATTTGTATATATATAAATACAAAATCAATTTTTATTTTTAAATTGAGGTAGGGCATGGACCCCACTTTTTCTTAAGGTACTTAACAAAAACCGTAAAAATGGTTACAAGTCAAAATTTTAAAAATCATTAAATGGTTATCAAAATCGTGAAAATGATTACCAAGACCGTAAATGTGGTTTCCAATACCATAAAAGTGGTTATAAGTTAAATTTTTTAAATTATATAATAAACTATAATTATTTAATTTATATTAATTTAATATAATTATTTAATTTTGCAATTTTTTTTTAGGTTTTTAACTTTTTTTTATTAAGAATTAGGGACAATCAGTTGCAAACCGGCTGTTTCATTGACTTCTTTATTCTTTGACAGCCACTTGGCAGCCAAACATTGATTCAATAGTCAATTTTCGACTGCATATGCAGGGATAACCCTATAGAAGAGAGCATTATTGATTGAATAGTCAACCTCTCATTTCAAACTGCATCTCATCTCTATCCATCATCAAAAACTTCAACATCAATCCAATAAGATATTTATTAAAAACAGTAATCTATATATCTTACCATTTTTATCCCAATACACATGACAGTTGATGTGTCACTTCAGTGAGTGGAATACATAAGTAAATACATAAGTAAAAGAGATAAGTATTAATTAATATGTGCTCACTTACCAAATGACACTTCAACTGTTATGTATGTTGAAATGAAAATGATGGGATCGTAAATAGAATGTTTAGCATTATTTTTATTAAAAAAATCAAAATATATTGATTCGGATATTTGGGATCCGTGAATTACTCTAGAAGAGAGCATTCTGTATCATTTTCAAAGTCTGTTTTTTGTTTTTGAAATCAAGAAAACAACAAAAACATGTTGGGTAGAAGTTTATTAAGGGAAAACAAAAAAACAAAATTTGTTTTCTCAAACTTAGATGTTGAAACGTTGGGAACAATAAATTGTTGTTTTCATTGTTTTATCACCAGCAACAACTTTGATAGGTTGGACCAGTTATATAGATTTATAATTATAATATAATTTTTATAATTATAATATTTAAATACTAAATTTTTTAAATGATTTTTTTATAATTAATTATAATATATATAGTGACTTTCACGTGAGGATCCTTTACATTAATTTCAGTAAGAATCTTGACGAAATCATATCGATATTTATGAATTTTGATCTGAATTTTTATGCGGATAAGTTTTTTAAAATTTTATTTATATATAGATTTTATAAAATCTATATATGAATAAAATTTTAAAAAATTTCAAGCACTAGAATTATTCATCCCGATTTTAATAAATATAAAGTCATCATAAAAATAGGAGAAATATAGGAAAATTAAAAAAAATAGTTCTAATAATTGAAATTTTATATCAAATTTTATTTATAAGTAGATTTTAATAAACATATAATCCACAAAAAAATTCAAATAAAAATTCATAAAAATCGATCTATGTCCTTACCAAAATTAAATTATAAGTTCTCTCATTTTAAATATATATATATATATATATATTATTTTTAGAAATTGTTAGTTACCTCCTTTTCGTATAATATATATTTTTCACAATTCACAGCATACCACCATTATTTTATTAAAATATAATTATTTTTTTACTTTTAGAAAGCAATTTTCAATTATTGCTACAATGGCCGGTTTCAAATTCTGAAAATATAAAAATTAATTTTTTATTTTTAAATAAAAATAGATAAAACAGAAAACCTAAACAAACAAAAAATGCCGGACGGAACCTTAACTACACACAATATTATTTTTATTCTTACAATATTCTGAAAAATGAGTTTTTTAAACAATTTCTGTAAATACATATTATAATATTAAACTTTCTTTCTTTATTGTTTTCAATTATTTCTACCAAACGCGTTTTCAATGTTTTCAGCTTCTAAAAATAAAAAATAAAACCAATTTCTCATTCTCAAATGAAAAATATATAAAATAGAAAATAGAAAACAAAAACATTACCGAACATGCCTTAATAGTCTCCATGAGATGCAAAACAAGATAGATCTTCAATGGAACTCTTGGGAGTAGAGGTGTCCACGGTTCGGTTCCGGTTCAGTTTCGGTTTGAAATTGTCGGTTCCGGTTACTTGGGAAGGCAAAACCGTAACTGTAACCGGCCTAGCCGGTTTGTAACCGCCGGTTAGGTGGTTCGGTTACGGATTGCCATGTGGCGGGCTCTGATGGGTTGTTTTTTTTTTTTTAAGAAAACTGGTGGTTAAACCATCTGTTTAACTGCAGTTTTTTGGGTTTCCAAATGGTAACCGAATCGGGTCAAAACTAGCTTCCAACCGGTTTCAGTCTCAGTTTCTGTTACGGCTTTGACCATACGATTCCTGTTCGGAACCGGCGGTTTAACTGAACCATGGGCACCCTTACTTGGGAGATCATGTGATCTCCTATGTTTATTTATTTAACTTTAAAAATATATATATATATATATATATATATTTATATTATTATTTTTCTTAAAACAAATATTAAAAAATACTTATATTAATTAATTAAAATAGGGGTGATGAAGTAATTTTACGTGTTAACACTGGTTAAACATTTATGCTTTGTTTGGTATGAAGGAGAGATCGATGGAGGAAGGGGGTTGGAGGGTGAGTATTGGGAAGAGAGCTACAATCCACTATTTGGTTTGAGAGACGAGAGATGAGAGGAGAAGAGGAGGGATCTCAGCTCCCTTAGGGCACACCAAAATGCATCATTCCCTCATGGGATGGAAGAGAATGAGGAGAGACTTCAGCTCCCTCAGGGCACACCAATATAGTAAATTTACAATTATTTATCAATCCATATATTCAAATACCAAACAAAGGAACGAAGACTTATCTTCCATCATTCCTAGCTTACCAAACAACATGAAGGATGAATGTTATTCTCTTCATCTCTCCTACTCTCTCTCCTTCTTAATTCATCCATCCCTCATACTAACGGAGGCTGTATAGTATTTATATTTACTATAGTTTAATTATAGCTCTACTAAAAAATTTAGTGTAATTATGTCAAATGTTGAGGCAAATTAGTGCATTTACAAAATAAAAAAATTCCGTAGGGGTGCCGATATTGTCACCCGTAGATATGATTTTTTTTTTTACACTATCTATCCATCTATCTAGACAATGTAATTTTTTTAAAGCTTTTTGCCATTAGTAAGATTCGATCCGTTGACTTGGGAATCATTTGCCCAAACTCAAGATCGTCCATCTACCAGCTGAGCGGCTGAGCAACGCCCCTGGAGGCCCTATAGATATGATTTAGACACTCATTTAATTTTATAAGTACACCCGAATCTAAATTTTAAAAACAGAAATGCTATTAACAATCCATTAATTATCTGTTTACACTCCATTTTAATTTTTTTTATTACTGACAATTTTAACCAAAATTAAAATTACTAAATAAGAAAAGAAAGTTCTAAAAACACTCAAAACCATTTTTTTTAAACAGGCTTTTTTTCATCTGTAGTTTTTTTTTCCCACACTAAATTTTTTTTTTTTCTTATACACCATCAAACCCTAAAATAACTCCTCCTTTTCAAAATAATATTTTTCAGTGCGGAGACATGTCTAAACAAAGTTGAATTAGTTGTAATAGTGTTTGATGTCCACGCCAACGTGAATCTCATAGTCCTTGAGAGAGTGATGTGGTCTTTGTAAATGGTTTAGTACCATTAATTAATTCTGATCTTATCAGGTGGGGTCTTTGTTTGACCAGCCACCAACTTCTCGGGGTCGTCGACTGTGTCGTGTTTGTTGCACTTCGTGCTCACCTTCTTCCAATCTTCCACATTCCGTCGCTCATGCACAACCTTGATCATCTAAGCAAATCTATATCGAATTTATTCGGATAATGAGCTTGAAGAAAGAAGAATGGAGATTCATTCCTAGAATAGAATAAGGGTTTAATTATCATATTATTATTATTATTTTTTAGAATTTTTTAATTTAACCAAATATAGTTTACAAAATCATATATAACCACGAACTAAAAAAAAATCGTTTTTTTATCGGTTTATGACCAATAAAAATACAATCTTACCAAAATACTCCTCATTAAAACACAATTCATGTTTTTTTTAATGGATCACAGAACATACACGAGTGGATCACGGAACATACATATGAGACACGAATTGATCACACGCTTTTTTTTTTGGAACATGATAGAATGCCAAGTTTAAGAGTTTAAGGGTATTTAAGACTCGTTTTGGCTATTTTCTTGCATATCCACTTTTTATTGTATAGTATTACATAAATTCATTGTTTTTTTCAGAAGGGGGGAACTCGATAAAAGAAAATATATTGATTGAATAATTTTGTGTATATTTCTTTGTACAATGAGTATACATTGACATAATAGCTTAACAACTAAGTCTAAGAAAATTACAATAAAAAAAAATTAATGTCTAGATCCTATGTCAATAGTAATTACATATAAAAAGGGAAAGAATAGTCAATGATTTAATCAAAGCAAATCAACTTCTTATGAAAGATAATCACATAATAATTCTACAATCAATCTTGGTCAAAGTCTTCTTAGAAAGCGACTCCTTATAGAATGTAATAATTCTGCAATCAATATTGGTCAAAGTCTTCTTTAAATCATGACTATAATGTTGCTTTCTAACACTCGAACCTACAACCTCGTAGTGTAAATGTAAATGATATACTACTTGACATACTTTATCTCGTGGTGTGTTTCCATTTTGTATTTATACACTTTTAATTATCATAAGCTTTCTTTTGTGAAAAATATAAGGTTTATGATAAGTTGAGTGTACCTATTAGGTGTACATAGTATTTGATTAAACTTTTATTAAAATAATTTGTCTTTAATAAACATTTTATGTAGAATTATTTTTTAATTAAATTTTTTAATAAAAATGGATATGTACTTAGTATTCCTTTGGATTGATTTCTTGTGGAATTATTTTTGTAGCCGGCCATCAAGCCACAAGCCGATCAATAAACATAGACTCTAAAGTGTAGTCAATTATTGAGTCAATAAAAAGCATCATAACTCATAAGAAGAAACGCAGCAGCAGCCAAGAAATTTACAGATGCTTTCTTCAACTATCAAACAAAAATCTTTTTCCCACTAACTATTTATATAAAATAACACTCTTGACTCTCCACTCTCCAGTCTCCACTTGTAATTATATTTATATCCATTAACTGCATATATAATACAACCCACATCAGTCCCACTAATCAACCCCTCTCTCTCTCACTGTTATCAAATATGGCAACACCACCCACCTCCTTAGTTTTCACCGTCCAGTCGCTGCGACCCGGAGCTGATTGTCCCGGCCAAGCCGACTCCTCGCGAGCTCAAACCCTTGTCCGATATTGATGACCAGGATGGCCTCCGGTTCCAAATTCCGGTAATACAGTTTTACAAATACGATCCTTCAATGAAAGGGAAGGACCCTGTGAAGGTGATCAGACAAGGAATTGCTGAAACGCTGGTTTTCTATTATCCGTTTGCGGGTCGGCTTCGGGAAGGGCCAAACCGGAAACTGATGGTGGATTGTACTGGTGAGGGTGTGGTGTTCATAGAGGCTGATGCTGATGTCACGCTTCAACAGTTTGGTGATGCTCTTCAACCGCCATTTCCATGCTGGGAAGAGCTTCTCTTTGATGTTCCTGGATCTGCTGAGGTCTTGAACTGCCCCTTGTTGCTTATTCAGGTACTTTTTATCGTCTCTCTCTACCCTTTACTTATTATCATGGTTTTTGTTTTTGTTTTTATAAAACAAATTAATTGTTTGATTTTATGTTTATTTGAAGGACTAATTTGATATGTAATGATATATATATATATATATATATATATATATATATATATATATTTAAAAATAATAAGTATGAAGAAATTTCAGATTTAGTAAGGTATACGAATTTGTTTTTATTTCAAACAAAATTTGTATAGATGATTAATGATCTATTACAGAATATCAGAGTAGGCTCTTCAATAAATAATAATTTAGTAATAATAAAAAAATGTATACGCATACAAATCCTTCATGTTTTCTTGTTACAAAATTTTATACAATAATACAACTAGGAGCACATCCAGCGGTAATTAGTATTCAAACGATGTGAATCATTGATTTCTCGTATTATAATTAGAAGATTGAAATCATTGGGTTTTAATGATGAGCCTTTATTTGGACTCCAAATTTAGTATCGAAATTTGGTTAAATTAGTATTACTTATTTGTTTTATAAATATTATTATGTGTTGTACATATTAAATTCTGTATCCATAACCAATGAAAAAGTTTATGTTAAAAAAGACCAATGAAAAAGTTATTTATTATAATTAATTACAAATTGTAAAAATTATCACGGATGTTTAATCACGTGCTGAGAAGTTTGATATAAAGAGTTAAAGACATATAAATAGCACTTTTAAGTTTATATAATTATATCTTTGGTGAAAGGATATTTTTGACTTTTGAGATGAAATGTAATTAAAAATACAATAATAAAAAAGTTCATAATTTTTCTTTGAGAAAAATAATAAACACCCAAATATGGAAAATCTTCCTAATCTAGTAATAGTAAAGTGGAGACTCGCAAATCTGTGTGTATATTTTTATTAATTTTTAAAATAACAAATTATTAACTTTTTTTTGTTGCTTTTTATCTTTAATTTCTTTTTAATTATATTTCATCCATAAAAGTCTGAAATGCCCCTTCACCTTTACCATTTAACGGACTGAGTCATTGAGATTAATGGAAAGGGAGATTTGTCATTTGAGTATATAAACTCAGACTTACTTTTCAACTTCTGGAGGTGTAAACGTTTTAAAAATTATCCAAAAAAGTGGGAGTTATTTGGTTTTGGGACACTAGTACTATTTGAAAGGGACCTGTACATACAATTGACAACCATAAAATATTATTGGGAACCAGAATCTTTAGCCAAGATTGAAAAAACGTGAATGCCACGTGATTGAGAAATTTTTTGGAGTACCGTGGACTGATGAATGGTACACCAACATGTGGATATGGCACACGTATGGTAGTTAAATGTTTCATTCTCACATTATTCAAAGGTGCATCAAAGGTTTTCTCATGAGGTTTCTAATTCATTTTATTTTATTTTATTTTTTTTAAATATAGAGTTATTAAAATTAATTCAATCCACCACCGAACATGGGATATGGCTCGATAATAAAAGTCCTCGTATAATTGTTTTAACGTTCTAAGGTCGCCATCTATTGATGATAATGTGTCACTGACTCACGGGGTATGATTTTATGAAAGCATAGCTAACTGATTAGCCTTGTCAAGTTAACATAAACTATTTAAAATATCTTTAATAACTTTCCAATTGCTAAGAGAAATTAAAAAAAAATAATAATAATAATATAAAAAAAAAAGAATCAAAGCATTATTTTCCACGTAGTTTACCTTATTGATTTGAGGAATGGTTTTCAAAATTAGTTGAAATATGTGGTTGCTATAAGATTATACCTGTATCACAAAACGCTAATTATGATCTTAAGGAAAATCATTTGATACGTGATTACGTGGTGTTGAAAAGTCATCGATTATGGTTGACCATATGCGGTCATGTTAACAGGTAACACGGCTCAAGTGCGGCGGTTTTATCTTCGCTCTCCGCCTCAACCACACCATGTGCGACGCTGCAGGCCTAGTCCAATTCATGGCTGCGGTGGGTGAGATGTCACGCGGCGCACGCGCCCCCTCCATTGCACCAGTCTGGGAAAGACATGTTCTCAACGCTCGGGACCCACCGCGAGTGACATGCACGCACCACGAGTACGATGAAGTTGCCGACACCAAGGGTACCATCATCCCACTCGACGACATGGCCCACCGATCCTTCTTCTTCGGCCCCACCGAAATCGCAGCAATCCGCCGCTTCCTCCCTCAGCACCTCCGCCGCTGCTCAACTTTCGAAATCCTCACCGCCTGCCTGTGGCGGTGCCGAACCATCGCCCTCCAACCAGACCCATCAGAGGAAATGCGCGTGATTTGCATCGTCGACGCACGCCCCAAATTTAACCCGCCTTTGCCCCACGGATTCTACGGAAACGGGTTCGCGTTCCCGGTGGCACTGTCGACGGCGGAGAAGCTGAGTAAGAACCCGTTAGGGTACGCTTTGGAGCTGGTGAGGAAGGCCAAAGCAGATGTAACGGAGGAGTACATGAAGTCAGTGGCAGACATGATGGTGATAAAGGGTAGGCCCCACTTCACGGTGGTGAGGTCGTACCTGGTGTCGGACTTGACACGTGCAGGGTTTGGAGACGTGGATTTCGGATGGGGTAAGGCAGTGTATGGTGGGGCAGCGAAGGGAGGTGTGGGGGCCATTCCTGGGGTGGCGAGTTTTTATATTCCTTTTAAGAATAACAAAGGAGAGGATGGTATTGTGGTGCCGGTTTGCTTGCCGGCTCCGGCGATGGTCAGATTCGTGAAAGAACTGGATACCTTGTTGAAGGATCAAGAAGTTGGTGAGACCGGATCCATTCTTATCAATTCTGCGTTGTAAAACTAAAAAAGGAAAAAGAAAAAGGGTCAGCCTAACTCTAATCCCCGACCCAACTCCCACTAAATTGCAATAAAATATGGTTTGGTAGTACAATAGGATTGGTATACATATTGCTGTGGAACTATTTTGTTACAGATGAATGATATAATATTCTGCTTTTTTATTATTATTTTTTTTTCAATTGGGGAATACACAGTGGCGTACTTGGAAAAATTTGCAATCCGGAATAAATTAAAAGAGCCAGTGATATCTAGATCCATAAATGACTATTGACTGTTTAAATCAGATTCACAAATGAGAAAACATTTTAACAATCCGTCATTTCCATTTTAATCAAACAAGTTTTGCAAACTGTCAGTATCTTCGCTTAATTACAATTCAAACATGTAAGTTTTGAAAACAAAATAAGCACAGCGAAAAGGTAGGCCCAGATTACTTTTCTATAAAAACAAATCGTTTTATTGTATCGTTTTGATTATATCGATAAGAATGAATTTGTTACCCGCTTTTCAAAGAATAACAAGTTGAGAGAAAGATAAGATAGAGATAGAAGTAATAAACTAATGATTGGTGTCAAATTCAACTAAAATAAAAAATAAAAAATTAATCAAATTATTATTTTATATATATAATTAAATAATCATATATTATAAATATAATAAATTAATCAAATCATTACTTTATATATAATTAAATAATTAAACTATTATATATATATATATATATATATATATATATAATAGCATTAGACACCATTAATTGGTTGGTGGAGTCCTAAAATGAGTTTAAAATATTGCTCATAAAATTCTTTATGGGTATCATATCACAGATAACAACGGTATCTTTTTGTTAGATTTTGACAGAATGACTGGCAATAAACAATGTTATGTCGAAATGATGATTTTGGAACAATTTAAATAGTGAATGACATTTTTGGTACTCCACCGACCAATTAA
The DNA here is from genome assembly GCA_033220585.1 of Dipteronia sinensis. Classification (NCBI taxonomy): domain Eukaryota; kingdom Viridiplantae; phylum Streptophyta; class Magnoliopsida; order Sapindales; family Sapindaceae; genus Dipteronia; species Dipteronia sinensis. Next base: position 17,448,287 of record CM065642.1, read on the forward strand.
TGGTGTCTAGTGCTATTTTCTCTAAATTATATATACATACAATTTTTTTTTACTCGATACACAGTTCGTTCTATAACCATCCATGATTGTATTTATCTAATTTTGTTTAATCAATATATTTTAAAACAAACCTAAAAAAACTTCCAATTAAAAATTATTTACAAAATAACAAAATAAATAAATTTATAATAAAAAATGAATAACTTCAAACAATAGCATACTACCTCATAGCACAAGTGGTTGATCACATTCCTTCCACATTGGTGGTCAAGGGAAATCTTCACTAAATTGCAATAAAATATTTATTCCAATTTCCAATTTCAGCTTCATCATAATTGGAGTTAAGAATATGATTTGGTATTTCAATACGAAGTTTAAGGAGCAAATTTGATGGGTATATATATCCCGGTGGAACTATTCAGTTACAATTGAATGATGTAATATTCTTTTTTTTTTTCAATTCGGGGATAAATAGGGGTGTGTCCAGCAAAAACTTACACTCCTGACTAAATTATGTATCACTAATGCTATATAATCCAAAATTTTAATTCAAATGATGTGACAAGTGGTTTTTCATTAACCACGTCATCTCATATTGTGTATGGTAATGACAACTCACTTGCCACATCATTTTAGTTTATTATTTGGGTTGTATAGTATTACTCATTATGTTTACAAACAATTTTCTTTTCTACTTAGTACATAGTTAGTTCTATAACCATCGATGGTTGTATTTATATACTTTTATTTAATCAGTATATTTTAATATTTAATTAATAATTCATAAACCCTCATGAAAATATGTCTAATGCAAATATAATTAACCTAGAGCGGAGTGAATAAGTTATTTACCAATTAATTGATTATGTTACCAAATTTTCGATTAGTCAATTTTAATGGCAAACATAACACTACAATAAAATCAAGTATTAAAAGTGCGGAAATTAAAGAATACTTGTTTTTTACGTGGAAACCCTCAAACTGAGAAAAACCATAGGACTAGCCTCACTAGTCACTTAAGCCAAAAAAAGCTACTATATGAAAAGGAAGTTACACCCTCAATGATATACGGACTCTCAGTCTCGATAACCTCAGGCTATGGACACTACCACTCACCACTTTTGGTTCAATCATAGTTATATCCCCGATCCACTATTCTTGGCTTGAGCACCTCCAGATTTACCTCGCATGCCTTTTACAGTGGCACTTGACACTTACTTGTGCAACCAACACCTTGGCCACAAGACTTTCCAATTGCTTGTCAACCACCACTTGTGGCTACAAGACTTGAACTCAATAAAGAGAGTTAAATAAGTCCAAGTGAACATGTATGAATGCTCAATACATTGAATCCAAGACAAGACAAACTATGCTTAACTAGATTTGGTAATAATTACCTAACAATACTAGTTATTAAAAAAAATGCCTAAATGATCATATATAAATGCTTAATGCAAAATATGCTAGACAATATAAAGTCTTAACTAGATGTGAATATAAATACCCAACAACCTAGCTATCAACTAACGCTTAAACATTCTCCAACTTTATAGAATATGCAATAAATGTGAAGATAAACAAGTAAAGAACAATTAATGAAGGGGGTTTTTGTTCTTACCTAACAATGAAGATGCTTAACGAAAACCCATGAATGATTGATGACTTAAATGCATATGGGAGAGGGTAGGAGAGTCAAAAATAAGAGCTTGGAAGCTTTCTCTCTCTAGAGACCCAAGCTTCTCTCTCTAGGAAGTTATTTTTCTTGAAGAGTTGATAAGAGAGGTAAAAATGGTGGTTTAGAACTCTTGGTTCGGCCAAAGGATAAGGATAGGTGTTTATATAGAACCCCTAATTAAAACAGTGTCGTTTTGACAAGTTTACCTAAGAAACGGGCAAATCGACGGTCATGGACCTTTGAATGCACAAACCGCCGAATTCTCTGGAATAATTCTGAATAGCAGAATGTGGCCGATGAAATTCGGCGGTCAACATCAATGGTTAGGGCCTGCTGAATTGCGCCACAGTGCACAGCTCAATATTCGAGTGCATCAAAACATGACCAAACAACATCGAAACTTATCGTATAATATACCGTTGCAAATGTATGGATGTCTACTTTTTAATTCTCTTTACAAAACAAGATTTGAGTGTCTATAGAAAGAGTTATAGTCATTTGAGTAACCAATGGTCAGATTTAGAATGTGGTTGGGTGTAAGTGTTGTAAGTTCCTCATATTTTGATTGGCTTATTTCGTTGACAAACCACATTGGGGATTATTCTTTGTAAGGGTAATTTAGGCCTAAGTTTCAAGGACATCATCTCTCTCAAAGAGCACTTCAAAGGTATCTCACTAGTTTAACTTTCTTTGAAGAGATCTAGTTGCACACACTCACTTGCAGCATTATGTTCCTATCTTCATGTAATTGAATGATGTATTGTATGCCTCTTTTCACACTCCACACTTGCACATTTTGCACATCTCTTAGTGTGTCGAGTTTGCCCATAAAAGAGATTTTCTTCTCTTAGCGCGGCCTAGACCGCTTGGCAAGACATGCTTGCACCGCGGCATACAGAGCGGTATATCTCAGCAGAGTCATGCTTCATGTACCGCTTCCTGTACACTTGCACGCAAAGCGACCCAAGTCGCGGTGTTGTCCAGTAAGCCTCTGTTGCCCATACTGCGGCCTGTGCACCTGCATGCACAGCGCCCTGCACCGCGTTGTTGTCCAGACGGTGCACTGCTGTGTGTACCGCGGTCTGGACACCTGCCTGCGACGTGGTCCATCAAGCGGTATTGACGGGATTTTGTTTTTCAAACCCAAAACGACGCAGTTTTGTCTAGGGTTTCTATATATGCTCTATCTTCTTCCTTGCTCGTTTTTTATGAGTTTAAGAAGCCATTTTTGATAGGCCAAGCTTCCATTAGAGAGAGAAACTCCCAAGAACTCATCTTTACTCAACCAAACACAAATCCATGTGCATCTAACATCTTCAAGCATCATCTCATCATGGATTCTTCTTACTTTCATTGACTAGGTAACTTGAACATGCCCTAAATCTCTTTGTATTTATTTATGTTCTTGTTTGCCTAGGGTTAGCTCTTTTATGTGATTTTATTGCATATCTTTATGTTTATTGGCATTTATAACATGATTGAGTTGTTGTTTGTTGGTTGAGAGCCTTGTTCATTAATAGCTAGCATTTAGGACGATTTTACCCTTCTAGCTAAATCTTCATGCATTTGCATTTAGATATTGATATCTAGGATTTGCATTTATTGATATCTTTAAATCCTTAGATAAGCAGTTATTGTTGCCTAGTATTAATTGCATGTTTGAATATCTTTTACATATTCACATAGGTTGTTTAACCTCTTCATTGATTGTTAAGCTTTGTGACTAAGTGAGTTAGTGCACAAGCTTGTGGTCAAGAATCACTATTAAAGGCCCGTTGGGTAGATTGAAAGGGTTAGTGACCAAGTAGGTGTGACTTGAGGTCAACCTAGGTTGTAAACTTTCATTCAAATAGTGGATTTGAGGACCATATGTGGCTAGAAGGATAGCCCGTGAGTTTTGCCCAGTTGGAGGGTTTCTCACGTAAATCAATCCTTGTGTATTTATTGTTTTCCGTATATTTATGTTGGATTGATTGATTGTTAATATGGAGTAGGATTATTAAAAATTGATTAAGTCGAAAAGTTGGTAATAAATCAACTAAAACCTATTCACCCCCCCCCCCCTCTAGGTTGTATTAGACACACTTTGTGTATTTTCAAGTGTGTTGGGTGTAAGTGGGTATTTAGAATTAAATACAATCTAGATGGAAGTATTTTAAGTATTAAGTTCGTCTAGTAGCCAAAGGATTTCATCAAACACCTGGCCTTGACTACTTGGACACATTCAACCCTTTTGTTAAAGCTTCAATACTAGAGGAGATGCTTTCAATTACTTTCTCTTATGGTTGGTGTATTAAGCAAATCGACATAAAATGCCTTTTTGAATTGAGATCTAGCAGAGGTTGTATACATGACCTAACCTGTTGGTTTTCTAACAGCGAAAGACCTCAACATGTGTGTAAGTTGAATAAATCATTAAATAGCTTAAAACAATCTCCTAAAAGTTGGTTTACCAAGCTCAAAACTGTTCTGTTAACAGAAAATTTGCTCAGGGTGAGAAATCCCAGTTAACACCCTCGAGACCACTACCACGTTAGTGGTGGCCAAGGTTGAATGTATGATTGACAGTGCCTAATAAAATGATAAGGAATATTGGTACTATTATCCAACCCAGAGAATCAAAAATGCTTTCTTTATTAATAATATATGGTATACAGATCTCTCTCAAATTACTCTCAATTTCTCTAGGGTGTAGCAGGGTTCTTGTCGTATGCCTGTCGAAAAGTAGTTTCTTTTATACATTGTCTTCATAGGTTAAACTAATTGATTCTCCCCTTTATTTTCTCAATCCCTTCCCTCTTTATCGGACGGGATTCTACATTTAAATGTCGTTGACTTTGCGTTAATTGCTGAGTTGAGAATATCTTGGTGGAGATCAATTTGTTTCCTGTTTGGATTCTATTACTTGTTCTGTACGTATGTAACATCTTATGATATGATCCAGTATATCTTCGTGTCTTGTTAACATGATCCCCCATAGGGGTCGTAGCATGATCCCTCGTAGGGGTCGTTGAATATGGTGTATATTATGGTGAGGTATATCAGATAGTGAGGTCGGTCAGTGTCTTAGCCCCGATATTCAGGAGCTTAGCCTAGCCAGGAGCTAAGTCTGACCTCTATTGATCTTTTGGAGCTAGATGCGACCTCCTGCGGACACCCCTCTATGACAGTGTGGTACAGGCGGGCTTCTGGAGAGGTTGCGAGGTAATCCCGACTTCGGAGGGGTTTCCTGGTTTCAAGTTCGATGATGCGGGCTCGACTGACCAAGCCGGGCTCTACTCCGGATGTTTCTGAAGCCCGTCCTTATTTCTATGGGGCGGTATCGTAGCTCGGCTTCGGGTAACGTGGTCTCCTGGTGGATAACCTCGGGCATGGAGCCAGGCTAAGAGGGTGGAAAATTTTCCCTTTGGTCCCTAGCCAAATTTGGCTATTAACAGAAGTCCTCTCTGACTTGAACACCGGTTGTCGAGTTTAGGGTTGGAGTCGGATTTTCTATTTTATTTGGGAAATATTTCCTTTTTTACCGTTACCAGAATCTTGGGGGAATCCTCCCATTAACTGCAAGGGTGACGTGGCGGGAGCTGATTGATTGATTTTTGAGTTAATCCGGCTGCGTTACGGCAGTCCCCGAGATTTTAGGTGATCTTAACCGAAAATCTCGACGGCTCGTGCTGCTGCCCTCTTGCCTATATATACTTGTTTATCTCAACATCTTCCTCAGATTTTTCAATTTTCAAATTTTCCCAAGATAAACTTTCTCTCAAGCATATCTTTTTCTTCATTCCTCATCCTCATCAACTTCATTCCATCATGTCGATAACCAGTCGTGACTCCATTGATTCCATGGTTGACGGAGAAGAGGTCTTCAGCCTTGCCCCTAGAAAATGAGTAAGGAGGAGTTTAGATAGCGATGATTCTCCGCCCAATCTGTAACGTCGGCTGTCGAACAGGAACGTGTCCATTGGGACAGGGTTTTCTAATCATCCCGACCATCCTCTGGATCTAGCCGATGAAGATTCCGATAAAGAGGTTGGCGGCAACGTTGTGGGGGAGCATCGAATCCCGGCTACCGGCCCCCCTTTGGAGAGGCTTCCTCCCTATGACTTCAAGGTTGTCCTTGATTCCACCGTTGATCCGAACACGATTGACCGTTTGAGGTCTAAGTATGGCATTCCAGGCAGTGTTTCTATCTCAGTGCCTTCAAAGGGTTATAAGTTCTTCAATCCCTCCAAAGACGTGCTTCCAATTCATGTGGCGGCTTTCGAGAATGGGTTAGGCTTCCCCTTCATCCTACCCTTCAGTGAGCTCTCAACGCCATCCAGCTTGCTCCCCTCCAGTTGACGCCCGGCTTTTGAAGGCATTTGATTGGCTTCCTCGTGCTGTGGAGGGAACAATTCCAACTAAGCAAGGTAACGAGAGAGCCCGAAGCAGATGAGCTGGTCTATCTTTTCCAAATCGGGAGCCTATCTGGCCCTCCCCGAGGTCAATTTTATGCTAAGGCCAAGAACAAGCTCAACTTTGTCATTCCTGGCGCTTCGAAGAAGGACCCCGCCTAGAAGGAAGAGTGGATCCTTGCGGGGGTGATTGGGGAAGCTCAACTTTTATCTGGGGGAATGAGTTCGAGGTTCCCACAGCTTTTAGTGACAAACCATCGTGGGACCGGGACTCCCTGCATTCTGAATCTGAAACTATTTTGAAGGCTATTTTAGCCAGGTACTACTTGAACCTGAAGTTCCCAACCGCTGAAGCCTTCGATCCTCACAAGGTGAATCAATACCTGCGGATCTCCGATGCTACTCCTCGTAAGTGTCACTGAATCGTTTTGCTTTGTCTTGTTGATTAGCTTAGTTCTGAAGTTTCTTTTTTGTTTTGTTTACTCACTGTTTTTGTTGTTGAGCCCGCTTCTCGCGACGTCCAACGATCTCCTCAGGCTCGAACTCCTCTTCCCTTTGCTGGGTCGCACCGGTTCTTGCTCAATCTACCTCCCCAGCTGGATTTAGGATGGCCAACCTTGCATCCTGGGCTTTACGGGCTTTGAGTAAGGCTCCCCAAGCTATTGGTCCAACTGCTTCTGTTCTTCTGTTGTTGTTACTAATATTGCTACTCCCACGATTCGTCTTCCTAATTCCGCTACGCTTCCAACCCCCTAAGCTTTGGATGACTTTGAAGCGGGTGTGGCAGGGATTCCTCCTACCCGTTCCAGCCCTCAGTCGAGCTCGACATTGCAAGATGAAGTCCTGGAACAATTCATCGTATCCTGTCCTAGCGGGGGGCTCTCTAGGATGGCCTCAATGCCCGTGGATGTCTTGCTCACCAAGGGGTCTGCTGTCTTAGCTAAGGTAATTATATTTTCTTCGTACTGCTTCTTCCAGCTTGTTCGATTTCTAACCCTAGCTTTGTATTTTATAGGCCTTCAAATTAAATGTAGCCATGGGCCACCAGGTAACCCTCCTTCATAACCGGGCTACTAAGGCTAAAACCGAAGCTGAGAAAGCCATAGGATTGCTCAAGAGGGCTCAGACCTTAGTAGAAGAGATGACCTCCAACCAAGGAAAAATTGAGGTCGAGCTGGCTGAGCTTCGTTATGATCATGAGAGGACGAAGCAGTCTTATGATCAAGAACGTCTCCAATCTACCCGGTCGGCCAAACAAAGGGATTCTTGGAAAGCCGAGGCTAAGAAATTGGACCTCGAGAATCGGGATTTGACTGCTCAGGTGACCCAGCTATAAGCTTACGCGGATACCTCCTTTAGCGATGGATACTTCTCCGCTTCCTTTCAGGTCCCAGAGGCTCTCCCCTTTCCCTTTGATCTATCATCCATCACCGGTTGGGATAGACAGGAGATAATGATTAAGGCTGCTGAGTTGTCTTACCCAGATGATGGCGATGCGGTTCCCTCGAGCAGGCAGGAGCTGGAAAGCAGCCCATCCAGGCAGATCCTCCGTTTCCTCCTCCTATCTCTACTACTTCAGGTCCTGGGGAATCTTCAAGTAAGGTTCTGTCCTCGCGATCCGAAAGAGATCAGCCAGGAGCTGGGGAAGGAGCAAGGAGCCCGTCTGAGGAACCCTCTATATTGGAGATGGAGATTGACAGGAGCCAGACCGGGTCTATGGCTGCCCTTCTTGATACGGCTATCCCGCCTGAGGTTATGATTGTGATTAACGAAGTCCTGGAGGAAAATCCTGTTGATCAAGAGGAGGAGCCTCTGAATGGAGAGGTTGTTGGCGAGGATAACCAAAATGGGCAACCACCTGAAGGGGGGGTTGATGGCGAGGATCACCACGAGGGAGGAGGATCAGCAGGGGGAAATCAAGAGAGTTCCAAAGCTTGACGCTGCCTGTTCATGATTGGCCTTGATTGCCTGGAAAAGGGGGTGGGCACCCCGTTTTACTCATGGTTAGTTTAGTTGTTTTTTTGGTAGCCTGTATTCGGAGGTTGGGCTCCCTGCTTGATGAATGTAGCCTTACCCGGGGATAGGCTCCTTTGCTTTTAATAAGAAACTGACTCGCTTGAGAAACTCTTGCTTTATCCCTGGTCCTGACTAGGAACCAAAACTGTATCCTTGATGATAATTTGTTCATACTTTACTCTGATGATTTGTTCATACTTCATTCTGATGATTTGTTCATACTTCATTCTGGCTTTGTAGGGAATTCTTATCAGGATAATCTTGATCCTGCAAACGAAAACAAATATTTATATTTAAATCCGTTCCAGGAGAGGTAGCCCGATCGAGGCATTATGAGATATTTAAATCCGTTTCAGGAGAGGTAGCCCGATCGAGGCATTAGGAGAGTTGTCTAGCCATTTCATGGTCTCGAGATCTGGATGACAACTATGCTCTTACACTCAGACCCTTCTTGGGGGTAGCCTGACCAAGGCATTAGGAGGGCTGTTTAGCTATTTCCTGGTTTTGAGATCTGGATGGCAACTATGCTCTTACACTCAGGCCCTTCTTGGGGGTGGTAGCCCGACCAAGGCATTAGGAGGGCTGTTTAGCTTTTTCTCGGTCTCGAGATATGGATGACAACTATGCTCTTACACTCAGACCCTTCTTGGGGGTGGTAGCCCGACCAAGGCATCAAGAGGGCTGTTTAGCTATTTCCTGGTCTCGAGATCTGGATGGCAACTATGCTCTTACACTCAGACCCTTCTTTGGGGTGGTAGCCCAACCAAGGCATCATGAGGGTTGTTTAGCTATTTCCTGGTCTTGAGATATGGATGGCAACTATGCTCTTACACTCGGACCCTTCTTGGGGGTGGTAGCCTGACCAAGGCATTAGGAGGGCTGTTTAGCTATTTCCTAGTCTCGAGATCTGGATGGCAACTATGCTCTTACACTCAGACCTTTCTTGGGGGTGGTAGCCCGACCAAGGCATCAAGAGGGCTTTTTAGATATTTCATGGTCTCGAGATCTGAATGGCAACTATGCTCTTACATTCAGACCCTTCTTGGGGGTGGTAGCCCGACCAAGGCATCAGGAGGGCTGTTTAGCTTTTTCCTGGTCTCGAGATCAGGATGGCAACTATGCTCTTACACTCAGACCCTTCTTAGGGGTGGTAGCCCGACCAAGGCATCAGGGGTAGCGAGGGGGCTTCCTCGGCTAGTCACTGGTCTTGAGGTGTCTATGTCAAATTTCCCAGTCGAATATGTAGATACTAATGTTGAACATAGTCGGAGATAAAAAAACAAAAATGACTTTATTGATGATCGAGATGTAGTACATCTTTATTAGGGATTCTAATGAAACCTAAATGGAGGTAATCTGCTTGAAAACTCCCTACTCAAGGGTATAATTTCCTCAAGTGATCTGCGTTCCAAGTGTGGTCGATGGGTCGTCCATCCATGTCTTCGAGTTTGTAGGCTCCATTGCAAGCAACTAACTTTATCAAATATGGCCATTCCCACTTAGGACTCCATCTGACCTTTTCCGAGTATTCAAGGTCACTTTCCTAAGCACCAGATCCCCTTCTTTGAAATTCTGGGCTCTGACCTTTCAGTTGAAATATCTAGCGATCTTGCTCCGGTAGATTGCCACTTTCTCTGCTACCCGGTCTTGTTTCTCTTCTAGGAGGTCCAGATTAGCCCGGAGCTTGACCTCTTTACTTTCGGGTTCAAAATGCTGCACCCTGAATGAGGTTAATTTATGCTCCATGGGGAGGACCGCTTCAACTCCGAAGGCCAGGGAGTAAGGTGTCTCCCCGGTAGCTGTTCTCTTTGTAGTCCGGTATGCCCAAAGGACTTCTGGCAGCTCCTCGGCCAATTTGCCTTTTTTCTGCTGTAGTTTTTTCTTCAGAAGCTTCTTGATAGTCTTGTTGGTGGACTCCACTAGCCCGTTAGTCTGGGGATGGGCTACTGAAGCGAGCTTGAGGTCGATCCCCAATCCTTTGCAGAAATCTTTGAATCGGTCGTTGTCAAACTGCTTGCTTAGATCGACTATAATGATGAGAGGGGTCCCGAATCTATATACCACGTTGGTTTTGATGAACTTGGTCGTATTCTTTTCTGATATCCGAGAAAGAGGCACTGTCTCGACCCATCTTGTGAAATAGTCGATAGCCAGATAGCATATTTCACCTATCCGGGAGCGGTGGGAAGCGGTCCAATTAGGTCGATCCCCCACATGGAAAAGGGGTAGGGTGAGCTGAGAGATGACAGTCGCTCAGGTGGCTGGTGGTTCAAATTTAAATTCCTTTGACAAAGCTCGCAAGATTGTACAAAGCTTCTTGCATCTTGGTGGATGGTCGACCAGTAGTACCCCATACGAAGCACTTGATATGCCAAAGCCTCTCCACCGATGTGGTTCCCGCAGTCCCCAGAGTGAACCTCTCTTAGTGCCCATTTAGCATCGTCAGGATGTAAACATCTAAGTAAGGGGAGTGATCTACCCCTTTTGTAGAGATACCCGTCTACCAGGCAATATCGGACCGAGAGTCTTTTAATTCTTCGGACTTGAACGGGCTCCTCAAGAAGCTTTCCCTCTAAGAGGTAGCCAACGATCGGGTCCATCCAGCAAGGTTGACGATCTAAGGAGCAAATTTCCTTATTTGCGGCTATGCTTGGTTGGGAGATCACTTGGAGAGGAATTCCTCGTGGTAAGGATTGGCCTCCATTTGCAGCTATCTTAGCTAGGACATCCTCGCGGTGGTTTTGGTGTCGAGGTACCTGATCGATCTTGAACCCCTTAAACTTATTTTTAAGCAACTGAGCCAGCTTTAGGTAGGCAGCCATGTTATCTCCTTTTGCCTGATACACCCCAGACACCTGATTGACACTAAGTAATGAGTCGCTTATGATTTGTAGGTAATTGGCCTCTAGTTCGATGGCTGCCTTCATCCCGGCTAGGAGGGCTTCGTATTCTGCTTCATTATTTGTGGCTTTAAACTCGAATCTAAACAGTGACAGAATTCAGTCCCCTCCGGGTCTATTAAAACTATGCCAGCTCCTCCCTCAGCTTGCCCAAGTGCTCCATCTGTATAGAGGGTCCAGGACCTACAGCCTTCTGGCCAATTGTCGATCTCAGAGGTCTTTTTAGGGATTTCATTTGGTGCTACGGGATTCTCTTGACCTAGGAGCGTTGAAAACTCTGCCACGAAGTCTGCCAAAGCCTGTGCCTTAATCATGGTCTGTGGCTTATATTTTAAATCGAACTGAGTGAGCTCTGGGCCCATAAGACTAGCCTTCCAGACACATCTGGTCTTTGTAAGAATTGGCGAAGAGGTTATTCTGTCACCACTGCTATTGAATGAGCTTGAAAGTAGGGACGGAGCTTCCTAGCCCAGATCACTAGAGCATAAGCGAGCTTTTCCAGGAGAATATAATTTTTTTCTGACTTGGTTAAAGCATGACTTACATAGTATATGGGCCTTTGAATCTCGTCACCACACTCATTGGCCAAAGCTCCGCTTACTGCAGTTCTGAGACGGCCAGGTAGATCTGCAGCTTCTCTCCGGGAACTGGTTTGACTAACAACGGTGGGCTTGTTAGGTACTTTTTCAAGGCTTGGAAAGCTTGCTCACTCTCCTAGCTTCATTTCATGTTTTTCCCTTGTTTGATGGCTTTGAAGAAAGAGAGGCATTTATCGGTGGAGCGAGAGATATACTTGTTGAGCGTCGCTACACATCCAGTCAGAATTTGTATCTGTTTGAGTGATGTGGGGGATTCCAGGTCCAAGATAGCTTTGATTTTTTCTGGGTTGGCCTCTCTGCCTCTCTCATGAACCATGAAACCTTAAAACTTCCCCTCTGTTACCCCGAAGGCACACTTGGAGGGGTTCAACCGTATCTGGTTTTCTCTCAGTATAAGAAAGGTCTTGCGAAGGTCTTCCCGATGTCCTTCTACGGTTGGTGATTTTGTGATCATGTCTTCGATGTATACCTCCATCGTCCTTCCGATCTCGGGCTTGAACATCTTGTTAACCAGCCGCTGGTATGTAGCCCCTGCATTCTTCAAACCAAATGGCATCACCTTATAACAGTACAAGCCTTGCCTTGTAATGAAACTGGTCTTATCTTGGTCAGTTGGGTGCATCTTATTTTGGTTGTATCCTGAGAACGCGTACATAAAACTCAGAAGTTTATTTCCGGACGTGGAGTCAACCAGCTGGTCGATCTTTGGTAAAGGAAAACTGACTTTTGGACATGCCCGGTTGAGGTCGGTGTAATCGACACACATACGCCACTTCCCATTCGCCTTCATGACCATGACCACGTTGGCGATCCACTCGGGATAGCGCACTTCTCTGATAAACCTTGCCTTGATCAGTTTATTTACTTCCTCCTGCACCGTAGCGTTCCTCTCAGCGTTGAAGTGATGCCTCTTCTGTTTGACTGGCTTGACTGTTGGATCTACCGCTAGTTGATGGGCGGCCAATGATATCAGGATCCCGGGCATTTCATCGTGACTCCAAGCGAAGATGTCACTGAATTCTTTGAGAAGACCAATCAAGCCTTCTTTCACTTCTGGCTCGAGGGTAGCCCCGACCTTGACGACCTTGAAGGGATGGTCATTTCTGATGGGTATCTCCTCTAGTCTATCTACGGGTTGCCCGCTGGCCCACTCCTTGCTCTGTTCCTCCTCATAAGGCATAATGGGTTCGCTCTCTGGATACTCCGGGGGCTCCATTTCTTCTTGGATTATCCAGGATGTTTCCATGTCTTCCTGGATTATTGCGACATGTACGCACTGTTTTGCTAAAGCTATAGGATTGGCAGACACTGCGTAGCACTTCCTAGTTGCTAGTTGGTCTCCGCGTACCTCCCCCACATTGGTTCCTACAGGGAACTTTAGGACACTGTGGTATACGGACAAGACTCCCTTCAAGGAGGACATGAATGGTCTCCTTAGGATGGCGTTGTAGACCGATGGGGTGTCAACCACAACAAAGTCCGTCATAACATTCTGTTGGAGAGGTGTGGTTCCGAAGATTACCGGGAGGATCATCGATCCCACCGGTACGATCGAATCCCCGGTGAAACCATAAAGTGGAGTTGTACAACTATTGTAACACCATTGTTTCAAACTTAATTTTTCCAAAGTATCCTTGAAGAGGATATCTACACTACTGCCCGTATCTACGAGCACGCGATGGACTAGACAGTTGGCAATTTGTATCTTGATCACCATGGGATCATCATGAGGTTGCACGGTGTTGAAGACATCTGCTTCAGTGAAAACGATCTGTGCTGACTAGGAGGGCTCCATCGGGCTTTGGCTAACCTTGTAGACTCCTTGTCTTTATTCTACGCGGGGGATTTTCCTTGCATGGTTTTTTCGGGTATTATTGGAGGTGCCAGCTAGAGTGGGCCCTCCGCTGATGGTGTGTATCACCTGGATTTGTTGCATTAAATTAGTCTGTTCCCCCTTTCTCTTCTCTGCATCCTCACGGATCTCGGCTTGTACCTCCTTTCCAACCCGAATGTTATCTCTTCTCTGCTGTAAGAACTCAATCAAGCATCCCCGACTTATCATGGCTTCAATCTGGTTGCGCAGATTATAACACTCTGAAGTGTTGTGACCCATGTCTTCATGGAAGTCACAGTACTTGTACCGGTTCCTCCTGTCAACTTGGGCTTTCATGGGAGCGAGCTTTTGAAGTAGCCCCTTGTCTCGTATAGCAAGGTAGGCCGTTTCCCTGGAAGCGTTCTGAGGAGTGTAGTAGTCATACCCTTTCTCCCCTCGCATTACGAGGGCTACAGTCCTGGGAGGTGGCTAAGCCCGGGGAGGGGTTTGTCTTGCTGGATATTTTTCTTGCCTGTGCTGAGAAGCGGGAAAATGATAAGTCGACCTATTAAGAGGTTTATTTTTAGTTTTCTGAGCTGGCTCAGGTTTGGAGGCTTCTTTTTTCTGACGCTTCGCCTCTCATATCGTCGTGTTCCATCTTGACTTTGAGTTGCTCGTCGATCTCGACCTAATCAAGAGCCCGATCGTAGGCCTCTTAGTAAGTCTCGGGAGGTCTATTGGCGAAGGAACAGAAAAGTTTTCCTGCCCACAGGTTCCGCCTGAAATTGGCGAGAGTCTCTTTCTCGGCGAAAACTCTCATTTGTATGACTTCTTTGTGAAAACGTTCCACCTATGATCGAAGTGTTTCACTTCATTCCTGAATCACATATTAGAGGTGTATAGGATCCTTCAGACGAGGTTTGACCCCTTGGAATTGCGAGCAAAAATCTGTTGATAACTTCGTGAAAGAATCCACGCTACTAGCAGGCAGCTTCCTGAACCAAGTTTTCACGTAGTCGGTTAGGGTCGTTGGAAACATCCTACACATAACTGCTCTGGTAGTATTCTGGACCTCCATCTGTTGGACGAAGCTCTCCAGGTGGCTTAGAGGGTCTTATGTTCCGGAGAACTTATCTGTTGGCATTTTAAATTTTGGTGGGAGCTCTGCTTCCCAGATCCTCTTAGTGAAAAGAACGTCCATCTCGCTTAATGGATCCTTTTTATCCTCTTTGTTCTTTCCATTTCTTATCTGCTGGACCTCCTTCTGTAGCTTTTCCAGCTGATCCCTCAATCGCTTGTTCCCAGGTTTCTTTGAATTGACCTCGGATTCTTCGCTGTCGTGTCCCTCTGATGAACTGGAGACCTCTATCCGATCCCCTTCATGTACAGGATCCACTCGGGAAGTTTGTCGATTCTCTTCCTCTTAGGCCCGGGCGTTCCTACTCGATGTCGTTAAGCGAGGTACCTCTCCTTGTTCCCGGGTCAAATCATCTGCGGCAGACTTAACTCGCATGGGTTGATATTATGAAGATCTTTTCGGAACTGGGGGCATGGGTCCTAGCCTATCCCGGATCGAAAGTTAGGGCCCAGTCCTGTCTCGAGCTGGCTCTGGAAGAGGAGGTCTCAGGCTGTCGAAGGCAGGCTGCCTAGCCCCAAACCTGTTCGGTTCTCCCTTGTAAGTTCCTCATATTTTGATTGGCTTATTTCGTTGACAAACCACATTGGGGATTATTCTTTGTAAGGGTAATTTAGGCCAAGCTTCAAGGACATCATCTCTTTCAAAGAGCACTTCAAAGGTATCTCACTAGTTTAACTTTCTTTGAAGAGATCTAGTTGCACACACTCACTTGCATGCATTATGTTCCTATCTTCATGTAATTGCATGATGTATTGTATGCCTCTTTTCACACTCCACACTTGCACATTTTGCACATCTCTTAGTGTGTTGAGTTTGCCCAGAAAAGAGAAATTCCTCTCTTAGCGCGGCCTAGACCGCTTGGCAAGACATGCTTGCACCGCGGCACACAGAGCGGTATATCTCAGCAGAGTCATGCTTCGTCTACCGCTTCCTGTACACTTGCACGCAAAGCGACCCAAGTCGCGGTGTTGTCCAGTAAGCCTCTGTTGCCCATACCGCGGCCTGTGCACCTGCATGCACAGCGCCCTGCACCGCGTTATTGTCCAGACGGTGCACTGCTGTGTGTACCGCGGTCTGGACACTTGCCTGCGACGCGGTCCAGCAAGCGGTATTGACGGGATTTTGTTTCTCAAACCCAAAACGACGCAGTTTTGTCTAGGGTTTCTATATATATGCTCTATCTTCTTCCTTGCTCGTTTTTATGAGTTCAAGAAGCCATTTTTGATAGGCTAAGCTTCCATTAGAGAGAGAAACTCCCAAGAACTCATCTTTACTCAACCAAACACAAATCCATGTGCATCTAACATCTTCAAGCATCATCTCATCATGGATTCTTCTTGTTTTCATTGACTAGGTAACTTGAACATGCCTTAAATCTCTTTGTATTTGTTTATGTTCTTGTTTACCTAGGGTTAGCTCTTTTATGTGATTTTATTGCATATCTTTATGTTTATTGGCATTTATAACATGATTGAGTTATTGGTTGTTGGTTGAGAACCTTGTTCATTAATAGCTAGCATTTAGGACGATTTTACCCTTCTAGCTAAATCTTCATGCATTTGCATTTAGATATTGATATCTAGGATTTGCATTTATTGATATCTTTAAATCCTTAGATAAGCATTTATTGTTGCCTAGCATTAATTGCATGTTTGAATATCTTTTACATATTCACATAGGTTGTTTAACCTCTTCATTGATTGTTAAGCTTTGTGACTAAGTGAGTTAGTGCACAAGCTTGTGGTCAAGAATCACTATTAAAGGCCCGCTGGGTAGATTGAAAGGGTTAGTGACCAAGTAGGTGTGACTTGAAGTCAACCTAGGTTGTAAACTTTCATTCAAATAGTGGATTTAAGGACCGTATGTGGCTAGAAGGATAGCCCGTGAGTTTTGCCCAGTTGGAGGGTTTCTCACGTAAATCAATCCTAGTGTATTTATTGTTTTCCGCATATTTATGTTGGATTGATTGATTGTTAATATGGAGTAGGATTATTAAAAATTGATTAAGTCGAAAAGTTGGTAATAAATCAACTAAAACCTATTCACCCCCCCCTCTAGGTTGTATTAGACACACTTTGTGTATTTTCATCCCTGATCATTTGGGTTTGTTGGTTGGACTGTGATGCCTTCGACGGTTTCCATGAAAGCTGCCGCTTGTTGGTCGAGCGTGGCCTGGCTCACTATAGGGTGGCCAGAAGCCCATGCATTAGTTGTTTGGACCAGAGTTTGATTGCTATACCCAGAGTTCTTCCCCTTCTTTGGGGCCTTTCGCGTTGGCCTCACCGAAGGTTGTTCCGAAACTCCATGTTGTCATTGGGAAGAACGGAGCCTCATGGTTCCTGTAAAACAACGAAAATGCAAATGCAAATAGTTGGCTTGTTTAACTGGGTGTAGGGTTTTCCCACAGACGGCGCCAGAAAGTGTTAACAGAAAATTTCCTCAGGGTGAGAAATCTCAGTTAACACCCTCGAGACCACTACCACGTTAGTGGTGGACAAGGTTGAATGTATGATTGACAGTGCCTAATAAAATGACAAGGAATATTGGTACTATTATCCAACCCAGAGAATAAAAAATGCTTTATTTATTAATAGTATGTGGTATACAGATCTCTCTCAATTACTCTCAATTTCTCTAGGGTGTAGCAGGGTTCTTGTCGTATGCCTGTCGAAAAGTAGTCCCTCTTTCTAAAGTCGAAGTCCTTCTTTTATACATTGTCTTCATAGGTTAAACTAATTGATTCTCCCCTTGATTTTCTCAATCCCTTCCCTCTTTATCGGACGGGATTCTACATTTAAATGTCGTTGACTTTGCGTTAATTGCTGAGTTGAGAATATCTTGGTGGAGATCAATTTGTTTCCTGTTTGGATTCTATTACTTGTTCTGTACGTATGTAACATCTTATGATATGATCCAGTGTATCTTCGTGTCTTGTTAACATGATCCCCCATAGGGGTCGTATCATGATCCCTCGTAGGGGTCGTTGAATATGGTGTATATTATGGTGAGGTATATCAGATAGTGAGGTCGGTCAGTGTCTTAGCCCCGATATTCAGGAGCTTAGCCTAGCCAGGAGCTAAGTCTGACCTCCATTGATCTTTTGGAGCTAGATGCGACCTCCTGCGGACACTCGTCTATGTCAGCGTGGTACATGAGGGCTTCTGGAGAGGTTGCGAGGTAATCCCGACTTCGGGGGGGTTTCCTAGTTTCAAGTTCGGTGATGCAGGCTCGATCTGACCAAGCCGGGCTCTACTCCGGGTGTCTCTGGAGCCCGTCCTTATTTCTGTGGGGCGGTATCGTAGGCTCGGCTTTGGGTAACGTGGTCTCCTGGTGGATAACCTTGGGCATGGAGCCAGGCTAAGAGGGTGGAAAATTTCCCTTTGGTCCCTAGCAAAATTTGGCTATTAAAATGTTCTTCTTTCATGGGGTTTCAAGAATTCAACTTCCAACACATCACTCTTTAGGTTCTCAAGTTAAGATTGTATCTACTTGCTAGCTATCTTGACAACATCTTGGTAACTGGGAATGTTGACGGTGATTTTTGGATTAGTAAAATTGATTACACGTCATACAAGTTAATTGCAATTCGCGATTAAATAAGAAATCTAAAAGAAAAAAGTAAGAAACAAGCATGCAAGATTTTACGTGGAAAACCCTAACCGGAAAAAACCACAGTTGCTTACGATGGTGAGGAAAGAATCCATTATGAAAAGAATATTACAAACCCTTTCTCACTTGCTCTCTAATAATGTCTCTCGATTTGTGAACCCTTGTAGGGTGTTTTTAGGGTCTATTTATACATTCATAGAACCCTAGTTCTTGGAATACAAGTAAAAGAAAGGTGGTAGTGATTTAATGAAGTACAAATAACTCTGACCTATAGGAGTTGTGCTGGTTTTCTTTCTCGGCTTGCATCGTTTGTGTTTTAATCACATCAGGTCTTTTGCTTATTCTTGATTCTGATAGCTCTAAGGAAATCCGTTTCCTTATCAGAGTATGTTTCATGAGACCTTATTTGATGAAGACTATTCTTTGCATGTTTGAGTCGCTATTCATTGAATTCAACGTTATCAGCATGTCAAGCATCTGATCGGATCTAGAAAATAACCACGTGTCGCTTAGCCGACCGTCTCTTCAACTCGGTCAGATCTCTTTCACCCCCGGCCAAGGATCTACACCCGATCGGATAGCTAAACTTGACTAGTTGGGTTTATCCGACCATCTTGGGATTTCCCGATCTAATCTTTTTTTTAACTTGATCAATCTAATTATGTTGGTCGGGTTTTTCCCACCCGACCATCTTAGTAACTTTGATCGGCATTGTAGGGTTATTTTCTAGTCATCTTAAGTTGACTTGACTTAGTCGATATTCCTTGACACGTCACTCGTTGTCCCCGTGTAACACGATGTTTATGCTGACGTGCCATCTTTTTAAATTGTACCAATAACAATACCCCCTTAAACATTCAATTCGAGCATCTTACTCAATAGGGATAACTCGCTCGGTGAGATATGTTTAACTTGGGAGTCTTTTGTCGTGTAGCTCTTAAATGCTTGTTATTGCTGGACAACTGATATTTAATTTCATCCACAAACGTTTGATTTGCCTTGTTGATTTGACGTGAATGACGCAACTGATGGCGGCGGTTCAAATTTCAAATGACCCGTGATCTTCGGGATTCGCACATCAACCACCACTCTCGCGTGATGTCATCTTTGCCTATATATATTTTCAAATCCCTTCATTTTCTCTCTCACGCAATTTCTTCTTTCAAACTACACAACTCTTCATCTTCTAAAATTTTTCTCTACTCCAATGCTCTCTCGAAGTTCTTCTTCTTTACCAGATCTTCATCATCGTCAGAGTTCTCATCTCGGCCACTTTAATCATCAGGTATGGATCCTGCTAACCTTTATCGTTACGTTGAGTTATTGATACATTATATTGAAATAAGCGATACAGAAAATATTGCCAGGGTTGAACCTATTTTAGAGGGATTTTTTCAAGATTTTTCTCACACAGTTCACCCCGTAGCCCTTAACATCGATTACTTAGTGGCTCACCCTGAATTTCTGTAGGGAAAAACACGCGGCGGAAGCGAAAAATTGGGTGGTATATTTTAAAAACTTTTCCTGTAAAAGAAAGAACCTTAACCCTAGATTAATTGACATATAATTAAAAGTATCATACTTTTTTCTCGTGACGATTGAACTATTGTCGAATTGAATCCGCAAGATCTTCCAATCCAATCATGAAAGTGCATCACCTAGAAGTGTGGGCTCCCTTTCTTTGAATTGTCAACTTGAGGATGGAAACAAAAATCTTTTTCTTTTTGTTAGTCACAATAATTTTCGTAGAGAAAATAAAGAACGTTTGGTCACTTGTGAATTCTCAATCTTTTAATCTAAAACTCGCGTGAACCCTAATTCGATCTTGTGCACAAAGCTTTATGATGTAAAAGCTACTAGTAAACTATCGAAAACAAAACGTTCTTATTCTTCTTCTCTTTTACCGAATTCTACACCCATTTCTTGAGTTGGAATTTTTTTTATTCAAAAGCAAGAGAATTAAAATTCTTTCTCTCAAAAAAATCAAAACTTTTTTTCAACTACTATTCAAAAATGGATTTAATAATATATATATATATATATATTTATAGGTGATGGCCTAATCCTCACTCAAGCAGGATTTCTACCTTGTAGTCAAATCCTCACACAAGTAGGATTTCTACCTTGTAGTCAAATTCTTACACAAGTAGAGTTACTTCTTCTCCAAGTCTCCTATCAACTTTGAGTTTTAACTCTATTCCAACTCATGAGTGTATTATACAATAATAAATTATTGAATATAAAAATTGTGACTATATAAAAACTTCCTAATTTGACTAGATAAATAAAATACTTTTATTTATTTACATATCAAATATAGTTTTTGATACTTATTATACTACCAACAATAGTATGACACTAAGAGTCATACTCCTAGTATATTACTATCAATAGTATGACACTAGGAATCCTTTTCCTAGATAGAAAAAGATTTTGACTTTTAATCAAACAATTAATTAATTAAATTAATTAATTTTCAATTGATTAATTAATAAAATAAAACAATATATTAGACTAAATAATTTAGCCTCGCGGCCTAAGTAAATACTAGTGCAATATATTACTTTTCCATTTTATTAAATTCATTGGATTTTAATAAAAAGTCCATATGTGAACTAGACATATTCTTAGTTTCTTACTATAAAAGAAACAAGTCCACATATCTTAAATTTAATACATTAACATAATCTAGCAGCCCATTTAATTAAAATGTGCAAATTAAATTCTAAATGTATTAATGGAATGCTAAATGCACCCCATTAGGGCCGCCCAAAGATTCCTATATCCTTGGCCGCCCATTCCAGGCTTTTGAAGAGTTATCGCGTGTCTTGATCACATATGACCACATCTCTCCAAAACTTTTGGATTCCGAAATCCAAAAATAATTCTAGATGGACCTAGAAATTGGTCTGGTAGAATATATCAAGTGATCCATGCAAGTTCGTGCGGATTGGGGATCTTGGCGAGCTATCTAATTTAAGCTTCAATAGACATAACCTAATCACAATCAACAAATGATTCACTTAGGTTCGATCTATTAATTTTAGTTCATTCCAGTAAAGAACTAAAATTGAACTCTTAAATAAAGATAGAATAAGTTAATATTGCTCATTCATACCCTAGACAATCTTAATGGAGATAGTGTATCCTCGTGAAAAATACCAGTAATCCCCAAGAGCTCATAGACCGCCTATAGCTCTCCAAGTTACCATATTTATCCATATGACCACATTTTAAACTTGGAGACTTGTCCAGAAGCCATATTTCAATAGACACTATTGAAAACTTAACGTTAAGATTTAATATCCAATACCTCAAAACATCCATATGATGATATTCTACTCTCATTTAATAAATGGAGCCATGATGTCCATATCTATAAATGAAGTCCTCGATCGATTAACAAATGAATACCACCAAACTATCGAGGATAGACTATGCTATATAATCGTACTCATTTATAGCTCAAATGATAACACTTGCAACCATAAGTCCATCATTTATGGCAGGATTGAGATAAACTCTTCGATTATCTTCAAATGAAAACTTTTATCCATTGACGATCATATTCAATGCACCCGGTGCACTAGATTCTTTTGCCCAAAGACACCACACTTTAATGATTTTAGACTCATCATAACACATTTGATCCCACTCAAATGCTAGCAAAGGAATCTACAACTTTAACAAGATAAAGGCGTCTAACCTTTATCTTAAGTTGTGAATATTATTCAAGACTAACTAAAGAATTGTGTCTACCTTATACATATCCAGATGTACAAACAGTTCTTCTTTTCTCATAGTCTTTTGACCTTAGGATTATTTACTTTTGACAATTATAATAATTAAACTATAAATGCTATAATATTTATTAAACTAGAAATCACTTTATTAATATGAAAAGATTGTCAAATACATTATTACACTCTTGCTATTGAGCAAAATCCTAACATTTCCAACCTTCTTGTTTTGAATCAATCATTGCTAACCTAATTGTTTCTTCTCCAAATATGTACCCAGATATGTTGAAGACAACCGGATCCGGTCAGGGAAGCTGGCCAAGCTCTAGGGATTCTTCTGCAATTGATTTGAAGATCCCCTCCAAACTTTTGAAAATGGAAGAAGTTCCAATAAAATACCGAGCTTATTTATTGAAGTTCTTTGCCAAGCACCCCGGCGCTTTTGACTCAGAGGTGAATGTGGTTGCTGTTCTAGAGCTGGTGAAATACAACGAGAGGTTTGATCTCCCTCGGTCGGCTGAGCTTTTCTTGAGTGGCCAACTTGTAATCTGGAATCCCCCTTAGGGTGCAGTGGCTATTTATGGGGAGATGCTCACGTCTGGGGTCACGCTGCCCCTTCAACTCTTCATCACCCGATTCCTAGCCGAGGCTGGGATCGCCCTCGCCCAACTATCATCAAAATTTTATTAGTGTTGATGAGCTTGTGGCACCTGCGGAAACAAATTGGTGTCAGGTACCCCCCGACCCCACAAGAGATCTGCAAATTCTATACTTTTGGTCGGTCAAACAATGGGGGTACTTTTTACCTTCAATCCGTCTCCATTAATCATTGGATTCCTGAGGGATACAATCAAAGACCCACTACCCCATCAATTAAGGATCATAAGGGTTTCATCTGGTGGTTCCCCACCTCCAACAAATAGTGGAAGAACAGTTGGTTCTTCGTCCAAGGTGAGTGGGGTGAGACAGTTGTTGCTGACTCTCGTCAGGAACTGGCTAGGAATTCTGTTCCCAGGCACTTTTGCAGTCCTGAGCTATGGGATCAGACTTCTGCGACCTCACAGAAGATCAGGTCAAGAACGTAGTCAAGGCCGCTCAAACAGCTTGGGAGGCCAAAGATCGGCGTGCACTGTTCGCCAAGAAAGACCTCCTTGACTTTGGTTTGTTTCCTCCGATCTCGAGTCAACGCAAACGATGTAAGTATCATTCATTTTTCCCAAACCTTGATTTTTTCTGAACTGAGTTTCACTCATTCTGACGTTCTTTCAATGGCTCAGTGTATAAGATGGACATCATGGCGAGGGAACAAGCCGAGAGGATTAAGAATCTCGACAAGGCTAATAGAGTAGAGGCTAGTGGCCAGTTGGCTCATGGGATTGCTCCTCCCCAACAAGGCATAGTTGAGCACACTTATAAGCCTGACCCCATCACATCTCCAAGCACTCTTGATCAAGAAAGGGAAAGCAAACCCTCTGATCGGGATAGTGAGCCGAAAAAATCTCCTAGAGGTTCAAATAGGAGATATGTCAAAGAAACAGCTGGTCGTCACGTGACCAAACCCTCTAGGAGATCTCCGGTCAGTAAAGTGACCAAGACTATTGCTGGCTTTTCTACTCCTGATGCTGCTCATGGAAAGAAGAATACTAAGTCACCAAAGGACCTAGGAGCTCATCAGACTGGGGTCAAATCAGTCATTATTGAAGAAGATGATGAGGATCAGGATACGTTGACTGATCTGATCAACAGGGAGCGCCGATCGAAGAAAGGAAATGATCATACTGTGGCTTCATCTTCCTCTCTACCCTCTGATCAACTTGGAGAGGATGATCAGGCCAATACTAGGGTTATCAGTACAAGCCGCCCCTCAACAAACTCAACCCTCATCCTTGGCCGAGCCGATTTCTCTCCAAACTGTCCATCCAGTTGGTCAGGTTCTTACATGTTCTCTAGCATAACGTGCTGGCAAGCCCCCAGTGCAGTTTTTTGTTAAACGTCATATAGTCTTTACTGACGAGGGGGAAACCAGACCTGAAAAAGTGTCTGCCGTCCCACTTGCTCCTGAAGATAACATATATGATCATGAGGTTGAGTATGTTGATAAAGTCTCTATCCGGTTGAGCCGCCCTTCGAGTCTTATGCCCAATGTTGTCCTGGCCCTTATTGTAAGCGGTGCTAAGGCGGGCATCTCAGGAACCACTTATCATGAGCAAACTGTTGCCATAACCTCCATGACTATTCCCGAGACCACTCATATTCTAGGTTTAGCCCAAACTAATCAACAGGCTCATGGCCCTGAAGTGACACCACTTCATGCTGCAGTCGGCTCTCTTGACTCGGAGGAAATGCTAGTCAACCCCCTTGATATGTTGAAGTCCATGTCTGTAGGAAGGGGCTATGTTGGTAAAGGCTACTGGACCGACTTCCAGAATGCAAGTGATATGGAACGAGTTTGCTTTATTTACAATAACGGCGTATATGTATGTGATTTTTACTCCCTTATCAATTCTTTTCGTTTCAAGTTTATACCGTCATAACTTGTTCCCTTTCTTTTTTAAGGTTGTGGAGGAGATGACCAGGGCCATGATGGCCCAGAAGAGACAGGCTGCTGAGATCTCTCAACTGAAGAATGAACTTGAGAAAAGAAGGAAAATGGTTAGTTTTGCCTCAGCTAGCGAATCAAAGCTAAAAGCATATTTTGAAGAGAAGCTGAGGAAGCGCGACGCAACCAAGGCAGTCCTGAACTGTTGAGACCCGAGCAGATAATGCCACAACCAGTCTGACGGAACTTGCAGTGAAGAGCACCCTGCTTGAAACAAATCTGGCTAAAGCTGAGCAGCGGTACGCAGATCTGGAACATAAGATATCCTTGGCTGAGCAAGCTACTGCTGGTGGTCAGGAGGCAGAAGCTCGAGCTGCTAAGGAGACTCTAGATGCCTCCCTACAATCTATGCTTGATGCCCATAAGGGATCTGAAGAGGCCAAGCTTCGTTATGAAAGACTGGCTGAAGATCTGAGACAATAAAAATCAGCTTGGAGGTAATCTCTCAAGAGGCCATATTAGCCCTTGAAGTTCAAAGGGTTGATCGCTACAAGAGGTCTCCTGCATTTGAGGCAGTTATGCTGAGGGAACTAGAACGAGGGTTTGCCACTGCTCAAATGTTCTTTGTAGGTAAAGAGAGGTCTTCGGGGGAGGCTCGCCGTAAATGGAACAGAACGATCGAAAAGCATAAGGCCGAGTCTCTCAATGAGATAAAGAACCAGAGCATGAGATAGAAGGCTTACTGCAAGTCTATTGTGAAGGATCCCCATAAAATGCATCTAAAGCTCCTCTCTAAGTCTTCCTATGGTGACCTTTCATGTTGTCGAGGAAGGTGGTGCAATATCTAATGGCATTGATATTGGGCATTTGCTTGAGACCGATTATTCTCCTTTCATGGTTGAAGATTCTGAAGATGACATTTGCTGGACCAGATTTTGGAGATCTGATGAAAGGCTATGAAGAGGAAAATAATGCCCCTGGCACCTCCGGACCTGGTGGCTCTTCAAGCACTCCTGGAGCCTGATCTCCCCTTTATCATTATACATTTTTTGTTATACCGCACATCTTGTAAATTTTCCTTGTAACACTGTATAGATGATTAATTCATTCTTTAATGATACAAATCTTTAATTTGCTTGTGTGCTCTTCTTTATTTTAATCAACCATCTTTGATGATTGTCACTTCTGATTTAATCAGTTATCTTGTTAACTGATTGTGACTGATCCAATTGATTATGTTTTTAACTGATCGAATTTGATTGATTACTAACCAGACCATCTATCTTACATAACTGATCAAACTTGGCTAAGCTAATCATCAATCATCTTTGATTCGTTCAGTTATCTTTTTAACGGCTAGTTATCGACCCAGTCAATTATCTTTTTGATTTGCTAAACTTGGTCTGGTCAGTTTAGCTACTAACTAGCGTTTAGTTATCCCGATCAATTATCTAATTAACTGACAGGGTCTGGTTTGGCTTGTAGTTGCGCTGTATGCTCATTCAAGTAATGTTTATATGACGGACCATATGCATGGTATCTAGTTTATAGACTCTTGTCTTTTATCTAGCAACTAAGTCACTGGGATGTCTCCCAGTAGTCTGTTACCAAGATTCGTCGTAATGAGGGTGTTCTCTATCTCATTAACTTCACTTGTCTTAGCCGAGTATCTGATTAACTGGCGTTCAAGCATGAGAATTTGATTACCTCCTCCAACTTTCTGAGCATCCCATCATGTATCTAACCACCTGAAGGCGCTCTAACAGTGCTTCTAATGCACCCAGTTAGTTTTGGTGAAAGTGCGCTATCTTTGCAACATATGCTTTCGGCCCCATCACTAGGGCCCCTGAGAACCCGTTAGGGGTTCGACGAGACTTGCTTTTGTAAACGAAAGCAATATTAGAACACTTTTTCTTAAACTATGCTTCCCTGATAGGCTATTATTAATATCTTCAAAAACTATAAGAAGAAACAAATGATTAGGTATAAATAAAATCTGTAACTATTCTAAACTTGACAGAATATCTAAAAATTCTGAAAGAAAAAAGAAAAAAGAAAAAAGAAAAAAGAAAATCCCTTAAGGGTAGAATATCTTCAAGTTTTGAGTGTTGCATGGCCTGGGTAACTCTCCTCCTTCTGGTCGGACAAGGTTATATGCTCCATGCCCTGCTAATCGGACCACCTGATAATGTCCTTCCCACTTATCTGCTAAGGATCCAGCCGCCTTATCCCTTGTGTTTGGGGCTACCCTTCTAAGAACCAGATCTTCGAGTTGGAACTTCCTTACCCGGACGTCCGAGTTGTAGTATCTCGCAACCCTTTGTTGGTAGGCTGCATTTCTCACCCTTGCCATGTCCCTTTTTACCTCCAACTCATCTAGGCTCTGTTCTAGGGTCCTTATATTTGTATCGGGCTGATATAGTTAGACTCTGGGGGAAGTGTGGGTATCTCGACCGAGATGACAGCTTCAGTCCCGAATTAAGGGAATAAGTTGTCTCTCATGTCGATATTCTTTTAGTTGTTTGGTATGCCCAGAGTACCTCATGTAACTTGTCCACCCAATTTCCTTTCTTTCCTTCAAGTTTGGCTTTTAAGGTGTCCTTGATGATCTTGTTGACAGCTTTGGTTTGATCAGTGGTCAGAGGATGAGCTGGCGTAGTATAATAGTTTTTGATGTAGTACTTTTGGCACATTTCCCTGAAGTTATCACTATCGAATTGAGTTCCATTGTCGGTGACAATTGTATCTAGGATCCCGAACCGATAAATGATGTTCTTCTTTACGAAGCTGGTGGTATTAGCTTCAGTTCTATGTACCAATGCTTCCGCTTCTGCCCATTTTGTGAAGTAGTCAACTACCACAATAGCATGCTTTGCACCTCTTTTAGTTGCTGTTGGTATTTGGCCGATCAGATCTAGTCCCCACATTGCAAATGGCCAGGGTGAGGTCGGATTCTTCAAGTTCTCGGGTGGCTGTTTATGTCGTTTGCAATTCTTTGACAAGTACCACATTTCTCAGCCACCGATTTGGCATCCTGAAATAAGGTTGGCCAGTAGAAGCCCTACCTGAGGGTTTTATGAGCCAAACCTTTTCCTTCAGTATGGTTTCCACATACACCTTTGTGTACACTAGCCAGAATCTTATCTCCCTCATCTTGACTGACACATCTCTGTAGGGTCTTCGAAAACCCTCCTCTTAGAGCTTACCACCTGTTATCGAATACCGAGCTGCCCTGTATCTGATACGTTTTGCTTCAGCTACATCTTCAGGAAGCGTGCCGTCTTCTAGGTACTGCCTGATCGGGGTAATCCAAGTGACCTGCCCTTCTTCCATTGTTTCTAATGTTATTTTTTCTTCTTCTTTAATACTGGGCTTCTTGAGATGAGCCACTGGAATCATTTTGGACCAAATACCAGTGGCTTCCGATGCTAATCTAGATAATGCATCAGCTTTCTCATTCTTCTCTCTCGGGATCTAAGTGATTCTGTAATTCTTGAATCTCTCGAGAAGTACCTTGGCTATCTTTAGGTAAGCCACCATATTACGATCTTTTGCTTGGTACTCATCTAGGACTTGGTTAATCACAACCTGCAAGTCACTGAATATCTCCACTTCGTCTGCTCCCAGTGATTTGCATACCCTAAGTCCAGCCAACAACGCCTCATACTCGGCCATGTTGTTGGTAGCCTTGAAGTCAAATCGCAAGGCACATTCCACCTGATCACCTTCTAGGGTTGATACCAATATGCCTGCCCCGTTGCCATGCGTGTTTGACGGCCCATCAACATGCAGCTTCCAGCTGAAGACTTTCTTTTCTTTTTCTTCTAGTATCCAGATCACCTCACTGTTTGGCTTAGTGAACTCTGCAATCAGATTTGCCACTGCCTGACCCTTTATTGCGGCCCTTGGCAGGTAAGTGATATCGAACTCACTTAGTTCAACTACCAACTTGTTCAATCTTCCTGACACTTCTGGCTTGGATAGAATCTGTTTAAAAGGATAATCAGTATAAACCTCAATCTTGTAAGCCTAAAAGTAGGGTCTTAGCTTCCTTGCGGCTGTCACTAATGATAATGTCATCTGTTTAGCTGCTGAGTATCTTGTTTCTGCAGGCAGCAAAGCCTTACTGGTATAATATACTGGTCTCTGCACTCCTTCGTCCATCCTGACCAGTACCGACCATGTGGCAACAACTGTGACTGACAGGTATAAATACAGTGTTTCTCCTTTCAGAGGTTTTGATAGGATATGAGCCTTGTCCAAGTACTCTTTGATCTTCTGGAATGCTTGTTCACAATCTTCATTCCATTCTACTCATTTACCTTTCCTTATTGCCTTGAAGAAAGGCAAGCATTTGTCAGTTGACTTGCTGATGAATCGGTTTAATGACGCCAGGCAGCCCGCCAGCATTTGGATGTCTTTCAGGGTAACATGGGACCTCATCTTTTCCAGGGCTCTTACTTTTTCAGGATTCACTTCGATCCCCCTATGGTGCACTTGGAATCCAAGGAACTTTCCCGACGGTACCCTAAAAACATATTTGTTTGAGTTGAGCTTCATCCCGTATCTCTTCAGTACTCTAAATGTTTCCTCCAGGTCAGTTGCATGCTTGTCTGCAGTGACGCTTTTTGTTAATAAGTCATCTATATAGACTTCCATGTTTTTACCGATCTGTCGGGCGAACATCTTGTTTACCAATCTTTGGTAAGTTGCCTCGGAAATTATGAGACCAAAAGACATTACTCTGTAGTAGTAAAGCCCTTGATCTATTAAAAAAACAGTCTTTTCTTCATCTTGACCTAACATTCTGATCTGGTTATAACCTGAGTATGCGTCCATGAAGCTCATCAACTCGTGCCCCGCAGTCGTATCAACCAATTGATCTATTCAAGGTAAAGGGAAACTATCTTTCGGGCATGCTTAGTTTAGATCTGTGAAATCCACACACATTCTCCACTGCCCGTTTTTCTTCTTGACAAGTACCACATTGGTAACCCACTCGGGATATTGAACTTCCCTGATTGATCCTACTGCCAATAACTTATGGACTTCCTCTTTAATTGTTTGGCTTCTTTCAGGGTTGAATCGTCGCCTCTTCTATATTACTGGTTTGCGCTCGAGGTCAACAGTCAGAGCATGTGAGATTATTTTGGCGTCGATTCCAGGCATATCTTCTTGTTTCCAAGCGAATATATCCTTGTATTCTTTCAACAGGTTGACTAGTTGATTATGTACCTGTTTGGTCAGCTGTGCCCCCAACTATACTGTTTGTTCAGAATTCTTGTCGTCCATCACGACTTCTATAATTGGTTCCTTTTCCTAGTCGGTTCCTTTTCCTAGTTTTTTCCATCTTCTAGAGATAACTCAATTGGGTCCAGGTCAAACCAAGTTGGCGTTTCTGCCTTTTCTTCATCTTCATCATCTTTCGGGTGCTTTTTTTTGCTCAGGAAAATCTACTTGCATCACATCTGGCTCAACTTTCTCTCTGTAGACTGCCAGATTGGCTTTCCTTGCATATTCTTGGGAGCTCTTCAAAATTCCAACTCTAGCTTCGGTCGGGAACTTGACAGTCAAGGCGTAAGTTGTTGTAACTGCCTTCGTTTTGTTCAAGAATGGTCTGTCTAACAAGGCATTATATGGCCAACTCTCGGTGTCAACAACCACGAAATCGAGCAGTACTGTTTTATGACATGGAAAGTTCTCTATCTCGACCGGCAGTTTGACTATTCCCAAAGATCTCACTTCTGCTTTCCCGAATCCTCTAAATGAGATTGCCAATGGTCGCAGATCCTTCCTTTAAAGCCTTTATTGATCAAACACCCTAGCGCTTACAATATCCACCGAGCTCCCATTATCGATCAATACTCTCCTTACTTCCCGATGGCTGATGCGAACTGACACAACGATCGCATCATTCGGTTTAACCTCCAATCCGTAGGCATCAGCTTCGGAGAAAATGATCGGATCCCAACCTTGCTTAAGCTTCTTCTGGTCGGGACCTACCGAATTTACCTCTAAGTTTCTTTGGCCATCTACTGTTTCACGGACTTCAGACATTCTCTCCATACTACTTCATCATGTGTATGGCCCACCGAAAATGGTGTTGATAACCCCGGCGTTTGAACTTCCCCTTGGACTGCCCTTCTATCTTGGTCAGTTTTTGTAGGGTCATTCTGCCGATCATCACCCCTTTTGAGAACCATGTCCTTCAGGTGTCCATCTCTGATTAGCTTCTCAATATAATCTCTTAGTTGGTAGCATTTGGAAGTTTCATGACCATTCTCCCGATGAAACCGGTAATACTTAGAAGTGTCTTTTCGTGCAAAACTGGATTGCTTTGGAGGCTTCCTGTATAAGTTCTTATCCTTGATTACATTCAGAATTTCTTCTTGCTTCTGATCCAAGGGAGTGTAGTTTGTGTACTGCCTCTTATAGGTCATGTTTCTTTTCTCATCATCTTCCTTGCAGCCTTCCTTGCCTTTCCCAGAGTTATCTTTTTGGTCTCCTTTGGGATTTCCCTTCTGGCCATTATCTTTGGGCTTTTGACTTTCTCCTGGTTGGCCGCCATGTATCAACTCCCCACCATGGTCTATTTGTTCTTCTTCAGCCATCGCATATCCTCCTACATCATCTACCAAATTAGCATAAGTGATCGGGCCACTTTGTCTTAGGCTAAGTGATAATTGGCTATGCTGCAAACTGTTGACAAATGCAGCTACAACCGCATCATCAGTAGGGTCTTGTACCTCCGAGACCTCCTGCAAGAACCGGGTAAGGTAGTCCTTTAACTTCTCATCATTCCTTTGTTTCAGAGTTGAAAGGACGGATACCAACTTCCTACGCTGGATATTTCCCATGAATTGCCTGGTGAAGGCTTGTATCAGTTCTTCGAAGTTCCCTGATCGATCCGTCTGTAAGGCCACCAAACCATCTAAACCTCTGATCCCATAGCGTTTGAGGGAACATCATGTATAGGAGTACGTCATCATAATCACATTGCGTCATTGCACTATGGTATCTTCTAACATGCTCATGGGGTCGGCGTTGGCCTTGAACTGCTCCACATGCGGCATTCTGAATTTTTTCGAGAAACGGGCATATCTTATAGAGGCAGTGAATGGACTACCGGAATTACCGATCAGCAAGTTCCCGCGTCCTTGTCCCCGTTATAGTGCTTTTATCCTCCTTATTAGAATCTCTCGCTCTCCCTCTGGTTCGCCACGTTCATCGAACTTCTGGCGGATGATGAGACCATATAGATCTTTTGAAGTTCGACTTGTGATCTGGGTGTCTCGAATGTTAAATTTAGGCGCGAGAGTTATCTCCTTGCGCCTCCTAGGGGGTTCCTCTCTGTCAGTTGAAGGAGATTGAGACCACATCGTGTGTCCGTCATACCTGTCGCATCTGTCATAACTTGCTTCCCTGTCATGACCTCTAGCGGCATCATCATACGGGCTACGCTCCCTTCTTCCCTGGCTGGCCTGGTCCCCATTCTTCCTAAAATCCTGGTAATCTTGACGATCGTCTCTCTTTTGAGATCGCTCCCTCTTTTCGTGGTGATTCGCCCTATCTCTACCAGTTTTCTACTGAGCATTAGGGGTTAGAACTACTACTTCAGACTGTATCCTGGGATCCCGAGCCACAACATGTGTAGACAGTTGGAATGGTGAGGTCAAGTTAGCGGTGGCAGTTATATTGATTCCCTATCTAGCGGCGTCTTCAATGACTCTTCACAGGGACTCTTGAACCTGCTTAAAAGCGTATAGAGAGATACTAAGGGCTACATCGGTAGAGGTTGGGATATATTGCCCAATGGAAGGCGGAATCCTGTAAGGAAAGTCTCCTTCTGCAACACTGGTATAGGTTACACCAGTGTCGTTGACACCACGTGAGGTGCATGTCTCACGTAGGGATTGACTCTCGTCTCTGCTACTCACCATATGGATGTTGCACAGATTCTTTTATCAAACCTGAATCAAACAGCAAACACACACTCACGAAGGTTCACTCTTTCCTTCTAGCACCAATTGTTGACGGTGATTTTTGGATTGGAAAAATTGATCACGTGTCACACAAGTTAATTGCAATTCGTGATTAAATAAGAAATCTAAAAGAATAAAGTAAGAAACAAGCAAGCAAGATTTTACGTGGAAAACCCTAACGGAAAAAAACCATGGTTACCAGCGACGGCGAGGAAAGAATCCACTATGAAAAGAATATTACAAACTCTTTCTCACTTGCTATCTAATAATGTCTCTCGATTCGTGAACCCTTGTTGGGTGTTTTTGGGGTATATTTGTACATTCATAGAACCCTAATTCTTGGTGTATAAGTAAAAGAAAGGTGGTAGTGATTTAATGAAGTACAAACAACTCTGACGTATAGGAGTCGTGCTGATTTTCTTTCATGTCTTGTATCGTTTGTGTTTCAATCACATCAGGTCTTTTGCTTATTCTGGATTCTGATTCCTTCAAGGAAATATGTTTCCTTATCAGAGTATGTTTCATGAGACCTTATTTGATGAAGACTCTTCTTTGCATGTTTGAGTCGCAATTCATTGAATTCAACGTTATTAGCATGTCAAGCATCTGATCATATCTGGAAATTGCCCATGTGTCACTTAGCCGACCGTTTTTTCAACTCGATCAGATCTCTTTCACCCCCGACCAAGGATCTACACCCGATCGGATAGCTAAACCTGACCAGTTGGGTTTACCTGACCATCTTGGGATTTCTCGATCTAATCTTTTTTTAACTTAATCAATCTAATTACCTTGGTCGGGGTTTTCCCACCCGACCATCTTAGCAACTTTGATTGGCATTGTGGGGTTATTTTCAAGTCATCTTAAGTTGACTTGACTTAGTTGATATTCGCTGACAAGTCACTCACTATCCCTCCGTAACACGATGCTTATGCTGACGTGCCATCTTTTTAAATTGTACCAATAACAAGGAACAATCCTTCACAAATAAGGCAAGTTATCAATACTCTGCACACCACACTTGCAATAATGAATTTTGTTTCGGTTAGTTATTTTCTTGGATTTGAGGCTTATCGTGACTCAACTGTATTGTATCTTACTCAAGCCAAGTATACTTTGGATTTGCTCACAAAGACTAATATGCTTGATACCAATACCTGTAACATTCCTATTGCAGTTAGGACAAAACTTTCGCTTAAGGATGGTGTGGCTTTTGCTGATCCAACATTGTATCGTAGTACCATTTCATTTGAAGTTAACAAGCTTAACATTTCATTTCATTTGAAGTTAACAAGCTTAACCAATTTCTGGTGGCACCAACTTTGGTCCATTGGCATGCCTGCAAACGTGTGCATCGTAATCCAAAAGGAACTCTTCATCTCGGTCTTCATTTCAAGCCGATCTCACACTCATCTCTTGAGGCTTTTGCAGACGTATATTTGGCGAGTTGCCTTGATAATCGTCGCTCAACTAGTGGCAGTTGTGTACTCCTATATGGCAATCTGGTTTCATGGAGTTCTCGTAAATAAAAGGTAGTTTCTCGATCGAGCATTGAAGCTGAATATCGATCTTTAGATTAGGTAACTGCTGATATTTTATGGCTTCGATCTCTCCTTAGTTAATTGCATATTTCTATTGTTAGCAGTTCCACTATTTGGTGTGATAACATAGGTGCGAATTCACTGGCTCAAAGTCCTATATTTCATCAGAGGACCTAGCATATCGATATAGACACCCATTTTATTCTTGAAAAAATTGTATCCGGAGAAATGGATGTTCGTTATGTTCCAATGGAACACCAGGTGGCAGATATTTTTATGAAGAGTTTCCCATGTGATCGCTTTCGATTTCTTTGTTCCAAACTAAACCTTGTCACTTCTCCCCGGTTTAGTTTGCGGGGGAATGATAAGCCAATACATTATGGGAATCGAAGCATGAATCATATCAGCATGATAAGCTTCACGAACAGAGCTAGTTATGATGGACCCAGACACAGAGTATCACTCTGCTTCAGCAAAAGAGTGTGAACAACGATCGTTCTCAGCATCTGATGATCATGATTTGATTAACCATAACAGATAGTTAGATTTCTATTAACTCTAAACTCTAGGTTGGTAAATAATGGCTTTGGTTAGTTAACTAGTTGTTGTAGAATAACATAAGTGCTGATGTCAGAAGTTTGAAGAATTAGTTAGAATTTGTTATATATTCCTTGAATCAATAAATCACGTTTTGTGTGTGATTAACTGGTATATATACCAGAAATTTCCAATTCAGTACACACTGATATAACTTCATCAGTGTATTGGATGTAGACCATTAGATTTACATATTTTGACTCAAAGTGCATGCACTTATCAAGACTTCTTCAAAATCAGTGGTCCATATGCAACGCACTGATATAAGTTATATCAGTGCGCACTGAGGAGAAAATGAATGTATATATAGCACGTTCTGTAATCTTCTCAATTGAATCTAATCAACGAAATATTTGGGAGGTTTTTCTCTCCATTAATGGAGTTCCTTCAAACTTAGTATTCACTGTGAGCTTTTACCAAACACTTTACAAATCATGTCAAACACTTCCAATTTTCTTCAATATCATTAGAATATATCACGTAACATGTAATTATGAGTTGAACGGAAAATAATCCCATCTTTCTGCCATGTCAATGACTCCTTTTTTTCAAGTAGTTTATTTACTTAATAATATAACTGAAACAACACTTTAATTAGTACTTGTAATTATGGTATCAAGAATATTACTTTGTCCAAATTTAATATCTAAACGTGGTGTCTATTTTGTGACAACATTATTATACATTTATTTAAATTGTATTAAATTGTAATATTTAAATGAATTGATTACAGTAAAGCCACATCAATTGGACACTAAATTTGAACATTAATCAAATTTGGACAAAATAACATTACTCATTATATTGGGTTCTCTTTCTTTAAGCACAAGAAAAGGATAAGACAATATGTGGATTGGGTTATTGATCGAACTATTGGCACCCCTTTATTAAGCTAATGATGCCCCTCATTTTAAATTTGTTTAATATTTTATATATATATATATATATATATATATATATTTTTTTTTTACTAAAATGACTTAAATAGATATACCAATAATAACTTTTCTACAAATTGAATTCTAATAAAAGTAAAAAAAAAAAAAAACCCGGTGCACACTAATATAATAAAGTTAATGAGAGACATATGACCGGTTGATAAATAATAATAATTTTTTTAATATGATTTTTGATGAAATATTTACGTTTCACTCAATTTTGATTAAAAGAATAGTTAAAATATTAAAAAATATATAGCACGTACGTTTATAAATCGATTCTAGATATTATGAAAATTTAGTATTAATAATTGGTTTGAATTGTTTAATCTAAAGGTTGGAACAAAATGAAGTGAATTGTATAATTAAATAATTGAAAAAAAAAATCAAGTAATTTTATATGTAAAACAAGTATAAAATTATATATTTTAAAAAACCACTTAACATTATCTTAAACCATTTTCATATTTTTATAATGTAATTTTCTAAGTAAATTAAGAAAGATTATAATATACATATACATATACACACATATATATATACACATATACATATATATATATATATATATATATATAATAGAAATAGGTCTAAATAACACCAAATCCATAGAGGCTTTTGGGATTGACATAAGATTTATAATTTGAGTTTAAATAGAACCGATGGACAAAAATACCACCACTTTTTTCTTTTATTATTTTTCTGCTATTGTTTGGTTTGATTTTTTTTTCTTCAAAAACCTCCATTGATGGTTGATCAATGGGGTTTTATGAAGAAGATGAAGAAAACAAAATTTTCTAGAAAATTTCTTATTTGTTCAAAAAGTTTAGGAATTTGTAAAAATGCCCAATAAATCTTAGAAATATCAAAATAAATCTCCGAAATACAAAATAAGTCTTGGAAAAAAAAACGCAAGACTTAATTTTGTGATTGTGCTTTATGGGTATTTTTGCCAGAAACACATTTTTGGTTCTATTAAAACTTAAATTTTTAAGTTAGTGTTAGTAATAAAAGTAGGGGAGTAAAAAATGCTAGAAATTTTTTGAAATATATATATATATATATATGAAAATTTTCTCCTCAATGCGCACCGATAAATATATATCAGTGCATTGAATGTGAACTATTAGATTCAATTGCTTTGACCTAATGTGTATGCACTTGTCAGTGTTATCCAAAATCTATGGTCCATATGCAATGCACTGATGTATTTTATATCAGTGCGTATTGATGAGAAAATGACTATATATATGCAGCTCAACAAAGGAGCAACTTGTTGTATAAAAATTATTTTCAAGCTAATAAAAAGGGAGTGACGATATTTGCACACCTTTAAAACCATATGTATACCTCCAATTAGTATGTTTTTAAAAATCCAAAAATACCTTTGAATACAATTACCAATTGTTTGTTAGTACACCCACCAATAATTATTAATTAGTTTCCTATTTTAATCATTTGTAATTTTTTTTTCCTATTAATGTTTTAATATTAACATATATCATAAAAACTCTTTCCATTTTAAGAAACCCTAGATTCTCTTTTAAATTTATTTTCAATCTCTTTTAAGGAAATACAAATTGATTGATAAGTATGGAAAATGAATCAAAATCATGAGACAAATTTGGTTGTGAAAAAGTAAAGTTTTAATTTAATTTTTATTAGAAGAACAATATCATTATATACTTATATATATATAAACAAACTTTTAAATTAACTATATTATCTATATTTTTTAATTTCATTCAAACACACTTTAGACTTTCTTATTTATTTATCAATATTATATGGTTTTTCTTGTCAAAAAATTATTAAAAGCTCTTCAATTTCATCGAACACCTATATATATTTTTTTGAAATATCATTTAACACATATCTACTTCCATATCACTTGGGACATGATACAAATCTTGCATCCATACAACTCTTTCAAACAGAAAGTGGTTCTCCAATAAAAAAAAATGTTAAAATGGATTTGTAACGAAAAATGGAGTTTGATTTTGAAAAAACCAAGAGAAAAGAAGTAGGGAAGAGAAAGAATATTAAGAGAATTCTATGTAACAATAAAATTAGAAATAATAATAAAGTTGATTAAATAACATAATAATAGTCATAGGTGGTGTGTAATTATAAAAATACAATACAATAAAATTAAAGAAAGGGTATTTTTTGCATTAAGTGGGTTTATTTACAAATTAGAGATTTTTTTAAAATTTTGATTAGTGTGATTACGAAAGGGGTGTAGATACAGTTTTTGATGGATGTCATTATCGCCATTCTAAAGAGGGATAGGTCTGTGCAAGTGAATCATTTGTAATATGGACTGATCAAAGCCATATAATTTAGTACTTATAATTTATCCAAAGGATAATATTAATTCGAAGGAATTCCGTATAAAATGACAAGATGAGATTGGTCTGATAAGCCTCTCACACTTATACCATGAATTTGTAGGTTCGAGTCGTGTACCTCCTCAAACACCTGATTATTGTAATATTTAAATAAATAAATAAACTTTCGGTGTAAAATAATATATACGGAAAATTGTACTAACTTTCCAAATGAATCAACCCCAATTGGATCGAACTCATTCAATACAAACTGGTACTTCTAAATACCATCCACCTATTTCTAAGTATCCCAAACTCTTGTAGTGCATAGATTGTACTATATTTTGAAAGGAGTATACAAAATAAATACATGGGTCTAAATAGCATTACTCAAAAATACTTGACCCAAATTAAATTTTAACAGCCTCGTAGTTGGACACGCTAAATCTCGTCCGGATGAAATTTGACCTGTACCCAAATCTGTTCCGATATAAATCGCCCCAAACATAGTGAATATGTGGACGAATTAACAACTCACATGTTGACATGTTGTACAACACTTAAATATTTTTATTTATTTTAGATTAGTGAAACTATTTATAAGTAACTTGTGATTATTTTTGTGGAGTTCGCAATTTGTCACATATAATAATGGTTGGAATAATTTAGAGTTGATAATTTAAATATAAATATGATACTGCACCATAACATAATTTAGAGTTGTTTCTTTTCTTTTTCTTCTTTTTTTCCTAGGAAAGAAAATCAATTTTTTTTTTTTTTTTTTTTGTAGTTTAATGATGGACAAGATCATAGCTACGCATGATTTTGTATTTCTTTTCTTACATCCATGATCAGCTTTTCTAATTGACATGCTCATCCCTAAATTCTTATTATATATGTCAAGCAAGCCAATTGAAATATAATACAAACAAAGACAACAACTAGGGAGCATTTCTAATCAATTTTCTATTGTTTGATTGAACTAAAAAGACAAGAACAGAAAGGTGTTTTCTAAAAATTGCAGCCTTGGCTGTGTTCCCGGAAATATCAAAGAATCAAAATACAACAAATAATACATTACCTATATGATGCATATCAGTATGCACTATTTCAAAATACATACTCTAAAACAGATACATAAATGTTCTTATGGGAGTAGCCTACCTCTATGGCAGCTTTGGTGGAACCAATCAACCCCAAATGACAAATGAACAAGCTAAACCCGAGTTCGAAACCAGAATTTAGTGAGACTATAGAAGCTAAAGCAGCACAATGAAAGACGGAAATAGGTCGATCTCACAATATCAGACGTCAATATAAATTACATGAAGAACCAAAATGTCTTGCTAACTGCAAAGAAAAATCTCCTTACTCCAAATGTTGCGTGGAAGGGCCAACACCATCATCTTCTTCAGAACTCGCCATTCTGTAACAGAGAAAAACAAATTAAAGGTGAAAGCAGCAGGAATATGTGGAGAAATGTTGCTTCGTACAACAAGGTGTTCAAAGTAGCTTTTGTGATCTCGTGGTTATAATATGGAGTATTAATACTTGCCACAAATTGAATTTCTAATGTATTTTTTTAGCACCACGAAATAAAGTAAAAGGCGTACATGGTCGTGAAAAAATACACATAAAAATCGTTTTCTAATGGAACACACATACGACATCATTATACATTTATACACGCTTCTATTACTACAGATATCATGTATATATTTATATTCAAATTATCTACTCTAAATTATTCCAACCATTACGATATATGTGTGACAAATTGTGAACTCCACAAAAATAACCACAAGTTACACATAACTGGTTTCACTGTAATCTAAAAGAAATACATAAGTTTTATAACGTGTTTATTATATTAACTACAGCATTAAAAATGAATATAGATTCATGGAAATAAAAAAATTCATGCATAACTAACGAGATAGTATCATAAAATGGCAAACTTGTTCTGACCATTAATGAAGGATAAATTAAGGTTTCACACAGTAATATACTCTCAACAAAAACTTTTCTATTCTAAGATAAATCTCTGTTGAAATACCAATCAATCATAAAAATTCAGATTAACATTCAATAAATTATAGAAGTGTATGCACATCGATCGGAGAAGATTAATTTCTGACCCTCCATTCGCTCTCTGAAGATGAATACTCATGGGACTTGAAAGCATGTGTGTCTCTGAAAGAAGGGGAGAGCAAGAGGCAGCTGGTTAATTAATTAGTGTAGCTAACAATACTTTCAAATCTAGGCATCCCAATATGAAAATAATTATTGACAAATACTCACTTGTAATTTGATTCTACAGAAAAGTTTTTCAAAATAAAATTAAAATTAATTAAAGTAACAATTATGATTGACAATGTCAAAAAGAGAAAACCTTCTATTCATTTGTTAAATGAATTAAGTGTACATTGTTACTATGATTTGCATAGTAATTTGGTAATTATTAGAGAGATCCCAATTTTCTTTCTTATAAATTTATTGTCTTTTTGATTCTTTTACCATTATATTAGAATGTGATGGATCTTAAATGTTCAAAAACTATATATAGATCCTAGAAAAATAGAATATAAAAATTTTATTTTATTTTTGTATCTCAAAAGGCAAAAAAAAAAAAGATCAAATTTTAAACAAAATACCTTTATTTTTTTATTAAAAAATTATAATATTTAAGTTATTGGCTAAGCATAAATAGAAAAATAATCAAAAGAATAATTCACAGAAGCAGGGGATAATAAACTTATTAAGTTTTCAATACTTACCGATGTTTTCTGTACATCTCTTCAGTATTGTACATCTCTTGTATTGTTGTATTAAGGTCACCTTCCCAAATCGATTTTTTCAGCTTTAGATTGTATACTTTATTCAACTTTGGTGTGCTTAAGACTCCTAGACAGAAAATCTCCATCTTGGTGCAATCAGACACTCTTAATTCTTCCAAAGCAGGGAATTCGAAAGTGTAATTCTCAATGCAGAAGTTTGTAAGGCTTGATAACAAACAAAGTACCAAAGTCTTCAATTTGTGGAAAATAATCTTGTATTTGTTATATCCCCTTCATCTCTTGCTAAAACTTCTGTCAACCTACGGCAACTTGTTATTTTCATTTCTGTAAGTTGCACCAAACTTTCATACGTTGATGATGTTAATATGCTTGTCAAGTTGTTGCAATCATCAACATGCAGAATTTGTAGGTTTCAGAACGATGCGGAGGGGGTGGTAGTAGATCAGTCAAACCACAATTCAATACATCAAAAATTTCAAGTTTTTGAAGAACTGGGTCAAGTTTGGAGTGTTGTTTCCAGATGTGCTCTAGTATTTTCGGTTCACGGAGTTTTAAACTTTTTATTTGTGCAGGCATCTTACGGTGTTTCTTGACCTCTTCATATGAAAATATCTCCCGGTATGAACCATGCTCCAATTCAAGCTTTTCTAAATTAGGAAATCGCCAAAGGATATCAGATGGTGAAACTAATAGGTTTAGATTAATTGTGTAAATAATGCCTTAGCTTTTCATTGATAAGTAAGGGTATTTATACATTGTACATCAGAGTTTTGCGTAAATGAAAATTGATAAAGCTAACTATACAACTCC
Organism: Dipteronia sinensis; assembly: GCA_033220585.1. Classification (NCBI taxonomy): domain Eukaryota; kingdom Viridiplantae; phylum Streptophyta; class Magnoliopsida; order Sapindales; family Sapindaceae; genus Dipteronia; species Dipteronia sinensis. Next base: position 17,489,706 of record CM065642.1, read on the forward strand.
TAAATATACACGGCAACAGCTGTAATTTAAACTAGTTATGAGTTGGATTGATTGTGAATGCGGTAGGTGCTGTTGTGATTGTGGTTGACACCACGATTACTACCTGAAGAATGTCCCAAATTATGATACTCACTTTGGGAATTATTGTAGCCAAATTGCTTGGTGCTGACCATGTTAGGTGAGAAATTTCCTTGTTGTCCACGGCCTGGTCAATTGAAGGACCGTTGATTGAACTGAGCAGTAATTGTTAGGCCATTTTTCTTAGATTCATCTTGGCGAAGGTAAGCTTCATGATCTAGTAATTTGTCATACAATTCTTCAAAAGAAATTGGTGTATCTCGGGCACGAATGGCTGAAGCAAGAGGCATGTAAGCTGAACTCAATCCATTCAATGTGTGTATTACGACGGAACCGTCATCAACTGGATGACCAATCAATTCAAGATTGTCAATGATGGTCTTGATTCCTTGTATGTAATCCGCTACTGCATTTGTCTTCCAGACTAACGTTTGTTAATGAGTCAAGAAGGCCAAGTTTGCGAGTATTGGACCGGTTGGCATAAGCAACTTCAAGTTTCGCCCACGCTTGAGCAGAGGTGGTGGATCGAGTGACTATAGATTGAGCAGCTCCCATGCATTAGACTTGTATGGCATGAAGGAGAAGTCGGTCCCGACGAAGCCAAATCTGATGATCAGGATGGGCTGTGACTTGGTCAGGTTCTTGACCACTGGTGTCGCCAGTTGAGGCTCAGATAGAGGCAGAGGGACACGGTTTGGTACCGTCAAGATATCCCATGAGGTCATAGCCAAAGAGTAGGTTTTCAAATTGGGATCTCCATGCTTCATAGTTCCCTCCTTTCGTTAGTTTGATAGGAACATGAGTGGAGTTGATAGCAATGAGGGATGGAGACTGATGGTGTTATTGTTTGTTGTTCCCGTTAGAGTAACCTGTGGGGTAGAGGAAGAAGAGGAGGAGGTCACGGCTGGGTTAGAGTTAGTCATAGTGGTCGACGGCTGTGTGTAGATTTGGAGATAAGAAAATTTGAGAGAAGAAAAGAAAATTTAGGGTTGTAGGATCTCAAGCTATTTCTTAGCTGTGCTTTGATACCATAATAGGTTTAATTGTGTAAATAATGCCTTAGCTTTTCATTGATAAGTAAGGGTATTTATACATTGTACATCAGAGTTTTGCGTAAATGAAAATTGATAAAGCTAACTATACAACTCCTAAATATACACGGCAACAGCTGTAATTTAAACTAGTTATTATCTTGTGAATCTCTACCATTAATAGAAACAGGTAATTCGGATTCGGATTCAGATTCGAATTCATCATCAACAACCGTCAGAATTTTAAGCTTGGGAATTAGGTGTTGGGCTTGAGATATCAGCCTCAAGGTTAGAGATGCACATTTGGGGAATGATGATGGATATAGGTCCCCTCATCCCCATCCCCACTTCCCAGACCCTTCCCCCATCACCCCCTCCCATCCCCCCCTCCCTCCCCCCCATTTCCCCATATGGGGAAAAATGGGGATGGAGAATTTTGGACAGAGGTATATCCATCCCCAACCTCAGTTTCCCGTTTTTCCCTTTTTTTCCCATTTTTCCCTGTTTCTCTGTTTCCCCGTTTCCCCGTTTTTTCCTATTTTCCCGTTTCCACATTCTCCCGTTTGATTAAAATTAAAAATTAAAAAAAAATATTCCATTACAAATACAAATTACTAAAATCCATTAGTGCATGACAAATACATAATAAAATCATAAAGTGTGCATTACAAATACATAATAAAATCATAAAGTGTTACATAATATATATATATATATATATATATATATATTTATTTATATATGTTTTGGAGGAAATGGGGAAATGGGGATGTGGGAAGTCACCCCATCCCTATCTCTATTTCAATATATTTATGGGGGAAATGGGGAAATAGGGATGGGGGTCCCCCCCATCCCTGTTCCCATTTCAATTTGGGAATGAAAATCATCCCCATCCCTATCCCCATTTCCCCCCCAAAAAATTTCCCTAAACAGGGATTTGGGGATCCGGGAGAAAATATGCATCTCTACTCAAGGTCTCTCCCTTTAAATGCAGTTCCTCTAACTTGAGGAAATAACCTTAGTGAGTGGTGACCAATAAAAAAACAAAACAAAACAAATTGAAGTTATACATGATAATTTTAAAAGAAAATAAATCTGTCACAATAGAGAAATACATATCACATATTCACCTTATATTTTCTATTAATTAGTCCAGGTCAAGAATATTATTATGGTTATATATATATATATATATTGATTATTGCAACCTTTTTTAATGTTCCCATTAAAACAATTAAAAAAATGTAAATACGTAAAAACGGTCTACTTAATTTCATAAATACTCTCTGTTCTAAATCATAAAAAATGGCTCATGCAAAATGGAAAACAACAAAAGAACAAAATTTTCTTTTTTTGAACTGCAAAGTTTATTAAAAAGCCGAAAACAACCATGCAAAACAACAAAGGCAAGCTACAACAAGCAAGGGGTCACACCAGCAAAACTAAACAAAACCAAGGCAATAACAGGACCCCAAAAAGAAAAACACCAAACTGAAGCAAGCCAGCATAAAGAAAACACAACGAAAAAACCAATTGGTCAACCCAGGCAAAAGCAGACAAAATCTGATAAAAAAAACCACTAAAGCCAAAACAGGACAAGAAACAGGGGAAGAGAGCAAACAACAACAGACTATCCGGCAGCAACCATTCACCCAGAATCTCCATTTTCCATGAAATCCCCCATCATCTTGGATCCCATCTTCGTAAGCCTATCTGCAAAGTGATTAGAACCTCTCAGGCTAAAAACCACTCTGCCACCAAATAACTCTAGATTACCACGAATATCGTAAATTAAGTTCGTATGACTGATGCTGATAATGCCCTCTCTATTGATCCAGGAGACCGCCACTCTCGAATCACTCACAATCTCTATATTTCGACCCAGAATGCAGGGATAGACACACATAGAGCACAACCTTTGTGGATAACAACAACCTTAGCCGAATTGGAATCTTGGATCCCAATAGAACTCAAAAACATGCACAAAACTTTTCCATTACAATCCCTCAAGACCCTACCAATTCCAGCCTGCCCAAGTATCCCTAAAGCAGAACCATCAACATTGAACTTTAAATCCCTACTCAAAGGAGGGATCCAAACAACATTTATGTGTTCCTTAATTGGCTTTGAATCCTCACAGAGATCTTTTATGTTTAAGAGTATGTCTGTCAATAACTTCTTAGAGTCTTTACTATGATGCTTGAACCACCAAGCCAACAGAAACTTCACCATGTCTATAGCTTGCAAAACATTAGCTTCTTTATCCTTGAACACTGCTTGATTCCTCATCGCCCGCATTGTCCACACCACTGAAAAGAACAACACATCCCAAGCTTTAAAGTATTTTGTTAAAGGTGCCATTCTAGACCAGCTCTCATACCATCCCTTAATATCATCATTAGTACAACACACCACATCCCACCAGTTCATGCATGTAGACCATAACTTCCAAGTCTAAGTACAATGGGGAAAGACATGATTCACAGATTCCTTCATATTGTTGCAAAGCTTATAGTCCACATCCATTGCCATACCAACTCTTCCTAAAATGTCCCCAATGAAAGCTCTGCCTCTAAGAAGTTGCCAAGTAAAAAACTCAACTTTTGGATGACATATTCCTTTCCAATGAAGCATGTCTAACCAACTATCACCACTATCTAAGTCTTCCAGCGCTTTACGAAAAGACATAACAGAAAAGGAACTTGTAGGGCTATACCCACAAGCGATTGAGTCCTTAACAGAATTCTGAATGGTCACACACTTGAGGCACTACAAGAAACAATTCCATTGACCTTTCTCCCAATCAAAAAGGGGATATCTCAACTCCACCTTCCAAACCCATCTTTGATCTTGTCATTGACCAAAGTCAGTGATGAAACCTACCTTAGCCACTGTCAAAGCATAAATTCTTGGAAATGGTTCCATTAAAGGGTGAGACTATACCAAAACATCTTGCCATAATCTGGCATTGTAACCATTTCAAACAACCACCTACCACCTGCACTTGTTTGAGGAAAATAGTAACTAAACGCGACCCAACCTTAAGCACATTTGCTACGGCTCTGACAAAAAAAGAAGAGGCTGACATGCTCTTCCAATCCCACATCAGCCTCTTCTCCTCTACCCCATACTTGGCATACACAACCTTCCTTCATAGAGAAAGCCCTTCATTCCCAAATCTCCACATCCACTTAAACAACAACCCTTCATTTTTGCCCAAAATTCTACCTATCCCTAATCCACCATTCTTTTTACTTTTGCAAACCGTGATCCAATCCACAACATGTAACTTCCTTTTATCAGTTTCGTTCCCCACAAAAGGCATCGTTGAAACTTTTTGACCTTTTAGGTCACTCCCACTAGCATTTTAAACACCGAGATATAGTAGGTTGGGATGCTATTTAGAACTGACTTGATCAACACCAACCTTCCCCCTTTAGATAAGAATTTCTTTTTCCAAGGAGTCAACCGTTTCTCGATCTTATTAATCATCGGGTTCCAAAAAGTCTATACATGAGAGAGGGATTGAAGCCAATCCGGAAAAGATCAATGCCATCTTGAACCTCGAATCTCATGCTTCCCTAAAATAGGTGCAAGGTCTAACCGCCCGAATAGCAGCCCTCAACCGTTTCATATCGCGATCTATAGATAAATGCATTCCCATTTTTAAAGTCATCAAACAGGGAAGAAATATGAAATGGAACCGGGACAGCGAGCCAGCTTTCTAGTCTTTAAAGGAATATCTAGCTAGCCCTCCGCTACTAGTTACGCCTGTACCGGGAGAGGAACTGCAATTGATGAAGCCCTGATGAAAGAGTAGTGGAGATGGAGTTCAGAGACCCATCTATTATGTGAGTCGTGCCTCAACCAAGCCAGAAAAAAAACTACACACTTCTAGAGAAGCTCGCCCGTGCACTCGTGACCACAGCCAGAAAGCTCTACCTTTACTTTCAAGCTCATTCAATCGTGGTAGTCACCGATCAACCCTTGAGACAATTTCTTCAGAAACCAGATGTGTCCGGAAGATTGATGTTATGGGCTTTGGAGCTCACCCAATATGATATCAAATATAAGGCCATGACCACTATCAAAGCCCAAGCTCTGGCCGACTTCGTGGCAGAATTTAGACTGGTACCTGACCCCGGTACCAGTCTTAACTCAGATCTAGTTCCCCTTCCAGAAAAGGGACCCATAGAATGGCTCGCTGATCACGAAGTCTGAGTTCTACTTACAGGTGAAGCATCGAGCTAGGTAGGTAATGGAGCAGGGATTGTCCTGACCCATCCAGAGAAGGTTAAATGATGCCACTGTTTTAGGTTTGAATTTAGCGCCACTAACAACAAGGCTAAGTACGAAGCCTTGATAGCAGGGATGAGGGTAGCCTTGGAGCTTGGTGCAGATTTCCTCCACGATAAAAGTGATTCACAACTAGTGGTCAACCAAGTGACAGGGTAGTACCAACCTAAAGGAGAAAACATAGTGGCATACCTCGAAAAGGTCCAGAAACTCATAACCCGATTCAAGGGAGTAAAGATAGAATAGATAACTAGGCAACAGAACCATTAGGCAAATGTCCTGGCCAAGATTGCTGCAAATGGGGGATATGTGTTACCAAATGGGGTACCGCTCCAATTGATTTTCCGACCCAGCATAGCTAAATAAGAAAAGGTGAGCCCAGTGCATAGCCGAAGGAGCTAAGGTGAGCCCGCGCCTCCCATTTTGGATGGATCCCATCGTTGACTACCTCCAAGTTGAGAAACTGTCAGAGGATCCCGATCAAGCAAGCAAGCTCAAAAGGGTTGCAGCCCGATATTGCATAGTAGATGGGTACCTCTACCATAAGGGAAGATCCATCCATCTTTTGAGATGCCTACACCCTGATGATGCAAGATGGACACTCAATGAGGTATATTCAGGAGACTGTGAGAACCATGCAAAGGGGGAAGCACTAGCCGACCAAGTACTTCGTATGGGATACTTCTGGCCCATCTTACACCACGATACAAGGCAGTTTGTGCGGTCTTGTGAACCTTGCCAAAAGACTGCATATCTGAATCACCTGCCACCTGGGCGACTCTCCTTTATCAGCTCCCCCTATCCATTTACCATTTTGGGGGTAGATTTTATCGGACCGCTCCCGACCGTGTCTGGTCAGGCGAAACATAAGATAGTAGCCATTAACTACTTCATCCGGTGGTTGGAAACATAGTTTATCTCCAGAATAACAGGGGAAAATACAACCAAGTTCATTAAAAGGAACGTCGTATGCCGATTCAGTTCCCCGATGAATACTATCACCGATTTAGGTAAGCAGTTCGACAATGCGCGATTTAGGGATTTCTGTGAGAACCTTAGAATCGAGCTCCGCTTTGCATCAGTAGCTCACCCTCAAACCAATGGACTGGTCGAAGCCACAAACAAAACTATCAGGAAACTCCTAAAAAAGAAGCTCCAACAAAGAAGGGAAAATGGCCAGAGGAGCTCCCAGATGTGTTATTGGTTTATCGGACCATGAAGAGGACCACTACTGGGGAAACCCCCTACTCGCTAACTTTCGGGGTATAAGCGGTTCTACCTATCAAGCACAAACTGATCTCCTTTAGGGTTCAACATTTCAATCTAGAAGATAACGGGACCAAGTTGAGAGCTAACCTGGACTTCCTAGAAGAGAAGTAGGACAGTGTAGCAGAAAGGGTAGCAGTCTATTAGAGCAGGATAGCCCGATACTTTAACAAGAGGGTCAAAAACCAAAATTTCTAGGAAGGGGACTTAGTCCTCAGAAAGGTCACCCAGAATACCCGGAATAGATCCGACAGGGTACTAGCCTCAAAATGGGAAGGACCTTCCCTGATTAAGATGGTAGTCCGAAGTGGTGCCTACAAACTGGAGGATATGGAGGGTTGCCCCATTGACCACACCAGAATTTGTACCTCCTAGCTCATAGGTAAAGAGAGGATCCAAATCCTTTCTTATGAGTTATGATGTTATTTATTGACTCAATAATTGGCTACACTTAATTGCCTAAACTTTAAAGTTTATGCTAATTGATCGGATTGTGGTTGGATGGATGGCTGGCTACAAACTTCAGATATTGTTATTTAGTAGGGTAATACTACTTTGTCTAAATTTGGTGCCCAAATAATATGACAACATTATAATCCATTTATTGAGATTGTATTATATTTGCATGATTTAAATGAATGGATTAAAGTGTTGCTACATCATTGGGTACCAAATTTGGGCACCATATCTGGACACCAGATTTGAATACCAAATTTGGACAAGGTAGCATTACTATATATATATCATCAACCTCATCAACCTCTCTCTCTCTCTCTCTCTCTCTCTCTCTCTAATATCAAATATAGCACCACCACCAACATCTTTGGTATTCACCCTCCGTCGCCGCGACCCGGAGCTGATCGTCCCAGCCAATCCAACACCTCGGGAGCTCAAACCCTTGTCCGATATTGACAACTAGGATAACCTCTGGTTCCAAATTCCAGTCATACAGTTTTACAAATGCGATCCTTCATTGAAAGGGAAGGATCCTATGAATATGATTAGACAAGGAATTGCTGAAACACTGGTTTTCTATTATCCGTTTCCAGGTCGCCTTCGTGAAGGGCCAGACCGGAAACTGTCGGTGGATTGTACTAGTGAGTGTGTGGTATTCATAGAGGCCGATGCTGATGTCACGCTTGAACAGTTTGGTGAAGCTCTTCAACCGCCATTTCCATGCTGGGAAGAGCTTCTCTTTGATGTTCCTAGATCTGCTGAGGTCTTGAACTGCCCCTTGTTCCTTATTCAGGTACTTTTCATCACCTCTCTAGCCCCTGCATATTATTATTGTTTATAAAACAAATTAATTGTTTGATTTCATATTTATTTGAAGGAATAATTTGATATATAATGATATATATTTAAAAATAATAATAATAAGTATGAAGAAATTTCAGATTTAGTAAGGTATACGAATTTGTTTTTGTATCAAACAAAATGGTTATAGATGATTAATGATCTACTACGGAATATATCGAAGTAGACTCTTCAATAAATAATAATGTAGTAATAATAAATAATGTATAAATATACAATTTCTTAATGTTTTGTCAACTTTATTCAATAAATGTCACAAAGTTTTATACAATAATATTACGATTAGGAGCAGACCGAGCAGTAATTTTTTTTTATCAATATTACATATATATTAAATTCTGTATCCATATTAGTGCAAACTGTGCAATACATCAAACCAATGAAAAAAATTATTTTTTATAATTAATTAAATCTGAGCTAATTGCACAAACATATCCCCTCACAAATATATAATATTTATTAATGGTTTTTTTTTTAAATTGATGGAGAAGATATGGAGATATGGATATCTCCTCTATCAGATCTCCACCTTGAATATTTCTTTTATTTTTTTTAAATAAAAAAAAAATCTCCGCTTGTTTAGAAAACAAAATTAAAAACAAAAACAATTTAAAAATAAAAAGAGGAGGTAGAGATCCAGAAAGATTTTCAAATCTCTTTCTAATTTTCTTTAATTGTTTAAACTTAAATCGGAAGAAACTTTATTATCATCATAATAATTTTGAAGATTGGCAGTATGTTGTGATCGACGGAGCCGCTTAGAACTCCAAAAGCTTTCAAATTAGGCGGTCGTTTTGGAGAATGGAACGCAGCAGAGTTGAGGTCGGAGAGAGAAGAAGAACAAGGCTGTGTTAGGTTGGTGCACCACTGCCGTCACCAAACTCTCATATCTCTCCTCTGCCCAACGATCGATGGAGCAAATCACCCCTCCACCCATTGAAAAATTGTAAGAAATAATCAAAAAAATTTATTGGTTTATTGATTTTAGCTATAAATTTATATTCTATTATATTTATCATTTTTAGTCTTAAACAGATAAGATTGCCCTCTATTTTGTCTTTACTTCACTCACTTAAAAATTTGGAAATCAACTAGCATGTAACTTGAAAATCATTGACATGTAAGTTGAAAATCAATTGACATGTAATTTAAAACTTAATTGACATATAACTTGAAAAATCAACTCGTATGTAACTTGGAATCAAATGGTATGTAACTAAGTTACATGTCTGGTGAAGTAAAATTTATGGTAATTTTATCCAAAAATGGTCAAAAATGATAAAAACAATAAGGCTAATTAGCACTGATGCCCCCTGAACTCTCCAAAAATTTGCACTATACCCTCTATACTTTTTTTGGCACTAAACCCTATGAACTCTCGTTTTGTTGGCAGAAGCCGACTGTAAATGCCCCCTCACAGGAGGCAATAAACTCAAGTTTTTGCCAATAAAACGAGAGTTCAGGGGGTTTAGTGCCGAAAAAAAAATACATGGAGCATAGTGTAAATTACTGAAGAGTTTATGGGGCATCAGTACCAATTAGCCAAACAATAAACCAATAATTTTTTTGACTCTTTATGAATCCACCCATATATATATATATATAAATATATATATATTGATGAAATTGGACTGACCTAAGGAGAAAAAGCATCACAAACGATCATATGCTGAAAAACCCTTAGGCAGTATCTAGAAATATATTAATAAAGAAAAATAGAACAAAAGTAATAGCAATACATCACAAACCAGAGAACGCAGCCCCAAAATAACCAAAGGCACGCAAGCCACACAAGAAAAACAAAGTTAGGAAAACCTAAACGATTCTCTACCCACACAGTTATTACCAACGAGCGAAGAACAGAACGAATGTGGAAGACCACCAAGAATCAGAAGAAAAACCCAAAGCGTGTTTAGAGAAAGCATCAGCTACCTGATTACCATCCCTGAATATATGATAAACCTGGAACTCCATATGCAAGATCTGATGAATGCAGCGCTGCCAAGCTTGACGAACACGTCGGGTAACCTGATTATACCTAATCGAAAGAAGCTGCACAACATAAGAAGAATCACTCTCGAGCTAGATCCTATACCAACCTAAATTCCAAGCATAATTGATGGCTAAAGAAGCCGCAAGGAGCTCAGCCTCAAAAGCACCTGACTTAGGGGGACCACGAAACAGGCCTTAACAAAAGATCTGCAAGTCCGAAAAACACCCCAACAACCTCCCACACCTGGTGAACCCAAAGTTTCACCATTTGTGTTGACCTTTATCCACCCAGGAGCTGGGGGCGACCAAACCACACTCATAATAACTGGAGCTTTACCAGATCGACCACTGAGACCAAACCGACGAAGAATCAGCAGATCATCAACACAGTTACGAATACAGCTGATCCTCAAACGATTTGCATCATAAACAGAGCGCCACACTAGAGATAAAGCCGCCCTGAAATCAACAGATTTTCCTTCAAAAATCCACTGGTTACGGGAATACCACACACTTCAAACCACCACATGAATAACAGCACTCTACAAAACCCCAATCTGATCACTGAAAGAAATAGACATGGCATGCCTGAAAAAAGAACCCCAAGTGTCAGCGGAGACACGCCTCTAAAATGCGGAGAAAATCACCTCCCAAAGAGCTGTAGAAAGAGGTCACTTCAGAAAAAGATGATCCACTGATTTCGAACTAGCACCATAAACACTACACCTGGAAGCTAATTGAAACCCGGACCTACACAAACGATCTTCAGTGGGGAGCTTATCAAGCAAAAGCCGCCAAAACAGAATCGAACGGGATAGAGGGATATAACGAGACCAAACGTCCCTCCACCAGGGGACCTGCGGGATGTCATGAAACCTCCTAGAGTAAGCCACCTTAAAAGAAACACTACCTTCCCTAGCGTAAGGCCACACCAAATAATCTATCACCGGAGAAATCGCAGTCCTACCAATCCGAAAGCAGAAATCCGGAAACTTCGCATGAAAGCGATCATCCAAAATCCATTTACCATCCCGAATGAAGTCAGAAACATTAGCCTGAAGATGAGTGGCCAGGAAATCAGGAATCCCAAGGAGATCCAAAATAGGCATTCCAAGCCAGTTATCATGCCAAAAAACCCTTTGTGAGTTTTCCCCGATAAGCCAGATATCATCCTTAATGAGCTCAACATAGTTAGTCCTAAAAAAATTCCAGATGGAAGAGGTGATGTAACCTCCATGCGGTTTCTGCAGCTGCCTAATATACCTCTTGCGCAAAAAAGTGAAAGCAAAATTGTTCGATGTTATAAACTTCAAAGTGAGCTTCCGAAGTAATGAATCATTCAACAAGACTAGATCTTTCAAACCAAGACCACCAATAGCATAAGGTCTACAACAACGGTTCCAGGCAACACGGACCAACTTAGTCTCCTCACAAGAACCAGTCCATAAGAAATTTCTGATCTTCTTAGTAACCATCTGAATTAAGGAAATCGGCCACTTATAAACCATAAAAGAGTGAACAAAGGAGCCAGTAATCACCGAGCGAATCAAAGTAGCTCTACCAGCCAAAGAAAAGGACTTACCTTTCCACTTGGCAAATTTAGACAAGATCTTATCCGCAATGGGCATCAAAACAGATTTCCTGGGCTTACCTCGGAAAAGAGGAACCCCCAGGTAATAAAATGGAAGTCGGCCAATCTGCATCGCAATAAGGACTGAAGAGAACTAATCCGCATTGGAGAAACTGAAGACCCAAAAACGATGGAGGACTTACTCTAGTTAACAAGTTGACCCGAAATGCTACCATAAACTCTGAAAGCATGCATAACCCTCCTCAGGTTTCTGACCGTGCACCTACAAAAGATCAGAACATCATCAGCATACAAAAAATGAGTGGGAGCAGAAAAACCCCTCGGAGAAAAGATAGGCAAAAGCTGGTCCGACGCCACCATCCTCGAAAGTAACCTACTGAGAAAATCCTCAGCAATACCAAAAAGAAGAGGAGAAAGAGGATCCCCTTGTCTAACCCCTCTCGAGCAACCAAAATAACCAGCCGGAGATCCATTAATCGATACAGACAATTTCGAAGAGCCCAGAATGCTAACAATCCAATCCATGAAGGTTTGAGAAAAACCAAAAGCTCTCAGAACTCGACAAAGGAACTTCCAATCAAGAGTATCAAAAACCTTATTGATGTTTATTTGCATAGCCACATTACCCCCATAGCATTTCTTATGAAGCACATTAACACAATCAGATGCGAGGGCAATACAATCCTCATCGTGTCGATTCCTAATGAAACCAAATTGTTGCGGAGAGACTATCCTAGCAGCAATCTGAGCTAACCTGTCAGCCAAGATTTTGGAAGAAACCTTGGAAAGAAAATTACCAAGCACGATAGGACGAAATTGATCAATTGTGATTGAATCCCTCATATTCGGAAGAAGAACAATAAAATTAGAATTCAAACCTGAGGCAACCACTCTAGAATGGAAGAAATCCTGAACTGCAGAATCACATCTCTACCCACAATCTCCCAACTACGCTGAAAGAAACGTCCGGAGAAACCATCAGGCCTAGGAGCCGAAAGAGTATCCATGGCAAACACCGCATCATGGATAACATCAGCAGAAGAAATAGCCACTAGAAAAGAGTTCTCCTCTTGGGAAACTAAAGAGGGAAGAATGTCATCCACAATAGAAAGATCCTGATCAATCAGATCCGAATCAGAAGAGAATAAATCCACATAAAACCTGACAATGTGATCTTTGATAACAGTCTGATCAGCCGAAATAACCCCATATATATAGGGGCAAAGGATTGCATGGGCCAGACTGAGCTAAAGCCCCGTTTGTGTTAAAAAAATGTGTATTATTATAATTTTACTTGATATTTTATATCAAATTACAATTTAACCTTTATTTTAACAAATATTATAAATATGCTCATCACCTTTTATTAGATTTCCGTGTTTCACAATATATACCACCAATTTTTCTTTGCTTTTGTTTTTTTTCTGTGGGTTTTCTAAATTTTAACATAAATTGTTATTTATTTTTTAAATGCTTATTTATTATTTTGTTAGATTACCTTGTTTTATTATAATTGATTTAGGATTAGTTTAATTTAGATAATTTTGTTTATGATTTGTTTATTACTAGAATAAAATAGGTATTCACCTATTGAGTACTCAAAAATAAAATTATAACTAATATTTAGTTCAGCCCCGCCTGATATAAAATCATGGATTCGCCAATATATATATATATATATATATATATATATATGTGGGATCGATGCTACCATTATTCATATTGTTACCGATGCATATCTTATAACTTATCAGACAAGGAAGTAATTCAATGTAATGTAATCACTAATGAGTAGAGGTGCCCTTGGTTCGGTTCCAGTTCGGTTTTGGTTTAAAACCGCCGTTTACGGTTTGAGCTTCGATTTCGTGGGAAACCCAAACCGTAACCGTAACCATAATCGGTCTAGCCGGTTTGGATTTTGGTTTTTAGTTTTTAACCTCCGGTTAGGCGGTTCGATTACTGTTCTGGTTCCGTAACCAACCGGTTTGCCACGTGTCAGCTTGTTATTGGCCCATTTTTTTCAAATTAAAAATTCAAAAAACCTTTTGTTTTCGGCCGTTTTTTGGCCCTTGTAACTGTAAACGAACCGGCTCAAACCTATTTTATAACCATTGGTTTCGGTTACGGTTATGGTTTCGGTTTTGACCGTACGGTTCCGGTTCGAAACCGCCGGTTTAAGCGAACCATGGGCACCCTTACTAATGAGGACGTGTTTTCAATGTACTTGATCTTTGTGTAATGATGTGGAGTGTTCACTCTTTCATTTTTTTTAAAGCATTATAATAAATTTAAACACCAAAAGATTTGGATTAGGGGTCTGTCGAGATCTGTTGATCAGACAGTATTTATGTGTTCAAATATTCAAGGATGAAATCAGAATTTTAGTTTGGGGGACAATACAAAAACTAATATTCAAGTCGGTAACGCAAGACAAATATAACGTGTCCCCTTTTATATGAAATCATTTATAATTAAATTTATCTAATTTTTACTTCCTTTTCCATTTCAATTACATAAACTAAGTGTCCATAAGAAAATCGTATTTTCACCTTTTGAAAAACAGATGTCTAATTTATTATTATTATTATTATTTTATACATATCCATGTAAATCTAAGCTTTTTCTGGCAAGGTATCCTACAATTTTAGTGTATTTTCGGTAATGGTAGATGCTCCAACAACAACAAAAAATCAAGTTTTATTTAAATTTTAAAAAATAAAAATACTGCCCATGTCATCAACACACTGCCCTAAGTTATCTCTCCTGTCTATCAATTAAGTTCTCTTTTACTTTCACCTTCTCACCTTCTCACCTCTCGTCTCTACCCTCTCCTGCAAATATTATCCTTCATTTTCTTGCAATTTGATTTGGTTCTTTTGTCTCTCAAAGAGATCAAGTCATCAAGATCTTTTTCTTTTTGCAAGACTTCCATTATGTAGCAACATAATAATAATCTTTCCTATTTTATATTTAGTGCTTATTTTCTTGACTGGAAAATAAATAACTTAAAATTTCTTTGTAGGTTGAAATCCGTCCATACAAGTATCTACTCCCAATATCCCACAATAGTGGGGAGAAACCTCCACATACATATAAAATACACATGGTATGACTCAAATTCACAACTAAATTCAACTAAATTGCAATAAATTATTTATATGGAGCATGAGCATTAAGGGGTCGTTTGTTTGTTTTTTTTTTTTTCTGAAAACAAAAATAAGTAATTTTACATTTATACTTATACTCATGCTAATTAAAATAAGTAATTTAACATATATCATTCTTTATAAGATTTTACGTATTCTTCTGCAAACAGAGTTCAATTTAACAAAACAACAAATTAATCAAATAATATAATTTTGTACGTTCTGTAAACAAAGTTAAAAAAAGTTCAAGTTATTTTGCATGTTATCCACATTTCAAGTGTATATAATTAAGAAAACAATTTTTGTTTTTTTTTTTGGTCTCCTGGATCATACGCACCGGAAACCAAATAAAAAATGGTTATTTATTTATTTTTAAATAGGTTCTTACACTACAAAAAAATGCCTATTAGTGACGAACTATTTCTGCGGCACTAATTGTCGTCGGTAATGGTACATTTTCCGACAGCCATATTAGTGCCGTCGGAAATGAGCAAAAACATAATACTCCATTTCTGACAGTCCAATAACCGTCGAAAATAGTCCTTATGCCGTCGGAAATAAAGATATTTCTGACGGCCTAAATGGCCGTCAGAAATAGTTTGTATTTCCGACGGCATATTTTACGCCGTCAGAAATAGTATGTATTTCCGACGGCTTTTTTCATGCCGTCGGAAATAGTAAAATTTAATTCGAATTAATTTTAAGGGAAATTACGCTATCGAAAATGCAGTACCATTTCCTACATTATTTGTTATGGCTTTATCATGGAAAAAATAATTAATTTATTATTATAATAGTAATTAATAAATTATAATGGAATGTATGTGATAATTTATACACTACAAAAAAAATGTGATTTGTTGGTCAATATTTTAAATGTATCACTATATGTGTTATTTTGGTATTTATCACTATTTTTTTAGCGAAATCACTCTGTTAAATTTTTCGCCAAATATTTTGATTTAATTTTAAAATTTTCAAATAATATGTCATAGGTAATGTAAAAAAAAATAAAAATAAAAATTATGACGATCACTGCAAGAAAATTAGACAATAGCTAGGGACCAGACTTTATGGACAAAAAAATGGTACTAATAAGAAGTTTATTTTATGTGTAAATCTGACTAAATTAAATAAACAAAAAATATACCAAAATTATTAGTAATTACTAAAATAAGTTTAAATTATTAATTAATAAAAATTATTGATTTTTTAGTAAAATGTTGATTATAAAAAATAAAATCAACAAGGATATAATATATGTATCCTATTTCAAGATAGAGTAGTAGTAAAATGTAATTTCCTATGAAATAAGGGAAATATTTTAATAAAACATTATTTTTAAAACCAATATCAATAGTTATATTTAAATATTATACAAAAAATATATTTAATTAGATAGTATGCAAACATATAAATAGCTTATATATAATTAGTATGCAAAAGAAATTAGATATAAAGTAATAGTAAAATGGTAAGAGTAACATTTACTATCAAATCCGAGTCACGGGTTTGAGCCACGTAAAATGCAGAGTCGAATTCGCGTAATTTTTTTTTTCAATGAACCTTTTCTGACGGCCATTTACCCGTCGGAGATACTAGTAATTTTGACCACCTTCAATTAATATTACTGACGGCATTTTTATTTTTTCTGACGGCCCTGGCTGTCAGAAATACCACTATTTCTGACTGCTTGTCGGTAAATAGTTATTTGCGACAAGCGTATTTGTGACGGCCTCTGATGGCTTTTTTCCCGTTGGAAAAGGGCATTTCTGACGGGAATGGGCCGCCAAGGATGTAGGAATCCTTGGGCCGCCCTAATGGGGTGCAATTAGCATTCCATTAATACACAAAGGTCATTGCTTTAATCCATACAATGACCTTGGTAATTTAATCGATTATAAAATACACATGGTATGACTCAAATTCACAACCAAATTCCACTAAATTGCAATAAATTATTTATATGGAGCATGAGCATTAAGGAGTCGTTTGTTTTTTTTTTCCTGAAAACAAAAATAAGTAATTTTACATTTATATATGCTAATTAAACTAAGTAATTTAACATATATCATTCTTTATAAGATTTTGCGTATTCTTCTGCAAACAGAGTTCAATTTAACAAAACAACAAATTAATCAAATAATATAATTTTGTATGTTTTGTAAACAAAGTTAAAAAAAGTTCAAGTTATTTTGCATGTTATCCAAGTTTCAGGTGTATATAATTAAGAAAACAAATTTTATTTTTTTTTGTTTCCTGGATCATATGCACCGGAAACCAAATAAAAAATGGTTATTTATTTATTTTTAAACAGGTTCTTAATTAAATTATATGCACTAGTCTCTATGAGAAATGATTATGGTTTTATTTATTTATTATCATTTCTTTCTAAAAGTCGTTTAAAATAAGAAATATGTTTTTTTTTAAGAAATAAAAAGTATGTTAAAAGAAAGAATTCCACACCATATCAAGTTAAGATAAATTTGGAAATATATCATCTTTGAGAGAATAGACTTGAAAGAGAATATTTTAATTGTAATCTAGTGATTTGAAATTAAGTTAAAAGTCAAGATTTCTTATCTTTTTTTAAGTTGTTATTTGCTATTTTTGAATCGTTTGATCACTTAAAAAAAACAAAACAGCTTAATGAGTTCAATTCAGACCCATTAAGTTCTAAGTGGAAAAAAATAAACGACCCCAAAATGATTTGGAAAGTTGTTCTTGCTTAGTTTTTAAGGTTAATTGCACAAACTTACTATCAGTTTATTGAATCTAGCAATATTTCAAAAAGATGCCATAAATTAACACAAACATCCCCTGCCGTCAAAGTCAACCTATTAGTACTTAAACATGGGGAGGATAGTTTGGTCATTTCAAAAGTAAAAAAAATCAAATAATTACATAGTGACTCAAATAAAATATATAATTACAAATCTACCTAAATTAATTATAAAACAGCCTAAAAATCAATTATAAAAAATCACATAAACATACTAATATTAGAAATCTACTATTCCATCAACAAATATAACCCCAACGGAAAACGAAGATAAATGATCGGTGGTGATCTACACCATCGGAGATCACCACCGCTGGACATTTCCTCAAGTTTCATGGACTTTTCCTCAGATCTCCTCCAATGCGGATGAGATATTCGACGATCTCCTCTGCGACTGAAGAAGATTGTCGATCTCCTCATGTCGGCGGAAGAGGTCGACTCCACTAGGGAGTCCATTTCCTCTGCCAATTAAAGAAGATCAACGATCTCCTCCAGTTGTGGAGGAGATCGTCAAAGATCATCCTTTGCCGTCAAAGTCAACATGTTAGTACTTAAACATGGGGAGGATAGTTTGGTCATTTCAATAGTAAAAAATAAAATAATTACATAATGACTCAAATAAATATATAATTACAAATCTACCTAAAGTAATTATAAAACAGTCCTAAAATTAATTATCAAAAATCCCATAAACGTCCTAATATTAGAAATCTCCCCTTCCATCAACAAATCTAACCCTAACTGAAAAAGAAGATAAATGATCGGTGGTGATCTACATCACCGGTGGACTTTTCCTCAAGTTCGTGGTCTTTTCCTCATGTCTTTTTGACGATCTCCTCTTGTCGGCGGAAGAGGTCGACTCAACTAATGAGTCCATTTCCTTTGTCGATTAAAGGAGATTGTCGATATCCATCAGTTGTGGAGGAGATCGTCGAAGATCATCTCCTTCAACGAGGATCTTCAACGATCTCCTCCACAGTTGGATGAGATCTCCTCTAACTGGAGAAGATCGAACTCATATAATTCGCGGAGGAGGCTTCTCTACAAACTGAGGATTTTTCGGCTGGCGGTGGACCCCCACCGCCAGTGGATATTCTTATTTTTGAGTTTTTTTTTTAATTTTTAATTAAAAGACATTTTTGGTTTGGGTTGATATGGTAGGGGTAATTTTATCTTTCCACTAATCAATGTTAGTCAACAGTTAAAGTTAATAGATTGACTTGTATTGCAGTAGATGTTTGTGTTAATTTAGGGTATATTTTTAAAATCTTGCTAGATTCAATAAGTTGAGGGTAAGGTTGTGCAATTAACCCTAGTTTTTATCCATCATCAAAAGTAGAGCAATTACTATGAGGGTTAATTGCACAAACAAACCCTCACTTTGGTAAAATTGTATACATTTCAACATTTGCTTTTATTACACTAACCTCCCCTGAAAAACGTTGACCAAACGGTTGACTAACCGTGAAGTTAATATCTTAAAGGTAGAGTTGTCATTTGAATGTGTTCTTTACATTAAAGCATTTAAAAAATGCGATGGCACGTTAACCGAGAAAGAATAAACAATTTAATAAGTTAATATCATTAAATGCCATTACATCATGTTATTTATCCATTCCTCATGTTTTTCCTATTCACACATATATTCTTCTTCTTCTCTTGGCTGAAGCAAACCAACTCTCTGTTACCAAATCTTGTAAAACCATACCAGATTACTCTCTTAAACACACACACACACACACACACACACACACACACACACACACATATATATATATATATATATCATTCCTTTTTTCCATGAGTATGCATTGATGAAAGAGTTTTGACTAGTGCATACATACCAAGTCAAATGATGTAAAATGAGTGGCTCACATTCAATGTCCTTACATAATTCCATCGGTGTGCACTTTTATGAAAATTTTAGTATATATATATATAAATTTTCAAGAACTAAAATTTTCAAGTCAGTACGCACTGATATAACTTACATCAGTGCATTTCATGTGGACCACCAAATTTACATGTTTTGACTCAGTGTGTATGCACTTACAAGTGATTCTCCATAATCAATGGCCTACATGTAACGCACTGATGTAAATTATATCAGTGCGCACTTATCAGAATGAGACTATATATATATATATTTATATATATATATATATATATTTATAAATCACTCAATTGCGTAGTATTACTTGTAGACTAACTGAATCATCATGCATGCATATTATGATCATTTTTCGTTTTTTTTATGTTAAAGGGGGGTATCTATGTATTTGTGTTTATTTTCATTTGTTTTTTAAGCAAAAAAAATTGTTAATTGAGGTATCTCTTCTAGTTAATTAACTTTTATGGTTTCATGATATGACAAACTTTCTAACTGTAAGGACCTCGATTTTATGATTGGCTTATTTCATGACAAACCACCACATTGGGGATGATTGTGTAATGGGTAGCTTAGGTCCGTATTGGCAAGCTTCCAAGCATCTCCATGACTTCAAGAGCAAAAGGTATATTCACTTGACTTTGTCTCTTGAAGAGTTTAGGTGCACACATACATTTCATGCATGTTTTGTTTATCTTGCATTTGTGTTCTTTATTGTTTGTATAAGTGTGCATCCTTTTCTAAAACACTCACTAGCTTACATTAGATATCATATCTTGCATTGTATCTTATTTGATAACATGTTTGACATGTTAATTGTGCTTCATTGTGTGCATCTCACTCACTTCACACTTGCACAACATTCATGTAAGATAGACCTTTTTCTTAAGTGTTAAAAAGGGACTTTTCCCTTTAGCGCGGCCTAGTCCGCTCGGCAGGCTTTGCTTGCACCGCGGCGCACGTAGCGGTATTTTCCAGTGCGTCATGCGCGACATGGACCGCGACCTGTGCACTTGCACGCACAGCGGTCCCAACCGCGGTGTTGTCCAGACGGTGCACTGCTGTATGTACCGCGGTCTGGACACTTACCTGAGCCGCGGTATAGCAAGCGGTTTTGACGGGATTCAGTTACCCAAGTTCAAAACGATGTAGTTTTAACTAGGGCTTCATATATATTCTTCCTCTTCTCTTCTTGACCTACTAAGAGCTCAAAAATTCATTTTTAGAGAGAGGTTAGAGCTCCTAGAGAGAGAAAGCTTCAAGAAAGCATCTTTGACTCTCCAAACCCAAAACTCATCTCCATCTTGCATCATTCAACATCATTTGAGCATGGGTCTTCATTATTTCATGACTAGGTAAGCAAGAACTTCTTTGAATATCATTTATTGTTCTTCTTACTCTAGATTAGGTATTTATTGCTTGATTAAATACCTAGACTCTACTTTATTGCATATTTATGAGTCTTGATAACATGATTGGGTTTGTATTTTGATAGCTTAATTGATTAGGTCATTTTTGCCTAAAAGCTAGGTCATAAATATTCATGTATAATTAATTGATAACTAGGTTGAGAAATTGTGTTTTAATCAACTAGTTAATGTTCTTGAATATTTGATTGTGTTTGTTTGTGATAACTTGCATTATTAGGTCATATATGCCTAAATAGCTAATCCATAAATATTCATGTATGCTTAATTGATGATTAGGTTGTCTTTGTGCATCTAGTCAAGTTTATGAATGTTTATGTGAATTTAATTGACAATTAGGTTGTTAGAATTTCTCTACAACTAATTGAGACCTTATGTGTGTACATGTAGGCATTATTTGATAACTAGGTTGTTGTATTGCATTATCTACATCTAGTTAAGCATTGTATGTTTGGTCTAACATATATTGTGTTGAGCATTCATTGATTGTTCACTTAGACCCTACTCTTCATTGAGTCAAAGTCTTGTGGCTTCGGGGTGAAGTTGCACAAGCATTGAAGTCTTGCAACCAAGTTGTGGTTTGCAAGCATCGGTCAAGAATCCATTGTAAAAGGCCCGCGGGTAGAGTAGGAGGTGCTCACGCCAAGAGTAGTGTATCAGTGGATATCACTAGGGATTGAACCAAGAGTGGCGAGTGGTAGTGTCCATAGCCTGAGGTTATCTAGAGTGAGAGTTCGAGTATCACTTGAGGGTGTAACTTTTTACTCATATAGTGGATTTGAGGATCGTGTGTGGCTAGAAGGATAGCCCGTGGTTTTTCCCTTTGTTTAAGGGTTTCCACGTAAAAATCAAGTGTTATTTATTATTCCGCACTTTACACTTGAATTTGTATGTTTGATTTAATTGGGTTATTTGCTTAATATTGACTAATCGAAAAATTGGTAATAATCGATTAAAAATTGGTAATAATCGATTAACAACCCATCCCCCCCCAAAAAAAAAAAAGAAAAAAAAAGCTTTTAGGCCATTATACAACAACAATTTTGTGACTGCAAGTACCAATTAAAAAAAAAATCAACGGTCAATTTTAAATCAAAGTTATTGTTATTTTCTTAATTAAAAGTGCAGGGGTAAACTTGTCAATCTGAAATGTTATCAACCATGGAAATATTTTATTATTTTTTTGAAATATAAGGAAATATTTCCATATAACTTAAATTGTCACATCAATTAATCACCTCACTTTTGGGTTATGTGCAAGGGTATTTTCGTCTTTACATATGAGACATTAATTTTATGGTTAGTCAACAGTTTGGTGAACATTTTTCAGGGGAGGTTTGTGTAATAAAAAAAGAAAAGTTTAATATTCATACAATTTTACATAAACTCTGGAGCGTTTATGCAATTAACCCTTACTATGAAATGTTTTTATTACTTCAAAGGCAAATTACAATAACTTATCTGGAATATATGTATAATAACACTAAAACAGGAAAGAATATCATAATAACACAAATATATTCTCTGAATGTAAACGGATGAGGGAAAAGTACATATTTACCCTTCATTAAATAATTATTAATTAATTAATTACTATACTGTATTGTGGTTTGCAAGACTGCAACTCCAAAGCTTCAATGTTAGAATTTATATTTCCAGTAGCCAAACCAAGAACACCCATATGCGACACCGTGTATAGCAATCGTAGATCCATGAATCTCCTCATCAACACATCTTGCACTGATAATTTTCTAAAAAGGAAATAAAACAAATCAATAAATAAAAACTTTGATTGAAAATTGTTGTAGCAAATTCGTCTGAATTCTTACTGAGTACAAATACATGAGCAGTAGTGGAATTCTAGAGATCCATCATGAGCTTTTCTCCACATAGATTGTTGAAGTTTTCTTTGGTTATATGGATGAAGAGAAGATGACCAAAGTCATTCCAGTGAATTAACACCATGCAGGAGATGGGTCTGCTCAAGTTATCATCTTTTGGTATTAATTTTATCAACTGGTACCTCTGTTTTGATACAAAATGGTGACTCCAACCTTCACAAATTACAATCAAAACATTCATATCATACGATCTCCATCTACCATAAAATGGAGACTTAATAGGATCTCTATGGAGGAGATCAATTTGATCTCTTCCATAAAGGGATCTGGTCTGGATCTTCTTCCAAAATTTTGGAGATTTGATAAACCAATTTTTTAAATTAGTATTTACTTTCTTTTAATTAGTAGTATGATTTTAATTAATTTTAAATTGGGTTAATTGCATAAACTTACCCTGTAGTTTGCTATTGTAGCAAAAAATTCTACAAATTACCTTAATTACACGAATTACCCCTGCTGTAGAAGACATCAGCTAGATTTAACGGTTAGCTTGAGAAGGACTAAAATGCCCTTGTATATTTTAATATTTGTAATTATTTTATTTATTTAATAATAAACTTAATTAAAAAACATTAGTATTTTTTCTTCAATATGAATGAGATCGATCCACATTTAATTTTTGGATCTATAAACCAAAAAGTAATCCAGATCTTCATCAATCGAAATCCACATTCAATTTTCAGATCTGGAAACGAAAAAAAGTAATCTAGATCTTCATCAATCGCATTCCAAAAAATAAAAATAAAAATTCCATCAGTCCAATTCTTCTTCTTCTTCAAAAATTTCTCCACTATTTTTAAAACTTCAAGCATTCACAATTTTGCCACACCTCAATCTCCATTCCACAACACAACAAAAAACAAAACCATTTTTGTTTTTCTAAGTAGAAAGAATATTTAACAAAAAAAAAACCATAGATGAAGTGGACAATTTGGAATACCTGACCTGATGATGATGATAACAATAATAATAACAATAAGAATAATAACAATAATAATAACCATAATAATAACAATAATAAAAATAATAACAATAATAATAATAACAATAATAATAACAAAATAACAAATTAACAATAATAACAATAATAATAATAATAATAATAATAATAATAATATATGTGTGTGTGTAACATTGCAATTGGTGTAGACCTTGCATGCATGCATATAATTAGAATTGGTTTATGAAGTTTTTTTTTTTAATCTGAATTTAAAAAACTTTTTGATGATGGAATTTTTTTTTTATAAATATTATAATAATTCAAGATTTTATGGGAGAGGGGGGAGAGACTTGAACACATGACCTCGTAGTGTGTGTGATAAGATTTACCACTGGATCAACTTCATCTTGTCTGATGGTTGAAATTTTTGTTCTTCTAAACTCGTATATTTATATTTCATTACTGCAATTTACCAAGACATGACGTGGGCCGAGTTTATTTTCCCACCAGGACATGCCATTGTATATCTGGGTAAGATGATAAAACGGGATGGGCTTCACTGGGCCATAATTTTAAAGCGCTGCCCATGAGCGCTAATCAAATCAGTTTTAGACGGTCCTCCAAGCTAATGCGGCCCGATGTATATAATATTATTTAGGGCAAATTGCACAAACTTACCCTAAGGTATATCATAAAGGCTTAAAATTTAACCTTTTTTATTAATTAAACAAACTGACCCTCTTGTTAGTCAACAACCGTTAGATATAACGGTTAACCAAGTTTGGTAGTTTAAAAGTTTAAAAGTCTTAAATTCCCCCACCCTTTATTTGAAAAAGCCATACTTGACCCTAATGGTAAATTAGTCTTAAACTAATCAAATTTAATACTATTAAATAATAGTGGTTCTCTCATAAGAGATCTCTTATTTTAAGACAAAGTAAGAACCTTAATCAAATTCATCGATTTTAATAATTTTTTATCTGAATGTTTTTGAGGAAAATAAATTCACGATTTTTTTTGAATATGATAGATTAGAAAATAGGGTAAAAAATAAGAAAAATGAAAAAAATTGTTGTAGTTCTTGAAAAAAATTCAAATTTTGTTTACATGTAGATTTTATTATTATTTAATAGTATTAAATTTGATTAGTTCAACTGTATTAATTTACTCTTAAGGGCAAGCATGACTTTTTTTTTCTATAAAGGGTGGGGGTACTTTAGACTTTTAAATAACCAAACTTTGTAAACAGTTATATTTAATGATTGTTGACTAACATGAGTGTAAGTTTGTGTAATTAACACCAAGGGCATGTTTAGTACATAGGATGAGATAGGATAAGACTAATTTTAGTCTCATTTCCCATGTTTGTTGCTTGCATGGGATAAGATTATTTAATCTCATGCAAGCAACTTATCCCACCTATGTGGGACTAATTAGTCCCACCACTTAAGGGTGGACACCCAAACCGCCTAAACGGATCAACCCGTCCAAACCAAACCAATTTAAGCGAGTTGGTTTGGTTTTTTTAAAGAAAAAAAATGATTGGGTTATTTTTTAGTAACCCAATTGGTTTGGGTTAGTTTGTGGGTTGTGTTTTATCAACCTGCATAACCCAATCCAAACCATTACATCCTCTTATATATATAATTATCATATTAAAAAAAAATTAAAGTTAACATAATTTTATATTATATTAATTTATTTCTTGAATCAACTGGATGTCTTAATACACTGTGATCAACAAGTTTATCCTTATGCCATCGCATGTATACAACTGTCATTTTGGAAATAAACAACCTTTGCAATCTCGATATTAAAGGAAAGTGTCATAAGTTTTTTGTGAAGGATGAAATGGATAAGCTTCTTACAAATCCCCCGGAGGAATTACAGCATGTCTAAGGATGAAATATATGATCATGTGTTTGGAGAGGCTTCTTCAGACTACATACGAGGATTAGGAGCTGGCCCCAAGCCCAAACCCTCTTCTAGAGTGGCTGCACGTAGATGTGCACAAGTTGAGGCAACTACAAAAAGAGCCGAGGAAGCCGAGGCTCAACTTGCAAAACTAGTTGAAGAGTTAACAACAATAAAGAATGAATTAGCTGAGTTGCGTTTAAACTTTAATCAACAATTGCTTGACATTCAAGCTCAGCTTCGAGGTAATCTCAAAATCTTTTCCCTTTTGATCTATTAATTTTTTTTTGTGTGACAATAAATCTATAAAGAAAGTATAATTATATTTACTTAAAAGAAAAACAATTCTATTTGTATATTGTTTTGGTTGCTCATTGGATAGTAATTTTACTTTAGTTATTATGTACATAAATTAGATAGTTTCAACTCTCGTTTGAAAATGAGAAGGTATGTTTTTAACCTTGTAAGTTTATGTATTGTTTTTCTACTGTTATCAATAAGAATAATTTCTTTAAGATATTTTAGTTTTATCATGGGATGTGGTTAATGACATGTATTGAAACTTAAATAATAAATTGTATAATCTAAATATCATTTGTCAATTTGTTATTATTATAGGACTTACGATTGTTATGATTCGAAAAGATAAAATTAGAGGTTTTATTTGCTGTTGAAATATAATATTTTGTGCATGAGTTTTTTTTTTTTTAGGTCTTTTGGTGCTTCATTTTGCACATTTTTAATCGTTGTTGTAATAATGTTTTTTATTTTATATTTTTTGTTCCATTTCATAATGCTCAAGTAAAAGTTGGTGAAATGATATATAATTTCCTATAAATGGGTAATGTATGTAATTGCTTTTGTTGTCTTATGTTTCGATTCCTTTTAATTTTATGTTATGATTTTTTTTTCTTAATCTAATTATAATAATTAGAACATGTTGTGAAATTAATGAATAATAATTAAATAAATGAAGAAAAGAAAGGATGAAGGGAATGATACCAATATTGACGAGAAAGAGAAACAAGATAGAGAAATATATATTTTGTGTTATTGATGTTGAGATCTCTTGTATACAAATGAGGTGAAAAGATTATATATATATATATATATATATATATATATGCAATTAAGAGAGGGGTAGTTGTTGTAATATTACATCTAATTAACTTGGGGATCAAGTATTTGAACACAAAGCTACCATGTGGATTTAGTGTGTTCAAGAAGCCAAGAAGAGAAGTTGGTGGAAAGCCACACCAAATTACAACACTCCCCCTTGGATTTCCACCACTTTTTAATTTGCTAGGAAAAACCCAGTGGGACAAAAAAAAAACCTTAGCAAAAGTATATACAACGATCTTCTGGATCAAGTGATGTAGATGTGTTCAGAACAGCCTCATTAAAACCTTTCCAGGAAAAACTCAGTGGGACAAAATCCGGTAGCAAGAAAAAGAGTACAGTACACATATGTCCATTCAAAATTTGCTCCCCCTAATTGAACCCTTCCCCTGAATAATACTTCAATATCAATCTTGTAATTTACAAAGCCGACGCATGCCAATTCCATATACCAACTTCTCAAAAGTTGATGTAGGCAATGCTTTGGTAAACAGATCTGCAAGATTATCTGTAAACCGTATTTACTTAACATCAATTTGTCGACTTTGTTGAAGCTTATGGGTATGTAAGAATTTAGGAGAAATATGTTTGGTTCTATCTCCTTTGATATATCTCTTTCTAACTTGAGCAATACAAGCCGCATTATCTTCAAATATCGGTGCCGGCATTTCTGTAGATAATGAAAATCCACATGTATTTTGAATATGATAAATAACTGACCTTAGCCAAATACATTCTCTACTTGCTTCATGAAGTGCAAGGATCTCTAAATTATTAGAGGAGGTAGCCACAAGAGTTTGCTTTGTGGAGCGCCAGGAGATTGCTGTGCCATTATAAGTAAAAACATATCATGTTTGTGAATGAGCTTTATGGGGATCAGATAGATACTCGGTATCAGCATAACCAAGTAAACCTATAAAGTTGTTAGATTTTGAATAATATAATCCTAAATCTTTCGTTCCACGAAGATAACGAAAAAGATGTTTAATCACATTCCAATGTCTTCGAGTTGGTGCTGAACTGAATCTAGCAAGCAAATTTAGTGAAAATGCGATATCTGGTCTAGTACATTGAGCTAGATATAATAAAGCACCAATTGTATTAAGATATGGTACTTCAGGACCAAGTATCTCTTCATCATCTTCAAGTGGTCGGAATGGATCTTTCTTAGGATCAAGGTTTCTAATAATCATAGGGGTACTTAATGGATGAGCATTATCCATATTAAATCTTTTCAAAATTTTTTCAATATATGCTGATTGATGGATAAGTATTCCGTCTGATTTATGCTCAATCACCAGACCGAGACAATATCTTGTCTTTTCTAGGTCTTTCATTTCAAATTCCCTTTTCAAATATTCGGCAGTTTTCAGAAGCTCACCAGGAGCTCCAATCAAATTCATATCATCAACATAACTGCTATAATAGCAAATCCAGATTCTGATTTCTTTATAAAGAGATATGGGCATATAGGATTATTAATAAATCTCTCTTTAATCAAATATTCACTGAGGCGGTTGTACCACATGCGCCCAGATTGCTTTAATCCATACAATGACCTTTGTAATTTAATCGATTATAAATTGCGAGTTCTCGAGCTGTATGCTTCTGGTATTCTAAATCCTTCAGGGATTTTCATATAAATATCTGAATCGAGTGAGCCATATAGGTAGGCAGTTACTACGTCCATAAGACGCATTTCAAGTCTTTCTGAGACAACCAAACTTATCAGAAATCAAAACGTAATTGTATCCATCACTGGTGAATACGTCTCATCAAAATCAATACCAGGTCTCTGTGAGAAACCTTGTGCTACGAGTGATGCTTTATATCGCACCACCTCGTTTTTCTCATTACGTTTCCGTACAAAACCCATTTGTATCTAACAGGTTTGAGGTCTTCAGGCGTCTGGACTATTGGTCCAAATACTTTACGCTTGGTCAATGAAGTCAATTCTGTTTGAATTGCTTCTTTCCATTTAGGCCAATAAGACCTTTGCCTATAATCATCGAGGTTATGAGGCTCATAATCATCATTTAAAATTTCGATAGCCACTATGTACAAAAATATATCATCGATGATTGTTTCTTCACGATTCCACATTCCTCCTGTATAATTTATAGAAATTTCCTCATTTCTATGTTCTTGTATCTCTTCAGAGATTCCTTCCCTTATGGGGGTTTCTTGTGTCCTTTCAGGGACATCAAACTCTTGTGGAGTTGATTTAGAGAAAGTGGATTTTTTTATAATTTCAGGAGTATGATCCTGATATTTTATTTTCTTCCTCCAGGGAACAGTATCTTTCTAACCAAGTGGTCTACCATGCTTCTGGCGTACAGTAGATGATTAATTTGCTATTATTTGTTTAGATTGTTCTTCTGGAACAATCACCTGTGCCGGTACATTAACAGTTGGATGTATGATTTTGTTACCCTAGTAGCATCTGTAAATGCATCTGGTAACTGATCTGCTATTGTTTTAATGTGAACTATCTTTCGTACTTCATTCTCACATTGAGATGTGTATGGGTCAAGATGAATTAGACTATGGACTTTCCAAGAAAATTCATGCTTCTCTTCAGGAGAAGTTTTTCTTTTCCCAAAAGATGGGAATATTATTCTCATCGAAATGACAATCTGCAAATCGTGCAGTAAAAAGATCACCAGTTAAAGGTTCCAGATACCTAATAATTGATGGTGAATCTAGATCAACATATATTCCCAAACGCCGTTGGGGTCCCATTTTAGTTCTATGTGTAGGTGCAATAGGGACATATACTGCACAACCGAAAGTACGCAGATGACAAATATCTGGTTGATGGCCAAATACAAGTTGCACAGGAGAATATTGATGATAAGAAGTGGGATGAAGACGAATTAATGTAGCAGCATGTAAAATAGCATGTCCCCAAACAGAAATTGGTAATTGTGTTCGTAATAATAAAGTTCTTGCAATTACCTAGAGACGCTTGATAAGTGACTATGCTAATCCATTCTGAGTATGAACGTGTGGAACTGGATGTTCAACATCAATCCCAACTGATCTGCAATATTCATCAAATGTCTTGGAAGTAAATTCACATGCATTATCAAGACGTATTGATTTAATCGGATGATCGGAAAAATGTGCCCGAAGCCTGATAATTTATGCGAGTAACCTTGCAAAAGCAAGATTGCGTGTTGATAATAAGCAAACGTGTGACCATCTGATGGATGCATCAACTAGGACCACAAAATAGCGGAACGGTCCACTTGGTGGATGAATATGTCCACATATGTCTCATTGAATTCTTTGTAGGAAAGACGGGGATTCAAAGCCGACCTTAGAATGGGATGGTTTTATTACTAGTTTCCCTTGTGAACATGCAGTACATAAATTTTCATGAGATAAAAGAATCTTCTGGTTCTTTAATGAATGTCCATGAGAATTTTCAATGATTTTACGTATCATTGTAGATCCCGGGTGACCTAGACGGTCATGCCAAAACATAAATATTTTTGGATATGAGAACTCCGGGTTCATAACTGCATAAAATTCTACACCTCTTATAAGAGTGTAATATAATCCATATGATAAAACACGCAACTTTTTCATAATGAGTTTCTGTCCTGAATTATGAGAAGTAATGCATAGATACTCAATATTCTTATCATTTATAGTTTCTAGGTGATATCCATTACACCGTATATCTTTGAAACTGAGCAGATTTTTTCTGGATCTGCTTGAATATAAAGCGTCATTTATACATATTTTGGTATTATTTGGTAACAATATCATGGCTATATCGGAGCCTTATATCAGATCTGTTGGACCTGATATTGTATTAACATTTACCCTCAGTAGGGTTAAATTCAGAAAGTATTTCTGATTCCACAGAATCATATGTGTCGTCACACTATCAGCTAGACATATATCTCCTGTATTTTGCTTTTCAATGTCACTCAACTTATCGTTTAAAGACATATCTATTCACAACAACAAAAACCAAAAATAAATAAAGTACATATCAGATAGAGTGGTAAAAAAAAGGCATATATATATATATATATACATACGGGATATTTACATAAACATTTCACATGATAACAAAAAAAATTACAAGCAGTACTTAATTGGTATGGACATTTCTATCACCAGTTGAAGTGGTCACTTTATCTGGTCTAGCCTTATAAACATTCCACTTATATGGAGTGTTTTGATTATAATCACCCGGACTAAAATAACCATATGATCTTTCACGACCCCGACCACGGTTAGGACCATTACCAGGGTAGGAACCGTGACCGTGACTACGACCGCGAGTATGTCCTCCAATAGTGTTGGCATTCACTTTTGGGAATGCTGTAGAGCCGGTCGGGCGTGATTCATGATTTTTAATTAAAAGCTCGTTATTTTTCTCAGCAACCAAGAGACATGAGATTAACTCTGAATATTTTGAGAATTGTCGTTCTCGATATTGCTGTTGTAATATAATATTCGAGGTATGAAAGGTTGCAAATGTTTTTTTCCAACATATCGTTTTCCGTTACATCCTGACCACACAATTTCAGTTGTGTAGTGATTTTAAATAAAGCAGAATTATACTGAGAGACTGATCTATAGTCTTGAAAACGTAAATGTTGCCATTGATATATAGCATTTGGTGATACAATATCGGGTTGGTTATTAAATCGATCATTTAGCTCTCGCTATAGAACTTCTGGTTCTGTGACTGTTAGGTATTGAGACTTTTGATCCTTATTCAGAGGCAATAGATAATAACCATGGCAATAGATTTCTCTTTTTCATTTGCATGGGTTCCATCGTTAATGGTGTCATACATGCCTACTGATTTTAGAAGTAACCCAACAACAATAACCTAGGACATGTAGTTGTCCCCAGATACTTCAAGTGCAGCAAACTTCAGATTTGCAAGCTTTGGCATTTTTATAGCTCCTGGTTATTTTTCTGAAAAACACAAGTAGAATCAGAACTTATGGTCTTATAAAAATACGAGGAATTTAATTTTCAGATATATAAAGGAGTATTTGTAAATCTAGAAATTTTAGGTTCTGGTAATGATAAATTCAGAAACTTCAGGTTTCGGTGATGATAAATAAATCCATAAACTTCAGGTTTTGGATGGGTAACCAAACGGTTTAAATAAAAAAAATGCATAAAAGTAAATAAAATGCGAGAAAGTAAATCACGTAAAATTAAATAAAATGTGAGAAATTAAATCTAGAACTGCAGGTTCTGGTATAAAAAAAAATCTAGAATCTTCAAGTTCTAGTAATAATAAATTCAGAAACTTCAGATTCTAAGAATAACAACATCGTGCTGATAACGTGTTGTGAAATTAATAAATAATAATTAAATAAATAAATAAATGAAGAAAAGAAAGGATGAAGGGAATGATACCAATATTGACGAGAAAGAGAAACAAGATAGAGAAATATATATATTTTGTGTTATTGATGTTGAGATCTCTTGTATACAAATGAGGTGAATAGATTATATATATATATATATATATATATATATATATATATATATATAGGCAATTAAGAGAGGGATAGTTATTGTAATATTACATCTAATTAGCTTGGGGATCAAGTATTTGAACCCAAAGCTTCCATGTGGATTTGGTGTGTTCAAGAAGCCAGGAAGAGAAGTTGGTGGAAAGCCACACTAAATTACAACAGAATATTGATTAAATAACTTTCTTTAAATTTGTACTTTAAATAATTGCTAACGATATATTTCTCTACAATAAAAATAATATTTGTTTTCTGTTGTTGGTTTTTATTTATTTAATTTTGCAAGTAAATGAATATTAGCTTATGTTTAGGGCATGCATCTTTCGATCATCGGTTAGAGTAAAAGTACTTTTTGAATATTTAATAGTCTCATGTTATCATTTTAGGATGTTATTTTTTTATCGGTCACTATTGGCTTATGTCAATACTTGATCTTTTTGTCGTAATTGAAATAAAAATTTTATGTTGGATATATTTTATCTTTCAATTAGATTTTTGGGATGTGGATATTAATTGATTTTTCATGTCATTTCTTTTTATGCACTAAATTGTAGATTGCATCATTTGCATGTATTGTTTTAAGATTCATATTGATTTTATATAATGATTTTCAACTTCAGTTATGCATTTCTATTTTAAGAAATTAGAGGTTAAATTTGTCATTTTATATTTTTATAGTTATTTTTTTGTAATTATTAAAGTGACAATTTAGTGACCAAAATATAAGATTAAGGGTGCGTTTGGTACGCGGGACGGGACGGGACGGGACGGGACAAGGTGGGACGGGACCAAAATGTCTTCGGTAACCAATTTAAATTATTTTAGTGATTAAAACTTTCATTATTAATTTTAGTCTTTAGTAATATATGTATATATATAATTAGTAACAAAATTTTCATTACTAATAAATAAATATTAGTGACCAAATGGAGTATATTTTGAACATTATATGTTATGGCTAAAATAAGACTTAAACACTAATGAATGGATTTAGAAACAAACTTTGTTAATTTTCTAAAATATTAGTTACTAATTGTAATATTTATTTAGTAACCAAACCTTCTTTACTAATTATTATAGAACTCTTTAGTAAGGAAAAATAAATAGTTACCAACATTACATTACTAATAAAAATCTCATTAGTGACCAATAACATTATATTTGTGACCAGATTTTTATTTATAAAAGAGGATTGTAGAGTGACAAATTCCTCACTAATATTATTACATTTTTAGGACCAATTACATGATTTAGAAACTACATTTTTTTACCTTTAAGTGATAAAAATATTAGTCACTAATTGTGATCTCAATTAGTTACTAAATTTTTAGTCACTAATGTTTCAAATAATCAGTAACCAATATTTTCTATGGTAACTAATCATCTTTAGAGACTGATTGTAAGTCACCAATACTTATTCCCTTTTAGAACCAATTACTAGATTTAGTAACCATAATTAAGTGATGAAATATTGGTCACTAATTGAGATCACAATTAGCAACTAAATTTGTAGTCATC
Source organism: Dipteronia sinensis (assembly GCA_033220585.1). Taxonomy (NCBI): domain Eukaryota; kingdom Viridiplantae; phylum Streptophyta; class Magnoliopsida; order Sapindales; family Sapindaceae; genus Dipteronia; species Dipteronia sinensis. The sequence goes on from CM065642.1 coordinate 17,523,431, forward strand.
AATATTCTAGACTATTAGTAACCAATATTTTGGGTGATAACTAATTATTTTTATAAAGAAACTTTAAGTGTCAATTGGGAACGACAAATTTTTGGGTCACTAAAATAAATTAGTGATGAAATCTTTCCCTTTTTAGTGACCATATGTTTTGTTGATAATGATGTAATTTCTTGTAGTTTAAGGTTACCGCTTCCCTAGTTCTAAGTTCTAACCCCCTGTATGACTCAATTTACTCTTAAAGCTCTTTCATCTCATCCAAAGTTGTTGGCAATAAACAAATTTATTGAAGATAAGTAACTATTTTTTTTATTGTTTCGTACAAAAACGCATTAAGCAATTCAATTTAGTTCTTTTTTTTAAGCTTTACGCATTCTACACTTGAGTTTTTTTTTTCTTAAAAAAAACTATTATTGTTATGCATTTGGGTTAAATTTAGTATTATTGTTTATCTTATTGATAATGAGTTTAACTACTTATATTGATATCATTATATTTGTTCAAATAAAAAAAAATAATGTAATTACTTTCTTAAACCGTCAAACCAAACCGAACCAAACCGATTTTTATTGGTTTGATTTGATTTGGTTTTACCTTATAATTGGTTTGGTTTGGGTTGTAAAAAAATAAACCGATTAAATAATTTATTGGTTTGGGTATCGTCAAACCCAACCCAAACCAACCCATGCCCACCCCAACTTTATATTTGTATTTTTTTTTCTCTATTCAATTTATTTTATTTTTTTGTGATTAAAATATTAATATATTTTAATAATTAATAAAATATTTTATTTTAAACTTTTTAAAAATAATAATTTTGTTTAAAATTGGTTTTAGATAATTATTTTTTTTAAATATTAAATTATTTCTATAAATTTAATTTAAATAATTATTTTAAGCAGTCCAATTATATGCAACCATTTTAACCAGATGAGGTGGAGCTATTTAGTCCCATATTTTTTTTAAAAAAAAATCTTCTTTTATTTTTTTATTTGAATATAAAATTTATATTTATTTAATATATCTTATTATAATATTTGAAAATATTTTTAAAATATGAAATCTAAATTAAGAAAAATGTTATTTTCTTTAATAATAATTTTAATATATATTTTTTAAAAATAATATTATTTTTATATTAATCAATTTCAGACGGTATTAAATATATAATAAAATTATATTTTTATCAAATCTCATACCACACCAAACAAGAGATAAGACTATTTTAATCAAATCCGATACAGCACCAAACACATCACATCACTAATTTTAGTCCAATCATATCTCATATAATCCAATCCAATCCAATCACATGAAAACAATCATATCCTACCCCAGACGCCAAACGAGCCCCAAAGATTTAATATTAAACCTTCATGCTGTCTCATGGTAAGTTTGTGCTGTTTTTCCTAAACTTATTGAAGATCGATAAATTTAGAATCTCCAAAAACTTGAAAGCTAAAAGTAACAATTTCCTCTAACCTTTTACAAGTAGTTTTTATTGTTATTTAATAGTATTAAAATTGACTAGTTCAATCATATTAATTTACTCTTAAAGGGTAATTATGACTTTTTTCTATAAAGTGTGGGGTATTTTAGACTTTTAAACCATCAAACTTTGTTAACCATTATATTTAACGATTGTTGACTAACATGAGTCTAGGGATTTGAAGACTAAACAGTCCTGAATTTTTCTGAAGATTGAATAGGGACTGAAAAGTGAAACTGAATGACATGTTTGTTTTTTTTATTTTTCTCACATCTAAATATAATGTCAACTTGTTTGTTTTTAAGAAAATATTGTTTGAAAACAAATGATTTGACATTTATACTTGTTTTACTGTTAATTGTTATGTATTTTAATTTGATATGATATAAACAACTAAATATAAATAATTTAACAAATACTAAACCATTTTTTTGTGAATATTGATAAGATATTATTCATGTTAAGATATGATAAGTAAGGAAATTGAAATGATTTTGATTTTTGCATAACAAAAGAATTAAAAAAATTGAAGGTTCAATAATGGAGTTGAAAGTGACAATGTGATTAAGGATTTTTATTATTATTATATTTTAAGTCAGAATTTTTTAATTTTTAATTTTTAGTTATTTTTGAATTGTTTTAAAGTTGTTTGACAACTTAAAAAAATAAACAAAATAAATTAATAGGTTCACTTCAGACCCATTAAGTGTTAATTGAAAAAAAAAAAAACAAAAGACCACTAAATTTGTGTAATTAACACCAAGGGCTCATTTGATACACTATATTGTACTCTATTGTCTCACGTTTGGCACGGCCTTGGCATGGGACAATATGTGACAAGGTGGGACAAAAATCAGAAAAAACTTTCTCACCTCAGACCCTGGAACTACTTGTCCCATGACATGGGACATGCGTCAAAAAGACGTATTTGCCCTTCAAATCTTCAAACAATTACAATCATGTCCAATATTATATATGTATATGTATATTATAATTACATATAATATTATATATATTATATATATTAAATAATAATATGTTATACTGTATTATTATATATAATAATATTATTATATTAAATATATTATTATTATATATAATATATTTAATAATATATATCTTATATATAATAATATTTAATATATCTTTTATATATATTAATCTTTATTAAAATAATATATATAATAAATATATGATAAAATATATATATGATATATTTATACATCATATATAAGAAATATATATATATATATATTAATCTATATTATTAATATAATATATGTAATATAAATATAAAAATTATATGTATATATATATTATATTTTATATATGTATTATAATGTATATATATATAATATTATATTTTATTATTATATATAATAATATATAATATATTAAATATTATTACCTGTACAATAATATATAAACATGTAATAATATTTAATATATTATATATAATAATATATATATATATATTGTAATATATATATATATATAAAATATTTTATTTTTTATATGTACTAATATATTTTTTTTTGAAAAGCACTTTATTAGGCTACAACGGCCAAGAGAAAACAAGCTCAACAAAAAACAAACGGGCACACCCACACAAAGGCCCCAAAGCTAACACAGCCACAAGCCAAAAGGATGCACCAAAAACAAAAACAAGCAACACCCAGCTCTAAAAACAGGGCACACCCAAACAACCAACAACAGCGCTGCAGCACAAAGGACTTACAACACTAACACCCCGTAGGACACCAACATCACCAGCAAAATTAATCACACCAGAAGTAACTTTCCCCTTCGTTTCTTGGCCCATTTTTAGCCATAAGATCTACAATGGAATTATAGTCCCTGGAACAGTATACCACAGATACAAAACCAGTGTTGATGTAGATACGAATGTCATGGATAGCCTCAGCGTGCTTACGACTTCCCCATCTCTCTTTATTAATAAGCGAGACAGCCACCTGGGAGTCACTAACAACTATAATAGTCTTACCAGTCCATCTCTGGTCTAGAACCACAAATCTCACAAGCTTTTACAATAGCAAAAATTTCAGCAGTAATCACATCTTGAATACCAACATAGGCAAAAAAAAGTGCACAGAACCTTTCCACCATGATTTCGGAGAATTCCTCCAATGCCAGCCGGGCCCGGATCACCTCTCGCCGAACCGTCAACATTAAAATTCAGGGCATCTATAGACGGAGGCACCCACTCGTCCTTTTAGGGACCTTCATTTTCCTGGAGTCCGAGCAACACTCCCTAATATTTAACCACATATGCATAATCAGTTCCGACGACCCTCCACCCAAATACTTGAACCACCACACAACTCTAAACCTCACCATATCCTCGGCTTGACTAATGGCAGCTTCCACATCCTTGAAAATCTTGTTGTTCCTTGCCTCTCATATTGTCCAGACAACCGCAAAAAAGAGTGATCTTCATACCCTTTCATGATTTCTCTAGAAGCATAACCCATTCCACCCCTTCCACCAATTGAGCAAAGAACGAGAAGAGCAAGAAAACACCCCCCACCACTTCATACAAAGCTGCCACAAACTCCAAGCCCACTTACAAGAGAGGAAAAGATGATCAATGGATTCCTTGGAATCTTCACACATGGGGCATCCTTCGCTATCATCCAAGAGCATGCCAAATTTTTTGATCACTTCTCTAACCGTCACTCTTCCATGGAGGAGTTGCCAGAAAAAAATTTCAACCTTCTGAGGGCATAGACCTTGCCACACTCTTATAAAATCCGCCTCCTCCCCTTCCTTAAGCAATTTGTGAAAGATTTAACATTAAAGATCCATTTAGCATCATACGCCCAGCTAACCGTGTCTTGGAGAGCTTCCCTAATAGTGATATTCTCCAAACATCCTCTGCAGCACTCTCACTGCTCATTTTCCCAATTAAAAAGAGGCCTCCTTAAGCTAATCTCCTATTTCCCTACCAATCCATCCATTTTTCCAATACTTTATAATACTGCCACTTTTGTTAACCGCTAGGGTGTAGATTCTTGGAAAGGCATACTTCAAAGAGGTTCCTTCCACCAAAACATCTGTCCACAATCTTGCTCTATCCCCTCTACCTACAACCACCTGAATCCCCTCCTCCAAGATCCTAGCAAACCGAGAGCCTTGCTTAAACAAATTTCCCACCGCTTTTGTAAAAGTTAAGCTATTCTTCCTACAGTTCCAATCCCATCTCAAAGTCTCAGTAGACACACTATATTTCGAGCAAATCACCTTCTTCCATAGAGGAGCCTCTTCCGTGCTGAATCTCCACACCCATTTTGCCAACAAACTTATGTTCTTGTGAAAGACCGACACTAAACCCAACCCACCTTTATATTTACTTTTGCACAACAATTCCCATTTCACAGAATGCGTCTTTCTCTTCAGCTGACCTCCACCGTTGCCCCAAAAAAAAATTTCGCTGCAGCTTTTCGATCTTATTAGCAACTCCCACAGGCATATTGAACACCGACATATAATAAATAGGCAAACTTGACAAGACAAATTTTATGAGAACCGATCTGCCCCCCTTATTCAGAAAACATTTTTTCCAAGGGGCCAACCGACCTTCTATTCTCCGAATCAGCTCATTCCAAAAGATTTTCAAACTCGGTCGACCTTCCAACGGGAGGCCTAAATACATAATAGGCAGAGTTGCCTTGGCACACCTAAAAATGGCTGCCCAATTCACATCTCCATCCCCTCCTTTACTAATCTTAACCATACATGACTTGTGGAAAATCAAACTCAAGCCATAAGCTAATTCAAAGCATCGTAATATACTTCTAGTGTTCATAAGATAATCCCTTCTTGGTTGAAGGAATAATATAGTATTGTCTGCAAATTGCAAATGCGAAATATGGATAGAGTCCTCACTAAAAAATATCCCTTTCAACATGTCCATAGAGGCGGCTTTTCTAAGCAAGGCACTCAAACCTTCCACCGCCACGTTGAATAAGAAAGGGGAGAGCGGATCGCCTTCCCGAAGGCCCCTCTTAATCCCAAATTGCCTCGTTGGACTCCCATTCACAAGCACTGAAACTGCCGGTGAAGAAATAAAATTTCTTATCCATTGACACCACTTCCACCCAAACCCCAACTCATTTAACATATGATCCAAAAAAACATGATCCAAGCTATCATATGCTTTTTCGAAATCTAACTTGATCATAAGGCCCCCCCTTCTTTGGATTTTCGCCATTGATGAATATTTCTTCTGCTATAACAAAGCTATCTAAAATTTGTCTGTTCTTTACAAAAGCCATTTGGGAAACTCCATCACCTTATCCATAACTCTCCTCATCCGATTGGCTAAAACCTTTGCAAGGATTTTGTAAAAAGCTTCTACCAAACTGATCGGTCTAAAATCCTTCACGGTTTTCGGCTTCAAACACTTGGGGATTAGAGTTATAAATGTCTTGTTTAACTCTTTCACAACCGAGGCATCCTTATGGAATTCATCTATGAATCTCATAAAGTCTCCCTCTATCACTTCCCAATTGGCTTTTATAAACCCTAAATTGAATCCATCCGGACTCAGGGCTTTGTTATCGTCACAACTAACGAAAGCTTCCCACACCTCTTCCTTTGTAAACGTTTCTTCTAGGGACCCACTTTCCACCACCAACAGTTTATTAAGAGGTAAGTCGTTGATAGTTGGTCGCCTCCAACTAACATTTTTATAGTGTCTCTCAAAAAATTCTGTCACCCCTTCCTTAACCTCACCTGGAATCGATTTTTTCACCTCTTCAAAAGATAAATCTTCTATATAATTATTCCGACGCCTACCACTAGCCTCAATATGTAAGAACCGAGAATTCCTATCGCCTTCAAGGAGCCATTTGACTCTTGATTTTTGCCTCCATTCTTGCTCCTCCTTTCGAAGAGCCTTCCAAAATTCCGACAACACCTTGATCCTTTCCTAACGCTTAGCGTCCATCCAACCATCTACCGAAGCACTAGCATCTAACTTTGCCAACTTATCCTCTAAATCCCTCGTAGACACCTTATTCTTCTCCTTATTCGCCGACCATCTTTTAATGAAAGCTTTCAACTTTTTCAGCTTACCATTCAGTATCTTACTCGTCCGCCTCTTGATTTTGCTTCCAGTCCAAACCTTTTTCATCTCCGCTAACATCTTCTTGTCATCTAGCCACTTATTGGAGAACCGAAAAGGTCTCGGACCCCAATTATCGTTCGAGGCACCTAAGGTAATAGTGCAATGGTCCGAAATAGATCTAGGCAACCCTTTTTGAACTAAATTGGGGAACCAAGAGAGAATAACGGGAGAAACTAAGAAACGATCTAGTTTTGCCCAACACCCTTCCTCTCTATTATTTGACCATGTAAACGAGATCTCTCACAGCGAAATATCTACCACCTTGGCACCAAGAATAAAATTATTAAAAGATCTAGCCGACCATTTATCGAAGACACCACCCTTTCTTTCTTTCTCATGAAGGACCGTATTAAAATCCCTCGCCGATACACCATGGCATAGGAAACACTTGTTGTGAGTTAATTAAAAACTCCATAAATCTTTCCTCTCACTATCCTTATTCGAAGCATACACATTACAAAAAATCACTTGTTCGTTTATCTTCTTCAACACCTCTGCCAACACAATACACCATCTGTTGGAGATACAATCAATCATAGTTAGCAAATCCTCATTCCATAGAGTTAACAGTCCCCTAGCAGTACCTTCAGCAGCCCACACCAACACCATGTTGGAACCTAGGGTTACAGATTGCGCAGCGAAAGGTTTTAAAATTTTTATGCAATCATTAAATTAACCCATTTGTACAGTAATAATCAAATGAAATAATAAAGTGAAGATTCATACCTACATAGGAGGCTCCTTCACTTTGATACGAACTGCTCCTGATTTGAACCACGTGATCTTCCTCGCTATCTCCCGGAACTGGTAACAACGTGTGGGAGCGTCACGATATTCAGGACCTGTATGGAGGAAGAAAAGAAGAACACACACAAAAAACAAACTCTAGAAGTGCATCATTTGTGGTCTCACCACACACTAATATTTTTTTTTCTTTTGTTTGTTGTTTCTTTTGCTGTGTGTCACGACTTCATTTTTTCTTCTCAATTCAAGTAATCTTATTACTTATTTGCTGTGTCTGTTTCTTATTTTGGTTCACTTTTTTTTAATTAAAATATATATCTCATATATATTCAAACAAAACCGAAAATCAAATTTGATTTTTAAAAATTTTACAAAGATATCTCATATCCTTTTAAAAAATAATTAAATATTTATTTTTGAATTCAAACATTTTAAATTCAATTTCAAATATCTAATTTAAAATAAAATAATCATATTATCTTATTTTATTCAAAATCAAATATCAACTAACACCCTCCATTTAGTGATTAACAACATAATTAAATAATCTTATTATTTAATTTATTTAATCACCATTATTCATTAATTAAATAATCCCATTATTCAATTAATTCCTGAATAAATACGTGTCACTTTCGTAACACAATTAATTGGACAATCCAATTAATTAACCATGACCCTTGTTACCTAAATCGATCGGGCTAGCAAGGGGACCTAATGGACCCACAGTATTTTGAGCTCCAATAATCCTTAGAAATTATTAATTAGACTCTTTAATTAATATTTCATGATTATTAACTTCGGTGTTATTCCACTAAAAACCCGAAGCTGCATTCTCTCAACTGTAGATGTTTTTACACAAACCAATAACTCTCGGTGTCCATCGATATAGCTATTACATATGGTATAATCCTCCACAAGTAGTTCATAATTAGAGCTGGGTCATAATGTCTGTTATACCCCTCTAATCATATTTTTCCATTAAGTACCATTGATTCTCTAATGAACAATAAATCATACATTCCTTACGGAATTAGGAGAGCGCTCATATTGTTCAAGCCCCGAATCAACCCTTAAGGGAACTACCATATACTTCTCACAAGAAGGAGTGGATTCCACTATTGTGTACAAACATTCCCAGCCACAAGCCAAACCGCGATCCCAAAATACGGAGTATATTGATCGGGAATGCAACTCCGACCTCACCCATGGTATATCAAAGACCACGATCTAACCTGAAGGAGTCGATAAGACACTCAGGATTAAGATCACCCACATATAGCCATCATTAGTTGATATATATGAATCTCATCGTTAAACGGATCTTAGTGAGAGATTCATATAGATCATGGCCCAGTCCTATATGATCACATCATACAAGGTGCCTCCATTCTCATATCTACATATGAATGATCCAGGATAGGATCACCGTACACTACGAAATGAACCGCAGCTGTAGATTAACCACAAATAAAGTACCCAGCTTTATTTGCTATCTACGGCCTCTTTAGATTGCTCGTTTCAAACTGAATCCATCTATATATGACACTCATATACTCAGTTCGAAATTACATCCGGCAATTTTGGATGTTAAGTGCACATCTTATATAAAGTATGACACAAAATGAATGAATATACTACTTCTTTTATTTATGTTCAAATTATATTTACATATTACAAGTTTTAGGGCAAAAACCCCAACACACCACACGTAAGCTGAGCCCCCCCAATCTCTCTGATAATTTTACTGTCCAAAACCCCAATTTTTGTCTCCTGTAAGAACAACGCAAGAGGTTTAAGAGTGAGCATCACACTCTTAACTTTCCTTCTCTTAGCCTTCTTGCACAAACCACGCACATTCCAGGACATTGCAAACATTAAAACAACTTCAACCCCCAACCTGTCAAAACAACACAAAAAGATTACAGTTGCATTCTAGCCTCATCCTTCCTCTCCCTTAGAGACACAACCTCAATTATCTCATCCTCATTCCCATTGAAATCAAAACCCAATGTTACCCCTGTTTCGATTACCTTTGTCACTTCCCCATCCAGATCCCATTCTTTTTCTTCATCCCCTGCTTGGATTTTGATATCACATGTTTGGTTCAGCTTCTTTGTTTGCTTATCCAGCTTCAACAACACTCATTTCTCTATGACCTTAGCAATTTCTTCTTCTAAGTTCCACACAACCCTCTTTCCTGCCTTCTTGATTTTTGAGTTCTCGTTACTTTTGTAGAGGTCACCAATATGAGTTTTAGACATCCTAGTAATCATATGATGTATCTTAACAGATGATTCAGTACCTCTGCCTCTGAGAGTCTTTTGATTCTTCGTCTGAGTTCCCCGATTGTCTTCCAAACTCCTCTCTGTTACGCCATTATCCTGCACAGGTTCGTCTAAACCAACATTTTGGTCTCCTGTTGTTCTGCGATCTTGTCCTGATATTGGGTGTCTTTCCATTTCTGAAACATGACCTTCTTCCTTTGAAGATTGGCGCCCAGAAACATTTTCTTGTTCTCTCAAGTCTGTGCAAAAATCTATTCCTTGTGTTACTGTTGTTCTATCAATATCATTTATCCTCTTTATACAATCTGGTTATATAGCCCCTTCTATGGCCTTAGTCACATTTGGGCTTTCTACCTCTATCTCTAGACTGCATGCACCTACCTGACCCCTATAATTGGGTTGTCCATCCTGCCCACCATCCAGTTGGTTTTTAGACCCTTGTATTCTCTGCTTATAGCACTCTCCCTTTAGCCACTTAGGGTTAATATTATATATATATAACTATATATATCTTATATATATTATATCATGTTATTATATATAATATATATAATATATGTCAATTACAATATTACTATTTGTGTTAAATATAATAATATTGTAATTGAAAACAAGAGGTCATTTGAACCTCTTGTTTTTGTTAAATATTATAATATAGTTCAATTACAATATTTATTTAATATTGTTAAATATGATATATAAAATATTTATTTAATAAAATTAAATAAATATTAACTTGTCATGTTCCATATGTCACTATTATATAGTAACAAACGTTAGACAGAACAAGGAGGACACTCTGGTCATTTGAACCTCTTATCCCGTCCTGTCACAGTCATACCAAACGCATAACAGTACAGTCCACAGTTCTATCCCAGACATTTCAAACACAACATGTAGGGATGACAATTTGACCTGCACCCGCCTGAACCCGACCGTGGAGGGTCGGGTTTGGGTGGAGAATTTATGACCCATGAATCTGCGATCCCAGTTTAAATAAAAACCCGGCGGGTACGGGTGTGGGTGCGGGCAAGGAAAATGGACCCGCGGGTGAACCCGCGAACCCGCATGAATAAAATATCAAGTATTTGAAACTATGTGCCTATATCGTTTTGATTAAGAAAATAAAATAAAAGTCAAAAGTCAAAACATGAAAGTATGAAACCATACCAATTTTTTATGGTCTTATATATTATGAATTTATAGATTATGTACTTAACTACTTATGGATTAAGAAGTAAGAACCCCTAAATTATGGACTTTTGAATTATTTTTGGTTATTATTGTTTTGTAAATGTATCAAGTAGGGAATTAGAGATGGAAATTCAATTCAATTAATCAAGTATAAAGCATGTGATTAGTGATTACATGTGGAAATTTACAAGTGATAAATCACGGGTTTGTGGGTACCCCGCGGGTGAAGCATCCACCCGTGAACCGGCGTTGGTTCGCGGGCTCGTGGGTAAAGGTATGGGTGCAGCCTAAACCCGCGGGTGCAAACCCACTTGCCTACGCGGGTTCGCGAGCGGGCATGGGTGAGGTTAATTTTCGAGGGTGCGGGTGAGGATTTCGCAAAACCAGTCCAAACCCAACCCGTTGCCATCCCTAACAACATGGAACAACTGTCCAGTCCAATCCAGTCCAGTCACATCCCGTCCTGTCTCGTCCCCGTACCAAACGCACCCTATTTGGTAAGTTATTGTATAGTACTGTATTGTATATAATAAATATTAATGATTATAAATTAATAAATTTGAATTTTAAAAATGAAAAATTATAATATTAACATTAAAAAGTTAAATAATGATATAAAAATGATTTGAAATTATAAATATTTTGATTATGTATGAATTAAATAATTATTTATATTTCATGATAAAATTATTGAAAATATAATATAATATATATATATATATATATGTATGTATATATATTGGAAAATGGATTACATCTTATAGTAGAGATTTGGTTTTTTAGGAAGCGGTGAAAGAAAGAAAATGACAGTAGCATGTGTAATACATAGTAAACACACCTCCTACCATTGTATTGTGTAATACATATGCTGGTGTATTAGATAAGTTATTATGGATTAGCTAGTACAATACCCAAACCACTACCAAACACATGTATTGGATTATTTAATACAAAATGGACTCCATGTCCAATACAATACAATAAAACAAACATGCCCCAAAGGTTAAATATTAAACCTTTATACTATGCCACAGGGTAAGTTTGTGCAATTTGCCTTAAATTTATTGATGTTGGATAAATTTAGAATCTCCAAAACTTTATGTCTCGTTTGGATTATATTGTACTGTATTGGATTTGACTGTAATATATATATATATATATATATATATATATATATATATAGTCCTTCTCACCTACAAACCCCCTAACATAACACTATTTACAAATCAAATTTTCAACATTTGATTCAAAATCCAAGGGTTGTTATGTATTCTCTCTCCTGACCCACAACTTATACAACAGCTCTTCGATTTTGATCCAAAGGCTAAAAATTTCGTTTGTAAATAGTGTTATGTTAGGGGTTTGCAGGTGAGAAGCTATATATATATATATATATTGTAAGTTCATCCTATTTTGATTGATTTATTTCGTTGACAAACCACATTGTGATTATTTGTAATGGGTAGCTTAGGTCTTTTATCATGATTCTTCATCAACAAGCTTCTGAGATCTCAAAGAGCTTCAAGAAAAGTAGTTCACTAGTTCTTGACTTCTTGAAGAGATTAGTTGCACACACACACACACATACACATACACACACACACACACAGGCTCTTTTATGCATTTAAATTTGCTCTTGCATTGTGCTCATTCTTTTTTGTGATGTGCATTCTTTACATAAACACACTTGCACTTCATTTCTAGCTTTGGTGTAATTATTTTTCATTTGCGTGATCAGAAACATCCATGTGTGCACGATTATGTACTTGTTTTGATCAACCGCTTGAGAATGCATATTCTTCTCTTGTTTGTCCATGAAAGATAGATTCGGTGGTTGGTGTTCGACTATTGGTGTTCAGCTATTGTGAGCTGCCGTTTGAACTGCCATTTTGCTCCAGTGGATTCGGCGGCTGGGAACCGTCGATTGTCTCTAGAGGATTTGACGGTTCATGTGTTCGGCTGCCACCAACCATCGATTTACCCGTTTTCTGGGCAATTTGGGTATTTCATATTAGCTCATTTTCTTAACCTATAAATACATCTTTATGTTGTCTTGGCCATCAAAAACTCTGAAATTACAAACCTAAGAGTGTCTCTTAAAGTTCCATTGAGAGAGAAGTTCCAATATTGGATTTTTAACTCTCGAAATCCCAAACCCTTATGCATTCAAGCATCATCAAGCTTTAATTAGGCATGGGTCTTCATTGCATCTTGACTTGGTAAGTTAGATTCTTCACTCTCATTATCTAATGTCTTATCTACCAAGATATCTTCTTGATTGCATTTCTTGATTGCAAAGTTATTATTTTTATTATATTTTGTGACAACATGTGTTGATTGGGATTTGTTTGATGATTAGGTTTTAGATTTGCATATCTTTATCTAGTTAGGTCTTTATGAACATTCGTATTGACATATTGATATCTATGATTGTTTGATTGCCATTATAAATATCTAGATAAGCATTTAGTGTTGCCTAACATTATTTGCATATGATAATATTGTTATATATTCACTTAGGTTGTTTATCTCTTCATTGAGTGTCAAGACTTGTGACTACGGGAATGTAGTGCACAAACAAGGTCTAGAATCACTATAAAAGGCCTGCGGGTAGTGGTGGTGTGTTATATTCCTAGAATGATGCGACTAGAGGTCAACCTAGGTTGTAAACATCATTACTGTAAGTGCCTCACTTTATGATTGGCTTATTTCGTTGACAAAATCACAATTGGGGTCATACATTGCAAAAGGGTAGATTAGGAATTGAAGATCTCCCATTGGACTCCAAGTGCTTCAAGGAAGGTAGATTACTTGACTCTACTTTTACTTGAAGAGATATAGTTGCACACACTCACTTGCTTGCATTATATTCTTGTTTACATGTAATTGGATGATGCATTGTATGCCATTTATCACACTCCACACTTGCACATTTTTGCACATTACTTAGTGTGTTGAGTCTGATTGTGTTAAAGATTAGGGGTTGTGTATTTAATTTTGATTAACCAAAAAGATGCCCCCCCCAGGTTAGTTTATACACTCTTAGAGTATTTTCAATTACATATAGTGGATTTGAGGACCGGAGTGGCTAGGTGTCCAGCCCGTGAATTTTTGCTCAATTGAAGGGTTTTCTCACGTAAATCAATCAACATGTTTTATTGTTTTCCGTACTTTAATTTCGTTGAATATTTTGTGTGTTTTATTTGACAGTGTGGGTTATTTTTGTAATCTTGACTAATCCGAAAATTTGGTAATTAATTGGATTAACAACTCATTCACTCCCTATGCTGTATTAGACACTCCCCGTTTATGTTCATATATATATATATATATATATATATATATATATATATATATATGATTGGATTGTATTATATTTTTTTAATAATTTTTTTAAAAGTTAATAATTTTTTTTTAAATATTCGTAACTTGAATAAATAAAATTTTATTTTTATTGATAAAAATATTTAAAAAAATTAGTAAATATAAGATAGATAATATTATTATAAATAAAATAAATATTTCCAATATAATTTTAAAATTATAACAAATTTAAAAGCCTAACACATTTTTTTACATCAAAATTCCATAGTTACTCTTATTAAAATTCCAAATTCCATATTTTCTCTAAAATTTTGTTTTCTTTTAAGGTAAGTAAAACAAAAATGAAGAATATCGAGAGTTTTTGTGGTGTGTAGTGTACATCTAAGAAAAAGAATAAAGGGGATATAAAAAATGAAAGGGAGAAAAGAAATATGTGATGTCTCATTTGCGAGAGATTTTATTAAAGAAAGGAAACAAATCTGATATAGAATTGAATTTTAAAAATTCTTAGTGAGTAATCTAGGGGTTTTCAGAGAGGGGCTGATATTAATTGAAAAAAAAAAAAAGAATCAGGTGTTATATATGTCGAGAAGGAAAGGAAGAAAGAAAGAAAAAAGAACTCAGTCCAACGCAGCCTAATACTACCGATTATTATGTATTAGGTAATACAATATTTAATGTATTGGACACACAACTCTGTATTAAGTTAATACAATACAAATGGACACAAAATACTATATTATAGTATTTTAATATATTTTAATTATCTAATACAATATAATATATAAAAACAAATATGCCTATAAAACTAAAAGCAGCAATTCCATCGACCCATAAACAATAAAATATTTAAAATACACATGACTTTAATCAATTATGATTTAGACGAATTCTAAATTAAATTAAGATTTAAAAAAAAAACCGGTAAAAATGTAAACATACTTTTGGTTTAATGAAATAGGTTTTTGACTTGAATTGAAAGCAACATCATAATTGAAAATTTGATTCACCCTTTCGTCCAATCATATAAGTAATGCCCTTTGTTTTACAGACTTCGAAATTGTTTAGAGATTGCATATGTAATAACAGGCCAAAGTTTGAAATCTTTGATCAAGTCAATTAAAATTTTAAAATGTAGAAGATAAGTCGATACATATGAGAAATTTTAAAGAAAATGATATGTTTTAGAAGCGAAAATAATGTATGAGAAATTAGGGTCAATTTCAAAATAAGTATTTAAATTATGAGTAATGCAAGACTTTCCCAATTTTTTCCCAAATTCCTTCTCAAATGGTGTTGGAACGTGAGGTGTCAACATCACATCACTCACCACATAATCTCATGATTTATAAGATTTTGACACCTCACGTGCCAAACACCATTTGGGAAAAAAATTAGGAAACCTAGCATTACTCTTAAATTATTGTGAGATATTATTTTTCTTACTTGACTAATTAGTGGTAGGGGCCCCAACTTTCATCTGAACTTGTAAGTTATCAATTGGTTAGTGGGACACATGTGTATGCTCGGCCCTAAGATAAGTTCAGTGAGATTACCGCCTAGGGCCCCCGATTGTGAAGGGCTTCCAAATTGTAGTTCAAAAATAATTGATTTTAGAATATGGGTCCATATAAGATTTTAAATAAAACATACCTATAAATGACTTTAAAATGGCCCATTATACACATAATTTTTTTTTAAAATAAAAAGGCCCACCAATGAAAAGCTAACGCATAAATTACTTTATAAATGGTCCACCATACACATAATTTTTTTTTTAAAAGTCCATCAATGAAAACTCATTTATCATTCTTACAACAACAACATTAAATCAAGAGTGACAGTGGGTTAATCCTAGCAACATTAGTGTTTGTAAAAATGATCCTCGTTTTATCAAAAAAAAAACTCAAAACTCTATTGATACGACAATTCAGAAGTCGTTGTTTCTAAGGTAATTAAATCAATGCATTTTTTTTTCTTTTTCGAAAAGCTTTTTTTTATGTAAGCTTAATTAGTATTTTTGATGCTAAAAATGTGACACGAGTAATGTTTAAATGATATATTCTTTGATGTAATTATAAAAATTTTATTTTGGTAACTTTTTTTTGCTATTTTATTGTATTATAGTCTTGAGTTAGAGTTATTATATTGATTTTTACAAGTATTTACTAGAGAAAAATAATAATTAAGTAAACATACATATAGTATCGAGGGCCTCATTGTTTATAATTCGCCTCAGACCTCGAAAATCTTAGGGCCAGCCTTGTACATGTGGTAAGTAACATCATTAGTCTAAAGGTTTGAAGAATTAGCTAATTTAGTCATTGATTCATTTACGGGTTTAGCTACTGTACAGATTATGTATAACTACAAGTTAGTTGCTAGTTATTGGATTTCAACTAGGTCTACAAAAATCAAAGACTTAAAAATAAAAAAATTAAAGAAAAAAATTCATCTCTCATAACTGTCCCAACAACTATGTAGGTTTGTATAGTAGCTAAATCCTTCATTTACCATCAATATAGTCTATTTTTTTTTTATTAATTTGCATTAAATTGGTTTCTCCAGACGACCACCGTTAGTATTTACATTAAATTTTGTTGATAAATATTAATGTAGGAGGTATTATTGAAAATTTTAAATTTTTGCATATAATTATATTTTCATTTTATTACATATTTGAATTAGCTGTTTAATTATTTTTTAATTTACTTTTTGTTAAATCAAATTTAATTTCATTATGACAAAATAAGGCATAGTGGTTTGCTCATCACACATACATCTTGCGGTTGTGGGCTAAGTCTGTCTCCCTCCCAAAAATCCAAATTATTGTAATATTTCAAAAAAAAATTATAATTTTCTTATTAGTTGAGTTTCTCTTTATTATAAATAATGAGCTATTGTATCTCTTTTTATCAATGGATTAGGTCAGTGGTGGTTTATTCAATTTTATTATTTGCTTGTATTCTTGGTAAATCAATAACATATTTCTTGTTTCACTTCCGGTATTTAAAAGAATCAACGGATCAAAATATTTATCTTGTTTTGTTTATCAATTTTCGTTTGCATTTGTATTTATGTTGCATCAAATACTATTGTTTAGGGAGATCTTAGTCAGCCTGACACGTCAAGATAAAAAGCATAATTCATGGGACCAGGTCTCCACATCATCAAACCATGCCAAATCGACAAGGTACACGAAGCAGCGGCGAGCTCGAAGACAGAAAGAAGGTCCCCACTTAGAACCAATTCATAGAAAGTAATCTTAGGCGGTGAATTGGTACCAACTCGCCGATTACGTTATGAACACGAAATACCCTCGAGATCACAATAAATCCGGGATTCTTCATATCTACTGCGAAATCTAGGCCTATAACAAGAAAGACAATCACCGCTAATCAAGCAGTTGACGAATCAGATAATAAACTCAATGATCTAGAAGATAATTCATACAAGGAAAAGAGATTCCCCAAAATACGGGTGAATCACAAAGATACTATCTCCTCAAAGCATTTGCTTGCACAACAGTGATTAGGCTTTAGTTCCTATATAAATACATGTGTAATGGGCAAGGGCCAAAGAGAGGCATGAGGCCAACAGAAAGATATTTTATGTAATTTGTAATTTTTTTTCGAAACATAGTGAACATTCTTTTTCCTATAGTTACGACGACCGTGGTTTTTTCCTACTTTAGGGTTTTCCACGTAAAGATATGGTGTTATTTATTACTTTTATGTACCATTTTCTATTACATATCGCATTCATGTAGTGAGAAGGTTCTTTGGTCACAAGCTTCTTAGTCGATCCAAGCATCAACTTGCATATGTGTTGTTGTTAACTAGACAATCCAAAAATCAACGCTAACAATTGGCACTAGAAAGATGAGGGTTTTTGAACGCTAAATGTTGGAGGATCCATGTGAACCAACCAGGAAGACTAGCCGAGATAAGCAACGAGGTGGATATCAATCAACAACCACTAACTGATGGTGGGCAAGGAAGTGTCAATCCCTCACTCACGGACCATGATCCGCCCTTTCTCCCCCAGGAATAGGTGGAACCGGTCGTGACGTTGACATATCTCCAACTTTAAGCCACTGTGGTTTTGGATGTCTCTCAGACAATAGACATGGTCAGATTTTATGTTGTATGGTGGTTCAACCATCATGGGAGAGGGTCGTTGGATTCGGTCACTTCTGTGCTTTTAAATGTCAATGACCATTGTATTGAAGTTAGAAGACCTAAGGTTAAGAATAATGAAGTCTGGGTGCCTCCTCTTGGTGCGGCTATGAAATTTAGTGTTGATGGTTCTTCTATGGGAAATCCTGGGCGTGCAAGCATTGGTGGAGTTCTAAGAGATTATTTCGGAAAGGTGTTAGGTATGTTTTCGTTACAGGTCGGGGTTATGGATGCCATTTCGGCAGAAATACTGGCAATTCATAAGGCCTAGAGCTGTGTGCTAGTGATACCAGTTTGGTAGGGAAAGACATCATAATAGGTAGTGACTCGATTGTGGCGGTATCATGGGTGAATGGTTCTGGTATTAATAGCTTCAAACATGTTAATTTCATCTATGACATCAGAAGTTTTCTGAGTTATCTTAGTAACACTGTAGTTGTTTTTAATTCTAGAAGTAGCAACTCTTTCGCCGACGAATTAGCGAAGAAAGGTTCGCGTATGGAAGCGGACTGCTTGATTTGGGGAAATATCTGAGTTCAGTCTGCTTTGGTTTTTTATTTGGTTTCTCTTTTGTCTTTGCTCTGTTTTTGGTGCTGGTTTGTGCTGAGCTTGCAATGACATGTTTGGTGTTTTTCTTTTTTCTGTTTTGTCTTGTTTTCCGATTGGGGTTCTATTTTTATTTTTGGGGAGCTTGGTTTGGCAGCTTGTTTTTGTTTGTGTGCTCTGTTTTTCCTTTCCGGCCTCTGGCCGATGAATAAACCTTAGATGTTCACAAAAAAAAAAACTTTAAGCCACCATACATAACTCTTTGGCATGGCGAACAACGGCACCCCTGAAACTCCATCAGCAGGATTGAACATTATCCTTACCTCGGGATATCTTGTATGAGTGGCTCATAGAGGGAGGCTCTAGTTTGAAATTCATAAGAAGATGCCCAACACCTCTATGAAGGCACCCAAGGAGAGGCGAACGGATGTCGAAGAACGTGATGCCTTGGTAGCTAGGAGACGCCGCGACAAGGGTAAAGCCAGGATAAGGGAAGATGAGGATTGCAAGGGACAAACCGCTTCCACCCACTCCCTTATAGGGAGTTCAAACCCTGAGCATCTCAACAAAACAAATGGACACCGTTTTAGTTTGCCATTACACTGTGACCATAAGAGAAACAAGAGGAGATCCAAAAATCCTGCTCCTAGAAGGTGAGCCTAGAAAAACCCCGTCCTAGAAGGAACAACTCATGAAGGTCCTAAGGTCACCATAATGACATCGAGGACGAGGTGATCAGTGGGCAAGAGGCACCCATTGGAAAGATGATAATCCTCAGACATTTAGTGTCTGATAAAGAGCTAGAAGGCTTGCACAATGTTATCATGGAAGACACGGAAAAGCTCAAAGAGGAGATGGCTAGGATGAGGTCGGGAGGCAAGGGCATACTAGCTAGATGAAAAGGTAGCAAATTTATTGAGAGGATCACTAACATTCACTTTGCTACAATGGTCGAATACCACTATGGCCAAGACCTAGTGGAGCATGTCTGCCATTTTGAAACATTGATGGAAACACATGCCCTAGATAGTGACTTATGGTGCAAATCCTTTCTGATAACTTTGGGTGACCTTGCATCCAGATGGTACCATCAATTGCCAGAAGGAAGTATAAGCAGCTTCGAACAATTCAGCGACATGTTTATATTCCAGTTCGCAGAAAGCGTGCAATGCAAAAAGTCACTCATGCACCTATCTTCCTTCAAGTAGGGATTGAGAGAAATGATCAGGAGTTATATGAATCGCTTCATCCAGAAGGCAATGACGGTGGAAGATTTTAACGACATGGCAACAATGACTTCCTTCACCAATGGGCTGCAAATTGAACGTTTCTTTTTCGATCCCATGCAGAGCTGGCCTAGAATCTATTTAGAGTTACTTGATCTCCCTACTTAGATGGTTTCTCAAACCTAGTCATTATGAAAGCAAATACATGAAATTGGAAGAGAAGATGAAAGTTTCAATAAAGCAAAAGAGCAAGAAAGGGTACAGACTCAAAAAGGAAAAAAAATGTGTTAAAGTTTTTTAACTCCGACACTTTAAGGAAAAACAGAAACGGTGATATATTGTTTCGAGGAAAAACATGAAAAGATTTTGGTTGGTAGAAGTGTCTTGAAAAATGAGTATGTACGAGGCAACCCGACGCAATCCCAAAGCGTGGCAAGTGTTTAAAATTACTCAAACGAAGTGTCAAATCACTTGTGCTTTGCCAAAGCCAACAATAAAGCACAATAATTGAGACAAATTAAATATCAGGTGACTCATCAATGTATCATTAAATGAAAAATCTTTACAAATCCAATTCGGAGAGGTACCTGCTCGCCGGAAGCAGTTCGCCAATAACCCTTCTAACAAATTTCAGGGGTATTGTTAGGGGAAATATTAGTCACTCTGACACGTCCAAAAGTAGAATTCAAGGAGCCAGGTCTTCATACCATTAAACCATGCCAAATAGACAAGGTACACGAAGAAACGGCGAGCTCGAAGACGGAAAGCAAATCGCCCACTTAGATCCAGTCCCTGAAGTAATCCTTGGCGACGAACTGGTACCAACTCGCCGATTACGTTATAAACACGAAATACCCTAAGATCACTATAAATTCGGGATTCTCGAATCCCCTGTGAAATCTAGGACTATAAAAAGAAAGACAATCACTACTAATCAAGCTGTTGACGAATCAATTAATAAACTCGAAGATCCAGAAGATAATCCATACAAGGAAAACAGATTCCCCAAAATACGGGCGAATCACCAAGATAACATCTCCTCAAAGCCTTTGCTTGTACGACAATAATTAAGAAAATGCTCTAGTTCCCATACAAATACTTGTAATGGGCAAGGGCCAAAGAGAGGTAAGAGGCTATCAGAAAGATCTTTTATGTGATTTGTAATTGTTTTCTACGTATAATGAACATTCTTTTTTCTATCGTTAAGACGACCGTGGTTTTTCCTTACCTTAGGGTTTTCCACCTAAATATCTGGTGTTATTTATTGCTTTTATGTACTTTTCTCCTTACATATCGCATTCATGTAGCGAGAAGGTGTTTTGGTCACAACCTTCTTATAAGTCGATACAAGTATCAATTTGCATACTTGTTGTTGACTAGACAATCCAAAAATCGACGTCAATAACTATTATAACCATATATATAATACTTAAGGCTAAATTAATCATATTTTCCATTGAAAATAGAAAAAGAAAAAGAAAAAACTTGAATGATTACTAAAAACAGTCTTAAAAAAAACTTCTTAAACATAAAAAAGGTTATTGTAAAAAAAAATTAAAAAATTATTTGAATCTTAAAGCACCAAAATATCTTATTTACTAAAACAATCCTCAATGGGAAGGTTCTATAGGAACTATTTTGATCCAGCATGAATAAATGGTTTTTTTTTATGTATATATAAATATAGTTAAACGAAATGATTGCCATTTTTTTTTTGCAATATAAACAATAAGGATAATGGTAAAATTATTCCTTTTTAAAATTTTAATTAGGTCTTAACTTTAATGGATGGTCCAATTAGAATCCAACATATGTCAGCAAACTTATATAAAATAAGACCTTTAAAAATTGATATAAAAAAATTAAGAAAAAAAGAATTGAAGAAGGAATTTAAAATAGCGTATAAGGTCAAAAACATAAAATATAAACCTGTAAAAACAAATAACTTGAAATTTGAGTCATTCTTGCATCCAATTATATAATTAATTCCAGTTACCTTTTTTTTAACTAATTAATTCCATTTTCATAGACTTCAAAATTGTTTACAGATTGCATATGTAATAAGAGGCCAATGTTTGAATTCTTTGATCGAGTCAAAACCGCTACCATTTCTCCAATATGCTGATATTATTATTATTTTTTTTTTTTTTGCACGGCAGTTGAGATTCTAACACTATTTTAACCAGAGAAGGACCTGATTATTCAAGTAAATACATATTTATTATAATATCCATTTGCAGTATCTTAGTTCTGAAGAATAGGTTATTGGCGTCCATATCCATATCATCTCTTTGTTTGACTTCAAACTTGAATTGGTCACTTGACAATGGAATGACTTTAATTAACTCAGAAAGCCACTACTTGATCTTGACACCTTTATCTTCCCGGAATTTTCTTTCTAGACAGTGAATAGGTTATGGGGGCTCCTTGTTTAGATGGATATAATATATATAGAATAGATCATTCAAATTAATTGAAGAAATTTTGAAGTGTATCAATCTTCTGTTTTTAATTAATTCTTCAATGTCTAACAGGAGCAAGAATATCTGTAAAATCTTTGTACACATTATTTCTTTTTGTTTTTGGGCTCATGCTGCAGCTACAGACATACTCAATCAGGGTGATATGCTTCGCTCTTCTGATTCTCGAGTTTCCAGAAACGGAGTCTTCACCTTAAGGTTCTATAATCTTTCCATGAACAATTGGTACTTGTCAATATGGTACAAGTATGATCCAACGAAGCCTTGCTGGCTAGCCAATCGAGACAGGCCTATCAAAAATAATTCTGGGGTTCTTCTCATAGATGAACAAGGCAATTTAATGATGACATACACCGGTGGGGTTCCTATCAAGCTATACTCAGGTCAATCGGCCGCCAACATCAATGTAACTGCTGTTCTGCAGGATGATGGAAACTTTGTTTTGAAGAAATCAGCAGACGATAGTACTGGTGGGGTTACAGAGCAGATTCTGTGGCAGAGCTTTGATTCTCCAACAGATTGTTTCTTGCCTGGAATGAAACTGGGGATCAATCTCAAGACTAGTCAGAATTGGTCACTTACATCATGGTTAACTTCCTCCGTGCCAACTCGTGGAGCTTTCACTCTCGAATGGGTCCCTTCTGAACATCAGATGATTCTTAGGCGGCGAGGGGTAAAATTCTGGTCTAGCGGGGTATTGAATAAAGACGCATTTGGAAACCTTACAGTCTCTTCAGATATATATGATTTCATTTATAGCGAACATTCAAACAATCACGAGCAATACCTTACGTACAACCTTGTTGCACTCCCATCTATTGAAGAATGGGACAATGTTTCATCACTTACACTGGGGCATGATGGCCGCATAACGCGTTGGAGTAGTAGACGCGTGGGTTTTACTAAAGTTGATTGTGATGGACTCAGAACAGATTCAGGTTGTGAGAGATGGGAAAGGCCAGAGTGCAGGAGCCATGGTGAGAAGATGGAAAGAAGAGAAATTTATTATGACAATTCAGTTGTTCATTTTGAGGACAAGAATGAGAGTCGAAGCTTTAGTGACTGTGTGGACATATGTTGGAATGACTGCACATGTTTTGGAGTTTCAAATATAGGCAATAATTCTGTCAATCCTGGATGCATTTTCTGGTATGGTCCTTTAAAAGAAACTGCTACCGGAGAAAAAGGAACAACATGCTACATAATCATTTCAGCCCCTCCTCCCAAGTTCCGTATGTTTCTCTCTTCTGGTTTGTTAATTATATGGTAGAATTAAACTCCATAAATTAATACTTTATAAACTAATAATTTCTATAATATAATAATTTTTATGACCCCGGCTTGAATCAATGGGATATATTAATAATTTCGATAAATTGATAAGATAATACTTTTCAGAAAACACCTATATAAATATGTAGTCCTCCTATTCATATCATAAATTTATAATTTGCTGAAATAACAAATATAATTTAATATCATATTTTCTTGAAATATAACTCTATTGTTGTTGTTTTTTCTTAAAATTCAAATCTAGTTGAAACTGATTTCTAGTTTTTCTTAATGGTCTAGAAGTTCTGGAGTTGAATTCTTAAACTGCAACAAAAATTATAAAAAGTTGTTGATGCGTTGAGTGTATAATAGAATTAGTTTTTTTTTATTGACTTAATGTGTATTTTTAATTGATTAATGAAATTTAATTGATTAAATTAATTGAATTTTTAGTTGATTATTTATTCATACTTTGAATTATGAATGTAATCTATAAATTAATAAATTATTAATTTATAGATTAATTAATAAATTTTGATCTGCTAAACATTATTAATTTATAGAGTTTTTACTGTAGTTGTTTGAGACATAATTTTCTTAAAACAAAATAAAAATCAAGTTTAACATTTAGTTATAACGTTAAGTTAGGAAACCTCAAAAACTTGTTTACCTTGTTTTTCACCTCTTTTGCCTTGTCAGACTTCCAGTCCTGGATAGCAACAAGTCAACAACCTTTCACCTCTTTCTCTCTCTTCATCTCTTTCTTTTTCGACTTCTTCAAACGAGTATATTCATGTGTATAGATTAGGGTTCTTCATCTATTTCTCACCATGTCTATCTTTTTTTAATTTTTTAATTTTAAATTATTCATGGGAAATATGTGTTTGTTTATCTATATCTAAAGTGATGTATATATAGTTGTGTGGATCTACATAGATTTTTGTGGATTTATGAAGATATACACACAACCATAAGTTATTAAATTCTCTTATGATGCACTACAAATGGAAATAATATAAATTGTTACTGAAAGCGTTTTCAAAACATGAAAATATAAAAAATAAAACAGAAAATGAAAATGAAAAATGTTATCGATCTAGCACTTAAATTGTTTTTTCTTTTTTTGGAAACCTTTATTTAAATAACATCATATAATTAATTCAGGTGGGGTAATAATGATACTGGTAATAGCTGTAGCGGCTGCAATTGTGATTGGGACCGTCTTGATCATTTTTTTCTATTTCTTTATGAGATGGAGAAGAGCTCGTGTAGAAGGTAATACAATAAAACAATATGAAATGAAATGAATCTTTCGTGAACAAGTATTATCATTTTTATTGAATGCTAATACGCTCACGCTTTTCATGTCAATCCAAACAGAGAAGTTTCTATTCGAATTAATGAATGAAGCAAAGGAGCTTGAAATTGAAGGCAAGAAAGGCTTCAAGTTAAAAGTGTATAGTGTTGCATCCATTATGGATGCTACAAATTGCTTCTCGGATGAGAATAAACTCGGAGAGGGTGGTTATGGACCTGTTTACAAAGGATTGTTTGATGGGCAAGAGATAGCGATAAAAAGGTTATCAAGAAGTTCGAGACAAGGGCTTGTTGAGTTCAAGAATGAGCTCATAATAGTAGCTAAATTACAACACACAAATCTAGTGCAGCTCCTAGGTTTTTGCATTCAAGGGGAAGAGAAAATGATAGTCTATGAATACATGCCAAATAAGAGCTTGGATTCGTATATTTTTGGTTAGAACATTTTTGCTTCTACCTACTACTAAGGTTTTAATCATACTGAAGATGCCTTAATTATATATCTATTAACTGTTTTCTTGAACATTACACTATATAGTTTCTTCACAATGTTTTTTTTCCTCCATTTGCAGATCAATCTAAAAGAAGGTTGTTCCATTGGAACAAGTATTTTAATATTATTGAAGAAATAGCTCAAGGGCTACTTTACCTCCATAAGTACTCGAGATTAAGGATAATTCATAGAGATTTGAAAGCTAGCAACATATTACTTGACAAAAACTTGAGTCCTAAGATATCCGATTTTGGTATGGCAAAAACTTTTACTACAACTCAATTTGAAGCAAATACAAATCGAATTGTTGGCACACGGTAAGTATAAATCATCAATACTTCTATCTTCTAGTTGGTGCAAAGTTTAATTATACCTTAATGTGAACTTATTCATTTAATTTAGTTATGCACAACTAATTGGACCTTATGAATGAATCCAGTGGTTATATGCCTCCTGAATATACTGGAAGGGGAATCTTTTCCACAAAAGTTGATGTCTTCAGCTTTGGAGTTTTAGTGTTGGAAATCGTGAGTGGTAGAAGGAGCAACAGTAATTTTAATTTTGTTCGACCACTCAACCTTATTGGATATGTAAGATTTGTAGTGTAGAGTCATTTTAATTCCATATTACAACAAACAAATGTATATATGTGTATTGAACGTTTAATGGTATTTTGTCTCAGGCATGGATGTTGTGGAAAGAAGATGCTGCATTAGAATTAATACATCCAACTTTACGTGATTCATGTTCTGAAGACCAAGTTCTGAGATGCATTAATGTGGCATTGCTTTGTGCAGAAGACAACCCACTTGATAGGCCTTCCATGGCTGATGTTATATCAATGTTAACAAGTGAAGGTGTAAAATTGCCAATGCCAAAACAACCTGCATTTTGCATTGAAAGAAGGGTTGCTGAGGTCAATTCTAATGAAGACATGGTAGCAGAGAATCATTCGATAAATAACGTAACCATATCTGTCATTGATGGAAGATAAAAGGCATGGATTGTGTGTGTATCGTCAATGCTAATTAATGTACAATATTTTCTTTAATGTGCATTTTTTCTTTCTCTATATTCCTATTAAATCTTGAATATCAAACTTGTTGTGTCTTGGAATGCAGATTCTTGGGTGCTTGTTCTTACCTATGCAATGATGTCTCTTGTAATTAAGAATTGAAAGAAAATCTAGCAAAAGGGTTCGTCTCCTTCTAAGTCATCTACCTCATTAATTCAAGTGATAATCTCAACCAGAAATAATAATTCTTCTTAAATCACGTACAGTTGTTCCCTTTGATTTATGGCATCGTCATCTTGGTCATCCATCTTTACTACTTGCCAGTCCAACATGTTTCCCAACATGGTTCAAACCCAGGACCTTAAAGATAGTAAATGTTACTTTAATCATTTTGTTATAACAACTTTATATTCGATATGTTTTTCATACTATTTATATTTAACCATTGACATATTTTGCACATTATTTAGTTGAATCTATATTTTGTATACTATTTAATATTTTTTGTATTGTTTTCCAAGTCAATATTTAAATAAAATATTCACCTAGAGAAGTATGATTTATAAAAAATATTGTGCTATAGGTTCATATTTCAATATGAGATGCATATTATATCAGTATTGATTTTTGTATAATCAACATTTCACTAAAAAATTAATATTTTTTATTAATTTTTAGTTTAAATTCATTTCACTAAAATTTGTAATTATTTTGTATAATAAACAAATAGATATTAAAACAGTTTTTTTGTAGAGCATTCTTTTTATAAAATTTGATATAATCATATTTAGTGGACATAATTAAAAATAACTAAATGTTTTTTAATTATTAATAATTTTATTATATTTCATACTTAGTTAAAGTAATCCGATGTACCTGTAGAGTAGACTTCTTATTAGTGATCATCACAAATTATAAGTTTTTTTAAATTAATTATGATATTATAAATTAAAATTGAACAAAAATACTTTGAAAAAAAATTCATAGAGTGATTTCGTTAAAATATATAGTGATAAAAAAATAGTGCATACAGTGATGCATTTAAAAGGGATGCATTTAAAATAATAACCTACAAGTCACTTTTCTTTTTTGTAGTCACTTTTCTTTTTTACAGTGTATAAATTATTTTCTTTTTTTTGACAAAGCACTTTATTGAATAAGAAAAAAAAAAAGGGGAACAACAACCAAGAGCCCGTAAGAACAAGCCCAAAACAACAAAGCCACCAAAACAAGGCAGCGAAGCAGAAACAACAACCAGCAAATCCCCTACCCATGAGCACAAACCAAGCAAAAGGAAAGGGGACAAACAAAACCGACTCTCAGACCGTCCAAACTTCCTGAATCAACCCACTCAAAGAGCCTAACTTAGCAAGTAAATCTGATGCAAACATAAATATATTCCATTATAATTTGTTAATTAATATAATAATATTTAACTAATTATCTTTTCTATGACAATACCGTAACAAATAATATATAAAATAGTACCAAATTATTCGACTATTTCTGACGGCCTTTAGGCCGCCAGAAATGTGGTTTTACTTTTTTCATCATTTCCGACGGTACTATTTGTGCTGTTAAATGTAGGTCAATTCCAATGGCACAAATAGTACAGTTGAAAATGGGGGTTATTTTTTATGGCAAAAATAGTGTCGTTAAAAATGTGGTCATCGTTGACGACTTATTCGACTATTTCTGACGGTCATTGGGCAGTCGAAAAGGTGGTACTATTTTTTTCATCATTCTCGACGGCACTGATATACCCGTCGAAAAAGGCTGAATCACTGATGGCAATTAGAGCCGTTGAAAATAGTTGGTCACTAACAGGCCCTTTTTTTGTAGTGGGTGAGTTTCAAGGTTTAGCAAATCTTTTGTCAATGTTTGGAATTCAACACCTAAAATTGCCTCCCTATACACCTCAACTTGTTGGTTCGACTGAGAGAAAACATTGTCATCTTGTTAAAACATGACTCACCTTACATCATTAAACTTATATGACTCTAGGGCCGTCTCTAGACATTTTGGTGCCCAATCCATTTTACAATATTAACAAAAATCGAGGCCCTACAAACAAATTATTATCATTAACATAAAAAACTTAAATAGATTCCACATAAATTTAAACAAAAAATATTTATCGTATCTAAAAACATAAAAACAATACATTATTCAAATTTATATTCTTCTTGCTTTGTGAAGTGCAAATTTACTAATTATACTACTACCATCAAGATTAGCTAGTGGTGTAAAAGGGGGCCGGCCCGGCCCACATCAGCAAGGCCTCCCGGCCCGTTTAGGAAAACGGGCTGTGCCAGGCACGGCCTGTTTTCCTAAATGAGGTCCCGGCACAGCCCTTCCGTGCCGTGCCGCGTGCCGTGCCGGGCCGGCACGTGGGCCAATTAGGCGGGCCAAATGGGCCGGCCCACATCCAATTTTTTTTTAATTTTTTATTTTAATTTTTTTACATATTATTATTTTAGTATAATAAAAAAATGTTTATAATAATAGATTATAGATACATTTTTTATTTTATTTAATGAATTAATTCAAAGTTTGAACTTTGGTGTCTTGGTGGAGAGATTAGAAAATAATAGTTATATAATAGTAAATTACTAATAAAGTATTATAATAGTATATTAGTAGTGTAGAATAGTAGAGAAAGAGTAAGAATGAAATTAAGAATAATTGAAATTGTATAGAGAGTTTGAGAATGGAGAGATTGAGAGAATTAGAGAAAGTGAATGAAAAGTGGAATGTGTGGGAGTATTTATACGCGTGCCGGCCCGGTGTGCCGACCGTTGGGCCTGGCACGCCGTGCTGGCGTGCCGTGCCGGGCCGGCACGCCGTGCCTGGAACCCTGACCCGGCACGTGCCAAGAATAGGGGTCGTGCCTGGCACGGCCCGCCATCCTTGACAGGCCGGCCGTGCCGGGCCCTTCACGCCCGGCCCATATTTACACCACTAAGATTAGCTAACACTTTTTTTCAATAGATAATATATCTCATCCACTCAACCTATCTTATGACATTATTGACCGAAGATAATTTGTAATCAACTTTAACTTTGAAAAGCTTCTCTCCGCAGTAGCAACTATAACTGGTATAGTCAATAAAATTCTATAAACTATCCAAGCATTTGGTAAGCAAATATGAAAGTTTTTTATATACTCCAAGACTTCAATAGGTTTCGTTATGCCTTCCGGTAATGATTTACTTAACAACTGTAGTTCTAAAAACAACTCAACTGCATCAATATCATAATTATCCCTATGTTATAAAAAAGTTTCAAGAGTATCACAAGAATACTTCAAACTCTCAGTATCTAAAGAGCTTAATTTATTCAAGTTAAATAAAAACTCAAAAGTGTCCTCATATATTTGAAATTTCTTAAATCTACTCTTTAAAGAAGAAATAACATTATCTACGATCGATTAAAAATATGTAACTTGTAATGCTTCTTCCATTGATTCTATTGGCTCATTACTAGCAAATCTCATAAAAAAAATAACTTTTTTTTGGAATGAACACATGTCTCTTGAAATTTGGATTTAATCTCCATTTCAATAGCAATATTTTCATCTTCAATCGTAGCTTTATCTCAAATCCTCTTTCTCTGTATTCTTCAAAATAAGTAATGAGACCCTTAAAGAGAGATATAGCATCATCAATATTCATGTCTTTTTTTCTGAAGCACTTTATAACTTTGTTAACCTTATTCAATATTTCATACCAAATAACCATGCCAACAAAAAAATCAAACTTAAGATACTTTGCTAAAGATTGAGCATCACTCACCGTTGCAACATCATCACTATTCTCCATTAGATGAATCAATGCTTTTTTTATTTGCAGGGCTTGAAATCTTATTGCTTTATATTTATATTGTCTAATTGACTAATTTAACTATTCAAGTATACAACAATAACAAGAATACTAGATCAATTCGAATTTCAAAATAACTCTTTCTATTTCTCTGTTTTCTCAAAATCTCAACCAAAAAAACATACTCTAAACTTAATAAAAAAAATTAACAAATCAAAACAATTCACACAATCAACTTCTGTAGATAATCAAGATTAATAAAGAGATTCAAAGTAATTAATTGAAAACAAAAGGTCAAAAACAATACCTTAAAACGAGAAAGAGAGAGGCATAGAGCTAGAGACTGAGTGTCTGACTTCTGAGAGATGTTTGTGAGAAAGAGAAAGAGAGAGAGAGACTAGAAAACTGAAAACGAGAGGTAGTGTTTGTTTTTGACTTTTTGTTTCAAATAGGTAATCTCACAAATAGTCAATTAGTTGCAATAACAATTCATTTGGATTTTGGGCTCTTAATGGGGCAGTTTATTTTTTTTAATTGATGTAGTTAATTGGGTCGATTTTTTAAAGGAAAATAAAAAAACAAAAGCAAAAAACATGTGATATTGAGCCTTTTTAAACTTAAGTAGATTGTACTTGATTTTTTTATAAAAAAAAAAAAGCATGAGTACATTGGGCCAATTGTGGACCCCAACAAAATGCTAGGTTTACTGCCCCCATGGGTCAGCCCTGTATGACTCTACGTTTTTGGTTTGTTGTGTTTCTTATCAGTTGCATGACCACTCAAGTTTTAATTTTGCTACTCTATTTGAGAAAATATTTCAAAAGAGACCAAATTATCTTAAATTCAAAGTTTTCGGTTGTCTCTGTTATCCATTGTTAAAATCGTATACGCCGCATATATTGGAAAATGTCTAAGAGCATCTCCAATGCTAATATGCAATTGGAGAAATTTTCTTGCCACATAGGATAATTAAATAATGCAATAGAAAAAACATCTCCAATGCAATTATCAAACTTCACTATAGAGTTGATATGGCAAAAATATTTTTAGAGAATATGGAGATGAGTTTCTCAACTGTAATTGAGAAACTCTCCAAAAAATACTGATTAGAATTTCTAACAATTTCCCACAAAATTTATTAACTGTAAAATAAATGAGAGAAAGGGAGACAAATATTCTATAGTGATTGGTCAAAAAGTGAATGCATATTTTTTTTCGTTAGATAATTGCATTAAAGATTTAATATGCATTTCTATAATTGTTTTTGTCAAAGTGAATTATTATTCAATGGAAATATTGATGTGCCACTACTTAGTAGTTAAAAATTGTATATTTACATTGGAGATGCTCTAAGTCGTATATATATATATATATATATATATATGTATATATATATATATATATGGTATTCTCTCACCCATAATTTGTATTTATGCTTTGATCCATCCAATCATAAGATATTTACAACTAGACACGTTATGCTCATTGAAAACACATCCCATTTCAAAAAATATCTCTCCAAGATTCTAGGATATCAATCGACTTTTTCTAAATGGAGTTCCTTAAATCTCTTTCCCATTACCATTAATTCGAAAATCGATACCCTTCTGTTTAATTTTTTATCTAAAATTTGACTGATGTAAGACGAAAAAGTATAATAAAAGATCTCATGCTATATATATATATATATATATATTAAAGAAAATAAAAAGTAAGAAAAAAGAAATGTCAAGCAAAAATGCCAGTGGTACGCAAACCAACCAGCAAAAAAGAGAAGTACGCAGACCACTATAAAAAATGAAAACAAAATATTTAACGAAAACAAAAAGACTTTCGGCCCATACAATCATTACCAACCAAAGAAAAGCAAAAAACCAAAGTAGTAGACCATCATAAAGCAACATCCAAATCTAAAAGCATACTTAGAAAAAATGTCCACCACCTAATTACCTACCTTGAAAATATGAGAAACTTTAAAGTCCCTAAGATAAATCTAAGAAAGACACCTCTACCAAGTCTGCCTAACACACCATGGAACCTGATCAGAACTAACCAAAAGCAACCGAATCACATAAGAATAATCACTCTCAGATCAAATGCGCTGCCAATCATTAATCCAAGCATAGTTGATAGTCATCGACACCGCAAGTAATTTAGCCTTAAAAGCAAACACCGGCCATATAGAGCAACAAAAAAACCTTTAACAAACGATTGACAACTACGAAACACACCTCTACATCCCCCAACACCGGGTGACCCTAAAGCAGCCAAGAAAAAACATATGTATTCACCTTGACCCGCCATGTAGATAAAGGCGACTAAACCACCCTTTTGATGACAAGCGCACGAGGAAGGTGACCCTAAAGCCAAATTGCATGAGGATCAAAAGATCATTCTCACTATTACGCACACAACCCAGCCTTAAAAGGATCGCATCCGAAACAACATGCCATACCATACACAAAGCAAACCAGAAATCAACAGGATCATCATCAAAGATCTTCCGGTTATGACTAGACCACACAATCCACTCCACATCATGAAAAAAAAAAAGCCTTCCATAATATACGAATATGGTTACTGAAAAAACTGACATGGATTTCGAAAAGAACCCTTTCCAAGAATCGGTAGAAACCCGAAGCTGAAAAACAAAAAAGACAGCCTCACAGAGAAAACCAACCAATGGATAATGGAAAAAAGATTCTCAACCGACTCATTACTACTACTACAAATGCTACAACGATAAGCTAGGTGAAATCATGCTTTACACAAACGATCTTCTGTGGGAAGACTATTAAGCAACAGACGCTAAGACTAAGTTGACTAAGAATGATGAATAAAACTAGACCAAATACCTTTCAATCAAGAGACCTGAGGAATCTCCTAAATCATCTTACAACAAGCAGGCTTACAAGAAACCGAGTCATCTCAAGAAAGAGACCAAACAAGCAAATCCTTGACTGGAGAAATCACAATATGTTCAATCCTAAGGCAAATATCGGGAAACCAAACCTTAAAATCCTTCTGAAGAACTCAACTATTATCCAAAATAAAGTCAGAAACTTTAGCACGAAAACAGGTAGCCAAGTAATATGAAATACCTATGATCTCTAAAATCTTTAAACATGTTTTTTTGTTTAAAAAAATTGTTTGTTTTTGGTTGTAAATCCTTCCCATAAAACTTTTTAATCATATTGAGAAAAAAAATGTTTTTAGGGTTTGTAAAATGCAAAACGATAAATATATATATATTTATATATAAGTCTAATAAAATTGGTTGGTGTGTTTAGAATTTTGTATTATCTTCAATAATTTTTAACTATGATAAAACTGTCATATAATAAAATAAAATAAAATAAAGTGATCACTCTTATTAAAGATTGATAAATTTAGAATCCCTATAATAATGTTCTCTATCCTAAAGAATAAAATATTTATTAAAATGGACATTACTTTAATCAATTATGATTTAGACGAATTCAAAATTAAAATAAGAATAATAATAAAAAATATATATATCAATTCAGCCCTCTAAAGTCTATCCTGTTTTTTAACATTCAATGTCAACACTCAATAGAAGCTACAAAAATATGATTTGTTATTGTTATCAATTAAACGAGTTTAAAGCAATATTTTCTTATTTAAACTTTGTACAAGGAAAAAAAATATCAAACATGCCCTTATGTTTTGAATATTATCAATTTAGTCCAAAGAATTGAGGAATCAAGCAATTATTTTTTGGAACGTCATTATATAAAGAAGCAAGCCAAAATGGCAGAAAAGGAACCAACAAAACGAACAACACAGCCCACAGACTCCCACCCAAACGAGAACAAGGCAAACAACACAGCCACAGAAAGATAACAAAGCGAACCAACACAAAACAAAGAAAAAACAGAGCAAAAACCAAAAAGAGAAAAACAGAGCCAACAAGCTACACCACCAAGCTACACCTAAGCACTAGACCACCACAGCTATATAGAACATGATTCTCTTCAAAAGACATCCCATTTCAGCCTATCCCCATACTCGACAGAACCCATTTTCGCTAAGCTGTTGGCGAAAGAATTCTAGCCTCTAGAACTGAACTTTATGGACAAAC
This sequence comes from Dipteronia sinensis, assembly GCA_033220585.1. Taxonomy (NCBI): domain Eukaryota; kingdom Viridiplantae; phylum Streptophyta; class Magnoliopsida; order Sapindales; family Sapindaceae; genus Dipteronia; species Dipteronia sinensis. The sequence continues at coordinate 17,558,066 of CM065642.1, forward strand.
CTTTCAGCAGGTGAAGGAAAAGTTGTGGATCATAAATCAAATCAACCATATTTAAGTTACCAAAACCTTCCTATTTGACCCAAGAAACAGCAGTTTTAGAGTCACTAACAATAGTCACCCTACGATCAGCTAAGGTCGAATTAGAAGCAATCAAAACATAGGCACTATAAATTGCCCAGACCTTCGCCGCATTGGAACCTAGGATTCCCAAAAAGGTTAAGAACAGGCACAAGATCTTTCCTCTAGCATTCCTAAGTACTCCACCAGCACCCACCTTGCCAGGGCTCCCTCTAGCTGAATTACCCACATTGAACATAAGTCCATCATTAAAAGGAGGGGTCCAAACGTATCTCCTGCTAATCTTAACAGTGTGCTTATCTACACACCTCTTCTTAATTTCTAGCAAGAGCAAAGTTAAGGCTTCAGTAGAACCACACCCACAATTCTTGAACCACAAAGTCACTCTAAACTTGACCATGTCAAGAGACGAAATCAAGTCGGTTTCTTTCCGTCTAAACACTGTGTTATTTTGAACCTCCCAAATGGTTCAAACCAAAGCAAAAAATAAAGCATTCCACACTTTATTCCTATTTAGGGAAGGACCCAAGCCATCCCGATCGAAAAACCACTCTTTCACACTCTTATTCGAGCAAGAGTTGACTTCCCACCACACCATAGAACTAGACCACAGCTTATAGGACCAGGGACAGAAGAAAAATATGGTCCACTATTTCGAACCCCCCCCCCCTTTGCACAGCAAACATTACATACTAGTCATCTAAGCAATACCTAAACGTTGGAGAACATCCCTAACCAAGATCATTCCCTGAAACAATTGCCAAGCAAAAACCTCCACCTTCGATGAACAAATTCCTCGCCAAACAAAATTTTGATATGGACTGTCACCTCCGCTATTGTCCTCCAAGCACCTCTTGAAAGAACATACTGTAAATGAGCCATTTAAGCAGTAGGTCCAAACCAAAGCATCCGGAATAATACTCTTAATCGAAACACAATTCAAGGCCACCAAGAAACAATTCCATTGATCAATCTCCCAATTGAACAAAGATCTTCTTAGAATCACCTCTCACACCCACTTCGACCCCTCCCATCTACCATACTCATTCAACACCTCATCCTTATTTGATGTCAATGCAAAGATTCTTGGAAACGCAGACTTCATAGGAATATTGTTCCATTTAACTTCCTCCCACATTCTTACCCTTTCGCCATTTCCCACCACCACTCAAAAACCTTCCTTTATGATTTTGCCAAGATGCTGACCTTCAACTAACAGTCTGCCCACCGCTTTAATGAAGATTGAGCACCACTTCAGACCTTGCCACCCCTACTGTAAAGCCTCTTGACCAATACCATACTTGGCACAAATGACTTTTTTCCATAAGGAAGATTCTTTTCTCCCAAATCTCCAGACCCACTTTGCCTATAAGCTCGCACCTTTATCAACCATCCTTCATATCCTAATACCTCCATTTCTCTTACTCTTGTACACGGAAGCTCAATCCACCATGTGAACTTTCTTCTTAACTAAGCCATCATTCCAAAAGAATACCATTTGGAGCTTTTCAATTCTCTTCGCCACTACCACATGGATGTTAAAAACTGACATGAAGTAAGTAGGCAAACTTAAGAGCACAGCTTTTATCATAATAAGTCTTCCACCTTTAAAAGTGAAACCTTTCTTCCACGGAGCTAGCCTTTGCTCCACCTTAGAAATAACCGGATTCCAGAAAGCTTCCTTTCTAAGATTCCCACCTTGAGGAAGCCCAAGGTAAGTGATCGGGAGAAAGGACTTAGTACATCGGAAAGTAGCAGCCCAACCCTCATCAAATGTCCTTTTCTTGACAACTTTCACCAAGCAAGATTTGTGGAAGTTTATTTTCAGACCTGACACTAATTCAAAGCACCTTAGGATTCTTCTCGCATTTAAGAGGTACTCCATATTTGGATGAATAAAAAGGACGGTATCGTCCGCAAATTGGAGGTGGAAGATATGTATGGCATCATTTTCAAACACCACACCTTCTAATTAGCTGTAGATCTCTTGCTTTGGTCAACAAAATTCTCAGAACTTCAATCACCATATTAAACAAGAAATGCGATAAATGGCCACCTTGACGTAATCCTCTTTCTAATTTGTCAGTCTCTCATTCACCAACATCGATAATGATGGCGAAGTGATACACCAACCTATCAAATCCTGCCATCTAGAGCCAAACCCCATCCTTACCAAAACCTCATTCAAGAAAGCATGGACCACACTATCATAGGCTTTCTCAAAATCTAGCTTCACTATAAGACCACAGTTACCATCATTCTTTCAAGAGTGAATTACCTCCTCCGTTATCACGAAACTATCAACAATGTGGCGGTCTTTTACAAAAGCCATTTGGGTAGGGCCGATCAACGAGTTCATCACTTTCTTTAACCTATTTGCCAAAACATTCGCAAGCATTTTATACATTCACCTAACAAAACTAATAGGCACATAGTCTTTAATTGACTCTAGTTTGTTCATCTTTAGGATAAGAGCAATGAAGGTACCATTCAAAAACTTAACCACTGAACCATCCCTATAGAATTCATGTAGAAATTTCATGTAATCTTCCTTGATCGACTCCCAATTTGCCTTGAAAAAATTTAAATTGAGCACGTCCGGACCAGGGGCTTTGTTCACATCACAACTACACAATGTAGACCACATTTCTTCTCCTAAAAACTCTACCTCCAACTCCTTACTCTGATCCACTAAAGTTTGTTTAAAAGGGAGGTCAACAATTTTAGGCATCGACCTCACTGTCTTCTAGATATGATCCCTAAAAAGAGAACACACATTCTCTAACTTGGTCTGAACCTTTGCATAAACTCCCATCAATGAAAATCTCACCAATAAAATTAGATTTCCTTCTCACATTGGACATAAGATGAAAAAATTTAGAGTTACACCCTCCTTTAACCACCTCACCCTCGAAATCAACTTCCAATTTTGTTCTTTCAATCTAATTTGCTTCCAAAGCTTCACAAGACACTCCATATGTTTCTGTCTCAAATCGGGCGACCATCCTTTAGTCTCGGCAATTCTTTCCACCAAAGCCAAACCGTCTTCTAAAACCTTGGTCTGATTTCCAGCAGAAATCTTAGCCTTAGACCAGAGTTTCATGTGATGCTTGACTGCTTTAGTTTTGAGAAAAAACTTGAACCCGTTAGACCCTCCTCCTTTGCATTTCCTCTAGCAATTTCCCACCACTTTCAACATTTCTTTGTCCTTAAGCCATCCGTTAAAAAATCTAAACGGTTTAGGACCCCAATCCTTCTCAAGTTCTCCTATCATGACCGGGTTGCGATCTGACACACTTTTATTAAGGCCTCTTTGAACCAATGATGGAAACCACGAAAGAAACTCAAGGGCACAAAGGAACCGATTCAGTCTAGCCCATGATTCGGTCTCCCTATTATTTGACCACGTGAAAGTCATGCCTTGCATGGGAATGTCTACCAACATCAGCCAAATCTATGAAATTTTTAAAATTCCTCATAGAACTAACAATGCCAAACCCACCCTTGCTTTCGCCTGAAACTAATACTATGTTGAAATCCCTCATATACACCAAGGCCCTGACAAAGAGACTTGAGCATTCAATATGAAACTCCATAACTCTTTCCTCTCGCATTCCAGATTTGCCGCATATACATTACACAAAAAAACTTCTTATTTTAGTTTAGTAAACTCTTCCGACACTATGATATACTGGTCATTGGAGATGCAAGCCTTAACCTCGAAAAAATCTTCATTCCAAAGGGTTATCAGACCACTGGATGAACCCTTTGCTTCCACCCATATGCCTTTCGAGAGCAAAAACCCACCTAGGGACTTAATCACTCTATTGTCGAAATAGTTCAACTTGGATTCCTGAATAAACAACAGCATAGGTTCATGCCTCAAAACCAAATTTCTTACCCCCCCCCCCCCCCCCCCCCCCCCTTCTTTTTTCTATTTTACCCTAACCTCTTATATTCCAAGAAATCATAAACATTAAAACTCTGAAACCTCCGCCCTAAGAAGACACTGCGGTCTTCCTTTCATAGCTATAAATCTTTCCTTATCCTCATTTTTTTCTCCTTGATAACTCATCGTAAGCTGACTCCTCTTCCCCATTGAAATCAAATCCTAACGCAATTCATGTTTCTGTAACCTTAGCAACTTCTTGACTCAAACTCCATAAAACCGACTTATTGCTCAACTTTGCACCTGCCTCATCCTTCCCCTTCCAAGCCCAACTTCCTCCCATTACCAACCTTGGTTGTACTTAAGTACCCTAACGATGCCCCTTCTTCTATCACCTTGGTTATTTCCACCTCTAAATTCACTTACATTTCTCTCTTCTGACCATATCACTCCTTTTATCATTCTTGCCAGAAACTTGTGAATCTAAGCTCCCATCTTTTCTAGTCTTCATTCCATGTCTTTTAGCAGAAAAACCAGACTTCACACCACTCTTTTTGGTAGCTTTGGTCCCTCATGAACCTCTTCTATTACAAGTCCAACTCTCCTTCCTCAGTAAACTGACACTGAGATTCTGGCTCGAAACCTCGGTGGACCAATAAATCCTTAGCAAGACCCTGGCCTGACCCCTCACACTAGCCCACCCCAAAACCCAAGTCTAAGACAATGTTTCCACCCATCGGTTGACCCGGCCCAACACTAGAAGTTTCTCCTCTGTATTAGGAGAACACAAAAGGCTTACCCTCCTCACTCTCACTACATGAGGAAGACCAATTGTCTTCCCTAACCCATTCCACCCTTTTCTTTTCCAAATCCAGCTTTGCCTTCGCGGCTGAGTGTAAAGGTGGTTTGCTTTCAGCTTCCTAAGTAGTAATCCATTTTCCTTTTGATTGAATATTCTCCTGAAGATCACATCTAGCGGTTTTGGTAAGGTCATAGCTAACCTCTCTAAAAGAGCCCATGCCCCTATATCTTACTCTCGCCTTGCTTGTCATATCTCTCTGGTTGTTTTCTGTCAGCCTTTCAGCGAGGCTGTAATTGGACATTCCTTTCCCAATAGCCCCAAAATCTGTCTCTAAACCTTTGCTACTCGGAGGTTCTAAACAGGGACCTTTCTCAACAAGACTTTACACTTTAACCTTATCTGAATCAAAATTTAAAAAAACTGCAGAGTCAGCCCTAGCTAGACGTAGCCTTTTCGATATCCATACGGAGTTGACCGGCAATGGATTATCCATGGTTGAAACAGAAAAAGAGCTTATTTCGGTGACCACCTTGATAGTTCCAGAGCTTTCATGGCCAAAAGGAACCAAGACCAAAACTTTTCCTCTATCCAACCTCTTTCTATTTAAAGTCTCTACCTCCACCAATAATAGCTCGCCAATCGCCCATCCCAACCTTATAAAAAAATCTTCACACCAGCAATGCAAATGAATACCCTAAAACTCAACCCAGACAAGTCTGGATCGAGGTGTTACTGCCTCTAACCATGATCCCATAGCGGAATAGTCGTCCTCCCACACAACCATATTCCTAATAAAGAGATCTCTATCAGTAATGGATTGAAAAACCCATAAGACATTCTTATCTCTAAGATAGAAAGTTGTGAAAGTTACATGTCTGTTACTCAACCTCTTGCGCACGGCGGACACTTCTGAGAACCATTTGAGAATGCCTACCGCGCAAAACTTTAACCAGCTTTCCTTATATAGGTCTTCATCCCACTTCATCACTTTCAACCTCTCATTCGCTTTTGACCTATAGTTTCCAAACTCTTTACGTGAATCCCTTACCACATCCACGTAAGATAGGCCTAATGAGCTCCTCTGTTTCTTTACCCCTGTTTTGTCATCGCCCTTATTAAAACCAAAACCTCTAGACTGCATCGCCTGAAAACCCACCATATGGTCTACTCCGATTACTCCATTTCCAGAGGCAACCTTCGAGCTAGTATACCAGCTAAACACATGCATTCCGTTCATGAGTGTAGCAACTCTCTCCGCCTCTTCTAGAGTGGTGAAACAAACAGAAGCATAGCAGCTTCTTCTTGATCTGGTCTTAGGAGACAAATAAAGATCTCTCACCAAACCGAAAGCTTTGAAAATCCCCCATAAGCCTTTCAGATCCACAACAGGATTAGAACTGTCTATAAAGATGGAAACTAAATTGTCCCTAAAATCTCTTCTTCTATTTTCCTCTCTCATTCTCATCAATTGACTTGCCTCAAATGGAATTAGGCAATTTAATTAGTCATTGTTTCATACTTTCATTTACTATCAAAATGGTTCCTCTTGATTGCGTTGAAATACTATTATTCCCCATATATAAAAGAGTAATGCTAGGTTTCCCAAATTTTTTCTCAAAAAACTTCTCAAATCATGTTGGCATGTGAGTTTTCAATAACAAATTAATCTTATTTTCCATTGGAAATTGGAAAACAAAAACTTGATTGATTACCAAATATCTTAAACACTTAATTCATTCAAATATGAAAATTCTCCAGTCAATTAAGATCCTGAAACTTTTTAGTGCAGGATCCCAATTGGCTCCGGTGCAAAATACAGATTTTTTTTTCATTTTGCTCTGGTGTCAATTGAGATTTCGTAAAAAAACAAATTCAGGATAGTCATCATTAGGATTAAACACTAGGATGGGTTATAATAAATATTTTTGACCGAACACCGACAGTATGAAAAAAAATTATTAATTAAAAAATAAATATACACATAGTACATAGTGAGGCTTTAAAATTTATATTCTAAATAAATACGTTAACAAATTTTTTAAAAAAAAATCTAAACAAATTATAAAAGAAACTTGGAATGTAAATACAATCAAATAGACAAATCTAACTAAATAAGCATGCAACTAAATTTCAACCTAAACAACACCAATTAGAAATTTATTAAATGATAATGTTACTTTTGTAAATTTAAAATTAGATTTATAATAATTAGACTACTCCTAAAATTTCAGAAACTAAAATGTTCAAAACAAAAGAAAAATTTTAAATTTATAATATTCATAAAAACATACTTAGTTTGGAGACCAATTGTTGATGTTGACAATGGGATTGAGCCAAAATTGAAAATTTTTGGAGAATGAGAGAGATAATTGTTATTAGAGAGAAGAAAAAGAAAAGAATTGATAACATATAGCATTAGACTATTAGAGTTTCTGAATTGAAAAAAAAATACTTTTATTTTTTTATTTTTTTTATTTCTACTTTTTAAATATTCTTTTACGATTTTCTTAAGAGGGCAGCACACGCTAGCCCTCATTATGGTCCGTCATTGGTCCTGACCAAAGAAGGACCTCGTTCACGTAAATATACGATACATATTATAATAACCATTAATTGAAGTATCTTTAAGTTCTGAAGAATAGGTTATTCGTGTCCATGGACCACCATCATCTCTTTGTTTGACCTCAAACTTGAATTAGGTCACTTGACAAAGGAATGACCTTAATTAACTCAAAAATGCCCCTTCTTTGACACTTTTATCTTCCTGGAATTTTCTTTCTAGACAATGAACTGCCTTACTATATATATATGGGGCATCCTTATTTAGATCTATAATATAGAATAGTCAAGAAATGTTGAAGTTTGAACGTACGGGAGTAACGCAGAATGGAAGTTCTAGGATCACAAGCGTAACCCTAACAGAACATAAACTGGAATCCACCAGAAAAAAAAAGAATTGAAAACCAAATTGTAAAATTTATTGAATATTTCGAACTGATAACAAAAGCCTTAAATAGGCTCAAAAAACCCTAAAAACAGAAAAGACTAAAATATCCTCATCTAAATAAAAAAACGGGAAACAAGTAAAAACACGAAAATCTTCGGTTGTCCGATAACATAACTTTAACAGCTCCGTTGAGGGAGTAAATGACGTCAACTGGGCGAGCCTTGGTTGTCTGGCTTTGGAGCTCTGAAAACCCTTTCCAAAAATATATTATAAAATGAAATCTGACAACCGAGCTAAAAGTTATACCCGTTTCTTTGAAGCACCTCTTTTGGACAATTTCCTATCCATCTCTTCTTCAAAGTCCAAAGCCAATTGTCCTACATCAGTCTCTCCCACCTGTGAAGAACTCGACCTCGAGTTATAATCTGGATAGAGCGGAACATCATCACAAAACTCATAAAGGTCAGCTACGTTGAAAGTTCGGGAAATGTTCATATCAGTAGGCAAGTCGATCACATAGGCATTATTGTTGATCTTCTTGACCACCTTGTACGGTCCATACTTCCTTGGCTTCAACTTATTATAGGTACCAACCGAGAACCTCTCCTTACGCAAAAACACCATAACCTGGTCTCCCTCAGCAAACAACTTCTCACGCCTTTTAACATCTGCTGCAGCTTTATACTTTGCATTCTTCTCCTCTAACCGCGCCTTCAATTCAGCCTGAACATCACGAACCTACTCAGCCATAGTCTCAGCAGCAACACTCATACCAATGACCTTAGGAAGCTTTGCCAGGTCTAACGCGTGCTTAGGAGGTTGTCGATACACTAAAGCGAATGGTGACTTACCCGTAGTAGTATGAACAGCATTGTTATATGCAAACTCAGCATTGCCAGAGCCACGTCCCACTGTTTTGGCTTATCCCCACAGATACTCCGAATTAAATTCCCCAGTGTTCGGTTTAGATTCTCTATCTGTCCATCAGTTTGTAGATGCGCAGTGCTACTAAACTTCAGAGTGGTATCCATCCGTCGCCACAATGTCACCCAAAAATGGCTAAGAAACTTCGAATCCCTATCAGATGTGATTGACTGGGGTACACCATGTAAACGAACCACCTCCCAAAAGAACAGCTGAGCCACATGTGATACATCAGAATTCTTTCGACAAGGTATAAAATGCCCCATTTTTGAGAACCTGTCAACCACAACCAACACGGAATCTACCCCACGCTGAGTTCGTGGAAGGCCAAAAACGAAGTCCATTGCTAAATCCTCTCATATGGCATTCGGAACAGGTAGTGGCATGTACAGTCCCGTATTTTGAGCATGTCCTTTAGAAGTTTGACAGACGTAACACTTGCGAACATAGTTACGGACATCGCGTTTCAACTTCTGCCAGTAATAACGTTCGGACACCCCACTAATAGTTGTGTCATGTCCCAAGTGACCACCCAAACCGCCACCATGCAACTCTCGAATCAGTTTCTCTCTCAGAGAGCTCTGCGGGATGCATAACTGATTGCCACAGAACAAATAGCCCTCGCTCATATGAAACTCCCCGTCAGTCTGTTTCAGAACACACTTTCCCCATATCTCTCCAAAGTCCTCATCATCAGAATACAATTCTTTCAGAAACTCAAACCCAATAATCTCTTGCTGCATAGTCACCAATAAGCTTGCACGCCGACTCAGAGCGTCAGCCACCTTATTTAACATCCCAGACTTATGCTTCAAAACAAACGGAAACTTCTGTAAGTAAGTTACCCACTGAGCATGCATATTACTTAAGATTCTCTGGTTGTTCAGGTACTTCAGAGCTTGATGATCAGTGTAAAGAATAAACTCGCGCTGAATTAGATAATGCTCCCAGTTCTTTAGAGCAAGAATAATTGCATAGAATTCCTGATCATAGGTACTCCATTTTCGCCGCGCATCACTCAGCTTTTCACTAAAAAAACTCCACTGGTTTCTTCTCTTGTGACAACACTGCTCCAATCCCTACTCCACTAGCATCACATTCCACTTCGAATAACTTCTCAAAACTTGGTAGAGCAAGAACATGAGTGGTGCACAGTTTTTCTTTGATGACTGTGAAGGCTGTTTCGGCTGCCTCACTCCACTGAAACTTTTCCTTTTTCAGACACTCTGTAATAGGAGCCACAATACTACTAAAATCCCTCACAAATCGATAGTAAAACGTCGTCAAACCATGGAAACTCCTCACCTCTCCAACTGTCTTCGGTGTAGGCCAATCACGAATGGCTCTAATCTTTTCTTCATCCACCAAAATTCCGTTTGAACTGACCACATATCCAAGGAATAGTAACCGCGCTGTCATCCAACTGCATTTTTTTAAGTTGATAAACAATTTGTTGTTTAACAATACCTCTAACACAGCTCACAGATGCTTCATGTGGTCTTCCTCTTTTCGGTTGTAAATCAATATATCGTCGAAATAAACGACTACATATTTTCCAATGAAAGGCCGCAATACCTGGTTCATAAGCCGCATGAAAGTGCTCGGTGCATTGGACAGTCCGAAAGGCATCACCAACCACTCATACAGTCCATCCTTAGTTTTGAAAGCTGTCTTCCATTCATCCCCAGGTTTGACCCGAATCTGATGATACCCACTCCTCAGGTCGATTTTGGAGAATAATTTTGACCCCTCCAACATATCTAGCATGTCATCCAATCTCGGAATGGGAAAGTTGTACCTGACAATTATCTTGTTAATCGCACGACTATCCACGCACATCCTCCAACTGCCATCTTTCTTCGGAACAAGTAATGTAGGAACGGCGCATGGACTCATGCTCTCTCGAATGAATCCCTTCCTCATTAACTCCTCCACTTTTTCCTGTAAAATCTGATTCTCCTTAGGACTCATCCGATAATGTGGTAAATTCGGTAAGCTTGCTCCCGGAACTAAATCAATCTGGTGCTGAATATCTCTCAACTGTGGAAGGTCATCCGGTAAGTCTTCTGTCACCAAATCACTGAATTAAGTAAGCAGGGTCTGCACTTTCTCGGGCACTACAACTCTTTGATCTTTCTTGCCTTCTATCACTAAAGCCAGCACCACTACAACATGTACCTCTTGTGCCTCATTAATCTCAGCTTCTAACTCAATTACAGACGTGATTAAAGTGACAAAGACTGCTTATTTACTGTGGCTTAAGTTGAACTCCCGACTGAACTCTGTTTCGAAACCATTGCAATCCTCCTGCCACCCCAATTGAATACACAAACATTGTCACATCCTCTGTAGGTTATATCCACATCAAACTGCCAAGGACGTCCCAGTAATATGTGACCAGCATCCATGTCGACTACATCACATGCCACCTCTTCCCGATAGTATTGCACAATAGAAATTGGAACTTTGCACAACTCTATCACGTTCGCCTTGGGTCCCTTTTGAATCCACCCAGTCGCATAAGGCTTGGGATGCTTCTCTGTACGCAGATTCAGATGTTCTACTAATTTTCTGGACACAAAATTCTCACAACTCCCGCTATCGACAATCACATCACAACCTTTCCTTGCACACTACAACAAGTCTTGAAAATACTGTTTCGTTGCGATAAACCCTCCAATTTTGTTACACACATGACTCGCTGAATCACACAGTTTACCGGCTCCCCTTGTTCCTCCGCAATTTCTGCACCTTCCAAGAACTCGTCCATGTTTCCCTCATCTTCAAAATTATGTTCTTCTTCTTCTTCAGCATCTACGAAATTCACTGATTTTATGGATGGGCATTCATTCGAATGGTGGCCCGGTTGGCCGCACCTGTAACACTTTATACCGCCTGGTCTACTGTATGGGTTTGGCGCTCCTCTTGGGGTTTCTTTTGTACCCATTGTTGCTGCTGCATTTGGTCGTGACCCGCCAAAATTGTTACTTGGACCCAAACCTCTTTGAGCTTGATCTGCAATATTTTTAGCCTGACCCTGTCCATCACTTGGTGAAAATCTACTCATGTTCGCGGCTGTGTTGGATGACTCACCCATGTACTTCTTGTAATGAGAAAAACGATTGGGTGATTTTCCCATTAACTCCGCTTTCAAGGCCATGTTGTGAGCCTCATCTACTGTCCACACGACTTGCAACCCAATTTTGTCTCGAATGGTCGACTTTAAACCCCTCAAATATCTTGTTGTCCCTCTGTCTCATTGAGGTTATTATGAACTGAAAGTCTGGACCACTCTTCAATATAATCCGCAACGGTTTTGTTACCCTGAACACAATTCTGATAACTGTGAAAAATAAATTGTTCATAGTCAGGAGGTAAAAACTTGCTCATCATAAGTTATTTCATTCGCCTCCAGGATCGTATAGGAACCTTGCCTTGTCGCCGTCTATCCATCAGTAATTTCTCCCACCAAACAACAGCCCTGCTTCTCAGCTTGTACGCTACCAATTTGACTTGACGTTCTTCTGTTACCTCAGCAAACTCGAAGAATCTCTCAACCTCTAAAATCCGGTCCAAAAACTCTTTAATCTGTAACTTTCCATGGAACAGTGGTATGTCTGCACAAATCCGATAACCAGGTTGATTTGAGTTCAATCGATGATCTCCTTGGTAACCCACAAAATCCTCTTCAGAATCGTCATCGCTCCATTCTTCGAACTGCTCGTGTCTCGCCGCTCTAGGCGGTTGTCTACCTCTAGGGCGGCCAGGGGCAACTCCCTCGACTCCTTCTATGTTGGTAGGGGCAGGGGCAGGGGCAGAGGCATTGGGATTAGGCTGATGCGCCATCAGTTGCTGCATCATGGTCTCCAACCTCGCCATCGATTGTCGTTGTTCATCAATCGCTGCCCATAAATCAGTATCCCTTCGACCAGCGTTGTCAGGGTTAACTCTTCCGGCTTCGTTGTTGGCCATCGCATAAGGCAAATCCCTCTGCTCTGATACCAATTGACGTAGAACGGAAGTTCTAGAATCACAAGCGTAACCCTAACAGAACATAAACTGGAATCCACCAGAAAAAAAAGAATTGAAAACCAAATTGTAAAATTTATTGAATATTTCGAAACTGATAACAAAAGCCTTAAATAGGCTCAGAAAACCCTAAAAACAGAAAAGACTAAAATATCCTCATCTAAATAAAAAAACGGAAAACAAATAAAAACACGAAAATCTTCGGTTGTCCGATAACCTAACTTAAACAGCTTTGTTAAGGGAGTAAATGACGTCAACTGAGCAAGTCTTGGTTGTCCCATTATGGAGCTCTGAAAACCCTTTCCGAAAACATATTATAATAGGAAATCTGACAACCGAGCTAAAAGTTATATCCGTTTCTTTAAAGCACCTCTTTTGGACAATTTCCTATCCATCTCTTCTTCAAAGTCCAAAGCCAATTGTCCTACATCAGGGAGCTTCCTCATAGAGTTTAAATCAACCAGTTTGCATATTTTGGTGTGTATCCATCTTCAATCATTAGTTCATCAATGGCTAACAAGAGCAACAAAAATGTCTATAAAATCTTTTTACACATATCCTTTTGTTTTTTTGCTCATGCTGCAGCTCCAGACATACTCAACCAGGGCGATATGCTTAATTCTTCCACTCCACTAGTTTCTAGAAATGGAGTCTTCACCTTACAGTTCTAAAATCTTTCCATGAACAATTGGTACCTGTCAATATGGTACAAGTATGATCCAATGAAGCCTTGCTGGCTAGCCAACAGAAACAGGCCTATCCAAAATAGTGATGACATACATTGGTGGTGGGGATCCTATCAAGCTATACTCATGTGATCAATCGACAGCCTACACCAATGTAACCGTTGTTCTGCAGGATGATGGAAACTTTGTTTTGAAGAACATTGCATAGCAGATTCTGTGGCAAAACTAGGATATTGACAGAACCAGGCTTTAATGATAAACTAGGATGTGGCTTCTTTGTGGATCTAGCACTTTCCATCATTCTCCTTAACTAGCTAGATTAAGTTTGAAAGATGCTAGAAAAAATCAATTTTGACGAGAGGCAAAAGAAATAAAAAACAAAATGAGGAAAGATTAATTTGGAGAATATATTAGAACATCAAGTTTGATATATTCATGCTTCAAATTATAATCATGGTCCAGAAGATCCCGTGTTTGACAATACTTGGATTCCCGTGGTGTCCAAATCAAAAGGAATACCGAAGCCAACTTTTAAGATTTTATCTAGTTTCAAGACTCAAATGAGTAAGGGAAGTTCTAAGCGTCTCCATATAGCTGAAACTAAGATTCGTATTGATTCTACGGCTTCAGCGGCCCATGCGAATTAAGCCTTGTTTCTAGCTAATTGGGCCGCACAGGTTGAGGCAGAAAGGAATGATTCTGCTAGTCTAATTAATTAGGCACTTTTTTATATATTTTGTTAAGGCGTGCGTGCCTTTTTACCTCTCTGCTTTCGTTTTTCTGTACCTTTTTTATTTGTTTTACTTTTATTTTTATTTAATAAAAAAGCTCTATAGAGCTTATTATCGGAAAAAAAAAAAGGTGTAATTTTCTCCTCATCTACGTTTTAGTTTGTCGGGAGACCGAAAACAATTGATTTAATATATATATATATATATATATCCTAGTTACTATTAATTGTTATGTATTTTCTTTTGATATTTTTGGAAATATATTATTTTTATAGGATATTCTTGATAGAAAAAAAAACCATGTTTATTAATCGGGAATGAAATGAAAATGAATCTAGTTCCATGAGAATGGTAAAAAGGAATCAGGAAAGAAAGCTTGATTCCTTAATCCTTATATGGGAGGGGGGAATCAAGTTCTTTTTCCAACATGAACTTAATTCATAATTTATGTGTAGGATCCATATAATTTGATTCCCAACAGATTTTAGTAAACAGTTATCATAAATTATGAATTAAGTTCATTTTCCCTTGTTAGAATTAAATGCACCCTAAATGCAATTTAGTGACTTGGTATTGAGTGAAAAGTTAGGAGGTTTTTCACTTCTTTATTTTTCAGTTAGAATTAAACGTGCCCTAAATGTAATTTCATTTTTGTATTTTTTTTCTCTATATTACAATTAAATCTTTAATATCAAACTTGTAATTAAGAAATGAGAGAAAATCCAGTAAAGGGTTTCTAAACAAATCTTGTCACATCTAATTATCCATGTAATGATGTAATCGATCAATCTTCTACTTTTGATTCCTGTATATAAATGACAATTCTGTTCAACTGAAAATGAAGAAATATAATTGAAACAGTAACCATTGTTATAGTAACAGGTCAAAAAATAAATAGCACTATTTGGGGTATGTGTTGTGCAAATATCATCACATTATTAATTCATGTTTAAAAGGCACCAATATAGGTGTGGAGACAAAAATACCCCTTTTTGTCGTTTTCAAATCTAGAGAGAAATTTTTGTCATTTTCAAACGTAGATAGAAAAACGAGAAAGAGAAAACATCGGCTGAAAAAGACAGTGAAGTAACTTGGGGTGGGAAAAAAGACGGCGACGTAGCACGGCGTTCTGACAACAGTGGTTTTCGAGTGTTAAGACGAGCATCTTCAATCGATTTTTTAACATAAGTTGAGTTAGACTTTGTTTTTCTTTTTGTTTTTTATAGGTTGATGTGCATGTTTGATGTTGGGTGTTGATTAAACTTGTAGATTATGTTTGTTTGTCAATCTAATTATAGTTGTGGGGTAGGTTAGGGATTTAAATCTGTTGAAGATCTGGGTTTCCGAGCTTTTACAACATGTTTTCGAGCTTTTTCAAACTTTTTCCAAGCTTTTTAAAACCGATTCTGAGCTTTTTCTGGGTTGTCGTGTTTTTTCAAAATGTTTCTGAGCTTTTTAAAACTGTTTTTGAGCTTTTTCTGGGTTGTCGAGATTTTTCAACATGTTTCCGAGCTTTTTAAATTGTTTCTGAGCTTTGTCTGAGTTGTCGAGCTTTTTCTAAATGTTTCCGAGCCTTTTTAAATCAGTTCCGACCTTTTTCAAAACTGTTTCTGAGCTTTTTTAAACTGTGTCCGAGCTTTTTTAAACTGTTTCCGAGCTATTTTAAACTGTGTCCGAGCTTTTTCTAACAGTTTCTAAGCTTTTTTAAACAGTTTCTGAGCTTTTTTAAAATTGTTCTCGAGCTTTTTTAAACCGTTCCTGAACCTTTTTTAAACTGGTTCCAAGCTTTTTTAAACTGTTTCCTAGTTTTTTAAACTGTGTCCGAGTTTTTTTCAATGCCTATTTTTATGTCCGAGCCATTTACAGTTTACTGATGCATTATTTCTGTGAAAATACAGATGGGGAATCGGCTAAACGAATTGCTTAAAACTCCAGAGGGGGAATGGTACGATGGAAAAATTACTCGGCATGACCATTTCAGTGACCTTCGAGATATCACGTCGCACTGGACAGGGTACCAGAACAATTCAAGGTCGAAGACCGACGTCGGTATACAAATCTTGTTTTGGTCATTTCCTTCGGATGGATCGGGGGATGAAGTTTTTGGCTAGCGTAGTCCATCGGTTGCTTTTACGCGAGCTAAATCACGATGGGCCGGAGGATGAGATGCGATTTATGTTAGGTCGTCATTCGGCCCGGTTCTCCAAGGTTGAATTTTGTCTCATCACCGAATTGAAGTTCGGAGTGATTCCCGACACGATGAGGTATGAGATGGTCCAGAATGGGATACACCAACGGTATTTCGGTGGTGTAGATGAGGTGGATTATGAACAGCTGAAAGCTGTTCTATGGATCGGTATATTTGAGCAGCAGTACGATGCTTGTAAAGTTGTGCCTCTTTTATATGCTGAACTGGATATTGATGGGGTTGGACGAGAGAGAGAAAATTCCAGTATGGTAGATTCGGCTAGTCGAGGACTTTGACGCTTTTGATGCGTTCCCATGGGGTGCCCAAGTGAATAGGCAGTCCATTTGGGGTTTCAAGCATGCCATGGACCGTCGACGTGAGCGGTACGAGAGATGACAATAGGAAAATGGCATCGACGTTCACACGGTGGAGACGTACAACATTTACAGTCTACCTCACACACTGTTCGTGAGAATTTAGAATTTCAATCTGTTTGAAAACCTGAATTATTTTATATGAGTTATGGAATAAATGATTGGATTCTGAATTTTTATTTTGTACGCAGATATTTGCGTTTGAGGTTATCCCCGAGCTTTGGACCTTTTGGGACCCGCAGGGAGATTGACTTGTCCCCCCGTATTTTGAAATGGGAGTTGAATAAGCAACCAAGGTCGGAGAAGCTGGACAAGATTTTCTCATCCAGGGTAAGGATCTATTGTGTTAAAGTTTATACATATTAGGACGTATACAAATACAATGGTCTAACTACGATTTCAAATGTTTACGAGGACTGCACTGGTGCCGACAGAAGCTAAGAAAGTTGCACGGTACTACGAGGGCATAGAAGAAGGAGGCAGTCTGTATATGGCCGCCGATAGACACGACGACTAGGTACCGGATCCCTCAGATCATACGACTACCGGACTCAGTCATACAGGGGGTTCCGACCCAGAGTTTGGCGGTGGAGAGTCCCCTCAAGCACAGGCCGAATACGGAGGGCTCGGACTCGAAGTTTGGCTGTGGGAGTCCCCCCAGATAAAGACCCAATACGGAGGGTTCAGAGTCAGAGTTTGTTGGTAAGAGTCCACTCAGGCGTAGGCATGTTCGATTTGCGATGCCCGGATATACTAGTGGAGTTCATTCACGAGAAGATGTTTGAGGGCATCGCTAGGTATGTAAAAATTGGTGTAATGCATTATTTTATTTCAAACGAGTGTATGGTTTTAGCACTGACAAATATGATTTTGTTTCAGGACCGTTTGGAACGTAAAGTCCAAGATGTGATGGATGCCATCGCTGCTTTATGGGAGGATCTCCAGAAGAGTGATGAGGAGAGAGATAGGCAGCATAGGGAGGTGATGGACTTTCTATGGGGGCTGCGGGGTTCGACATCATAGTCAGACAGGGATGGTCCACTGTCCTATGACCGAGACTTACACGAAGAGATAGAGATGGGTGTGGTAGTCCTGACGAGGGGACAGACCCAGCTACCGGACCTAACACGCAAGGTACAGGATGTCAGACGCAGGGTACCGAGCCTGAAGATATAGGAATAGAGGAGTAGACAGGAGTCCCTGGTGGCACAGATACAGCAGCATTGGAGGAGACACCTACCCAGGGGTTACCAAAGTTTATGCTGCTTATGGAGGTCTAGCATGTGGATCATCATGTTCATACGCAGGATCACACAGCGGACTTGTCCGGTTTAAGGGGACAAAGTCCCTCCTCCCTTCCGGTCCACACTCCGGACCCGTATAGGCGATCCACACACCGCACCCCTCAAGTCCATCCGAGCGCATCGCTCTCTTCAATTCAATCCCATGGGACCACACCTCCTAGTGACACATCCAGTCCATCCCATCGCGGCCTAGGCAGCAGGTCGATAGGGCCCCACCGCAGCCTTCCACGTGATCCGTAGGGACAGAGTTCCTCATACCAATGTAGCACATCAGTCTGCGGTCAGTATAGGCAGCGGGTCCGTAAGCGAGGCTGACAGTTGTTGAGCTCATACACTGACCCCTATCGGCCGAAGAGCCCAAGGACACTGCCTCAGTCGGTAGCACATACATTCATGCCCCATGATTTGGTAGACGCTGACCAGCTTACTGCTTACCAAGCCTACAAGAGGAACGTGAAGGGGGAATTGTAAGTATAATATTCTGAATGTATTTTCAAGCAAATCAGCTAAATTACTTTTTTATCTAAATAATCCAACAATTACGCAGACATGATATAGATCTGCTAGCACTCGTGGCAGTCACTTGGTTCCACCGGTTGCAACCCAACTTCATAGAGTTGGAGGAGACGGTACGTTCCTTACTTCAATTGTCTTTTAGGTTTGTTTAAGTTATGGTAGAATACTAACAATGTTTAATGTTTATATTGTCAGCATATCGACGCATACCTGCATATTTTACGGAAGCGTCAGCTAGCATACCCCAATGTCTACAGTCAGAGGATAACGTACTGGATTCTTAGTTCTACGTAAGTGATTATAATGTACTATTTTTGCAGCTGCGTTTTTGTTGAATTATTTTGTTCCTAACATTGCGGTTCCTTATCTATTTACAGTCATTTATGAAGATTCAATGGACGAGAATCATGCCTCGCGATGCTGTGGGCAAAGCCCCAAAGGACTGGTCTGTGTTGAAGCATATGTGGCCCCTAAGGACCTTACGACTGTACGTGGATCATTCCCGTTGGGATCCTAGCCATGGCACGAGGTTAACGTGGTGAGTGTTATACATTTATGGTTCCAATGTGTTGAATTAATAAATATTATTTTTATCATAACAGTATCTTGAAACACCTAGAGGTTCTAATTCCGTGCAACATTGGCCGCCAGCATTGGCTCGTGGCCAGCATCGACCTCACTAGCGGGAAGATCCACATGCTAGGACTCGTTCAGACAGGAAGTCCCCGTGCAGATCAGGAAAGAGCAGGTTGCTCCATTGCCTATGGTTTCTGCCCTTCATGTTGCATCAGGTGGGGTTTCACGAGGCCAGGTCGAGGGACCAGCCAAAGTATGACAAAAGGAATAGGTCATTTGGTGTCAGCATGGTGTCTACAACACATGTGCCCCAACAGAGTACAGGGTATGACTGTTTGAACATCATATTAACTTAAAGTTGGATTTGTTTAACATTCGGTTCCTTAACGTTTGTTCATGTGGTGCATTGCAGGGGTAACTATGGTGCCCATACTTTGAGACTGATTGAGTACGTACTTGCGAACAGGCAGCCTTTCAATTGGTCAAAAGAGGATATGAGCATCATCCGAGAGAAGATGGTCGTGGAGGTTTTTTGTAACTCCAGGCCCTAATAGACGTTGTATTTTTTTAATGTACAAAAATGTTATAGTAATGAAACTATTCAGTTTTTAAAATTTCAAGTGTTTGGAATTACAAGTACAACAAACATTTCATACCTTCAACAATAACAAAACTAATAATTACCAGCCCCATTTAATTAAACAATAAGTTAATAAACAAGTCATACAATTCCAAATAATTAAAATTACATCATTATCAACGGGTCCATTGATGTGTAAAATCGTGTTATAAAATACTCACTCGCAAGTGTACGGATCATGAAGATTAGTACAGTGCCAAGTAAGGATAGTTCCCACGAGGAAAAGTAATTTATTAATTAAGACTAATTCTACTTAAAGTTAAATTAAAGTAACCAAAAGATTTGTTGTTTGATTGATTAAACTAAAACTAAATTAAATTAATCTAAAGAAAACAATTAAAGAGAATATGGTTGTGATCAAGAGAAAGAAAGCACTAGGTCATCAATGATCCCCAATTATGAACACTCAATGTATGAAATTAATTTGTAAACAAGATTCAATCAATTCTAGGGTTCATTCTTTGTCTTTAATGTGACTATTAACATTCAGTCGCGGGCTGAGTCACGTGTTCCCAACCGCTATTCACCCTATGGTCAAGGTGTGAATAATAATCAGAAACCCATTAAGTGTAAGAATTAAGAACCAAATTCTACTACTTTGTCTTGGTCAGACTAAAGATAAAATTCATTCATTCAAAAGATCAATAATTAAGATTATGTTTGGTCAACACTAACCATAATTCTTAGATAGTCTTAACCCTAAAATCATGCCAAATTATTATTCACCCTTTGGTCAAGGTGTGAATAATTATTAAAACTAATGAGGATCAAGCAATTAAGCACAATGAATAAATCAAGAATTGAATTGATGAAATAATAATTAACCACACATGAGCATTCACAAAAGGTTCACATTGATTCCCTAGTTATGGGATTAGTTATACATCATGAAAATAAAAAGAAAAGAGAAGGAAAAGAGAAAGAAAAGATAAAACCCATTAAGATCTTCAATGATGAATTCTTCTTCGTCTTCGAATCTTCAATATGTAAAGATGTTTTTAGAAAATTGTGTGGTTGTTCTAGGAAGAATAAAAGAGGTGGTTTTTGCTGACTCCCCCTCTTTTTAGAAGAATAAGAAATATTTATATGTTCTCCAAAAATTAGGGCTTCAAGATCTTCGCCAAAAACAAGGAATACACACGACTGCTCTCCATACCGCTTAGAGGACACATGTCTGGACCGCGGTCTGTGCAGCAATGTACCAACTGATCTTCAGCGCTCTGTGCATCGCGTCTGAGGAAATTCTTGTCAAGCGGTATGTACCGCGGTTAACAAAGGAGTGCCTACTGAACTTCACCGCTAGATAGACAGCAACTGATGCATTGCATGGAGAGCAACCTCCACAGCAGTAATTGACAGATTTGCCCATTTTCTCACTTTTAGATTCCTTTTCTTGGAAAAATCAATGAACACCTCTTATAAGAAAATGTGACCTACACATGCTCATCAAAGACATAAAATACCTAATTTTACTCAAGAACACAGCATAAATAATAGGAACTAGGGACCTAAAACATGTATAGAAATAGACCGATCATCCATTCATTCAAAGGTAGAGTCCTTGTCAGGGCACGTCTGTTTGTTATGTCCAACTGAATGACATATGCTACACTTACAAAGGTATTCCTGGGGAACAATTCTGCTCGGACCTTCATTAATCAAGGGCGGATTAGAACACCTTCTGCTATTATGACCTGATTGTCCACATCTTCTACATGATAGGTGGTTGTCCTCTCTGAAGACGAGGCATGTCGACCCTCCATCGGTCGACCTGATGAATCTGCTCCGGGATTAACCCACATTGTGGTATTATCAGAACCATCTGCATATACATTATGCTGGACCTCGGAAGTACTAGGTATATCTGCTCTAGTGTAACTAACTCCTTGTAAACGTCTTCCACGTCTTTGAATTTGGACAGGCTCATCATTACTGTTCTCTACATGATCTACCAGATCAATATTTGCCTCATCATCCACCTCTTGGTTCCGCCTAAGGTTCGGTTCAGTGTTCTGCTCATTGTACATCTCATTGCATTTGCTCATTGTACTGCTCATAATTCATCTCAATTCGACAACTAAACATATCGCCGAATTGAGGTTCAACTACATCTGCATGGTCGACCACTACCGGTGGGACAATATGGTCGACCAATATCGGTAGGACAGCAAGGTCGACTAATACCGGTGGGACATGATCGAGCCGAAAATGCCATACATTTTGGCCCTCATATCCTTTCTCTTTGTCTTGTTCTTGGGTATTTTTACATGTATTTATGGCTCTTTTATTGATATTATAGGCATTAGGTAAAAAATCAAGAAGCGGGATCAAAAGAAGACAAGTGGTGCAAATATAGGGGTATTGAAGACCAAAGTGCACAGGTAGCATAACTGTGCACCACCTGTGCAATTACCTGTACACCGAAAGAAGAATTTCGAGAAGATCTCAGTGCATGGGTAACTGCACGGATATCACCCATGCATTCACCGGTGCACATTGCCCAGACCAGAAGACACAGAAAGTGAGATTTTGTGGAAAAAGAGCTGAAATTGTAAAAAAGTGTGTGCAGCTCATCCAACTTCAAAGGATCATATATTCCTCCTCAGATTGAACTATATTTCAAATTATATATATTTGGAAATCCCCGTGAGTCTAGTTTCCAGCGGTTTTTACGGATTGCGATTCTGAGTTGTCTAGAGAAAGTTATGGTCATTTTAGTAACTGTTGCGCGCCGGTCCACGGGAACTGCACGGGTAACCTACCCGTGCTATACCCGTGCACTGCACTTTCTAGCACCAAAAATGATGGGTTTTAAGCAATTTTTAGAGGGGTAATGATGTCTTTTCATGCCCAGATCGTTCCCTAACCTCCCAACCATATAAATACACAATTTTCTTATTGAAAACCCTCTCTTCCACACTTCAAATCTTCCACCCTCTTACAAGAGCGAAATTTCTCCCATTTCTAAACTCTAACCACTAACCTAGATTTAGGAATCATTCTGCACCAAATCTAACAATCATCCTCAACATCTCTACTCAATGAGGCTACTAGGAGGTTGAATTCAAGCTTCAAAGAATGAGGAGTTCTTCATGGGTCTTCTCTATCTATCATCTTTTAGTATTTATTTTGTATCTAGCATGAGTAGTCAATCCCTTTGTGGGAGTTGATGTAATTAAACTTGAATTTTGGGCTTTCAAACATATTATGAATATTTGATCTATTTTAGTTCTATTCAATTGTTCTTAATGTATTTAACATCTCTTTGAATTAAGTAGGCATTCCAACTCTTGGTTTATTGATTGATGTTGAATATCTTGAATGTTTATTAATTTGAATTTGGTATCTCCTTGATTGGGTAGGCATTCCAACTCCCAATTCAAGTTGGTATTGGATTAAGGATCTCCTTGGATTGAGTAGGCATTCCAAATGTCAATCTAAGTTGAGACACACATATTTAGGTGACTAAACAAGCTAATTTGAATGGATGGATGTGTTGTGAGCACACCAATCCGACACATCCAGGCTAAAAGTGTGGAAATGGTGGATTGTGAGCATTCCAATCCAAGCCATCCTGACTACCTTAATCAATCTAGGCTTCATGAGAAACTCTCTCTACACTTAATAGAGTACACCAATCATTGTTGTGTGGGGAGAGTTAAGTGATCTTAGAATCACGCCTAAAGGTGGATTTGGCTCAAATAGATTGAATCGGTTCTTAATTGATTGATGGGATTGCCCACTGTTCATGTATTATTGCATTGACTCCCACTCATCTCACCATCATTAATTTGCATTCATTCTAACCTAGTTGCATTTAGTATAATCTAGTTTAATTGCATTTTAATTGTTAACATTTTCAAAACAAATCATGACACTTTACTTTTGTGCATTTCAGTATTATTAATCCTAATATAATCATATACTCCCCCAATCCTTGTGGAACGATACCCTTACTTGCCATTGCACTTGTTTACACATTTTAAGGGCAATTGAGGATTTTATAAACTACTTTTGACGAGCATTTTCTAACAACAAAAACGCTCACGTCAAAATGGCGCCACTGCCGGGGAAAGGTGTCATTAGTGGCTAATCCTTGTTTTCTAGCAATCTATCTATTTTAGAGTTTTTAGTCTTTTTGTTTCTCTTTACTTCTTTCGGTATTTTTGTTTTTGATTTTACAGGTTTTTAGGACTCTATGAGATTCTTCATGCAAGATTCAAGGCCAAACTACCGACCTATGAGCAGATCATTCAAAGATGAGATGAGAGAACTCATGCAGGATGAGTGTCGTATCAATAAGGATATTATAGCATCTCATAAGGCAGCCGAACAGAACTTCAAAAATTGTGTGCTACCTAGCTGGCCGAACCAAGGAATAGAGTCCAGATTTGAAGGAAGTGTCAACACCTCCATAAGGGCATCAAGTCAAGGCTACAATACCAGTTCATACCCACCAAGGGACGGATCACAAAGGAACCTTGAGGAGGATAAAAGCCAAATGTTGGAAGAGATGTCCAAAGCAATGATGGATGCTGGGAAAGAGCTATTAGCTTTGATGGAGTTGTTGAAGAAGGAAAAGGATGCACTTCAAGTGAA
This sequence comes from Dipteronia sinensis, assembly GCA_033220585.1. Lineage (NCBI taxonomy): Eukaryota > Viridiplantae > Streptophyta > Magnoliopsida > Sapindales > Sapindaceae > Dipteronia > Dipteronia sinensis. The sequence goes on from CM065642.1 coordinate 17,582,349, forward strand.
AGTAGAAGAAGTCTTCCGAGAAAAAAATGACATGGGGGAAGGCTATGAGAAGAACATACAACTCTTGAAGAATGAGCTAGAAGGCAAGGAAGCCTTATAAATGTCAAAGATAAACCATCTCCAAGAGCTAAACAAGAAGCTTATACTTGAAGTGAAATCACTCAGAGTGGAAAATAGTACACTCATGACAAAGAATGAAGAAGTCTCCGACAAGAACGAAGAGTTAGAAGAGCAACTCAAGAGACTTGAATTTGAAAAGGATAAAGCATTGGAGGCATTGAAAGAATTAGCAAGGCATTCAGAAAAATTTGAAGAAGAGAAAGCTCACAAATCAAGAAACATGCAATTGGAGATCGAGCTACAAGCCAATGCTTTAGAGGAAGTTAAAGAAGCTCTCAGCAAGAAAGAGGAGGCCCTCAAAATAGCAAAAGTGAAAGAGTGTGACTTCATAGTTCACCTAGACAAGGTGGAGAAGGAGGTTAAGGCATTATAAGCGACGCAAATCCAACAACCTCAAAGTCACTCATCAAAAGGGAGTTCCTCTAACTCTATTCCTATTTGCTATTTTGTTCAAAACGAGAGCATGCAAGAGCTAAAAGTTACAAGTTTAATCAACATAGGAAGATGAGAGGTCCTAAGAATAGGAGGAGTCCACCTAGGAGAGAAGAAAATATGGGTAAGGAAGGAGTTAATGAACCAAGTAAAAATCATGGGAATTGAAACAATGGGAAACTTACCAAAATTTGTGTGGATTCCTAAGAAGAAAGAGTTTCCCAACTTGGTTAAGCCACCCTTAGCATCACATTGAATATTTTTGATGCATGAATTGCACAATCTATTTTTCCTTCTTTAATCTATTATTTCTCTCTCCCTTTATGTGTGAATTTGTGATTGTTAATTGAGAGGAGAGAAATAACTAGGTTTGGGGGTAAAATTTATTGCGGGATTTGTTTAGTTTGTTTCTTTTTAATAATGAGTGGTGTTGCTTGTTTTGGTTGGCAAATGCATGTATTGAAAAAGTTAGCTTGTCTGAACTTTCTGATATGTGTTTTAGTGTGACATAATCTACGGCTTCTAGAGGAAGCGAATTTTTGCAGCTTGTGTATCAATGCAAGACTCTTCATCTCTTGGTAGGAAACAACAACAACCTATGAGTCTTGGAGGGACAAGCAGACAAGAGTGCTCATAAAAAGAGCAAGAGCCTTACCATAATAGGAAAAGCTTGCAAGGAGGCAACCCACTTCAGTTTGACTTTCCTAAACTCATTTAAAAAAAATTAAACTATGTTTTTATCTTTTAGTTTATACATGCTTTCATGGAATAATGTTGGGATAGTTGTATGGAGAGATATTTGGATGATATATTTTTGTGAACATATTAATCATATACTTAAAATCTTGCATTGACTGATTTATTCATTCTTGATGAGATGAGCCGAAGGCTAATTTTGAATGAACATATGTGAGTGTACAGGTTTTTAATTTTGAATATATAACCCCACTCGGTTTAGGGTGGTTTTTGATTACTCACATTGTGTATAGGTTTTGTGTGTATAGTGATAGTCGGTTTGGTGGTCATCATGTCCCCACTCCATCATTTTTGTTAAAAGAAATGCTTGGTGTTGATTTATGCTTAATTATCGAAATATCATGATTGCCTTATTTTATGATGAGCCATTGTTGAGTCTTTTATTTTGTTGGGCATTGATTGTGCATGATTAGTGCCTAGGTGTTTGTGTTTTGAGTCTAGTTAGGTGCGCGCCGCTAGGCCAGACTCTCTTGTCTTCAACATTGAGGACAATGTTGGGTTTTGGTTTGGGGGTGTAGATGCCTTTGTGAGTCGTCTTTTTGTTTTTAAGTCATTTTTGTTATCTTTTTGGTCTTTTGGTCTAAATTTTTCAAAATTGTCGCATTGGCCAAAATTTCGAGCTTTAAATAGCTTGGATATGATGCTTTGAGCGTGTGCTCTTGGCGAGGGTATGTATGCATGTTGAGCTTATGTAGCATCTAGTTGTCACTCTAGGGTCTCACTTGCACGTCATGGGCTAGTCCAATCCTTTTGTGTTTAAGTTGAGGGGACTCGATGCTCTTGCAGCTTGTTCTAATAGTGGAGACACCCGTGAGTTCACAAACATAAGCCTTTAAAAAGAGCATTGAGTGTAAATTTCTTCTATTATTTAAACACTTTTCTCGTCATATGCGTCACATGCCATAGGACATACATTTCATACATATTGTGGATTGCTTGATGAATGCATTCATTCCCTTGATAGGCTTGTTGTGGAAATGATTTTAGGCAATGTGTCTGCAATTAGCCACTTAAAAAGCCTAAACACATTTCTAGTCCCTTATGTTTGCTCTATAGCAAATTTTGAGGCCAAACACTTATCCTTTCTTTTGGTACCACAATAAACCATATAGCCATAAGCCAAACACAAACCAACCCTTAAATTTACAATCATATGGGTGGTGTGTGTGTGTGTGTGTGTGTGTGTGTGTGTGTGTGTGTGTGTGTGTGTGAAAGGTGTAAGCTCTTATATGAAATAGCATGTATTTAGACAATTATGTAAGTTGTGTGTGTGTGAAAGGTGTAAGCTCTTATATGAAATAGCATGTATTTAGACAATTATGTAAGTTGTGCAAGAAATGGCTCAAAAAAAAATGTTAAGTGTCAAAAATTGCACTTAGAGCCAAAGTGTCAAATTGTCAAATGTTATTGTGCAAAAAGAAAATAAAGAAATAAAGAAAAAGGCAAAAGCAAAAAGAAAAGAAAAATCAATGCAAAAGAAAAAAAAATGAAAAAGATAATAAGCCTTGTGAAATAATTGTAAAGTACTTACAATGTGGAGTACAAAAATTGTGAAGCACAAATGTGTATGTAAGTGAATGCCTAGTCCTAGAATGTCATTGATGTTAAGTAGAGCTAAAAGTATGGGATGTGTGAGTAAGTGTAAACATGATTGGTGATTTTTGAACTCAAAATTTCCCTATTTCTTTGTTCACCACATTATACCTCATGGCCCCATTACAACCAAAGGGAAAGTCCTTTTTGATCCATGATGAGTCTAAATTGGGAATGTTTGTTGAAGCATGATCTTCCACGTTCATGGCAAACTTCATAAGCTAGTTCACAGAATTTATCGATCTTTCAATTTACTTGTATGCAATGCATTAGACTTTTAAGCATAAATTACATCTTTGCATACCTTGTTTTGAGTGTGAACTTAGGACTCTGAGCGGAAAGAAAAGAGAGACTCCACGAGAGGCTAGAGTCAAAGCAAATTACACTCAAGGTGTGAGAGTGAGTAGTTCTTAATACAAAAGCATTCTTAGGTGTGGGATTCGTGAATGTGCGGGCTCCCTTTAGTGCCTTCGAGTTGCTTTAGATTATATTGCATATGTCTACTTCTCTCTATCACACATCCTTGCATCTCTTCACCGGTTGGACGTGCGGCAGTTTGAATTGTTTATTTGAGTCTAAGAATTTTTAGATCGAGTCATGTTTGTTCAGTCTTATGTCTTTGTTTTGTTTTGAGTTTGCTCGAGGACGAGCAAAGGTTTGGTTTGAGGGTATTTGATCGAGCTGAAAATGTCATACATTTTGGCCCTCATATCCTTTCTCTTTGTCTTGCTCTTGGGTATTTTTATGTGTATTTATGGCTCTTTTGTTGATATTACAGGCATTAGGTGAAAAATCAAGAAGCGGAATCAAAAGAAGACAAGTGGTGCAAATATAGGGGTATTGAAGGCCAAAGTGCACGGGTAGCATACCCATGCACCACCCGTGCAATTACTCGTGCACCGAAAGAAGAATTTGGAGAAGATCTCAGTGCACGGGTAACTGCATGGGTATCACCCGTGCATTCACCCGTGCACATTGCCTATACCAGAAGACACATAAAGTGAGAATTTGTGGAAAAAAAGTTGAAATTGTAAAAATGTGTGTGCATATCATCCAACTTCAAAGGGTCATATCTTTCTCTCAGATTGAACTATATTTCTAATTATATATATTCGGAAAGCCCCGGGAGTCTAGTTTCCAGCGGTTTTTACGGATTGTGATTCCAATTTGTCTAGAGAAAGTTATGGTCATTTTAGTAACTGTTGTGCGCCTGTCCACGTGAACTGCACGGGTAACCTACACATGCACTACCCATGCTATACTCGTGCACTGCACTTTCCAGCACCAAAAATGACAGGTTTTAAGCAATATTTAGAGGGGTAATGATGTCTTTTATGCCCAGATCGTGCTCTAACCTCCAAGCATATAAATACACCAGTTTTATGATTTAAAGCTCTTCTTCTTCTCTCCTCTTCTCTCTCATACACTATCTTCCCTTCTCTCATACAATTCTCTCCCAAGAACACTAACCTCACAAAATCTAACCATCATCCTCATCTACTCAAGGACATTGGAGATTGGAATCAAGCTTCAAGAAATAAGGGGTTTCTCAACAAGGGTCTTCTCTATCTCTCTTCTCCTATTTATTTTATCATATTTGTCATGAGTAGCTAGATATCCCACTAAGGGATTGATGTGAGACACTATTGGATGTTGGGCTTGTAATGAACTTTATATTTTATATTAAATCTATCAATTATGTTTCATTCATTGTTCTTAATTGATTTCTAGAATGATTTGTCTTTGATTGTACATGATTCTCTTTACAAGTTGTTTGAGAAATGATTAGAGTAGAAAACTTGGTATACATGCTGCTAGGTTTTCTTAAGCTCACTTGAATGGAATGAATGAACAAGGGTACATGACCAAGTGAAATCCGGACAAACTAATCTCAATTTCTATCTAATATCAAATGGGTAATCAATCATATACATGATTTGATTGGTTGCTTATGAGAGATTAAACATCAACACCATACATGATGGGTTGGTGAATTTAAACTAAGAGATTAGTCTCTTATTTGGTAGATATTCATTCATTGCACAACCATTTGTGGGTGGCCAATACTATACATGATGGGTTGGACATTCATAAGTGGTATATAACCAATCCTATACATGATTTGATTGGTTAAATTCGATTAATGAACATTATTGCAAGTTCATGATTTGCCCACTATTCACTTGTGGATCCATTAATTCCTTAGTTCTCACTAATATCATTCTAACCGCATTGCATTTAGTCTAGTTTAACTTAATTGCATTTTAGATTAACCTTTCCAAACCAGCCATTGATATTTACTTTATTCATGCTTAGCTTAGGTTTAATAGTAGTCAACTAGCTTTAGCCATTTAATTTCCCTTTCCATGTGGACGATACATTTATTTGCCATATACTAGGTTTATCTTTGTTGAGTGCATATTGGGATTTTAAATTTTGTTTGAATATTGCATACCACGACAAAATGCTTGTTCAGGACAGCACATATGTTTTCCCCACCTTCGGTGGCACTCATTTGTGTAAACACTTGGTTGCTATCGCTAGCGGATCCAAATTGTTGGGTATTTTCAGAAGGAGGAATATCATTATCTATCACATCTCCAGCTGCCTTCTCAGATAGACTAACACATACTTGAGGGATCACCCGATCTTCCCCTAGCATAAACTGAACATCATTGTCATTTCTTAAAAATGTGCGACATGTAACGCCATGAACGATTGATATTGACTATAGATCAACACTGTATTTGTTTACATCATACTTCACAATAGTATGTACGATCGACACCAATTCTTCGTAAGTAATATTCTTTGACATTTACATTCCTTGGTTATCGGATCCAACAAACCTCTGACTTTCGTCGGGTAACTGCTCTCATCGACCATTGTAAAATATTACTATTCTCACCCGATTCATTCTCCTGTAAAATTCATCATCACAAACCATTATTACAAAAAAAAATATTTTAATATTTTGAAAGATGTCTAAATAAGATGTTAACAATAGGCTCAGGAAAAGGTTTAGTAAAGGCTCTGAGCCTTTTAATAAAGTCTTCGAGCCATTTAGTAAAGGCTCCGAGCATTTTACTAAAGGCTTCTAGATTTTTACTAAAAGCTCTGAGCCTTTCAGTAAAGGCTCTAAGCTTTTTACTAAAGGCCCTGAGCCTATTGTGCCTTTAGTAAAAAGCTCAGAGCCTGTTGAGCCTTTAGTAAAAAGCTCGGAGCCTTTAGTAAATGGCTCAGAGATTCAAAATTCACATAATCAAACTTCAAAACATCAGCTTCATGTTTACAAAAGGAACGGTTAATGTGTTATAATAATCTGACTTAGAAATGCAGAATATAAAAGAAGTATTTCATAAATATATTACCTTGTTGTGTTGAAGAACGTAAAGAAGTTTATTTTGAGACAAGTTTATTGTAGAGAGAGAAAGAGACGAGTTCGGCGTTTAGTGTTCCAAGTGTGGAGGTGGAAGTACAAAGACAATAAAAAAATGATTATTTAAGGGCAATTTTGGTAGTTCATGATAATAGATGTTTTTTAAACATAACTTATTAAAACAGTGACGTAGGTGCAACGTACCTCCAAAAAGGTGAAATTTCTCACCATTTCCACGACTAACAAATGCAGTTTCAGGCACTGAATTGACCATGAAGAGATATTGTATGGTAGGTCACGCAATATCGGTTTATCAAAATTTCCATGAAAATGCAGATTTACGTATTTTCTATGTGTACGATTATATATTATATTATTTTAAGAGAACATTAATTTTTGTGGTCTTATCAAATATGGTTAATTAGTTGAGCATATCACGAACATAATAAATTAGTTAAATATATCACATAACATAATGAGAGTAGAACGGTCAAATATCACAGTAATACCATCTCGATCATGAGCTCTTTCGGTGAATTTCTGCGAACAATGACTCCTGTTTTCAAGTAGTTAATTTACTAATTAATATAACTCAAACAGCACTTTAAGATTGTAATTATGGTATTAAGTTGTTGGAAAGTACAGTATTTGTTCAAACTTCCATAGCTTCCATAGCTTTAAGCACGAGAAAAAGAAAAGACAATACGTGGGTTGGGTTTTTTTGTCATTCCATTAACATCGCATGAGATGGTAAAATTTACAAGTATCAAACGGGCTGGACTCAACTGGGCTATCATTTGCTGAGCCTTCAGTTTTTTTTAGGCCTGGACCTGCTCATGAACTATGTTCAACGCATATATTCCTCCTGCCCATAATTAATTAGGTTTTGGGGGATATGATCTCATTTTATTAAATTAAATATACATATGTACCGTTAGAAATTTAAATTTTTTATGAATTAATTATTTTTAAATAAAATTTATACTAAATTTTATTTGCTAATTCTAAACAAAATATTATTTTTAAACTAAAACCAATAGGTACTCTCTTTTTATTCAGTATACAGTACCATATATGTATTTACTTGTATCATAGTTGAGAATCAACGAAAAAATAAAACTTTTCTTTCAAAATTAGAAAAAGAAAGAATACATCCAGAGAGAAAACTAGAAAAGTATTATAGATCCTATCGTATTACAGTTATTACAACGAAGTTACAGGATTGTCTCAGTATTGAAAATATATTGCAACATAATTGGTGTTTTGATAAATGGTTTAAATTTTTTTTTTATCAGTTAAATGTTTTAGATTAAAAAAGTTTTACAAAACAAAACAATCTGCATGCATAAAGTACTAGAGCGTACAAAAATTATTTCAAATGCATACATTTCTTATTTAATTTATGGATAATAGCAGTAAAATAAATAAATATTTTTTTACAGGAACTTATTTTAAAAAAAAACTAAATAAAAATAATTAAAACCATTAACAATATGACAAAAAAATTAAATGGACTATTGAAAAATATATGTTAAAAAACTTAGGGGTCGTTTGTTTTTTTTCACTTAACAATTAATGGGTCTGAAGTGAATCTATTAAGTTGTTTTGTTTGTTTTTGTAAGCAATTAAACGAGTTAAAAATACCCTAAAACAACTATGACTTTCACTTACTTCCAAATCACTATATCGTATTTAAAATATTTCCTTCCAAGATTATCCTTACAAAGATAATTATTTCCAATATTACCATGATTTTATATTGTACAAATTTCTTTCTTTTGACATATTATTAATGATAAATAACTATAAACAAAAAAAAAACATTAATCACACTGTCACTTTCAACTAAATTATTGAACCTTCAATTTTTTTTTTTATGTAAAAATCAAAATTATTTCAATATCATTATTTATCATATCTTAACATTGAATAATTTCTTATCAATATTTACGTAAAAATGGTTTAATATTTGTTAAATTATTTTTATTTGGTTGTTTGTATCATATAAAATTAAAATACATAGCAGTTAATATTAATAAAGGTATAAATGTCAAATAATTTGTTACTATGATCTTTAGCTATTTAGGTATCTATGAGGGAGCTCAAACCCTAGACCTCGGGAACAAACCACAGGTCTAACTATTCTGCTTACCTGTCATGGGGTTTTTACTCTTGGTTATATGATGGAAAATAAAAATTAAGAGTATTGATTCATAAAGCTTGCATTAAACTATGGGTTAGACTATATCAATTTCATATTTTGATTTTAATTTGTGACTTCAACAACCATCCATCCATTTTCACTAATCTTTAATTCATTTACTTTTTCTACCATTTGATTGAGTGAAAATGGACAAATTAAAGTCAAAATTTGAACTTAATATAGCTTGACCCTTAAATTATATACAAAGATTAAATAACATTCGACTTTACAAATATGGTATTTCTTCATAAGTTAGCATTAACTACAATTATTAGTGTACAACTACATATACAAGGCTTGTTTTGGTTGCTTGTATTATATTAAAAAGTTTAAAATATATTAAAATAATATAATATAATCACAATATTCGGTTTATTTTACACTATATATTGCATTGTATTAGTTAATATATTTTAATTAGTTTAATACATATTATACAATGGATATTATATTAGTTAGTACAAAGGGAGAGAAAAAATAATAATAATAATAATAATAATGAAATTTCAATAATTGTAATAATAATAAATTTTAATATGTCAAAATTATATTGAATGAGTTTTGAACTATGAAGAAGATGGTTTTTAGGACCGTGTATAAATAAATAATTAAATATATCTATATAATAGGGTTTGTAAAAGTGGTGTAGAGAGTAATTTGTTTTTTTTAATTAGATAGTTATGTGACTTATGTCGCTACAAGAAAAAAAAAACACCAAATATTACAGTATATTAATTATGGGCGTTACAACAAGGAGCACATAATGACCCGTCGTATATATTCACATTAACAATGGATCTTCAATGCCTATAGTAGTTGTATTACCTATAATATATATCTAAAACGGACAAATAAAAACCCGTTGTAAAAGATTGACAATTAACTACAAACATAGCTTTTAGTAGCTTTTAATAAATTATCACGGGCATTGTCCGTTTTTAAAGATGGTTAGAGGGAGAAAAATTAAAAAAAAATTCATTTTCCTCTAAAAGTAAAAGAAAATTTTATTTATTTATAATGTTTCTATAATGGGTATATAAAGGCTTGTGGTAAAAGGTCATTGGAGGGAAAATTAAATTTGTAATTTCCCATCTCCCACCAAAACAAAAACTCTTTTAATTATACTTCTCAATTCTCTAAACACTATAATTTACACTTTCACAAAATCTAAGTGGCAACTCCTTCCTTCATCTCTTTTTTTCATATCTTTTATTTCATCAATGTCACTTTGTTTTCTCTAAAAATTTGTTCAAATCAATACTTCCATTGTTTTGATTTTCTAGTTGTGTATTTAGTTCAATTTTTTTGGGTTTACTTTCATCTTCTCCTTTATGTATTATACTTGCATATACATTGATTTTATGTTATGACATACAAGATTTAAAAGGATAATAATTTTTTAGTTTGGTTTTTATGATGTTTGCTTATTTAGAAAGATATTATGTTTTTCCTGTTAAAGTTTATTTGTTTTATATATAATTACTATTTTGATTCTTTTATTTTAATTTTATTCATAATTCCTAGTTTGTATTTTATAATTTTGATTTTTAATAAGGGTTTTAGTTGATTTTTAAATGGTTATGATAATGATTATTTCTTCTCCTGTTTTTTGATATTTTTTCTTGTTTAGGTACCACATAAGATTTCTACAAATAATTATATATGGAATTAGATAAAGTTTGGGTGTACAAAATATGGATTCTAGAATCATGTAAATATCAATTCCTAAAAATAATAATAACAATAACAATTTTTAGAAATTTTGGATGAACAAAATATGAATTCCTCCAATTTTATAAATAATATTTATATATATTTTTTAAACATGAGAGTTTCTTACATGGGTAATACATGTTGTTAATAAAACATTGACAACAAGTCTAATTGAGTGTTGTGGGCAATACATGTTCTTTTAAGTAATTTAATACGTGAACAATTAAGTAAATAAAAATTTCAATTAAAATTGAGTGTTGTGAGAAAAAACAATAGAGGCACCTAAAATTTTAAATATAATTAATACAAAATAATATAATAAAATTTTAATATTAAATTTAAAATTAAATAAAAGTAATATTATATAAATTAATTAAATATAAATATAAATAAAATATTATTCTAATAGTATATATAAATCAAAAAATATTTAAGCTAAATAAAATATTAAAAGAAATTTTCAAATATTTTTGAAATTTGTTACATGAATACTTTAAATAATAAAAATGTTAAGTATATACTCATTATTATTTTAAAAATATAATACAACAAATATACACTTTATAATATTATTATTTTTCTATAAATGTATCAATTTTATTAATTAACAAAATATTCATAAACAAAAATCACATCCAAACATTGTATATTCTAATACAATCTAATACGAAACATTATTGTCTATTACAATCTAATACGAAACATTATTGGTAAACATGGTATTTCTAATACAATCTAATACGAAATATTATTGGCAAACACGGTATTGTATAAGGATAGTATAAGGATAATACTGTGTCATATTTGGCCATAAGTTACAATGAAAGCATACAATGTTATCAATATAAAACTTTGCATATTTAACTCAGAGCCTGTTTTTTAAGTTTTATAAGAACTATTACAATATGATTGTCGGAATTTGTCAAGATCAAATAATACATGTACGGACTGGATATCTACTCATATAACGGGAGATAACTACTCTCACAACCCGAAAAGAAAACTCTTCACTCATGTTTGTAAAATACGTATGGTAGGAACCACTTATGTGGAAGAGATGTACACTACCAACTTTGCTTCGAGGTGATGTGCTAATGTGAGCATTAAATCATTAAATCATTAGCAAAACAAAATCCTTAGTCTCAACAACACACAAACCTTGTAAGGGGAAATTAAATTACGAGTCAATAAAGAAACAAAAAGGACCGATGGTGAGGAATCAAGTTCCCTCTCCTAGTTCTATTTTTCATTGAAGTTAATTCTTTTTTATTTCATTTCCTATTATTAAGTATATCTGAAAGTGATCAATAGTAGAACTATATATAAACAACAATTAGTTAACATTACAAATTTTTTTAAAAAAAATTACACTAATGCAAGACCTAGAAGCAGAAAGGGAGCAGGAAGTAATCTAAAAATCTTGAAACTAATGAAAATAAAAGAAGGATCCTTTTAATAAATAAAATTTATAGAATACATATGAAGGCATTTAGATTTGTATATGTAATTGTATGTAACAGTATATATATATAAAAATAATTATACGAAATATTTTACATAAATATGTACCAATGAAATTATATAAGAACATTGAGTGTGTGTCACTTGTTTTATATGCTTTGACTTGTATGTATGCATTTGTCAAAACTCTTTTATAAATGAGTGGCTCACATTCAATATTCTTATATAATTCCATCTTTACGTACCAATAAGAAAATGAATATATATATATATATATATTTGTAGGGTTTTTCTCTTTTTAACCGGTTTCACACCGTTAGAAAATTAAACATTTAATTACATTACATGATAATATAGAAATTGATCACACAACATTATATAATTTTGGTATTTTTTTTTTTACCGACCACTAGAGAATTATTATCTACTTAATCATAGGATGGAATTAATTCTAACCCATTACGGATATGAAGCATGAGAAGCGGTCGATCACGTGCATCATTAGGTAATGTGAATTTCGACATTGAGACTTTTGTCATCTAGAGACAAGAAAACTAGAAGATGTGCATGCACTTTCTTTCAGTTTTTGCACAACAACAAGGATATGCATAAAGTTCTTCTCAAGATCAAAAGACCCTTCACACGCAGAGAGAGAGAGAGAGAGAGAGAAGTGTTAGATAACATAAAGCAATGAAAACAAAATGTCAGTTTCATGATAACATATATGTTGTGTATTCATTTACTACCAAGTTTTTCATGTTCAAATATCAATAATATTAATGAAACTTACCATGAATGAAGCCCCTTGATTATTAGGTTGCAAATGATGATTGAAAGCGCCTGCTATTATATATCTCTAAAAGCCTAGCATGTGAAGCAGAAAGAAAGATTTAGCCAAAGACAACTTGCCAACTTCATCTTCCATAACAAACCACACAGATTTATCATAAGCTACACATCTCTATATATATATAAGAAGACCAGTCGGCAAGTCATCCTTGGCTGAACCATATATACTTTCTGAGCCTACATGTAAGGCTGTTAGAGAGTTTGATCATGAACAAGAACAAGAACAAGAAGAAGATCAGAGTGAGTGAGTCAAGGATATAATATAAAATGGTGTTACTGAGACTGCTTGATCAGAGAGAGTGAGTCAAGGATATAATAGAAAATGGTGTTACTGAGACTGCTTTTATAGAATTTGTGGTGGGGATGCATTATTTTGAAAAATGGAACAATTTATGCTTTATCTTCGATCGAGATGATCAGGGTCTAGAGATGATGAAGAGGACAGCTTTACATGGATATGATCACTTTGGCACAGTATAGAATGAATAAAGTGATAAGGTTCCTTTAAGTTCCCATCCTACTATCATATATATGACTGTCACTAAATATTGGCACGTTAAAATAAAAATTCATATAAAATATTGAGACATCTATATTAATTAATAATGTGAGAATTCTCGATTAGTAACTTTGAAGAAGATGATCAATTAACTGTCGATGTGAAATGCAATTCGGAGGAAAGTATTGTTAAATTATCTCATAATGAAAAAGAAGAAGAATTTCTTATCACATATATAATGTTGAAAACTAAGTTACTTTGCATAATGTTTAATATTAAGTTACATCGAAAATAATCAAAAAAGAGAGTTTATATAAATAAGACAGTAAAAGACTAATAGAACTCCTAATAGAAATATTAATTTTAATATAACTAAGAATTAATAGGAATACTAATCTAACCTTAAATATCATAGCTAAAAATATAATTCTAACAAGTAAAATATTAAATATATAGAAGAGGTGTAGTGTGTGCAAAAAATGGTTGAGAGTCAAGGGAAGTGACTAGTGAGGGGGACTCGAAGATCAAGAACGGTTATTTTTGCACTCAATACAATAAATATATATATATATATATATATAATCTTTTTACTTATGTAAATTATTCATTTATAAAAGAACTTTAATAAATGTATACATACTAAGTCAAAATATGTAAAATAAGTGGTTCATATTAAGGAACTGATAAATCTTTTGTCAGTTCGAACTGACAATAGAAAAATTGTATATATATATATATAAATTTTCAGATACCGATAAATATTTATCTGTACGTTATATGTGAACCGTTAGATTCAATTGTTTTGACTCAGTCTATATGTATTTATCTTTTTTATCCATAATTTATGACTCACATATATTACAATGATGTATTTTATATCGGTGTGTACAAAGGAGAAAAGGAATATATATATATATATATATATATATATATATACTTATTCCTTTTATTTATACATTAGCTGACCATGTTCATGTTCCTTGGTTTGCAAAAATGACACTCATGCATGTCTTCCTTTTTTTGTTTATTCAGACCGACTCTCTCTCTCTCTCTTCTCTCTCTCATATCTATGTTTGATCAAACTCTTCAATGAGTGAATTTAATGACTTAGAAACTTTTAGCTCGCTGTTAATTAATGAGATTAATTACTGTCAGCAGTAAATATTTCATTAATCTCCTTTAAGGTATAACCTAACATAATCATATATGCATGAACAAACCTGCATGGTATATCTCTGAATTCGTAACTTATTATATATCCTTCATTAGAACGTGCAGTAGTATTACAGAACTCACTATGTAACATTTTAAAGTGGTCTAATCACTTTTTCAAAAGTGACCGTGTTATGACTCTACATATATTACGGTGTGGATATATCCTGCACAAAGAAACATTTGGAAATTCCACACCTAAAACCTTCTATCTATATATATATATATAAAATCTTAGTTTTCATAACCAAAAATAGCAAATTTTGGATTACCCACCTGCATCTTATCCAGAAGTGGGGACTCAACTAACTGTTTGAGATAACTAATGACCATTTTGTAGCCGAACGAGATATAGCCAAATAATGTAGATGCCTGCCTGCCTGGCCAGGCAAGCTCTAATCTTTATAAAGGAAGGGGAAAAAAAAGAAAAAAAAAAGGTAAAGACAAGTGCAAGTAGATGCCAGAATATTATGAGATAAGGAGCAGGGATATGTAGTCTCTCTAGAGGCACATTAAAGAGAACACTACACAAAATTTACCATATTTTTCTTATAAAAATAAATAATGGAACTGTCTTTTCATTCTGTGAATATTTGATGTAATAGTAAAGACAAGAAGAAAAGACCACAGTTCATTATATACATACAAGTGGATCATTTTCTTTTTTTCTTTTCTGAATTTTTATATTAATTAAAGTATCATAAACTATCTCTTAAAAAATTTCAATCCAATTAAAGAAAAATTCTATGCATGCATGTTCTCGGTATGGACCAACAAATGTTGCTTTTAGAATGAATTTGTGTGGCTCTGCTGGCTGTTTTGGTTTTAACAACTCTTAGTCACTACTGAGAGAGAGGCTGCATGTATATCAAGTGAAGTGGGTCATATTGCTTCAATGAATAGTCCATTTTCTCTTTTTTCTTCTAGGATAAAATTAATTTGAAGATCTGTGAGAAAATCACAGATTGCTAGGTCATGATTTGAAGAAAAAGATGCTTTTGTCTCTCCTTTTCTGGAGGGGTCATCTCAGAAAAGTCGGTGATTCTCTGTCATGTTTGTCTATCTCCACCCTCTTTCGTAATTGTACCATTCAAACTATGCCTTGTGATATGAAAAATACATTTTATAAGTTTTTTTTTATAAATATATTACAATAATTCGAGGTTTTATAATAGAGAGGGGAATTGGAAGACTCAAATGTATTTTGATAAGCGAGTTAAGTGAGTAAGATCTCCCCCCATCCCACAACCTCGTGATGTGGATGTGATGGGCTTTACCGCCGGATCAACCTCATCTTATCAAATACATTTGATAAATTATCTATATCACATAACATGATATCATTAAATAAGATACATACACTTTGTATCAGAAAACTTTCTTTAAAAGAAGAGAATATGTCAATTTGGCAATTCTTATAGATGATGAGAAGAGTAAATACTAAATTATCTAAATTTTTTATCCAAATTCATGCCTAGATATGATACATGTGTTATAATTATCACTGTATTAATGTGTTATAATTATCAATATAGTAATCATGAAATGGCTGTAGTTAATGATGTAATAGCTATATATATATATATATATATATTTACCACGGAAGATGTAACTGGTATTTTTACATAATCTCTAAAAGAAAATATAAACCAATTTAATTAGTAGGTTGTGGGATTGGATTCCGCATTGGGAAAAGTAAAAAATCAACTTGCAGGGATAATAATATAATATTCATAATAGAACATGTTACTGTGATATTAAAAATACATGTGACTTGTCATTTCCAGAAGTACTAATTTATCTATAGAAAACCTTAGTGGTATTGCACAGAAACCTTGGTTTCAGTTGAATTTTGCCATTCTGGTTGCTAATCATGTGTTAACATTCATGTAAGTATTTCACAGTTATCTATGATAATTCTTGAAACTTGTTCCTTTTTGATCACTTACCCTAAAAGGAAATTTTTATGACTTTCAACTTTTATATATATGATTATTGGAACTGTGATCAATTAATTAACATTTTGTCTAGTGATGGCAAACATGCATATACACAATTATAGACAATCAAAAAGGTTAGGTCCATCACAACTTAGAAATATGTTAAATACAATATTGAATTCCAATGGGAATATGTTTATATAGAGGAGTAAATCTGATAGGATAATCTAGATCTGGTCATATCTGAAGTTTCATACGAAAAAATATATATAATCCAAAAATACCTGAATTTGGTTTTTAGATATGGTACATAAGAAAGTACTATATGGATCGAATAAATTCGAATCCAATTTTTTTTCCAAATCCAGTCTAAAATATCTAATCCGAAAATTAATCATAAATAATTCTAGAAAATAAAAAATTAATTAATTTTAGATAATTTAAAAAAAAAAACACATTTACATTGTTTTTTTTTTTAAATGAGATTTTTGACATTGTGTTGTATATATAAAAAAAATCTTTAAGTCCAAAATTCGACTGAGAAAAATCTAATTCCCATTTGAAAAAAATCCGATTTTGATTCAAAAATAAAAATTTCCGATTCCAATCAAAATCTGAAATGATAAACAGTTTATATCATTTCATGTTTTTCCATATAATGATGAAAAACTTTATCACTAAAAATAAGGACACATCCACTCATAGTTCTAAATAGTTATGCATTTTCTATTCTCATCCATGTGAGGAGACTTCTGGTGACAAATTGTTTTTTGAACCTTATTTGTAGTAGTTAATCTCGCCAAATCCCGAACCCTACAAGTAGGGGTGAGCGTTTAATGGATCGGTTCACTTTTGGAGTGAACCGATAAAAAACCGATAATGTTCGGTTTTTGAAAAAGTAAACCGATCCGATCAACTTAACAATTATGAACTGATCAAAAACAGATTAAATTTGATCGATTCGGTTCGGTTCGGTTTTTTCGGTTTTGTGTCAATTGGACCAAATTTTTTGGTTTTAATTATTAGACATATTTTCATATTTTAATCTTTTTGGGCCTTGGACCAAATTAAATTATGAGTTTAAACAAATTGAAAATACAAGTTTAAAATAATATTCATAAAAAAAAACTAAGAAAAAAATATGATGTGACACACTTTCATAATTTTATAGTTTCATGGACTATTAAACATTAAAACTAAGGTTTTTTTATATATATATTGGATCTCGGTTCGGTTTTCCGGTTTGGGATGGCGAACCGGAAAAAAAAACCGATCCAATCGGTTTTCAAAAAAATGAACCGAACCGAACCGATCAACATAAAAAAACCGGAAAAAAAACCGATTGAATCGGTTCGGTTCGGTTTATTGGTTTTTTGCCCACCCCTACCTACAAGGGTTAGATTTCAAAATAAAAAATAAAAAATTATTGAATCTCTTTACATCGATTGTCTATCATCCATCAAAGTGCTAGTGTATAGACCTCTTCTTTTACAAAGTCTTCAAATTCTTGCTCATGATCAACCCACCTAGTGTAATACATGATCATTCCATATGCATACAAATGCTCCTCTACATGGACTAGATATTTATACAAATGGTTGATACTTTATACATCTACTACGTACATGGACATAAAATCTCACTAGCTCCTGGTTTCATGTGGACAACTGCAAATTCTAATGAACTCTTTCACCCCATTAATTCACTAACCTATCACAAATATGAAGCGAACTCGTATCCATCCAAACAAAGGTATATCTACAAGAAAAGAAAAGAAAAACATATTTTGTAATTAAGTTTTTTGTCATAGGAGTTACATTTTTGTTAGCAAATGTATTTTTGCAAATAATTTGTTTTGATCACTTATTACTAGTAGTAAGATGGATGCAAAAGGTTTTTTAGTTCAAAATAGAATATTCAACATCTTTTTATTTTTCTGAATTTTTGTTATAGATTATACTTTGTAAAATAATTTTAAATCTCCATATATCTTCAATTATTGTAATTTTTTTTTTTTTATAAAAACATTTAGATTTCGTTAAATTATTAATGTAAAAGAAGTTTATTATTTTTAACGGGTCATTCAATTTCCTGCCAGTTTAATATGATTGTGTGCAGTCATAACCAATACAATGGCCCAACCCTACTGTTAAAACAGGCTTCAGACCCATATATAGTTGGGTCACAAAGCCCAACATAGCCCTTTAGTCAGATGGGTTGGCTTGACTATTGAAACTCATGAATTCAGCTGTTGAACATGGGAACAGAGGAACAAAACTGTGTTTCAAAAAAATAAAAAAAGAATTGCGATATTTGCATCTATAAAAAATATATGTACATCCAAAATTAGTATATTTTTAAAATTCTAATATTACCTTTGACTAAAATGATTAAAAGGACGGACAAAATAGTTTGTAAGTACATCCAAAAATTATTATATTTAAAAAAACGATATGTACACCCAAAATTAGTATATTTTTAAAAATCCAATATTACCTTTGACTAAAATAACTAAAATGATTAAAAGAACAAAATATTTTATAAGTACATAAAAAAATTATTAATCAGTTTTCTATATTTTAAAAGAATAATACTACTTTATCCAAATTTGGTGTTCAAATTTGGTACACAAATGATGCGGCATCATTGCAATTCATTCATTTATATCATACAAATCTAATACAATTTAAATTAATGAATTAGAGTGATGCTACATTATTTGAGCACTAAATTTGAACACCAAATTTATATTGATTCTAAAAACCCTTAAAATCCTTTTTATTTTTTCAAATCCTAACTTACCTTCTAAATATTACTTTCAAATACAAATAAAAATTGTTTGTGGGTTGTAGCACTGGTCAGAAGGCAATCACGAACTCGAAAAGTCTTCTCAAATTACAATGCAAAAACCCATGCTAGTGTGATAAAGAAGAGAATTTTTTTTTTTATACAATTTAGTTCTCAAATGATATGATATTCTTGATTTCTTTATATTAAAATTATATAATTGAAATAATTGGATTTTGGTGATACCACATCATTTAATCTCCAAATTTAGATAAAGTAGCATTACTTAAATTTTTACATTGATATTTCTGTATCTCTACGATTCTGTTTTTTTTTTTTTTTTGTATTTGTATGGCAACCGTGAACACACACATTGCAAATATTTATTGTTTGCTTAGTCCTGTAAATATATATACAATCATTTTTTACTCAGTGCGTACGGATATAAATATAATCAATGCATTGTATGTGGATCATAGTGCAGAATGGGTCAAAGCAATTGAATCTAATGGTCTATATGCAACGCACTGATAAATATTTATCAGTGCGCACGGAGATAAAAATTTATATATATATATATAAATATATATATATATATATATATATATATATATATATATATATATCTCGAGAAGTAAATGTATATTTTTTGGGAAACACATATATAGCAAAAACATTTTTTTAACTGCATTTCATTAGAAAAAATGATTCCTTTGGTCACTTTCCCCTTGATTATATCTTCTTTTTTATTATTTTTATATATTATTAAAAAAAATAGATCAAACCCAAATTCACTTTGGTATAATTTTTGTATTTAAGAGTTAGAAATTAATTGTTGAAAACAAGAAATAAAATAAAATATTTTAAATAATAAAAAAAGTTTTTTAAATAACAAAATAGGTGCATGCAGGTGGGGTGTAGTTAAAAAAACAATACATTAAAAATAAAGAAAGGATATTTTTATTATTAAGTGGGATTTATATACAAATAATATTTTTTTTTTAATTTGTAATAAGGAGTGATTACTAGAATGATGTACATACAGTTTTTAAAAATACAAATATAACCACTATAAAAAGGTAAGATATTACATTTTTCTATCCCTTTAAAACTATTTGTACATTCAAAATTAGTATTTATTAAATTTCAACATTTCCCTTATATAAAACCAAATATTAGAATAATAATAAATATAAATGCACCGCATATAAAATGATATTTAATATTTTCAGTACGTATACTATGTTTTGATCAAAATATTAACTATTTATTAATTAAATTTAAAATGAGATAATTTAAATTAAAATATTAAATGACTATTACAAAATATTTTTAAAAATATATAATCATTTAATTTACTTAACAATAAGTTAGAATAAAAGTTTCATAATTATAATATATATATATATATATATATATATATGATTTGTGAATTACCCGCCATTCACCAAGAGGGCTTTTTTTATTTTACTTTTTACTTTTTTATTTTTTTTGAAAGAATTATTTTTTTACTTTTTAGTTTCCTGTTTTTAAAGGTTTCAAGAAAGGCAGTTGAGTTTTGTCTTGTCTGGATTTCACATTTCACCGAGTAGACAGTAGACAGTAGTTAGTGGATTTGGTTTGTTGTCAATGGAAGTTACAATATTACAATTCAAACACAAACACAAACACAATCATGGCACTACGTGTCCAAAATCCCATTACATACAACGTAGTAGTAATAAACTAGTTCCAATACTGTAATATATTTTTTTTTTAAGAAAAAGAAAATTGTAGTGGCCATCACTATCAGTCCCTGTCTTTTCCATTTTGTTTCTCAAAATGTCTCGTTTTCTCCACTAAAGAGAATATATACGTACAAACCCCATTTTTGTGTTTTTATGTATATCATTGCCCGCCCCCATCATCAACACAACCTAGGGTTTCGGCTTTTTTCACTCTGTTTTTGTTTCTTCTTTGAACCCTCTTTTTCAGCTGACCCAGATCAGCCCTTTTTTTTTTTCTTCAATTCAAGGTATTCTCCTGCCCTCTTTCGTTTTTTTTTTCTTTCGTTTCAATGTTGATTTGTTTGCCTTTTGTTACATAAATTTTGTTTTCATTCTGTATGTGTAATGGTTTTTGTGTTTTGTTTGATTGAATGCCTATATGTTCTTTTTTTTTTTCCTCTGTGATTTTTTGGTGATGGGGTGTTGCCGTGTTGCAATGTATGTTTAATTTTGTTGCATTAAAAAAATAGAATTAAAATAAAAAATTGAGTTTTGTTTTATTAGGTTTCAGTTAGTTATGGAGGACTTGTTGGGTTTGAAAAGAAATTGCTTTTCTAGGTAATTGTTAGCTCTAAGTGATATTGTGAATTTAGGAGTTTTTGCTGTGGAAACGTTGGCTTGCAGAATGCTTTTAATTGATTAAGGTACTGGCCTGCTGCTTTTAACTGAATTACTTATGTAATGTAAAGCCTTTTGCGTATGGAACTATGCTCGTATGTTTTATGTAAAGCAGTTTCGACGTAATTGCAGTTTGCCCCTTTCATAGGTTTCTTAGGAAGCCTTTTGAGATTATGGAGTTTCACCCATTATATAATTTGACTGTTATGCTTCATGCTTGTAAAATTTACTCACATTTGTCTTTTAGAAATGTTTGTATATTTCAAAATAAAATGTAGAAAGGTTATAGGGCTTGCATTTGGGTTTGAAGATGACTTAAAAGATTATATGAAATCGTAATGTGTCCAATTGAGTAAAATTGAGTAAAATTTTATTGGGAAGCTTGCACACTCTATCATATTTCAGACAATTTCTGAAATTGAGAACCCCTACCCCAACCCCAACACCAACCCACACTCTTATATCTATTTTCTTGCAATGCTACTGAATATGCCTGCAATGCTACTGAATAAGGAAGTAACTGGCTTAAATGTTTCGCAGGTTAATTGTTGATACGCTTGACTGCAATTTGCAGTTCTTCTGATTCCATTAGACTTTACTCAGCACCTGACTTTTGGCATGAGGAGCTTCATTCTTCCATGAAATTTGTTCAATAGACTAGAAACATCTATACTGTTGGTAATAGAAAATAGCTAACACGGGTCAACTCTGTTGCGTGGCCTCTGGGCCACATGGAGCGAAATCACCAGCAGGTGGTAGGGATAATAATTCAGTGGATCCTGGCGAACCACATTGGCAGACCAACTCTAGTTTTTCACCTCCTCCATTCAGGATATGGGATTGTAGGCTGCAATCAGATGGCTATCAACATGGGTCTGGAGCTCCGTTACGTGGTTCATCATTATCCTCCAATAGTAGAGGAAGCAGAAGTAGGGTGGGCAGTGAGCGGTATACCAACCATCATCATTCAGTGTCTGATGGAGTGCTTTCTTATTCTGGTAGCCCAACTGATAATATCCAGGCACCCCGGTGGACATCACCAGTTCAAAAATTCAATTTAGGCGAGCTTGCTGCATCTACTGCAGGAGGTATTCTCTAGTTGATTCTTCTTTGTTGTTAGATGTTTCATGTCTTGGTTATTTAAAAGTCATGCTTGCAAGTAGAATCATGCAATATCAAATATGTATATTTTGCCTGTGTTTGGAACTTTGACCTTCTTACTGACGTAACTAACTCTTCAAGTGATATATATACTTGTCGGTTTTCAAAATCGGCTCTCAAAGTGATTTTGGCTTGTTGCTTTCAAAATCAAGTTAACACTACCAGGACATCAAATTGCCTTGTAACATTAGTTCTCAAACTAGAAGTTCTAAATACAGACCTCGAGACGGCCACCTCAGACCGAGTTTTAAAACATTGACTAGAACTAACAGTTATTGCAGTCATATTGTGAAATAAACACTTTTTGGAGGTAAACTTATAGGTAGTTTGTTTTGATAATTTCATACATCAATTTCGGGGAATATGTAATTTTGTTGTTGACCTTCCTCCTTACTCTTGTTTTCTGGTAGATCTTTCAGGTGAGATGTTCTCTATATCTGTATTCCTGATTTCTTTGACATTGCTAAAATACCCGACTCTTAGTATATTGATTTATTTCTATCCTCATGGCCTTGGGTTATCTTGGGACCTTAATCTTACAAGAATTAATTGAAGTGCAGTTGATTTTTTATTTATTTATATATTTTTTCGGCTGTGTATAAAATTTGGCCAATCTCTTAGGTCTTTTCACAAAATTAAGCATATTTAACTTGAGCGCTTTTAGATGATTCCCTTCCCTTTAGCAGATCATAAGATTTTAACTTCAACCGAAAATTGCTAGTGGCCCAAAAATTGCTTCTGATGGTGCTAATTTGGTCACTTGCTAGTAGGCAGATTGCTTGATGAAAGTATCCATTGAAGGGAGATGGTGTTCTTACTTCTTAGCATGGGTAGCTACTTCTGGTGTTGGTAGAAGCTGTTTGGATTTACCCTTCTAAGATCTCAGTAATCATGGAGATTAAGAAGGCAGTGTTGGCAAGTTATTTGTGAGATTGGGTTAGGTGCCAACATTTAATGTTCAAGGTCCAGGTCAGCAGGTGGAGTCTATAGCTAATTATTTTTCTTCATTTATTAAAGTAGATAAGTATGAAAGAGGTAGAGACAGAGAATTATGAATTTGAAGTGAGTCTTGCTACAAAATTTTGAGGAATTTCCCTTGGAAAACCTGGCATGCTCTGGTGTCTTTCTTGGTTTGATGGCTGCATTGTAGACTAGGAACCAAGTATCTAATGAAGGGCGACCTTATAAGCACCACCCACCCACCCACCCACTCAAAAAAGTGTTGAATGTATGAAATCCAAGGAACGGTTGAGCATCATGTGCTTTGTTGCCATGTTGGTATTTAAATTTTCTTGTTCATCTTTGCGTCTACTGTGATTACATGTTAAACAGACCAGATGCTTTAGGCTCCTGACTTTAGTTCTGCTATAAGAATGCAATTGGAATATTAGCTATCTGTCCTGCTTTAAATAAGTGAGAATAGTCTCTTCAAAGCCAAAGAAGAAACCTAAAACTTAGAGATTCAAATCAAGTTTAGAATATGAAGGCTGATGAGAATGAGCTTAGTCATATATAAGAATAGATGGTAGAATATGATGTAGGTAGTGCAGTGGAAAATGGGCATAAGTAAGCATAGATTGTTGAATATGACACAATGACACCAGCTTTTACAAGTTGTTATTTGTATTATGTAATTAGCTGCAGGATTATACTTCAAGGGTGCCTTTTGCATTTAGAATAAGAAATTCTTTTCTTTCATCCTCTCTCTCCCCCTTTCTTTCTCTCTTGCGTGCTTGTGCATATGTTCTTAGGGAAACTTGCAGAATAGCTCTGTTCAAGTAGGCTGAAAAGGAGCTTTTATGTCACTTGATTGTTACTATATATATTAATTCTGGATATCTGCATGAAGTGTCTAAAATTTTGTTTTTCATAGTTTTCACATTTCAAAACTTCTCGTCATGTTGTCTCTATGGATATAACTTATATTTATTATTCCTTTTCTTCAATTATCAGGATCCAGGTCCCAGACATCTTGGTTTCCTCATTCTACTGAGGTGATTATTGTTTCAGATTATGCATTTCATTGAACGGGCTCAAGAAATATATGTTATATAACGATTCCCGCATTTGCTGTTCTTTGTGCAGAGGCGTTATGCAGTTAGGGGGACTGCAGCATCCCCAAGCTTGGGCTCCCCGTCCTCACTTTCCGAGTCCAGTCGCTGGGAATCAACTAGCAAGCGGCCCTTTTCTGTCCCTAATCGAAACCTACCAAGCCGACGCTCTTACATGTCTAAAGCAGTTTACCCAGTAGTGTTTCACAATCCTGTGTCGGATTGTGAAACTTTTGGCGATGCTGATACCAACAGTGTTGGCAGGTTGACTCCTAGTGAGGATCACATCTCCCCATCTCACTGGCCTGATAACAGTTCGAGTATTGTACAGAGGTTCCACAAAACACTTACAGAACTCCAAAGGTGGGAGGCATCACCAGAACCTGGTGCTAGCTCAAGAAGAGATGGCTTTAGATGGAGCAGTGCTAGCAGTTATGATCTTGGGTTTGATGGGGAAAGGTTTGACATATCAGATCACATTGATGCCGAAAACTTGAGGTCTCCTACTGGCCCAGCGGCAGATCTAAAGTGTGGAGTTTGTGGAAAATTTTTGTGCCAAAAATCCCCTTGGAGTTCGCATCGAATCATGAGAGGTAGTGATATGCCAACTGCTGGTGTACTACCATGCAGTCATGTGTTCCATGCTGAATGCTTGGAGCAACTGACCCCAAAAACCCAGATTCATGAGCCTCCTTGCCCCATGTGTCTGAAGAACAATACAGCAGTGGAAGAGTCCCTATCGGTTTCTGAACCTTTGCATATGGCCCTACGATCCGTGCAAAGGAACAGAGGGATTGTAATATCTGACGCTCAGGGAAGTCACAGTAACAATGAAGCCTCAAACCACGTTAAGAATAGATTGACGAGAAACTGGTCTCTGGCAGCAGCACAATCGAATGACAATAGTTCTTCCATAAAAAACCGTCTTAAAAGACATTTCACTTTTAAAGGGAAAGCAAGCAAAGATTTATTCAATACCAAGGTGTTCCACAGGATTGGGTCTGCTTCTTCAAGCAAAGAACCAGTCCAACGCCAATTGTCTCTTGGATAGCTATATACACAATTGTTCACCTGCATATAGATTTGATTATTTAGATGTTTGATGTTCTTCCATTTTGCAGATTTTCTTCTCTTTATACCAAGGTTCTCAATCCCTTGTATGTCTGATTGCATGCTTGTTTACAATATAAATTGCTAGGAATCTCCAATACAGGAACTTGCACTTGTTTGTAAAGGAGGCTATTTGCATGAACTCTCAATGCCGCATGGCTGGAAGTTTTGCAGGGTTGAGCTACCATACTGAAGCAAGACTCTCTATTTGTGCTTTGATATGCACTATACATTAGGATACTGAAGCAAGTTTGGCCCTTAGAAAATAGCAAGGCCTTATTTGTTCAAACCAAGTGAAGTGATGAATTGTGAGCATATCACATGGTATTCTATTTCTGCTATGATCTGCACTAAACATTAGGATAGTTGCTCAGTGTTCCATGATCATCACAAAGTTGTCAGTGGAGACAACAAATCATTTTCCATAAAGGACTTGCATATGGTTTTGAATTATGTTTAGAGCAATGCTGAGAGAATTTGGCATTACCGTAGTTCATTGCCAGCCTAGATGTAAGCAATCATTTTTATAGTGCACATCAATTTCATTGCAGGCCAATATTTTCAGGTTTATACCATTGCATTATTCATCCACATGCATCTCAGTTTAAAGTGTTGGATTATGCATGCATGCTGGCTCCAACTCTGAGTGGCTGATACAGCTAGTGAAAGTGAACAAACAACTTCCAGTGGTCTTTCCATGATTTGGACTAATGATACTCTCTACACATAAGGTGTCTTTCTAACTTCATGTGGTTCAGAGTTTGCCTGGAACTGACATTCTTCTGAAAATAATGAGGAGCCTATTTTTCAGATGAATTGTGGGACAGATGTTTGTAGAAAGGTATCTTAATGAGCCCCAATAGGCATTACTTTTTTATATTATTCTATAGCTTGAACAAGTGGCCATGTGATCCCATGTGCTGGTTTGGTATTTAATCCTTAACCAACTTAAGCATATATAGCTTGACTTATGCTTTGATTGTTCTTTTCAGACCTGATACTTTTTTGTGGGATTTGATTTTCCTTTGCTTTATGATCAATTCAGATTTCCATGATAGGGTTATATTATTGACTTTTCGGTTTAAACACAGGCGAATCCGGGTTGTTAACAGAATGTTTCTGACCAAATTTGAGGGAGGTTATGAATTTTAGTCAAGGTTTTGAAGATCATGAAACTCCATCTCCATCTGTATTTAACAGAAAACAAACAGAAAGGGTGCGTTTGTTACGCGGGACAGGACAGAACAAGGTGGGACAACTTGTCCTTGTCCCGCGTTTGGTGCTCTTTTAGGGTGGGACTGGGTGGGACAAGATGGGACAAAAATCCCAAAAAACTGTCCCACCCTACACCCTCGGCCAAGTTGTCCATGGCCATGGGACAAGTCGGGAAAAGACCTCTTTGCCCTTGAAACTTTCAAAAAATTACATCTATATAAATTAAAATCCTATTTTTTTTCTCTCCTCTCTCCTCTCTCTCCTCTCTTCTCTCTTCTCTCTTCTCTCTTCTCTCTTCTCTCTTCTCACCAACACCAAACCGATCGATGATCTTCTCTTCAAACCGCTGCAACGACGCCGACGACGGGAAGCGACAACGGCGACGACTACCGGAAGCGACGACGACGACGACGATCGGAAGCGACGACGACGACGACGATCGGAAGCGACGACGACGATGCCCACTTTGACCAGAAGCGACGACGACCACCGGAAGCGACGACGACGACCGGAAGCGCGATGACGACGACGACCGGAAGCGCGACGACGACGACGACGACCGGAAGCACGATTGACGACGACCAGATCGATCTCTCTTCTTCTTCTTCTTTCTCGGCTTTGGGGTGGTTGATGGTGGTGGTGAGATTGATTGATGGTGGTGGTGAGATTGATTGATGGTGGTGGTGGTGAGATTGGTGGTGGTGAGATTGGTGGTGGTGGTGAGATTGGTGGTGGTGGTGGTGGTTGACAGTGTATGGATGTGGGTTTGATAATAAATTTGTTTAATTTTGGGTTGATGATAATGAATGATTGTTGGAAAATCATGAACGATTTTTGATTGTTAGGTTTGTTTATTTGTTTTCAATTTTTTTTTCCAGAAGTTTTGATTTGTTTTCAATTTTTTTTTCCAGAATTTTGGATGAAATCTGATTTTTTTATTGTTGGGTTTTTTGATTTGTTTTGTTTTTTGATTTGAAGATATCTGATTTTCCAGATTTTTTGATGGAATTTCCAGATTTAAGAATAAGAAAAAATGTTTCCAGATTAATTAAAATGTTTCCAGATTTAAGAACAAGAAAAAATGTTTCCAGATTAATTGAATGTTGGTGGAGACCAATCCCAGATTGGATCTCCACCGTTCATCAATCATTAATATCTGAAATAATTAATCAATCATGATGGTGATTGATGGACGGTGGAGATTCAATCTGGAAAATAATAAATATCTGAAAATTTATTAAGTTAATCCCAACCATCCATCTTAAATAATCTTGTAAAATTATTAATTAAAATATTTTTCAATAACAATAAGGGCACTATGGTCATTTAAACCTCTTGTCCCGTCCTGTCCCGTTCTGTTCCAGTCATACCAAACACATAACAGTACAATCAATAGTTCTGTCCCAGGCATTCCAAACACAATATGGAACAACTGTCCAGTCCTGTCCAGTCCTGTCCTGTCCCGTCCCGTCCCGTCCCGTCCCCGTACCAAACGCACCCAAAGTGAACAGTATTAACTCAACTACAATATCTTCTTAGCTTTTATAACTGATGACAAGGAAATAAGAGATAATATATGTAATATTTTAATGTGTAGTCATCGTAGCTAGCTTGAAAATTTTAATACCCAAAAGCTGGATGGAAAATAATCCTTCATTAGGTGCAACAACTTATACAGTTATTGGTGTATAATATGCATTCTTAATTCCAGTTATTTTTAAAGACAGTGAGCAGTCTACCCAATAGATGGACAGTAACATGAATTAGGTTAAAGTGAAAAGATCAATTTTCTTGCCTGACATAAACATTTTCCCATCACTCTTTTGTCAAGATTTTGGCTGTTGTTCTTAACAACATCACTGCTGTTATCTTGTTATGCAGATTATGATTCTTTTGCATTACAAGATAAAGAAAAGTTGACAAGATGAAATCTTATCTGTACAATAAGATGTTCATCAAAACAGTGATTATTGGTTCCATGAGGTCATGAATACAAGTTTATTTTAAAATAATTTTATGTTTGCAGAAATCCATACCCTTTGGAAAATAATTTAAAAGGGTATTAACATTTTACACTAAAATCCAAAGCTTACATTGGCAGAAGCTAATCAGCCATTGGAAGCATATGCTTGTAGAAATTACACTTGAGAGTTCTCTCAATTGGTTTAAAAAAAGAGAGTTGGTACACATCCTGTTGAAATGATTCTATTATTGATACATAAATAGTGATTTCTTTGTTTTTCGTTTTTTTTTTATTTTTTTGTCACTGTCCAGCTGCCCTGGAATATTTGACCTGGGACTTTGTAGTAAACAAAACAAAGCCAAGAAGCCAGAAGCAGGGCTGTGAAGTCAATGTTTAGGGAGTTAGTTGGTTGATTTGTTTATTTATTGATTGATTTCATGTTTTATACTCCAAATATGAAACTTCATCTAGCAACTACATAATTAGTAACCACAGTAATTGAGTATGTGTGTGGTTCACCGTGTTATCTAAGAAAATTTTGTTCGAATAGATATTGCAAAAATTTAACAAAAAGTAAGAGAGGATTGTGTTGAATTTATAGAGGTGCACAGAAAATCAATGGTGTTAAACACATAATCCAGTTTCATTACTGAAATATTGCATTTTGGATTGATTGTTGGAATATTCTTAGACCCATTTTTATAATGTTTAACATAAACTGATCTGAACTCAATTATTAATTGTTTCATTATTTTACTTGTGTAGACCTGTAAAGATTATGAGTTGTATATTCCTGAAATTGAAATTTGCAGGCTGCTGCAACATGAAACAATAAAACAATGTTTACTGGACACAAGTCACACAACTGTGATCAAAGTAAAAGAAAGCAGAAAAGTATACAGTGAGAAAGCAAGAAAAGATATGTAGATTATAATTCTTCTTTCTTAGATGGACGGTTTGCCACATGCAACCCACTGTGATTGAACCTTTACTTAGTAGCCTAACTTTGATGCATGGAACCTAATACTGGTATTGGAAAAGGTAGATGGTTTGGTTTCTGATAAGAGATTTTGTATTCTTCAGATAAAAAAACAAACGGATTTTGATGGTTTCGAATTTGTTAAAAATCTCCCCTGAAATGTCGAACTTTGTAAAGCATCCCGCGTAAAATTCAATGAAGTCCTCTAGAACATATAGTTGGTCCCAAATCCCAATTTCTAAATGGCTTACGATAGGATGTCTAAGTTCACTTGCTAGCTCACTAACTCATTCACATCCGGTGTTATGTGAGGATTGAAATTCTCTCATATGCTGATCATTGTGTCAACCTCAAACCGTTATGTCAACATTATATTAAAATGTTACATTTAAGACCTATCTATTTATTTTATTCTTCTCCCTTCTGCTTTCCTCATTTATCATCATTTTATAAAGCCTTGAACTTTCATAAAGCATTTTCCCTAAATAAACCTCTACACAAGTGTGTGGAAAGAAAAAGTTTTAGAATTCAACCTTTTTTTACCCTGCCAAAAAGATTAAAAGAACAGCAGACCAAAAAAATTTCCAAGGCACCTATAATCTTTATTCATCAACCTACTCTCAATTCTCAAGTGATGACATGTGTATTATTACTTTGTAGGTTTCTTGTAATGTCATGGCAACATTTTCTCTTATCCATATAAGATTAGAGATTCAAAGAAATTTTGGTGGGCACAACCTTTTTGCAATCTTTTTCTATCTTTCTCACTTTTACAGTCAACCAATCGTCTAGTTGATATCATTTTTTTGCAAATTCTCTGAACCCTTTATTTTTTGGCTGCATCAGCTCAAATCACTCTTACCTTCCTGCACATTCACATCTATAAATACAGTTGCATTGCACAAGCATCTTCCATACCTTCTCTTTCTATCTCATTTCTCTCTTCCAAGTTGGCTTCATTGTTTTAAGTTAGGCCTGTGTGTGTGTGTGAGCACAAACCCACCACTGATATTCTAGCTAGGCTACAGTTTCTTGCATGAAATTTTGTGGCAATTACATTTGAAAACTAGTGAAGATATTGTGCAGGGAGATGGATCTTCTTGGATTCTTTGTGGTAGCTTTTCTTCTGTCCATGTTCAACACAATCCATGGCTATGCTGGTGGATGGTCTAGTGCTCATGCTACCTTCTATGGCGGAGGCGATGCTTCTGGCACCATGGGTGAGTGAGAGAACCAAACCCAGTTAGAGCTAGCTTCTTGATAAATCCAAAAGGTGCATTAGAGAGTGCTTTTCAAAAGCTTTTTCAAGTAAAAAGCATTTTCTAAAGAAAGCACTTGAAAGTCATTTTCAGAAGAAACACTTGCTAAATGCTTTTTAAAGAAGCACTTAAAGACACATAATTAGTTATTGTTTTCTACAAATATTTTTTTTTTGATGTGTTGCAGGAGGAGCTTGTGGGTATGGTAATCTTTACAGCCAAGGTTATGGCACGAACACAGCAGCATTGAGCACTGCATTATTCAACAATGGACTGCGCTGTGGAGCATGCTTTGAGATCAAATGTGTAAATGACAACAGATGGTGTCTTCCAGGATCCATCATAATCACAGCAACAAATTTCTGCCCTCCAAACCATGCCCTTCCAAGTAATGCAGGAGGCTGGTGTAACCCTCCTTTGCATCACTTCGATCTTTCTCAGCCGATTTTTCAACACATAGCTCACTACAAAGCAGGAATCGTTCCTGTTCAATATAGAAGGTAAACAAGGATTACCCCCTATAGTTTCTTGTCTGATTTAGCTCTGTTTATGAATTTTGAAACCACTTAAGTTTGTTTGATTATCAACCAATATTGGAGAGTGATCGAGGATCTTTACCGTTGAATTGCTAAAAAGATGCCTTTTTGCTTGCAGGGTTGCTTGTAGGAAGAGTGGAGGGATTAGATTCACAATAAATGGTCACTCATACTTCAATCTTGTGCTCGTAACAAATGTTGGTGGCGCTGGTGATGTTGTGTCTATCTCCATCAAAGGGTCTAGAACCGGATGGCAACGGATGTCTCGCAACTGGGGCCAAAACTGGCAGAGCAACTCTTACCTTAATGGTCAAGCCCTCTCTTTCAAGGTCACAACAAGCGACGGCCGCTCTGTTATCTCCAACAATGTGGCTCCTCCCAACTGGTCTTTTGGCCAAACCTATAGAGGGAGACAGTTTTGAAGCCACCCCAAAAAAGAAACTGACTCTATTAGATTTATTAGTAGTATTCTTGACTAATTTACATATGTTATATACATTAATTTCTTAGCAGGGAATTTGCAATGTAATGGCTAATGACAATGGTGTCATCATTCACAGCACAGGGCATTTTAGATATAGCCCTGAATGCATTTGTTTCGCTTTGCTTTTAGAAGTTTTTGATGGTGGTATTTCACTGTAATATTTAATGGGTTTTTTGGTCTAGATATGGTCTCTACTATACCAATCTCAGATTCAGAAGTCATTGATTCTGTCAGAAGTCATTGATTCTGTTTACTGCAGAATGAAGAAGAAAATGTTTAAGGTTGATTCGCTTCATTGAAGGTTGAACTGAGAATTGATCTTTGTATTTGATCTTATGGCTTGAATATAATATCCTGTATTGTATCTTATCATTTGTGTAATTGTATGGAACAAACTCATTATGTATGGGAAAATACTCATTAGGTGGTTGATTCTTGGAATTTTAAATGATTGTATTCCAAATTGATTTGGCCATCATAGGCATAGCCCTTAGAAATTGAACATTTTAAACCTCATTACACAATGCTGAAAAAAAGTCATTCACATTCACATCAAACACCAACACCAGAAAGTATATTAAACCCAAACCACCTGTTCCATGTTTCATGCAATACCATAGGCTATAGCTTATTACCCAAATCAAAACTATTTCAAAGAAAACAAAACTCAAAATTACAAGTCCAAGAAATCTATTTCTTAGTTTGTAGAGATCTCTATTATACTTGCATCCTTCAGCCACATTTCATTGTGCATTCCAGTACAATGAACCATCAAACAGACCATAAATCATTGTTAAGAGTTCAAGGTTTGAGCCCTCATTTAAAATCTATTCATTTCTCAGCACACACACACACACACACACACACACACACACACACACTGTTAAGAGTTCAAGGTTTTGAGCCCTCATTTGTTCATGTTTTTATATGGTAAACATGGACTTAATTAAATTACAAACTTGTGTTTACTGCAAAAATGGTTATTTCCATCAAACAAAACTCAAACAACCAACATAAAGATAATTTTTTTTATCATTTATTGAAACATCACTAGAGAACACTTGTTACATAAAAAAAAATTAATATGCAATGAACCAGACAGTAACATATACAAAACTAGTTACATATGATGTTACCAACACCAAACCGACCAACGGATACAGCTCCAACCAGTTCACCTTGATGCTTGATAATGCTGTCATCGTAACAACATTAAGTCTTGTGAAATCCATCATTGTATAACAAGCAACAGCCAACAGCACCACCCTGCAAACTCCACCTGTAAACAAACTCACTAGAAAACATCACAAAAGATATAATCACATACCACAACAGACTCTTCAATCTTCAAACATGTACAAAAAACCCAAAATTTTCTACAAGATAACAGAAGAAAATCCTCATAAAATGTGCCCCTCAACACAATTTTCATTGCAACATTATATGAACACTAGTACTAGTATACACAAAAATGTTGAAACATTACTGAGCTTACACTACAAAAAAACCAAGAACAAAAAACCCCTGAACCCAACAAAACAAACAAAAAACAAAGCATTTAATAAATAAAAATAAAAACAAAAAACAAGAACATGTATATTTTTTGGGGGGTGAGCCCGCTTAGCCATCACAGCCTAAACCATGAATGGTTTTTTGAGGGCTCTGACCGCGGGCAGTCGTCATTGCAGGAACCCAAAAAGCAAACCCATCTCTGAATCTGACTGCGGGAAGAGTGGAGCCTCCAGCAAACCCTTATAGAAGGGCGGGTGGCTCTCAAGCGCCCAACATTTTCAGACAGAGAGAGGAGCTTTTGAGTTCTCTGCTCTGATAAGATCAAGTAACTAGTTTCTCAGCTAGGGTTGTTGTACATTTTATATGTTCTAATTTCCACTTTTGCCCTCTTCTTAATTTCCAATGCACCCTCAATTTGTTTTATAAATAAAATTATAACCCGAAACAAATTGGTTTTTCTTTTCCATCCTCAACTCCAGTAAATACTTCTTTTTATGAGTTCAAGTGCCATATTAACGTGTGCCCTAAATAGTTGTGTAACATTACATAACTAGATGTGTAACGTTGCATATTAAAAAAAATCCAACATTTGAGAGCCCGTGCAATTTTATTTTTTTAACAAAATATATGGATATGATTTGAATGTGAAGGTGATGTACAAGTGTACAACTAGGCGAACATCATCTTAACATGTATCCTTATTCAAAATTAACGCAATCATTGTTTTCGGCCACACCTAAACACTATATTTATGGGTGTTTGTTTTTTATCTAAAGTATTATAAGACCTTAATTTTTTAAACATATGAATAAGTCTTACAAATTAAGATACTACGATATGTTTATTTTTTTCGTACTGGATGACTTATTACAAATGTAAAATTGATTAGATTGTGTTAGAGTTTCTTCAAAATTGGAAGTTTTTGGAAAATTGATTTTTAGGGTTTTATTATGTGCGAATAAAATTGTAAATATATGAATTGTTATAGGACATTTGTGAAAACTTACTAAAAAAAACTCTACTATAACACTTTTTTTAATAAGATAAAAGTCAAATTTTTTACTTTTTCTAAAAGACATATATATATATATATACATATTAAAATAAGATATAAGTTGGAAAAACAAACAAACCGATGTATCTTAATTGAAGATATAATAGACAATAAGTAAAAGAGTAATGCTATTGGCACACCCCCTACTGATCTATTCATGCCCCAACTTTTTTAATTATATAATATATTTTTTTCCTTTATCAAAATTACTTAAAGAGACATACAATTTAGGAAAGAAATCTTCTACAAAGTAAATCTATTAAAATTTCACATTCCTTTTTTCACAAAAAAAAAACCCAGTAATATGTTTATTTAAAAAAAATAACTCTTAAACCCTTAAATATGTTTCTCACATACGTATAAAATATTATGGAAGAGTTTGAGAACGATATCAAGAATATGGAAGAATTGTCTAAGAACAATATCAAACATCTTGAAGAATTGTCTGAGAATGACATAAAGCAAGAACTGTCTGACAATGATAGTAAGCATCTGGAAACAATTCATTTCCTAGAAATAAGTTTAAAGTTTATTTTTTCCTTAGAATGATATCAAGTTGTAGTTGTGTTGAAGTATCCTGTTATTTTTTATTTTTTCTTTTCCATCATGAAATAAGAAGAAAAAAAAACTAAAAAAAAAGAAATAAGAAGAAAAAAAATAAATCAATCAATGGATGTGAGAGAGATGTATACCAATACAGAGATCAGAGATAGAGAGATCATATATGGTATGTATTAAGTTTGAAAAATAAGTAAAATGGGTAGTTTTGGAAATAAACCAAAAAATTTAATAAAAACATTTAATTTTATTTAATTAAATCAAAATTTTAAAAAATGGGGAAAGAATAGATCAGTAGGGGTGTGTGCCAATAGCACTACTCTAAGTAAAAACAAACAGCCCCTTAGTTAAATTAGTCCAAATTACCCTATACAACATACAACATACAACATACAATTGGATGGTACAATTGATCCTTACCATATGACATACTATTAGTGAAAGACACATTGTGTTAGGTCCAACTTAAGTTTCTCTCATTTTCTAATATTGTTATAGATGTGATATTTTTAGCAAATAGAGAATTAATAAAAGGAATGTAAATTACACTATCCGATCAATGTTATATGATTTTGAATGAATTTAGCTTATTTGATATTTTACCCATTAACACGAGACATTTTTTTAGATTAAATTTTTATTATTATCAACATTGTGAGGGTGGTATCTTGTTCCAACATTGTGATGCCTCGTGTAAAAATATAAAATACTGTACATGAAATTATTTATCAATTCTCATAATGTCAAGCGATTAATGGTCCAAAATACAATACATGTCAAGTTAATTAGAGGTGCTGAGTTTGCTTCAAATTCACACCAACCAAAATCAACACTTGCAATTGCAAGAAAGGCAAACAAAGCTCAACATCTAAATATTAACAAGCTGACAATTTTTGATATTTTTTTTCCTTTTTAGTTACATTCAAGTACAAATGATTGGTAATAAAATCATTGAACCAAAAATGTCTTCATCAAAAATAGAGACTGCGCCATTCTTTTTTGTCCCTTCTTCTTCCTCTAACTTCAACCCTTGTAATACAATCAAATATTCTCATTCTGTTTGCTCTCTAGTTTTTCAAATCAGATTATCAGATTATTGCATAGAGAAAGAGAGATGGGGGATACAATGGCAGGAAGATACTGGTGTTACATGTGTTGTCAAATGGTGAATCCAGTAATAATGGAAGCTGCTGCTGCTGAGATCACATGTCCATTCTGTGGTGGCGGGTTTGTGGAAGAAATGGGAAGCCTAAGAGACCCCATCAACAACAATGAAGACATTGATGTAGGATCAGACCGCACACTCTCACTGTGGGCTCCGATTCTGCTTCGTTTGATAGGTGGTTTAGGCCCTTCTTCTCGAGCATCAGCAGGACGTATTGCAGATCAAGAACACAACAACAACACCAACAACAACACAAGGGCTGGTGGTGTTTCTCAAGTCCAACAGGAGACTGAGCAAGAGAGAGCAGTACTTGAGTCCTTGCTTAGGAGAAGAAGAAGAAGCAACCCGGCTTCAATGTTACGTATGCTGCAAGAAATCCGTTCTGGGATAGTTCCTCAATCCGAGGAATCTGAAAATCGTAATAGGACTCAGAGAACTACTCCAGGGAGTGTGATTTTGG
Organism: Dipteronia sinensis; assembly: GCA_033220585.1. Classification (NCBI taxonomy): domain Eukaryota; kingdom Viridiplantae; phylum Streptophyta; class Magnoliopsida; order Sapindales; family Sapindaceae; genus Dipteronia; species Dipteronia sinensis. The sequence goes on from CM065642.1 coordinate 17,619,184, forward strand.
TCAATCCTATGAACGAAGAAGCGTTGATCATTCAAGGCCAAAATGCACTCAGCTCTTTAGGTAACTATCTAATAGGACCTGGTTTGGATTTATTGCTTCAGCATTTGCTAGAGAATGATCCTAATCGATATGGAACTCCTCCGGCACAAAGAGAAGCAGTTAAAGCTCTGCCTGCAGTCACAGTTGAAGAGAATTTGCAATGTTCAGTGTGTTTGGAGGACTTTGAGATTGGAGCTGAAGCTAAAGAGATGCCATGTAAACATAAGTTTCACAACGAATGCATTCTTCCTTGGCTAGAACTTCATAGTTCTTGCCCGGTTTGTAGATTCCAAATGCCATCTGATGATTCCAACAAGAGCGAAGGAAACAGGCCAGGAAATGGGGAAAACAATGCAGGAAATAGCAGCAATAATGCACAGAATAATAGTATGACTGTAAGCACCGGAGGAGAAGAGAGAACGGGAAATGGGAATGGGAACAGGTACTGGATTCCAATCACATGGCCTTTTGAGGGTTTGTTTTCTATGTCAGGATCTCAAAATGGTGAGAATTCTACTTCAGCACAACAACAGTCATCAACAGCATTGCCAGGATCAGATAATCATAGAGATGATACTTGAAGACATATATAATAAATATATACCTATGATCTTCTGATGTTTTTTGTGTTCTGTACAGAATTGGTAATTTTTTTCCAATTCAAACTTGTTTTCTGCTAGAAATCTGGCCTTGTTCAAGAAATCCTGTAATTATTTCATCTATTTATGAATGTATAAAAACAAGAAACCAATCTAATAAAAAAAACTCTACTCGGTACTAATCGTAATCGTTACTTTTTATTCAACCTTTAATCAATATAAAAGAAGCTAACAACTTTTCAAAAAAATAAAATAAAATAAGTTCAACAAAATTCAGAAGCCGCAAAATGTTATGCTACACTCAACAAGGAATCAATTAATCAATAAGACTAATTCACAGTCAAGATCTTAATCACAGAAGCATTGTCAATGCGGTGCAACACCACAATGAAGTCTCCTGGCTTGCAAAGTTTCTTTGCCTTGGCATGTTGAAGAGAAAGTTCTATAGTTTCATCTGTTGATTCAGTATCCGAAGCTTTTGCTGAGCCTGCGCCCAAAACAGGCACCAGACCGCGGTAAATAAGACTATGCCTTGCTGGAGCTTCATCACTGCATGACCACACAATTGAATCTGTTGTTATTTGAGGGACCACAACAGACAAGATTGGTATACTAGGCCTGTACTTAGCCACTAGCTTCGCGGTGGTTCCACCTCTGGTTAGGACCAAAATGAGGACTGCATTTATGCTGAATGCAGTCCTCACTGCTGAAGAAGCTAAACTCTCTAATGGGCTCATAGGCATAGGTGCAGTTTCCATTATTCTCTTGAAAAGAACCCCGTAATCGATAAAGTCCTCAGCCTCCAAGCAAATTCTGGCCATGGTTTGGACAGCGATTTCAGGATAGGCTCCAGCAGCAGTTTCTCCACTGAGCATCACACAGTCAGTACCATCAAGAACTGCATTGGCAACATCGGTTGCTTCAGCTCGAGTAGGCCTTGGAGATTTGATCATGGACTCCAACATCTGAGTAGCAGTCACCACTGGCTTTCCTTGTATATTGGCCTTTTGTATCATAACTTTCTGAGCAAGGAATATCTTTTCGATTGGGATTTCCATTCCCAGATCACCTCGAGCCACCATGAATGCATCTGAATTCGCCAGAATTTCATCAAAGTTAGCAACTCCTTCTTGATTCTCAACCTGCCAAAACACAAAAAAAACATGTCAAGTAATCAACCAGAAATCTGCTACCTCATAAGAAGGATACACAAACATCACGAAAAGAAACGGTTGGCAAATTTCGTATAATTTTAACTAACCTTTGACATCAGAAGGATAGTCTTAGCATGCTTGCCTAGTAGCTTTCTGACCTCGACAAGGTCTGAACCTTTGCGAACAAAAGAAAGTGCGATCATGTCAATCTTATTCGGCACACCCCACTGTAGAATATCCTCTTTGTCCTTCTCTGTTAAGGTTGGGAGATCAACAATCACCCCAGGAAGATTGACATTCTTCCTCTCACCCAAAACTGCAGAATTCTCACAACGGCAACGTACCAAACCCAATTCCTTATCACAAGCCAAAACTGTTAGTGTGATTGTGCCATCAGAGCACAGAATAACACTTCCAGGATTCAAATCTTCAGCCAACTTTTTGTAGCTCATACAGATCATATTCTCATCACCCTTTAAGGTATAGTCAGTGGATATGACAATCTCTTGACCCTGCTTGAGTTGTATCGGCATCCCATCCTTTAGAAACCCAGTTCTAATCTCAGGTCCCTGCAACATTCACAAGTTCAATCAACATTGTCAGGCACAATTCACATACAATGCCCAGAAACACAATTCACATAAAAGATCAACACTGATTTTGGAGGGAGAGACTTTAGAGAGAGGCACAATATTATACCAACTAATGTCCTGAATTTTTTGTCTCCTACTATTCTATTCTTGAAAAATTGAAAAAGCTAAAAGCATAATTCTGAGGAACATAATCTGGAATCCAAAAAAGGTTTTCAACGTTTATTAGATGTCCATATTATGATGGGCATAATTCTGAGGAACATAATCTAATCTCAGGTCCATGCAACATTCACAAGTTCAATCAAAAAAGGCATAATTCTGAGGAACATAATCTGGAATCCAATTTCTATAACTCTTTCCATCTACATTGATTGTTCTTGAATGCTTTCAAACAGATTTTTCAAGAAGCAACTGGTGACAGAACAATAGATGTCCATTTTAGTATATCAATATAAGATATCATAGCTGTTGAGACAAAAAAAAAATAGTTGAATCTTCCATGGTTACTGAGACAACAAATGTAATTTCAATTGATTTGAAATTGAAAATCTATTTGTTTCTTCAATACAATGCAATATTATGATGGGTTCATATATATATTATCGAAAACTTGATAGATCATTAAATGTTAATTTAAAAATTATAACAACCAAAAACCAGCCAGTCCCATATAGAAACCAGAAACAGAATCTGATACAAACAGAGAAACACAAGAAAACCCAAGAGACAAAAACAAAAACCCTGATAGAATATTAGACAAAAACAAAACAAAACAAAAACCCTGATAGAATATTAGACAAAAACAAAACAAAACACAGTAAAAGTTGAAGTTTTTGATCATACCTTGGTATCTAACATAACAGCACAGAGAACCCCAGTGTTGTTCATAGCAGTCCTTAGATTGTCCAAGGTTTCCTGATGATAAGCATGAGTTCCATGTGAGAAGTTGAAGCGAGCAACGTTCATGCCAGCCTTCAAGAGCTTCTCTACCATGTCCACAGACCTCGAAGCCGGTCCCAAAGTGCACACTATCTTCGTCTTTGGCCTCCTTAAACCAGCACCCATAACCCCATTCACCAAAACTCTCCTCATCATGATATTGATGATCACTATATCAAAACAAACAAATAAAAGAAAAAAGACAACAAAGAGAAGAGAAGGGTTTTTGTAGGGTTTATGAATTTGAGAGTATGAGACAACTGTTGAGAGAGAGAGGGTTTATATAGAAGAAAAAGTATTGGTTACTTGGTTAGTACTTAGGACTACCATGTTTGTCACGGAAATAGATTTTTATTTTTTCTTGTGTTTCAAGGAAAACTAAAAAGTTCGGTTTCCTATATTAACTCCTTTTTTCGAATAAATTTTATAAATTTATTATTTATTACTAAAACCTTTTTTTTTTTACAGTTTATTACTACTACGCTTTTATCATAATTTCTTTAGTTAAAACTTAAAACACACACCAACACACGTGATAAATTCAATCCTTAATTAATTAATTAAAAAAAAATATTTCACACACGATTCGGAAAGCAACTCCCATCATAGGCGAGGGACCTCTCCACATTTTGTGATCCTCCATTAAAGGGGAAGTGTCCAACCACTTTGCTAAAAATGGTTGTGTAATTGTTTAAATTCTTTAGTCCAAACTTTTATAGGAAATTATTAGGGCATTTCCAACCATGCTACAAATCGCCATTTTCCAGCAAATTGGAGCTCTAACCCAGCGGCAAATCCCGTGATAATTTTTCTTCAATGAACAGTGTCGCACAATATATTGCACGACACTGTTCATTTGACGCAACTTTAGCGCAAATTTTACTTTAAAAAAAAATTTAATTGTAAATTGGATTTTGATTGGTTGGAGATGAGTATTTGTTGACAAATAACAATAAACAAAGAGAATATTGTAAGATTTGGTAAAATAGGTTGGAAATGGAATAGTGAAATAGGGTGAAAGTTGCATTATTTTAATGTAAAAGTTACACCAAAAACACTATTTGGGTTGGAGATGGTCTTAATGCATTTATGGTGCGTTCGGTACGGGGACGAGACTGGACGGGACGGGACTGGACTGGACAGTTGTTCCGTGTTGTGTTTGGAATGTCTATGACAGGACCGTGGACTGTACTGTTATGCGTTTGGTATGGCTAGGACAAGATATGACATGATAAGAGGTTCAAAAGACTAGAGTGCCCTCCTTATATATAATAATATTATATATATATAAAATAATAATATGATATATTATATTATTATATATAATATATATATATATATTATATAATGTATATAATATGTATATATATATTATATTTATATGTATTAATAATATATATTATATAGTATATATGTATCCTATATATAATAATATAATATATATATGATATATTAAATATTATTATATATTATAATATATTAAAGATTATAATATATATATATATATATGTGATATATTAAATATTATTATATATAGGATATATATATTATTAAATAATATTATATATATTATATATATATTATTATGTATGTAATTATAATATATATATATATAATATTGGACATGATTGTAATTTTTTGAACATATGAAGAGTAAATTGATTTTTTTGACATTTTTCTCATACCATAGGACAAGTAGTCCCATGGTCTGAGATATGACAGTTTTTTCTAATTTTTGTCTCACTTTATCCAGTGTTGTCTCATACCAATGTCGTGTCAAACGTGGGGTAAGAGGAAACTGTCCCACGTTGTCTTGTCATGTACCATATACCAAACGCACCGTTAATAACTTGATTTGATTGATCATTGTATAACACTATAACCTGTATCAGAAAATGACTTGTACTTCAAATAGATTTTTCAAGTGAGCATCAAAATTTAAACCCAGATAAAAAAAATAACAAAAATTATAATGAGCATTTTTATAAAATTATATATAATTGTCAAAATGAAAAGATGAGGTTAGTCCGGTGATAAACTCCTCACACCTGCATACAAGATTACGGGTTCAGGTCTTCTTCCTTTCCCAAAAAAATCCCAATTTATGTAATATTGTAGTACTTAAAAAAACATATAATTGTCAAACCATATTCAAAACCCTAATCATAAAACCCCTTATCTTAAATGTCATTTTATAATGGCATCATACTGTTATAGTAAAAAAATAATAATAATGTTATTTTTAGGGTTATTTAGGTGTGTCCAATTATAACTAAACTTCTTTTAAGGAAATTATAAGATGTCTTTCTCAAATCTAAAAACTAATAAAGTTTGCTTGCAACCCAAGCTTTTTAAAATAAAAATCTTCAGACTAATTTACATGAACAGCTTTCCTTTTAGAATATTATTGGTTTTAAAACGGCAAATAAAGTAAAGGGAAAGTAATATGCGGCATTTAAATATTTAATAAAGTAGAATTAAATTCCAATTTAACCATGCAATCAATCTCATGGAATTATAAAGTGAAGAAGTATCGCAAGCCCTAAAAGGATGGTGATTGAAAAGAATATATTCAAACAAATATTAGAAGCTTCTTCACCACAATTTGTGTTCATTCTTTTTCTTAAACAAATAATGGAAAGCATCTTGTGCTGCTCCTAGTAGAGCACAAGGGATTATCCTTCACATATTATCATTCCTGTTTCTAGCTTTTATGTATTTTAAGCATTGCTTAAAGTTAATTTCGACCATTCATGTCGATGCCATAGATACTGGCTAATTCAAATGGTAAGCTTTCTCGTCGGTGTTGTCTTATGATGGAATCTCACCAATCACATATGACTAGGGTTGAAGGGGACTCATTTAATTTATATCTATATAATCCCATATGAAAAATTCCGACTATATAACATTATATAGTTCACTTTGCAATATTACATAGGTCGGAAATCCACCTTAAAAAAACATACAGAATTTCACAACTGATCGGACCGATGTATTAAGTAAATCTATGATATTACAATTTAATTATGTCTACACAGAATACACCGTGGATTTGGGCAGGACTTATTAGGCCTGTTTAATTATTTGGGCAATAGGCAACATGAAACTCAATAAAGACACCTTTAGTGGAAATCTTTTATTGGTTTCAATAATTCTATCAGTTCGATCGATACAATTATTATACAAAATTCCATCAACCGAAAGTCCTAAACTAAAACCACGATCTATTTTAATTAAGAAAAAAAAGTTTATAATATCATTTTCTAGTATCATTCATGGAAAAGCTAAAGCAATAAAGACACTAAAGTCGAAGGACCGGAATCAGATGGTTAGCGGTAAATCTCTCTCACATTAATGAGATTGTAAATTCGAGTCATCAATGAGATTGTGAACCGGAGTTGTGTCCTTTGAAGAAAAAGAAGAAGAAGATGCTAAAGTCAATACTTTCAGCTTCACATTATTGACCATCACCCACCACAGAGAATGCAAAAAGGAGGAGTTTGTATAAATTCTCTCAATGCGTACAAATAAAGCATTGCTTTTATGATCATAAATGGATGGTTAGAGTGAAAAAGAGCAGTTGCAAGATCATTATTGACTCGTTGAGATAACAAAAACATTAAAGGACTAAACAAAAACAAAAAATATATGATTTGCAGGTTAATTAATTTTCTACCAAACTAAAACTTCCAGTTGAGGAAAAGATTAAGAATAGCCCTACAGGATTTACTGCACTGAATTGAAGCAAAATTTAAAATCAAATATATGAATGGCATGTCTATCAACTTCGATAATCATTCAAAAGATACAACATTGACATTGAATTTCCATCAAATTCATTAGAGATCTGCATCAGCAAGCAAGGGTGTGAGAAGGAAGAATCATTTCTCTGATTGGAGTAACAGTAAAGTTTTCGCAACTTAGAATACAAAAGAAATTATTAAACAAAACGGGAAAATAATAAATTTTGAAAGAAGCATATATTACTAAAAGGCCAAAACTGTAAAGGCATGACTATGAGTTTCCATAGAATCTTTGCACGTCTGTATGGGGCATGTACACAGGCCTTGATGGCTCTCACAGATGTACGTAGATGGGATATAAGAATTTATATTACAGAGTAGAGGAAGTCCTGGATTTGTGCATCTTATCATTCTGTGAGGGTGGTGGTGGTAAAGAACGTGAGGAAAATGCTGCATGGTAAGAAGATGAAGCAAGTTGGCTTAAGGCTGGAACGGCACCGCCTGCAAAGTTTAGTTATCAGACTGTATATTAGTTAGCTAATGACATTATTTGCCATTACCAAGACTGTCTTCAATACATTTTATTGATGAATGCTGATAAAAGAAAAGGTCCAGGATCCCTTATCATCAAAGAATTCTTCTTCACAATCTCAATTTCCAAATATTTAATCAATTTATTGCATAACTAGTTCGCTACAAGGCTTGGCGACTAATGATCAAGATTACCAGGCAATTGTGCATGAAATGTTTACTTTGAAATACTTCAAGTTTCACATCATTAGTATGGTTCAATAAAGCACAACTTCCAATTGAAAAAGCCATATATCATGAACATGAAAGTCAATGAAAATTAAGTATGGAGTAACTCTCTGACCTGCCAAGCCTGCACAAGCGGAAGAGAATACTATCACAGGGGGTGCCTACATGTCCACAACGGAGTAATGGGTATCAAGGCAATGTGAAATTTAAAAGCATTGGAGCTTTAAAGCAACACACAAAAACTAAAAAATAAAGGGGAGGAATAAAAAACAAGAATGATCGACCACAATAATGCACAAAGGCACTTACACCAATTAGGAAATGCACCCACATTGGTCCTTTTACCCATTTCCGCACAATTGGCATCACTGCATCAACAAAAACAGACTAGTTAACTCTTAATTTTCCATAGCCCTATGAAAAGAAAACATTATAACTGTAAGGAAAAAGGAATATTTAGGCACAAGAAGTATGACAAAGTGTAATAAAAAAAATTAATTTAAAATCCAACAGCTAAGTTTGTTATAAGAGAGAAAACCAGTTGAAATTCTAACCCTTGTAAGTAAAGGGGGAGGGAGGGTTGTACACTAAAATTGGTAGGACAGAAACAGGAGCGAAGAGGGAAATAACAAGGGGGAAAAGTGGAAAAGAATTATCCACACCCTCAAAACCCAACCCTTCCAAGGGCAGAAACGGATATATCAACTTATAATTTTACCGTTATCTTACTTAAAAAATTGAGGATTTTGATAAATATATACAATAACAGAAACAAGTATAATGGTCAAAGTACAAATAGTGGCTTCTCTTCCCACCCCTAGGCGTACCAAACAACAAAAAGTGACAACCTTCTCTTTCTCTCTGCTTTTCAACCAAATTGATGAATGGATAGATGACTTTTCTGGCTCTTCTTTCTCTTTACATTCCCCTCCCTTTCCATATATTTCTCCCTACCAAATATAGTTAAAGTTAAGTTTCAACGATATTTTTAACAAGGTGTTGGAATTCTCACTTCATCGAATTTCAAAATAATGCAAGGTACTCATCCGCTGTTCCAGCTAATCACTACCACACCTAATGTTTCATTTACTTTTAATTTCTTTATTTTTTCTATCTCAACACTTTTCTAAATAATGAGGAATCTAATAAGTTTACTAAGTAGATAAAAAGAATAATATGGCAAACGAAACCAAACCGCAGGCAAGACATTGCATAAATACAGTACAGTGAGGCAACCAAGCAATGCCAGTGACTGATCAATAAAGAAAAATTATTGATTTAAATGGTAAAAAGTGGTTAAGACTTTCTATTCACAGCACACGGTTGGGATTTAGCTGAAATTCCTCCTTAAAACCACAAGTAATTGCCATTCTAGCTGTTAGAATTACTTCATCAAGTAATCCATCATCAGCAACAAATCAATTAGAAGGACAGATTGCCTATACATCAAAATGTGATGCCAACATCAGGCAAGCTGTGACCAAAGCTGAGTATGGAAGAGATCCAATGCTATCAAGAGAACAATACAGTATGGTGAGGTGGCCTTCGTAACAGAATGAGGATGATGTACAAATCAAATCAATGAGGAGTGTCTGGTAACAGAACACTAGACCTTTGTACAAATCCTAACTATCCGCCTGATAATCAGGAAACTTTATTGTTGATCAACAGCTGAGATTTACTCAGCAGAATTTTGTTATTGATCAACAGCTGTGATTCATACTCAGCTGACATCTCTCTGTATATAAACACTGCTGTAATATGTTATTAATTAATGAAAACAGATTGCACAATTTTTACGTTTTTCTTCTTCATCAAATCTCACTGTATTTTCTCCATTAAAGAAACTTGAGATCTACGGATCTCAAGCTTCAGATTGTTTATCCTTCTTTTGTGCAATCTTACATGGTATTATACTCGATCGACAATCAATAATTATTCAACTAGAGAAACAATAATAAAACAAAACATGAAACACCGATTAACAAAAGAACAGGCTATGTGAAACAAAGCTAATTACCATGATTGAATCCATAGAAAGCACTTGTTGTACCGCCAACAGCAGACCCAATCTAAATTCACATCATCAAAAGACAAAACAACACAAATAAGATGCAAGAACTGAAAATTTCCATGTGGAAAATTGAAAAGGTTAGTACGACTGCATTTTGTATCCTGGAATTCAGCCATAGTTCAAATTGGATGGAATCAGAAATCAGCTTCCTCTACAAAAATTTGTATACCAGCTTGTCTAATTCTTGTAATTCAAATTAAAAATAATAATAATAATTAATGCTACCAAACACAACACTAACATACCATACTAGCACAAGCAGCCCCAATTAAAGTTGTTGAACACAATTTCCCAAGAATCCCATTAAAAATCAAGTGCATAAAAGGCTCAATCTTTTATTAATCAATAAAAAATTTAACTAGAAACTACAAGTTCAAAACTCATATCAGCTCAATCTCCAATTGTCCATAACCCCATTTGGATTCAATTTCAAAAATTCCCACTTTGAAAACAAATAGAAGATACTTAAACCAAAAACACAAAAAGAACCAATCAAAACTTCTTTGCTTGAAAAGTTGATTGTATAGATGTGCTTGAGTTAAATCCTGTTGTATCCTCCATGCATTTGAAATTTAACATTTGTTCTAGACTATAACAATAATTTTGATTGAAGTTCAAAAGGTGTCGCATCAACTGTGAGCTGTGAGACGTAACGTTCCATCCAAATATTTCTCAAATGGTTCAGTCTAAGGCGGAGGATGGAACAAACCTCTGAGCCCATAACGCAGGACCAAATAGAAATAAAATATCTAGGGGCAGTAGAGTAAGCAATCCTCAATAGATTCCCATTGATTTCGAAGTGAATCGCGATGATAGAATTGCTCAGTTGATCCTACAAAATATTGTGACTCCTGAGGTTCTGGAAGTGGAGGATTTGGATTCTACTGTGAGGGGGGTCAGCGGCTTTGGCTCTACTGGTGTTTGAGCATTCTCTTTAGTGTTTTAGGTTAATCAAAGATAGGCAGGCTACACTGGGAAATTATGTCGATCAGGTTGAAGCCGTTATATATTAGCTATTCTACTAACCAATGTTTAATGGTATCTAAAGTAAATATATACATATATATATATATATATATATTGTTATAGTCTATAATAAAAATGAACACTTGAAGATTCAAATACATAATTCAGGAAATAAGAAAACAACCCATGATTCAAAATACAAAATCAAAGAGAAGTTACCATAGAAAAGCTATCCCTTATAAAAGGAGCCACCGTCCATTCACTTGTCTCCTGCAACCAACCAACCAACCAAAAAAAAAAAACCAATCAAATCAAACCCTAAAAATAAATTAACAAAATCCAATCGTTGCGTATATGTAAACACGATCGATACCATCTCCATCGAGAGGGGACCAGCACAGTGATGACATCGAACTCTAGTTTTATCTGGGTTCGAATCTGCTGCCATTACTGATTTTGAAGTGTTTTTTTTTTTCTGCATAAACCCTTCTTAAGACCTCTTTAGTAGGGAGTTTTGATTCAGTAGGGAACGGTGTAGTCGGATACGGTGGAGTTCATATGGAAATCTCTCAGATTTCCACGTTATGCCCTTAAAAAGAAAAAGGTTAATTTCACCCTGATTCGTTTCTAATTATAACCGAAAATAGTTAGAATGGGAAATTACACACCCCGTGAGGTATGGGATTTGGGGTCTGGGGTCAAGCGACCTAGATGAAATAGTTTGTATAATCGGAAAACGGGTGGCTCTATTGCCACCAAAAATAGTTCTCACCACACCTATTTCACTTTCTACCCCTATCATAAAAATTTATAGATTAATTTACTCTTTATACGGTATAATATACATAACTAACCTTAAATATTAATAGTCATTTTAGAATTTAAGGGTTTTTTTTTAATCTAAAACCCAACTTATCGGTTTTAGCACTCGAATCAAATTTTTAAAAGAATCTAATTTGGAATGGAGGATATGACGTGAACTCACACTCTCAACAGGTCCGATGGTGGAAGAGGTTTACATGCTTATTAGTTAGGTAATTAAAAGCCTCGTGAATAATAGTTAAATTGATGAAATCTCATATAGTTATTTAAACATTGACATTTGTTTTAATATATAATTCTTCGCATCTGCACCTAATAATGAGAGAAAAAAAATACAAAATGAAGTAATTTTCTAGAAAGCAACAAAATCCAATGGCTTTGGACCAAAGCACGCGGAGAAAAAAATAAGGAAGCAATTCAACAGTTAGAATTTATTATTGCTAAATCGGTAGATAGAATTTCTCTTTCTCTCTCTCTCTCTCTCTCTCTCTCTCTCTCTCTCTCTCTCTCTCTCTCTCTATATATATATATATATATATATATAATTGTAAGTAATTTAGCGTAAAGGAATTTTAGTATTTGTTTTTTTATTAAAGTGGGTTTATTGAGAATATTTTTGGGTGCCAATGCCACCTAAGGAAAATTAAGAAAAGCAAATGTAAAGATAAATATTTGATGATCTATGAACCTTATCATCAAAGATGAATTCCATTAATTCGGAACAATTCTCAATCATGATTTCTTTTAATAATGGAAATTCAATATAATTTCCAAAGAACAATCTTTTCGAGTTTGCAAGATCCATAATAATATGGTTAAATTGACAAGAAGATACTGTATCCATTCATTCTTCTTCTCTTAATTCTTCCATAACTACCATCTCTTCCAAGATGGAGCATTTGCATATCTTAAGATATAGATTTGTTTTGGATCATGGACTCCATGCATACATTTTTTACTCATGACCCAAAACACATCTACTTAATATTGGGAGACCAATGTTTATATACAAGGCTTGTTAACACTTAGCGATTTAATGGATAAATGTGAGATTCAAACCCTTTTCACATAAGTGAATAAGTGTAGCGTCCAACCACTTTGTTGCCATTGGTTGTGCCTCAAAATAAATTGATTAAGTTGTACGGATGATAATTTTCCTTTTACTATCATGTATATATATATATATATATATATACGGTCTTTCTATTGTCAGTTCGAACTGATATAAGATATATCAGCTCCTTGCATATGGATCATTGGATTTAAAAGATGCTTTGACAAGTGCATATAGCTAAATCAAATCATTTAAATCCAATGGCCCACATATAAGAACTGATATATCTTATATCAGTTCGAACTAACAATAGAAAAATTGTATATATATATATTAATTTCATATTTTTCTTTTAAATATTAACTTTCCAATTCGTGCTCTCTCTCTCTGAACCAGTTTGATATTGTTTTTGAAAAGTTAAAATCAGCTTGATTAATTAATAATCTGTGAAGTTTTGATAGTTATTTTGAGAATTAGGTGAGAGTTACTTTTTAAAAATGATTATTGAATAATCTATTTCAGCATTTAATGAATCTTTTAAAATGTCATTATTATCCTTTTGAAATCAAATTAAAATCATTTATATGTCTTATTTCATCTCAAAATTAAATATTTATTTGATTTATAAAACCTTTTTTAATTTTTTTTTTGATCTTATGGAGTTTTTTTTTTCTAATTTAAATATTCTACTTAAATATTGATTTAATGTATATAATTAATGAAAAAAAAAACAAGATGAGATTGGCTAAGTGGTTAAGCCCCTCACATCCACACCAAGATGTTGTGGGTTCGAGTCCCTCCCCCACCCCCAAAAACTTGAATTATTGTAATATTTCAATGAGTGGTGCTATTGGCACCCCAGTAATGAATTATTTATGCCCCACTTTTTAAAATTTTGATCTAATTATATAAAATTAAATAGTTTAATTAATTGTTTTGATTTATTTTCAGAATTACCTTTTTACATTTTTTTCAAACCTAATACACCACATATCTTTTTCAAAAAAAATAAAAATAAAATTACACTTCATCTTTAATCTTTATATACAATTTTCTCACATCCATTGACATGACTGATTTTTTCATCTTATTTCATGGTGAAGAGATCAATATCCGAAAGAAAATATAAACTTGTTTTTATTTTATGCACGTCGGTTGTACTTATATTCTTCTTCTTCTTTGAAGTCTCCTTTTTTGTTTATTTAAATCTGAAAAAGCGGTTGCTCTGAAGATTGAAGCAGAGAGAGAAACAGAATTCGAAATGGGCCTTGTGGATCTTGTCATGTTTGCAGTGAAATGCTTCAATATTCTTGTCTGGTACAATAAAATCAATAAATACTAAACATGAGAAATATGAGATTGAGATCCGAAAGAAAATATAAACAAAAGTAGTAAACATTCATCGATTTGAAATAATCTATGTCATTAGGGTTTTGAAATAAGGAAAGTGTGGTTTTATTAGTTTTACTTTGTACAAGATTTTTTTAATAAAAATTGTATGTCTCTTTAAGTAATTTGATAAATGAAAAAAAAAAGATGCTAAATAATTTAAAAAGCAAAGTCTAAATAGTTCAGTAGTGGGTGTGTCAATATCATCACTCTATTTCAATATATATGTGTATATATATAATGAAAAAAAAGTAGATTTATAAACCATATATATTTTAGTCATTGTAACTAATTTCAACACTTTTGTAATAAAATTACCAAACATATATATATATATGTATATATATATATATAACTTTTGAATTAGACAGTAGTTTTAAAAATACAATTAACTTCATATCTAATTATTCCTCCAACACAACTAACAATGATTATTATAAAAGTTACAGTAATACCAAATTGGCTCTCTCTCTCTCTCTCTCTCTCTCTCTCTCTTCAGCCTATCACTTTCTTTCGCTTCAACTCAAGTTACCTATAATTTTAATGGATATGGTGAACCCAATTTATGATGATCAATCGGAGCAGAGCAGACACGGTAAACTGATAATGATGTAGTAATTATCTTTTGTGTTTGAGAGATTGTATAGTCATGGTATTTTTTCTTGTAACTTCTTCATAACTTACATTAGTTTTTGTAAACTACATGTTAAAATTATCAAATATATAGAAAGTTATATCATATATTTTTTGATTTAATTGCATTGTACATAAAAAAGTTTTATAAGATTTTGTATAACTTGGGTTATTTTTCGTTTGCTACTCTATTATATCCTCTATTTTGCTTTTTGTTTATATGTATAGTGTTGTTGTAGTTGAAAAACTGATTTACAACAAATAGACCCTTTAAATATATAACATGCTATTGACATATAGGTAACAATATCTCCGCAATAATTTTTACAACTTTCATATATGTGACAACTTTTTCATCAAATATTGGAAGGATTGAATGCATATCAAATGTATGATTATATGTCATTAAGATTTTTCTAGTAAATTTACCCTAGTCTATATACTCATAAAATACTTTTATGTTGTTGTATATGATTTAAAGAAACACAAATGTGAGAAACTCTTATGGTACACAAATACTATTGAGGTCATATATTTGGTAGTGATTTTAAAAAACGCCTAGGAACAGATTGAAAAAGAATATTATTATTAGTTTCTAGTGAAAAGTGGGCTTCTTGAAGTTTACAAAGAAGAGAAAAAGAAGGTTTACATTTATTTAGTGAAACTTTCAGTTCAATTTAATTTGTCCATTTAGAGAAGCTTCTTGAAGTTTATAAATAATGGTGTGTACAATTTTTTTTTTATGATGGTATATCCAATATTAATATGAATGTATGTGGATTAATTGTGTTGATTTCAACGGATGATATGATGCCCCTGTTTAATTTCTCAATTTAGGGTTTCTATGTTTGTTTAATTTGATTGTACCAATTGCTTCTTATTCTTTTCAGATTGAATATTGGATATGGAGAACTCAATTTATGATGATGATCAAGCAGATCAAGCAGTCGCGGTAGACTGGTAATGGATTGTATTTGTACAGCCATAAATATGATATATTTCTTGATAACTTACATAATTTTGTATTTACAATCAATTCAGTTACTTATTTAAATAATAATTTGTATAATCGAATAGAAAATTGTATCATATAGCTTTTGTTTTAGCTGATTAAATTGCAATTGGGCCTGTAATTTTTAAGATTTAATTTGTTATTTTGCTTCCGATTTATATAGTGTTGTTGTAGTTGTAACTTGTAAAGCTGACTTACAACAAATAGACATCGATACCCTGTTATAGGCATCTTGATATCAATATCTTCACAAAAATTTCGATAACATAAACCACAACTTTTGCATCAAATATTGCATGTATATCAAATGAGTGATCAGATGTCAATCATATTTTTTTTAAAGTAAGATTTACCTCAGTCTATGCATCTATACTAAAGAATTGTGTATTTATTTACCTATCAAGTTTTTTATGTTTCTATGATTTAGACAAACACAAGTGTTTGAAACTCTTCTGATGCATAAACAATATTTTGTTTTGAAGTATTGGTGCACAAACAATATTGAGGCCATATATTTGGCAGCATTTTGAAAAGCGTATAGAAAGAAATGACAATGTATTGTTTAAAGAAATATGTAAACACAAAACAAAGCTCACACCTTCATATGCATATGGATACTTGTGCGAGTAATAGAAATAGAGGTGGAGGTGGAGATGATTTACCTATTTATGGAGGTGAACAAATTAGAGGAAATCATATAGCAAATCAACTTGCTTTAATTGATCAACAATTGAATGATTGAGATTTAATAAGACTTATAATTACATATGGGATTACAAGAAATTTTTTGCAATTATTTAAAGAAACTTCTCGTTCAATTAGTTTAACAATTGATGAGTAGACTATAAGTGATGATGTACGTCTACATATATACTATGGTGAACTATATTGACGTGATTAACAACCATTGGACATTGCAGAATAAAATATTCGGTTTTAGAAAAAAAATAGACTCATATACTTTTGAATATATAGGATACATGAGAGACAAAAATTCAATTCAAATACCAAATTTAAATATTTTAATATAGTGGAATGTCAAGGTTTAAAGATTCTCCACATTAGCACAGATGGCACGAGATATTTTTAGTATTACATTTCATATTACTCTAACTCATTCAGGCAATGAGGCAGAGCAAGAAAGTAATCCACAAATGGCAAAATAAATCAAACTAAAAGGTTGGTTGCATAGTTAAAATTTATTTGATAAATTAATCGAAATACATAAACGTGAGAGAAACTCGGACATATTGAAATCTTATTCCAAGTTGCGAACATGACAAACTCAAATATCAATACTTCCACCATGTCTGAAAATATCGATGCCATACACCGTTAAAAAGTTCCTAGTGCATTACATAACCCAAATGGCATCCGTCGATAGACAAATGTATCAAAAGAGATTGTTGAGAAACAAAATACTTACAAATGAAAAACTTTATATTTATTACTAAACAACTTTAATTACAACACAACACTCGCACACTAATCTACTACTCACACACTCACTTGTACACAAGCACTCTACGCATACTTTCACTCAAGTGTTTCACTCACATATACTTGTTTTTTGTACATAAAACATTGAGCCTTATGACTCTATTTATAGATCACCTAAAGTCGGTGATTGAAGCTTCTAAAAGATTCCTTTAATGTCGGTTGTTGAAGCTTGTGATCTCATATCAATTCCTAAGACTTCTTGTAAGTCTGTGCTTCATCACTTCTTTTTCTAGAAGCTTCTTGGATATTAGTCATCATCAAAATTCATGAAACGTGTTGAGAACTATAAAAAATTCTAGAAAACTTTGTTGAAGCTTATAGAAAACTATGGAAAATTCTAGAGAAAGAATGTATTGTTTCAAGAGATATGTAAGCACAATACAAAGCTCACACATTCGTAGTCATATGGATACTTAATCAAGTAACATAAATAGAGGTGGAGGTGGAAAAGATTTACCTGTTTCTGGAGGTGAATAAATTGGAGGAAATTATATAATAAATCAGCTTGCTTTAATTGATCAACAATTGAATGATTGAGATTTAATAAGACTTATGATTAGACGTGGAATTACATAACTAGTTCTTAGAAAAAGTGAGCTTCTTGATGTTTACAGAGAAGAGAAAGAAAAGTTTTATAGTTATTTGGAGAAACTTCATGTTCAGTTTAGTTTCACCATTGATGAACATGCCATAAGTGATGATGTCGACATATACATTACAATAAACTATATTGACATGATTAACAAGCATTGGACATTGCAGAATAAAATGTTTGATTTTAGAAAAAAAAAAGATTCATATACTGTTCTTTTGAATATGGAGAAGACATGAGAGACAATGATCCGATTCAAACACCAAATTTAAATATTCTAATATGGTGGAATGTCAAAACTTATTTTCTACATTAGCAGAGATGGCACGAGATATTTTACATATTACATTTCATATTACCTTAATTCATTTAGGCAATGAGCTAGAGCAAGAAATTAACTTTACAATGACACAATGGAGATAGGTTTTCCATAATTTATATGTTTATATTTTTCTAATAAACTGGCTAAAAAAAGAGAATAAATAAGCTAGTTTTTTGTGTGGTAATTTTTTAATTTTAAAACCACAAAAAACTAATAATTTCAAGTTTCTTTAGCTTTTCAATAACAACCATGTTTCTCAATTTACATTCATCTAGACATAATGTTTAAAAAGTTTACAAGGTGACTAAGTGATTTCGGTAGTGGTCATAAATCCATTTCAATCAAATGTAAAACTCGAAGCCTGACATCTCTGTGAAGAAATCATCATGGATTCTTGAAAATAAATCCTTAGTTTATATATAGAAAAACTCAAGTTGTGGGCATACTAATCGTAGACCTTTCGGAAGCTCGCCGATATTATGTAACGTGATCGAAGTGCAATTCTTCAATGCATTTTTTTTCTTAAGAACACAGAATGACATCACACATTTGCTTTTCCACATACAATTGATCTAGCTACATCACTAACAACATCATGCATATCAAACTTTTTGCTGTGAAAAATGCCAAAATTAGCAGATTCTTTACTCTCATTAAGAGCATGAATAAGGAATTGTCTTTGAGTTTGATGACCAAATCTTTAACTTTACATAGTGTTTTTTTTTTCATAGAGTCAAATCTTTTAAATAACCCAATCTCAAACCATACATAAATAAGTCTCGAATGGAAGCATCATATATGTGTCCTACGTAATTATAAAGTAAGAAAATCTCATTGAGTTCCATAGTATATATCTAGATAATTGTAACCTAACTTTATACTAGTATATACCTCTTTTGTCATTCCCCCAAAGCTCTTCGAAGAAAGATTTTTCAATTCTTTCAGCGCATTTCTCCATACACATTCTTATTTATTTTTTAATGTCCTTACTATGGTAATAATGGCTATGGTTATACCTCCACATTCCTTAGCTACTTCAAATGCTATAGATATGTGCTAGTTTGACATTTGTGGTGATATTAGTAAGGGAAAAAGAGTGCAATCGTATTACAAGTAAATGTACATGTATAACCTAGTTCTGGACCTGGTTACTGTCGGAACTCTCATCGACATATAAATTGGAGAAATTTTGAATAAGTTGTTCGTCTACTGTTTTATTTTGCATCCTCTTTCAAGCATGCTCCAAATCTTGAACGCATGTTATTACCTCCACCATCTCTGAAGACAAACAACTTCTTCTTGGTTCAATAATTCGTCCACTCGTGCTAAATGCTTGTTCTGAAGACATAGTGCACACGAGGATAACCAGTACGTCATATGCTAGGTGTGACAGGACAGGATACTTGTAGCTATAGGTCTTCCACCATAACAACATATCAAATCCCTTAGTGTTTTCGTATGAATCGAACTGGGCTTCAAGGAACCTGTTCAGTTAGATACCAGACGATGCAACAGATCGTTGGGATGAAGAAGAAGAACTTGATGATTTATCTTTTTTTTGGCATTTGAGAATGCTCCAACTTGTCTGCAATGGCTATGTGTTTGGTTATGCTGATGGTTGCATGTCAACGCCGTCAAACCTGCGCTCATAAATACTAAAAAATTCGAACAACTTGTTTCGAATGTCAATAATCTGGTCGGAATAATCTATTGTCAAATTACTATCAATAAACTCAAGCAAAGCTTCACAACTAGATAATTTAACCATGTGATCTACTATAAGACCTAAGGCATAAAGGAAAGACATTTTAGACCAGTATTTTTTAAGCTTGGTCTCCATGGCAACAACTGCAACGCCTAAGATTTTATCTTTCCTATAAGTGTTTAATATTTCAGACATTTCCACAATCTGATGGATTGCCTGAGAAGATATGGGGCAATAGACCTCAGAAAGAGTTATAGCGGCATTGTAAAAAACTTTTAAAAATTCAACAAAAACCCTTGCCACATACCAATCGTCTGGGGTCGGTAGTGGACAGCCAGTTTTGGCCATTTTCATGTTATAAAACATGAAATAGTTGTATCATAATCCAAACAATTTTGCAGTATTAAGTAAGTAGAGTTCCACCTTACCGGCATATCAGTTTGGAATCATCGGGGTCGTAGACCGTTTAATGTACATTGTCTGTCGAATTCTTGTAATCTTGGATTAAAGCTGCTGATCCAAGAAATGACATCCCTGATGCAATCTATATAATCGTTTACTTCCTTCAAACCCACTGTTTGACTAAATTTATGATAAGACATGTACATCATTGATGAAAGAAAGAACCCCTATCTTGCATGATTTTTTTTTTCAATAAACAATGGAATAAAGCTAGTATTTGCCGATGCATTATCTAATGTGATAGAAAAGATGCGATGAGTTATTTCATAAGTTTCTAAAACAGAAAGAATGATATTAAAAATAATTTCTGCGGTATATGCAAAATTCATAGGAGGAAAACCATGAATTTTTTTTTGTAACCTCCAATCAGAGTCTAAATAGTGTCATGTGACACATAAATAGTCATGATTGGAACATGCGTTCATAATATCAGAAGTTAATGCAATAGAGACACTTAGATGCTGTAATTCTGCCATCAAGTCATCTCATTGGGTTTTAAACAATCTTAACAAATCGTTCCTAGTGGTGGTTCTAGAATCAGTTTGAAATTGAGGGTTGACTGCATCTGTGATAAATTCTTGAAAAAAAAACGTTGTCACCAAAATTAATCGGTTGATCAGTTTGTGCAATGTATCGTGCCAAACATTCTCTAGCATGCGCGAGGTCGTAACGCTACGTTGTAACAGACCTGTCTGGGTGCCTTTGTAGTTGTGTCTGGGTTATAGTGTCTACATGTCCGTGTGCAGGCATATATTTGTCCATATACTTTCTCAAATGACTGGTTCCCCCTAGTAGTGGTACAATCGTTAAGACAAAACTTACATTTAGCTCTAGGACCGACCGTACAGTCTGAGAGTGTCATTTGTACTACGTCAAAACACTGTCATACGTTTGATGTAAACTTCTTAGAATTGGGACGTGATGTCGTTGTGTCCCCGCAACCGGAAGGTCCAGCTACGGGTTTCACTAGTCCGAAAAGATCATAATCATCGTTGGCATGTTCAGACCGACCGAAAAATAATGATGGTTAGGATCCATTTCCTACAATACAAATATTAACTCATTAGTCATTAATAATTAAACATAAAATGATAGATTTACAAACAAAAAATATTAAAAGTAACTACTACACATAAAAATGATAAAATTATTAACCAAAAATATTAAAATTAACTACTACACAAAAAATGATAAATTTACTAACAAAAAATATTTAAATTAACTACTACATATAAAATGCTTAATTTACTAACCAAAAATATTTAAATTAACTGATACACATAAAATCTATCATTCACTAACCAAAAATATTTAAATTAACTACTACACATAAAAATGTTTAATTTACTAACAAAAAATATTAAAATTAACTACTACACATAAAATGATAAATTTACTAACCAAAAATATTTAAATTAACTACTACACATAAAAATACTTAATTTACTAACCAAAAATATTTAAATTAACTATTATATATAAAAATGCTTAATTTACTAACCAAAAATATATAAATTAACTATTACACATAAAATGATAAATTTACTAACAAAAAATATTAAAATTAATTAATACACATAAAAATACTTAATTTACTAACAAAAAATATTTAAATTAACTACTACACATAAAAATACTTAATTTACTAACCAAAAATATTTAAATTAACTACTATACATAAAATGATAAATTTACTAACCAAAAATATTAAAATTAATTGCTACACATAAAAATGCTTAATTTACTAACAAAAAATATTTAAATTAACTACTACACATAAAAATGCTTAATTTACTAACTAAAAATATTTAAATTAACTACTACAAATAAAATGATAAATTTACTAACCAAAAATATTAAAATTAACTACTACACATAAAATTGCTTAATTTACTAACCAAAAATATTTAAATTAACTACTACACATAAAAATGCTTAGTTTACTAACCAAAATTTAAAAATTAAAACATAAAATTAAATTAAAGAAAAAAAGTATCTTTGAACTTTGGTGTCTTGGTGCCTTGGTAGAGAGATTAGAGAATAATAGTTAGATAATAGTAAATTACTAATATATAATTAGAATACTAGATAAGTAGTGTAGAGATTAGAGAGTGGAGAGAGAGTGAGAGTAGAGAGAGAGTAAGAATGAAATTATAAAAAATTGAAATTGTGTAGAGGGTTGGAGAATAGAGAGATTGAGAGAATGAGAATGAAAATTGGAATGGGTGAGAATATTTATAGGAAAATTAAAAATATGGGTAAAAATATAAAATAGAAGAGTTGAGAGGGCAAAATGCAATTTTTGGCCATTTTAAAAAAAAAATCAACTGTTGGCTGACATCAGCCAACAGTTGTTTATTTTATTTTATTTTAAAAGAGCCGTTTAAAAAAAATAAATTCAAATATGTGGCCCCAACGGTCGGCAAGGCGTGCCGACCATTGTGTCTGCCACGCCGGGCCGGCACGCCATGCCCAGAACCACGACCCGACATGTGCCAAGCTTGGGGGCCGTGCCAGGCACGGCCTGCTATCCTTGGTAGGCCAGACGGGCCTGGCTCTCCAGGCCCGACACATATTTACACCATTATAAGGGGCTTCAATGGATCAGACTGTTGAAGACATCGTCCAGGGCTTGGAATGATTGGTTGCTATTGTACTAGGGATGGGCATAGAGGCCTTATGGGGCGGGGGAGGGTCCCCCTACCCCTACCCCCACCCATATTCCTCAACCTTTCTCCCACCAACAAGGGCGGGTCTATGAGAGGGCTGCCAGTGCTACAGAAAAAATATCATTGTTTATATGGCTAGTTACACAAATGACCTTGGATGTTTGATAATATTATGGTTTTGTCTAAATTTAGTGAAATATAAATATTTTGTTGTTTAAAGTAAGTTATAAAAATACACATAATATTATGGCTTTTAACATTATAGAATTATGCCATTTGCAAGTTATAATTAATTTTTTTAACTAAAAGTTTACATAATTGTTTATACATAAATTTTACAATGTATTTCATATTATTGAGTAATTTGTTACTGAATTGGTATCATCTTATTATTAGAAAAAGTAAAAAAAGTACTTTCATCAAAAATTATATAAAAAGTTTTTTATTCTTAATCAATAGCTCGCATGTCTAGCATTGACTTTATTATATCAGTGTGCATTGAGTAGGAAAATCACAAGACTTTTTCCAATGGTACACGCCGAATTTAATAAATTTAGTCTGAGAGTTTGTGAGCTATTAATTAAGTTTTAAAATACATTGACTAAACAAAAGTAGGAAAATCCAACTATTGACAGTCAAGGAGCTAAGTTTATAATGTTAGTGTGTAATTAGGAAAAGCAAATACTATATATATATATATATATATATATATAATTTAACTCGGGAGGTAAATATTTCCTGGGTTCGCCCCTTTATATATGGATGTTGAGAGAGGTGTGATGGGAATGGAGTCGATGGTCGTGTGATGGGAGAGTATTGATTATAAATAAATAAGAATTAGGAAGCTGACCCGACTTTTGGTCCGCCTCTGGTCACAAATAAAAAAAAATGTCACAATCCGGGTTCAAAAGATTGATATAAGAGGCAGTTGAAGAAATTAGAACTTTGCCATTTTTAATGGATTTTCTGATATGTATAAACTTGATTTGTAGGTTTAAATTGAAGAACTGAGATCTGGAAATGAAGAATGAAGGAGGAGGTTGAAGATGAATCAAAAAGATAGAGATTGAGAGAAGAGGAGAGAGAAAGTGAGATAGCAAGGAAGTTTGTTATGACATCAGATAGTAAGGAAGATGAAGTCATTCTTCGAGCAACAGAATTTGTTAAGCTGGCTACGTCAAAAACAAGACTCTTTTTTGACTAACAAAAGACTAATAGAGATTGTCGGACACTAACAGACAAGACAACAACAATTACTAATTAAAACGGTGTGTGTCACCTTATTGGAAAACAACAAATTAGAGCCTGTCAAAATGACCCGTGAACCGTGAATCCAACATGAACTCGAGCTTGATAACTGAGTTCGGGTTGGCTTTAATTGGATTCGGATCATAAACAAGTCAACCTGTTTGACCCGTATACATATATGGGTTATGTCGTGTTTAGCTTAACGGGTTAGCGGATGACCCGTTTAGCACATCAGGTATTTGTAATTTTAAAATATATAGGGGTTATTACTGATATTTGTAATAGTATATGCTTATCTCTTCCTCACTTTCTGTCAAACGCAACAAACACAATCCAAAATCCAAATCTCCAATTGAACCCTAACCCTAACTCTTCAAAGTCCAAAGTTTGTGTCCATCGGCCGACGGTCCGCCGGCCCATCTCTCGTCGCCGGCACATATCTCCTCCCCACTGGTCCAGTCGCCGCTCGTCTCAAGTCTCAGGTTCGTGATTTCTTGATTTCTTGTTGTCTTACTGATATGCTTCGATATATATATATATATATATATATATATATATATATTTGAAAGAAATTGTTGATTCATATGTAAGATAGCAATAGAGTGTGATAACTGATAAGAACATATTTTTAATAATTTTTAAGAACAGCCGGTTTCTCCCCGGTTCGAAGCTTGCTCTGTTTTTCAGTTGGTGTTTTGTTCTGCTTCTTGTTGTTTCTTTGTTGCTTGTCTTGTGCTCTGCTGTTTTTCGAGCTTTTTTAGTTTAGTTTTTTGCTTCAGAGTTGTGTGTTTCTCTTGAGGTTGGATCCTTGTTGTTTGTGGACTCTTTGCTCTTGTTTCTTGTGTAGTGCCTTTTTAGGCTTTTGCAATGAAATTGCCGTTTTAAAATAATAATAATAATTTTTAAGAACAGAAAATTTATCATTCATCTTATATTATTGAAAATTTTCTGGGTGCATAATACGATGTCAAATTGTAGACAAACATGTCAAATTGTATGCATATTATTGTGGACTCAGATTCAGATTTTCTGGGTGCATATTATTGTAAAATTGTATGCATATTCAATCATTGCCCTAAAAGCCTAAAGTCCTCTGTTTGTCCTCTGTTTGCCTTGCTAGTTGCTACTGTGTTTCTATTCTATAATTAGTTAATATGTTGTTTTAATTAAATTATTTAATTTATAATTTTACATATTGTTTTGCAGCAAATATATAAATCCACCAACAACACCCTCGAATCCCAAACACAACTTCTCGCCCAAATCTCCTTCTCTTTCTTCAAAATCCACCAACAACAACCTCGAATCCCAAATTCCTTTTTCTTCAATTTTACCCAGATTTCCCAATCCTAACAGACTGTTGCTGTTGAAACATGGCTGCTGCTTCTCTCCTCTCTGTCTCGGCTCCTCTTCTCCACCACTCCCGCCGTCACCACAAGTCTTCATCCCTCATCCCTGTGAGAGCCTCAAAAATCCCCAAATTCCTGACGACACCCGTCCTCTCAAACCCTAAACCTCTCCACCAATCCTGTCTTGACATGTCACCATCTCTCCTCCCCATCAAAGCCTCCTCCACCACTTCTTCCCCAACTCTACCCCACAAAACCCCCAAAATCTCAGAGACTCGGTCCCCTCTACTCACCGAGTCAACTCGTACCATCACCACAGTACTATCAATCTCCGGAATCTGCCTCCAATTCGCTCTCTCTCGTCTACCCACCACGCAGTCCCTCCTCCAACCTGGTCTGCTCCGAGCGGCGGGGCCCCTCTTCTTCGCTGCGCTGCGCGACCGTCCAAGCGGAGTCCTCAATACACCACTGACGGTGGTCGCGGCAGGGCTGTCCAAGTGGCTCGATATATACAGCGGAGTTCTGATGGTTAGGGTTTTACTCAGTTGGTTCCCCAACATCCCATGGGATAGGCAACCACTCTCCGCTATTCGGGACCTCTGTGACCCTTACCTGAATCTGTTCCGGAACATAATTCCTCCAGTATTCGATACCTTGGATGTCAGCCCGTTGTTAGCTTTTGCTGTCTTGGGAACACTCGGCTCCATACTCAATGGCAGCAGAGGGGGAGCATAATGAAACCACGAATTCGAGCATGAAGAGTAAGGAATTTTGAGTTTCATAGTTATTGTTTACAGGTTTAAATCGTTCTAAGTAGCTGTAATGTTGATATAATGGTTCGAATTGGATCACATATATTGAATTTTGGGATTTTGTAGGCATGTCCTTATTTAGAAAAGTTGGATAAAAGAAATTCGGAATAATTGGTGGACAAGGATGAAGTGTTAAATTATATTATGATTTTCACTTGTTGGTAATGAAAATGTAACTACTGCACTGCCTATTGCTTTTGTATGGCATGAGGATTGCAGAAACCATTTAATTTATCAGTGAGTGAACAATATTTTTAGGCATAACATGGGGGTTAGGAGTAGTTTTTAATGTTTTATTTTTATCTTTTACTTGAGTTTACCCATGTACGGTGAAATCAGTAATAAAGATGAAGTCTATTCAACATTCAAATTGTAGTTAATATGGAATCTTACATATTTCATTTGAAATGACCTGCTAAAGATATTCTGCCTCTATTAATCATCTGTATGACGATGTTCAATAATCCATACAAAAGAGAAGAGAATGGTATAAAAAAAATGATAGAAGGTACACGCTCTTTCTGGATCTTGAAAATGATTATACATGCATTTGTTTTCTTCCTGTTTCCTTGGCTGCTAATGTGATCTAGAATCATCTGAGTTTCTTTTATCATTATTGAATATGTTGTGTGTGAATCACTATGTTGGTCACTGTACGTCCATTCATTTTAGTTCATCATTAATTTAGGCTGTAGTGTTGATTCTATCCACTGCGTCTTATGAATTTAACTATCTTTATTGATACTTCTCGGCTTGCACATAGAACTGTAAAGATTGATTTATAATGTCAGTGCTGGAAGCAAAATGTATTTCCATCTTGTTTGTGTTAACTTTCTCTGCCAATTTCGATTTTTAGCATTGTTGATGCATAATTGTTGTCCTTTCTTCATGGTGTGAGGAGTAATTCTTAGATTAGTGAGTTGCCATACGTTGAATCAACTCGATTGCTTGGTTAGTTAAATCTATCTTAATGGTCTTTTGTGCTGTGTGTTTGTGTCTCCACAGTATTGTGGCAATGTTTGAATTCACAGTGAGTGGTAAGACCTGGGGAGGAAGGACTTGTTCAAAGGTTTGATCCATCGTCTCCACTTGACACAGTCGGGTTTTTCATAGCAAAGTTTAGCGTTGGCTCCAAAGAGGTTTGACACCAGACACTCTTCACTTTATGAGGTCTAAATCAATTAGATTGGTGGATGATGAAACAGCATCAAAATATTTACTCAAAGAAGTCACGTTGAGTGCCATTGTTCTTGTATGAAGAGTATATGCTATTAAGCTTATCTCCTTTCTCTCATGGCCAGTTCTCACAAGCCAAAGATGTGATCAGGTATGGATTTATAAAGAAAACTGAGAGAGGAATGGTGGTGGGGGGTAGCTAGTAAGCATAGAATCTGGAACGAAACTGCCTGGAACACCAATCCAATCTCATCCAATATTCACAGTGACTCGAAAAGAGATACTGTCCATCATACTTTGCAAACTATGGCACCATAACCATTTACTATCAAGCGAGTTATATTTGAAATATTTCTCCTTTATATCATTTTATTTAGGACTTCATTATCTTTGTGCCAAAGAACAAGAACATTTTGCAGTTTTTCAGATAATATAAGTATATGACCTATGAGTATTTTCTTTGGATTCATGTGATCTATGATCAATTTCATTCTGCTATATATTCTTTAACATTAGACTACAGTGAGTCAATTCTCAAATCAGATCATGTTATCTTTTAAAAAAAAAAAAAAAAAATTACATTTTTTTTATATAAAATTTTCAATGATTACTTTTTGTGATTCATGCTTTAAACACCATAATTTGGTGAAATTTAATATAACTTATTGAATTTTACGGAGGGATTTTTTGTATGGATAATGGGAACAATGAAATAAACTTGTGAAAAAAAATTTTGAAATTTTTTCTGACATGAGAACTGTTTATTTTCAACTTTCTGAAATATAAAACATTAAATAAATGGAGAAATATCGGAAAAATAGTTTTCAAATTCAAAAAAAATTTCAAAATTTTAACACATTATTTTTCTTGTGATGATGCAGAAAACCTCAACAAAATATATTAAATTTCATCTAAGATACTAATGGGAATATATATATATATATATATAGTCTTTTTCCTGTCAGTGCGTACCGATAGAATTATATAAGAACATTGAATGTGAGCCACTCATTTATAAAAGAGTTTTGACAAGTGCATACATGCCAAGTCAAAATATGTAAAATGAGTGACTCACATTCAATGTCCTTATATAATTCTATCAGTGCGCACTTATTTGAAAATTATTGTATATATATATATATATATATAAAACCTGAATATCTAAACAATGGAGTAGGGGTGTGCAGGATCCGATCCAATCCGATCCAATCCAATTCAATAGTATCCACTGGATCAGATCAAATCCATTGGATTGGACTGGATTCGGGGGATGATCGGATCGGATCGGATCCTAAATTCTAAAATCCATTGGATCGAATCGGATCTTGGATTCAAGTTTGAAAATCCGCCAAATCCGTCGATCCGTCTAAAATATTAGGTCTTATTTTTATATTGGGCAATTTGCCTATTTATACAAGAACAAAACAATTTACAAAACAATTATAGAAGAGTATAAAAGATCAAAGCATGCTACAACAAGCCCAAAATAAGAACACCAAATACATTAAACCCAAAACAAAGCAAGACCCACACTACTAAAAAAATAAAAATCTAGATTTAAGATAACAAAGACCACAATATTACTAGTTTGGCTGTTTAGGTTTCTACTTTTCTTTATACAACAAAAACCTGGGTGTTGTGTTGTTTCACATGTTTTTTAGAAAAAAATTCAACAACTTGTGTTGATGTTGTTTGGATGATTTTATTTAATGTTGAACATTTGAATGATTTTAGTTGGAGCTGTTGTTTAAGGATTATAAACTTTTTGAACTATATAAGTTTACAAGTTATGTTATGTATATTTTTTTTACTGTTAATTTTATTTGAATTAATTAGTAATGTTTGAATTATTTATTTAATTTTATTTATTTCAAATAATAATTTTTTATATATTAAAAACAACTTTATATTAATTCGATACATTGGATCAGATCAGATCTAATAGTAATTGGATCAGATCTAATAGTAGTTGGATCGGATCGGATCGGATCGGATCCAGTTATAAAATTGGATCGGATCGAATTGTAATTTTTTCGATCCAATCGGATCAGATCGAATCTTAGATCATAGCAAATCCATTGGATCCGATCCGCCGCACACCCCTACAATGGAGATGCAGACCACTTGAGTTAATGGTGAATGTGTATTCTTTGTAATTATAATTATTGGATTAATCACTATAAATACCGTTCGAAATGCAACTCTTGTCGTCTTCCTACACTTTACAACTTAATAAATAAATGTGATATTCGAATCCCTAGCTATCACATAGGTGAAGGGAGGTGATTGACGGATCATGATACTATGTTATACTGATCTTTTTCCTGATCGAAAAGAATGATGAAATTGAAATAAATAAATTAAATAAATTACAACTATTGATTACATATGTCAGAATCTATATAGGTTAAGACAAATATTAATTCAGTAGGGATTCAAATTCTTGGCTAACTAATGATGATTGCTTATAAGATAGTTTTCCTTTATTAATCATGTATTTGTGAAAATTAAAAAAAAATTAATTAATTTCATAAAATTGATTTTTTAATACTAATTTCCCACGTGATCAAAGTAAACTTCCCGCCCAAAGAAACCACTAACTCACTCCTACTTAAAACAGAATTAACTCGAATTCGTGTTTTTGAGAAATAGAAACTCACAATCTCCTAAACTCTAAACCTGCGAATTAACTCGAGTTTCTCTCACTTTCTTTATATTCAACTCGAGTCGCATATAATTTCAAAGGAGATTTTCTCTTCAAAGGTATGGTGTTCGATTAGTGTGTCTAATACGAATGTATGTGAATTTGTGTTGATTTCTAATTCTATTGATGATATGATACTCAGTTAAAATTTTCAATTTAGGGTTTCACCAATTGCTTCTTATTCTGTTCAGATTGAACCTTTGATATGGAGAACCCAATTTATGATGATGATGATGATGGAGCAGAGCCAAGCAGGCATGGTAGACTGGTAAGGGATTGTATTTGTATTTGTATAGCCATCATATTTTTCTTGATAACTTGCATAATTTGGTTTTTGCAATCAAATCAGTTACATATTTAGATAATAGTTTGTACAATTGGATAGAATGTTGTATCGTATAGCTTTTGTTTTAGTGATTAACTTGCAATTTCACCTGCAATTTTTTTAGATTTTGTTCAGAAGGATTATATTGCATGCATATCAAATGTATGATAAGATGTCGTTCAAAATTTTTTAAGTCAAATTTACCTTAGTCTATGTGTATATATACTAAAGAACTGTATATGAATTTACTCATCAAGCTTTTTATGTTTCTATGATTTAGTCCAACATAAATGTGGGAAACTCATCTGGTGCACAAACAATATTGAGACCAGATATTTCGCAGCATTTTGAAATTCGAGTAGAAAGAAATGGAAAGGAATGGATGCTTTGCAGGTATTGTTTCAAGAGATATATAAGCACAAAACAAATCTCACACATTTGTAGACATATGAATACTTGTGCAAGTAATAGAAATAGAGGTGGAGGTGGAGAAGATTTACCTGTTTCTGGAGATAAACTAATCAAAGGAAATCATACAGCAAATCAACTTGCTTTAATTGATCGACAGTTGAACGATTGGGATTTAATAAAACTTATGATTACAGGTGGGATTAAATCACTAAATTCTAGAAAGAGTGAGCTTCTTGATGTTTACAGAGAAGAGAAAGAAAAGTTTTGCAATTATTTAGAGAAACTTCCGGTTCGGTTTAGTTTGACTATTGATGAGGAGGCTATAAGTGATGATGCCGCAATGAGTGATGATTCATACATATGGATTACGGTGAACTATATTGATGTGATTAACAACCATTGGGCATTGAAGAATAAAATGCTCGGTTTTAGAAAAATAGCTTCTGGTTCAGATTATGTAGAAACTGTCAAAGGTGTGCTCTCGGAATGGAGGATTGATAGGAAGTTATTTTCAATAATAGATGATAACAATAAAGATAAACTAGGGGATATACAAAGGTGGGACAATGTTCAAGATTCACTTCCTCCTGGAGGCCATTTGATATATGCTGGTTCCTTAAACCATATGCTCTCAGAATGGACTTCTATTGTACAAGGGCAGGCAGACACTCTGGTGGAAAAGATAGGTAGCTGTGTTACTTGTGTAAATGGGCCATCCGTTAATGCTTCCTTCAGATATGCAGTTCAAGAATTGGGCATGGAAGATGATGGATGCATGCCTAAGAAGCCTACTGATAACAAAATAATAATGCTTGAGGCAGCATTGAAATTCAGACCAGCATTTGATCGGCTAAAAGAAATTAATGATGATTTCTATATGAATTTGATTTTGACCAATCGGGAGTACAGTGAGACAGAAAAGATATTGGATGTGTTAAAGGGTTGCAAGCTCGCAAATTCAAAGGGTAGATTTCTTACTCCTAATATATACATTCAAATTATTTGTGAGATATATACGAAACTCCCTCTTGTATTGGCAAACCCTGTGGATTTAGACTTGGTGACAAAAATAAGAGATTCGTTTTGGAAAAAGTATGGAGTGGTCTTGGCCATAGCAGCCTTTCTTGACCCTCGGTTTGATCGTGATACCTTGGGACAGTGGTTTGGAGTGATTTTTGATAGCGATGTTGATACACATCTCAAACAATTTTTTGACAACTTATTTCAGTTTTACAAAGCATATGGAGGCAGTGGAGATATCAACTCATCTAGTTCCGAATATGGAGAATACATGAGAGACAGAGATTTGATTCAAACACCAAATTTAGATATTCTAATATGGTGGAATGTCAAGGCCGAAAGATTCCCTACATTTGCAAGGATGGCACAGGATATCTTCGCTATACCATTTTATACCACCCTTAAACATTTGGGCAGTGAGCTGGAGCAAGAAATTAATTCTGCAATGGGCGCAACGGAGATAGATTTCGATATTTTAGAGGCTTATATTTGCCTAAAGAGCTGGCTAAAAAACTGAGTATAGATAAGCTACTTCTCTTTTTCTTCTTGTCATACAGATAGTGTTGGAGTTTCTTCATGTTGTCATACGATAAGACTCTATCGGTTATAGTTACATCTATGTTCTTTGGATATTTTAGTCTCTAATTTTCTTGGCACAAAACTTAGGTTGTTGATTTGTTTTGTTGGGTTTACAATGCTCTTCGAAATCTATTATGTTTGATGTTTAGCACAATAAATTTGTTCTCTTATTATCACTCACAAGCAAAGCTTGACAATTTAAAATCAACACTGATGCTGCTAAGATGAGATCAGAGTATTTATCTACTATAATACAAGATTAATACAATTAGATATCACTTGTTTTTTTTAAACAAAAAATATCGAGATAAATTCGAGGTTATCATGACTCACGACTGGGCCAACTTCATGTAGTCATTAGAGGCAATTAGAAATTTTGTTATTTTTGAATATAAAATGACATTATCTAAATTGAAGTCTTTGCTGCTCGATAGATCAGGGAGTGGTTGGAATGATTCATCTCTGATTTATAGTATACCTGTAGCTCGCTTGCTTTCAGAAGAAAAGATGGTTTGTTTTTATGACAAGTCAGGTGTTTACTCTGTTAAGGGATGGCACTTCCGTGAAAAAATGGTGGAAGCTGCTGTGGTCTTTGAATGCTATCCCTCTCTAAATAAAGCTGCTGTAATAACAAACCCGAGCTCACCTTCCATGCACTTTTTTCATGTGATTGTGTTCATGATATTTGGTGTAGTTGTGATTAGTGGAATTTTATCACCTCTTTTTCTTCTCATGTGCCAGGTGATGTTTTGATCCATGTTCTTAATTCTTTAGAGGGGATTTTATGGAGCAATTGGAAATTGGAATAGTAGGAACTTGTCGGCGTTCAATAAAAAGGTCCTCATAGCTGAGGAAGTGGCTCAAGTTCAATTCCACCGATGATATCTGAGAATGTCAAGTTTGATAGTCGGTTGTTGTGTGACATACTGACATTGAGGCAATAAGCAAAGCCTTGTATCTTCAAAATCCCCAACCTCGTCCATCTCCTTTTAGTAGACTAGTAGTAGAGGTGGAATTGTTTTTTTAATTATATTAAAAGGATTTTATTTTTTGTTTAAATTTATTTACACAAGTTAAAAAAAATAAAATTCCTTAACCGAAATTTAACTTCAGGGATAAGAATATAAGACACAACATAAAAGGTTAAGAACCAATTTAGGTCATTGATTACAAAAGTCATAAAATAGTTTGAATTGTAAAATAAGTAGGTGACTAATTTGGTAGGTTTCACTTTCCTGAATAAACAAATTTAATAGGAGGAGAATCCAGAATTTGTTTTTTGATATAAGGAGAATCTAGAGTTTATTAGGAATTCTTTTTTTCTTTTTCCTTCTTTAAGAGTTGATTAGAGACAATTACAAAATTAATAATTATAATAAAAATGATAATATCTATTGTATTTTTAGAAATATTACATTTACTCGAGATTTAGAGATCAGGGGACAAACTCGAATCCATAATTTTTTGTTGTAAGTGTTAGGGGCAATGGCATTATGGAAATTGAAGTCAAAATTTAAGGTG
Source organism: Dipteronia sinensis (assembly GCA_033220585.1). NCBI lineage: Eukaryota > Viridiplantae > Streptophyta > Magnoliopsida > Sapindales > Sapindaceae > Dipteronia > Dipteronia sinensis. The sequence goes on from CM065642.1 coordinate 17,653,358, forward strand.
TTTTTTTAAAGGGATTTTTTTTTACTACTACAGAAATTTAAAAATTATAATAATAATTAAAAACACTTGGGGATGAAATTGACACAACATAAAAAGTAGGGATGAAATTTTAAAATTTAAAATTTAAATTAAATGTTTTTTTTTTCTAAAAACACTTAAAGACTAAAATACCCCTTAACTTAGGGGTGAAATTGACACAACATAAAAATTTAAAATTTAAAATTCATCCTAAAAAATTTAAAATTTTAAAAATCTAAATACACTTCAATACAAAGACTAAAATACCCCTTAACTTGGGAATGAAATTGACACAAACATAAAAAGTAAGGGACCTTCTTTCAAAACAAAAAAGTTAGGAATTAGGAATAAAACTTTTTCGAATTTGAATTTGATTAGGAATGAAAGTTGGTCTTCAATCATCTCCCCAAATATAAAGAAGAATCCCTAATTCGTTGATTTTTAATTCTCAGTCAGGTAACCTATAAACTGTTTTTGTCACACTCGACATTAATCTTCGGAGATTGATTTGGTATTTTTTTATAATTGTTTTTGTTTTTGTTTTTCTTAGTAGGAATGGTTGTTCATAGCGATGATGAATCCAAACCACCCAGGCATTGTTCACAGGTATCTCCCTACTTTAATTAAACTATGATGATATATTCTTCTTCTAATTGTCTGTTTATAGATTGAAATTCTTTGCATAATTTATAGCTAATGTGAAATCATGTGTCTGGTGAAAACATCTCAGGATTGTTTGATATTACAATTTAATTTGATCTGTTTGTGTATGAATATATATACACTTTACCTTTCAAGAGGAATCATTCACATTGGGCATTGAAGATTAGCTCAATAAACCGGCATGGTGCACTGTAAAGTCCACCACTATCAAATTAATCAACAAACCAGATAGCAAATTTACTTTCTCTCTAATCAGTAACTTGAAAACAGAATTATTAACAGAAATATGATTGAAATAGAATTATTATCTGAGTTTTCATTTTAGTATTATATCCTTGTAATCCTCCACATATGTTATGCTCTTAGGATTCATCATTGTCTACCTATACTAATCGCTTATACTTTTCTGCTTGTTGACAGGAAACTACCCGTATCAGAAAACGAACTGGTGATGGTCTTGAGTCTGTTCCAAAGAGGGTGGTGATCCCAAAGGACAAGTCTAAAGATTCGAACAAAAGTTGTTTGATAAGGTGTCAAAGTAGGAGGAGTGATGGAGATGGAGTTGATGATTTAACTACTCCTGCTGTTACCAAAAAAGAACCTCTGAATGTTCAAAATTTGAGTTGCTGTGATGTGATACGCTTAATGTTAAAGCGTGGTATTACATCTCTGAACCCCATGAAGGCTGGCATACTCCATGTTTACAATGAAGAGAAAGACAGACTCCGCAGATATTTCAGTAAACTCTCATGTCGTTTTACTTTATCAATTGATCGTCTCAAGAGTACAGCTTCTGGTGAGCATTCATATTATTGTTTGACGGTTCACTTTCTTACTAATAGTTGCTTTCCGAAACTGAATAAGAAGATTCTCGGGTTAATAAAATGTGACAGGGATCCTCTAGAATCTTTTAAAAGCTTTCTTTTGGATTGGAACATCGACATGAATATACTCTGTTTAGTCACAGTAGATATCGGTGTAGAAGATGAGTTAAGAAGCTGGCTTATAAGTCGAGGTTCCCTTCCTTTTGGAGGGAATCTGCTAGATGTTGGTCACTTAGTTGATTTTCTTGAATACGCTGCCTGTGCTAGAGAAGAGCTCGCAGCTGATGTGTTTCAGAAGGTTAAGCAATCTCTTGATTATGTACACAAGACATCAGCCAATGACCATAAATTTCAAGTTGCAGTACTAGTAGATAAAGTTAAGTCTCTGGGTTATAAAGTAACCTCCCAAGGTACTTCTGACTTAAAACTGCTTGATAGTGCAGTAGGGTTGAAGGAAGAATTTTGTAAGCTAGAGCGGCTGAATCCCTGTTTCAAGTCAATTAACTTAACAGCAAAGGAATGGGATGAGGCAACTGCCATATGCCGGTGGTTTGAACTGTTAGATGATGCTGATAATAACTTTGGTGGGAGCAGAAATCACACCACAAATGTGTATTTCCCCAAGGTTTGTGACATATTTATGCAGTTACTTCAATGGAAAAAAAGTGACTACCGGAATGGTCGTGATATTGCATCCGATTTGACTAAGGAATTTTTTGAAGAATACTGGAGACATTATAGTTTGGGTTTGGCGATTCCAGTGATTCTCGACCCTCGGTGCAATATTGCTGTGGTTAAATGCTGGTACCAGAAGATATATGGTGATAATGCGGAGGTGCACCTCACAAAACTCATTAATGATATTAATGATATTTATGAAAAATATGCAACCGATCCCAAGTATACCAAATCATCTTCGGACAAAATGCCAGAACCCTCAAGGAGGAGTTGGAGAATGTACACACACAGGCCTGCTGAGGTTAAATGCGAACTCTCTTTGTATTTGAAACAATCAAAGTTTCCTTCCGTTGAATATTTTGACTTATTAAGGTGGTGGGGTGACAGAAATCAGAAATTTCCGACACTTGCAAGGATGGCTAAGGATTTCTTAGCAATACCTTATTCAACTGCTCTTACAAATCCTACCTTGAGATCTGACATAATGGATGTTGTTTATTCTAAGGAGATAGATCCTGACATAAGAGAAGCATACCTATGCACAAAGCATTGGTTGGAAATCCCCGAAAGATAAATTAACTCGGTTTTTTTTTTTCATCCGTTGCTTTTGCTCATGGAACTGCTGAGATGCTCTAGATATGTAGTTCAGGCATTACTTTGAATCCCTTTCTATTTCGTATCTTATAGAGAACTTATTTGTTTTGTTTGTGCTTTCCTAAGATCATTTTGTAGGTTTTTCAGAAAATATTATAAGAATATGGAAATGGTTAAGAGTATTTCTTTTTTGCTTCCCTGTTAGTTAATCTTTGGCTTCATGTGATCAATTTCATTCTGCTATGTGTTCTTTATTGTTAGATTCATCTATGTCCAACTCAAAATTTGATTGTGGGAAAAGATAGATGCATCCTCCTATGATTGCTATGATTCTGCTAAACTTTCTATTTTTCAATAATTTTTGAATCAATCCAAACTTGAATTTACGGTTTTCATGCTTCTCATGCCCCCCTATTTGGAAGTGGAATGGGCTATTATGCCTCCATCCATGCTCTACTGTTTTAAAGTCTTTGAGGTATTATGAGTATTATACAAAATGTTTTGATGGCCTACTGAAGTTAGGTTTCTTAATGGTATCCCATTTTGTTTTTTAATATTAATATATGGGTTAGGCTAAACTCATTTAAATTTGTGACTTAATTTTGTGATTTCAACATCTCAATTATCAATGTGCTTTTAATCCAAGAGTTGTAAATGCATTCAAATCTCAACAATTGGATTAAGAGCATATGGGTGGTTGAGATGTTGAAGTCAACAAATTAAGTCCATCAACAAATTAAGTCACAAGTTTAAGTTGATTTAGCGACACTATATATATTTATCTTTTGTGACATTATATGTTTGTTTTCGTCTCTATGCCTTAATAATAAAATCTTGGCTCCGCCATTAGCCATGTCATCAGCAGGTAAAAATCAACGGTTGTGAAGAGGTCTGCAATTAGCAAAAAGATGAAAGATTGAGTTTTGATTTATAGTCTTATAGAGAGAACAATCTGTTCATATAAGAAGACAGAACCGAGCAAAAAGCAGACGCATACGAAGTAATTAGACTAGATTAATTTTACTGAAACTACATTATTTTCAGCATACAAAGGATTAATTGAAGTCAAATTAATCTAGTCTAACTACAAAGTAAATATCAACCATACCAAGCATCAACCATACACACACACAAGCTGGTTGGTAAATATCATAACAAGCATCAACCATACCGAGCTTGGTACCTAACTTTTCAAACAGTGTTCTGCCCAAGGGTGGTTTAGTGAGTATATCTGCTACACACACAAGCTGGTTGATAAATATCAACCATACCAAGCATGGTACATAACTTTTCGAACAGTGTTCTGACCAATGGTGGTTTAGTGAGTATATCTGCTTTCTAAGAAGTAGTGGGCGTGTAGACCAGATTAATGCCCCTTTCCTCGACCTTTTTCCTTGATAAAATGCCTATCTATTTCTATATGTTTTGTCATATTGCTGCTTGGTTGTCACAAAACAGTCTCATAGCACTCTTCAATGACATTCTTAATTTTGACAGCACTCTTTTCAGCCAAATACCCTCGTAGATCCCTTGTGTCATTGCCCTAAACTCGGCTTCGGCACTACTTCTAGACACTATCGATTGCTTTTTGCTTCTCCATGTAACCAAAATGCCTCACACATATATGCAGTACCCAGATGTACACCTCTATCCTTGACAAAACCAGTCCAATCTGCATCTTAGATTTTAATATTCCGGTCAGCATCTTTCTTAAAAAACACTCCTTTTCCAAGTGTCAATTTCAAGTACCTCAATACTCGGTAGACCGCCTTCATATGCTCTTACGTTGGTCTATTCATAAATTGACTCACTACACTAACCGAAAAAACTATATCAAGTCTAGTGTGAGAAAGATATCATAGGCTTGTTGAAAGATAAATTAGCTTATTAACAAGCCTATGATATCTTTCTTTATTTACAGATGCACTCCCTTCAATTAAACCCAATTTAACTGTGTAATCCATAAGTGACTCTACAGACTTACAATCAGACATCCTTATTTCTTTTAATAAATCCAGAATGTACTTACATTGAGAAACCACAATTCCTTTTTCGAATGGGTCACTTCCATACCTAGAAAATATTTTAGGCTCCCTAAATCCATTATCTCATACTCTTTTGCCATAAAAATTTTCAAGCCCTGTATTTCTTCTACACGGTCATCGGTAAGAATTATATCATCTACATAAATGATAAGAACAGTAGTTTTACCAGGTGAGTGCTTGACAAACATAGTGTGGTATGACTGGCACTATGTAAGCTATACTGTTTCACAGCTCTTGTGAACCTCTCAAACTATGCGCATAGAGACTATTTGAGCTTATACAAGGATTTTTTTCAATTTGCAACCTGCATGTTGTCTATGTATTTTTGCAGTCCTGGAGGAAAACTCGTGTATACCTTCTCTTCGAACTGCCCCTTTAAAACGTATTTTTTATATCTAGTTGATGGAGTGACCAATCTAGATTAGTAGCTACCGACAAAAGAACTCGGATTGTATTTAACTTCGTCACTGGTGCTAATGTCTCCTCATAATCAATTTCGTGTGATTTGAAGAAGCACTGGTGGGAGTTTAGATCGATACATTGTCTTTCTTTTTACCTTTTGCTTTGGGAGGATTGGTCTTAGGAGAATTCTTAACTTTCTTGCCCTTTGCCTTGCTTGAAGGAGGTGATGCTTCCATGAGCTTCTCCTCAACTACCAAGCGGCTAGAATCCCTTAGAGGATAAGCAAGCTCCATTACTTTGTCCATCTTGATCGAGGATGTTGTTGTCAGTGTTTTTTGTGGTGTATCTTTTGTTATGGTCCGTTGCAGTTTTATTTTTTCTTACTATTTTCTACGATGATGTTTTTTTTTTTTTTTGTGTATTTTTTGGGGTCTTACTTATATGATGGGTGGTTGTTGCCACTTTGTTGGTTTCTAATAAAAATTGCAAGTTCTTGGATTAATAATGAATCATCAGTGCTTATTGACGTGGTATGAAATCAATCGGTTAATGCAATATTTTATTTCTGTGATTATATTTTTGTAATTTTTTTGCAGAGTTTCCGAGCCAACGAGGAAGGCAGAGTGTATGACTAATTCTCGCACTGGCCCGACAACATATGTAATCACAACCTTTCTGATGGGTTATGCTCCTGCTTTGGAAAACCTTAGTTTGTTGTTATTTCTTTTTTCATTAGTGTTTATATTATTATATATAAGTAGTCCAGACTCAATAGAGTGTATGAACAATTGTCTCACTGGCCAAACATATATGTGAGGGGGTTCTACACATGTTTTGAAACACCATATTGGCTTTTGTAGGGTTTAAATTTTAGACTTTGTTGTGGTTTATTTTTTATCTACACAACTTTTATTAATATTGTTATGAATAAATAGCCATTTCTTGATGCACATTTCATGCTCATGTTAATTCGATCCGGATGTCAAAATTCAATAGACTCAATAGTTATATTGCTTCTATTAGTATAAACAGATTATTAATAGAAATATACCAAAATATGGACGAAAAAAACCGTTTGTAAGTGAGTGAAATCCAATATCGACGATGAAGGTCCCACAGAAAGAGGAACTGCAACCGTAATCTACAACTTCAAATATTCAGATGTGAGACATTGTAAGTTTTCCTCATTATAGATAGTTCAACATGACATAGATGCTGCTATTGTTGGAGAACCTCTTGTTTTAAGAGTCCAGCAGGATTGCTAGTGTAAGTCCTCGGCTCTTTTCTTTTTCAGTTGTTTTGACCATTTTTTATATCATAAAATAATAACAACAATCTTCTTCCTTTTTTAGCCCTGCTATGTGACCGATTCCTGTTGTCGTCTTGAAAATTTACCCATCACATTTCAAAATGAGGCATATACTATTAAACCGGCCGAAAACCGTTGTTTATTTTATCTAAACGGGAAACGGGAAACTGGAAACTTTGCATCAGTACGATCATTTAAAGAATTTTATGTTAAGTATCTAAAATTCTAAATAGACCAAATTGATAAATAAGCAGGTGTAAATTGTTATCATTTGGCCCCACGTAATATTGACTAGGGTAGAATGTATTATTCACATTTCCATTATAGAAACAATCAATTGGTCAAACTAAGTTTGCAAAAACAATCCAACAAGTGAGGACAAGATAATGATACAAGCAAATCAAAATGCATAAATAAATACTTCACTAATTCACTAAACTCCAGGGATTTTATACCATACCACATTGGCACATTATGACTTGACTAAATAACAAAAGAAAAGCAAAGTATATCACCAACAAGGGAAACTCATTCACTTCAAATAAAGAATGATAATACTGATTATAAAACAATCAGAAAATATAAAAAAATGAATTCACCTCGATCAGTGTCATCACCATCATTCATCACATATGTCAGCCTATTCTCTTTACGATGGCGAGTAGAATTGTTGTTGTTATCTGCACTACCCACACGGTGCATTGCAACAACCCCTAAAAAAATATCAATAAACAAATGTCAATTAAAAAAAAAGACAAAAAATAACATTACCATATTAATTCCTTCTATCTGCTAATTCAACACAACAATTTTTAATTGTCATTGCCTTAAAAGCATCAGCTATTTGTCGTTGCTTATGTTTCAATTGGAGAATTGTTTTTGTCTTTTACTCTAAGGGGTATTAGAGACCTCTAACTCTGTATTTATCTTTTCTTTTATATTGTATTTCCTTTCTAGAATATACTAATAGATTCATTTTGGGTCGGTTAGCTTGTATTGCTTGTTTTGGTTGTTTGTAAAAACTCTCTTGAGATTGAATTCACATTTCCTCTAGGTTTTATCAGCTACTCTGGCTGAGCTCAGGAGATTAATTTCTCAATTTGTAGACTTTTACGTTATTTGGTATCATAATTCATAAGTCAAGGTTCTTTTCCTTGTTCTGCAATGGCAACTGGTGGAGAAGGTAGTCAAACTAACGACGTTGATAGTAGTTCGGAGGCGTTTTTGGGTACCATCGACAAGCTTGAACGGAAGCTCGATTCCTTCATTACGGAGGTACGACAAGCTTTGGTTGGGCGTGATGATGCATCGGGTTGTTACCCAATGTCGAGGCAAGGATAACACATACAATTTTCAGTGGTATGGCAAGAAAATGCTGTTGCTGCCCATATCACAGAAAATGAGCAAGCAAGTTACTAACCCAAGTGACAAGTCATTGTTGGTTACTGTCTTAGGTGCTCAACTTAATCAAGAAACCAAGGCATCTAATGTTGTATTTGCTTTGCTGGTGAAGGAGGTCCACAATGCCAAGAGTTTGCATGATTTACCTCTAGCGTCTTTAAATTATTGAAGGAATTTAATGACTTGTCACCAGAAGAGCTTCCTAATGTTCTACCCCCAATTCAAGATATCCAACACAATATTGATCTTGTCCTGGGAGCTAGCCTTACCGTATGAGCCCAAGGTAACACGACATTTTATAGGGTACTGTTGAACCTTTTGAATAAGAATTTGATTAGGCGATGTCGGCGTATTAGTGCCTAAGAAGGACATGAGTTGGCGGATGTGTATCGATAGTCGGGCCATAAATAAAATTATAGTCAAGTACAGGTTGCCCATTCCTTCGTCTTGGCGACATGCTTGATCGTTTGGAAGGTGTAACGGTGTTTTCGAAGCGGATATCATCAAATTCGCATTCGCTCTGGTGATGAGTGGAAGACGAGTTTCAAAACTAAGAAAAGGCTTTATGAATGGCTATTCATGCCTTTCGAACTTTACAAAGCACCTAGCACATTTATGTGATTAACGAATGAGGTTTTGACCTTTATTAACAAATCCGTTGTTGTTTATTTTGACGATATATTCATTTTTTTGCAGGTTCGTGGAAGATCATTTGACCAATCTTTGAGCTGTTACAAGTTTTATCTAAATCTTAAGAAGTGTGAGTTCTTCTCTCCAAAGCTATTATTCTTTGGCTTCATCATAAGCAAAGATGGAATTCAAGTTGAAGACAAGAAAGTGCTTGCAATCCATAACTGGCCTGCACCAGCGAACATCATTAAGGTCCGAAGCTTTCTTGGCTTGGCCACTTTCTATCGACGGTTTATCCACAGTTTTAGCTCTATTGTTGCCCTTATGACAGATAGTTTAAAGAAATGCAAGTTTGTGTTGTCGTCAGCTCAAGAAGCGAGTACTTTTAAGTTAATTACACCAGTTTTGTCACTATCGAACTTTGAGAAAGTGTTCAAAGTTAAAACATATATTTCTATGAAAAGTGTTGAGGCTATTCTCTCTCAGGAAGGAAAACATATCGAATATTTCAGCTAGAAACTCTGTAAACTATGCCAAAAATGGCCGGTCAGCGTATGAGCAAGAATTTTATGCAATTATCAGTGCACTTCACCAATGGGAACACTATCTTATTCAAAAAGAATTTCTTCTGCATTGTGATCATCGCACACTTCAATTTATTAATTCTCAAAAGAACGTCAGCCACATGCATGCCCATTGGTTTATGTTTATACAGAAATTCACTTTTTTCATTCAACACAAGGCGGGAAAGCTTAACACGGTTGCCGATGCCTTGAGTCGAAAATCTTCTCTGATGGTTGTGCTACATACTGAGCTTACAAGATTTGATACTGTGAAAGAAGTTTATGAAGGAGACTCTGACTATGAGGAAATATGGTCTAAATGTTAGAATAAAGAATCTGTGGCTGACTATAACATTCAAGAAGGCTTTTTGTTTTGAGGAAATCAATTGACTTTTCCTCGGTTAACCTTACGGGAACATTTTACTAAAGAGCTCCATGATGGAGGACTTTCAGCTCATACAGGTCGCGATAAGATAGTGGTCTTGTTGGCCAAACGATTCTTTTGGCCACACTTGAAGCGGAAAGTGGCTCAGTTTGTCGAACATTGTGGAATTTACCAAAGTGCCAAAGGAACTCACCAAAATATAGGTTGTTACACCCTGTAACATGTGCCAAAATTCGATATTTCTATGGATTTTGTGTTGGGGCTTCCGAAGACGCAATGACACATTGACTCCATGTTCGTTGTAGTGGATCGATTTTCAAAAATGGTGCATTTCCTGCCATGCAAAAAGAGTGCTGATTGATGCGAGTTTTATGGAGCATTTATTTTTCCGTGAGGTAGTTCGGTTACATGGTTTCCCTAAGATTATCACATTCAATAGAGATGTTAAGTTCATATCTCATTTTTGGCGCGAACGTAGTTAATCTAACTCTTGGGGACATGGTGCGTAGTATAGCAAGCGACCAACCAAAACAGTGGGATGCTGCCTTGCCCCAAGCTGAATTCGCCTACAACAGTATGGGGAATCGCTCTACTGGATCGTTGGCTGTTGAGATTTCGAATCTTCATTCTACTGTTGGTCAAAAGTTGAATTTATGGTTTTCATGCCGCTCTATTTGGAAGTGGAATGGGCTATGATGCCTTCATCCATGCTCTACTGGTTTAAAGTCTTTGAGGTAGTATATGAGTATTATACAAAATGTTTTGATGGCCTACTGAAGTTTGGTTCCTTAATAATTTCAATATATTATTGGTGGACGTGGACTACTTCATTAGGAAAGATTCACATAAAGTTTGTTGATAGATGTTATATAAAAATTATTAGTTTTTTAATATAATATTTCAAATGTTAATTTTACAACAAATAATACTAATAAGCGGAGGGGATACCTACCAGCCCCACAATTTTTTAAAATTTTATTAACATTTTACCTCTAATATTTTTTATTATTTACATTTTTTTATTTAACTTTTTTTTTTCAAATTAGTCCTCCCAAAATCCTGAAGCTGGCTTTATCTTTGTTCTTAAGTGACCACTAATTAACATACTTAGCTCAACTTGGTTTGCCTTTCTTTTTGTTTTTTTTTTTTTGTTTTTAATTCTAATCTGAAAAGTTATATAGTCTTGATTTTATTGATGACTAAATAATGACATGTTTTTTTTTCACTAGAAACATAATATAAGTGTTAAGTTTTTTTTTTTAAAAAGTTACAAAAGTAGCTTATTACAAATATTTTTACATCTATACCATTTTAATTATTATATAATTTATATTTTAATATATTAAGAACAACGAAAAACAAATAATTTGATAGATTATATAACAAAATTATTTAGTTTTTTATAATATTTCAAATTTTAATTTCACAACAAATAATGCTATCTTAAATAATAAAAAAGAGCTCAATCGTCCAACGCATGGGTTTGTTTTGAATTTCATAAGAACCGATCCACTAATTAACATATTATATATATATATATATATATATATATATATATATATTAAAGACATATATTTTAATATATTATGAATATTGAAAACCAAATAATTTGATAGATTATATAACAAAATTAATTAACTTTTTATAATGTTACAAATTTTAATTTTACAATAAATAATGTCATCTTAAATAATAATAAGTGGAGGGGTCATGCACCCCAAACCCGCAATTCTTTTTAAAAAATTTATTAACATTTTACCCATGATTTTTGTATTATTTACATTTTTTTTAAGTTTTAGTTTTTCAAATTGGCCCTCCCAAAATCCTAAAGCTGGGTGCGCCTTTGTTCTTAACTCTTAAGTGACCACTACTTAGCATACTTGGTTCAACTTAGTTTGCATTTATTTTTTTTCCTTATAATCTAAAAATTAAATATTTTTGATTTTGTTGATGACTAAATAATGACACGTTTTACTTTTATTTTTTTACTATAAATATAATATAAGTGTTAAGTTGTTTTTTTTTAATTTACAAAAAAAAATAATCTGAATACAAATATTATAACATATCTTTATACTTATTAAACAAATAATTTGATTGATTATATAATAAAATTATTTAGTTTTTTTATAATATTTCAAATTTTACTTTTACAACAAATAATGATATCTTAAATAATAATAATAAAAAGCTCGATACTTGTTTGTTTTGAATTTGATAGGAACAGATCTACACACTTTTAACAACAATAGACCAACACTTTTTAAACTTTGAACATGTTGACGGGCTATTGTCAAATTTGGCCAAACGGAAGGCCAGGCCCAATATTCATATTTGTTCATCTGATGAATAATGACATGTCATCCCAGTGTGCCAACGTGACATGCCATGTCATCAGCTAAGCAATGACGTGTTGTGTCATGTCTTCGGAATTCTATCCAATAGCCACGTCGGAAATGATGATGATGTAAACTGCCATATCATTATATTGTCACGTCATCAGAACTGTGACAACATGGACTGCCACGTCTTCGCCAGGTAAAAAAAAATGTTTACTTCTGACGACGTCGTTTTGCTGCTTTCTCTAAAACCCCAACAGTCGCTTCAAATGGCTATCGTCGAAACTCGAAACCATCCAATCTCCTGAAGCCGCCGTAGCTTCCTCCGATCAATGGCGGCCAAAATCAAATGGTTGTCGCCGACGATATCCAGGCAAAGCTACAATTTTCAAAAGGGTATTTTCCTTACTCCAGCTTGCTTCCCATTATAACGATTTGATACTGTTCATAATAATAAAGTCGTTGGTTGTGAAAAGGTCTGCAACTTTTGCTTCCATTAGCAAAAATTGAAATATTAGATCGACTTTTGAGTTACATAGAGAGCCTTCTTTTTGTTTTGTTTTTTTGTTTCTAAGCATAAACTGTCTGGTGTGTGACGTGTGTCTCTACAAAGTAATTAGTCCGTAATGAAGCAGGCATGAAATTTTGTTTTAATTACAGGAGAAATATGGCATGTTTTCATTGTGATTGCAATCAATTTGCTAGAGGAATTGTGTTGAAGGAGTCTATGTGGTATTTACTGAAATTCTAGTTTTCAAAAATCATGTTCGTATGGCATTTTAATTGCTGCTTTGGCACATGAAAAAAAATATATAGAGAGCATGAATATGATTTCAATAAAACCAGCAGAGTTTGAAGATTGAGAAACAATCAAACAAGAATTGAAAATATGATTGGCTTCTCAATCCAATCCAAATTTTATTACTTGAGAAACAATCAACCTAGAGTTGATGTGTTAAAACAATCCTACAATGAAATAGGTGTGTTTTACTTGAATGATCCATCAACTCATACAAAGATGAGAAAATAAAATTACATTATGCTAGAAATATATCTGTCATCTAGCTGTAAACTGCTTTAGCTGCTGCAACTTATTTCATCCAGATTGTTTGATTGATTGATTGTTTTCCGGCCGGAAACGAAAGAGCAGCCGGTTTTCTGATCCTCTTTCCTGAGCTTGTTCCATTTACAGAAACCTCTCTCATCAGCTCCAGCTGAAACCATTCAAGTCAAACTGTTTGCAGCTTGAAGCAACATCATTTTCATCATGGGAATTTAAATCTAGCTTTGTTGCAGCAAAGTATGGAAGTCTGTACCCTGATGAATGTTTTTCTTTCTCTAGCTTGACATTTTCATCTTCAATCCTTCCTTTGAATCTTCCTTCAAAGAAACTGTTGCTGCTTCCATTACCATTCTCTGCTTGGAGTCCAACGCTCATTGATAAATGATCACCACCACCAGGGCTTCTTTCTGATGAAAATAGCCTTCTCTCTTTATTATCCTTCCCTATAGAGGAAAGAAATTTGTTCTCTCTCATATCTTCACCCCACTTGAGTTTAGTCTCTTTCGGCTCCAGAACTGCGCTTCCTCCAGGATTATAAGGTCTCAATCCGATCCCACCGTTGTGAATTTCTTGGTCTTTTTGGGAACCTTCACAGGAAGTTAGGCAGCTGTCCATTGAACAATCAGTAGGCTGCTGTGTTGTTTGCGGATGCTGCTGCTGAGGGCACAAACCTTGAAGCTCTTTCAGGTCTGTAAATGTCGAATTTAGGCATTGAGTGGATACTTTGGACACCAGTTCTGAGAGTTGAACTTTGGCAGCTTCCAGTCCCACTGAACCCAAGTTCTGTCTTCCAAGAGTTTCTTGGGCTTTCTCCAGCACTGACTGTAGATATTTTCCTTGAGCCTCTATGCGAAGCTGTAGATGCCGCTGTACCTGATTAATCAAATCCAAAACATGTCAGAATGCATCTAAATTCCATTATCAAATTCAGGAAGCAATGAAGACAATAACATGTTATTTCTCTCTGCCTATTTTCATATCAGTTGAACATATGCATAAACTGTAGTGTTGAAACAAGCTAGATCATTAAAAAGTACTGTACCTCGAGCTGCTCGTGTAGTCTTCTTTGCACTTCGATCTGCATCTGTATCGTTTCACTTATATGCATATTTCTGCATTTAAAGATTTTTACCATTAGAAGTCATGACATAATAGTATTACTTTGAATTAAAGATGAATGATTCATGACTAAATGTAAAGCAATGTAAATTTTTTTATACATACTTGTTTGTTTGGGGTCCGATGCTTAAATTGTTCATATGACTTGTATTTGCTTCAGACATTCTTTCTCCAGCCACAGCAACAGTGCCTACACCAGGTAACTCGAATTAGTCTTCCTGGTATATTTATAATAGAAATATGCGTTGTAATTCTTATGTTTCTGCTTAATCTGAAAGTGTTTTCAGAACTTTAATTGAGACATTGTTATCTTACCGATTTTGTTGTTGTTCCCACTATTAGCTTGTCCATGGAGATTCTTACTGAGCCTGTACTTCTGCAAGCCAAAAAGTGAAATAGTTATCGGTATGTGTCTGCTATAAAATGAACAGAACCTACTCCATCACCCAAGAACCCTTAAAAATAATCCAAAGCACTTCCTACTTTGACAGAGAATTGATAAACAATTAAATTTCAGGATCCCACCTGATTTTGTTAATAAATTTTGAAACCATCTGAGTCTATGGCCAAAAATTTGAAAATTTACCTGCAGGTGGCTCTTTAAGTGGTATAAGGTAAGTCCAGGAATCCCCATAAGTTTCATGACTGTTTTGGGAGTAGCCTCTGACATTAAAAGAAAAAAAGATATAATTTGAATCAGCTGAAGTCAGTTATTTATATAAACATAGCAGAGAAATTTTTAAACTCGTATAACTTACTGTCTGCTCCTCCAAGTTGATTGACAGCTTCTATGAACCGATCATGAAGATCAGGTGTCCATTTTAGTCTTGGCTTGGCATCAGTTGAGAGGACAAGGCCAGAATCTCCAGGGCCATTCCCGCCTTGTAGGAACAAATGCCTTTCAGGAGGGATAGGCATTCTAGATGAAGGGTGGATGCTCTTTCCTTGATGTTGGTGGTGATGGTACATTTTTCTGTCTTTCAAAAAAAAAAACTCAAACCTGTAAGTTTTAGCTTGTCGAAGAAGGCACTAGAAAAATCAAAATTGTTGTTGTCAAGATCAGCTTTGTTTTCTACCTGATGCTGTTATTATTTCCCTTGATCCAATCTGCCGCCCCCTGAAATATGGAACTTGACTATGTTGTATATGTATATATTCTTTCTTCAGATACAATCAGAAGCTTTGATACTTGAAGATAGAAAGAACTTTTCTGAACTTTGCTATTACTTATCTCCTTTCTCTCTTGGCCAATTCTCACAAGCCAAAGATATGCTCAGGTATGGATTTATAAAGAAAACTCAGGGAGGAGAGGTGGTGGGGTGTAGCTAGTGAGCATAGAATCTCGAATGAAACTGCCTGGAACACCAATCCAAACCCATCCAATATTCACAGTGACTCGAAAAGAGATATTGTCCATCCTACTTTGCAAACTGTGGGACCCTGATCTCAAGCTCTCCACTTTCCATTCTCAGACAGAAACTATCACACATTGAATAATACCTGTGCACTACAACTTTCTGAAACAACTCAACATCTTGCATTAGGTACCAGAATTGATCCACCAGGGTATTTTTTTTTTCTCTTTTGTGAAATCGATAATCGTCTTTCTGGCAAAGGCAGGAATCTTATTCCAGAATTTTTAAGAGGGGGAATTTTTTTTCAGACTTGGATTGGAGGAATCCACTATTTATGTTGTTGTCTTGAGACCTTAAAAGCTCAGCCTCTCACCTTCAGAGAAGATTCTAATAACTCTTACATCTTTGTCCCTCCTCATCACACCTTGTAATTGGAGCACTACTCACTTTTCAGTTGTCAATGTAGAAAAGTAAATCAGTGAATGATATTTGCAAATGAGGTTTATATGAATTTTATCTATATTAAAGGGTGCAGATAGAGACATGAAAGAGTGATTTTACATAATTTGTTATATTTGGGATAAATGTTAGAAGAAGATTCTGTTGACCGGAGCACCTGGAAACTTTGGAATTAGATACATACAAGAAAAAGAAGGTGGATAGATGCTCTTTCTTGGAGATTGTTTGGAGGCAAGGAATAGAATAAGGAATACATTCTCTTTTGTCTCCTTCAGTAAGTTTGGTACTTATTCAGCCTACACAGTATAAAATATAAGCAAGGAGGGTCCCAAATCTTTTTCATTCTTCAATTGGCATAAGACAGCCGGCCCCCTCCTCCTCCCCTCGGCGAATCCTAAGCAGCCCGGGACCCCTCGTTGCATTTGATTAAAGAAAACAAGGATTGTACTTGCTTGAATACTTGCATTTGATGAAAGACATTACTAAGACCTGGGAGATGAGTCAGATGACCACTCGACCGTGCCTCCCTTGACTCGTGCTTTTGTTAACTTCACAGATTCTATTTTTATGAATCTATATACGCACTCTGCTTCCTCTGTTGATTACTTACTTTTTCTTTTATATTTCTAAAGCATCTCTATGTCTATAACAGACTGCAGATATGTGCAGTAGTGTAAACTTCTGCATATTATTATGGATATGTGAGTTTTCATGAATATGTACTTACAATTCTATACACACATTTGTTTCTTGATAAGTTTTTTTAATCAGGATTTGCATTCCATGATCTAACCATGTGTCAACTACAAGTGCATTATGCTTATGCTGTTCTATATGTAGAATTGCAATGCAAGATCTGGCTGTGGTTATGATGATGATGATGATGATGATCAGGAATTATACTATACCATATTTAAAAATACACAAAGAATAATATCTCATACAAGATCAACAGCTATAATGCAGAATAAATTCGTATATTAAGTTATCGAAACCAAATCTCTGCCAAATACATTAAACCAGATGATCATCGACAGGAAAATAAAATTTTATTTGACAAATGAAGACATTTTCGGATATGCTGATACCCCCATTAAACCAGACTGGGTGCTCAAGAGATGTCTGCTGCTAAGTAGTGTTGTTGCCAGACAATAATACATTGTAGAAATTATTATATCATATATACTATAAGAAACTCATTAATTTCTAAAAGATTTGCAAGTGAAAATTCATATTCCTTGAACAATGTCTTTGTAATTAGTCCAATTGGCCTTTTCAGAAGATCAATTGATTTTGATAAGTCAGGATATTTTATGCAGTTGGGGGAGAGGAGAATCTATCAAAGGCCTTTAGTGTAAAGCAGTAAAGCAAAAAATTCCTATATAGTTTGCAGGCATGTGGATTGGAATAAATTGCAAAAGAGGCACCAATTGAGTACCTTTCAAGTTATGACATTACATCAATTACTGTTTCTTGTTATATTTCTGACTTGGTAGTGAAAATCATACTTATAATCATCTGCTAATCTAGGTGTGTTTTCTAACTAATACATAATACATAATATTGAAAAATAAAAAATAAAAAACGAAAAAACCACCCGGAAAGTATTTAGTAGAATAGTTTCATAATTCCTACTTTATCTAATTATTTGATGTTTTTAAAGTGATTATGTTCAGTCCACAAATAGAATAAGCATAGTGGTTATTTCATTTCATGTCTCTATATATAAGGACTCCAATGATCACTTCTAATAATGGTACATGTAAAGTACTACTTACTAACTTTCCCTGATGTTGCCAAAATGCCCTTGTTTTGAATCTCTTTCTGTGCGTGTGTAAATGTATGCGCGCGTATGTGCTTGTGCTTGTATAGTACCAGAGAATATAGTTAGCTTTTTTTTTTTTTTGCCTTTGTTATCTAACTGCTATTACCTTCCTCTCACTATGGATCTTATTCTCCCCTTTAGGATAGAGGGCATGAATTTTTGTTCTTCCTTGTACTTTCATTTCCTTTTATAGATTCCACATTAATATAACTCTGCCTTTGATGAGAGAAAAAATAAAGATGATAATAATAATAATTACAATCTATGAAAAGAGAAACACATCACAGTAGTAGTATGAGACTAGTCAATCATAAGCTAGACAGAACAGACGTACGTGTAAGGTATTGATTGGACGGAATTTATTGACCACATACGATACCGTTTGTTGGAATAATAAGTGAGAAATGACCACGGAATGATATTCCTTGTGGAAAACAGTTTAGGAGAGGAAAAAAAAAACCCAAAAGGCTAAAAAAAGGTTCCATAGAATTGGAATTTGAGAATCTTAACTCAAAGTAAAGCCAATGAGTCATATTCTCAAGTCAAGAATTTGTTTATTCCTCTCTACCCAAAACCACAAAAAATGGGTTCCTTGATAGCTTTTTTAGCTTCATTTAGTTAGCCAGCTAGATGCCTTCAATATCGATATTCATGATTATTGATTAGTGAGAATATTGCCATGTTTAGAGACTGCTTAGGTTTTACAATGGGATATATATTTAGTTTGGATACTTTCTTCTTATTATATTCTCTCACCACTGCCTGATAGCTACAATTGATCATTTGACAAATGGTGGTCTATAGTTTTTGCTTACATTTCTTACTTGAACATCGATTCTCTCCTTATCATAAATCTACTGATATCAAACGAGTCAGGATTTGAGATCATACACTACGTACGTAGTTTAGATATCTACTCCCACGATGTCAAACTCCTCACATATGTTTATAAAATACGTATGGTGAGATTCAAACCCCCTACTACAAACATTTAGATGTATACAACATGAGCCAAAATATTGGCACTTGAGTTAAGAGAGAATGTGCACCCAATAAGAAATCTTATTAGAGGATAATCTCAACACATGATTGCACAAAATTAATTAATAAATAAAAAGATAGTAAATGCAACTCGAACTTCATTTTTTTGAAGTATAAATTTGGGATTTAGGAAGAGTAATATGACTTAAATCCACAACCTCAACATATGGGTATGAGAGGCTAACCACACCTCAACGTTTGTCTAAACTACATATTGTTGATAATGGTACATGTTCTAGGAATTTTTTATCTACTTTGTGTCAAATCAGGAGAAATCCAAGTTGGCCTTATGAAATTAATTTGATATTATTGTTTTTACACAATATATATATATATATGATTGTATTTAGAAAATAATATTATTGTACGTGGTATACATGATTCACATTTAAAATGAGCAAAAATTGGAGCTCAGGTAAACATTTGCATGAGATTAATTAAGAATTTTGATTAATCATGGAAGATTAAAGAATTCATTAATGTAGGACATTAAGTAATACTAATTAATTTAATATGAATAATATAAAGAATTATAATAATAATTAATAGAATTGACCAAACTCTCTCATGGTGTGGTAGTTCATGATAAACATGTTGCTTGTGCATTCTACACTAACTTTATGAGAAAAAAGTGAACTTGAAAATTAATTTTATCCATCTAATTAGAATTCTCATAAACACTATATTTTCGATTATGCATCTAATTGTCAGATATTTATTTTAATTTTATCCATTTAGGTAGACTAGAGGATTTATATATATATATATATATATATATATATATATATATAAAAGAAACTTTTCCCCTCAGTGTACATCGATAAATATTGATCAGTGTCTTATATGTGGACCATTAGATTCAATTGCTTTGACTCAGTATGAAAATGACTATATATATATATCATAATTCATTTGACAGACATAATCCAGCTCAACTTGACATTAGACTAATTAATACTCAATTAGTCAATTTAATCCAACTTGTGTTCCTAGATCCGTCTCTCTGTTTTTTTAGAGTTAGAATTAATCGATAGATTGTCTTGACATGCATTCTCTCTCTCCCTCCTGATCACATATGTATTAATGTATTAATATTGCTACTCAATAATCAAAGAGGTTTTTTTTTCGAAACTTACATCACGTTTGGATCATGGTTTGTAGAGATCTGCCTAGAACAAGCAAATGGGATAAGTTTTTAAATTTTAAATTTAATGAGTAAAATGAAACTCGAACCTCCTCACACCTAGACAAGGAGATTAAGAAAGTACATAACTATTCAACCAATAGTTGATAACGTGCATAATCAGGATCAGAATAGTTGCTAGCTTATTTTGTGACCAGATCAATTACATATTCAAATTAATGACAAATAAAAACCAAATTGAAGCTTTCAATCAACCTGCAACTTCAAATGTTTTCTTATGAATTTAAACATTTCTTAAAATTTTAATCAATCAACTAATATGTCCTTCACAAGCCATGCAAAACGCAACATCGTGTTTGGAGGACTTGGTCAGTAAAATGTTAGTTGTTATCAATAAGTGGGTAGTTTAGGCCTTGTTAGTAGCCTTTTCTCACGGCCACATTATACAGAACATGTTGCATGATGTGTACCCATTTACCATTACTTCATATTTTCTTGTTATGTAGTTTTTGTTAGTAGTGTAGGATGTCAAGTTGTACAAACTCTTTCGAAATGTTAGCCTATTTATAATCACATTAGTTGATTGAGATTATTATGAATAAATGAATATTGCTTCAAATATCCTCCTCTCTTGATTATCTTCTCTATCTCTCTTGCTACTTTCTTATTCTCTCCTTCTAAATTCTCCCTTAATTGGAAAATTCCATAACATCCATGATTGTCTTGGTGCATATTTCACATTAGCACAAAGCAACTAGTTTAAAACAGTCATAAAAGTGTGATTATGACGATTTGTAACCATAAAAAAAAAAAAAAAAAACTCTCCTTTTTCCTATGGTGTTTCAAAGCGAGTTTGAATATTTCACAGTAAAGTTTTACTTAGTAAAAGCTTAATATCATTATTTGGATTCTTTTGACATGCAAAAATTACTTAACATCTTATTATAACTAGGACGTTTAACATCATATTATAGCTAGGGTTATCATAATTGTGGGTTGTTTGTAAAAAAATAAAAATAAAAAAATAATTTGTGGGTTAGCATAATTGAGTTTCCATTTGTTTTACATCTCAACGTGTATTTATATTGGCATTTTAGATTTGGTTCACGTGGCAAGTTAGTTTGATGAGGATCTGGTATATGTTTTTCGGTGACCAGTACTGTATTGGTTATTTATGCTTTTTCGGGGAATATTGATGGAGGGGAAGGAGAAAGAAATGAAAGGCTAGGGAATTTGCAGATAGAATGCAACGGAATCACTCACGTTGTAATCGCGGAATCACTCAACTCGACCAAGCCGATAGCTTGATTTGCAGGAGGAATCACTCAACTCCAAGATTATAAAACAAAATAAATTTAAAACTCAACTCTACTCTACCTCAACAGATTTTCCATTATATATAAATAAATAGGAATTACATCACCCTTTTCAAAATGATTAAACTATTCTAGTAAAAGACTCTTGCATTTTTCTAGCTAATTGCAAGTTACAAGACACTAAAATGAAACTCAAGTTACAAGACACTTGAATTAAATAATTGCAAGTTACCAGACACTTTAAAACCAACAACAATTGAAGAGAGCATTAGAAATAAGTGCCTCTAATTAACTGCATCAAATATTTTTGAAATACTCTTATAAAACTTGCTTCTAAAACAATCCACATTTTCTTTACATATTCTATACCGTAATCGATGGAAGACATCTTTCCAATTTTGAAGAGGTGGATTTACCACTGTTGTCTATGATCAATTTGCATTATAAAGATATAACGAAAGCTAATTACATGAAGAATAATTATGCAAAATGGGGTTCAATTTGGCAACCTTGTTGTGAGTTGTTATTGATTTTTATGGAGGCGGTTTATATGATAAAATCACCAATTATTAATAAACACCAATTAACAGATCATTATTCACACCTCTTGCTCATGATTCATGAATGCTGTTAATTTCATAATTAAGTAAATTAAAAACAATAGTTTGAAGATCACAACATATAATTTTTTTTCTTTATTGGTCATTAATTAAATTACTACAAAATTGAGGGGATATGAAATGTTAGAATTTGTAGTGCAAGAATAATAGAATATATTGGAATTCCACTAGATAGTAATATCACATACAACCTATATCCTTTTTGTCGCAAAGATAATGAGTACTCAAACAATGATATAAAGTTCTTAACATAACCCTGTGGGGTTTGACAGGTTTTAGTTACGGGATTTTCGTACTTTTCTTTTAATGTAGGATGTATTCTACAAACATTACCTAGCCGATCTCGCAAATTTTATATTTGAACTATTACTTAAATCAAATGGCAAATGTGAATGTATATTCAAATACAAAATGTAGAATAAATCAATAAATACATAAACAAATGTGGATGTGGATGGACTCTAACCTAGAACTGATCACTCCCCTAATAGCATGTTCGATAACCACTACGGAAATTCAAGCGCTATTAAGTATAAAGACCCAATTAAACATTAATGTAAGGGGATGTATTCGATCTAGACTCTCAAATACTCTTAGTACTCTAACAATATATTGAGCTGTTTTGTTTCATATATATATATATATACATTCATTTTCTCATCAGTGCGTACTGATATAAAATATATCAGTACATTGCATGTGGGTCATAGACTCATAGATTATATATAAGCACTGATAAGTGCATACAAACGGGGTCAAAGCAATTGAATTTAATGGTTCATATGCAACGCACTGATATCAGTGCACACAGAGGTGAAAATTATCCTATATATATATATGGTTTTCTTCTAAGGATATCTTATTTTAACACAGAGTAAGGATCTTGATAAAATCCAAGTTTTTAATAAATTTAGATATGATCTTTTTATAGATGATGAGTTCAATGAAATCTATTATAAACAAATTTGAAATTTTTTCAAAAACTACAACTATTTTTTTCCGATTTTTTTTAAATATGAAGCATCAGAAAAATGATGAAAATAGGAAAAATGAAAAAAAAAAATCCACATTTTCTTTACATATTCTATACCATAATCTATGGAAGACGTCTTTCCAATTTTGAGAAGGTGGATTTATCAGTGTTGTTGAGGATCAATCTGCACTATAAAGATAAAGAAAGTTAATTACACTTACATGAAGAATAACTATGCAAAAGGTGCTTCAATTTGCCAACCTTGTTGTGAGTTATTATTAATTTCATTCGAGGGGTGCATGTAAATTATATGATAATATTAGTAATATTAAACACCAATAAATAGATCATTAATCACACCACTTGCTGGATGCTGTTAATTTCATAAAGTAAACCAAAAACAATAGTTTGAAGATCACAAGAGCAACTATATAAATATATATATATATATATATTTATATAGTCTTTCTATTTTTAGTTCGAACTGATATAAGATATATCAGTTCATTGCATGTGGGCAATTGGAATTTAAAAGATACTTTAGTAAGTGCATGCAGTCAAGTCAGAGTATTTAAATCCAATGGCCCACATGCAAGGAACTGATATATCTTATATCGGTTCGAACTGACAATAGAAAAATTGTATGTATATATATATATATATATATATTTTGTCATTAAATAATTACTACAAAATGGAAGAGATTATATGAAATGTTAGAATTTGTAGTGCAAGAATATATTAGAATTCCACTAAGATAGTAATATGACTAATATCACATACAACCATTGTTCTCTTTGTCATATAGATAATAACTCAAACAGTGATATAAAGTTCGTTACACACCCTCTCATCTGCAATACCTAAGTAATTAGGGTTTGACAGGTTCCAGGTGTGAGTTCTTATACATTTTTTTCTTGCATAATAAACTTTGTAATATTAGAGCATCTCCAATGTAAGCGTGACTTGTGAAAAAAAAAAAGATGTCATGCAGGATTAATAGACATTGTGTTAAAAAACTTTTTCCAATGCAACCGTGTATATTCAATCTCAAACTGACGTAGCAAAAAAAAATAGACATTGTCAACAAGATCGTCTACTTTCAGACAGTATGTTACACATCTATTTTTTTGGTTGATTCAGCAAATATTTAAAACTGACATTAATTTTTAATCTGTTTTTGGTAAGGAAATAAAATAAAAAATAAAACGGGAAAAAAATGGACAAGTCATTAAAAAAAATTGTGTTTTATACGAAAGCATTGGAGACCAAATTTTGAATTGAATGTCTATCAAGTCTATTTGTATGCCATATAGGAAGCAAATCTTTTAACATTGTTGGCATGTCAACGATTATTGGTATGCAAGCCACTTTTACATTGGAGATGCTTTTATAGAGCCCATTTTATAACGATACAAATTAACATGCGCATGTCACTCTATAACGTTACAAAGTGCACTATATAGTAATATTAGAGCATCTACAATGCTATCATGCATTTGGAGAAAATTGAATGCCACATAAGATAGTAGATAATGAAGTAGAAAAAACCTCTCCAATGCAATTATCTAACTTGATTATGAAGGTGATGTGGCAAAAAAAAGTTAGAGAATATATAGTTGAGTTTCTAATTCTAGAAACTCTCATAGAAATGCTGACTAAGATTTCTAACTTTTTCTCACCAATAATATTACATCTCATTTAATGGTAAAATAAAAGAATAGAGAGAATGAGATAAAGGTTGTAAGATGATTGGTCAAAAATTAATACATATTTAATTTAAAAATAAAAGAGAAGAGATAGTGAAATAAATGTTTTAAGATGATTAGTCAAGAGGAGATACATATTTGATTTCAGATAATTGCATTGGAGATGAGAATATGCATTTCTTAAATTTTTTTGATAAAGTGGATCCATATTGAATATATATGCTGATGTGTCACTAGTTAGAAACCCAAAAATACATATTTGCATTGGAGATGCTCTTATATAGTTGATTCTCACATGTTTTATATTCGAACTATTATTAATCAAAACCAAATGACAAATATATATATATATGCGCATGGATATGAAGATTCATATACCAAATGCATAATTAATACAAAAACAAATGTGCATCTAGGGAGACTCAAACCCATAACTCACTACTTCAATAGCAAGTTATATACCAAATGAATAATTAATACAAAAACAAATGTGCATGTCGGGAGACTCAAACCCATAACTCACTACTTCAATAGCAAGTTAAGTAACCACTCCAAAAGTTTAAGCTATTAGGTAAAGACTCAATCAGTGATATAAATTAGCTCCTAATTGACACACTCTAGACAAATCACTCTCTAGTACTGCAACAATATATTGAGTTATTTTTCTTCCATTCCAATGTCGAAGTGCTGCACTTGTTGGATCTATCCATTGAAAACTATTTTACTTCTAAAACTAGAAATTTATGTGAACATGGAAAAAATTAATTATTAAACAAGTTTCGTGGTTTAACCAATGGTTGAGAATTGGATGATGTTAAAATCCGATCATCGATCCTCCGAATCCATATTAATTTCTCCATTGTCATCTCCAGTTACTTTCCAATCCTCACATATTTATGTCTTAATATTTCATTAGCTGAAAGTGGTGACAGAATAAGGCAACAGCAACATTACATAGAATGGTCTTTTCCTTTTACAAAAAAAAAAAAACAGAAAATCATATAGTACCAAACAAAATATCAAGTAGAATCTGATCATAATAACACGCGTTCTTCTTATGCATACACATAAATTAACAATGTATATAGAGAAAGATTCCATGTTCAATCTGTGGTTCACTTTTCTGCTTCAGAAAATGATTCTTCCCTGATCACCAATATTCATTTCACGTTTAAATTCCAGAAATGGGTTCCTTTTGATAAGTACCAACATATATATATATATCTATAGAGTCATTTTCTCCTCAGTGCGTACTGATATAAGTTATATCAGTGCGTTGCATGTAGGCCACTGATTATGGAGAAGTTTTGACAAGTGTATATACTTTGAATCAAAGTATGTAAATCTAATGGTTCACATCCAACGCACTGATGAAGTTATATCAGTGCGGACTTGAAAATTTATCTATATATATATATATATATATATATGTAAAGCTAAATAATATTCCACTTTATTATTATTATATATATATCCTCATTTTTTTTCCTCACACACATGTACATTCTCTTTGCATACAAATTAACTACTTTTTGCTAGAGCTAGCAGATAGCTATAGAACTCTAGCGACATTTTCAAGTCAAGATGTCCATTTCATGCATATATTCTCAGCCATTTTCATTTGTTGGCAAGCCAAGTTGTTAATTGACATAATAATAATAATAACAAGTACTCCAGAGAGAAGTAGAGGCTTTTTCTGGTCCATCTCCATCTTTTCCCACCTGCACCCCATGCCCTCCATCCATTCCTTTCTGTTAAAAAGTTTTTGTGTTCTCCAAAAGTTCTAATTCGATCCTTTTCAGTTTATTATATATCTACGAATCATTAAAATAACCACCACAAAAGGTTGCTGTAGTTATATGTGGAAACAATTAACCAAGTGACGAAGTGAAAATGATAGGTTCATGAATCACGAGAGAAATTTGTTACAATGAACGATTTTATTAATTATATCAAAGAAAAACTGCCAAACAATCATTATGACTCTTGCTTAAATAGGAAAAAACAAATCAAATCAAATCAGATTCCTCCAGGATTCAAGATTCCTAAATCGATTAAAATAGAAAAATCTCAAAACTTAACTAGACAAAGTAAATTTAAGTAATTCCCAAAACCTAAAAAACCATTCCTAAACAAACTTGACGATAAAAGGAAATCAATTCATTGCTAAAAAAGACTGAAAGCAGAAAAGCTGAAAAACGGATGTGGGAAAACAGCGACGCATTATGGGGGTAAACCTCCGTAATCACTGTACTACGCACCAATACGGTTCCAACGATATGTTATGGGCCTAAAACGGATGTCGTTTGCCTCTCCAAATACCTCTCGAAAGTGTGTCACTGTGTCCTATACATCACCAAGTCTCTCTATATTTTTTGTACTGAGGTTTGTTTTACAAGTTTCTTTACGTACTACTGTATATATATAAACTTCTTGTTCGTATGTTTTTTAATTAAATTTTAAGGTAATGTAGACTATGCAATCTTGATAACCGTGCAATTCAACCTATACAAGGTACAATGTAATCTTACACAACTATTCCCATAATAATGTGCAATACAACCCCATCCGCATGAAAAAAAAAATCCTGACGTCAACAGTACATGAAATGGCTGTGTTAACCTGTCTGCATATTTTGTCTTCCCAGCAGCTAGCAGCAGAGAAATTACAGTACTACATATGCTTTTCTGGTCCATATATATATCTGCAGTATAATAATATATATACATCTTTTTCAGTACCGGCCTGCTTATCTTCCATCCATTCCTTTCAGTTAAAAAAGATGCATGTGAGCACCATTAAAAAGCTTTCTATATATTCCATTTGAGTTTATATATAGCAAAAGATATATATGCTATAGAATAGCAGAACCTGAAAGAATAATAGATAATGGCTGCAAATTTCGCAGCTGCATATATATCCCAACAAGCCAGGTGCAAAAAGGCATCATAGACATGACTCACTGCCTATGTCATACATATGTAATATTACATTTGTTATATATATATATATATATATATATATATATGAGTGGTTCTCTCATAAGGAATCCGTTATTTTAATTTCGGTAAGAACCTTGATGAAATCACATCGATTTCTATGAATTTTAATCTGAATTTTTTTGTGGATGATAAGTTCAGTGAAATCTATATATCAATAAATTTAAGAATTTTTCAAGCACTACAACTATTTATCCTGATTTGGTTACATATGAAGGCATCGGGAAATGGGTGAAATATAGGAAAATTCAAGGAAAATAGTTGTAGTACTTGAAAAATTCTCAAATTTTGTTAATAAATAGATTTCAATGAATTTATCATCCTCAAAAAAATTCAAATCAAAATTCATTAAAATCGATGTATTTTCATCAAGGTCCTTATCAAAATTAAAATAAGGATCTCTCATGAGAGATTCACTATATATATACATATATATATGTACATATATATATATATATATATATATATCAGTGGTTCTCTCACATTGATCCCTTATTTTAACATAAAGTAAGGACCTCCATGATGGATTAGTAATGTGGTGTTATTTGTGCAAGGCCCACCCCAAATAATGCTATTTAATTTTTGAACCCTATAATATATATATATATATATATATATATATATATATATAAACCTAATTTGAAGGCTTTCATGACCATTATCAAATTGATTAGCTTGAACAAAATTGATTTATATAATAATGATTATTTAATGAGTTTTTTTTTTCAAACTAATGTCTATTTCTGTCATTTTGATGACCTTATCCTATCTATATTACATACTACGAGTACTAATCAATTTGTATACTTTGAGAGATTAATTTATAACTAGAAATTTGAAAACATTAGTGACAAGTAATTAGTACTTATATAAATTTGATTTTTTTTCTTGTATATTTAATATTTTTGATTTAAAAAACATGGTTACCATTGTATGTAAAAAATATGATAAAACAAAATTTTCAAACCCATCAAAAGATTCTTTTTTATATTTCTTTAAATAAAATCTTTTTTATATATTTGTTATTTCAAAAAGCATATTAAAATTGTGATTTAAAAATATAAATCTTGATATTATTTTCAAAAGCTTTGTTTTACTAATTTAGTAAACCATATTGTCTTTTTAACAAAAATTAAATAAAATAAAAAATATAGTGTTTTGCTTTATACTTCCTTAATTTTAGAAATGTAAATCTTATATGCACATTTCTTTCCACTTTTTTTATATATAGTTTTGTTTCAATCTCGTCTACAGTGTCCAATTGTGACGTGATAAGATTCCTCTGAAACAATAGTATAAGTAAATTGCAAAGGGGTTAAGTAATATTAGATATAACTTATATAGTCAATTTAATAAAAAGAGGATAGAACTTATTTTTCGGGAAATTGGGCAAGAGCTAGTTCTCAAAGATTTTGTGTTCATAAAGAAAGCATAGGGAAGAAAATTCTAAAATCAAATCACTCACCAGATAATCTTATAATTAACGAGATTTTGACAACTCACACACCACATCATTTGAATAAATATATTGGATAGTCTAGCATTACTCATTTACAGCAGTTTCGTTGTACTAATTTTAAAATAAACTAAAAAAAAACACATAACTTTTAACTGAGTTGGTTTTGCTCCCCTTTCATTTTGGAGATGGAGTTCAAATCTTATCTTATACATAAAAATACTAGTTTAGGGAGACTCATCCTCGCCTTTTGTGGAACAATAACTATTCGGACTATTTCAGTGAAGACTTTTGTAGTTTTGTTAATCATTGACAAGGAATTGGTTTTTGTTGTTATTTTATAATATGTCTCAAGGATTAATCATATGTTTTCTCTGATAGTTTATGATCATTCATTTGGATCACGTTAATTTGCTTTTATTTGGTTTGAACTTTGGAGGATTGAGTAAAAGTCATTTGTGTGATATTTAATTCAAAAAAAAAAACTATTTGGTGTATAATTATTTTGTATTTTACTTTATTCCTTCCAAAATATAATAATGTTGATTATCAAAATAATAATACATTATAGAAAATTTGAGTTACTTAACAAAATCTCAAGGATAAATTTGTGAATAACCAAATATAAAATCTTTTATGGGGTGTACTTGAAAAATGTAAGGGGTGCACTATCAGCACTATTATACCCGAAGATTTCACATCTAATTTGGGCCACAAAGCCCAACATATATATATATATATCTGAAAGTTTTTATTTAATTTTTAATAAATTAAATAGATAAAAAGATAAATATATAAATTAACGAGTTAATTGTATTGTAATGGGTAACCCGTTAATTTAATGGGTTGTAATTGAGTTTTTGCTTGTGACATAATAAGTTTAACGGGTCATATTCAGATCGAATAAAAAATAAACTGGTTATTATTAGGTTTATATAAACACAACACGAGTCAAATTGTCACCCTTAGTTTTAAATTTATGTAACAATATCATGCCCAATAAAAAAAGCTCTAACATATGATATATCTAAGAGAGGTCTAGCTATAATATTGTTAATTAGTGAAAACTAAGCAGGATTTTAATCAAATGGCAAATGGTCCGCAAAATTCAAAAGGGTTGAAATAAATAAATAAACTAAACAATATTTCCTACTGAAAACTATTCATTAACAATACATTTATTGTATTGTAGCTAAACCCAACTAAAAGTGTTACAGTTTTTTATTTATTAAAAAAACAAATTAAATAGGTAAATTGACAAATATATAAATTAAGGGGTTAATTAGGTTGTAACGGGTAAACTCTTAATCTAATGGGTCGTGTTTGAGTTTTAATTTGTGACACGATAAGTTTAACGGATGGTGTTTGGATTGAACACAAATAAGAGTGGTGATAATGACACCCCCTTAAAAATCGTATGTACACCCTTTTCGTAATCACACCAATCAAAATTTAAAAAAAATCTCTAGTTTGTAAATAAACTTCACTTAATGTCAAAAATATCATGTTTTTTTAATTACAATGTAATGTATTTTTGTAAGTACACACCACCGACACCTATTATTATGTTATTTAATCAACTTTGTTATTATTTAAAATTTTGTTATTCTCTTAAATTATGTCACTGTCTTTCCCTTCCCTCACTTTTTTGTCTCCTCTTTTTTCCGTCTTCTAAATCAGACTCCATTTTTCTTTCTTTCTTTTTCTCTCCTCGTGTCAAGCAGAAAACAACTCTCTCCATTTATTCTTGATTGTTTTTTGTTCACAAAATCACTATGATTTGGGGGTTTTCTAGTTAGAGATCCACTTACTATTCGTGAGAGTTGTAGGGATGCAAGATTTGTGTCATGTCTCAATTGATATTGAAGTAGACACTATAAGAAAAAAGGGATATTGTGACAATTTTTTTTTTCATCCCAACAGCCAAAAAATCGTCCCTATAGACTTATTGGAACAAAAAAAATTCTTTCCAAAATACGTCTCCTTAGGTGGATCGTAATAAGTTTAGTGGGACAAAAATTCAAATTCGTCCCTGAAGAGTACCAATAGGGACGAAATACAAATTTTGTGAGAATCAAACCAACGATCAACGACTTGAAATCAGTGATGCCACTTACCACTAAGCCACAAGTTAAACTTTGTTAACAATTACACAATATTTATATATAACATATATCGGTTGTTAAAATTTTCATTTATTATTTTAATCAAAATTTGTTGGAACAATTAAAAAAAAACTTGTTTGAAAAATTTAAACTCATTCCACTAATCACAAATTTTAAAAATTTAATTGGAGAATTTAATAAAACTATTTTTAGATTATATACAGTCGAGTTAGGGGTCTAACGGAACCTAGTGACATCAATTGTTATAAGCACGATTTAGAATGCAACTATCACTATAGGGGAGATGTTTCTCCATATCTTGCAATTTAATGAACAAATGTAAAACTCGAATTCCTATGCAAATGAGAAGAGGAAATGTACAATCACTTTTCTAAAAGTAGTTGTGTATTATAATTTTTAATGTCACAACATATTTAAGATTGTTATTCATCTCTATAGAGAACCACTTTGGACGAACAAAATAATTCATATTCCCTCATTTTCTAATTTATATAAAATTTAATTATTAATCTGTTTCTTATGAAAAACTTTTAAAAAAATCAAGAATATCAACAAAATTAATTAATCATTTTAATTTTAAATAAAAAGAAAACATCTTGGGACGAAACAAAATTTGTCCCGATAGACAGTCTATTGGGACGAATAACTTTTCATCCCGATAGACAGTCTATTGGGACGAATTACTTTTCGTCCCGATAGACAGTCTATTGAGACGAATAACTTTTTTCGTCCTGATAGACATTATTCGTCCCAATGGACGTTATATTGGGACTAAAAATGTTTTGTCACTAAAAGTCTTACCACTTTGGACGGAATTTACCCCGATAGACAATTTTTTGAGACGAATAATTTATTTCGTCCCAATAAACGTTTTATTGGGACAAAAAAAAATCACCGCTAAAGATTTTGTCAGATTTGCTGTTTTTAGGGACGAATAATTTCTTTCGTCCCAATAGACATTTTATTGATACAAATTTTTTTATTAGATTTTTATTTATTTTTAGGATGAATAATTTATTTCGTTCCAATAGATATCTTATTGGAATGAAAAAAAATGCTTCCCTATAAAGTTCGTCCATATAGCTCAAATTTCTTGTAGTGGGAAATGCATTTAAAGAAATTAAAGAACAACTTATAATGCTCGAAAAAAGTAGATGAAAAGCGTGTTTGAAAGAAAAATAAAATACATATATTATAGAGTTTACGATGCATAATGATTTTGTTCATTTAATAAAAATAATAAAAATTAATTTAAAACTTATTTTTTCATTAACAATTTGTCTAATGATTTTGATTCATTCTTCATATTTAATTAGTAATTGATTTGTATTTTCTTAAAAGAAATTGAAAATTTTATTTGAAATTAGATTTTAAAAGAGAATTTAGGGTTTCAAAAAATAGAAATAGTTTTTATGATATATTTTAATATCAAACCAGTAATAGGGAACTTCCTTAAATGATTAATAGGAAAGTGGAAACCATTACTTTCTTGAAAAAAAACCATTAATATGAATTTTTTTTACTAACAAAAGATTGAAATAGGAAATTGATTAATATTTATTGATGGGTGAACTTACAAACTATTTAGCTATCTTAATTTTACTCAAGGATATTATTATATTTTAAAAAAGATACTAATTTGGGGTGTACAATCAATTTTTAAGGGGCGCCAGTATAGTCACTCCATAAAAAGGTGCAAATATAGTCACTCAAAAGAAAAAAAAAACAGACCGTCTCTAGATTTTTATAAACACGATCAGATAACCCGTCCCTAAGAGTGTTAGATCCACCAGTTATTGTATGTACACATTATGCTTTAATTCATATATAGTGACAATATTTGTACCCCTTAAAAATCGTATGTACACTTCAAATTAATATGTTTTTAAAAATTCAATAATACTCTTGAGTAAAATTACTAAGATGACTAATTGTTTGTTAGTATATCCACAAATAATTAATAGTTAGTTTCCTATTTTAATCTTTATTTTTTTTTCCTATTAAAGGTTTGATATTAACATATATCATAAAAACTCTTTCCATTTTAATAAACCTTAGATTTTCTTTTAAATATATTTTCAATCTCTTTTAAGGAAATACAAATTAATTGTTAAGTATGGAAAATGAACCCATATCGATCAAGAGACATATTTGGTTGTGAAAAAGTAAAGTTTTAAATTAATTTTTATTAGAAGAATAAAATCATTATATATATAAACAGACTTTTAAATTAACTATATTATCTATCTGTTTTTATTTCTTTCAAACACACTTTAGACTTTTGTTTTATTTATCAATATTATATGTTTTTTCTTGTTAAAAAAAATAGATGTTCTTCAATTTTATCGAACACCAATTTTTTTTATCACTTAACACATATCTACTTCCACATTACTTGCGATATGACACAAATCTTGCATCCATATAACTCTCTCAAACAGAAAGTGGTTCACCAATTTTAAAAAAAAAAATCTTAAAATGGAGTTTGATATTGAAAAACCCAGGAAGAAAAAAGAAGTAAGGAAGAGAAAAAATAGTAAGAGAATTAAAGTAACAACAATATTAGAAATAATAATAAAATTGATTAAAAAACATAATAATAGTCATAGGTGGAGTGTATTTACAAAAATATAATACCGTATAATTAAAGAAAAGGTATTTTCGGCTTTAAAGATTTGTTTAAATATTTGATGGGTGTGATTACGAAAAGGGTGTAGATACAGTTTTTCGATGAGTGTCTTTATCGCCACTCATTCATATATCACCATCAGGCAGGCCCAACAATTTTACATTCAATTTGGGCCATAAAAGCCCAACATATCTAAACAAGCCCGGCCCATAAGTGAGCCAATCGAACTCCACCGATCTACGTACCCCTCCACGTCTTCATCTCTCTCTCTCTCTCTCTTCTCACACTCCAATCAATCACCAGAAAAAAGAAACCCTACAACAGTCGAACTGAAACTGAAACTCAAAAAAATAAAATAAAAAATAGAATTATAAAAATAAAAATCCACCCTTAAAATCCTAGGCTTCTCATCGAATTTGAATGATCGAAATCCGATTCGATAACTTCTTGGTCCGTTGCGTTCCAATTGAGCCAAAATGGGTGCGAGTCGCAAACTTCAAGGCGAGATCGATCGAGTGTTGAAGAAGGTCCAGGAAGGCGTCGATGTCTTCGACAGTATCTGGAACAAGGTATGATTGTACTCGTATACTCACTTACTCATACGTGTATTTATTTACTGGAATGGATTTGATATGATTGGAAAATTCACTTTGTCCGTACCATTCGAGTGTATCTATGTGTATGCATTGTGTTAAGACTTAAGACTGACAATTGTTCATATAATTTGTTTTTTTTTTTCATCAATTTGTCCCTATGATTCAGGCCTTGTTCAATTTTGTTTTTGTTTTTGTTTTTTTGTTGCTTACTAGAATTGATCGTGTGAGTGTTTCTTTCTTTTGAATTGTTTCTTTCAGTGCACTTAGAGGTTCCATTTGCATTGGTTACTTATGTATGTGTATAAATTTGTGTTTATGCATAAAAGCCATAAATCGGATTCTGTTAACTGTGGTCAACAAATGGTGTGCTTGCATCAATTGAATAGTTATAAAGCTTTCGGTTTTGAAAAAAAAATAAAAATCATTGTAAATGGGTTACCTGGTTCTGTATCCGTGCATAAATGCTGTATAATTTTCGTACGTGTGTCAAGTGTCTGTATAAACTGCGCTATCCATGAGTATTGGCCTTGCGGAACTGGGCATTTATACGAGTAATATTGTACAACCGAAAAAGTAAACCCAAATGATGTGTCAAGTGAGTTGACCTTACCAACAAAAATCATGGGATGATGTGGTGAATGATATGGTAAGGACCACTCACTTGTCGTGTCATTTTTGGTATTTTTTTGGGCTAATTTTTTGGATTGTTTAGCATTAGTGTTTATATATTTCTCATTCTTTTCTTTTATTCCTCTTTTTTGTTTTCTTTGGGTGTTTCATTGTTTTCTTACTTTTTATCATTTTTTTCTAATAATCGACAATTGCAGGATTATGGTTATATTATTTACTTCCTTTATTTGTATTTTTTTCTTAGTTTGTTTTTGTATGTGGTTGTTTCTTTATTTTTTTTTTATTTTAGGTATATGATACGGACAACGCAAACCAGAAGGAGAAGTTTGAGGCTGACTTGAAGAAAGAGATTAAGAAGCTGCAGAGGTACAGGGACCAGATCAAGACATGGATTCAGTCGAGTGAGATCAAGGACAAGAAGGTCCGATTTAGTCGCTTTTGTAATCATTTCATTTACTTACTTGTTCTTTGTGTTTTGGAATAATTTAGGTCACAGAGACTTGGTATCGTTTGGGAAATGTTAAGTCGGAGTGTTCTGGACACAAATAAATTCCACTCGTATGCAGTTAATGCAATCAATGTGTTCAAATTGGTTTATCTACAAAGCATAAACATTAATATGTCTTATTTGACATTTCTACCATGTATGTTTCAGTATAGTTAGTAATTGTGTTATTTAATGATCTTTAGTTAACTTGGACTGGCCTGCTGCAAAATTTCCTGATATAAAGCTAGGATTGTATTTCCTGCACTTGGATTTGACTGTTAATCCTTTTCTTTTTGGTATATGTTGACATAGGTCAGTGCCTCTTATGAGCAGGCTCTGGTGGACGCTCGGAAGCTTATTGAGCGTGAAATGGAAAGATTTAAGATATGTGAAAAGGAGACCAAGACAAAAGCGTTTTCTAAAGAAGGCCTGGGACAGCAACCTAAAACTGTAAGCTGATATATTATTTCTATCTCATTTTTCATTCTTTATCATGAATTAGTTAAATATGGATTGTAGTAATAAGATTTTGCATCTGCGAACTTTAAAATTTTTGACAAAGAGGAAATAGGTTGGTCAGTCAGAACATTAAAAAATGTTTTTCCTCATTCCTGTTACAATTGTACTGAAATTGGCTTCCAGTTAATTTTTCTACCTGAAGCGAAGGAAATGCCGACTCTTAGAGAGCATGTTAAATTGGTTGCTCTTTTTGTTAGACTATTTTGAAGGAGTTCATCTAGCTGAGTGTTACTCAGCTTGCCTTTTTTGTTGAACTTTCTTATGTGTTCTTTCTTTCTCATTGAGTTTAGTGGCATTTTTTCTATAAATTTTTCAATCATTAGTTTGCTGGTTCTCTTGCTAATATCTATATTTTCTCATGTTCCACTTCTTGTGCATTGTTGTGCCTTAAAGTGAATTTCATAATTACCTGCGTAAGAATACAGTTATTTAGTATAGTAAGTCTCTTAGGTCCTACTTGTGTAATCAAATCATATGACTCCATTTTTTGTTTTGTAATGCTTTTGATTTGTGAAGGATCCAAAGGAGAAGGCAAAATCAGAGACAAGAGATTGGTTGAACAATGTGGTATGGAGCTAACCCATTTGTGTAACTCTCACATTCTCTCACTTCTGTTTCTAATAGTTATAACTTGTCGCAGTTTTATATTTCCAGATTTTCTTTTTCCAGTTTGTTGTATAAATCATATGTCATGTTTCTTGTTTGGAACTAGCTTGTGCTTATGCATGCTGCATTTGGAATTGTTTTTGCAAAAAGTGAGAAACTTATCTAATAGGTTATTGTCAATATATTTACCCTGCAGCACTTATGTCCAAAGTTGTTATGTGACTTCTGTCAGTATATAGTTGCTTCTTTCTCATTTTCTTATTCTGAGGTTATTATATCACGTTGAATGCATTTGTTGATGTTTTGACATACAACTACATCTCATTTTATTAGGACTTTAACTGCATGAATCGCTCTCTCATTATTAGTTTATTATATTCTGTATTGAGTAGGTCAGTGAATTGGAATCCCAGATTGATAATTTTGAAGCAGAGATTGAAGGGCTATCTGTGAAGAAAGGAAAGACGAGGCCGCCCAGATTGGTAAAACAGAATGGAACCACATCCTTCATTGATTTTGACTTGGTGGTTGCTGATATATTACTAATATTTTTTTTTCTTCAGACACATCTGGAAACATCTATCACTCGGCACAAGGCTCATATTATGAAGTTAGAATTAATCTTGAGGCTTCTGGATAATGATGAATTGAGCCCTGAGCAGGTTAACGATGTCAAAGACTTCTTGGATGACTATGTGGAACGCAATCAGGTTTGGATCAGTTAAAAAATTGTTTGTATTTGTTTCAGCAATTTTGAGATGCAACATGCAGCATTGAGGGGATCTGCTTTTTACCTTGTTCATTGTCATTTATTTTGACAAGAAAATACTTTTATATGCTTTCTTGTTGTCAGTTGTATAATCTCTCTACTATGTCTTTTTCTTCCAGGAGGATTTTGATGAATTTAGTGATGTTGATGAACTTTACAGCACATTACCCCTAGACAAAGTTGAATCTCTTGAAGATTTGGTTGCAATTGGTCCCCCGGGTCTTGTCAAGGTGAAGTCTTTACACTGCATACTGTTTACTTGCTCATTCTTATATTTTGTCATTGCTGGGAGTGCAATTTGCTGATTACTGTTCCTCTTTCCCTTGAGATATGTGGTAGAAACTTGGATGTCCGTTGTGATCAATGTCAGGACTTGTTGGTATGATGTGAAGATTAAAAAATAATTGTTGGGTTGTGGTTTACAGATTTATATTCCTCTTTTGCATTATGTATTATAAACTTTGAAACTTGGATGTCTGTTGTGATCAATGTCAGGACTTGTTGGTATGATGTGAAAATTGAAAAATAATTGTTGGGTTGAGGTTTACGGGTTATATTCCTCTCTTGCATTTATGATTTTATGTAGTGTAAACTTTGAAACTTGGATGTCTGTTCTGGTCAATGGATTTGTTGGTATAGGTAGTATAATGCTTCAGTTACTGCCAATTTTTACAATATGTTCTTATGATTCTCAAATGGTGACTGTCAAAACACATTAGCCACTTTGGTTTTTGTTAACAATGATTTTGAATTTTGTAACAATGGCATTATCCGTGTAGAAAACACTGAACATACAACTAAGTAATTTATTGCTATTTGTCTGTGGATTACCTTGCTTCAATTTTTTATTATTTAATATGATGTACTGTCGAGAATGTGTTCATAGCTTTGATGCGATGTTGTTTAAATTCTTGGATGTTTTAGGTCTTGATATTGATCATGCAAGCCTCATTAAGAATTGTGTTCTAGTAGATTGTGGGTTTAGCTAAATGAATCAACTATTTCCTTTGGCAAATGAACTCTTTCCTTTGGCATATATGTAATATATAGGACTGCTCTAGTATGATGACACTATTAGGTTTATCCCCTGGGGCTTGTCTTGGCAAGATAAGAGTTAGTGAAAAGAACTGCAACTTATTTCTGATTAACACTACTGCTTGACTGTATTTTCCAAATTGGCTAAATTTGTAATCACTAAGATCAATTCCTTAATTTTGTTTCTGTTAGTTTGACACAGGTTAATTTTATTAAAGGGTTTGAAAGTTTATGCATATGGCATCTAACTATAATTTACCTTGTTTCTGTAATTGTGGCTTGGTGTCCACGTTGAATGGTCTCTCCATCGTGGTTTCAGTGATCTTGACTTGCTATTATGAGCTTTGGGTTTGAATGTGTTCATGGTCCCAAGATATAAACTACGATTACATCTTGTGAGTCAATTAATATGAAAATTTGAAAGTAAAAAGATTTTTATTCGTTGGCAGAATCCTCCGGCTCTTAGCTTGAAGACTTCCTTGGCAGCATCAGCATCGCAAATGCCTGTAAATGTTCTTCTTTACTTCTTTTCTTAAAAAAAAATAAAAAATTGACACTATCGTAATGATTTGTGTCTTGAATTTTAATTGGTTAAGGATATTGAAACTGATATAGAAGGCTGGCTGTAGTACATCACTATTTGGTTTGATTTTCTATTTCCTTATTTTATATAAAAAAAATTCCCTGAATAAATTAGGGATGCATGTTCTTATTAACTAAATGACATGTATTTGTGTGACTCTGTTGGTGGGCTCTAGGCTCGCTGAAAGCCTTTGTCCTCTTGTTGAAAAACGCATCCAGATCACTTTTGGTCCCAGGAGATACACTAAACCAAAGCCTATTGTTTTAAGTGTTGATGTTTGACAAAATTTCATTAACATGGTTTTGTTTTAGACATTATTAAGTTTTAAGAGACGCTTATGTTGATTTGTATTATTAGACTCATTAGTACAATTTTTATATCTGGTTGCTTGATTGGTTAAATGTAGTTGTCAGAAATGTTCACTTGATGTGAAAGTTCTCTTTTTTCTTTTTCTTTTTTGTTATCTATTTTGGACTTGGACAGATGGGTTTTTTATAGTGTCTCTAATTTCACCACTTGTTGCAGCACCTAAATACTGTGTAAATATACTGTTTGTGGTTGTGCCCAACATTTTGTTTTTCATAAAATTGTTTTGTCCTCTGTTATGTTGCTTTAACGTTTAAGTATGTAATTTGGTCCCTTTCTAGGCTACGGTCACTTCTACACTTCTGCAAGGTACCACTGCCCAGGAGCAAGGTGAAGAAATAGCTTCCCTGGATAGTAATTCTGACGTCGTTCCTCGGACTCCACCGTCGAAAAGTAGTGGAATTGTTTCCACTGCGACAACACCGGCTGCTGTTCAAGCAACTCCTATTTCCATCAATATTCCAGCTCATAATTTGTCAAGTGTGTCAAGTGTGTCAAGTGCTTCAGCACTCATTCAAGGTCCAGGTTCTGGTCGAGGTTCTTTGGACAACACAGGTGCCATTAGTTCTCCATCTCCCTTAAATCTGACAAATTCTGCAAAGGAAGAAGATACTGTCACCTTCCCTGGTCGCAGATCGTCTCCATCTCTCACTGATATGAGGGGCATAAGTAGAGGTAGCCTCTCCAACCAGCCTTCATCCAGTATCCCGCCTAGTTCTGCCAGTGCAGTTCCTAGCAATGGAAACCTTGGTACAGTTGCTTCAGCCTCGGATATAACAAAGAGAAATATTTTGGGAGTTGATGAGAGACTTGGTAGTAGTGGCATGGTACAATCTTTGGTTTCTCCGCTTAATAACCGAATGATGTTGTCTCAAGCTGCCAAGGTAAATGATGGAACTGGATCAGTTGATTCTAGTAATGCTGGAGAAGCTGTTGGAATAACTGGCAGATCATTTTCCCCTGTGGTCCCTGGCATGCAATGGAGGCCTGGAAGTGCCTTTCAAAACCAGAATGAACCGGTTTGTCATTTTGTACCATTCCTTTTACATTCTTATACGAGTATCTTTTTGTAGTCTCTCATGTTTATTATTTAAATTATGTTTTTTTTTTATTCAGAGCCAGGTACGCCCAAGACCTGAAATTGCTCCTGACCAGAGGGAGAAGTTCTTGCAACGGCTTCAACAAGTACAGCAACACAGTAACCTTCTTGGCATACCTCCTCTTGGTGGAAATCATAAGCAGTTTTCTTCCCAACAGCAGAACCCACTATTGCAGCAGGTGCACTTTCTTGCAAAAGATTTTCAAATCTTTCCACTTTACTTCGAGGCAAACAACTTAAGGAAAAAATAAAACACGTAGTTCTTTCTGATTGCTATCTTTATTGAGACCGTCTCTTCATTTGAACGCTACTTTTTGTGATACATTTTGTTCTGCATGCGGTTCTGTACGTATCATATTATCATTTATTAATGATGTGGAATGTCATATATTTCGATAGCCTATATTGATAGCATTTTATTTGTGCAGTTTGCCTCGCAAAGTTCATCCATTTCTCCTCAATCCGGTATGGGACTTGGGGCTCAGACACCAGGTCCCAATACTGTTACATCTGCTGGCTTACAACAGCAACCTAATTCTATACTCCAACAATCTAATCAACAATCATTGATGTCAAGTGGTCAAAAAGATGCCGGTACCCTTCCTTTCTTTCTTTCTTCTGTGCTTCCCTTTTGCTGACACTGCGTCTTTCTTGCCTTTAATTTATGAGGGGCACCCTGTGAACAGCATTTAGGAAGCTCACCAAGCAGCCATTCATTATGTTAAGTGAGAGAGTCTTACTGTATTCATATCAACCCTTGTATTTGTATTTTCAGTTATATCATTACTTGTTTGTGTCTACCAAGTTCTCTTGTCCATATTAATTCATGTGGATTAACCTGTACTTCTGTTATGAAACTACATCAATTTCGTATTAATAAGGCTGAAGTTGGTATGAATTCAGAAGTACTAGTGGTACTAAAAGGTATGGTGTATCAAGAAATATGGCAGATCAGTTTGAGACTATGTTGTAATTTTGTTATTGGTGAATGTTGTAAGTAAAAGGAATTATGAAAGATTTGTGCCAAATACTGATTAGCATAAAGGGGCTCATTAGACTGCCTTGTGTTGTTTATTATAATATCTTAAAAGATTAACACTGTATTGCTTGTTTGTTTGATACAGATGTTGGTCATTTGAAGGTTGATGAGCAACTGCAACAGCAACAGCAGCAGCAGAATTTACCTGAGGAGTCAACTCTTGAATCTGCTCCCAGTCCTAGGCTTGGCAAGAACCTCATGAATGAGGATGATCTTAAAGCTCCATATGCAATTGATTCTCCTGTATGTTGAATATGCCAATCCTGTCTACTGTTTTATATGATTGATTAGTAATGTGTTGTAAATTTCCTAAGGATTGATTGAATTTCTTGTTTGTGCTGTCTTTGTTATTATTTTGCTTTAACTTTCATACACATTTATTCTTTACTAATGCTATCCAACCCAAAAATTTAGCCTAAAAACCAACCTAGATGATGTGGCAAGTGATTTTTCCTTGCAATATCATTCAAGACATCATCACATGATTTATGTGGTGATGACAACTCATTTGCTATATCATTTGGGTTATTTTTTTGGGTTATATAGTAATACTTTCTGGAAAAAGGAATTAGTTTATGCAATTGTCTTCACCTCCCCTATAAGAAGTATGCGGTTGGAAACTTGGGAGGGAAGACAAGCTCCTGCACCATAAGCCACCAGGACTGATATGTAAGTGGGTTAGGTTGTGAATTAGGTAGGATCGGTCTACCTCAAGATTTATACACATGTAAAGCTGGTAGAAGTAGAACTTATTTCGATGAATTAAATAGAATTGAACTTTTAAACCTATTGAACCTGGTACAAAGGAACAATTAGTGGCTTTCTTTGGACCATAAGTTTAGAACATATCAACCAGCACTGGATTATAGACCATTTTGTTCCTCTTCTATTCAAGTAACTGTTTGTTATGGACACAATGGTGCTGTATAATCTTTTGGTGATGGCTTCTTTATATGTGATCAAACTGGCTCAGGATGAATGTGTCTTTGTTTCAGGCAGGAGTATCTGGCTCTTTGACCGAGCCAACTCAAGTGGTGAGAGACACTGATCTATCTCCTGGACAACCCTTGCAATCCAGTCAGCCTTCTGGTGGCCTCGGGGTTATTGGTCGGAGAAGTGTTTCTGATCTTGGTGCCATTGGTGATAGCCTGAGTGGACCAACTGTGAATTCTGGTGGAATGCATGATCAGATGTACAATATGCAGATGCTCGAGTCTGCATATTATAAACTTCCACAGCCAAAGGACTCGGAACGTACCAGGAGCTACACTCCAGTATGGATGCACAAAATTTGCACTTGTTTAAATTTGAGCATATATAGTATATTAGTTATTAGCATGTGGGTTTAATTATCAATTTTTTTTTTGTCTTATACAGAGGCACCCTGCAGTAACACCTCCTAGCTATCCTCAATCTCAGGCGCCCATTGTGAAT
This sequence comes from Dipteronia sinensis, assembly GCA_033220585.1. NCBI lineage: Eukaryota > Viridiplantae > Streptophyta > Magnoliopsida > Sapindales > Sapindaceae > Dipteronia > Dipteronia sinensis. The sequence goes on from CM065642.1 coordinate 17,696,206, forward strand.
AATCCTGCCTTCTGGGAGCGATTATCTATGGACAGTTATGGTACCGATACCCTGTTCTTTGCGTTTTACTATCAGCAGGTGATTTTTCTTATACACTTTACTATTTTTATGTATTGCATTTCCTGTTACACCATTATGTAGTTCTAAAGTCGATTGTTATTCTGCAGAACACCTTTCAACAATACTTAGCCGCAAAAGAACTAAAGAAGCAATCCTGGAGATATCACAGAAAATACAACACATGGTTCCAACGGCACGAGGAGCCCAAAGTTGCCACTGATGAATATGAGCAAGGGACATATGTGTACTTTGACTTTCATATCGCCAATGACGATCTCCAACATGGATGGTAAGTTGATTTTGTTAGTACTCTTCAGCAAGTTGATTTTGGTAACTTGTTTGTTGCCTTTTCATTTTCAATGAAAAATCTGTTTTTCATGGTTATGATCATCCCTCATTTTGGTTTGCAGGTGTCAGAGAATCAAGACTGAGTTCACCTTCGAGTATAACTACCTTGAAGATGATCTTATGGTATAAAAGATGTGCAGAAGTCAGTTACAACATTGATAGTGTCGTCAATCGTCATCCATTTCCTGGTTTGTTCGATAGCTGTTGTCCAGGAATGGACTTTGCAACTTTACAATATGTATTCAATATGCTGCTTCATAATGAGATACAAACTGTTAGGCTTCTTTGTGTTTTACATCCATTAATTGAAGAGACTTTCTTTCTACCAATGACAAATGGAGTATAGTAAATGCATTTTCCCCATTTCTGGCATACAATAAGTTGCTTCTTTCTGGATTTTGCATGCATGATAATTGGTTGTGGATAATAATTTCGTAAATGTGAAACCGATAACAGCTTAGAAAGAATTTTATGTGGCGGTGAAGGGATGAAACCCTGGAACGTTAGAAGGTTTTAACTTGATAAATTTTGATTTATATACAGATCCTCCGCTAAAGAATCTGACTGTTCTACCTTATCCTCACCTTGAAATTGCAATCATGATGGTTATGGAGAATTCTTTGAAAGCCATTGTGGGTTTTGTCATTAGATTGTTGAAATTTTGGTCGACAATTTCCTATGGCTTTCGCTTTCGTGCAATAAAGTCGTACTTTTATGCATCATTTTAGTTGACATGTTAAGGACCCATCTCATATTATAGATTCTGCAGGATTCTGTTCATTTTGTCAACCAAATACAACAAAGTATTCTGGGCCTTCATATTACAGATTCTGCAGGTTTCTGTTCATTTTGGCAACCGATCACTACGAAGTATAAAATAAATTTTGTTTGGCCCAAATCAATTAAATTATAAGATAATATATTTTTGCAATTCCCTAATAAAAATATGTTGTACCATTCGAAATATAAATTTTTTTTCTTGAATTTAAAGTCTAAATTTTATATTTGCACTTTGGATCTCATCTCTAACTTTTTGTAATGCAAATTAAAGTTTTAATGTCATTGATGCATCAAATGTTTCCTTTTGTAACAGGCTTTAATCACTAATATTTTATTGATATTAATAGATATCGATTAATTAATAGATTTTATATGGTCCTAATTCTTCTTAATTTATATAGTTTATGTTGAAATTATTATATCAACCCTTCTCTTTCAACTGAAGTTCTTTTAAGCATTGTTATTAAATTGTTATTGGAAGTTGAAAGATGCATCGTCTCTAATTTCTTAGAAAGTTATAATAAATAAACAATTAATTGCTCGCCAAACAAGTAATTAAGTAGGTATAATTTAAAACCATTATCTGGATTGAAGAATCCAGAACATGAGTACATGACAAAGTCAAATTTGCACTTTGGTTTTTTCATGGCTTTGTGTCAATCTCCACGACACTTTGTCAATGAAGGAATTCAAATTTTATGTTGTAGCAGGACTTTTCTATGAATCAAATTTAGAATTATATGTTTTTGTTTGTTTTCTTTTTTATTGTGTTTTTATGATTATCTATCGTAAGCCATGATGAGACAAGTCAGGCAACCAATGTAATTGAATTAGATTGGATTGAGATTTATCATCAAACTTGTAAATGTAATGGGTATTGTTGTCGGATCAGGATCCTCTCATTGTCTTGTTTTTCTTTGACTTTCATAATCTAATGACACCTAAGTAAAATAAAAAATACATGGTCAAGATTTGATAGCTTTTTTTTCTCTCATGTAACTTGATGTTTTAATTACACTTGAAAAATGCCATGAAAAAACAAGGATCAAGGAGATCTGGATCCATTGTTGTCATGGCCACAACCTTACCTTTAATACTTGTATTTTAATCACAAAACTCTCCTTCGAGAAAATCTTCAATGTGACGGTCTCATATCCATTTGGTAAAACTGTCCCAATGAGATTGCATCATTTATCTCGAAAACGTAAATATGTATTATTAAACTATTAAATAATACAGTCTCATTGGACGGTCTCACCAAATAGATATGACACCGTCTCATTGAAGATTCTCCTTCATAGCATTCATTATTGATATAACTTTTAAGTTGTTGATAATTAATTTAATTCAATACGATATTAATATATCTTAATCTAACCCAATCTCATCCGATTTTCATTTCCAATCGTTAGATCAAATTGTTTTTTTTTTTTTTTGACAATAGATCAAATTGTTTTGATAGAGAATAATACTTTTTGTTTTTCCTTGTAATTCAGTTGAGTTTATAAATAGAGCTGATAAGATCAATTTAACTGCTACATCAATTATGAACTGAAAATATTGAAAAAAGTATGGTATTAACGAAAGATCAAATCTATTAAACAATAACTATCTTCTAACATGGTTCAATGTTAAGAAATTTTATTCAATCTAATAATATTTTAAATTTGAAACATCGTCATGAAAAATGGGATATAAAAAAAATCTATTAAACAATAGAAGAATTCCTATTACACCTTACATGCTTTGTTGACATAGATGATAAAACCAGTTGAATATTGACCTTGAAAGTTGAAAATCTGAGTCACATCTTGTTTTAACAGCATAAAAAAACAAATATGTTATACCTTTACTAGACATTCTTCGATCACAAGGTTTCTCAGAAACTCATGACTACTAAACTCCATTATTTAATGAAATTTGACCTAGAATTTCTGTCAAATACTCGGATTACGTAAATTATGACCTATATTAACTTTGATTACTTCCTGTGAAGTGATAGTTTGACAATCTGCTTCATCTGATAACTCAACTACGCCACATGTTAATTGAATAAAATTGTTATTTTGTAAGTTGGGACTTGGGATATTGAGCTTTCTGTCGTTTTTAGTAATTGGTTGGTAAATTGTTTTTCCTCTTTATTTTATTTTTAAAAATAAATTATTTTCATATTTATATTGTATTATCTAATATGATAATATGAAAAGATAATATGATGTGTCTCTGTTTAATAATATTAACTAGTAATATAATATGTTTAGTTCATATTATCCACGTTCAAAAGACATTAATATTATTTATTTTAAAAGATATTAATTAATTAATTAATTAATTATATTTGGTTAGTTTTATTATATAAGACCATCACTTCTTTGGCTCCTAAAGACACTAAGTGAACATGTGATAACAATTTCATGATATATATTTCATGTTTAAAAATAGTGAGAGATATCTAACTAGCGGTGCAAAATTTCTAACTGCTTAAGTTTTAGGATAAATCTTATTTTAGTCCCCGTAGTTTGTCTTAATCTGCGATTAGTCCACAGTTTTTTAGAATTATAATTTTTAGTCCATCATTTCTCTGACAATATGTATTGTAGTCCCTACCATACAATTCTGTTAGGGTTCCGTCAAGTCAACGAGTGTCAACAAGGGTGAAAGGGTAAAATAACATCATATGTTTTAGAATCCTATATAACTAGAGGGTATAATAGTAATTTATAAATTAATTTTAAAAAACAAATAAATATTATTAAATTAAATAATAATAATTATTATCAAAAAATTAAATAATACTAATTAAACCCAATTGCCTAAATTAAAATTAAAATTGAAATTAAAAAATATAAAAAAAAAACTAATTAAATCAGTAAACCCTAACTTTTTCTCTTCTCTTTCTCTCTCCCCATTCTCTTCTCGGATCTCCTCTCCAAGACCGCCACCCCCGCCGCTGACGCCAGAAGCCATCATCGCCAAAGCCAGCAACCATCGCGGCCGAAGTCAACAACCATCGTCGCCGCCGAAGCCGATAACCCCCAACCACCACCCACTACCGAAACCCAACCCAAAAACCTCTCCCACCACCAAAATCAACCTCTCTGATCCATCTCTCAAACTCACGCCGGCCGCTGCGAAACCTAGGGCAAAAAAAAAGGAATTTGGTGCGCTTGTGGGTTCGTTGATAGTCGAAAGAACATACGATTACATCGCCCGCCGTTACACTATCACGCTAGCCTATGTAATTTTCTTGATAGGTTCAGTTTTAATGGGATGGGCTCAGAACTACACAGTCCTTCTTGCGGATCGGTGCACCGTCGGAATCGGAGTCAGATTTGCACTGATGATAGCTCCGGTTTACTTTGCAGAGATCGCGTCTTCCAAATCTGAAGATTGGATATGAGAGTATACACTGATTTGGTGGGAGTTCTTTAGGGGATTTGTGGTTCTGTGAATGGTGCATGAATTTTGTTGAAGAATGCAACCTCAGAAGGGTTCTAGAATCGATTTGGTTGAATTAAAAACTCGATTTCATACAGCAAAGTGATTGTATTTTTCTTAATAGAGTAATATCAATTTAATTCAGTGAAACTCGGTTTTGGGTTTGGTTTGTTTTGGGTGAAGGTTTGATTCGAATTGAATCTGGTGGCTGAGAGGGTTTAAATGAATTTTTGTTATATTTTTTAATTTTTAATTAAATAAATTTAATTAGTTTTATTTTTAATTTTTAATTTTTTCTTTATGATTTCCAAATTTCTTATGATATTTTTTTGTATTATTTTTTATTTTAATTATAAATTTGTAAGTTTTTAATGTTTAATAATATTTTTCATTTTATTATTTAATATTTTTCATATTTAATATTATTTATTAAATATTAACTTTTAGAATTAAGACAAAAAAGGGGCAAAATAGTAAATACTCCTTATTTTTCTGTTGCCCATATAAGACAAAAGTGAGGGTATAAGTGTCTTTTCAATACTATCATCATTTTCCAAGAGCATTAGGGTCATTTTACCTCTGACAGTCATAGAAATGTACTTTTAATGGATTCCGTTATAATTGGACTAAAAATTATAATTCTAAAAAACTATGAACTAAACGCAGATTAAAGTAAACTACAGGGACTAAAATACGATTTATGTTGTAGATAAAAATATCCCTCAAATACAAATACAAAATAAGTCACACGATAGAGACTTATTACCTAGACTTAATAGTCTTTAGGTTGAGATTTATTTCTTTTGATCGAGACTTATTAATTAAACTTTGTGTCCAAATATATTTCTTAAAAAAAATTTGGATTTACTTTTTATTTTTCAAATTTGTGTTTTCTTACGATTTTATTTTGTTTCATCTTCTTCGTCTTGTTCTCTCTCACTTCAAATCACTTACAAAATCACGATTTCTCACCATTTTTTTTTTAGAGAATCTTTGTTTTATTTTTTATATATAAAAATAAAATAAAAGGAAAAGCGAAGTCGATGAGCATTTTTTGTCCATTACCCTACTGTAGTGCTATTCGAGTTATTAACCCAGTGCTAACCTCACAAAATCAGCCGAAAAAAGTGCTATATTCATGTATTTTCTCTACATATATACTAATACTTTTGAGAATATGCAAAGACTTGTAGTAATAAGCCCTGAATTATATAAATAATTGTTGGAATTCAAATTCTTGCCTCCCTTTTTTCGTGCTCTCAGACGAGAAGGAGAAGGCCAATTTTGGCTATTGATCAGCCGTGACACATTAAACCATTTTGAAATGCTTCTTAATTGGTTACAACTTACAAGTTACAACATTGATATATTCCAGAGCTTTCTTGAACAAATATATTTTAAAGATATAATAAGAAAACGATTTCAACAATTTTCATGATTGATAATTTAGATCTTTTAGAAATGAAAAAAAGCTCAAGACAAGATGAGGTTGATCCAGTAATATGTCTCTCACAATTACACCACGAGATTGTAGATTCGAGTCTCTCCCGAACTATTACAATAGAATTACCGGGACCTACCGAGATCAAACAATACGTGTGCAGTTAGGATATTTACTCCTACAATCCGGAAAGAAAACACTAAAAACATGCTTGTAAAATGTGCATGGTGGGATTTGAACCCCCTCACAACAACGTGGGAGGAGGTGATGTGCAGCTCTTGTCTTACTGAAATAGACAAAATGCAAGTGTGTAATTAAGAAAAGAAAGTTCAAAATGTTACTGTCAGATAGGGGTTTTAGCTGTAAACTATGATTTCAATTCGTGTAAAGGAAGGTTTTAGACTCTTCTTCTACACATTCTCTTTTCGGCATTGGTTTTGGCTTTTTCTATTGCTTAATTGTGGAAAAAACAAATGCACTAGTTTCTTCATTAATAAATGCATTTAAAAAAAATTGCACATAGAAGTTACCATAGGTGCAACTAATTTGATCAAAATCCTTAAAATAATACACCAAAATCTGATTTTTGATGATGACACTTTTCATAAAATATACATATCTAACGTGTCAAACACTAGAAGTAACCAAACATGAATTAAAATTATTGTGTTTTTATTTTTATATATAGCCTCCTTTCAAAATTAATGCCATCTCCCTTTCACAAAATTGAAACCTTATGTGTTCATCACCTCAACAAAAATAATTAAAAGAAAAAAAAGATAACAACTTAAAAAGTTCGTTATATATAATGTTTTAGTTTCCACACGCACAAAATTCTTTTTCATATTTAACCTTTCTTTATATACCAAATGATCAAAATTACAACTAAAAAATCAAATAAAAAAAGTGACATTAATGTTAAAAAGCCAAAAGGTATAGACTTTACAAAGGAGAATCGAGTCATAAAGTGTAGGTTTTTTATACTCATAAAACCACTCTATTTTTTATTTTTTTTATATATATCACTTACGGGGACTCAAACACACTAAATAAAAAGAAATTAATATATGATGAGAGGACCAGAGGACCCATAACAAGAAATTAATATATAAAAAATGTGAAAGTGTGTGGATTGTGGAAGATTTGGGTCGGTGGTGGATGTAATGTATATGTTGTATACTTGTATATTTAAATGACTGACACTTATCTTCTTGATTTGTAGGCATGCACCCAAGTTTTTTAATAGTCATTTTCTCTAGAAAATAACACTTTCTCAAGAAAATGACATATTGTGGTTTTGGCTCTAGTGTTTTCCTCATTCTCAAGGCCTTCGACTCTCTAACACCTTCCATGCATGTGCATTAAGATTCTCAACTAGGGGTGGGCATTAAGTTCGGAACCGAACCGAACCGAACCGAACCGAACCGAAAAATAGGGGTTCGGTTCGGTTCGGTTTATCAAATCGGTTTAAACCGGTTTAAAACTTTAAAAACCGAAAATATTTCGGTTCAAACCGGTTTGTTTTCCCAAAACCGGTTTGAACCGAAAAAAACCGGCTATAAAACTAAAAAAAAAAAACCCTACCTGTCTTCAGCTCACTCTTCAGTCTTCACATTCTCTTCTCTCACTCTCTGAGTTCGCCGACCTGATTTCTTCTCCTCTTCTCTTCTCTTCTCTTCTCTTCACTCTCAACTCCAGGCCTCCAGCTATCATCTTCTTCTCAAATCTCAACGCAAGGCATCAGGCCATCAGCTATCATCTTCTTTAAGCTTTCATCTACGCCAGTCGCCAGCTGTCATCTACACCATATTCTTCTTCTTTCAACCCTCATCTAAGCCGATCTGCTCAAATGTCAACATCCGTTTGGCGATCTGCTCTTCTCACTTGAATGAACATCTTAGCTCGTCCAATTTCTTTCCACAACATCTGATTTTACGAAGGTTTGTCAATTTCTCATATTTTGTTCTAAATTTCTTCTTATTTTTTCTAATTTTCTTCTGTTTTTTTGTTTCACGCACATCTGAAATCCCAAATGCTTGTGCTCGTCCAACTGCAACGTCTTCAATCTTCATCTCCAGCTTGACTGCTTCAACGAGAACAACTTCAAAGGTTAGTTCTTGTCTCTTTGTTAAACTGTTAAACTGTTTAATTTTGTAATAAAAGACATGAGTATGTGATTTTGTGATTGGTTCTGATACTATGTCTCTTTGTGGAATGAGGAGATGTCTGATTTGGTTTGGATTGTAGACTACATCAGACATTCAGACATATTTGCTCCGTTTTCTGATACTATGTCACTTGTAGTGTGCTCTGTTTTCTGTTGGTTTTCTGGTGATCATTAACAACCCTGCAAGTCCTGCAACTGATATATATATATATATATATATATATACATTTGCTCTGTTTTCTGTTGGCCATGGATTCAAGTTGAATTTTGCTTCTTTTTTGGTAGAACAGTTGTACTTGCATAGAACAGTTGGTTTTCTTAATTTTAATTGACAGATATAAGTAGATTGTATGTATATAATGTACACAGTTGGTCATATACACAATTTTTTGACAATATATTTTTTGTTTTTTGTTTCAAAACAGTAATATGGATTGATGTTGATCTATGATATGATTTGGGTGTTGATCTATGATATGATTTGATGTTGTGTGTATAAGCAGTTCTAATATAGCAAAGAGCTAATATAACATTAAAAATTCTGTTGTTTCTAAATTCTAATTCTGTGATTGTGATTGTGTTTGTGTCTAATTACTTATATTTATTATTTATTTGCATGTGAAATTGCGAGTAGATAGAGATTGATCCTAATATCAGTAATATGGATTCAATGGATGAGAGTACTGACTCGGGTCCGGAGACCTTAGAGAATTCTAGCTCCATTGGAAAGGGGAAGATTTCAAAGAAGGGTTTATGGGTAGGTGGTAGGAAAGGAAAAAAAAAAATCAAAATGTTGGATACATTTCGATGAATATGTCTCCAAAGAGGGGAAGAAAAGAGCTAGATGCAAGTATTGTGGTGATACTTATGCATTTGACTCGGGTTGTAGCACCACAAACATGAACACACATATTGATAAACGATGCAAAAAGTATCGTCCTGTAGATCTAACACAAAAAGTGTTGGTGAAACAACCATCTGTATCAGGTTTTGGGAGTAGTTTAGGGGTGTCAAAATTTGATCAACTTAGATGTAGGAGGGCCTTAGCGGAGATGTTGATACTCGATGAATTACCATTTCGATTTGTTGAGAATCGGGGATTCCGTAGGTTTTGCTTTGAACTTTGCCCTTTATTTGATCTCCCATCTAGGAGAACCATTGTTAGAGAGTTATATCAATTGTACATTGATGAGAAGATGAAGTTGAAGAAGTATTTTAGTCGGAGTAAGGTGAGGGTTTGTCTAACCACAGACACGTGGACATCAATACAAAATATAAACTATATGGTTGTCACTGCTCATTTTATTGATTATGATTGGCAGCTGCAGAAGAGGATTCTGAGCTTTAGTCAAATAGTTGATCATAAAGGAGATTCAATTGGAAAGTGTATTGAGAATGTCTTGATTGAGTGGGGTATTGATAAGGTTTTCACAATAACCGTGGATAATGCAACTGCAAACACCACTGCCATTGGTTATGTGATTAAGAAATTAAATAGTTGGCAAGATGATGGAGCGATTTTGGGGGGCAAGTACTTGCATGTACGATGTTGTGCACATATCCTAAATCTAATAGTCAGTGATGGGTTGAAAGATTTGCATGACTCAATTGTAGCGATTCGCAATGCAGTGAAATTTGTGAAATCTTCTCCCAGTAGACTAGATAGATTTAAAAATGCAGTTACACATGAGAAGATTGAGACTAAGGAGTTGGTAGTGCTAGATGTTCCTACAAGGTGGAATTCAACTTACTTGATGTTGGAAAGTGCAGTGAAGCTTAGAAAAGCATTTGACCGATTAGGAGAGGAAGATATTCATTATGTGAACTATTTCAGAGATGATGAAAATGAGCAGAAGAGGATAGGACCCCCTAATTGTGATGATTGGGATAATGCCAAGGTGTTTATCAATTTCTTAGCAACCTTTTATGATATTACCTTGGATTTTAGTGCATCATTACGTGTGACTTCCAACATTTATTTTAAGAGTTGGTGCACCATCCGTAATCAACTAAATTCATTGACTAACGAAATAGATCCACTTGTGAGTAAAATTGCTGTGAGTATGCAGCAAAAATTCGACAAGTATTGGGGGGGTTTAGAAAAAACCAATAACTTGTTGATCTTGGCAGTTGTTCTTGACCCAAGGTACAAATTGGGTTATGTGAAGTTTCGGTTTGATTCCATTTATGGTGTGGAAGAATCTCAATCAATGATTTCTAAGTTGAAAGGTGTGTTGTTAGACTTGTATGAATGGTATACCCGATTTTATGGTAGTTCGGGTGGGGGTGCAAAGGAAACCGATGATGTGTTCTCATTTGGAGTTGGTGGTGGACCTAGTGATGACTTAGAATTTGGCAGGTTAAAGGCAACTGATGAAGAGGATAGTTTATGGGGAATGAAGCAACAAGAAGAAGATATTAATAAAGGGAAAAGTGAGGTGGATTTGTATTTGTTGGAGCGTGCTGAGAAATTGAATGAGAGATTTGATGTTTTGGCTTGGTGGAAGAATTCTTTAGTGAAGTTTCCTATATTATCAATGGTTGCAAGAGATATCTTTGCAATGCCGGTTTCAACAGTTGCTTCTGAGTCCGCATTTAGCACCGGTGGTCGCATTCTTGATCCATTTAGGAGTTCTTTGACTCCTAAAATAGTTGAGGGGTTAATTTTGACCGGAAATTGGTTGCAAGCAACTTGCCCTATTGATGAACCGCGTGTTGTTCAAGAACATGCTCAAAATGAAGATGAATCGGTTCATTTGTTAGAACATTATATCAATGTTGAAATCGGTAAGTATTTAATATTTAGGTGGACTTATCAAACTTCTTGTTTTTTTTATTAATGTTATTTATTATTATGTTATTTAATTGTTTTTTTGTCTTGATCTTAATGTAGAGTATGAGAGTGGAGTGACAAATGTTTCTATGGAGGATAAAAATTAAGGAGGAATGATTAATGAAATGAAGGTATGAAGGTAAGCCTTTAATCGTTTGTATATGCATATATATATATATATATATATATATATATATATATTTGTTTCATGATGATGGCCTTGCATCCTTCTAACATGGATGCAAGTCATTTATTTTACTGTCATTGCTCATTATTACTCATTACTAATTACCGTTTCATTTATGAATGCAGGAAGTTGGAATTATTTTACTGTCTTTATTTCATTTCCTATTTGGTCTTATTTTATTGTTATTACTAATTAAGTGATTCGTAGTTTTTATTTTAGTTGTAATTTTGAATTGGAGTTTGAATTTGGATTGTAATTTTGATTTGGAGTTTGTTTTAGTTTGTTTTGATTGTAATTTTGATTTGGAGTTTGGATTTGGATTGTAATTTTTATTTGGAGTTTGGATTTGTGATTTAGAGTTTTTATCTTTGAAAATTGAAATGTATGTCTCATGGATGTACCATGTATGAATGTATGAAATATAAATTAAATATTATTGGGTTTGATTTGGATTTTTTTGGGTTTGGGCTATTAAAACTTATATAACTTTGGCCCAAAATTGGAATTCAACAAGGCAACAAACAACCTATCATAATTAAAACATATTAAAAAAAACTCATTAAACCCATGAAGCCCATAAGGCCCATTAGGCCCAAAACCGAAATGAACCGAACCGAACCGAACCGATTCAAATCAGTTCAGTTCAGTTCAGTTACCATTTTCTATTCAGTTTAATCCGGTTTGATTTTGGGTGAACCGAAATATTTTCGGTTCAGTTCGGTTTTACCCAAAACCGAACCGAACCGAACCGTGCCCACCCCTATTCTCAACTAGGAAATTGCATGCTACTTTCAATAGTCTAGTACATTTGCTTTGACAGAGCATCCCCTCATTCTCGATCTCTATCTCTATTTTTAAAATAGAGTTTTAAAAAGAAATATTTCTTCCAAATTCCATCTTTAAAAATTTTTCACTCCCACCGCAGTATCTATCTTTATCTTTATCTCTATCCCTACTTTTATTTATATCCTCAAATAACTTATATTTATGTTATTATTTTTTAGTATCTTTAATAAATTATTGTTCAACTAAATTTTAACAAATATTATTTCTAATAACATTTGTTTTTTTTTTTACTTTTTTTAAATATAATGTTTTATTAGTGCATGAATTTATAATATCTAATTTTTAGGTTCTAAAACATTTTTCAACTAATTTTCTCAACCTACTTATTTGTTTTCTAACATTTATCAACTAATTTTCCCAACCTACATATTGCTGTATTGAACTTTATTGGTGCATAAATACATAAGTGATATAATAAATATCTTACTAATTTATTACTGTATCAAACTTTCTCAACCAATTAAATACATCACCCACCAATTTATTTTTCTATAAATAGCTTCTCTGGTCCTCTTACTTCACCATCCACTTCACTTACTTCACCATCCACTTCACTACCAAGTTTGTTTTAATTCATAAAAATTTAGTTAGAAAATGAGTTTTTATGTAATAATAGATTATTTTCATAACATAAAATAATTTTTTTTTGAGAAAATTATAACAAAATAATAACATGAAGAACAAATGATAAAGTTTGGTAAATAAAAAATTATTCAATAATATTCAATATTAGACTCATTTTAAAGATCTAAATGAGACTTTTCTAATTGTATAATTTTTATGTTAATAAAATGTATAAATTAAAATTTATTATACATTAATTGAATTTAATGGAAAATGTAAAAGGATATAAATGAAATAAAAAATATTGAAAAATGAATTTAGAGAATGAGATATGGTTCTCTAAATTTAGAGTATCTTAGGAAACTCTAAAAATGTTTCTTGGAGACAACATTTTAAAGTATGGTGGGAGCAACCCATAATCTAAAATTTCTTGGAAACATAATTTTAGAATATGGGTGAGAGATGCTCTTAGTCCTCTATTTTAGGGTCATGGACCCTATCATACAAAATTTTATGAAGGTGAAAACTAGTTATTGAATTATAATCAAAAGTTGGAAAGATTAAAAACAAAATAGGGAATTAAAAAAATGGATCCCTCTCATAACTAATAATGCAAACTCACTTCATAGTTAGCTAATACAGATTTTATATTATACCTAAATTAAAAAAATGGATCCCTCTCATAACTAATAATGCAAACTCACTTCATATTTAACGGAACATGACTAGAATCAATGTAACTATGTTTTTAATTAAAAAACATATGCTTTTACTTTTAATTTTAATTATACAACAGATGACATTGCGAGGTTAGTCCGGTGGTAACATCCGTGAGTTCGAATTCTACCTTCTACAAAAAAAAAAAAAAAACTCAAGTTTATATAACAGTGTAATACATAACAAAAAAATAATTATAAAACATTATTCTACTTGAATAGAAACTGATTTTATCATTTAATTACAATTGAATGAATAAAATGGACATTGTTCTAGTATAAACAGAGATTAATTAACATGCAATTGAATTAGGGAGTTTTAAGTTTCAACACAACAAGACATATAATCTTATCATTATCAATCTCAACAAACAGATCCATCCAACGGTACTCATGCGTCCTGTCGGACGTCGGTCACCGACCAACTTAAAAAAAAAAAGAATATCTTTTAATTACTTCAACATGAAGCTGTAAAAACGATTTCCAAAAAAACAAAAATTGAAATTATGAAATTACAATATCACCCTTTACTGATTGATTCACTGATTCGACAGACCAGACCACTGTTGATGCAGCGTGGGCTGTCAGAAGTCAGAATAAATCAATTAAATGGACACGTCATCACTTTTCAAAACCATATATATTCCATTGTAATTTTTTTGTCCTTTTATTGTTTTTCTTTATTAGTAAGTAGAATTTAAAATAAATTATAGGGATTTAGCAAAAAAGAAAAAAAAAGCAGAAAAGGAAAAATAAATTTAATGAAAATAGATCTTCTGCTAATATTTGATAAATTTAATTTTATTCAGAATCTTAAATCATTTCATTTAAATTAATTAAACAATTTAGTTTTATTGAAATTTTAATTATTATGCCCAACTGAATTGGGTCCAATATATTTGGATGGAAGCCTACTTAAAACCAATTAACAATTAAAAGATTTGTCACATACTATACTATATGATTTTTTTTTAAAGACACATATTATATAACTTATTATGATTTTCTGTAAAGGTAAATACATGAATATAATGTTTTATTTTTCTTTTTTTACGAATATGAATTTAATATCTTAATGTTGTATAAATATAATTTAACTCTATTTCAAAAAACAAAAAACATAATTTAACTCTACCGATGTAATTTCAATGGATCAAATTTGATTAGTTTTGATCTACATGTAATTGAATAGAATGAATTACATTCGTCAAATTTGATTGAACTTAAATTATGGACAATTAAAATTTTATTTTATTTTATTAAGTATCCAATTGAAAAATTTATAAGCCAAATAATAATAAATCAAAATAAGATTTTTTTTAACAAAATCATTTAATAATCACCATAATGATTTTCATTTTCTTTTTGAGAATCAAATGAACAAAATTTCTTACTGTTTAACCTAAGCCTAAACATGTCATAAAATATAAACAACAAGTCACACAACTTAAAGGTTTTGTACACTGGGGATCGCGAATGAGCCAAAATTTTAACGATCAAGGAATTGAATATCGAAAGAAATATCGAAATATTCACCGATATATCATTATTTTGGAGAAACCGATATCGAAACATGTAAATATCCAATATTATACAGAATATCTGGCTGATTTTGAAATATCCATAAAAAATTTCTGATATTCCCGAAATATTGTGAATTTCACCTCAAAAATCTATGGATATTTTGCATATTATTAAAATATTTTTTTAACCCTAAACAATTAAATTATTGTTAAAATAATTTAGATTGAAAATTATTTTAGAAGAAGCATTAATAAATTTATAAAAAATTTCCAACATTATAGTCAATAGTAGAATTATTGAAGACTTGAAGTAAAATTGGACAAATAACCAAAGAGTGAGCGTGTAAAATATGTAAAGCAATTAGAAAAAAAAAATGTTTGTGACTAAAATGTGTAAAACTCATTCCAAATAATATTAAATATGTATCAATCAATTTATAAATATGTAGAATTGTTTTTTTTTTTTTGTAACTTTGTGCCGACATTCCAAATAAAGGAATCTCAAAAAATTGTTTGTACAAAACATGTAAATCTCATAATTATTTATAAAACTCATTTGAATTTTCATATTTATAAATTGATTGGAACAAAATTTAATTTTGCTTTGATAGGGAGTTATATTGCATAAGACGTCTAGTACTAAAAATGACCCAGTATGGAAGTATTGCTAACCAATGCCGGATAATAAAAATGGTACTATAAACACATTTTACGGTCACACAATGAAAAGTGGAGGAATTATTAGATTTAAATTTCATTTAATCGGTAATGAGTTGTATAGAAAGTAAAAGTATGCTCAAATGTGTCACCGCACGTTAAATTGCATATATCTCAACTGCAAAAAAAAAAAAAAAAGTTGCAAGGGAGATTGAACAAATTCAACATGAATTGAAGGGAAATTTCCCTGATACATAAGAGGAAGAAGATATCTATCATTATCCTGAATGTATGTTTCCTTGTGAGCAAGATGATTATCGTTCTGCAATATATGCATCCAAAGCATCTGAATGACAAAGATAACAAGAAGCAAGAATCTTTGGAGGGATGTCAAAGAGGGGAGAGGGTTTAGGAGTTGGTGGTAGTATTCAACCACCACAACAAGTACGTTACACTCAAAGTGGACGAGAGCTGCGTTATAATCCTCTAATTGCACATTTATTGTACAAATCATCAGGTGCAAAGTAAAAGAATATTAAAGATATTTTCAAGGGGGTAGCATTAAAGAAAAAATAGGGAGGCTAGTATCGAACTGTTTTATTTATGATAACGTGCCCCCACATAAAGCCGACTCTCATCACTTTAAGAATTTGATTATTGATGCTAAAGAATCAGGTATTATTTTTTCTAAAATAATAATAAATTTAACATGCATGTGAATATATGTGTCAGAGTTCAACCACCATCAACACATGAAATTAGGCACAAGTACTTAGACACAGAAAATAAGGAAAAGAAAGAGTATGTTGATAACTTCAAAAATAAATAGGAGAAATATGACGCACCATAATGTGTGATGGGTGGACGGGACCAACAAGATTGTCGATTATTAATTTTATAGTATATTGTAAGGTTCACATAATTTTCCTAAAATCTGTTGATGCATCCAACAAAATTAAAGATCATCAATATATTTATGGATCACTCAAATATGTAATGAAAGAGGTCGGTGAGAAGAACGTTGTGCAAATTGTCACAAACAATGGCTCTGCATTTGTTAAAACATGTAAAAAATTGATGAAAAAAATATTCTTTATTTTGGACTCCTTGTGTAGCATATTGTATATATTTGATTTTTGAGGATATTGGAAATAAGGATATTGTTGCAAGTGTCATTCATGATGCTAAGGCCGTGATAAATTGTATATATAATCATGGATGGTTACTATTGCAAATGAGGGAGGTTTGTAAAGGGGAGATAGTGCGGTCTAGTGCAACTAGAATTGCGACCAATCATATTGCTCTTGATAGTCTTTTGAAAAAAAGACATGTTTGAAACAATTATTTACCAATGATGCATGGGCTGCAAATCGATGGGTACTGTATGGAAACTATGCTCCATCAGTGCGTGCAATAGCAGTTTGCATACTATCACAAACATCATCTTCTTCTGCTTGTGAAAGAAATAGGTACACATTTGCTTTAATCCACACTAAACAAAGGATTTGTCTTGCCTATTTTAAGCTTGAACAACTTGTTTATCGTTATTATAATATGAAGTTGAAACGTAGGGACATGTCAACTAAAAAAGATAAATTAAATGAAACTGATTTTATGGAACTACTTTAAGTAGTTGTTGAAGCAGGGGACAATAATGAGAATCCAATTTTTGACTGGGTTGGACCTGCATCCTTGGATGATGATGTGGGAAATCCTAATCCACATATTGCTTCTCATGTTCGAGACATGAGAATAATTGTTAAACAAGTGATTAGATAAGAAATTGTTATAGATCGTTGAGTTATTGCTACTAGCTCTTCTGATGACCAACATACCCTTGATGGAAATAGTAGAGGAAAAGATGATAGAGATGATGGGGATGGTGGGGATGAGGTAAGAGGTTGGGATTATAGTGCAGGAGGTTGAAATGCTGGTGCAACAAGTTGAGATGTTCGTACTGGAGGTTGGGATGCTGGTGCAATAGGTTGGAATGCTAGTGCAGTAGGTTGGAATGCTCATGCAGATAATTTTAATCAAAATTGTGGTATTTGAACCAGTAAGGAATTCATTTTGGTTTTAAATTCCAGACTTGCAAGATATTATTATGTATGAATTATAATTTATGATAGAATCTTGGAAATATGGAACTATATATTTTTTTCAATGATAATTTTGTTTATTAAATATGTATATAATATTGTAAAAGTGAAACAAATTATTATTCTATTAAATACTAAATTTTAAAAATTATATACAGACTCTATCTATGTTATAATTTATAATAAACTGATAAATATGCTAATTTTTCGTTGAAATATGATTCATTTGATGCATAATTACTTGTTTAAGGTTGCCCTAAAATTTCACAAAAAATTTCTAACTTTAGATGCAAATATCCTTCAATTTTTTTAATTTTTAACAGAATATCCACTGATATCGATATTATCCTCGAAATATCCATAAATTTAGAAACCCGATATCGATACTAATACCAATATTTTATTCCTTGGTAATGATTTAGATCTTTAATCTTTTACTATATAAATGAATAAAAAATATAAAAATATACTACCATTAATACAATCAACTTCCTAAAAAATATAAGATATATTATGTATAAAAAAACTGCAATAAAGGTAGGGAGACCTCTCCCAAATGTTGAAAATAAACCTCTAAATAGTGTTTGATCTCGATAATTCCTGCAGCTCTTGGACCGGTTATATATACTAAATTTTAATTATCAAGTAATTCTAGGAAAATTTTCTAATTTTTAGAATTAGAAACTTTATAACTTTATAACTTTCTCGATAAACCTCTAAATAGTGTTTGTTTTAACATTTTGTAACTTTATAAGCTTATTCAAACTCACATGAACACCTAAGAGGCTATGACCTAACATAAACTTCAATAATTCAATTATTAATAAAATAAATAATCCTTTCCCTTGAAGTCATCAAACCGAATCATAAAAATCTAGCCGTTAAGAGGAGCGCTGAAAATCTTCTGTTTTTTTTTTGCCTTTTTACATATTTCTCTCTGTATTGATGGTCTTTTTGTCTTTTAATCATTGTACTCTCTCTCTCTCTCTCTCTCTCTCTAAAAATCCTCTATTTCCCTTTCACATCACTCTTTCTTCATTCTTCTTCTAAATTCAATTCTCTTTTTGAAAGATCAATCTCATTTTTGCTTCTTTTTTATACAATAAAAAGGATTCCTTTTATTGATCCTCAAAATCTTCTCAGTTTTTCCAATATCCCCTCTTATTCGTTTCTCTTTTCAATCCAATCTCTCTCTATTTTGAGGCGGTCCTCCGTTTCAGTTTCCTTTCTTGTTTCCGCGGCTCGACCTTACGCGTTTTCAATCTCTAGATATTATATATTCTCATTTTTTGGTTTCTTACTTTTATTTTTGCGATCTCTCTCTATTTTCATGCGCAAAAAATCGCTAGATATTCGCTGATTTCACGTACCCAATCTGATACAGACGTTGCTTCTTCCTCTCTTTTAGTAAAGTTTTTTTTGTTTTATTATTCTTTCAACTGGGTTGCAACTGTTAACAAAGAGACAATTTATTATTACTATTTTCGTTTTTGATCCCTTCTTTTATTTTCTTTCTGTTTGTTTTCCTGGGAAACAAACAGAACCAAAACCCCATTACACTTTTCTATAGAATCTTCAAAAATTTCATAGATAGAAGAAAAAGAAAAATTAAATGGGTAACTCTTGTTTTGTCAAATGGTTTATATTATTTGGTGTTTTGTGTTCGTGTGTTGATGGTCTTGGTGTCAACTGGGGGACTCAGGCCACCCACAAACTGCCGCCGGGGACGGTGGTGCAAATGTTGAAAGATAATGGGATCACAAAAGTTAAGCTTTTTGATGCAGATGAGACCACAATGAATGCTCTTGCTGGGTCTGGTCTTGAAGTCATGGTTGCTATTCCAAATGATCAGCTTTTATTCATGAACAGCTATGATAGAGCCAAACAGTGGGTTAGGAGGAATATTACCAGATACAATTTCAATGGTGGTGTTAACATCAAGTAAGTCGTTTTATCTTCTTTTTGTCCAAATTATTGATCTGGGGTTTGGTTTTTGCTACAATTTTTGTTGGTCTCTGTATGTATGTATGTGCTGAAATTGATTCAAAGTTGAATGAAGAAATTTTGGGTTCAATGATATTAGTTGTTATTGCTGGAATTTGTGAACTTGTGATGCATTAGTATTGTGTGAATTTTTTTGATGATTTTGTGTTTCTGATTTGAAATGTCAAGTTTCAGCTGTTGATTTATTATTTGTGTGCTTTCGATAATTCGAATTAGTTCGATTTTGTTTAGTGGAGTTGGCATCAGTGAGATGGATCAGGATCCTCTTCTCACCTCACCCTTTTCCTCACCTTTTTAAAGTATTTGATTGGTTGTCGATAAAGTGTCAATCACATCTTAACCATTCATTCATTGCAATGCCGATGGTTATGAGGTGAGGTGAGGTGAGGTGAGGTGAGGTGAGAATCCAAGTCCCAGTGAGATACTATTTTGTTGTCCAGATTTGTACCTTTTGTTTTGGATTAACAATATAAATGTGCACATTAACAACTGAATTAATATTTCTTAATTTGGTTTTGGTGAGACAAGTTGGAGTTGTTTATTAGTTGACTTATTTGATGAATCTACAAATTAGATGGCAGTTAGTATTTGTTTATTGGTAGAATTAATTCCTGAACTGATTTGCATTTAATTGATTGCAATTTGAGTTTCAGCTATTTTTTTTTCTGTAGACGATTGCACATGTTGGCAACTTCTATCAAAAGGAAAAGCAAGTTTGGAATCTTACATAGTTGTATTCCAACTTGTCGTTCATGACCATTTTTTGATTCTTTCTTTAATAGATACTCAAATTGTCAATTGGACTGCAAGATACTTTTGTTGGAACTTTTAACGATATGAGATATAACTCTGCTTCTCTTAGGTCCTTTTGATACGAGTCTTGTTCATGATGTGTAAGTGTAATTTCACGAGTTTAAGCACAATCGTGAAGTTTCCATGCTTTTCTCAAGTGCTACAGAAGAGTAAACCTAAAATATTGTTTTTTGATGTTGCAATTGTTGTTGAACCAGAACCATGAGATTTTTTTGTGCTTTAAAATGTCACATTTTCTATGAAGTTTGTCTGCTAGATTGATAGTTCTAGGTGGAGAATCTGATTCTTCTTTATTTGGTGTTATCATAAAATAAAATAAAAATATAAAGTAAAACTATGGCCAAGAATCTCCTTGGAACTTTTTATCTTCTAGGTAAAGCTTTATTATTTATAGCTGAATGAAACAATATTCTAGGCATCTCTTATTTCTAAATAATAGCCATGTGTTGTATGTTGATTCTTCAAATTTACGTCAATAGTCCGTACCATGTAGGAATGCAATTTGAGTATTTCATGAACCCGCAATCAATTGTTTTATTTTCAAGTCACCTGGTTGAGAAATTTTTTTATTAACAAAATTTATGAATTTATTCTCTTTTGTCGCTATTTAAGTTGTAACTTTGGTGTTGGTTAAATTGTGAAAATGGTTCCTTGAATGAATTAAGTGTTCACTCTCAAATTGTCTTATTATTTCATCGTTTGAATGTTGGCACAGATATGTTGCTGTTGGGAATGAACCTTTCCTTACATCATACAATGGCACATTCTTAAATAGCACTTTCCCAGCACTTCAAAACATTCAAAATGCCCTCAATGAAGCTGGTGTAGGAGGCAACATAAAGGCCACCGTGCCCTTAAACGCTGATGTCTATGGTTCTCCAACTGACAATCCTTATCCATCTTTTGGAAGATTCCGATCTGACATTAATGGACATATGACCGAAATTGTTCAGTTTCTAGATACGAACAAAGCGCCCTTCACCGTGAACATCTATCCTTTCCTAAGTCTCTATGGGAATGATGACTTCCCTATTAACTATGCCTTCTTCGACGGGGCTACTCCAATTGTTGATAGTGGAACTGGGATCCAATACACCAATGTTTTTGATGCCAACTTCGACACTTTGGTTTCATCTCTCAAAGCTGCAGGGTATGGAGATATGCCGATTTTTGTAGGGGAGGTGGGTTGGCCTACTGATGGTGACAAGAATGGCAACAATGGTAATGCTTATAGATTTTACAGCGGGCTTTTGCCGAGGCTTGCAGCCAACAAAGGCACCCCACTTCGGCCTGGATACATTGAGGTTTACTTGTTTGGTTTACTTGATGAGGATGCAAAGAGCATTGCTCCTGGAAGTTTCGAGCGTCATTGGGGAATCTTTAAGTATGACGGACAGCCTAAATATCCAATCGATTTATCTGGTCAAGGTCAAAACAATCTCCTTGTTGGTGCCAAGGATGTGCAATATCTTCCTCAGAAATGGTGTATGTTTAATCCTGACGCCAAGGATCTGAGCAAACTAAGTGATAATATAAACTATGCTTGCACTTTTGCAGATTGCACAGCCCTCGGATATGGCTCTTCTTGTAACAGCTTGGATGCTAATGGAAATGCTTCATATGCATTCAATATGTACTACCAGGTAAAGAATCAGGATGAGTTGGCCTGCAATTTTGAAGGTTTGGCCAAGGTTACGACACAGAACATTTCACAAGGGCAATGCAGTTTCGTCATTCAGATATATTCGTATTCTTCTTCGTTGAGCCCCTCACTTGCGGGTTTAGCATTTGTATTGGTATTAACACTTCTAGCAGTATAAATTTATTTTCGTAGATACCTCAGAGATGTACTACTTTATTTAGTTGAATTTTGGCTATTTCTTGTATGTTATCACTTCTTGGCAATATTTATTATTTCTATTGATATTCTCAATAAAATTTGACTTGAGATATTGATTTTTTTCGCTTGTGAGCATCATTTGTTTGCTTTTGGGGGGTGATTGATGATGGTTTTATAGGCATTGCTTATATTTGACTTAGTGATGAGCTTGGGAGTGTTTTGTGTTTTCCTCCTGATGTGTTTTTTCAACAGTTAATAGTATAGACTGATGCTTGAGTTTTTGACAGCATGAGTTCTGGCGTTCCGGGTTCAAGTTCTCCGGGCTTAGTCCGATAGAATTTTCTGAAACTAGTTTGTAAACTAATAGCAGAAAAGACTGATATGGTTTGTCCTTGTGCGTGGCTGTGTATGCACGTGTTTGGGGACGAGGGTGATGGAGCAAAGTTTCCTTCAATTTTAACCTAATAGTATTGAAAAGAAAGAAATTTTCTTTGAATGTCATTGCTGAGGGAGGGATGTCTCTCTGTTCCTCTATTTCTCTTTTGTCATTAAAATTCCATCGTCGAAATACACTATTGTTTGCCTATTTACTTATGAAACAATCGCCAATTTTGTCTGGAAGTCCGTTCCATGTGTTTTTGAATTTGTATTTGTTGTTTTGTATTTTTTGTTTGAAGTAATACATTTACGACTATTATAATAGGACTGTCGGGATCCGTCAAACTGAGATAATTTATGTGCAGTTCGGATAACTATTCATAACCATCAGTTGTAAAAGAGAGGTGCATTATACCATTTCTACAAAGAGGTGATGCGCTGTTGCTTTGCATTTATGCTTTAATATTTTGTACATTTGAGTATTACAATTTTACAAAGCCAATTATAAAATTCTCTCTCTTAGTTTTCTCTGAAAATTAAGGTGAGAGTGGTGGAGCTGAGGTTTTTAACACTTATTATGAACTCTGAAGAGATAGCTATGCTTTGTGGGGCTCTATCCATTCAGGAAAAGGAGAGTCCTATTGGAACTCTGAATGGAAAGCTCAAGGAGAAAGGGGAATATCCTTATGTTTGGTAGGCAAAGTGATGGCTACTAAGTTAGTCAACCGAGAGGCTTTCATGGGGTTTATCCAATCAATTTGGCGGGTGAGTGAGGGTGTTGAGATTGACGTTGTGGAAGGAAATGTTTTTGCATTCCACTTCAGGAATGTGGAAGATCGGAAGCGTATCAAAATGGGGGGTCCTTGGACCTTTGATAGAGCAGTTATACTCTTTGAGGAACCATCAAAAGCTGAGGAGATTTCGGACATGAAGTTTTAGGAGGTGGAATTATGGGTTCAAATACATAATCTTTCTATATTATGCATGACAGAATACATAGGTCTTTTTTTAGGACGGATGATTGGGGAAGTCCGGGATATTGAAATGGGTGCTGCCAATGATGGCTCTGGACGGTATGTTCGGGTTCGTGTACTCATTAATGCTAAGGAACATTTGAAGAGAAGTCTCAGGGTTGATCTACTTGGTGAGGGGAAGATTACAACAATGCTTCTTCGATAGGAGAGATTATTGGATTATTGTTTCAAGTGCTGTCGGTTGGGGACATTCCTTGAGAGAGTGTTTAGAATCTGGAGATGGCAGAGATGGAAGTGGAAAGTATTTTCGAAACACAAATGCGTTTGAATGCTTGGCTTCGAACGGTAAGCCCTCCCCAAGAAATCCCAACAGAAGATGGCCAATTTTGATAGGAAAACATGGGGGTCGAAAGAGGGAGTTGCGCTTCCTAGAAACTCCACTCAAGAAAACTAGAGGAATCGTGAGATGTGGGGAAGGAATGGAAGAGGCTGGACGGAACAATTTTCCAGCTATCAGAGAATCTTGAACAGGCAATTGAGCAAAGTGGGGCGGGAACTAAGAATATCATTAATGCAGTTGATGGGAAGATGACATCAGGAGCAGGAAAATATGGCACGGTTATTATTGGAAAATCTAATGATAACCAACGAGCGAATCTTGGAAAGCAAGTGGTGTTGGATAGTGGGGATTCCCAATCCAGAATGGATGAGGAGGTGGGTGAAATTACTATGAATAAATAAGCAAGCCCAAAATTATCTGGTGGGCAAAGCCCAGTGGATGTCCCAATTAAAGAAGTTTTAGCTGGGCCATAGTCAGTTTCAGGTCATGCTATGGGTGAGAAACAAAATGGGTTAGTAAGTGGGGGCACTGATCCATTAGGAGGCCATTGTAGTGCACCACATAAGTCCTTAAGATGGAAACGGGTTGTCCTGTGAAGTTGGCCAGAATCAAAATAGAGATTTGGGGGAAAATCTACAATTAGGTAAGCTTTTGGAATCAGAAGGCGAGGTTGACACGTGTCCAGCAGGAAAGCGAACGAGGAATGCTAAAAACAAACAGGGTGTGGAGTCTAATCTTGGAGATGGTTCGAGTCTGGTGGGTGACCGGGAACAGGTTTCATTAGTGGCTACGGATGAGAAGGGAGATACAGTGGTGGGTAGGGATGGGGTCCAATTAGATAATGAGTCTGCTGAGATGTTTACCGGTGACAAGGTTTCGTCTACGGCAAATGAGGTGTGTGGTCAAACTTTATCGGCCGACCGATCTCTATCGGCCCGCCGAACTCAATGAAAATTTTTGTGTGGAACGTTCAGGGGCTAGGTAATCCACGGGCGTTCAATATTGTACGGATGCATAAGATGGAAACTAATCCGACTTTGATGTTTCTGCTAGAAACAAAGTGTCAGCTTGTTAAATTAGAGAATTGGAGGGTTAAGTTAGGGTTTACTAGAAAGCTTATGGTGAACAGTGTTGGTAAGGCGGGAGGGATTTGCCTCTTTTGGTCTCAGGAGGTCAATGTTGAGCTGTTGTCATACTCTCATGCTCATATTGATGTTCGAATCAGGAGAACCAGGAGGTAGAGCTGGAGGTTTACTGGTTTTTATGGTGATCTGGATGGAGCGTAAAGATGACATTCCTGGACCCTTCTTAGACGTCTTGCTGGTATGTCGAATTTTCCTTGGATTTGTATGGGTGATTTTAACGAAGTGTGCTATGATAGAGAGAAGATGGGTGGTCTGAGGAAAAAATGGAGTGCCATGATTGACTTTAGAGAGGTTGTGGAGGAATGTCGGCTTCAGGATATAGGGTTTAGAGGTCCAAAGTACACTTGGAGTAACAAAAGGGACGGAATTGGGTTGATTATGGAGCGTTTAGATAGAGGGTTGTGTAACAAGGAATTGATGGACCTTTTCCCTCTTTTTGGTAACCGCTATCTTAACTTTTGGGGGTCCGATCATAGGCCGTTGTTACTGGAGTTCTCAGATGACCGAGGCATGGCCTTGGCAGGGTTCGGAGGAAGCAGCGGCATTTTCATTTTGAAGAATACTGGGTTGATGATGCCGAGTGCCAAGAGATTGTGTCTTCCGACTGGGCTACTGAGAATCACAGAGGGACTGTGGGGCTTGTGCTGGCCAACATTATGAATTGTGGTACAATGCCTCAATTCCTGGTATCTAAAGAAACGTGAGGCTCAGAGGAAGGAGATTGTTCATAGAAGGAAATAGCTGGAACTGGCTAATGCTGTTGATATTCCGGCGTCGTGGACTGATATCAGACGCATTGAAAATAAGCCGGATGAGGCTTTTTTCGTGGAAGAGAGGTATTGGTGCCAGAGAGCCAAGGTTAAGTGGATGCGGAGTGGGGATCGGAATAGCAGGTTTTTCCACGCTAATGCTTCAACTCGGAAAGCACATAATAGAATCAATGGTCTATATGATGAGGCTGGTCACTGGACAGAGGTTAGAAATGAGATGGAAACTATTATAGCTGGCTATTTTTCTAAGTTATTCACGTCGAGTAGTCCGAACCAAGATTGTATTAATTCGGTGCTTGAGGGCGTCCAATTGAAGTTTCCTGTGCATATGAGTCGAATGTTGGAAATGAATTTCTAAGTCTCAGATGTTAGGAGAGCATTTTTTGACATGGGCCCGATGAAGGCTCCGGGTAAAGATGGTCTCCCAACCATTTATTACCAAAAGTACTGGGACTAGATAGGGGACAACGTATCAAAGTGCTGCTTAGAAGTGCTTAATCATGGGGGTTCTGTGAAGGAGTTTAACAAAACCATTATTTCTCTGATCCCAGAGGTTCGGTCTCCGGAATTAGTGCCAGACTATAGGCCTATTAGTTTATGTAATGTGCTTTATAAAATTATTGCAAAAGCTATTTCTAATAGATTTAAGACTGTTCTTGAGGAGGTCATCTTGGAAGCCCAATGTGCCTTCATTCCTAGGGCCCCTCATTTCTGATAATGTTATAGACTTATAGTGGGGTTTGAGTGTCTCCACAGGCTCAAGCGGAGGAAGAGAAAACATGGCTCCATGGCCATTAAACTCGACATGTCTAAGGCTTACGACAGAGTTGAGTGGACTTTCGTCGAACAAATGAGGCTTAAACTAGGGTTTCCGCGGATTTGGGTCAATCTGGTTTTACTTCGATTTCCTATTCCTTTATGCTAAATGGGGAGGTGTGTGGTGATATTATTCCATCTAGGGGGCTCAGGCAAGGTCACTCGTTGTCGCCTTATCTCTTCCTTATCTTTGTTGAGGGCCTCTCATGCTTGATCAGAAATGCTCAGAAGCTGGGTAATCTTACAGGGTTCAAGTGTAGTGCGAAAGGCCTAGTGATTTCTCACCTGTTCTTCGCAGATGATAGTCTACTGTTTACGAAGGCTAATGATGCTAATTGTAGAGAGCTCAAATTTGTCTTGGATAGGTACGAGAGAGCGTCAGGGCAGGTTATTAACTATGAGAAGTCTGCAGTGTGTATGAGCCCTTCCATTTTTTCCAGGGAAGGGAACCGAATGGATGAGTTGGTTGGGGTAAAGCTGGTTGGCTGCCACGAAAGATATTAAGGGCTTCCATGTTTCACGGGGAGGGGTAAAAGGATGGTTTTTGCTGATATTATCGATAGGGTTTAGGCTAAAATTAAAGGTTGGGGTGAGAGGATGCTTTCGGTTGGGGGAAAGGATATTCTTATTAAGGCAGTCATTCAATCCGTCCCTGCCTATGCTATGAGTATGTTTCGGCTTCCCAAAGGTCTGGTTCGGGAAATTCATAGGCTTTGCACTAGGTTTTGGTGGGGTGGGAATGAGAAGAATCGTAAGATGCATTGGTGCAATTGGAATAAGCTTTGTACAGATAAGAGTGAATGTGGGCTTGGCTTGCAAGGACTTGGTTACTTTCAATAGAGCCTTGATTGCCAAGCAAGGTTGGCGGATTCTAAAATGCCCTCATACCCTCGTTGCCAGAGTTCTTAAAGGGTGTTATTTCAACGATGCGGATATTTTGGATGCAAGTTCAAGCCTTCAGATTCCTTGTTTGGAAGAGCATTATTTGGGGGAAAGGTATTTTGGATGCGGGTGTGCGGTGGAGGGTAGGAGCGGAACATCTATCCAAATCTATACGGATAGATGGATTCCGAGACCCTCCACTTTTAAAATTATTTCCGCTCCTAAGTTGATACATGACGCCAAGGTTGCTTGCCTAGTCTCGTCGTTGGGTGGGTGGAATGCAGACTATATTCGTCAGCATTTTGATAAGGAGGATGTGGAGCTCATTCTATGCATTCCTCTCAGTTCTGGACAGATGGTGGATACTGTGTTGTGGCATTTCAATGAGAGGGGCTTGTATAATGTCAAGAGTGGGTATCATATTGGTCGCCAGCTGGTTGGTTCTCCGAGCACCTCTGATAATTTGGCTGTCGGAAGCTGGTGGAATTGCATGTGGAGATTACACATTCCTTTAAAGATTAAAATTTTTATTTGATAAGCGTGCAATGAATGGATTCCGACGAAATCCAATCTTGCGAGACGAGGGATTCAGGTGGAGGCTAGGTGTCCGTTATGTGAAATGGATGATGAAACGACCCTCCATGACCTATGGGGATGTCGGAATTTGAAGCATGTTCGTAGGGAGTGGGTGCCTAGTAATAAGATGGTTAGCGGTCACAACGAGACTTTCATAGAATTCATCTATTCCTGTTATCGTCTTCTTAATGGAAAGGATTTTCAGACTCTCTGTGTAGTGTTCTGGCGGATGTGGTGTCTAAGAAACGCCTTTTTTTCACGAGAGGAAGATTTTCAATGTGTGGGAGATCCTGAGCTGGAGCAATGCCTTTGTGAATGATTGGATTCCTGCCACTGGCAGTATTTCTGTGCAGGCGAGCCTTGAGAGAGTCAAGTGGAAGCCGCCGGATCAGGGAGAGTGCGAAATTAACTGTAAGGCAATGGTCAAGAAGGATTGTGGGTGGATTGGTTTTGGTATAGTTATCAGGGACTCATTGGGCCTTGTTATGGCCTCCTGCTCTGTTCGCACAGCATCTGGGGGTGATTTTTGGGCAGCTAATGCCTTGGCCATTCGTACTGACATTCAGTTTGGCAGTGTGTGTGGTCTCTTCCCCTTTACTATTGAGTCCGACGCCAAAGTGGTTGTGGATGGGATTAATAAGTCCACCCACCTAAATTGTAAATTCTAATCATGGCCCTATCCTCCTTGATATTGCAGGTTTACCTTCTTTATGGAGAGTTTCTGGTGTAAAATGGGCTCCGGCTGCTTGTAACAAGGTGGCCTTTGGCCTTGCGAAGGAAGCCCTTAGAAGGATGGAGGACATTTTCTGGATGGAGGATTCCCCCAGAGTGTTAGAGCTGAGGTGGAAGCTGAGTTACAAAGATAGTTTTCTTCTGCCCTTCCCAGCTCTCCTTTGTTTCCTGGGTTGTTTATGTGGCTTTCGTTCGCTTATGCTCTGGTGTGAGCAATCAAAAAAAAAAAGTAGTGATGAAGAAAAGCTCAAAAAATGGATTCAACGTGATATTATGTTATTATGAGTCGTCTAATCATACTTGAAATCAATTACGTGTTGGATACTTGCAACAACAAAAAAAATGATGTGTTGGTAGATTGGGCCAGAAAAGCCCGTGATCTCCCAAATAACTCAGGTGACACCTTAAAATTTTCAGTTTGGCCTAAAAAGCCCACTATGTGTTATATAATAGTGTTTACTATATTAATTTTTTTTTTGAAGGATATTAAAATTTTATTTTGTATCAAATTAAGCCACAAATTTAAGTTAATTAGTCCAACATATTTAATTTTTACATCTTTTTTTTTTGAAATATTATATAAATTATGGGTTATTTTAGGAGGTGGAGGACTCAAACCCACAATCTCATGACGTAGGTGTAAGGGGTTTACCATCGGACCAATATTATCTTGTTTTTTTTTTTTTTTTTCATTTTTACTTTTAAAACTTCCCTTTTATTAGAATCATTAGACCGTAAACTAATGAATAACAACCAGCTTGTATAACTTGTGACTTTATTTCATTAACTCAAATTGTTGGATGAATCTTTCGAAAACAAAAAAATTGTTGGATGAAAAGATATTTTTCAGTGAAAGATAGCCTGAAAAAAAAAATTAATTATGAACTATGTCGCCCTTTAAAAAAAAATTATGGGTATTATCACTAAAGTCTCTACTTTTTTCATGAATTGTCACAGTTTTTAAAGGTCTTTGCTATATTAGTCACTTTAGTCCCTTGTTTTTTCAAAATACATCACTTTAGTCTATTTGACTAAAAACTAACGGTCAACTATAACAGAATATATAAAAATACAATTTTACCCTTATTGTTATTTAAAAAAAAAAATTTAGTCCCTCTAATTTCAATAATAGCTGGTCAACCCTTGAAAAAAAATTAAAATGACTCCATCCAAGGTTCAAACTTGATAAACACAAGCTTTAACCAGTTGAGCTACACTGGCTCATAGTTGAAGATTTGTGAATTTAAATGTATATATATATATATATATAGTTATGTAATTTGTTTAAACTAATTTAAATATATTTATATAATTTAAAATAAAATCATATATATAATTTAAAATAAACTCATATTTATTAATAATATATAAAAAAATATTTATGAAAATGAAAATGAAAATAATAAAATTAAAGGAAACCCGGAAAATCTAAAAAATCAAACCCCGTAAATTTGTTTCTTTCTTTCTTTTTTGGATTTTTTTCCTTTTCAAAAGTATATTATTTCAATTTGATAAAAAAACCCATAAAACTAAAGCCCATAAATTTAAAAGGGAAAAAAAATCAACAACAAAAATAGGAAAATACTTTTAAAAAAAATTGTTTTTTTTCCTTTATTCCCTTTTGTTTTATTATTTTCTTTTTCATTTTCATAAATGTTTTTATATATTATTATAATATATGAGTTTAATTTAAATTATATAAATATGAGTTTATTATTGTTTTTATTTTTCTATTTTTGTTGTTGATTTTTTTTCCCTTTTCAATTTACTAAGTTTTTAAATAAATTATTACTTTTTAAAAACAATACTTATCATTTTTCTTGTCATTCTCTGATGAGAATAGAATTTTTTTTAGTTTTAATTAATAAATGATATGTTATAAAATATGAAATTTCATTTTTGAGTTATTACTTATCTAAACAACTTAAGTATATTTCAATTTTTGTTAACATTACGATGGCATAATATAAAATAATTTTATCAACGGTTTAGCTTTTTCTTAACGGTATCACTTTTTTTTTCAACCAAAACCAACAAAAAAAATTCACATTCTACATAATTTTGATCATAAATAATTAAGATGGCAAAATATATTGAATATTAATTTATGTCTGCACCATAAGAATTTAATAAATTATTATTATTAATTATTATGTAATTTAACAATTAATGAGATACAATCAAATATATATATATATATATATATTAAATATTCTTTAAAAAAAAGTTATAAATATCAAATAGACATATATGTATAGAATATCCAAGAAAAATATTTTCTAAAATCAATACGTATAATTTGTCCGGCCTAGCCTACATGTACCTCCACTCATACCTATATGTCATGAGATCACTTAAAGGTTAGGAAGAGCTAAATCCAAATTATTATTATTATTTTTTTGTGTTTTTTTTAATATCATTTTTATTTTGTGTTTTGAACCTTGAAGAAGCACTTTGATGGGACCAACTTAATTTGGATAGGCAGACAAAACATTAATAATATAAGCAAAGGAGCCTCTCAATTATTCACCCACATCCCATGCCCCTACCAACACAACAAACCCACTTGTACGTGCTTCTCTCTTTTGATGTGATATGATTCTTTTTCAATGCATACATTTCCTTCCTCTAATTCCTCTGTCTCACCATCCTTCAAAATACCACTTTGTATTAACAAATTATATTCATATGTATTTCAAATTTTGAATTCTAATTAGTGGGCATTTAAAATCTTCCATTAACATCTAAAACTATTTACCTAATTGAACTATAAATGTTATACTTTTCAAAACATCACACCTTTTATTATCAATATAACAATTACAACTTATATAGAACACTTTTGGAGGAGAGAAAATTCTTGTGTGGAATATTAGAATGATCTATACTTCTATCACTTTCATTTCATCAACTACCAAAATATCAAAAAAGGGATAATCATTTCAAAAGTTATGGCGGGAATATTTAATCAACCGAATCGATTAATTCTATTCATGTTTTCTTATCAATCATACCTTATCAAAAGTCATCATATGATTTGTTCAAAGTAACTTTTAATATTGTGGACTTGTGGTTGTATGTGAAATCACCACAAAGGAAAATGTGTACTATAGGGGATGGAACCAACATAATGGAGCCAATAATGGAATGATAGAGACTTCCATAATTTAGACCCATTTCCCTCCTTCCACTTTCAAAGGCTTACCTCAAGTTTGTTTGATTTTCTGTCCCACACAAACCATATTGAGCCAATTTATTTAATTAACAATCAATTCCCCAATTTCAAAAAATAAAAAAATAAAAAAAATTAATAAATCAACTTTGCATTACAACCAATGTGTCGGCAATCCTAATCTCTATTTGTTTTTTGAGTTATGAAGTAATAGGATAGCAGTCAAGACTCAAGAATATTGTACAGTAGAGAAGGTTGCGACAAGATTGATTTCGCATATAATAAATCTGTATATTCGCCTACCAAGAATAACGTTACTCTATACTTCAAAACAATTTTCCGAGAAAATATTATCAATGACCTTTTTATGTTTTGGCGAACTTGAAATGGAAATGTTCCTCCAAAATCTCTAAAATATATGAGGTTAAAAAATGTATCTCTTACAAATTTAAGAAATTTAGAAAAGTCTTTTATGAATTTCGATCTCATAAATTAGTTTTGTTATAAGAAGAGACCTTACTTATATATATTTGTTGCTAAAAATAAATTAATTGGTGAGATTATAATCCCCTTGCGTTCACTAATTTCTAATAAGTGCATATGAAAGAAATATATTCTTAAAAGTGTATATATAAATATAATATTTTTGTATAAGGTATAAATGAAAATTTAACAGATGTGGTTGCGGCATGCCGGCACATCATTTCTTAACATAGGTGGTAATACACCTCTTTTTCTACATTAGTGGTGGGGTGCGAGTTCTATCATATGTATATATTTTACTAACATGTGTTTATCTCGCATTATGAGAATATATATTTGGATAATATATATACCGTTTGATTTCGACAGGTTTCGATAGACCTCTGACCCGACTGTTCGGGTGTCGGAATGAAAAAAAGAAAAAAGAATGGGGGTGTGGTTCTGAAAACATAGAAAGGAGAAGAGAGGAGACCTATAAAGAGTGGTGTAACACATAACTACCCACCAGCGACCACCACCTAAAATTGGATGACTTAATATTGTTCAACTTTATATATATATATATATATATATATATGTGATTCAAATTTGAAAAAAAAAACTGGTGCTATTGACACACCCCCTACTGATCTATTTATGCCCCACTTTTTTAAATTTTGATTTAATTAAATAAAATTAAATGTTTTTATTAAATATTTTGGTTTATTTCCAAAACTACCCATTTTACTTATTTTTCAAACTTAACATACCATATATGATCTCTCTATACATCTCTCTCACCTCCATTGATTGATTTAAATATTTTTTCTCCTTATTTCTTTTTTTTTATAGTTGTTTTCTTCTTATTTCATGATGGAAACGAAAAAAATAAAAAATAACAGGGTACTTCAACACAACGACAACGTGATATCATTCTAAAGAAAAAATAAACTTCAAACTTATTTCCAGAGAATGAATTGTTTCCAGATGCTTACTATCATTGTCAGACAATTCTTCAAGATGTTTGATATCGTTCTTAGACAATTCTTCCATATTCTTGATATCGTTCTCAAACTCTTTCATAATATTTTAGATGTATGTAAGAAACATATTTTAGGGTTTAAGAGTGAAATTTTTTTTTTTAGAAGAAGAAACAGATTACTGGTTTTTTTTTTTGGGAAAAGGGATATAAGATTTTAATAGATTTACTTTGTAGAGGATTTCTTTCTTAAATTGTATGTCTCTTTAAGTAATTTTGATAAAGGAAAAAAATATATTATATAATTAAAAAAACGGGGCATGAATAGATCAATAGGGGTATGTCAATATCACCCCTCAAAAAAAATAAAAGGTCGGGAATTGAAAATTTTTCTAAAAGAGAAAAAAAAGGAAGATAAGATTTGCTTCTGTCTCATCAGTCATGCATTGTCTTCCAGCTATAGAATTCATGCCTTTCCATACATTAATCATACAATCTACTTGATGTTTTATTCTTACAACTAAATTATTAAATAAAATAGCCATCAATTCTTTTGTATATATATATTTTTTATAATTATATCAATTATCAAGACACAATTCAAATGAAACCTAAGCCACTCAAAATATGATATGTGAGGAATTCAATTTTAAGACATTGTACATAATTATAAGAGATCTCAACATTTAAATTGAATTATGTTCAATAAATATATGATAGCGTTGCATTTCATGTTTAATCTATACAGCTAAATTAAACACTAAATTTGAGATACTATCAATCATAATGTTTGTTGAGTTGCAACGTAAATTCTGACTTATGAAGTTGTGAGCTAACCTATTAAGTTAGAGCGAATATGTTAAATTGTAATTTGAATACTAATCGAATAAAACTGAACATTAAATTTGTGATATGTCCCTCCGTATATACATCATAAGGTTGTGGGTTCGAGACACTTTAAATCCTGAATTTATTATAATAGCTAAAAAAATCAAATATATATATATATATTTAAATGTTTCAAATTGAGTGCAATTTACTTACAATTACACATAAATGGATCTCGAGATTCTGTATTAAGAATAATAAAAAATAATATTGAATATGAGCGCGATAGATTTGTCAAGCACATAGGAAGCCACTGATAGAAATATTTGTCTTGTCCGAATTCAAAATGCATATTTTATTATTATATGCTCTATTAATGTACCATTTTAAATTATAATCTTCTCAAAGACCTAACCAACCAAATCTACATGAATTGTCAATCAAAACCTACTCTATTCCCGGTGATTGCAAGAAAATGAAAATTTTAAAATCTATAAGTTGTTATAATGTCAATTATTTATGTGTATGAAAATGAAAATTTTAAAATCTATAAGTTGTTATAATGTCAATTATTTATGGGTAACATCGTACATTAATTATTGGGGGTTTGAATCTTATACTATTATAAAAAAAATAATAATAATAAATATCTCTAAATGTTATGAGAATAGTCTTTTTAAACCGTGTTAATAATATATATTAAGGATAGTTTTAATTAATTTTTTTTTAAAAAGAAACTATTAATTATGTATATATTTTTTAATCAATATAATAAATATATATTTATAATAGATATTTTCTATTTTTAATTATTAAAATATGTTATTATAGTACATGTTAACTCCGTGTATATATATAGATATATTTTTTACGATCGTTATGAGAATAATCTATTCAAATCGCACCGATAATTAGGAAGACTTGTAAATTGTAGCTCTATTTTGGTGTCGGTTTCAAAAAATAATAATTATAATAGATGGGTGATGGTCAGTCTTATCACATTATACTTCAAAATGAATACAAAAGTCAAGGACTTGGTCCATAACTTTTGCTTCCACGACTCTTACTGTCTCATATTATATTGTTAATATAGTCTCATTTGTTATATCCATCTAATAATTGAAAACTCCTGGTTGAGATTTTAACACAATCTAAAAGAACAAGCATGAAACTGTTTGCAAGAAAATGATAACATGGTATTAGACTATTAGTATGTAGGTTTTATTGATAATTACATGAGTCATACTATCTTTTTGGAGATCATCCTGTTGCCTCCCAACATATGATGTGATAATTGGAATATGTGCCAAGATGATTTTAATACGTATCTATTTACCAATTATATTAAGGTGGAATATAAAATCGTAGATGGATATTTTGGGCACCTCTTTGAAGGGGAAAATAACATTTGGACCCATAATATATCATTGCAATCATCGTTGAACCTTACAAAATTTTCATTGAATTTGATTAGAATCTGTCTCATAATTTTCTAAAAATGGCCTGTTTTGTCTTATTGAATTTTCAGTTTTTATTTATTTATTTCATATCGTAACAAAGCCCTAATTAGATGGATTCAGGATTTATTTCAAATCAAAGACTCTTTATTGGTAAATAGTTGAAAGAAAAATAATAACAAAAGAAAAAAAAAAGTATTTTGAAATTAAATGACTTGAATTGCAAGTCAATTTTGATGTTGGTCGAAATAGTACTTTAGTTGGGTTTTCCTCCTAAAAAAATAGGAGCAAGTAAAATGTAGAAAAAAGCAAAACAATGTTGAAGAAGAAAAGAACCGAGAATCTTTTCAAAACTCTGTATTCCATTTCCAGAAGAATCCATTGGTTCAAAGGTCACGTGCATCCATCCAAGCCTGGAAGGGGGAATCCATCAAATCTCCTTTTCTTCTTTAATATACCGCCAAAATACAATATTTTAAATTACATTATTCTATTACATACAATTTTTAATTAAATCCAAATATGTAAAGGTAGTGTTAAGGGTAGAAGCTAATAACTATAAATTCACTATAATAAAAAATCCAGACACAGTAATCACAGTTTGATTGTCTTATCTTTACCTATACGAGTTTTCTATTATAAGAAATTTTTAGATGTTAACCTTTAAACACTAAGGGGTCGTTTGGTATGAGATAATCAAAATAATGTGATTTCTAGGAAAGTGAAACCCAGAAATATGATTCTAGAAAAATTGTATACATGTGTTTGGTTGTGCATGAGAATATTATGTCTGATTCCTGGAAATATTAAGTAATAGTGTTTGGTATACATTGGAATTTGTTTTTCTAATTAAAAACTAAAAAACTAAAAACTTAAAAAATTCAAAGTCCAATTATATGTTAAAAAAAAACCCACACATGTTCTTTGCCATCTTCATCTCTTTCAAGAAAAGAGATCCTTTTCAAGAAAAAAAAAAACCTCCGTCCAGCCTCCACGTCGTCGTCGACGTCACCTCTGGCCGGGTTCGTGTTTGTCGTCGTCGTGTCGCCTCAGTCCGCCCGAGATCCTTGCCGCCGTCGTCGTCGAAGCTCCTCGTCCTCGTCCTCGCCGTCGTCGTCATCGAAGCTCCTCGTCCTCGACCTCGCCGTCGTCGTCGAAGCTCTTCCTTGTCGCCGTCGTAGCTCCTCTCCGTCGTCGTCGTCGAAGCTCCTCGTCCTCGACCTCGCCGCCGTCGTCGAAGCTCCTCCTCCTCGTCGCCGTCGTCGTCGTCGAAGCTCCTCCTCGTCGCCGTCGTCGAAGCTCCTCCTCGTCGCCGTCGTCGTCGTCGAAGCTCCTCCTCGTCGCCTTCGAAGGTCCTCGTCGTCGTCGTCATCATCTAGCAAACCCAAGTCTTGCTGCAATCGTTTTTCTTTTTGTGCTGGTGATAGAATTTGATGTTATTTAAGTGTTTGGGTAGTGAGAAAGTGTAAGAAAATAAAAAAATAAAACTGGAAATTTGTTGGAAGAAATTGATCGATTGTCAGAATTGGGATTTGAGGGTGAATTGAAGAGGAGACGATTTGATCTAGGGTTTGATTGATTGAAAATCGAAGAAGAAGAGGTTAAGGATTAGGGTTTTCAGTGAAATGAATTGGGGATTTTTGGTGTTAGTTTTCAGATGGATCATGAAGAATGAAGAAGAGAAAATAAAATAAAAATATTTTTTTTTTTAATGATGGTGGGTCCCACGGTAGGAATCAGATGGAGGGTAATCTGAAATCCACCTATTAAGATGGGAATCATATTACCCTCCAGGAGGGTAATGTGATTCCCATGAGATTCACTTTTCCGGAAAACCAAAAACCCAAACCTCCTACCAAACATGGGAATGCTTTGAGATTCCCATTCCCATGTAAAGATGACAGTATACCAAACGGCCCCTAATTAAAACTACCCAAATATATAATATAGATACCAGTTTCGATTTCAATCCAACCATATCCATTTAAAAAGTCCGTTTTGAGTTAGGTCCCAATAAACCTTTAATCGTTTGCTATCTGAATTTATTTAAGTAATTCATTTATGCATGTATCTGTGTGTAAACTCATTATTGGATTCTTTAATCTTTATTGACATCTGGGCCTATTTTTCTTAACAAGTTGAATAAAAAAAAGATTGCTTTCTGGGATAGGTCAAAATATTCTGCAGAAACCGAGGGCAAAATCATTCTGAGATGTGCAAAGAAACACAATAAAAAAGACCAAAAGTCGTGAACTTTTAATAATCAATAACCACAAAATTCAATTGCAGGGGAAATCCTACTGTCATAATACTTTGATATCAATACTAAAAACCTAATACAATACTAATAGCTAAAAGCCTAAAACTTCCTCCATTTTTTTCAAATTTTTTTTCTTGGGTTCTATTCTAAGCTTTGATTTACATGAGGGAAAATGGGAATTTTGTTTTTTTGGTTGGAGAAAATGAGATTGAAAAGTTTTTCACTTAGGAACTGAAGGGGGCAAAGCCATTCTCATCTCCATGACTTTCTTGTGAGAATTGGAGTGCAAATAGCTAACAAAAGTTGGACTCTTTGCTGGCCTGTACTCTGGCAGTAACCTCCCTGACTTGTACCTCACCCCACATGCATTGCACAGTGTTTTTGGACCTAATGGTCCAGCCCTCCACTGTGGGGTCCTCTGAGATAGACAAGTGGGTGCACCTCCTTGGTTGCTGTCCATTGTTGTTACATTCCAAATTCCCAATACTACCCTCCTCCTCTTCTTCATCTTCCTCTTCTTCCTCCATCATATTCATCATCACATTCACATTCACATTCACATTCTTCTCTTCAACATCATTTTGTTTCTCTTCTTTTTTGGGCAAAATGAGTTCACTATCAGCTAACCAATAAGTCTGGTGAAGCAATGGAGGGTCTGAGCTGAACTGGTCTTGTGGGTATAGACTGTGAGTCCAGCTTGTCAGTTGACTCCTTTCACTTTTGGAACAAATGCTTTTGGTGGTAGTAGTGGTGGCTCTTTTTCTTTTGCTTCTTGCCTTGCTTGGGACTACAAATTTTTGAAGTGAAGGTGGGGTGGTTTGTTGAGGTTGTTTTGGTTGGTTTGGTTTGGCTGTGTTTGGAGTTTGAACACTACTTGTTGTGTTGGGTGCTGCTGCAACTGGAAGACAGTTTCCTGTGCTTGACAAGCAATCCTCTACAAATATTGAAAGCCATTCCAAGCTAACATCCACTTCCTACAATTTTTTTTTTCACCACATAGAACAAAAACAAAAAATTAGCAAAACCCCATGTGAAAAAAATGTGAACTTTTTATTTGATAATAAAAATGTGAACTTTTTATGGAACAAATAATCAAGAAATTGTGTAGAGAACATGTTACAAGCACAAAATGCATAAAGTAAAGTTTTTTTCAGAAGAAAATATAGCATAAGAAACAAACAGAGAACAGAGAAGAAAAAACAGAACCAATAAGAGGGAAACAGCTAATAAAACACTCAAAGGTACAAACAAACAAACAAACCAAAAAACATAAAGCTGCAAACAGATAGAAGAAAGCAAACTGGAACTCAAAGTGTCTAAACCCAGAAAACTGAGAAGTAGAAAAATGGAAACTTTGGTTACTAACCGTGTTCTGAGCAGGAAAAAGGTCATCAATAGAAGTAGAAGAAGTCAAGGAACCAAGCTTGGAACATGGAGGAGACATAACTGGTTCTTGTTGGCACTCACCGGGAACAGACACATTCCGGCAAAAATCCATGGCTTTGCAAACAAGAAAAAAGAAAAAGAAGAGAAAAGAACCTATCAAGTGATAAGGAAAAAAAAAAGGAAATATGAGCTATTATATGTGCGTTTGTGAGAGTTGTTGTGACACTTTATGGCCTCTGTTTTCTGTCGGCAGATAAAGCTAAAGAAGAAAAAAAAAATAATACAATCAAACTTTGAAAGTATAAATTTAAACAAACCTTCTCTCTCTATAGATCTATCTTTAGTATATATGTATGTATTATATATAACTGTTTACCACTTATTATTGTTGTTCTTTTTATTTTTGAATTTTGGATTTGAATTACTTTTCTTGGTTTTGATGAATAAAGAAATGGTTTACTGTTTCTGTTGTTTGTTTCTTTCTCAGGTTGAGAACAAAAGAGCAATAATGGTGTGTACAACATTTACAAAATATTGTTATTATTACACTCCTAATTTAGCAGTCCTCATTATTACTCACTTGTTATCCTACGGGAATGGTGTGTTTAATCAAATTAACTACTTTTGAGGTATGCAGGCAATAAGGTAAATGTTACAGGTGTAGGTATATGGTGTAACGTTGGAGGCTTGTTTTATAATATTTGAAATTTTAAATTAAGGTTGTGAAATTTTGTTTTTATGAAGTGATTTCCAACCAATTTTAGCAAAGCTTTGGAAATTAAAAAAAAAAAACAATATTAATACAAATATTTATTCACTTATATACAAATGAGCATCTCAATGTTAAATCTATAATAAGTTTCATGAATTCTTTATCATCTTGTCAAGTAAAAGACTGATTCAATTAGTTTTGAAATTCATCAAAAACAAACCCTTCTAACCGGGCGAAGGGAAGAGGGCATGGTCCCCTCCCTAAAAAAAAACCCTTTAAAATCTTTTAATATATTATAACATTATTACTAAATTTTAAACTCTTTTCATTTTGACCCCTCAAAAATGTTCTGTTTTTGTATAATAGCCCCACACACACATTTGAATTTCTAGTTCTGCCGATGCTTCTAAAATTTGTTAAAAAATCAACGGAATCTATTTGTATTTTAATCAAATCCGAACTTGTCGATAACAATTCCTTGAAGTATAATACCCTTATTAAATCTACCTAGATACATATAGAGAAAGTATAAAAGCTTATACAAATTAGAATGAAGAAGATGGAGTAAGGACTAAGGAGTGAAGATTTGGTGAAGTTAGAGAGTGGGACCAAAAATTCCCAGGCCTGCCTTGTTCACTGAGGGCCTGATTCTTCTGCTATATCTATGACTCTCTTTCTTTTCTCTCTGTAAAAAGATAAAGAAGAATAATTAAAAGACTTTTTTGGGACCAAGTTTGATAAGTTAGACAAGCA
Organism: Dipteronia sinensis; assembly: GCA_033220585.1. NCBI lineage: Eukaryota > Viridiplantae > Streptophyta > Magnoliopsida > Sapindales > Sapindaceae > Dipteronia > Dipteronia sinensis. Next base: position 17,737,144 of record CM065642.1, read on the forward strand.
AAAAACAAGTACTAATATTAGCAGTCTACATCTACAAACACTGCACACTTAGCTGCTGCTGCTGCTGCTGCTGCTAGATTCTTTACAACACCAAACATTTCTTTCTTTTTTTCTCTTAAACTACCTTTAGGCTTTATCAGTTCTTCTTGAATTGCTTTTCAATAACAAAGCTTGTAGTGAAAAATGGAAAATAGGAATCATTTTCTATGTATGAAAATGAAATGTTGTTGTGGGTTAATGTTAATTTTTATCTATTTAGTATTTATTCTCTACAGTATATTCTCTTTTTTCTCTTTTCTTTTGAGTATATTGGGTAATGGAAATTTGATTCCATATGAAATGGTTAAAATAAATTATTTCCAATCGATAGTAATGACCCGCCAGGTTTTATAAATTACAAATTTTTTGTATTTTTAGTGATTTTGACTCTAAAAAAATATGGATTTTGTCTTCCAATGAATATTAACATAGAATTCATTTCTCCCATTAAAGAAAAACCTAAGTCCATAGTCTGGCAAAAGATGATCACACTTGAGATAAATCTTTCTATGAAAGTATTTTAAACTCAAATTGTATCTATTCTTCGTCAAGAGAGAAACTTTTTATTTTTATTTTTAATATGATATTAATCGGGTTGTGTATGACTTGACATGTCGAGCTGATCACTACAAACGTTACTTAAAATGCAACTCTCATTAAAGGGAAGGAGTCTCCCGACCACATTTTGTAATATAATTTAATGAATAAATGTGAGACTTAAACTTTATAACTGCGGCGAAGAGAAACGATCAACTATTTTGTTAAAATGAATGTACTCAAGAGATAAACTCTTAAAGACAGTCTTATGTTCGATTTTTATTTTCTCTATAATAATCTTTAGTATGAAATTCCTATATTAGATATCAATTTTCAAAATACTAATAGACACTGAAAATTATGTATTCATTATTTTTCTCTCTTGTTATTATTATTGATTAATGATTTTGGGATTAAGTATAGACAAATTTAGGTGATAGCCTCCATGAGTGATGAGTGTTATTAATTGGTCAACAACCTTGTTTAATTGCCAAATACTGTACTATGACAAAAATATCCTTAGAAATCACTAGATAAAATATGGAGATAAGAATACATGAACCATATTATATAACCAAAATAAAAAAAAAAAGAGAAAAGAACAAGTATCCATCCAATAGTTTAGAGGCATTGATGATTGTTGATGGGTCACTCCACTCTATTGTATAATGACTGACTATCTAATTAGGTTGCCAAGATAAAAACCTTTTGAAAAATTTAAAAATGAGTGTGAATTCTGAGCTCCATTTTTTGACTATTTCCAAGTCCACAAGTCCCCAGTATCCAGTACAGTGCATTATCATCATCTACTACCTAAATATCAAATTATTTATATATTTTTTTCTTTAAAAATTATTAACGATCGTGATTGATAGATGTACCGCGACAACACAGCTAAGCTGACACATCTTAGCAATCTCATAATCTATCCAAACCCAACATATTAATAAAATAAATAAAAATAAAATATGATTATGTATGAATTTAGATTAAAAATTTAATTTGTATTATTATTTATTTCCAAATTAGGGTTCTAATCCTTGTAAATTTTATTTTGGAGGCTCTATTATTTACTTGTTTTATATTTAATTTTGTTTTCTTCTTTTCCCTATAATAATATTTCTCTAATTAAGTTGGTAATTTCCTCGAATAATTAGGGTTTTCTTAAAAAAATAAAAAAATATGATTATAATTGTAATTTTATATAAAAAAAATATTTATATTTACAGATAATATGATAAGTCTGTTTTATTAATTTTGTTAAAGCTTTTCTTTGGTGATTATAGAGTTCGCAAAAAAATATGAATAATGGATATAATGATAATTTGTTTTATTGAAGCATTTGTTATCAGTAATGCCATTTCGTAACCACTAGGATCACCAACCATGATTACAAGAAATTATCAAACACTTTTAATTCATCCCATCACTAGTCTTTGCTTGAATTTAGAAAAGCCAGGTAAGTTTTTATGATGATCCTAAATGTGAAATGCGACTATGATCCTTTTATGTGGAAAATAAATTGAATTATGAATTAAGATATTATGCAAAATACTCGAATTTCATGGATATGCATGATTTATGGATAATTAAGCAAGATAATCACTCACATGTAAGTGAAATAATCATAATGTTTTGATATAACATATACGGTGTGGCATCTCGAACCTGAGGCATTGCCCAGCTGAATGAGTGCCCTTTATCACCATGAGTCACATTGAGCGGTAAATATTCTTAATGTTTTACTCATCAAAGATAGTTAGTTTGATAGGACCGTCGACAAAGCTTACAAAAGTTTGAACAATGAAGTTGTGTATAAACACAATAGATATTTAGGTAAAGTTTTAGAATGATCCCACAAAACAATCAAAAAGGTGAGTAGAGTACCTAGTAGTACTCAATACTCATGAGAAGATGTCTGCAGAGGTGGTCCGGGCTGCATTTCTTTAAAAGGAATAGAGAGGTCAGGTTGGGACAGGCTCGCCCCAGTCCAGCTGCAGCTCTCAATGCATGTAATAATAATGGAGAGAGAAAGAGAATACATGAATAATAACAATAAGGTAAAGACTAGAGAGGAGAAAACAATGTGCTCATGGATGATTGATCATGATTCTCTCCACCTATGTGTTCATACAAGTCCACAACCATGACTGCACTGTACCCCCAAAAAATACAAATACCACAGTATGCTTAACCCTTGTATATTGACATTTCTTTTGTAGACTACTGCTAATTTAGGGTTTGAAATGTAATTTTATATTTTCAGTCTTTTTATTATTCCAAATCCATTCTAATTTGAAGAGAATTTGAAGGCTGAAGTACTCACTAGTACCCATGTAAATGCAAGTATGATGACAGTATGCCTTCATTGATAAGACATACAGTTTTGTCTTTAAAAAGGCTTTCATTATACCGATTAGTATTAATTTTAACCGATGTACAAGAATAACCTCAAACAACAAATAAAAAAAAAAAGATTGATAATGTAATAGGATCATTAGTGTTTTTGAACTTATTTTAGGTTTTACAAATTTAAGAAAAAATTAAAGAAGACACTAGTGCTGTATGAGAAAAAACAGTTTGAATCCAAACATGATATCAATTCTTCAAAGAACAAACACTGACTAGTTTAAAATTAAGATGTAGAAATACTACTCATGATCATTATCACCTTTTATTTCTCCACAAGATTGATGTCTAATATTGTATATATTTTCATTAATATTTTTGTTTCAAATATTGTTTTCAATACATTTTCTTCTGAAATACAATATTCTCAGATGAGGCCGAGCCAAATTTTTTTATTTGGGAGTCAATGTAGTAAAATTTAATATTTTGGGGGATAAAGTGAAAATTTACAAATTTTAATATTAAATATTTAATTTCTAAAATAGAAAATTTTAATATCTTTTTAGTATATATATAATTTTGATTTTACAACTTTAATTACAAAACAATACCCAAATAGGCTAGGGAACTAATAAGGCAAAGAATGTCATATTAATGTGAAGGAATGGGTGATATATATATATATATATATATATATATATATATATATATATACACTATGCACAAAACTGATTGGTCTTGAGGTTAAAAAGAAATATGTTGCATCATTTATAGATTGTTTTAAGGAATTGTTGGAGTAAAATGAAGATGAAGATATTTACTCACCAAGAAGCAGAATCAACAGAAAAATTGGATTGACAAATTCTATTTATATGCCTTATCACGAATACACACAAAATAATCACTACAAAAAAGGGCTATAGATCTATTGGGACGAAAAAAATTCGTCACAAATTACGTCGCAATAAGTTCTTTGGGACGGATTTCAAAACACAAAATCAATAACTAGCTCCCTCTTATCACAATCCTGCCTCATTTAATGTTTTGTTCCACACCAATGTTGAACTTGACACCAGCGATGAAAACAAAGCCTTATCCAGTTTGGTATTGTTTTTTTGGTGAGAGGGAGGGCAAAAGCCAAGAAAAGAAAGAACTACAGCAAGACACAAGGCCGTCTTCAGATATTTTGGGGCCCCATCCATTTAATGATATTAACAAAAACCGGAACTCATATAAAAATTATTATCATTAACATAAATTTTTTTAATAAATGATGATAATAATTTTTGAATATGTTATCAAAGAAAAGTTACCAATTCAATTGAACTCTCTTTAAAAAAAAAACAAAAAAGAATTCAATTGAACTTTGATGTTTATTTTTATTAAATTGAACTAGATATAGATAATTGGGCCTTGTTAAAAATAAACAATAATTGGGCCTTGTTAAAAAAAGCAAAAAAATGCTTGAAATTGGACCTCTTCTTAAATTAAGATAAATTGGACTTGTGGCTCCAAAAGAAGAAGAACTATATTGGACCATTGGGGGCCCCAGCAAAATGCTGGGTTTGCTGCCCCCATGGGTCGGCCATAGCAAGACAGGAATGGGTCTGGCAATAGCCAAACCTTTATGGCTCGTTTGACACACTGTATTGGATTGTATTGGGCTGTATTGTATTGTATTGTATTGTATTGGATTGTATTATCATTAATACAAACCTGTGTTTGGTGATGTACTGTATTATATCGTATTAGGTTATTCCTATATGACTTTTTTTATATTTTATTATATTATAAAAATATAATATTTTTTTAAAAATTACTTAGTAATTAATTTTAAATATCCTTACTTTGAATAAATCAATAAATATTTGTATATAAAAAATCAATAAATATTTATTTTAATTGAAACAAAAAATTTAAATAAAATTTTCCTATGTATTTTGAAATTATAAAAAAATATTAACAACATAATACATATTTTATCAATATTCCATATTCATTGAAACAAAAAAGAGAAAAGAAAAGTGTTTTTCTAATACAATACAACCTAATACCATAAAATATAATGTATTAGTTAATACGATGTTTGTTGTATTAGGTAATTAAAATGTACTAAAATAGTATAATGGAGTGTTTGCATCAAACACTGCATTGTACTAATTTAGTACATTTTAATTGCCTAATGCAATACAATGTGGCCAAACAAACGAGGCCTTAATGTTATCTTCCAAAATGCCAACCAACTGGGGAGTAGGATCTTGAAAATAAGTAATACCCAATTCAAGAGAGTGACCTAAGTTAGCAAGGCAATCAGCAACCATGTTGCTTTCTCTATATATATGATTAATAGTGCAGCACCAATATTCATCAATGAAGGACTTGCAGCTTTGAATGAGGCTGAAGAGGGGGTGATTCGTGGGAGTAGCCTTACTCAAAAACTTCACAGTGGTCCGGGAATCAGTTTCCACCATAACTCTTCTGTAACCAGCCTTCCAAACAATTTAAATGCTGTCAAAGAGACCCTATAATCCAGCTTTCAACACACTTCCAATACCTTTCTTAAGAGAAAAACCATCTAACCAAATTTTCTTATGACCTCTTATAACACCACCTGCAGTAATGAATCCCGAATCATGGATCATACTACCATCCACATTCAATTTAATCCGGTCCATCAAAGGGGGAGTCCAAGACATCAAGCACATATTCACAGCAGAAATAGAGGAACTATCATAGTTAGCATTCATCCAGGAATCTAAATACCTTTTAATAAGCAGACCAGGTCAAGGAGGATGAGTGAAATCTGGTTCAAAGATGTTGCTGCATCTCCAGTTCCAGATGAACCATAAAGTCACTGCAAAAATGAGGTAGCCAGGAATACTTTTTAAAACAATTTTGTTATCTTTCAGATTAAGAAGTAGCCAACCCTTCCAATTACAATTATACATGGAGGACTTAGTCACCCCTTTGCAAATATTCTCCCATATAAAGATAGCCTTAAGACATAATCTAAAAACATGATTAGAACCTTTACAACCCTGATTACAACTGGCACAACTAGTATACCTCTAGAAGCTCTATGGACATTAGTAAGAGGTTTGTCATGAAGAAGGATCCAAAGAAAGCTTAAAACTCTAGGAGAGAGTCTAAGTTTCCATATAAAATTCCATTGCCAAGAACTATCCACACAGAACTTGTAATGGAGGTCATAAGCACTTTTGACTGAAAATTCTCCACCAATAGAAATCCCCCAAATTGCTTTATCATTACCATTTTTTCTCCTCCCAGCATGAATACTAACAATTTTAAGAATAACATGCCAAGGTAAAACAATTTTTAGCTTGTGAATGTTTCATTCCTCATTAAGAATATAATCCTTAACTTTCTCAAGCAATTGATCAGTTGAAAGAGGATAGTAGCCTGAGTTATAAGAGCACCAAAACCAGGAACCCACGCATCAGACCAAAACAATATTTGGTTACCATCTCCAACTCTCCAATTCAATCCCTTAGAAATAAGATTAGCCCTAAAAGAGAATCCCTTCCAAGTGGTCGAACAATTATTGACAGAAGAATTTCACACCTTCACAATGTTACCATCTCTAAAATATTTAGCTTTCCACAAGTAGCCCCATAAATCAACCTCATTTTACATCAAACGCCAGCCAGCTTTAGCAAGCAAAGCTTGGTTCATCTTTTCCATTTGTTTTATACCTAAACCATCTTTAGATTTAGGTAAACAAACAATGTCCCAATTAACCAGATGAACCTTCCTCTTATCAGCCGTGTGCCCCCACAAAAAATCTCTATTAAGCATATCAAGTTTAAAGCAAATCTCCTTAGGAAGCTTAATGGATTGTATTGCATAAACAGGGAGAGAAGAAGCCACCGATTTTATGAGGGTGATTTTGCCAGCTAAAGATAAGGTAGCACTTTACCAGGAAGCAAGTCTTTTTTGAGATTTTTCAAGAATCCCTTTGTAGGTTTTCTTAGTAGCTCTACCATGGATGAGAGGAACACCAAGGTAATTACCCAAATTGTTAGTTAAAGGAGAGTCACATATTTTAGCATATGACTTGGCATTCAAGATATTAATGTTACTAGAGCAAAAAACTCTCGATTTAGGGAAACTAACCTTTTGCTAGGAGAGATCACAGAAAAGGTCAAGGCAATCTCTCATAGTGGATGCTTGCTGCAAAGAAGCTTTTCCAAAAAGAATGAGATCATCCGTAAAAAAATAGATGAGACATATCGGGCCTTCCTCTCGAAACCTTGACATGTTTCCAGTCCCTATCTATAAGCTTTTGATGAATAATGTGAGAAAGTTTTCCCATGCAAAGCACCCTGATTTCCCTTTAAAAATCTTAAATTTATGGAGAACTTCTTGTGCCACCACTATGTTATCTTGGATTTGTCTACCTGGCAAAAAAAAACGACTTGGTTAGGGCTGATAAGATGAGAAAGCAAATCTTTCAACCTTTGGACAATGGTTTTGCTAATAATCTTGTAGAAAGTATTGCATAGGATGATGGACCTTATGTGAGTCATAGAAGTAGGATTAAGGATCTTAGGAATTAAATAAATCAAGGTTTGATTGATCTCACTAGGCACACAGCCTTTCATGAAACACTCAGAACTCAACCGAAAAATGTCCTCTTTACACACATTCTAATAAGTTTGGAAGAATATGGCAGGAAATCCATCAGGCCAGGGGCTTTTAAACCACCAATAGCAAATAGACTTTGCTTAATTTCATCCTCATTAACAGCAGCACATAAGTTCAAAATACAATCATCACTCAATCTAGTGAACCTTTTGGGCAGTAAAGTATAATCACTCGAACTATAAGTGTAATCAAAAAGCTTTTGGAAAAAGGAAACAACCTCTTTCTTCATTTCATCAGTATCTATAACCCAGCTACCATCATCCCTCTTAATGCTCTCAAGCTTATTTCTTTTTCTTCTAACAATAGTGGAGAGGTGGAAAACCCCTTAGTATTCTTGTCTCCATCTTTAAGCCAACAATTTCTGCATTTTTGAAGCCAAAACACTTCCTCCCGTTCAAGAATATCATTATAATCTTTGGTGAGCTTTTCTTTAAGGTCAATAAGGTAAGGATTAAGCTTAATACTAAGGCACTTTTGTATCCCTTGTAACCGAGCGATAATCCTTTTTTGGTATGAAAGATGTTCCCAAAAATCTCCTTGTTCCAAGTACTAGGAGCATCAGAAAGATTGTTCAGTTTCTCCATAGCAGTACCTCTATTATTAATCCAATTTTCAAATATCATTTTCTCCAAACCATCCTTGTTTCAACTACATGGCTTCAAATCTAAAGGGTTTGAAGCTTTTGTTAAGAATTTGGAAACTATGTAATTTGTTAACGGTGATTTTTGGGACTACGTAAAGTAGATTATACGTCTAACGAATTATCGTAAATTGCCAATAATATTACGGAATGAATAAAAGAGACAGTGCATGCAAACACACAATTTTACGTGGTAAGACCCTGGGTTGGAGAAACGTCCACGGTTGCCGGTGACGGTGAGAAGGAAAATTCACTCTGAGTTCAACGATTACACACTCTTATTCTCTCCTTACATAAAGTTTTCACTAAATTTCATGATAACATTGTTAAGGTCTATTTATACATGTATAGAATCCTAATTCTTGACACACATGTAAGGAAAGTTGTTGAGTTTTAATGAGACCGCAGAGTCGTTGTAACCCTCTTTCATGTTCTGTGTGTTTTCCGTATTAGATCTCTTACCTAATCAGGATTCTGATATCTCTAAGGAAGTTTGTTTCCTCATCAGAGTGTGCTTCGTGACACCTTATTTGAGTAAGATTCTTCTTTTGAGTATTTGAGTCGTGATTGTATTGAATTCAACGTTGCCCACGTGGCGCTCAACCAACCATCTACTAGACCTGGCCAAACCTCATTCTCCTAGACTGGATTACTTGATCTTGACCATCTTAATGATCCCGACTAGGTTATCTTTACTTGGTCAATCTAATTACCTTAGTTGAGCTGTTTCCACCCGACCATCTAGGTAACCTTGACCGGGTATTTATGAGGTCAGCTTTGGTCAACTCAGGTTGGTTCTATCTAGTTGACTTTTGGTGACATGATGTCTCTAATCTCAATAAATACTGGTAATCGTGCTGACTTGTCATCCTTCCAGATTTTACCAATAACAATACCACCTTAAACGTTTGAATCGAGCACCTTGTTCAATAAAGAGAACTCACTCGGTGAGGTATGTTTAACTTTGCTTTCCTTCTTTGTCTTATAGCTCATCAATGTTAATTTGCACTTAACAACTAAGCATTCACTTCCAGCCATGACATTCAATTTTCCCAATCGACGAGACATGATGACAAAATAGTGGCAGATTTCTCGTCCCCCAAACGTCGCCCATCATGCAGTTAGTGGGCACGTGATCTTCGGACTTCGTGTACCAACCCCTACTCTCACGTATGCTTTCCAAACGTGGGATGACATCACTCATTACTATATATTTTTTCAAAAACCTTTCATTTTTCCTCTCACTATAAGATTTACAGACCTCTTCTACAAACCTACCTTCTGAAGACAAAAACCCCAACTCCTTCGTCTCCCAGTTATTCAAATCTTTAAAGAACTACTTGTTTCTATCAGATTTGGTACTATCAACACCAGTATTCACATCGTTCTTCTCCACTAAAATATTCAGGTATGGATCCTATTACCCGTCATGGCCTTGTTGAATTATATATGCATGCTGTTGAGATTGGTGATAAAGAGAGCGTTGATAGGATTGAGTTCATTTTAAAGGGACGTTCTCAGGCTTACACGCCTTTAACTCAACCCAAAGCTCTTAGCGTTGATTATTTAATTGCTCACCCCGAATTTCAACCTTCTTATTCTAACCCAAATATTGCTTCTGTTAATACATGCCTAGAAATGTCAAGGACAACATGAACTGGTCGGGGTAGCAAGGCTGCAGCTAGGGATTCTCTGTCAATTGAACTGAAAATCCCTTCTCAGCCGTTGAAACTGGAGGATGTCCCAAAGAAGCTCCATGAGCACCTACTGAGATTCTCTGCAGACCAACTATGTGCTTTTGACCTTGAAGTAAATGCAGTGACCATCCAGGAAATTGCAAAGGTTGTAGACAGATTCGACATCCCTCGTTCGATGGAACTCTTTCTGAACAACATCCGAGCCATCTAGAATCCACCCAAAGGAGCCGTCGCCATATATGGGTCCATGTTTACCTCTGGGGTGACTCTCCATATTCAACCTTTTATTGCCAGATTCCTAACGAATGCTGGGATCACTCATGCTCAATTATCTCCTAATTCATACAGGATCCTGGTCAGCTTATGGCACTTGTGGGAGCGAATCGGTGCTAAATATCCCCCGACCCACCAAGAAATCAGTAACTTCTAACTCTTGGCTGAACGGATATTGGAGGAGTCTTCCACTTTTAATCCAGTTCCCCCAACCACTGGATTCCCAAACGATTCAAGGAGAAAACTCTGCATGCCTCCAGCAAAGAACATAAGGGTTTCTTTTGGGGTTTCCCTACATCAAACAAATTCTGGAAGAATAGCTGGTTCTTTGTCAGAGGTGACTAGGGGTGAAATGGTTGTGGCTGACCTCGCCAAGACCTGTCAAGGAATAGTGTCCCAAGACACTTATGTAGTCTAGACGTCTGGAATAAAACTCCCCATACACTAACCTAAAGGCAAATAGCCAGGTGATTAAAGCTACTCAAAGGCCTTGGGAAGCGAGAGATCATCGCGTGCTATTCGTGGAGGGATATCTGATCAGGTTGAAGCTTTTCCCTGCTATTTCTAGCCACCGTAGACGCCGTAAGTTTACATTCGTTTTCAATTTTTAACTCATCTTGCATCAATCATACATATCTTGTAACACACCGTTTATGTTTATCTTTAGTGTACGATATTGATGTTGTTAACGGCGAGCAAGCCTAGAAGGCTAAAGCTATGTATAATGCTTAGCTGAGCAGAAGCTGCGGCTCAATTGGCTCGAGGAATTGCTCCCCCCGAGTAGAATTTGTTAGAACATACTTACGAGGCTCATACCAACACGTTCTCAGGCTCTTCTCTAATCGAGAGCGAGGGAAGGAAATTCCTCCCAGAGATTTGAAGAGGAAGTTCACCAAACAGACTGCTTTTAAGAAGGTTACCAAGACAGCAGTTGAGACCTCCGCCCTTGCAGCTTCCCGTACTCGGAAAAGAAAGCAGTTCATAGTGGGTCCAAAGGCTCATCATATAAAGGTTAGGTTGGCAAATTTTGATGAAGAAGATGATGATCAGGAAACGTTGGCTGATCTGATAGACATAGAGCAACGTTCAAAGAGCAGGGCTGATCGTCCCTCTTTGATACCTACTTCACTTCCATCTGACCAAGTAAGAATGAGGGGCTAGATTCCTATTAATACCGACGATCATGTTGGTCTCCAACAGACTGAACCCCTCAAACCGACCGACCAGTCTGCATTGTCTTATGCTCAGGGTGGCCCTTCTGTAAGTCAGCCCCCAACCTACTTTTCTACTTAGAGAGATGGAAAAGCCCCGATACGGTTTGTAGTACAACTTCAGATAATCTTCACAGACTCTGACTCAGATGGGACCAGGCTGACCCCCCTGAACCTGCTGTTGAGGATAATGTATGCGACCATTCTTTGGATCATATCGACTAAGATATCCATGCCATTAGGTCGACCATCCGGGGTCTTGCCAAATACTGAAGTGGCTCCCTAGGTGGGTGGTACATGGGTTATCCTGGTCGAGATCACCTACCAAGGGCAATCTGCCCCCATACCTTTGGAAGCAATTTCTGAAATTCCCCTGATCGGTGACTGTGGCGATACTCAGGTGGCCCGTGTGCAAAAAGAAATAGACTCCCCAAGCGTGTCCCCGTCCAGTTCTCAACTTCCAAAAAATGACAGAATAACCCCTTCATCTTTCCAGAACAAAATGTTATTCAAATCTTCGGCCCCTTCAAGTTCAGACGAGCCATCGATCGATCCCCTTGACACGTTGCGCTCTATGTCCGCCGGTAAGGGGTATATCGGGGAAGGATATTGGAAGGAGGTTAGAACTGAAAAACCCTTAACCACTTATAGTGTCAAATATACCTAGACATGAGGGGGGGGGGGGGGGGGGGGGGGGGGGGGGGGGGGGGGGGGTGAATAGGTATAGTATTAAAATTCTTGAAATTTCTTTTTATTCAAAAGATTAACAATTTCACAAGGAAGCTTTAACAAGTATATTGATTCAACAAAACAATATGGATACAATTAAGCAATGGATGAATCAATACAAATTCAAAGTAAGTAAAGACAATAAAACAAAAATCAACACAGATGATTTTTACGTGGTAAAACCTCAAAAATGAGAAAACATCCACGGGTTGATACCACAACCACTGGCTAAAGCAATTCACTATGATAAATAGGAGATACACACTCAAGAGGCAATCAACACAAGATTCACTCTCTCAGCTATCAACATCTATTTTTCCCTCGGGCCTAGTGTAACTTACTATGTCAACTTCCTATGCAAGACCTCAAGTCTCTATGAAGATACCTTGCTTGTCTATTCAAGTCATCCCGACTCTAGAAAAGACTTCCACACTTAGCTATCCGGATCACCCCAACCCTAGCCAAGACTTCTAATGCACAACTTCACATTGCTCGTTGATGACTTCACTTTGCTTGCTTATCTTCTCCAAAGACATCTTCTTTTCATTGTCAAGAGCTTTGATTATAACCACAAAACTAGCATTGATCAACTTCAAATTGATGTTCTCATCATTCTTCTTTAAATTTTCACTAATTAGTTGAAGGATCTTGTCATTGAAGTTTTTTTCATTAGGATTTGAGGAAACTTCAATCTCTTCATGATTGGAGGAGACTTCACTATCTTCACAACTTGAAGAGTATTCACTTTCCTTAGTACGTGAGGAGTCTTCACCACTATCCTCAAATCTCTCTTTATACATGGCCGGGTGAGCAATGTAATTGCTAGTATATTCTTGATCATTCGAGGACTCCACTTCCGCTTCTACATCACTCAAACTCACATCACTCCAAGTAGCCGCCATTGCTAAGCCTTTCTTAGACTCTTTCTTCTCATTAGCATGTTTGGTGGAGATAAATCCAATCCCTTTACATTCATGACATCGAATTAGCTTCTTCTTAGATTCATCCTTGCAATTCACTTCTCCTTTTGGAGTGACCTTCTCATTGACTTCCTCTCTCTTAGAAAATATGTTCTTTAGAATTTTCTTCAAAGTTCTCACCATACTAGCCACATCATCTTCATCTTTAATCTTCTCATTTGTCACCTTGAGTGTTATTCCCTTACCCTCAATCTTTGGCTTAAACCCAAGCTCATATGTTTGTAGCGACCCAATAAGCTCATTAACCCTCATAAGATCGACATTCTTGCTTTCTTCAATTGCAGTCACCTTTGCTTTAAATCTCTTAGGCAAGGATCTCAAGATTTTCCAATTAATTCTCTCTTGTGGATATGGCTGTCCCAAAGTTTGACTTTGGTTGGTGATATTTAAGAGTCTAGTTTGGAAGTCTACTAACTTCTCATCCTCATCCATAACAAGACTTTCAAATTGAGAAGTAAACATTTGTACTCTAGACCTTCGAACCACCAACGTACCCTTTTTGATAGTTTGCAAAGTATCCAATGCTTCCTTTGCCGATTCGAGGTTTTGGATGTAGATAAATTGAGTACTATCTACACCTCCAAAAATAACATTCACCGCCCAATGATGCCACTTAGCATTATCAAATTCAATAGCCGTCCATTCGGCTCTAGGCTTCAAAATCATAGTGCCATCTTCAAGCCTTTTGGTAGGTATCTCATAACCTTCCTCAATACTCATCCATGCTTTTTCATTGATGGATCTAATGTAGGCTTTCATCCTAATTTTCCAAAAGGAGTAGTTACCACTTTTCAAGAGTGGAGGTATGGCACTAGAAGCATCTTCCGGCAACAATCACCCATAGCTGAAAAAACAACAAACACTATAAAAAGGATCCATCTAATTACCTCTACACGCCCGCTCAAATGCCAATTGAAAATCCCTTAACAACTTATAGTGTCAGATATACCTAGGGGGGGGGGGGGTGTGAATAGGTATAGTATCAAAATTCTCCAAATTTCTTTTTATTCAAAAGATTGACAATTTCATAAAGAAGCTTTAACAAGTTTATTGATTCAACAAAACAATATGGATACAATTAAGCAATGGATGAATCAATACAAATTCAAAGTAAGTAAAGACAATAAAACAAAAATCAACACAAAGGATTTTTAAGTGGTAAAACCTCAAAAATAAGGGAATATCCAAGGGTTGATACTACAACCACCAGCTAAAGCAATTCACTATGACAAATAGGAGTTACACATTCAAGAGGCAATCAACACAAGATTCACTCTCTAAGCTATCAACACCTATTTTTCCCTCTGGCCTAGTGAACTTACTATGCCAACTTCCTATCCAAGACCTCTAGTCTCTAGGAAGATACCTTGCTTGTCTATCCAGCTCACCCAGACTGTAGACAAGACTTCCACACTTAGCTATCCGGATCACCCCGATCATAGCCAAGACTTCTAATGCATAACTTGAAGAATCACTCTCCAAATGTGACTTCCAACGCTCAAATCGAAGAATCACTCTCCAATATGCGACTTCCAACTTCTTTACAAGGCAAATGATGCAAACGCAAGCAAATAGAGCAAGTTGATCAAACACACTCTATGAAGACTTGGTTTTTACACACATCAAGCTCACAAGCAACTGTAACTAATCCTTATGAACATGTGATAAGAAATCTAGATTAAGCATTCAAACTCATTCACAAAAATATCTAGAAACCTAAACATGTCAATCGAAGCTAGTATAACAAGTTTTTCAATGAAAATAACACAACTAACTTTGAAATCAAGTGAACAAGTTAACACTTGAAGTTTTCAACATATTCAACAAACGAAATCAAAATAAGAACTAGATTTTGGGAAATCAAAATCACAATTAAAAGGTTCTAGTTTTAAATCATGTGATCAAATCTAGAAATCAACAATCAAGATCAAATACATAAAGTGGTTCTACATTTAAACTTATATTCTTCAAGGTTAGCAAAAATGATATTCAATCAAAATACATGACCTAATCTTGAAAGTTAATCAAACAAGTCCTAATACTGGAATCAAAATCATTCTAAACATTTTTCTCAAATCATATTAGAAGATTCATCAAGTAGATCATGAAAGAAAAATGAAAGAGAATTGATTCACTTACAAACAATGACTCACGAACTGAAATCAGACCATAAAGAAATATATGTGAATTTTTTGACTCTAAAAATATTTGGTACTTGTTCCTCTCTTCAATACCAATGATTTTGGCTTTTGAAAATCTAAAATCGGAGTTAATTTGAGAGAGTTATGGTGTTTGGAAGTTGAGAAAATTAGAGAGAAAATTTCTGCTCTTGTTTTCCACACCAACCATTGTTTGAAAAAGATAGGGAAAGTGATATTTAAAGGAGAGGGGAAAGAGAAGCAATTTGAACCACCAATAGGGGGCAGCCACCTCTGCTTTCCGTGGAGGGACGTGGCCTACACGGGGAGGGATGCAAGGCTCCGTTATTTTGCCTTTCATCTCTTCTCGCACACTAAAATTTTCTTCGACCGTTCTCCTACCTCTGAACTCCGAAATCAAATCCGTTTTTAGAATAAAAACCGGAACGCCCTCACCTACAAAAGACATCAAGATAATTTTCACAAAAAATATGGAATTCAACTTGGAAATCAAGGACGAAAACCACGTATGATAAAAACACGGAAAGTTTCTTAACTTCCTATTTTGAACTCGAAACTTAATGAATGAGTAACTGAAACAATCAGAACTCAATGAGGAATTATATAAGCTCAAAATCAAGTTCAATATCGTAAAAACATAAACAAATAAATACAAGAACACACAAGTATGTCGTTTCCTAAAAATAGTCCTAGAACATGCAAGTTTACAAAAAATTATCAAATTAAGTCTAATGCATGTGCATACAATAAAATGTGTTATACAAATTTTGCACAATGATTCAGAGAGACAAATGAATGCAATGTGTTTGTGTGCCCTTACGCCTTGCAAGAGGAGGAAGAATTTCGATATCTTAGTATCCAAGTAAACATCTTTCCTCTTGAAGACGAACTTTGCATATCCAATCCACGAACCCCTAAGCAACTAAACAATACAAACAAAAAGCATTTTGTTAAAGAATCAAGCCAACACAAATCTAAAACCTAACAAGAACTGTTAGCAACTCCGAGCAGATTCGCTCGATCTTTAACAACGGTGTCTACGTAAGTATCATGTATCCTTTGTCTTTAACCTAGGCCTATCACCATGCGTACTTCTTCCCTTTTTGCATGTCATATATGAGTTTACTCAAGCCCTGATCACTCAAGACAGGCAAGCTGTGGAGATCTCCCAGCTGAGAAAGGAACTGGCCGAGAAGAATGAAACGCTTCAGTCCGCTTCAGCTGGTGAATCCAAGATCAAGTAGGCTTTTGAAGAGAAGCTCAAGTAGTGTGATGTAACTGAAGCGGATTTTAGGAGATCATTGTCTAATGCTGAGACCAAAGCCTCTGTGGCGACTGAGAATGTCAGTGATCTTACCACAAGGAATGATTAGTTGGTTACAGATATGGCCAAGGTTGAACTGAGATGTGCTGAGCTGGAACAAAGAGTTACCTTAGCCAATCAGACGGTCATTGATCATAAGGCAGATGCCCGTATAGCCAAGGAGACTTTGACCTCTGCTCAACAGTTGTTGCTTGAGGCTCAATAAAAATCTGAGGAAGTCAAGCTGCATTACGAGAAACTGGTTGAGGATTTGAGTCAGTAGTAGGTTAGTGCGGAAGTGCTTTATCAAGAAGCTAGGTTGGCTCTTGAAGTCCAAGCTATCGATCGGTATAAGAAGTCTCTTGCTTTTAATGTCGTTATGCTAAGGGAGCTCGAGCGAGGACTTAGTACTGCTCGACTATTGTTTAGTGGCAAGGAACGAGCTACTATAGAGTCTCACCGAAAGTGGGATAGGATGGTCAAATGGCACAAAGCTAATTCCCTGGGCCCATCAAGAACCAGATAAATGGATGATGGGCCAATCGTAGATCTATCGGGAAGGAACCTCACATCATTTATTTGGAATTGCCCTCTGAATCTACTCTGGTAACCTTTCATACTAATGGGAAAGTTGACTCGCCATGTAAGGAGATGGACATTGGGCCTTTACCTGATGTGGACTACTCCTCTTTCATGACTAACGACTAAGATGATATCAGTTGGCCAGACTTTGGCGATCTGACCAAAGGTTATGAAGATGTCATGCTTGATGGTCTATCCAACAGCTCTCATCCTGATTCAGGGCCTGGCGGTCCCTTTAGCACACCAAAAGCCTGAGCTCGTTGTATCTCTCCCCATTATTTCCGATATTTACCATCCTTTGTAAAAGGCCTCATGAATATAATACAAGTTTCTTGATCAGTTGTATTTTATTTTCCTTGCTGTGTTAGGCTGAATAATTCTTTTGACCATGCCGATCGATCAACCGATTAACTAGCATTAAGTTTGAATTACTTATTGGCTTAAACCACACACACATCAAAATGAATGACTAATCCAACCATCTCATCACATTTAAACGTAAGTGATTGATTATTTCAATCATCTCATCACCTTATTATAAAGTGGTTGATCGATCTACCATTTATGAACTGGTCAGCCATCTTATTGTTTATCTTTGACCTGGTCAATTATCCTTTTAAGTGACCGAACTTTGGTCTGATCAATTATCTTATTAGTTGACCGGGCTTCGCTGGACTGACCGGTCTATTTCATTGACCGATTTCCTCTAGTTGCCCGCATGAGCAATATTTGACTCTTTTTGCTTGAGCTGCTCACGATAAACCTCTAATTTTTTCCTAAGTGGTGTTCTTTTCGTGGACTATTTGCATTGTATCTAATTTATAGACTCTTGTCTTTTATCTAGTAACTAAATCGCCGGGACGTCTCCCAGTAGTCTGTTACTCAAGATTTGTTTTAACAGGGATGTTCTATTTCTCAGTATCTTATTAACTGGCGTTCAAGCTTGAGTATTTCATTACCCCATTCAACTTTATGCGCATCCCATCGGGTATGTATGACCCGAAGGCGCTCTAACAGTGCTTATATGCACCCAACTAGTTTTGGCGAGTGTGTATTGTCTTTATGACTTCTGCTTTTGGCCCCCTCGCTGAACCCCCTGATCGCCCATTCGGCTTCGGTAATTTCAAACGCTACGAGATTGTCTTTGTAAACGAAGATAGAATTAGAACACACTTCTTGGTCTTTTTGGAATTCTTCATTCGAGGGGAGTTTTATTGATAACTTAAATCAACTTCTATCCTTCTTAACAAGACTTCTCGCTCACCCTCTTGTTCCCCATGTTCATCGAACATCTGACGGCCGATGAGCCCATAAGGGTCCATGGGTATTCATCCTGTGACCTGGGCCTCACGAAAGTTGTATTTGTTTAGAATGGTGGCTTCTCGACGTCCTCTAGGCAGTGTTTCCTCGTCAGTTTAGACCGATTGAGACCTCCTCCTATGACCATTATACCTGTCTTCCCTGGTATATTATGGTTTTCCTCTATTGTATCTTTCTACACCTCCTTGCAAACTAGATTCCCTATACTCGCCCGGGTTTTGGCTGTCCCGTCCCTGGTGCCTTTTATGTCCCTAGTTATCTCGGCGATCATCTCTTCTTTTAGACTGTTCCTTTTTTTCCTGACGATCAGCCCTATCTCTACTAGTTTTGCGAAGCATGGCCGGAGTTACAACTACTACCTCTGAACGTACCTTGGGGTCTTGGGCCACCACGGGGGTGGATAACTGGTACAGTGAAGTTAGATTCACAGTCGCTGTTCTGTTGATTCCCTATCTCACGGCGTCTTCAATGACTCTCCACAGGACTCTTGGACCTACTGGAACGCGTCTGAGGTAATTCTTAGGGGAATATCCATGGAGGTTACCTGCAACTGGACCAGTTGAGGTTGGAGTTATAGATGGAAAGCTTCTCTCATCGGTACTGACGTTAACATGACCTGGGTTATTGACACCACATGGGGTACCAATGTCATACGGGGATTGACTTTCATCTCTATTGTTTGCCATGTTACTGTCACACAAATTCCATTAGGTTTTGTACTCACCTGTAAGTACCTCATGTTTTGATTGGCTCATTTCATTGATAAACCACATTGAGGATTGTCTTGAAATGGTAGATTATGCCTCATTGTTCATGATCAAGCTTCAATGGCATCATCAAACTCAAGGACACTTTAAAAGTATATCACTTACTTAACTCTTTGAAGAGACTAGTAACACACACACACACACACACACACACACACACACACACACACACTATCATGCATGTCTTACATCTTGCATTTGTGATTAAATCTTTTATGTGTGTGTTCCTCTTTACACTTCACACATATGCTCTCTAGTTTTAGTTGTAAGTGTGATTGTGTTGTCGAAAATTCGATTCCAGTTGTGTGTTCGGAAACGTTTACGCTTGCTCGTTGGTGGGCTTGTTTTTAGCGCATTGGTTGACCAGTGTCGATTTCCTATTTTCAGAAATCGACTATTGATTAGGCGGTCGGACTGACAGCCGAATGAACCGCTGTTTAAAGACAGTAGTACTGTCTTCATTTGGTTGTCGAATCGGCAGTTGGCCTCTGATCACCGAACAAACCGTATAATTACTCCAGTAGGTCTGGTTAATTTTGGCAGTCAATTCGGTGGTTGTCCTGACCGCGAAACTAACCGTAGAATTTCACCTGGTGTTTTTCTGCTCTAGATCGGCGATTGACTCGGCAGTTGACCTGACCGCCAACCGATTAACATTGTTAGGGACTTTTTCGTCTTTTCGCGTCAGCTCATTTTTTCCCTTATATATGTCATCTTCTCTCCCTTTTTAGACATAAAGCTTAAGGTTTCAGAACCTTGAAAAGAAAAAGAGTGCCTTGTAAGGAAAGCCACCAAGATTCAATTTTTGTTAACCAAAACCCACATACCCATATTTCTTTCATGGATTAAATATCATCTAGCTTCATATAGGATGTATTCTTGTATGAGTCTGTATCAACGCTCATTACTTGGTAAGTTGAACACCATCTCCATTACTTCTTGTGTTCTAGTCTTCCAAGATGACTCTTTTATGACTTGATTAGTTTCAAGTTTGAGTTTTTTTGTCTTTAAGATGACATCTTTATATGCTTGCTGGGTTTTGTATTGTTATAGGTATTACATCTAGGTAGCATTTATATCATATAGCTAAGTTGTATGTATGTCATATAGCATCATGATATCTAAGACTGTTTGAAGCATTCATCCATGACTAGATAAGCATCAAATGTGTTGACCTAGCATTTATGCATTTAAAATATTCTCATATTCACATTATGTTGCATATCTCTTCATTTAATAGTTAAGTCTTGTATGTGTTGTGGGTAGTGTACAAGCAAGAGTCTAAAATCATTATTAAAGGCTTACGGGTAGCAAAAACGGATTAATAACCGATTATGTGTGATGTGGTCAACCTAGGTTGTAATCGTTTTTGTAAATAGTGGATTTGAGGGTTCGATTGGCCTTAGGCCCGTGAGTTTTTTTTTTTTACCCTTTTAGGGTTTTCTCACGTAAAACAAATCAGTGTGTTCCTATTTTATTTTCCGCACTTAATTACAATGATTGTTTGTTAGGGGTTGTTGTGATTAATTTTGACTAATCAAAAATGGCAATTAATTTAGTTGAAACCTATTCACCCCCCTATAGGTTAGTATTATCATTCTTAGAGTATTTTCAATTGGTACAGAGCGGGTTCCTTAACATAATTAGGAGATCCCTTGCTCTCTAAGAGTGTCGTGCATTAGATAGCATTTTAATTATTGTGTCTCGCATTAGATTGCATTTTAGTTGGTGTGTCTTGCTTGTCTTGTTTGATTGATTTCATTAATCTTATTCACCCTTAAACACCATGAGTGGAAACAGATATGAGCGAGAAAGAGCATCGAGTACAACACCTCCACTTCTAACAGGGGTTAATTAATCATCATGGAAAGGAAAAATGGAGTCTTACATATGCCAAAGAGATGATCTAGTTTGGATGGTGATTGAGGATGGTTACACATCACCTACCAAGACTCTCGAAGATGGTGCCCAAGCCAAAATCGGAATGGGATGCTCAAGACTTTGAAGCCTCCAAATGGAACAACATGGCCACATATGCAATTTTGTGTGCAGTGGATGAGAACCAACATAAGTTAATTCAAACCGCAAGGAATGCACATGAAGCATGGACAATATTGGAGATGGCATATAAAGGAACCGATGTAGAAAAGACTCCAAGCTACAAGCCCTTCAAACCCAATTTGAGACTTTGAAGATGGAAGATCATGAGTGCTTTAATGACTTCTGAGCAAAGCTAATGGATATTGTCAACCAAAGTCACCAATTGGGCGATCCATATTCGGATAGGAGGATAAAGCAAAAAAATCATAAGGTCTCTCTCGGAGAGATTTGATGCTAAAAAAACCACTATTGAGGAAAATAAAAAATATAAGAAGATGAAACCAAATGAAATAATTGGCAAGTTGTTGGCTTTGAGTCAAGAAGAGCCCTTACTTCAACAATACCTTAAAAGAAGCAAAAGAGCATTGCATTGAAGACCTCCAAGGAAGAAAGGGAGGAAGAAGATTCGGATGAATAACTGGCTCTTATGGTAAAGAGGTTTAAGCAATTGATGAAGTTTGAGAAGAAGGGGTTGGGCTCCAAAGGAAAGTTTGAGAAGAAGAAGACTCCCTTCAAAAGGGTGGAGAAAAGTGAAGAAAGGATTCCAAGAAGGGGATCCAATGCTATGAGTGTAGTGGGTACGGTCACATTGCCCATGAATGCGCCAATCTAAAGAAGAAGAAGAAAGGAAAAGCTATGGCGGCTACTTGGAGTGATAATGAAGACTTAGAGGAGGAAGAAAATTCTTCGGATGATGAAGAACAAGTCACCAACTTCATTGCCTTCTCGTCATCTCACAATGGCAAGGAAGTCATGAGTGACAAAGAAGTGGAAAATGACAAGCTAGAAGAAGAAGAAGAGCACTCAAGCAATGAAAGTACTTCATCCTAGTCCAAGCGATAATTTGATGAGGAGATGGACTATGAAGATTTCATGGAATACTTTAAGAGTTCTAGAGCGAGGAAGAAAAAGAAGATTCAAGAGTTGAAGAGGAAGAACCTTGAATTGACCTCCAAGATGATTCACTTGAGTGAGGAAGTGAAAAGAGCAAGAGAAATGGAAGAAAGCTTGAAATTGGAGCTTGTTGTGGTCAAGAAGAGTGAAGAGAGCTTGAGGAAGGAACTTGGGGAGGCAAAGTGTGTGATTGCCAATATGACCTCTAGAACCGAAAAGCTTGATAAGATGTTATCAATTGGGAAGAGCCCTTTGTGATAAGAAGTGCTTGGGATATGAGGAAGACTTGGAGACCACCTCTTTGAAGAAGATTATTTTTGTCAAGAGTCAAGAGGTTGAAGAAGCCAAACTCCTACAACAAACTACAAAGAGAATTGAAGTTGGAGAATCCTCAAAACATGCTCAAGCCATGGGTTCAATAAGAGCTCAACCACAACAAGCTAAAGCATCTTAATAAAGACCTTTACATCCAAGAACTCCTTTACCACAACCAAGGACTTTTTATGCTCAACAAAGAAGACATACTACCTCAGCTCAACCACAAAGGAGAGAGTTTGTTCAACATCAAAGGACTACTCAAAGGAGAAGGAAGTCTCAAATGCTTGCACAAGGCTATGGTATGAACTCCTATTTCACTCATACTTGTCATTATTGTGGTATTGAAGACCACATAAGGCCTAATTGCTTTAAGTATATAAAATTGTGTAGAATTGAAAGCATGATTGAGAAAAATATGCTTAGAAGAGCCAAAAAGCATGCACCTAGGAAACTTAGGGCCAATGAACCAAAGGCTCCTAGGATTGAAAATGTTGCACCTAGGTGGACTAGAAAAGATGAGTATTTTTGCTATGTGGCTCAAGTTGCTTTGAAAGCCAATGCCTCTAACACTTGGTATCTTGATAGTGGGTGTTCTAGGCATATAACCGGTAACAAGAATTTCTTTGAGACTTTTGTGATGAAGGATGGTGGATTTGTCACCTTTGGTGATGGTTCACGGAAGAAAGTCATTGGGAAAGGTAATATATCTATTCCCGGTTCGCCCTCCTTGCCCAATGCTTTCTATGTTGATGGTTTGCAAGCTAATCTCATTAGTATATCATATTTAAGTGATAAAGAGCTTTCGGTTATGTTTGGCAAAGTTGATTGCTCTATTGTTAATGAAAATGGGCAAGTCCTATTGAAAAACAAGAGATCAAGTGACAATTGTTATTGTCTTGAATCTAGTGATATCTCTTGTAACTTGTCTAGTTGTGAGCAAGTTGAGTTGTGGTATCAAAGATTTGGCCATATGAATTATAGAGACCTGAAAGTCCTTGAGAGGTTGAATGTTGTGAGAGGCCTTTCCAAGCTTGGGATGAGGATTAAGGGAGTTTGTGGACCTTGTCAACATGGGAAACAAACTATGAGTGTGCACAAAAAGGGAAAATATCTTTCACCAAGGAGCCATTAGAAGTCCTTCATATGGACCTCATGGGTCCCATGCAAATTGAGAGTTTAAGTGGTAAAATATATATTCTTGTGGTGGTTGATGACTTCTCTAGGTTCACTTGGACCTACTTTCTTAGAGAGAAGTCCGAAGCCTTTGGGAAATTCAAAATGCTATGTGTCAAAATTCAAAATGAGAAAGATTCTCACATTATGAGCATTAAGAGAATTAGAAGTGATCATGGGAAAAAGTTTGATAATAGTAGCTTTGAGAGCTTTTGTAATGGTCTAGGTATTTCCCATGAATTCTCGGCCCCTAGAACTCCCCAACAAAATGGGGTTGTAGAAAAGAAGAATAGGGTGTTACAAGAAATGTCTTGACTGATGTTGCTTAGCAACAAGGTTCCTAGAAATTTATAGGCTGAAGTCGTTAATACGGCTTGCTATATAGGGAATAGAGTATTCCTTTGGCCCGGGACCAAACAAACATCCTATGAGTTATGGAACGGAAGAAAACCCATTGTTAGCTATTTCCTCATCTTTGGAAGCAAGTGCTATATTCTTAATGACTGAGATCAACTTGGCAAGTTTGATGCCAAGAGTGATGAAGATATTTTCATTGGATATGCACTCAATAGTAAGGCCAATAGAGTTTACAATCTGAAAACTCGAAGTGTCATGGAATCATCAAAAGTTGTCATGGATGATTGTAGGCCCAAGAATGTTGTCCATGAGGAGGATGTTTGTGAGAGTGTTGACCTTCTTTTGAAGGAGTGTGGTGAGACTTCAAGTGATGTGAAGTCAAATCATAGTGGAGAGGGTGATCAACCTCTTGATAGAGATCCACATTTGGACTCTAATGAATCCGCTCCTTGGGTTAGGAAACTCCATGATAAAAATGATATCATTGGAGATGTCAACGAGGGTGTTAGGACTAGGTGTCAAATGGCTAATCAAATTAGCTATACTTACTACACATTTCAAATAGAACCCAAAAAGGTTGATGAAGCCTTAAATGATGAATTTTGGGTTTTTACCATGCAAGAAGAGCTAAACCAATTTAAAAGAAATGAGTTTTGGACTATAGTTCCTATGCCTATGAATACCAATGTGATAGGCACCAAATAGGTGTTTAGGAACAAGTCGGATGAAGATGGCAACATTGTGTGTAACAAAGCTAGGCTTGTGGCACAAATATACTCTCAAATTGAGGGTATTGACTTTGAGGAGACTCTTGCTCCCGTTGCCCGTCTTGAGTCTATAAGGCTTCTCTTATCCATTTCTTGTGTGTAAAAGTTCAAACTACACCAAATGGATGTTAAGAGTGCCTTCCTCGATGGTTTTTCACAAGAGGAAGTGTTTGTTGATCAACCCAAGGGGTTTGTGGATCCACACCACCCCAATCATGTCTATCGCTTTAAGGCACTTTATGGGTTGAAACAAGCACAGAGAGCTTGGTATGAGCGCCTCACACTCTATCTTGTTGACAGTGGCTACTCAAGAGGTAGTGTTGATAAACCTTGTTCATCAAGTGCAACAAAGATGAGCTTTTCATAGCTCAAATTTATGTTGATAACATTGTATTTGCTTCCACCAACGAGTCTAAAGTGAAACAATTTGTAGATGTCATGTCTCTTGAATTTGAAATGAGCATGGTTGGTAAACTAAATTACTTCCTAGACTTACAAATTAAGCAAATGAATGATGATATTTTCATCTCCCAATCTAAGTATTCAAAGAACCTAGTGAAGAAGTTTGGCCTTGACAATGCCAAACATTGTGACACACCCATGAGTACCACTTTGAATCTAAGCAAAGATGCTAGTGGTAAAAATGTTGATCAAAGCTTATATTGGGGCATGATAGACGGCTTGCTTTATTTGACCGCAAGTAGGCCCGATATTGCTTTTAGTGTGGGTGTTGTACTAGTTATCAAGCTAATCCCAAAGAATCTCACCTTGTTGCGGTGAAGAGAATCATTCGGTTTGTGAATGGTACCTCAAATCATGGGATTTGGTACTCCTTTGACATTAATCCAAGTCTTATTGGATTTAGTGATACCGATTGGGCGAGAAATTGTGATGATAGGAAGAGTACATCGAGTGGTTGCTTCTTTATAAGAAGCAATTTGGTGTCTAGGTTTTGCTAGAAGCAAAACTCAATTTCCCTATCCACGGCCGAAGTGGAATACATAGCCGTCGGTAGTGCTTGTACTCAATTGTTGTGGATGAAACAAACGCTAGCCGATTATGGTTTAGAGCAAGGCGCTTTTACCATGTTTTGTGACAACATTAGTGCCATAAACATTTCAAAGAATCTCGTCCAACATTCTAGGACAAATCACATTGACATTGGACATCATTTAATTAGAGAGCTAGTTGAGAGCAAGATTATTGCATTAGAGCATGTGGGAACTAATGACCAACTAGAAGACTTGGTATAATCTGAAGAAATGGCACATCAACCTAAACACCGTGTTACAAGGGGACAACAAGTGACGTGTCAACAAATATCAACCAAATTAAGCCAACTTAATATGACCAAGAGCTAACCCCACGATGCCGATCAGAGTTACTTAGGCTCAGTTTGGCATTACTGTGCTGTGGGGGGAATTGCTTTTGGATCTGCTATGGGGGGAATTGCTTTTGGATTTGCCGTGGGGAGAATCAGTTGAGTGTTTGGTAAACTGATTTTTAAAAGTGTTGTGAGAACCAAAAACAATTTCAACGTGTTTGGTAAACTGGAAGTAAACGTGGTGTGAGTGTGTAAAATTACTAGAAAGGACACAAATGAATATTGAAGATGTTTTGAAAATAAAAAAGTTGTTTTATTTTGGTGTGACCATAAACATGTTATAAAATATCAACTAATATTTTGGTGTGACCATAAACATGTTAGAAAATAAATATCAACTAATTTTTTGGTATGACCATAAACATATTATAAAATAAATATCAATTAATATTGTTTGTGTGACCATAAATATGTTATAAAATAAATATCAACTAATATTTTTGTGTGACCGTAAACATGTTATAAAATAAATAAATAATTTGTTTTGTTTTTGTGTGTCCATAACACATTAATAATTTTTTTTATCTATTGCCACATATATTGCGAATATATCAATAAAACTCTTTTAAATTCCTTCCATAATTTTTTTCTAAATAGCAAAATATGTTTTAAAGAGTCATGAGATTACACAATTGAAATGGATAACAAAAGATCCCAAAAAGCAAAATATGTTACGGAATCGAGAGTAAATTGCAAATATTTGCTAAGTGCCTGCACTTAGTAAATTGTAAATTGCAAATTCATTTATGACAAAGTGAGAATTAATTACAACAAAAGTTTCATTTACAATATTCACATTTCAATTAGATCAATGCTTAGGTGCTGACTGGTCAGCATCCAAACATTATCCTTTAAATTATGTACAAACTCAGAAACACAATTGAGAAAGCAAACCAATCAAATCTAGCCGACAAAAACTTTCACAAATTCATTTATGACAAAAAGAGAATTAATTACAACAGAAGTTTCATTTACAATATTCACATTTCAATTATATACAAACTCAGAAACACAATTGAGAAAGCAAACCAATTAAATCCAACAGACATAAATCCTGATGGAAAGGCCACGACAATAGTCAGTCATCAAAACAATTTGATCAAAGAGGAAAGCTTTTCTTGTTTAATAAGATATATGGCTGACACTGAAAGTAGTGCCACCAAAATTGCCATAGAAACACACTTCAGGTTAAGGTTCCCTGCCTCTCTCAACCTCACATTCTCACCATGATCTGAGACTGTGCCATTGCTTTTACTTGCTGTAATGGCAGGCCCTGGTTTTGTCTCTCATGCTGTTGACTCTTTAGAAAATTCATCCATCTGATTCAGAAGAAGGAACATCAAGGGAAATAAATTGTTAATAATATTACAAGTCCCTCCATATTTGTGCCTAATTTGAAATGTAAAACATGGTCTCTATGTACTTGTTACTTGGTTAGCAGTTTCAAATGAGAGCATAAACTTGGCAGTTGGCACTTGGGGTATTAATTAACAAACCATCACGCAAACACGATTGAAGTCGCCGTTTGTTTTAAATCACATCATGGACAAGTAAGTTATTGAAGAAAAATGTCATTTCATAATAAACTAGGTTGACTACACAAAATTAGAATCACTTTGATGTAATGAAAGAATAGTGCTATATTTGTCCAATGTTATATAGTCTCTTGAAGGTTCTTTAGCCTTACAAAATGAAGAAGAGAATTGATAAACGAAGATTATAAAAGAGAAATAGAACATGAGTTTATGAATAATGAATTGAGTTGAAGTAAACCTAATATTCTTATCAGTTCAAGTCCATAATCAACAATCTTGATGGTGTGAGGGCTCTGCAAGGCTATATTGAGAGAAACAGTTTGATAAGCTTGGTATGATTTGAGTGATTTTTCTTTATAGGAACTTCTGGTTTGTTGCATTTAGTAATTACTCTTGCTAACTAGTCAAAACACAAGTAGAACACTAAAGAACAGAAACATTTATTAACATTAACATGGATAAATGAATCTGGAAAATAGGCTCCCTCGTAAAAACGAAAGCACCACATGCTTATTCAGTACGGCACTATACTTATTCAAGTGATATGTTTCATAAAAAAGTAAAATAAATTGAAGACATGATCTAATTCATGACCACACTGCCCTATCTCTATCTTCACCAACTCAGGATAAAACACAATTTGTCAATAATGTATAAGATCCAAAAGAGTACCTGCCTCAGAACTTTTAGCTAGGGACACTGCATAGTCAGATGTTTCATATGAGTAGCATGGATTGAGTCATTCTTCGAAAATTCTAGTTCCTTGATATGACCATCTCCAATATTGTGCATGGTTGCAGAAGCATTTTTATCGTAATACAGAACTTTGCCCACCAATAATATATTTCTCCTTGGTCAAAGTATATAGCTGCAGAGAGTACATTTAGCTTTGAAAACTGTAGAAGGATGTTATAGTCCTGTAAGAATTTCATAATTGATCAATTACAGAACCATCGATTATTTATTTATTTTTAATTTATAGCTGGCCTTTCTTGCTACTTATGTTCGCTTAAAAAAATGAAAAAGTTATATTTGCCTATGTAGAAGAAAAGTCTAAAACCAAAAATGTTAGCAAAAAACATTATGGATAGGCATATCTATCCCATGGAATTTAGGTGATTCAATATTGTCAAACATGTACAAATTTATAAATCAAAACGAAGCCCTAAAATTGAAATCGTAGTTGCCACATAATGAGGTAAGCTATGGCATTTCTTGACATGTTGTCATCTAATTTTTTAACCACCATTGGTGATAATAGCTGATAGCTATCAATTTCATTAGAAAAACACTGCTGTCCAGACACCAAACCAAAACATTGTTGTTCTATTTGGAGAAAAAAATTGAGACATTACAATACACCTAATTGCGCATACATGTCTCTATCTTATATGAAAGAAACCAAATGCACTTCTTTAAGAAAGAGATAGATGGCATCAAACAAAGCATGAATCAGACCATGAATCAACACAAACCAAACCCAGAAAAAGTAAAACAGAGCATGAAACGGACCATGAATCAACACAGGGCAAACCAAACCCAGGAAAAGGAGAGCCTAATCAGGCTTATCAGTCTCAATTGCTCGAACTAATTCATTTTCTTGCACTGGAAATTACAAGGAAAGAGAAAGAAATAATTGAAAAAAAAGGAAATTACAAAAGAAATTAGAGAAAATGGATTGTTACTCACCGAGAAGCAGCCATAGAAGCAGAATCGTAAGGATGGAGGAATCCTCAACCTTCAAGAAACAAAGATCAAAGATTAAAAATCCTCAAAACTCCAATTAAAATTAAA
This sequence comes from Dipteronia sinensis, assembly GCA_033220585.1. Classification (NCBI taxonomy): domain Eukaryota; kingdom Viridiplantae; phylum Streptophyta; class Magnoliopsida; order Sapindales; family Sapindaceae; genus Dipteronia; species Dipteronia sinensis. The sequence continues at coordinate 17,766,717 of CM065642.1, forward strand.
CCCTATAAAAGGAACACATTACACATAAAGATAACGAAATTAAGAGAACATAAATTAGAAAAAACCTTGGATAGCTTGAACTTGAAACCGATTACAGAGGTTGTTGTAAAATTGGCTCTTAAAATTTTTGAGAAAAGAAGGCGAGAGAGATGAGAGATGTGGAGAAGAGGATGGAAGTTTAGAACGAACATTTGCCGCTTCTCATCGTAAATCATATTTTGTATTTTGGTAAATTTTATGAAAACCAAAGGATAAAATTGGAAGTTTTGTAAAAATTCATTAAAGTAGACACTGTAGCACTTTTATTTTCTGTTTCCCTAGGAAGCTGATTTCCAAAAGCATGTATTTGTAGCTTCTCAAAAACTCAGTTGGAAGAATCTAAAAGTGGCCATAAGCATTTCCTCACAATTTTACCAAACACCCTTTTATTGGTCCAGAAACACTTTTAGCCCCAAAAGCAACTGGGGAAGAATGCCAAACTGGGCCTTAGATGGTCGGGAGAAAAACATCCTACTAAGGTAATTAGATTGATCAGGAAAATAAGATTCTATCGGGAAATCCCAAGATGGTCGGATAAACTCAAATGATCGGGTCTAGTTATCCGACCGAGTGAAGAAGATCTGGTAGGGTTTGGAAGATGGTAGGATAAGCGACACGTGGGCAATTTCCAGATACGCTCGGATGCTTGACATATTGATAACGTTGAATTCAATACAATCATGACTTAAACACTCAAATAAGAGTCTTCCTCGAATAAGGTCTCATGAAGCATACTATGATAACGAAGCAGATTTCCTTAGAGCTATCAGAATCCAGAATAGGCAAAAGACCTGATGTGATTAAAACACAAAAGATTTAAAACAGGAAAGAAGATCAGCACGACTCCTATAAGTCAGAGTTATTTGTGTCTCATTAAATCACTGCCAATAATTCTTTTACTTGTACTATAAGAATTAGGGTTCCATGCATGTATAAATATACCCTAAAAATACCCAACAAGGGTTCACGAATCATGAGATATTATTAGAGAGCAATTGAGAAAGAGATTGTAACATTCTTTTTATAATGGATTATGCTCTCGCCGTCATCGGCAATCGTGGTTTTTTCCTTTTAGGGTTTTCCACATAAAATATCGTTTGCATAATTCTTATTTTCTTCTTTTCAATTTCTTACATAATCATTAATTTCATATAACTTGTGTGACGCTTGATTAACTTTACATAATCCAAAAATCACCGTCAACAATTGGCGCTAGAAAAGGGTGGTGTAACTACCTCCGTGAGTGTGTGTTTGCTGTTTAATACAGTTTGATAAAAGAACTTGTGCAACAACTATATGGCAAGTAGCAGAGACATGAGTCCATCCCCGCGTGAGACAGGTACCCAACATGGTTTCAACGACACCGGTATAACCAACACTAGTGGTGCAGGAGGAGACTTGCCTTCTAGAACTCCGCCGTCCATTGAGCAAGATATCACATCCTTTACCGATGCTACCCCTGATAACTCCTCAGACGCTTTTCCGGTAAGTTCAAGAGTCCCTGTGGAGAGTCATTGAAGACGCCGCTAGACAGGGAATCAATATAACTGCCACCGCCAATTTGACTTCACCATTCCAGCTGTCTACACATGTTGTGGCTCGAGATCCTAGGATACAGTCTCAAGTAGTAGTTCCAACCCCTGATGCTCCGTAGAAAACTGGTAGAGATAGGGCAAATTCGCCATGAAAAAAGGAACGATCCCAAAAGAGAGACGATCACCAAGATTGCCAGGATCACAAGAAGAATGGGGATCGGGCTAACCAGGAAAGAAGGGAACATAACTCGTATGATAATGTTGTAAGAGGTCATGGACGGGGAGCAAGTTATGACCGAGGTGACAGGTATGACGGACACAGAAAGAGGTCTCGATCACCCTCAAATGACAGAGAGGAACCCCCTAAGAGGCACAGAAAGACAACCTCCACTCTCAAATATGACCTTCGTGACACCAGATCACAAGGCGAACTTCAAAAGACCCTTATGGTCTCATCATCCGCCAGAAGTTCGATGAACGTGGAGAACCAGAGGGAGATCAGAAGGTTCTACTAAGAAGGATAGAAGCACCAGAAAGGAGACAAAGACGCAGGAACTTGCTGATCGGTAATTCTGGTAGTTCTAGAATAGCAAGAATATCAAATCGATTTAACAACTTCAAATCTAAAATTAATCTAGAGAACAACTTCTTCCCTGTACCTCTAACATTCCATACACAAATTATGGATAAAAGATAAAGAAAAAGAACCCCTATTCAGATATCACTGCCATAGCCTCAACTAATTATGAGGCAACAACATCAAAATTATCACTTATTCTATTAAAAGAATCCTTACTAATAGCATCCAGTCCCTCACATTTAGAATTGTTAGTCTCCATACTAGTTTCACTAATGTACTTAGCCTTAAATTCATTGACTTCCTTATGAAATTGTTGTAAGACATTAGTGCTATCTAGTATGCCATCTCCATTTCCAGTGAGAATAGGTTGTTGAATCTGCTTCTTTCCTTTGCTGTTAGTATTCTTCAATAAGCAGTTATCATCCTTTAGGGGAACAACTCCTTTTTTCACCCCTTTTTCAAGAGGTTTAACCACTTTCTTACTAGTACTCTTCCTGCTCTTCTGAGTTTTGATCACTGAATTAAGACCTTTCTTGATTTCTTGATCCCTATGCTCCTCTATCTGATTAGTGATTCTAGAGAGAAAACCTGAATCTTTAGCTTTGTTACCATTTCTTATTTTCTCAGCAGAACTCATGTTGAGTTGGTCTACATTTTCCTTCATCATAACATCCTCTTCCTCACTTAGAACATCGAATCTAGAATCACCGGCTTTATTCGCACTCATTTTCTTCACAGTATAAGAGTTCCTAACTTTAGTGCTCGTTCCAAAATTAGCATCAGAAGACCCAGTAAATTTACCATTACCATATTTTTTTGCCACCAATAACATTTTGACCACCATTATAACCATTATTCCAAGCTCTGTTGCCACTATTCTGGTTGCCCTGTTTTCCATATGACACAAGCATCCATGGTCCAAATGGAGTTGTTTCCTCTTCAACCTGATTCTTTTCATAATGCACAGTAGCATTTTCAGCATTCTGCTCCACCATCCTTTTGTTGGTCCCAGATTTTAGATTGCGCAGCGGAACGGGGTTTTTAAAATTGTATGCAGTCATCAAGTAATCATATTTGTACAGTAATAATCGAAAACAATAAGAATGAGAAGAAACTATTTGATACCAGCTTTTGAAGGCTTCTTCTTTCTTTTCCGATCTACTTCCTGATTTGAACCACAAGATCTTCCCGGCTATGTCCCGCGATTGGCAACAGCGTGTGGGCGCATCACGAGTTTCATGAACTTAAGTGAAGGTAGAAGAAACTAACGAAAACAACTATTGTTTTCTAGGTGTGGAATACGACCACAATCAATCAAAGAAAAAAAAATGTATATATTTCTTTTCTCTCTCTCTCTCTCTCTAGCCGCACACCTCTATCTTTTCTGCTTTTTGGTTTCATGCAATAAACCCAATCAATGCAATTGAATTGAGGGAACTTATATCTCCTCCTTTTTGCGTATCAATTTTCAAAATAATATCTTTCATTATTTAATGAGAGAACTGATATAACATTCATTAATTAATGAGAGAACTAATGTTACTTTCATTAATCAGTGCGAGAACTGATCCATTCTCTTCTGCATGTATCAGTTTTCAACATCAAAAAATATCTTATATCTATTTATTTTTTAACTGATAACTTTCATTACTTAAACCTTTAAAATATCTAATATTTAAAAGGATAATTAATAACTTTGAATTTAAACCTTTTAAATTCAAATTTGATATTTAATTTAATAAAAATAAAATAATCAAATTATCTTATCTTCATTCAAACACAAATATCAATCAACACCTTCCAACTAATGATTAATCGTATAATTAAATAATAATATTATTTAATCAATATAATCACTAATATTCTTTAATTAAATAATCTCATTATTCAATTAATTCTCAAATAGATACATGTCACTTTCGTAACACAATTAATTGGACAATACAATTAATCAACCGTGATCCCCGTTACCTTTAACCAATTGGGCTAGCAAGGGGACCTAATGGACCCATAGTATTACAAGCTCCAATAATCTTTAGAAATAATTAATTAAACTCTTTAATTGATATTTCATGATTATTAACTTCGGTGTTATTCCACTAAAAACCCGAAGCTGCATTCTCTCAACTTTAGATGTTTTTACATAAACCAATAACTTTCGGTGTCCATCGATATAGCTATTACATATGGTATAATCCTCCACAAGTAGTTCATAATTAGAGCTGGGTCATAATGTCTGTTATACCCCTCTAATTACATATTTCCATTAAGTGCCATTGATTCTCTAATGAACAATAAATCCTACATTTCTCACGGAATTAGAAGAACGCTCAAATTGTTCAAGCCTCGAATCAACCCTTAAGAGAACTACTATTTACTTCTCGCAAGAAGGAGTGGATTCCACTATTGTGTACAAACCTTCCCAGCCATAAGCCAAACCGCGATCCCAACATACAGAGCATATTGATCGGGAATGCAACTCCGACCTCACCCATGGTACATCAAAAATCACGATTTAACCCGAATGAGTCGATAAGACACTAAGGATTAAAATCACCCATTTATAGCCATGATTTGTCGATATATATGAATCTCATCATGTAACGGATCTTATTGAGAGATTCATATAGATCGTGGTCTAGTCCTATATGATCACATCATATAAGGTGCCTCTATTCTCATATCACCATATGAATGATCCAGGATAAGATCACCGTACATTACGGAATAGACCGCAGTTATAGATTAACCACAAATAAAGTACCCAACTTTATTTGCTATCTACGAACTCTTTAGATTGCTCGTTTCAAAATGAATCCATCTGTATATGACAATCATATACTTAGTTTGAAATTATATCTGGCAATCTTGGATGTTAAATACACATGTTATATAAAATTATGAAACAATTTGAATGAATAAACTACTTCTTTTATTTATTTCATTTCACATTTATAAATTACAAGCTTTACGGCAAAGACCCCAACACCTTTCTCTGCAGTTCTCCTTACTATACTCATATCTTCCACAGTTGAAGCATATCAAACCTAGGTTTTCATACTCCACCATAATAATTCTATCATCAATAGTAAGCGATCCTAGAAGAGGTTTATATATATCAATTCCTACACAGATTCGAGCGTATCTACCTCGAGCTTGGGTCTCTGTAATTGGATCTACTTTGCACATCGTACCCAACATTCCACCTATGTTCCAAAGTAGATCAGACTCCATCCAATCCAGATGGAGCTTTGTCAAACGAACCTATATCAGGATGCTTCGAATAGAATCTTCTACATGAACGAAATTAGGTCTCCATCTTTGAACAGTTAGATATTGATTTATTATAACCCATAGATCTTCTATAAGTACATATTCTAGGTCTTCTTTCATTTGGAACCGAGCAACAAAATAGCCATCTCCAAGATCTGTTAGTTGCCATTGTCCATGAAGAGTCCATTTCTGGTTCAGTTTAGTAAGCATAAAGTTTAAGGTATGAGGTCTACCCATATTCTTCAAGACTAAAGCATTGAACCATGGCTTGTGAAGCTGTTCTTTCAATTTGGGAGAAATCTTCATGACAGGTCCAGTCGGACCATCCGAAATCAGGATATCTTCTTTTCCAATGTTTAATTTGGCCTCATTAGTAGAGACTCTAGACCAAGATCTGGGGTTGGTCATACCTAGAAGTTTGGATTTGAAGCTATCCATAACTTCCATCTTCACACTTTCAGTAGCAAAATCATTTCTCCTAGTAACCTTATCATCTGGTCTAGCTCATTTAGCAGAGCCATTATTCTTTACAACCATTTCAACCTTCTTGCTACTTAGATTGTGTTGAGCCGAGAAGATAAACATCTATTTTTGGGGATCCATGGCCAAAATAGGAGCAGAAAAGAAAAGAAAGAAGAAAGGAAAACCCAGAAATCTCAAAACAATGACGACGCTTGAACAAAATTCTCTTCAAACCACAAATCTTCAACCACGCTCCAAGCCCATTTAACTACCCACAAAACACACTCTCTCATATTTCATATTTGGTACTATTTTGAATTTGTTAATTAAAGCATAATATTCATATATAACCTTTATATGTTATTAAATTTTTATTGTTTACTTTTCAATCAAAATTTTATTTGTAGATTAATTCCAATAAATTTAAATTTTATTTACATATGATAAACAATTGATATTAAAAAATGTATATTGCAATGTTTAATTAAACTTCTTTTTAAAATCATATATTGTTATACTAAAGGGTCTATTGTTAATCGTATATGGAATAGAGAGACTTTCTTTATATCTTTCATTTTAATAGACAAATGTAATATTTGAATTTCTATTATAAAAGGGAAGGAGAAATGTACAACCATTTTTCTAAAAAGTAGTTTTGCATTTTAGATTATTATTATTATTATATTTATAAAAAAAATATAATTTTTCATAATTTCTTGAATTAATCTATAGTAATTATTATAAAAAGTGAAGAAAATTTAATTATTAATATGTCTCTTAGGAAAAACTTAAAAAAATAAATAAAGATAATATATATATATAGTCCCGATAAATCATTATCAGTAACAAATATTATTTTTGTCCTAATAAGTCTCTAAATCTATAATTTTATTTTTCTTTTCAAAAAAAAATCTTAAACTTTTTATGGACGAATAATTATTTTGTCCCAATAGACATCATATTGACACGAATAATTAATTACGTTCCAATACACATCCTATTGGGATTAATTTTTTTCGTCCCTAGAAGTCTCATTATTTTTGCACTTTTAGGGACGAATAATTTTTTTCAACCCAATAAACATTCTATTGAGACAATTATTTTTCATCTCTAAAAGTCTTGTCGAGTTTGTCATTTTTAGGGATAGATAATTTGTTTCGCCCTAATAGACGTTATATTGAGAGGAATTAGTAGACAAAACTGCCCTCAAATCTTAGGAGAAACACAAAAAATAGAAGAAACCAGAAATATAGTTGACATATGGGGCGAGTAATAAAATATAAAAATATTTGTGGTATTTATTAAAGGGATATTAAGATTTTAGTCCCTCTAGTTAGCGTTAATCTTGGTTTGGTCCACTAGTTTTTGGAATTACTAACTTTAGTCCACTGGTAACGGTCATCGTTAAATCTAACGGAAGTCAACGAAAGTCAGAGAACCAATGGACTAAAGTTAGTAATTCCAAAAACTAGTGGACTAAAGTTAGTAATTTACAAAAATTAGTGTACTAAAATAAACGACAATCTAACTTTGACTTAACGGAAGTCAACGCAAATCTAACGGAATTGAACGGTAGGGACTGGAATAGGTATTATCAGAGAACCAATGGACTAAAGTTAGTAATTTTAAAAACTAGTGGACCAAACCCAGATTAATGCTAACTAGGGGGACTAAAATCTTAATATCCCTTTATTAAATTTTATAGAATATGTTCCTTGCGTTTATTTTTATAATTGCATTCACCAACTCAATTCTTGTTTTTAATCAATGGCTGCGACAAGCGTCAACCCAGGAGTTGAGTCACTCCCACTCAAAGACAGAGTCGCTATAGTCACCGGGTCGTCTCGTGGAATCGGCCGAGCCATAGCGATTCACCTTTCCCAACTCGGAGCCAAACTTGTCATCAACTACGTCTCCAACTCGGCTCAAGCCGATCTCGTAGCCGCCGAATCAACTCCTCTGCTTCTCCTGACACCACCACCCCACGAGCCGTCACAGTCCAAGCCGATGTTTCCGACCCAGCCCAGGTCAAGTTTCTGTTTGACTCGGCTGAGCGGGCATTTGACTCGCCGATTCATGTCCTGGTTAACTCAGCTGGGGTGCCTGATCCCAAATACCCTTCAATTCCCAACACTTCTTTGGAGGATTTTGATCGTATTTTCAGGTAATGATCGCAATTCGCTCTAATTAGTTTTCTGCTTTTGTGTTTTTAATTAATTTTGTATCAAAATATGAAATTTATGTATACATTTCTGTTGTTTGGTTGAGGAAAAAAAAAGGTCAAAAATGATTTTGTAGAAATGTTTGATTTGAATAAACTAGTGTGATTATGCAAATTTCAAATGGGTGTGTTGTGTTCTTTTATGACCTAATATGTGGATATGAGTAATATGGCTGGTTACTGTGATTGAAGAAGCATGGTTTGATTCAATCGAGTGACGGTTTTGTAAATAAATGACAACGCGAGCGAGTGTAGACATGTTTGATTTGAATAATCAAGTATGATCATGCAAATTTCAGAGGGGTGCCTCATGTCTGTTGTGTTCTTTTGTAATTGTAAACAAGTATGGCTGGTTTATAACCTATAGTTCTGTGACTTTGTGGTGTGGGGTAGGTCTATGTCAATCATTAGCAAATATTAAATGTGTTTGGGAGTAGTGTTAAATACCTTTGTTAGAATGTATCACTCATGATTTTATTGAATTTTATGGGATAAAATGGAAGACATCCGAGTGTTCTTCAATCTAGTGAGTGATAATTTTGTAAATAAATGGATACATGTTAATAAATGAGTGAACATATCACTTACAAATTACAATTGTATTAAACCTTTTTTTACTTGTATGTAAATGCTTTTAGCATGTCGTTATCCTATTATCTTCTCATATTGGAAGGAAATAGGGTGGTTCTTCAATTTATCATGAAGATTGAAGGTAGAAGGAAATTAAGCAACATTGCTTCACTATTTAGTTTTTTGAGCTGGGTTTGCAAGTGCCTAAGAACACTAAAATGTTTTAGAAAGAATATAGATTTTATAATAGCTTTTCAATTATATTCATGATAATTTGGTTACTCTTATATATGATCGATCACAAATGCTTTCTGATGCATTACTTGAGTGTGTTTCTGATGCATTTACTTGAACAAACTGTATAGTAACCCAAGTTTTTGGCATCTTAGATATCCAAGATTAGAGGATTTACCATGTGAAAAAGCAATCTAGAAAACTTTGGGTATGGTGATTCTGTCAATAAATGTTTTCTTTTCAGTTCAGGTTTTGAAAGACAGAAAAACTAGTTGTGCTTTGATTGGCTAGAAATATGAACGTCGGCTGAGAAAATGAGCGGAAACAATGAACTATGAGGGTGTTTTTATTTTAGTCAAAGAATTGAATGTGTTCCTATTGAACCTTGAGCATTTTGAATCTTGTTAATATTGATAGTTCATTAGTTTCAAGCCAAGGCTAGAAATTACTTAAAAGTTAATAATTTAAAATTTTGAGTGACATAGTTTGACTGAATTGGTTTGGCATATGTTCTCTAATATTGTTTTGGCACATAATGGTTGTGTTGCTTCCATAATTTCTAAATATTCAAACATTTAGGGAATCTTTGTGAGTTTTGATTAAAATATAGATGAACCCGATTGATTGATATTTTTTTACCTTTTTCTTTTTGAATGACCTCCTACGAGGGATTTTTATGAATTATAAGAGATTCCATGAACGTCTCTTATGAATTTTTAAGAAGCTCTCAAATAAATATCTTAGAATATGAGAAGTTATTTATTATGAATTTATTGAAGATCTGATTGATGTCTCTAAATTTGTTCATTATTCTATATGCTATACAATCTATAATTATGCAAGATTTAGGGCATTATTCTATATGCTATACAATCTATAATTATGCAAGATTTAGGGGGGTGTATTGGATTAGGATTTTAATAGACAATTTTAGGATGTTAGGATTTTATGGATTTGTGTGATTTTAAAGACAATTAAGATTATATGTACTAGATTTTTAGGATTCTACACGAGTTTTTGGATTTTATTTATAGACTATTGAGATTATCCTGACTTTATTCATAGACTATTAGGATTTGTTCATAAGAATATTGTGTCAAATAATTGTGTTTGGTTACACATATTTTTTTTTTACATTAAATTATGATTATAATATTTTTTTTTTCACAATCTTCTTGAATTCAAGTACTATTCATATTATTTAGACTTTATTTATAAACTATTAGGATTTGTTCATAAGAATATTGTGTAAGATAACTGTGTTTGGTTACACATAAATTTTTTTTTTTTTACATTAAACTATGATTATAATTTATTTTTTTTCACAATCTTCTTGAATTCAAGTCACATTCTCTTCGTCTTCCATCGTCTCACCCACACCATCTCCCCCACCGGTCCACCACCCACTCTCTCCTCCCAAGTCCCCTCCACCCACTCTTTGATTATCATCTTCCCCACCCACTTTCAATTTTCTAATTAAAAAGCCAAAAAAGGCAACAATATGAAAGCAATAGGCCAAGCCCACAAAGAGAGAAGCAAAGAAATCAAAACAACAGACCAATCTGAAGAAAAGCAATGACAGCAGACACGCTGCAATCCAGATCTTCACCAATTTTTTTTTTTTTTCATATTTTGGTTAATAGATTTTCAAAAGCATGCTTCACCATAAGTCCATAACCAGATCTGGGAGAATTTTTTTAAAAAAATTAGGTGATGGTAGATTTGTGATGAAGATCTGATGGGGTATGAAAGTTGAGGAAGCTGAAAATTTGTGATGAACATTTGATGAGAACTGCAGAGCAGATTTGAGAAGTAGGAAAGTCTGGAAAGTATTGTGGGAGAGGATGAGACAATTTTGAGGTCCAACTATTTATACAAATCACTAAAAAAGTCTGAATAATCCATTTTGTCATGAAATCCTAAAAATCTTGATCCCAATCAAATGCTACAAAACTTTAAAAAAAATCTTAAAAGTTCTGATCGAATACCACAAGATTTATCTAATTTGTTAAAAAATCTCAATCCAATATCAACAGACTTTTACTTCTAAAAATTATATAATAAAATCTTGAACCAATATACCCCTTTATTATATTTGTGGTGCAAGATATGTATATGTTCATTGTATTCTTCTATGTATAGGTTCTAAAGAGTTCCCATCTTGCTCATTTTATTCACTCTTTGCTTCAGTGTCAATACACGAGGTGCATTCTTATGCTGCAAAGAGGCATCGAACAGGCTAAAACGTGGTGGTGGAGGCCGGATTATAATGCTATCATCATCATTGGTGGGTGCATTGAAGCCGGGATATGGTGCATACATAGCATCAAAGGCTGCCGTAGAGACATTGGTGAAGATATTAGCAAAGGAGCTGAAGGGAACTGGAATAACAGCAAATTGCGTGGCACCGGGGCCAATCGCAACAGAGTTGTTCTTTGATGGGAAGACAGAAGAGATGGTGAAGAAGGTGATTGAACAATGCCCGCATGGTCGGCTTGGAGAGGGCAAGGATGTGGCTCCTATTGTTGGGTTCCTGGCTACTGATGCCAGTGAATGGATTAATGGGCAGGTGATTCGTGTTAATGGTGGTTATGTCTAGTAGGAGGCTTGTTTATTGTAACACTTAGCAGCATTTTCCAAGCTTTCTTTCAGTTTCATTGTAAGGATTGTTGCATTGTACTGGAATGGAAGGATCTTGATTACTTTTTTTTTTAATCAAATATGTTTGTCAAACAAAAAATCTAAAGTTACCCATTTTAAGACGATTGAAAGTTTATAAGGGGAAATGATATTTTATTAAAGAATTGAAATAATCATATATCCTTGATACATTGATTGTTACAAGTGTGTGTCAATCACGATATCTAAAAAAAAAAAAAAAGTCAGAATCACCAGTCTTCTTCACTCACTCTATCTCAAGTTGGTTCTTCTTGTTTTCAGAAATTGAACACCTTTTTTTTGCCAATCACTCACTTTTTCAATTCCAGATTATTTGTTTTGTCAAGACAAGGTTCTATGCCTCTAGCAGTGAACCCTTTACTCCACCATTTTCTTCACATTTGTTTCTCTCCTCCTCTGTCAAAAACCTATTCCTTATCTTTCCTCTCGGCACCGATAACCGATTTTGGGGCGTGTCCAAGTCAGTGGTGGTCAGTTTCTTCTGCATCACCAAAACAACATTTCTGCCCTTCATTCTCTCAATGTGACTCCTCAACTATACTGGAAGATTAAATAAAAAATAAAAAATTTTAAACATTCACAATCAAGGGTTTGACAGGATCTATCGAAATTAACAGCTACAAGCACGGTTTGGAATACAACTTCTACTATTGAGGATGAGTTTTTAATAGGTAAATGTGATAATAAGTAAATATGAGATTTGAACCCCTGTCATTGATGTGAAAGAAAAGTATCCACTATCTAACTACTTTGTCAAGGGTGGATGTGTTCAAAAGAAAAACTTTTAAATGACATTCTCACCTTCAATTTTATTTTCTCTATAATAATTTTTAGTAGGAAATTCCTATCTAAGATCTCAATTTTCAAAATAACAGACACTAAAAATTCAGCATTCATATATATATATATATATATATATATATATAATATTTGAACTAATGATTTTGGGATTAAGTATATACAAATTTAGGTGATAACAATAAACCCCATGAGTGTTATTAATTGGTCAAAAACCTTGTTAAATTGCCAAATGCTATGACAAAAATCTACTTAGAAATCACTAGAATTTGTGTGGATTAAAATATGGAAATAAGAATACATGAAGCATCATAGATTCATGGTGTATAGCCCAAAAAATAAATGAGAAAAGAACATGTATCCAACCAATAGTTTAGAGGCATTGATGCTTGGTGATGGGTAGGGTTGCACATTTTACCCCGGAGCCCCAATTCCCCACGACCCCATCCCCATTTAGAGGAAATTTTTTGGGGGAAAATGGGGAAACAGGGTGGGGATGGGGATGATTTTCATCCCCAAATTGAAATGGGGACGAGGATGGGGAGACCCTCCCCCAACCCCATTTCCCCATTTCCCCCACAAATTTCCCCAAATGGGGATGAGGATGGGGTTTCCCCATTTCTCCAAAAATATTATAAATATAATCATATATATATATATTTAATTTTTTTTTATTTCAAAACCTAACTATACAAACCTCATTTACTCTTTCAAAATCTAAATTCTTATTGAAATACTTTATTTTGTAATGGATTTTCTTTGTATTTGTAACGCACTAATGGAATTTTGATATTATATTTGTAATGTAATTTTTTTTTATTTGTAATTATTAGTAAAATGGGGAAATGGGAAAACGGAAAAACCGAAAAAAAAATGAGGAAAACGGGGGAAATGAAGAACTGGGGTTGGGGATGGGAGTACCTCCCCCCAAAATCCCCCAACCCCATTTTCCCCCAAATGGGGAAATGGGGGGGGGGGATGGGGGAGGGTCTAGGAAGTGGGGATGGGGGGACCTATATCCACCCCCATTCCCCAAATGTGCATCCCTAGTGATGGGTCACTTCACTCTATTGTTTAATGACTGACGATCTATTTGGGTTGCAATTAAGACAAAAACCTTTTGAAAAATATAAAAATGAGTGTGTGAATTGAATTCTGAGCCCCATTTTGATTATTTCCAAGTCCACAAGTCCCCAGTATCCAGTACAGTGCCCATGATAGTCTGTCTTGTTAAAGCCTTTCTTTGCTGATTATATTGTTAGCACGAAAGATGAATAAGGGATATAATGATAGTTTGTCTTATTGAAGCTTTTCTTCGCAATAATTTCGACCATCAAACGGGCCAAATTGGAACCACTAACCATGATTACAAGAAATTATCACTAGTCTTTGCTTGAATTGATATATTAAAGGTATGCAAGTTTTTCTGATGATCAAATGTGATCGAAATGCGGCTATCATCCTTTTATGTTGAAAATAAATTGAATTATGATTTAAGATATTACCTAAAATACTCGAATTTCACAAATATGTATGACTTACAGATAATTAAGCAAGATAATCACTCACATGTAAGTGAAGTATTCATAATATTTTGAAATAATACATGTAGTGCGTCCTTTCAAACGTGGATATTGACAAACTGTATCGGTCTCTTTTATCATCAAGTTACATTGGACGTAAATATTCCTAATGTTTTACTAATCCAGTATAGTATAGTTTGATAGGACTATCACAAACTTACAAAAGTTTGAACAACTAAGTTTAAAATCATGATCCCAGAAAACAATCAAGGTACGTGAGTAGAGTAGAGTAGTCATAAGTAGATGACTGCAGCAGAGGTGGTCCGGGCTGCATTTCTTTTTCTTTAAAGGGACAGGCTCATCCAAGTCCAGCTGCAGCTCTCAATGCATGTAGGACACTTATGATAGCAATTATGATTTTATGGTATGTGAGAGAGGTTATCATGAATAATAATAATGTAGATAGGAGAAAAAAATGTGCTCATGGATATGATTCTGTCCAGCTATGTGTTCAAAGTTCAAACAAGTCCACAAGCATGACTACACTGCACCCCCATCAAGAAATAATAATGCCATGCCATATGCTTAACCAATATTGTATGTCGATATTTCTTTTGTAGACTATAGCTAGTTTAGGTTTTGAAAAGTTGTTTTTTTCAACCTTTTTATTACACCAAATTCTAATGTGAAGAGAATTTGTAGGGCAGTTCCCATGTAAATGTAAGTATGAGTGTATGATTATTGACTAGGTCACTTTGACCCATTAGGTTTTATGGTTTTGTCTTTATATAAAAGGGTTCTTGTGCTAACTAGTTTTGACTTCAACCGATATAGGAAAATATCCTCAAACAATAAATTTAAACCGGAAATGATTGATAATGAAAAAGGACATTCGTTGGTGCTTTTGAATTTATTTTACGTTTTACAAATTAAAGACGGCACTAGTATTATATGAGAAAAAACAGTTTGTATCCAAACATTATATCAATTCTTCAAAGATCAAACACCGGCTAGTTTAAAATTAAGAGGTAGAAATACTACTTATGATTATATCCTTTTATTTCTCCAAAAGATTGATGTCTATTGCATATATTTTCATTAATATTTCTGTTTCAAATATTATTTTCAACACAGTTTCTTCTAAAGCACAATATTCTTAGACGGGGCGGAGTTATATAATTTTATTTGGAGCCAATATAGTAAAATATAATATTTTAGAGGATTAAAGTGAAATTTTACAAATTTTAAATTAAGTATATAACTTTGTTTAAAGAAAATTTTTATATCTTTTTAGTTTTTTTTTTTCTTTGGTTTTACAACTTTATAAAACAATACCCAAATAGGCTAGGGACCTAATATTCTAATAAGGCAAAGAATGTCACATTAATTTGAAGAAATGGGTGATATATATATATATATATATATATATATAGAGGGAGAGAGAGAATATTTTCAATGAAGACTTTTTACAATACACACTTCTTAAGGACTTTTGATGAAATTTAATAGAATATATTGAATCTTGATATAATTTTTTTTATGGATGATAAAAACATTGAAATACATTTGCGGAAAAAAATTGAAATTTTTTCGGGTGCAAAAACTAATTTTTTCAACATTTTTGAAGATAAAACATTTAAAAATAGGGAAATTTACCAAAAATAAATAGTTCTCAAATGCAAAAAAATTTCAAATTTTTACAAAAATGTATAATTTAAATTTCTTATGATATATACAAAATATCTCATCGAAAAACATTCAATTAGATGCAATTTCATCAAATGTGCTCATTATATTAAAATAAATGGCTGTTGATAGGAAAAGTTATATATATATATATATATATATATATATATATATAGTGGTTTTCCACACATTCACATACCACACTCAATATGAATGTGTGGCTGTGGTTGGACGTCTTTACTAGAGAACCAATATATATATATATATTATGCACAAAAACTGATCAGTCTCAAGGTTAAAAAGAAGATTGGTGCAACATTTATAATAACATATTAATGAGATTGTTTCAAGGAATCATTAGAGTAAAATGAAGCTAAAGATATATATTCACCGGCAGGGGTGAAACCATGATGTTAGCTTTGGGGTTCAAGACAAAAACTAATATTAAAAGTCACACAAGAAAAATATATTAATATACCAAAAAGTAATACCGTTTAATCTTTAACGTAATGATACAAAATAATAATAATATATTGATACAAATTTTAAGAATCAAAATGAAAATTGACTCTATTTTGTATCTTCAAAGTCATCTATAATCAAATTTATTTGCGATTTCCCTTTCAATATACATAATCAAAGAATTTGGGAGAAAATAATCTTTCAACTTGTTGCATATATGCAGTATCTCTTTCAATAATTCCTAATTAATAAATATATAATTCATACAAAATATTTTAAAAAAAGATGGATATTGCATAATAAAATAGTAAAGAAAGTCTTAATTTGTTCTAGTGAATATCTAATAAAAAAAACACGTACATATATAGACGGTTTTAGCATATTATACGGTTCATGTATAGTTACGGGGTAATTACCAGAGGATGTTATTTCCTTTTAGTTTTAATTTTCTTTTAAATTTTCAATTGATTGAAATCTAATGAATGAAAATTAACCCGTTAATGTAGTAGCTGAACTCGTATATAGACTAGATTATGAAATAATGTATGAAATCATAAGAAATGAAAATATTAAAAGAGATTGATTTTACCTTTGCATTCGCCTCTGCTCACCAGGAAGCAGAATCAGCTGAAATAAGGGATTGACATATTCTATTATATGCTAAACACAAACAGAATAATTGACTGTAACCTTGAACCATAAACCGGTAATATTGGAATGGAATTGAGTCATTTTAAATGAAATGTGCATAAAATTAAAGAGCTTACAATGAGATTATTATACGATAAATAAAACAATAATATAAGTTGTTCCAGCATTCGTCCATGCTTATATCGGCAACAAATTTTATACAACTGGAATGCTGACATGGCTCAGTTTAATTATATTAAGTGCTTGAGCAAGGCTAACCATTGCTAATGTCATCAACTCTCCACAGTTTATTGCTTAACAAATTTATAAAGGTGATTGAATATCGTTACAAAGAAATCAAAAGTATAACAACCTATTTCATAAAATGGAATTTGATATGAGATTATTTTGCCATCAATATTTTATATCCTAATCCATCCTGTCCTATGCTTTTTCAATAATTCCATATATAACTATGTAACCCATATCCTCAAAAAGGAGAGAGTCTTGGGTGCATCATGTATCTCCCACCATGATGCTGCCACGTCAGCAAAGTTGGTTGGTTGCTGATGTGGCAGCAGCATCAGAGTGGGAGATACATGGTGCATTATGCTGTATCCAAGATTTAGTCCCTCGAGAAGATATGCTATTGGTACTCTAGCTTTTTGCATTGAATTTCAAAAGAGAGTAACTCCTTTCTCATCAAGTTAATGCAATGATCAAGTCATAATTAAGCATATATCCACATGGTTGTTTGGTTTCCTCCAACATTTCAAGTTATCTAAAAAATTAATATTAGACAATACTCATAAGTCACATCCCATTCTTTTTTTTTTCTTCTTCTTTGCCGACATCGATTACTAAATGTCTAAATGTACATAATAACTCTAAAAGAGGTTTCAAATAAAAAAAAATATTAAATGATTTATAAAAAAACTTTAAAATAACATGTCATTTTTCATTTTATTTATATGAATTATTTATCATCAATGACTGAATGTACATAACCAATGACATTACTGGCATTCATATTCTTACTATTGAGAAATTTCTAAGATAAAAAGATGTATTGGGTTTTTTTTTTAAACAAATCATCCATTATATATATTTATATATTTATATATAAGTATATTAATTTTTAGTTGATCATCTCTAAAATAGGTTCTCAAATAAATAAATAAATAATCTAAAATCTATAATGAAAATTTTAAAATGAGACAACCTATTATATATCAAAATTGATATATTCATCAATTGTTTCAAAGGCAAACGTTTTTTTATTTAAAAATTTGTTTCTCAGTTTTCTTATTTCTAGTTGGTTAGGATCATGAATAAATTCACATTCACTATTCAAATTTCAACATTTGATGTGATGAGTCACCATCGAAATCTCCAACAGCCAATGAAATCTTGCCGAGATGGATTGCACCGCGTGACCACATCAAAGCTGAAATCTTATCTGATCCCAAAAGAAAAAACGCACCGTTTTGTCATGTGATATGATCGTTGAGTTGATATGTATACAATGATAGCTTTTGGGCTTGACACTGTATTTGGGCTTCTGATTTGGACTTCTAATGTCAAGTTGGGCTAACTTTCATCACATGGTGCATGAATCATGATCATACATAAAGTACATATTATGGATAAAAATAAAATGCTAAATTTATTTTTTAATAAAAAAATACTAATAAAGCAAAAAATACTAATAAAACACAACACCATTCACCAATTCAGAACAAGTGGTCAAGTGTTACTACAGCTCCTCTTCCACATTAGTACAAAGAAATTTAAGTCTCACCATATGCATTATATAAAAATGTGTGATGAAATATTATATTTATCAATTGTGTAAGTAGACATATTCAGATTGCATATATAATACTAGGTCCCGGCATATCATTTACATGTTCGTTGTCAAATTTCTATAAAATTTCTATATATATAAAATTTTCTAAACTTGGTTTTCTTTAGCCTCAAATGTTAGTTTGTGATAAAATACAACCACAATGATATATATATATATATATATATATACATATATATATATATATATATGACAGATATGCCATTGAATTAATAATTTTAAAAGATATATTTCTCAAAATATGAAAAAAGCTACTAAGCAGTATATTTTTTATTTTTTATATCATGTACAGTAATATGGTATAAAATTATATATAATTGGTTATTTATAGGTTTCGATTTATAACTAGCGACTCAAATTAGTGGATTTTTTTCTATAAAAAAAAAGACCTCGAAAATTTTCTTTTTTTGGTAGACAAAAATGCCCTCGAATCTTAGTCTCCACACCATCGCAAAATATGAAGAGTACACTTTTGACCAAATTTTTTTTTTTGAAACAATATATTTATTAATTCAGGTATTTGATTGAAAGTTTTCGTCATTGGTAGAATTCGAGCTGCTGATCTGGGAGTCATTTGCCCAAACCCCAAGCTCGTCCATCTACCAGCTGAGCTACGCCACTGTTGGCAACAATTTTTTCTTAAAATCCCGGTTTTGTGTAATAATATGTGTTTAATATGTTGGACCCACGGGTTTCGAGAATTAAATTGTTTGATTTAGGCTATCTCATGTTTCTAACAATATTTAATCATTTCCTTAATTTTAGTGTTTAATTCTTCTTTATTTCCAGCAATATTCCTTCTTTAATAGCTTGCAATCTTTGTTTGTTTTCGATATCTAATCATTTTTTTAACATTTTGAAGGGATAAACAAATCAGATTTACATATAGTTGGAATTGTCTCGACCACGAGAACAAAATTTCCATTAAGGCACCGTCTTGTAAGCGTTTTTTGTTGACTGTTTTTTGAAAAGAAATATGAAAATGAAAACAGTGTTTTTGGTTTCAGTTTCGAAATCCAAAAACGCGTTTGGTAACATATACTGAAAGCTGTATTCTGAAAATGAAAACGGAAAAAACAAGTAAGGTATGTTCACCGAAAAATATCAAAAATTGTATAATTTTTCTATAATTTTTTATATTGTAATTTTTTAATTTGAATAAAATATAGGTCAATAATTCATTCCAAATAATTATTCAATAACGTATAATGACCGGATAAAATTTCTTTGACGAATTATTGTGATTTTAAATTTAAAATAATTTTAAAATCCAAGATTTTTATGTTAATATATATATATATATATATATATATATATATATTGTTAGGGTTTTTGCCCTAAATCTTGGAATTTGTAAATGTGAAATGAACATAAATAAAAGAAGTAGTTTATTCATTCAAATTGTTTCATACTTTTATATAACATGTGTATTTAACATCCAAGATTGCCGGATGTAATTCAAACTGATTGTCATATACGGATGGATTCATTTTGAAACAAGCAATCTAAAGAGTCCGTAGATAGCAAATAAAGCTGGGTACTTTATTTGTGGTTAATCTACAACTGCGGTCCATTCCGTAATGTACGGTGATCTTATCCTGGATCATTCATATGGTGATATGAGAATGGAGGCATCTTATATGATGTGATCATATATGACTGAGCCACGATCTATATGAATCTCTCAATAAGATCCGTTACATGATGAGATTCATATATATCGACAAATGATGGCTATAAATGGGTGATCTTAATCCTGAGTGTCTTATTGACCCCTTCAGGTTAGATCATGATTTTTGATGTACCATGGGTGAGGTCGGAGTTGCATTCTCGATCAATATGCTCTGTATGTTGGGATCGCGGTTTGGCTTGTGGCTGGGAAGGTTTGTACACAATAGTGGAATCCACTTCTTCTTGCGAGAAGTAGATAGTAGTTCCCTTAAGGGTTGACTCGGGGCTTGAACAATATGAGCGCTCTCCTAATTCCGTGAGGAATGTAGGATTTATTGTTCATTAGAGAATCAATGGTACTTAATGGAAAATATGTAATTAGAGTGGTATAACGGACATAATAACCCAGCTCTAATTATAAACTACTTGTGGAGGATTATACCATATGTAATAGCTATATCGATGGACACCGAAAGTTATTGGTTTGTGTAAAAACATCTACAGTTGAGAGAATGCAGCTTCGGGTTTTTAGTGGAATAACACCGAAGTTAATAATCATGAAATATTAATTAAAGAGCTTAATTAATTATTTCTAAGGATTATTGGAGCTCGAAATACTGTGGGTCCATTAGGTCCCCTTGCTAGCCCAATTGATTAAAGGTAACAAGAATCACGGTTGATTAATTGGATTGTCCAATTAATTGTGTTACGAAAGTGACACGTATCTATTTGGGAATTAATTAAATAATGAGATTATTTAATTAAAGAATATTAGTGATTAAACTGATTATTTAATTATACGATTAATCATTAGTTGGAGGGTGTTGATTGATAACTGTGTTTGAATGAAGATAAGCTAATTTGATTATTTTATTTTTGTATTCAAAGTTGTTAATTATCCTTATAAATATTAGATATTTTAACGGATTAATTAATGAAAGTTATCAGTTAAACAATGAATAAATATAAGATATTTATTTTGAGAACTGATACACGCATAGAAGAGAATAGATCAACTCTTTCGATTCAATTGCATTGAATGGATTAATTGCATTGAATCGATTAAATGCATTAAATGGTTTAATTGTATTGAATCGATTAAATTGCATTGAATTGATTAAATGCATTAAATGGATTAATTGCGTGAATTAAACAGAAGGAAACCGAGAGGTGTGCGGCAAAATATAAATATAAATATATATATATATATATATATATATATACATTTATGATTTTGATGAGAGTGTGGCCGAATTACACATCTAGAAAACAAGAGTTGTTTTTGTTAGTTTCTTCTACCTCCACTTAAGTTCCTGAAACCCGTGACGCGTCCACACGCTGTTGCCAATCGCGGGACATAGCCGGGAAGATCTTGTGGTTCAAATCAGGAAGCAGATCGGAAAAGAAAGAAGGAGCCTTCAAACTCTGGTATGAAATAGTTTCTTCTCCTTCTTATTGTTTTCGATTATTACTGTACAAATAGATTTACTTGATGATTGCATAAAAAATTTTAAAACACCATTCTGTTGCGCAATCCAAAACCTGGAACCAACATATATATATATATATATATATATATATGTATGTATTTGTTAATAAACTCTTTGTGATCTGAAATAAAAACAAAAATAAAACCTTTCAAAAGAAAAAAAGGAAAAAATTAATAAAAAAATTTAGGAGCCGATCTGCTCTTTGAGGAGCAGATCAGCCACACTAAGAAGAAAAGAAGATGAAGAGAATAAGGAGAAGATGAAGAGAAGCAGATCGGAGAAGATGAAGAAGATGAGATGACGAAGGGAAGAAGATATGAAGAAGAGATGACGAAGAGAAGATGAGATGAAAAAAGAGATGGCGAAGACGGTCCGGAAAAGAGGAAAAAAAAGAAAAAAAACAGTAAAAAAATTTTCAAAAAAAATATATAAAAAACAAAACGAAAAACAAAACAAAAACATATATTTTGTGTTTTTCAAATATTTCACTGTTAACATTGGTTTTGTTTTTTGTTTTTTGAAAATAAAATGAAAAAGGGTTAATGAACGCGAATACGAAATCGTTTTTAAAAAACAAAAACGAAAACAGGCTGAAAAACAGCTGCAGGACGGGGCCTAACATTTTGCAATTGTAATCTACCATTATTTTTTTTTTCTTCAAAAAATATTGATTGTTGACAAATGGGAGTAATAAAATATACAAAAATTTGTGGTATTTATTAAATTTTATAGAATCTGTTCCTTGACTTTTATTTATTTATTTTTATTTTAAATATTACGTAACTTTAGGATTTGGATCAGAGAAGGACTTGAACCCACTATCTCATGTCGTAGATGTACACTATATTTGGTTTGATGGAATAAGAGAGAAAGGAAAGGAAATGATTTGGATGGATTTATAATATCTTGTTTGGATTGTTAAATACTTAAATGAGATAGAAAGGAAAGGAAATAGAAGGAAATAGAAGGAACATAAGAGAATAATTTCTTCTTATTTATTCAATTTCGTTTCCACCCAAATTTGGGATGAAAAGGAGGGAAATGAATCCATAATTAATGATTATTTCAATATCCCAAAACTAACCCTACTAATGTTGGGTATTCATATCGTTAAAAGAATAGTATTTTCGTAAATAGAATAAAATGAATTCATTTATTTCTCCCTTCCAAATAAGATTGATTTCCTTTTCTTTCTTTTATATTTATAACCATCCAAACAACAATTATTAAAAACACTTTCTCCTTTTCTTTCCTTTCTTGTATATTCAACAAATCCAAACATAATGGTAAGGATATATACGGGACCAATCTCATCTAGTCATTCTTTGGCGTTACTTGGATTCACTATTCACCAACTCAACTCATTTTTTTAGTCAATGGCTGCGACAAGCGTCAACCCAGGAGTTGAGTCACTCCCACTCAAAGACCGAGTCGCTATAGTCACTGGGTCGTCTCGTGGAATCGGCCGAGCCATAGCGATTCACCTTTCCCAACTCGGAGCCAAGCTTGTCATCAACTACACCTCCAACTCGGCTCATGCCGATCTTGTAGCCGCCGAGATCAACTCCTCTGCTTCTCCTGACACCACCACCCCACGAGCCGTCACGGTCCAAGCCGATGTTTGCGACCCGGCCCAGGTCAAGTCTCTGTTTGACTCGGCTGAGCGGGCCTTTGACTCGCCGGTTCATGTCCTGGTTAACTCAGCTGGGGTGCTTGATCCCAAATATCCTTCAATTTCCAACACTTCTTTGGAAGAATTTGATCGCATATTCAGGTAATGATCACAATTCGCTCTAATTAGTTTTCCGCTTTTGTGCTTAATTAGTTTTGTATCAAAATATGAAATTTATGTATACATTTCTGTTGTTTGGTTGAAAAAAAAGGCCAAAAATGATTTTGTAGAAACGTTTGATTTGAATAAACAAGTGTGATTACGCAAATTTCAATTGGGTGTCTGTTGTGTTGTTTTGTAACCTAATATGTGGATATGAGTAACTATGGCTGGTTACTGGTTAGTGTCTTATCATCTATGGACTATGGTTATGTGACTATGCAAGGATGGTCATTGAAGAAGAATGAGTTTGATTCAATCAATTGAGTGACGGTTTTGTAAATAAATGACTACTTGAGTGGGCTTAGACATGTTTGATTTTAATAAACAAGTATGATTATGCAAATTTCAGAGGGGTGCCTCATGTCTGTTGTAAACAAGTATGGCTGGTTAGTGTCTGTTGTGTTGTGGGGTAGGTCAGTGTCATTCATTAGCAAATGTAAAATGTGTGTGGGAGTAGTGCTAAATAACATCATTAGAATGCATCGCTTGCGATTTTATTGAATTTTATGTGATAAATTGGAAGAAACACGGGTGCTATTCAATCAAGTGAGTGACACTTTTGTAAATAAATGGATACACGTTAATACTTGAGTGAGTGGATCACTTGCGATTATATTTGGCTCTTTTTTCATGTGCATGGAAATGCTTTTAGCATGTCATTATCTTCTCATATTTCATATTGTAAGCATCATTGCTTCACCAATTAGTTTTTTGAGCTGGGTGTGCAAGGGCTTAAGAACCCAAAAATGTTTTAGAAAGAATATACATTTTATGAAAACTTTTCAATTATATTCATGATAATTTGGTTACTCTTATTTATGATTCAACATGAGTGCTTTTCTGATGTATTTACTTGAACAAAATGTATAGTAACCCAAGCTTTTGGCATCTTAGTATATGCAAGATTAGAATATTTACAATGTGAAAAAGCAATCTAGAAAACTTTGGTTGTGGTGAATTTGTCAATAAATGTTTTCTTTTCAGTTCAGGTTCTGAAAGACACGAAAAACTAATTGTGTTTGATTGGCTATAAATGAGAACGTTGGTTGAGAAAATGAGAGGAAACAATGAACTAGAAGGGTGTTTTTATTTAAGTCAAGGTGTTCGTATTGAACCTTGAGTATATTGCATCATGTTAACATTGATAGTCCATCAGTAAAGTTAATAATTTAAAATTTTGAGTGATATAATTTGACTGAATTGGTTTGGCATATGTTCTCTAATATTGTGTTGGAGGACATAATGGTTGTGACTTGCTTCCATAATTGTCTAAATATTCAAAAATTTAGGGAATGTTTGTGCGTTTTGATTAAAATATAGATCAACCCGATTGTTTTTTTTTTTTTTCTTTTATTTGAATGATCTCTCCTAGGAAAGGATTTTGATGAATTATAAGAGATTCCACGAATGTCTCGTGAATTTTAAAAAAGCTCTCTAATAAATATTTTAGAATGTGAAAAGTTATTTATTACGAATTTCCCGATCTTAACTAGAATCTGAATTATGTCTCTAAATTTGTCCAATATTCTATATGCTATACAATCTATAATTTTGTAGTTCAAGATATGTCCATGTTCAATTGTATTCTTGATTAAAATAGGTTCTAAACAGTCCTTGTCTTGCTCATTTTATTCACTCTTTGCTTCAGTATCAACACACGAGGTGCATTCTTATGCTGCAAAGAGGCATCGAACAGGCTAAAACGTGGTGGTGGAGGCCGGATTATAATGCTATCATCATCATTGATGGGTGCATTGAGGCCGGGACGTGGTGCATACACAGCATCCAAGGCTGCGGTAGAAACATTGGTGAAGATATTAGCAAAGGAGCTGAAGGGAACTGGAATAACAGCAAATTGCGTGGCACCGGGGCCAATCGCAACAGAGATGTTCTTTGATGGGAAAACAGAAGGGATGGTGAAGAAGGTGATTGAAGAATGCCCGCATGGTCGGCTTGGAGAGACCAAGGATCTGGCACCAGTTGTAGGGTTCCTGGCTACTGATGCCGGTGAATGGATTAATGGGCAGGTGATCCGTGTTAATGGTGGTTATGTCTAGGAGGATGAATGTGTAACTCCTAACTTCTTTTAAGTTTCATTGTATGGATTACTTGTTTTTAATCTTTGTGCAAAAACTGTTAAAAAAATCAGTGGTCATCAGAATTCTAAACCAAAACAGAACAAAATTAAATGCTTTATGCCTTCTTCAGTCCTGCATTATCAAACTACCAAGTACTACTACACAGCCATTGTTAATAACGCAGTGATGCAGAGAAGCACATCAGCAACTCCAGAATAGAAAACTAAAGCTGGATAACACGAAAACAGTAAGAACATGCACAATTAATTTGGTTCTATAACATTAACCTAACTAATTTTCACTTTCTTTTAACACAATCAGAAAAGATTTAAATAGCAACCGAAGCTGGATAACACGAAACAGTAAGAACATGCACAATTTTAAAAAAGATAAGAAAAAATACAGAGCAGGATTTTGATTAAAGATTTGGTGGACTAATAACTTGTTTGGAGCAACAACACATATATGAGTATTGACTAACAACCTGAAACTTGAGCTCAACAGAAGAGAAAAAAGAAAAGAAAAGATAGTCTCACTAGAAAAGAAAAGGCAAGATCATGACACAATCCATTTCATGATCATAATTCTTCTTCGTCTTCTTCTTCAATGGAGGTTTCTGGGCAATCTCCTCCTCCCATCTTTTTCTTCGGTGTGTTGAGAGAAAAAGTCTCTTCAAAGAATTGTTGCATCTGGGTTTTTTTGAGATTTTGAAACAGAGCTTGAAAGACTTCTGAAAATCTTCTGCGTCTTCTCTCATTCTGATACCTCAACTCTACTGGAATATCAGACGGTGGGTCCAACTCCAAACCCATTTCATGATCAGGATTCTTCTTCGTCTTCTTCTCCAAATTATATGTCTTCCTCCGCTTCTTCAATGGAGGTTTCTGGGCAATCTCCTCCTCCTCCCCATCTTCTTCTTCTTCCTCGGTGTGTTGAAAGAAGACTTGTCTCTTCAAAGAATTGTTGCATCTGGGGTTGTTTTGGATTTTGAAACAGAGCTTGATTGATTTCTTAAAAGCTTCGTTTTCTTCTCTAACAACCAACAGAGTTCGACTTGGAAGATCAGACGATGGGTCCAGCAGAGTCGACTTCAAAGTTCGACTTGTCTCATTCTGATTCCTCAACTCCTCATCACTCATTTGTTTGGCGGCTTCAAGAAGCAGATCGAAACAAGTGCTCATCATCTTCTTCAATAAAACCCCACTCAAGAAAACAAAAACAGAGCAAAAATAACAAAAAAACAGAGAAAAAAACAGGGCAGACAAAATATGAATGTGAGAGACGGTGAAGTGAGAACCAGTGTGTTTGTGATTCAAGAAAAGCCTTTAGAGAAATCTGTTTGGCGGTGGCGCACATCAACGGTCATATTTTCTGCTTCAATTTCAAGCGGCAAATGAGATATTCAATTACTTTCTTGCCCCTAACGGTCTTATCTGTTAGGCTGTGGTAACTTGGGTCTCAATTATCTCTAATTTTTTTTTAATTATTATGAAAAAATCTCATTAAACATATATTCTTTTTTAATTATTTTAAATTTTGCATTAAATGTTTATTTTAAAAAGTTTTTGAGAAATATTATTAAAAATTACTTTCTTAATTTTGGGTTTTAAAGTTTGGATAATCTATAAAAGAAAGAAACTTATTATAATTTTTTTTAAAATACATTTTTTTTTTCAAGTCATTTGGCTTTTATAGATAGTTGTTTGAATTCTGGCACTTTTGTGGAAGCTAAAAAGGTTCATGGGAAGATTTTGAAGTTGGGTTTTGACAAAGAGCAAGTTTTGTGTGATAGAGTTTTTGATATTTATATTGCAAGTGGTAATTTGGATGGCGCAGTCATGGTTTTTGATGATATGCCTCTAAGAAGTGTGTTTTCTTGGAATAAATTGATTTGTGGGTTTGATGCTAAGAAGTTGTATAGTAGAGTATTGGGTCTGTTTTGCGTATGGTAAACAAAAATATGAATCCAAACGAATCAACTTTTGCTGGTATTTTGAAGGCGTGTAATGGTGGAAGTGAAGTTGCTTTTGAGTATACGTGCATATTATGTGTAGGGGTCTCATGGTCTCATGCACTCAACGGCTATGCTATGCAAGTAGTTCCATGAAGGCAAGAATTGGTCAAGCATAGATTAGTCAAGTTTGTTAGCAGTAATTTAGTAGAATATGTTAGGGCATCAGTTTTTGGTTAGTGGAATGAATTAGTTATAAGTAGTTTATATGTTGGTTAGTGGAATGTGCTAGTTGTCAGTTGTTTGTAAAGTGCTTCACGCATCACTTGCATTGTTTCCTGTTTTCTAACTTAATCTTGTTTAGTTGTAGCCTATAAAAGGCTCACCTTGAATTGAATGAAACATATGGAATATTAAGCAAATTTACCTCCCTCTTACCTCCCTCTATCTCCTACATTTCTCTTAAATTCTCTATGTAAATTTCCAGGATCGGAAATATACATACTATCTTAAATTCTCTTTATGTATTTTCCAGGATCGGAAAAGTACATATCAGTTAAGCAGATTCATGCTATGATCATTTGGCATGGCTTTGGTTCTAGTAATCCTATAATAGATTTGTATGCCAAAAATGGGTTTGTAGATTCTGCTTGAAAGGTTTTTGATCAGTTATGTTTCAAGGGAAGTGCATCTTGGGTGGCTATGATCTCTGGCTTATCTCAAAATGGATATGAACAAGAAGCTATTCTTCTATTTTGCCTGATTCATATTTCAGGGATCATGCCTACACGTTATGTATTATCGAGAGCTTTGAATGCCTGCACCAGAATAGAATTAGTTGAGGTGGGAGAGCAGTTTCATGGGCTTGTTTTCAAGTGGGGATTTTCTTCTGAAACATATGTGAGCAATGCTCTTGTCACATTGTATATTGAGCACTTGTACCTCAGTGGGAGCTCTTGATCTGGGAGAGCAGATTCATGCTCAAGTCATAAAGACTGGCTTTCAGTTGAATGTGTATATGTGTAGTGTGCTTACAGATATGCATGCTAAGCTTGGAAAACTAAGTAATGCACAGGGAATTCTCAGAAGATTCGCTCAGGATGACATTGTGTCCTGGACGGCTATGGTTGCAGGATATGTACAGCATGATATGTTTGCTGAAGCACTTAAAACTTCTGAAGAAATGCAAATCCGAGGGATCCAATTTGATAACATAGGATTTTCAAGTGCAATCAGTGCATGTGCTGGTATTCAAGCACTCAATCAAGGATGACAAATACATGCTCAATCTTATGTCTTTGGTTTCTCCGATGTTCTTTCAATTGGAAATGCTCATGTTAATCTCTATGTTAGATGCGGTAGAATTGAAGAATCATACTTTGTGTTTGATAAAAACATAAAATTGATCCTAAAGATAATATAATTCGGAACGGACTGATATCAGGAATTTTTCACAAAGTGGACCCTATAAGCAAGCCCTGCAGGTCTTTTCTCGGACGAATAAAGCAGAGGTAGAAACTAATTTATACACATTTGGTTCTGCGGTTAGTGCTGCTGCCAACATGGCAAATATATAACAAGGAATGTAGATCCATGCCAGGATTATAAATAGAGGTTATGATTTAGAAACCGAAGCTTCTAATGTTTTAAGTACATTGTATGCAAACTGTGGTAGCATTGATGATGTTAGACAACCAATCTATTAAACATCCATCTGTGTCATCAATAAAATCCATAACCATCCATATAGATGAAAAACATAACTCTCTCGGTTGAGAGGAGAATACCAGAGAGTTCACACACAATACAATACAATACTTTATCCATACACTGACATAAAGTTTATATACAAAAAATACAGGGGCAATGTGCTACAATAATCTGGTACAGCCTGACATTAACCATTACAACAAGAAACTGACACATCCTTACCAAAAAAAACATCATTACCATCTAAAGCTAAACTAACAAGTTAAGCAGATAAGAAAAATGAACTAAATAGTACAACTAATACAAATGAAACTAAATTACCATAACCATAAGTTAAAAAGTATCTACGAAAAGTTTCATTGGTTTAACACTCCTCCTTGAAACTTTTCTTAAAGACTCCAAGCTTTGTTCTTAGAACATTAAATTGACCACAGGGAAGAGCTTTTGTTAATATGTCTTCTAATTGCTCTTCAGACCTGCAATGCATCAATTGAACATCACCATTTTTCTCTGCTTCTCTAATTGCATGAAATTTGACATTTATATGCTTTGTTCTCCCATGCTGGACAAGATTTTTGGCCATAGAAATTGCAGACATATTGTCGCACCATAACACAGTAGGTTCTACTTGCACATAGCTCAGGTCTGCCAAGACCTTTCTAATCCAAATGGCTTGATTTGAAGCTGCTGCTGCAGCAATATACTATGCCTCAGTTGAGGATTGAGCCACCACTTCTTGCTTATTCGAATTCCATGAGAACACACCACTTCCAAGAGAGAAAACATAACCAGAGGTGCTCTTGGAATCATCCACAGAGCCTGCCCAATCACTGTCAACATATCCTTCCAGCATTCCATTTTCACTGCCATACCATATTCCGAAATCAATGGTGCCTTTAATGTACCTCAAGACTCTTTTGCCAACACCAAAATGAGTCAGGCTTGGTGAAAGCATGAATCTTGAAAGCAAACTTGTTGAGAACATTAAATCTGGTCCGGTTGCAGTCAAGTAAAGAAGGCCGCCAACCAAACTTCTATACTGAGTTATATCAACCTTTCCATCACCATCTGCTCTTGAAAGCTTTTCATTTATTGCCAGTGGAGTTGCTACTGGATTGCAGCTCTCTATCTTAAAATTTCTTAGAAAATCCATTGCATACTTCCTTTGTGAAAGGAAAATTCCATCATTAGACTGATTCACTTCCATTCCCAGAAAGTACTTCATCTCTCCAAGATCTGACATTTCAAAGACTTGCAACATACTCATCTTGAATTTTTCAATTTCATAACCATCATCACCGGTAACCAGTAAATCATCTACATAAAGTGACACTATAAGCTTCTTCCCATTGACACAATCTTTCACATAAAGAGTAGGCTCATTTAGGCTCCTCCTGAAGCCAATTTGCAGAAAGTAGTCATCTATTCTGCTGTACCAGGCTCTTGGAGCTTGCTTCAATCCATACAAAGCTTTGTGAAGCTTGTATACCTTGTTTTCATGGCCAGCAACCAAGAAACCATAAGGCTGCTCAACATAAATCTCTTCTTCTAGGATTCCATTCAAGAATGCTGACTTTACATCAAGATGAAAAATATTCCATTTAAGTTGAGCTGCCAAGGCAACAAGCAACCTTATTGTTTCATGCCTTGCAACTGGAGCAAATCTATCCCCATATTCAACCCCTGCCATTTGAGAATATCTCTTAACCACAAGTCTAGCCTTGTGCTTGTGAATGGATCCATCAGGATTTAATTTTGTACTATAAACCCATTTCACCCCAATTACTCTTATGTCTTCAGGTCTTGAGGTGAGTTCCCATGTGTCATTTTTGTTGATCATAGACAGCTCCTTCTTCATTGCATAATTCCATTCTTTCAACATTGATGCTTCTTCAAAGCTAGAGGGCTCTTTCACAGCAATGTTACATTTTTCATAAATTTCGGTCAGAGACTTAGTCTTTAGCACTGGAGAGCCAGATTCAACTTCTTGATTTTCAATACCATTTGCAACTTGATTTTGATTATCAATTGTAGTAGGAATGACTGTTAACTGTGATGACTTTACATTCCTTTGAATCTACTCATTCTCCCAATCCCAATAAGCATTCTCATCAACTTGAACATCTCTACTGATCACAATCTTTTTTGACTTGAAATTGTACACTCTATAACCCTTAGAACTTGCTACATAACCCATAAAAATCCCCATTTCAGCTTTGTCATCCAATTTGGATCTTTTAACATCTGCAATATGAGTATAGCAGATTGATCCAAAGGTCTTCAGATGTTTGACAAATGGCTTCACTCCTGACCAAGCCTCAATTGGTGTTTTCCCTTGAACTGGTCTAGTTGGTAGCTTATTCAAGAGATACACTCCTGTATACACTGCCTCAGCCCAGAAATTCTTTAACAACTTCTTCTCTGCCAAGAGACACCTTGCCATTTCCATAACTGTTCTGTTCTTCCTCTTAGAGACACCATTCTGCTGAGGAGAGTAACTTACTGTCAATTGATGAGTGATTCCCATATCTTCACAGAACACATTGAACTCATTTGAAGTGTACTCCTTTCCATTGTCCGACCGTAGCTTCTTAATCTTGCAGCCACTCTCAGACTCCACCATAGCACTAAACTTCTTAAAAACACTGAAGGTTTGAGCTTTGCTTGACAGAAAATACACCTATGTCATTCTAGTCAAGTCATCAATAAACAAGATAAAATACTTGTTTTTACTTAAGGAGGACACACTCATGGGGCCACATAAATCAGTGTGAACAAGTTCCAACTTGTTCTTTCCTCTTGTAACATTATCTGATGAGAAAGACGTTCTGTGCATTTTTCCCATTTGACAAGCATCACATACATCATATGTGCGACTTATTGCTTGCATGTCTCTAACCATATCATGCGATTGCAAATACTTCAATGCATCCATGTTGAAATGACCATATCTTTTGTCTCATAGTGTAGAATCATCATGCTTAGAAACAAATGCTGAATGATTCACTTGATCTAAGCTCAATGGAACACTATTATCATGCATTCCTACCTTAAAAACTTTTACACCACATGAATCAAATATAATATAGTAATTATCCTTAAAGGAACATGAATATCCTTTCTTCAATAACTGAGCAACACTAAGCAAATTCTGATCCAAGTCAAGAATTAACAACACATCATGAATTAACTTTGGACATTGGCTAGTGTGAACAGAAACAATACCTTTTCCTGTAGCTTAAACTATTTCTCCATGTCCAAGCTTTACTTTGGTTCTGTCAGTCTTGTCCAGAGAAGTGAAGAGGCTTGAGTCTCTTACCATGTGGCTTGTGCATCCACTATTCACATACCAAACATCTCTCGAAGCTGAATAACATGCTTGAGTGGCCACAAACAAATGATCTTCAGACTGATGCTCATCTGTGTAGTTTGCTTGCTGTGCAGGTTGTGGTTGTTTCTGGTTTGGTTTCGATCTACAAAAATTCTCCCTGTGACCCCATTTCTTATAATAATTTCACTGGACTTATGGCTTGCCTTTGTACCAACAATCTTTCGATAAGTGGTTTGTCCTTTTACAGGTTGAACAAGGTGGAAACTTGCCTTTTCTTGCAGATTCTAATGAGTCCCCATCCATCTTCCTTTTTCCTTTTTGATCACCATTTTTCCTGTCAAAGTTTTGTCTGTGCTGATCTCTTTTGACAGGTTGCTTCCCTTTGTGTCTTGCTTGAAAAGCACCTTCAGTTGCATCATTACTTCTCATAGACATCCTTTGCTCTGCAGCTTACTGGCCATCTCTAAAATCGTCATCTGTTTTAAGTCACAAGACTCCTCAATGACTGCAACTTTAGCTTCAAATTTTTCTGGCAAGCTTATCAACATTTTCTCCTTAACTTTATAATCCTCCAATGTCTCACTATATAGCCTCATTTGATTCACTAAATCTGAAAGTTTTGAAGAGTAATCTTTGACAGATTCATTCTCCTTCATTTTCAACATTTCAAACTCTCTCTTGAGAGTTAACATCTTGACATTTCTGACTCTTTCACTGCATTCATACCTTTCCTCCAGCTCATCCCATATTTCTTTTTCTATTGCCAGGTGCATGCTGCTAGTGAAAACAGAGTTTGCCAATGCTGAATGAAGACAAGTAACATCCTTGTCCTTCTTCATCTTCTCTTCTTCATGCTGCTTCATCTGAGAAATGGTAGGATTTGCTCTCAATGCAGGAACTTGCTTGTCCTCTGCTACATACTCTCATAACCCGAAGGATTTTAGATAGGACTTCATCTTTACAGTCCATATCTGATAGTTTTCCCCTGAAAATTGAGGAACATGAAGGCCTGTATTGCTTCCAGCAGCCATGTCTGTACTTATGGTGTTTAACACTCACTCTCTAGTGTTTGAAACCTCACAAGCACTCAATAAATTGAAAAACAAAACTCACAGCCCCTCAAGAACAATGCTCTGATACCACTGTTAGACAACCAATCTATTAAACATCCATCTGTGTCATCAATAAAATCCATAAGCATCCATATAGATGAAAAACATAACTCTCTCGGTTGAGAGGAGAATACCAGAGAGTTCACACACAATACAATACAATACTTTATCCATACACTGACATAAAGTTTATATACAAAAAATACAGGGGCAATGTGCTACAATAATTTGGCACAACCTAACATTAACCATTACAACAAGAAACTGACACATCCTTACCAAAAAAAAACATCATTACCATCTAAAACTAAACTAACACTTTAAGCAGATAAAAAAAATGAACTAAATAGTACAACTAATACAAATGAAACTAAATTACCATAACCAGTGTCGGATCCAGAAATTTTAACTAGGTGGGGCACTTGAACAAAATAAAAAAATATATTATAAAAAATATTAAATATTAAGATCATAGTAAAATGAGTTTTTTTTTTACATAAAGAAAATTTGATAATATACTGAAGTTTATATAAAATAAAACAAATACAATACCTACTCGAGAAGAACTAAATAATCTTACGTTCAAAAAAATAAAAGTAAAAACAAGAAACACAATATTAAAAACTTAATAACTAAAAGAAAACAACATAAACAATAAAATTGCAATATTTATTTTTTCTTAAAATAATAAATTACAATCTAATTTTATAATTAGAAATTTTGTTTTATATTTATAATGAATTCACTTTAAATTTATACAAAAATAATTGATTAATAAATATTACTAAACATGTTTTTGAATTTTTTTTATTCTTTTAATTATTGGTATATTATTAATTTATTGATTTTAAATTAATTTAAACTATAAAATAATTAAAAATACTAAGGATAAAATAAAATGAATCATAATAATAGATGGACTACTTTAATATCATAAATTAAAATTTGAGATTTTAGTGTTTATTGATTGGAAACCAAAAACTATAAGAAATAATTAAAGTTCAAAATAATAATAGATAATTTAATATAAAATAAATTGAATTAAGTAACTATAAATTGAAAGTAGTTAAGAAATTGACAATGACAGAAAAGAGAAATTAAATTGTTTTGTTTCAGAATAAGACAAAAATTTGAGGAAGTAGTTGGAAAAGATGGTAAAATAAAAAAGGTATTAAACTTATTAAAATTACATTATAAAATTAAATTTATAAAATATGATATTCATTTTCGTTGAAAAAGAGAAGTAAATGGTGGGAGTTGAACAAACTCCACCAATAAAAAATGGGAGACAAAATACCGGTTTTACTAAGAGGTATTTTGCTATCATTATAGTTATTTAATATATATATATATGCATAATTAAAAGCAAAATCAATTTTTTTTAAATGTTGAGGTAGGGCACTGGCCCCACCTAGCTTTAAGGTGGGTCCGCCCCTGACCATAACCATAAGCTAAAAAGTATCTAGGAAAAGTTTCATTGGTTTAACGGATGATGCCAAGAGGGAGTTTCTTAAAATGCCTGAGAAAAATGAGATTTCATGGAATGCAATGATCACGAGCTATTGTCAACATGGATGTGGTACTGAGGCAATAAATCTTTTTGAGACGATGAAACAAAATGGTGTGATGCCAAACCATGTGCCTTTTTGGGAGTTTTATCAGCACCCATATGGGTTTGGTGAATGAGGGTGTGGCTATTTTTATTCCATGAGCAAAGAATATGGCTTAGTGACTAAACCAGAACATTATGCTTGTGTTGAGGATCTTCTTGGCAGAGCTGGTTTCGTGAGCAGTGCAAGGGAATTTACAGAGAAGATGCTTATTGAACCAGATGCAATGATTTGGAGAACCCTTTTAAGTTCCTGTAGTGTGCATAAGAACATGGAAATAGGAGAGTTTGCTGCCAATTATCTTCTAGAATTGGAACCTGATGACTCAGCGACGTATGTTAATCTATCAAATATGTATTCAGTGGCAGGGAAATGGGATTCTAGAGATCAGATAAGACAACTGATGAAAAACAGGGGTGTAAAGAAAGAGCCTGGTCAGAGCTGGATTGAGGTTAAAAACTCAGTACATGCAGTCTTTGTTGGTGATCGCATCCATCCTCTAGCAGATAGGATATACGAATTCTTGGAGAATCTGAATGAAAGGGCAGTCAGAATCGGTTATGTACAAACTACAAAGTCATTATAACCTTTTGATCAATTTTGTGTCAAAGATATCAAATCGGCCTATAGTATGTTGTTTCATTTACTGAAAACAATCTGGTACGAATCTGCAAACGACAGAGATAATAAAACACAAACCAGAACGTTAGGGGAAAACCGAGGCCCGTGTTTCACACAGTGTCCTTAAGACAATTTTTCCGGGTAGCACCGTATGTGTATGGCGATTGTCTCCCAGGAATCAATGGTTTAACAGTGATCGTGCAAACTCAAATCAAGTTCAAATCGTGCAAACAGCGATTGTCCTGTCGTTTGTCCTATGACAGGACAATCGGAGCGGCATTCGTGTATGCGGGTCGCACCCACACACAAGTCATGCAATCCGAAGGTTCGGGGTCGATGATTCTTCTAAGTATATGTTGTTTTGCTGTCTTGTACATTATTGAAACAATCTCAAGGTTGTTGAGAAGAGTGTGCTAAAGAGAAAGGGAATTTAGCAAATAAAGTTGTGTTCTTTATGTGTCGATTTCGGTTTGTTTTGGTTCATGTGGAAATGATGTGTGGTCACAATGTGAACTTAATGTTTTGTATCTCAGTAAAGGGATATGCTGATTGCTAAATGAGTTTGTGTTAAGTGGTAATGTTGAATTTCTGTGAAGAAATAGAATGTCATGTGAAGAGAGAAGCCATTTTAGAGAGAACCAAAAATAGCCATTGGAAACATTAAACTTTCGTTAGTAACCACTTTTAAAACTTTAATCGTTAATAACCACTTTTTTTTAAAAAAATTCAATGTATGTCCATAAATTACAAAAATACCCCTGAATTTAGTTTTTTTTTTAACATGTAAGCAAACTTGAAATCATGACTAAAATCTGAAACCAACCTTGAAATCACGACTAAATTGAAATGTTGAACCTTGAAATCTTGACTAAATTGAAATGTTGAAACTTGAAATTTCTTTCTTTCTCTCTCCTCTCCCTCTTTCTTTCTCTCTCCCCTATCTCCCTCTCTCCCCGATCTCCATCGCCGGCGTCGTCCCCGTCAAAACCCAACCTCGCCGACGCCCTCTCTCTCTCTCTCTCTCTCTCCTCAAACCTCTCTTTCTCTCTCTCGTGACAGCGCCGGTGAAGCCAAGCAGCGAGGACGCCGACGCTATAGCGAGAGAGAGAAAGAGAGGTTCGGGGAGAGAGAAAGGAGGCCAGTGAGGTTGGGTTTTGATGGGGACGACGCCTGCGGTGGAGATCGGGGAGAGAGAGAGGGAGATCGGGGACAAAGAGGAGAGGAGAGAGAGAGAAAGAAAGAGAGAAAAAGAGAGTGTGTTTTTGGGGAAGGTTTTATATGAGGGTATTCAAGTAATTTCTTAAAAAAAGTGATTATTAACGATTAAATTTTCTTTTGTGGTTACAAACAAAAGTTCCATGTTATATGTGGTTATTTCCTGCAATTTCCACATCCATTTTTTGTATTTTGACTAGTTTGGAAATTATAATTGCGGATTCTTATTTCAATTGAGTTTAGAGTTAATTTAGGTTTAGCAGCCATCTTGATGCTTAATGATTGGTTTGTGGAATATATTAGGTTTGGCAATGGCAAAAAGTCGAAAACAGTTACGATCCAGCATGGCAAGGCCCATCTATTCTATTATTTCTCAACAATGGAGTTTTGATATGAAGGTGAGTTTGAGGGAAAATTCATATCATGTTCATTCCAGGTTACAATTCTTTTTCAGCATACTTTACTGATTTTACTTGACTGTACATTGTTTGAATTGATGCTGGGAGTCAACTGTTTTTCCTTTTTAAAAGTTAGACCTCTAAAATCAGAATTGAAACACTTCATCTTATTATATGTAATTGTATCTTGAGAAAAGAAACGCTTCATGTCAACATATTCACATATTTCAATCAAGCTTCTGTTTGACTTTCTGGTATACATTCAACCATCTTTGAAAGGTGATAAGCAATAGTTGATAGTTCCCAAATTGTTAAAATAAATTGAGCTAGCTTTATTGCCAATATACCTAAGGGACATGACTCATGAGCTCACTGCAACCCAGGAATCCAGGATGCAGTTAGAGTTGTGATTCCTGTGCATGTCTGCTTCACTCTCATGTCTTATTATGTGTAATTATATAAGTTCCTAGCAATCTATTAAATTTTCAGATTCTAATCAGTTTCTATGCTATATAGCTTGTCTGATAAGCCAGAGAATTGCCCAAAAAACCCAGTTATATTTAATTTCGGTTGCATTTCGTTTTGCAAATCTCTCCATTGTTAATTTTTCACACTAATTCGTCCTTCACAGTGGCTATTACTTATTCCATATTAACCTTGGTTTCGATCTAAATTTTAACCTAGATATTCTGCCATTTGAACTCATTCTTCAGTTTGGAAATAAATATTTTCTGCCCTGTATTGGTATCAGAGGTTTCTCATATCATTCTCTATGGCCATGGTCATCCAATCTCTTGTCTTATCCACTGTGTTATGTTGATCTTCTTTCACTAAGAAACATTTTTGAAGCTTAAATCATTCTTACATTGGGAATTGCTTTTGTAAGCAATTTTGATTAATTAATTTTGTATTTAGCTTCTTATTCTAGGTAGTAGTTGGTACCAAACCCTCTCTCTGTGTTTGATCACATGGTAGGATATGTCAATTAAAATATTATATATATATATATATATATTAAACATAATTGACAAAACTCAAAACATAAAGTCACATAAAAGTTAAGGAGCTTATACTGCTTCCAAGGCAGCTGTGGAAACCATGGCAAAGATAATGGCTAAGGAGCTGAAGAACTAAGGAGCTGAAGGGTTCAGGCATAACCGTCAACTGTGTAGCTCCGGGGTCTGTGGCAACAGAGTTGTTCTTTGCAGGTAAAACTGAGGAAACTGTCAATAGGTTGGTGGATTCTTGCCCTCTAGGTAGAATTGGACAACCTGACGATGTGAGCAAGATTGTGGGATTTTTGGCTGGTGATGGTGGAGAGTGGATCAATGGTCAAATCATTAGAGATAATGGTGGATCTGTTGTCTAAGCCATTATATTTTTATGTGTTTTTTTTTATTTTATTTATAAAATATTATAATCTGTAAATGAAAGTCAAATTCTTCAGCTACATTGTATGGATTTGTGTAAAACAAGTTGAAGATGTTCTTGAACATTGAAATGGAGTAGAAAATTTGAAGGTGTTTTTTCGTAAATAGTTTAAGATTATAGCTTTTATGTACATGGCAAAATTTTATGAGATTACATATATAAATCCGATGTAAGAGAATACTTTTTTGAAAACAATCTTCAGCACTTTGCAAGAGCTTCGGGTATTAAAAGGATTTGAAAGGGGAGAAAATTAATCCATCCATGCTTAGCTTTTGCAAACAATTTAGTTACTAGTTTTCCTTATTTTGTTGGCTTTATGTGTTAAGATTGCTGCAAAAGTTCTATATGTAACCGTGTAGGTGTTGCAATCAGTTTATTATATTTAATGGGTAGTGAACTTGGCCTTTTCAATATTTGTATGACTAGAGCCTTAGTGGGATTGACCTATTAGCATTTTATTTTTCAAATTTAACACTAATCGTGTCAACGGTTTGTCGAGATCAATAAGTATTTATGATCCGAATACCTACTCTAAAAAGAAATTCACTAACACATCAATAAATATATAATGAGAGTTCAACCTCCATTACATACATGGAAGAAGAGGATGACACCACATAACCATGACCTGATTAATTTAATTCAAACTTACATTTTACCAAACAAATAACTAATTTGTTTCAGGCCAATTTAGTCCATTCCTAATCACAAGGACTTCCATAGTTTGAAGATGTTAGAATTTGTTGATAAATCAATAATATTGAATGCACTATGGATATTATTGAACTTGTTAAAAAAAAAAACTTTATAGTGGCAATCCATTAATTTTAATATCTTGAACATCAATGTTCAGTAAATTACAAAAAAATGGAACATGCGATAAAGAAATTTACAAATGTAAATATCTAACATCTTTGATATCCACCGGGCTATCGAAGAACAGTCTATGTATTCTCTTCAAAACTTCAAGAACTTTTAACAGCTCCCCTTCACTCTCACTCTCATCGGTCTTCATCTCCGCATACGATTTGGCCGTCTGATCACGATTGATAAAATAGTTATATTTTTGAACCGTGATCAAATTGTCTAAGTGATCACACCATACACTTTTAGTGTCATCGACAATAACAGTATCACACTGTTATCCAAGAACCAAATCGAGGTTCTTTTTTGGTTTTCCCCCGAAATCTTCCCATGCAATAATCCGAGTGTCGAAGTAGTTGCCGTCCCATCCGGATCAAGAAACTCAGCGACCTTCTTCACATAGTGTCTGCCCCCCATGGAACAAATGTAAATCTCGAACATTGAGCTTGCTTCTTTCAAGAAAGTTCGGACAAAAGGCCTCAACTTCACCAAGTAACCATCATCGAGAACGAACTGTATCTGAATCCTTCTATTCCTTCAAATACAATTCGTCGGGTTTCAGTTTCTTGAAGGCTTTTGCGTGAAGAAGCGTGTGATCCAAGTCAAGAACCAAGTGGAGCTTCTTTTGGGCGAAAAGCTTGTCGTGTGAGAGATAACATCAATTTATCATCATCTGCTCATATGATCTGTAATGAAGATGGAAGTCATAATGCAGTAAGAAGAGGTGCAGCTTATCAAGCTGGACTTGCATTATGTGTAAGCAAGGATGAGCTCAATAATACAAGCATTAGTAAGCACCTCAAGCTGGGAAAACGTGAATTAGGATACAAAGTTAGTTAGACCATTAAGGAGTCTGATGTGGCACAATTAGTTAAGCATAAGAATCTGATGTGGCACAAATTAGTTATTCTTATCTCTTAGTTATCAGGACTGAGGAGTTTGTTACAAATTAGTTATTAGACTACACTCTTGAATTCTTGTAATATATATACATGTTCTCTATTGAGAAATGTATAGTGTAAAAATAAGAAACAAAACAGAGCCTTGTCAATGGCATCTTTACATATTTTCTCTATGTAACATTTTATCAAACGTCTTGTGTTAGCTATCAAATACCTTTGTTTCTTTTCATTTTTGTTTGCTTTCTTGCATGGTATCAGAGCTGTTGACTAGCGTCAATGGAGGAAAATCGATCTAACAGCTCATCTTCGACTGAATCTCATAATCTCACTACTGGATCTACCAAAACTATGGAGTTTTCCTCATTAGCAAAAACTCTAAGCCTCAATCTCACGCTGAAACTTGATCACAACAACTATGTTTATCGGAGAGCTCAAGTTTTAACAGCAATAGAAGCTCTAGATCTTGAAGGATTCATCAATGGCGAGAAGATCTTGTTAGAACCTAGGGTTACAGATTGCGCAGCGTAAGAGTTTAAAATTTTTTTATGCAATCATTAAACTAACCCATTTGTACAGTAATAATCAAATGTAATAATAAAGTGAAGAAACTTTTTCATACCTACGTAGGAGGCTCCTTCACTTTGATACGAACTGCTCCTGATTTGAACCACGTGACCTTCCTCGCTATCTCCCGG
Source organism: Dipteronia sinensis (assembly GCA_033220585.1). Taxonomy (NCBI): domain Eukaryota; kingdom Viridiplantae; phylum Streptophyta; class Magnoliopsida; order Sapindales; family Sapindaceae; genus Dipteronia; species Dipteronia sinensis. Next base: position 17,808,189 of record CM065642.1, read on the forward strand.
AACTGGTAACAGCGTGTGGGCGCGTCACGATATTCAGGACCTGTATGGAGGAAGAAGAGAAGAACACACACACAAAAACAAAACTTAGAAGTGCAGCCCTTGTTGTTCTCATCGCACCCTATTATTTTTCTTTTTGTTTTGCTTGTGTCACGATCACTTTTTCTCTCCTTTTTGCTTTCAAGTAATTTGATTACTTTTTCTATTTGCTGTGTATGTTATCTCATTCGGTTATTACTTTTTAATTAAATATATATCTCATATATATCAAAAAAAAAAAAAAACAAACCGCAAATCTTATTTGATTTTTAAAACTTTTCAAAGATATCTCATATCCTTTTAAAAATAATTAAATATTTATTTTTTGAATTCAAACATTTTAAATTCAATTTCAAATATTTAATTTAATAAAATAAAATAATCATATTATCTTATTTTATTCAAAATCAAATATCAACTAACACCCTCCATTTAGTGATTAACAACATAATTAAATAATCTTATTATTTAATTTATTTAATCACCATTTTTCATTAATTAAATAATCTCATTATTCAATTAATTCCCGAATAAATACGTGTCACTTTCGTAACACAATTAATTGGACAATCCAATTGATTAACCGTGACCCTTGTTACCTAAATCGATCGGGCTAGCAAGGGGACCTAATGGACCCACAGTATTTTGAGCTCTAATAATCCTTAGAAATTATTAATTAAACTCTTTAATTAATATTTCATGATTATTAACTTCTGTGTTATTCCACTAAAAACCCGAAGCTGTACTCTCTCAACTGTAGACGTTTTTACACAAACCAATAACTCTCGGTGTCCATCAATATAACTATTACATATGGTATAATCCTCCACAAGTAGTTCATAATTAGAGCTGGGTCATAATGTCCGTTATACCCCTCTAATCATATCTTTCCATTAAGTACCATTGATTCTCTAATGAACAATAAATCCTACATTCCTTACGGAATTAGGAGAGCGCTCATATTGTTCAAGCCCCGAATCAACCCTTAAGGGAACTACAATCTACTTCTCACAAGAAGGAGTGGATTCCACTATTGTGTACAAACCTTCCCAGCCACAAGCCAAACCGCGATCCCAACATACGGAGTATATTGATCGGGAATGCAACTCCGACCTCACCCATGGTATATCAAAAACCACGATCTAACCTGAAGGAGTCGATAAGACACTCAGGATTAAGATCACCCACATATAGCCATAATTAGTTGATATATATGAATCTCATCGTTAAACGGATCTTAGTGAGAGATTCATATAGATCATGGCCCAGTCCTATATGATCACATCATACAAGGTGCCTCCATTCTCATATCTACATATGAATGATCCAGGATAGGATCACCGTACACTACGAAATGGACCGCAGCTGTAGATTAACCACAAATAAAGTACTCAGCTTTATTTGCTATCTACGGACTATTTAGATTGCTCGTTTCAAACTGAATCCATCTATATATGACACTCATATACTCAGTTCGAAATTACATCAGGCAATTTTGGATGTTAAGTGCACATGTTATATAAAGTATGACACAAAATGAATGAATATACTACTTCTTTTATTTATGTTCAAATTATATTTACATATTACAAGCTTTAGGGCAAAAACCCCAACAGATCTCTCCTCCGAAGTTTGTTACTATTCGATCTGGTGAGGTTGAAGAACAACGAGAGAACCCTGAGTTTGTCAACTGGAAGAAATCTAATAAACTTCTTATGAGCTGGATCTTCTCAACACTGACTCCTAGTGTTCTTGGTCAGGTAACAAACTCCAAATCTTCTTTTGAAGTCTGGTCAAAGATTGAAAGAACTTTTTCTCAACGATCTTTAGCAAGAATTATGCAATTAAAGCAACAACTTCAGTCTGTCAAGAAAGGCTCTGATTCAATCGGTGATTTTGTTGTAAAAATTAGAGCTATTAGTGTTGCATTAGTTGCAGCCGGAGAAGTTGTTAGTGACATGGATATGATAATGAGTCTTTTGCATGGAGTCGGTCATGAATATGATGCTGTAGTCACTTTGATTTCGTCTCAACAAAACTCCATGCTTCTTGAAGATGCTCAGTTCTTATTTCTAATGCATGAACAGAGAATAGAACACCTGAATAGTAGTGCAAATCTTACCATGAATCCCTCGGCTCAATTTGTCTATAGTGAACACAATAGGAACAACAACAGAGGAAACTATAATAATAGAGGAAATAGTAACAATAACAACAACTCAGGAGGAAGAAATAGAGGTGGATGAGCTGGTGGTAGAGGAAATCAGAGAGTCTTTTGTCAACTTTATGGAAAGCCTGGACATGTGGTTCTTCAGTGTTATCGACTTTTTGACCAACAATTTCAGGGACCAGTTCAAGGAAATCGATATGGTCAAGGAAATCAAGCTATTCATAGTCAAGGAAATCAGGCATTCTTCACAGGAAATCAAGGACAGTTTGTTCAACAATAGCTTCAGAATAATATGTTTGATCATGGAGGAAATCAAGGTTCAGAAAATGTCTCGGTTGCAACACAAAACTCTGCATATTTTGTTACTCCAGAGACAGTTGCGGATCCAACTTGGTACATCAACAGCGGTGCCACCAATCATATGACTTCCAACCTTAACAATCTTTCGATAAAATCAGAGTACAGAGGTAAAGATAAACTTTATGTTGGTAATGGTGCTCAGTTACAGATTTCACATATTGGAAATACTAAGGTGAGATCACATTGCACACCTCACCATGAACTAAATCTAAGTCAAGTATTATGTGTACCTGCCATTACTAAGAACTTGCTTAGCTTGCCTAAGCTTACACAAGATAATCATGCTGATGCTGAATTTGATTCTGCTGGTTGTGTGATTAAGGACCAGAAAACCAAGAGGGTTCTTCTTCAAGGTACACTTAACAATGGTCTCTATGAAATAAGACTGGTGGAAGCTTCTCCTCGGAGCCTACATCTACTCAAATCCGTGTCTCTTGTGTCTTCAATTGTAGATAATAATAAATGTGCTCATGGTGTAAATAAAGCTAGCAATCAGATATTGCTTAGCAAGAATATGTTACCAGAATTCAATACTCTTATAGCTGCCAAAACCAATTCGGTAATGTGGCATGCAAAACTTGGACACCCTGCCCCTTTGATACTTCAAAAGGTGTTAGCCACCCTACATTTTCCTTTCAATGTAAAAAGTCTGAATTTTTGTGATTCCTGTAAGCAGGGCAAGCTTCATAAGCTGCCATTTAGTAGAGCATCTATAACTGCTAAAGCTCCACTTGAACTGATATATAGTGATGTTTGGGGTCCATCCCTTATGTTGTCCATTGATGGTTTTAGATATTATATTTCATTCGTAGATGCTTTTACTCGATTTACTTGGATATTCCCATTAAGACTTAAGTCGGATGCCTTGTCAGTTTTTGTTAAGTTTCAAAGGATGGTAGAGCTATTCTTTGAAAGGAAAATTAAAATTTTCCAAGTTGATATGGGTGGGGAGTATCTTCCCTTTGTTACTTACTTGTCTAATAGTGGTGTTCAAGTTCGTTTTTCGTGTCCATACATTCACGAACAGAATGGGGTGCCTGAACGGAAACATAGGAGTGTAGTTGAGATGGGTTTGACATTGCTAGCTCACAGTGGTCTTCCCTTGAAGTTTTGGTTTGATGCCTTCTCTACAACAACTTTTCTGATCAATAATCTTCTCACACCAGTCCTGCATTTTTTATCTCCCTTTGAAAAGTTATATGGCAGAAAACCAAACTACAACTTCTTCAAAGTGTTTGGATGTTCTTGCTTTCCCTACTTGAGAAACTACTCCAAACATAAACTAGACTTTCATTCTAGCAAATGTGTGTTCATAGGCTATAGCTTTCTCACAAAGGTTATCGATGTCTTCACCCATCAGGAAAAGTGTTTATCTTTAGACATGTTATCTTTAATGAACTTGAATTTCCCTACAAAATTCTGTTTTGCTCTCATAATGGTCTTGATTCAGCTGTCACTCAAGAATATACAGCAGATGCTATTCCAAGGTTGTTTAAGATTTTATCTCCAGCTCCCTCTACATCGCATACTCCCATTCCAGTTCTAGCTGCTCCTTTGACAGTTCCAGCTAGTCCTCAATTATCTGTTGTTCCATTGGTGAATAATCAAGGATCAGATAATGCTATTTCTAGACAATCTACTACATCTTCAAACACTGCAGGTAGTTTCCCAGTTACTGAAGCTTGTATGGTTCCAAATATAAATTAGCATTCAATGATTACTAGGAGTAAGAATGGTGTTTTCAGACCTCGAATTTTTCTTTCTGAGTGTGCATTTCCATCTGGTTTCCTCACTGAGCTTGAACCAAAGACTGTAAAGGCTGCCATGCAAGATAAGAAATGGTTGGCTGCCATGAATGATGAATTTCAAGCTTTGCAAAGAAATAATACATGGACACTAGTGCCAGCTACTGATGATATGAATATAGTGGGTAGCAAGTGGGTGTTCAGGACAAAGTTCAATCCCGATGGTTCCATTTTAAAGCACAAGGCGAGACTTGTTGCGAAGGGTTTTCATCAAACAGCTGGTATTGGCTACTTTGACACCTTTAGTCCAGTTGTTAAACCCTCAACCATTCGAGTTCTTTTTGCTTTGGTAGTTTATTTCCACTGGGATATTCAGCAAGTGGATATCAATAACGCCTTTATTAATGGCGATCTTCATGAAAAGGTGTTCATGAGGTAGCCAGATGGTTTTGAGGACTTGACTCGTCCATCATTTGTGTGTCAGCTAAACAAAGCATTGTATGGCCTTAAGCAGGCCCCAAGGTCATGGTTCCCCAAGCTTCGTTCAGCCCTTCTTGCTTGGGGATTTGTTAATAGCATGTCAGATTCTTCTCTTTTTACCAAAAAGACAGGTACTGATATATTATACTTGCTTGTCTACGTTGATGATATTCTGATATCAGGTTCAAGCAACTCTCTCATTCACAAGGCAATTCATCAACTGAAATTAGCTTTTGCTTTAAAGACCTTGGGTTCTGTCAACTACTTTCTTGGCTTCGAAGCCTTCAGAGATTCGACAGGTTTATACTTGACTCAGGCTAAGCATATTGTGGACCTGCTCAAGCGCACCAACATGTTCGATTCCAAACCATGTGACAATCCAAATTCAGGCTCCAAGCTGTCTTTGAAAAATGGTGAATTGCTTGAGAATCCATCTTTTTATCGCAGTACAGTTGGGGAATTGCAGTACCTATGTTACACCAGGCCTGACATTTCTTTTAGTGTCAACAAATTAAGTCAATTTCTTGTAGCTCCTACTCAAGTTCATTGGCAAGCTTGCAAGAGGGTTCTCAGATATCTGAGGGGTTCTCTCCATAAAGGTCTTTCGTTCAAGTCTTCATCATCAGCTCTAAGTCTTGTTGCCTATGATGATGCCGACTGGGCAAGCTGCTTGGATGATCGAAGATCGACTAGTGGTAACTGCATTTTTCTAGGAGAAAATTTAATCTCTTGGAGTGCCAAGAAGCAGCAGGTTGTGGCCAAATCTAGCACAGAAGCAGAGTACAGGTCCATGTCTCAGATTACTACTGAAATTCTATGGCTGCAATCATTGTTCAAAGAGCTCCATGTTCATGTTCCTCTTCCTGCTGTAATCTGGTGTGACAATGTTGAAGCTAACTCATTGGCTCAAAATCCTGTCTTTCACGCAAGAACGAAGCATATCGATATCGATACGCATTTCATACGCGAAAAGGTTAGCTCAAGTGTGGTTGAGCCAAGATATGTGCCATCTGAATTTCAAATTGCAGATGTCTTTACGAAGGCTTTAACGAAGGACAAGTTTCACTACTTTTGTTACAAGCTGAACTTGGTTATGTCACCCCAGTTCAGCTTGCAGGGGGATGTGAGAGATAACATCAATTTATCATCATCTGCTCATATGATCTGTAATGAAGATGGAAGTCATAATGCAGTAAGAAGAGGTGCAGCTTATCAAGCTGGACTTGCATTATGTGTAAGCAAGGATGAGCTCAATAATACAAGCATTAGTAAGCACCTCAAGCTGGGAAACGTGAATTAGGATACAAAGTTAGTTAGACCATTAAGGAGTCTGATGTGGCACAATTAGTTAAGCATAAGAATCTGATGTGGCACAAATTAGTTATTCTTATCTCTTAGTTATCAGGACTGAGGAGTTTGTTACAAATTAGTTATTAGACTACACTCTTGAATTCTTGTAATATATATACATGTTCTCTATTGAGAAATGTATAGTGTAAAAATAAGAAACAAAACAGAGCCTTGTCAATGGCATCTTTACATATTTTCTCTATGTAACATTTTATCAAACGTCTTGTGTTAGCTATCAAATACCTTTGTTTCTTTTCATTTTTGTTTGCTTTCTTACATGTCGGAGTTGGCCACCTTCAAACGAGCAATGTCATCGCGGGTCAGAAACCCATTCTTTATCAATCCTCTCGGCACCGATAACCAATTTTGGCGCGTGGTGGTCAGTTTCTTGGGCATCACCAGAACAACATCATTACCCATCATTTTCTCAATCTGATTCATCAACTCCAAACCCATTTCAAGATCAGGATTCTTTTTCTTCTTCTCCAAATTATTAGTCTTCCTCCTCTTCTTCGGTGGAGGTTTCTGGGCAATCTCCTCCTCTCCATCTTCTTCTTCTTCTTGTTGGGTGTGTTGAGAGAAAAAGTCTCTTGGGTTTTTTTGGGATTTTGCCAGACTTCTGAAAAGCTTCGTCTTCTTCTCTAACTAGCAACAAAGTTCGACTTGTCTCATTCTGATTCATCAACTCCTCATCACCGGCTTGTTTGGCGGCTTCCGCAAGAAGATCAAAACACGTGCTCATCATCTTCTTGAAGAAAAAAAAAAGCAGAGAAAACAGAGCAAAAATAACAACAAAACAGAGAAAAAACAGGGCAGACAAAATATGAAAGTGAGAGACGGTGAAGTGAGAACCAGTGTGTTTGTGATTCAAGAAAAGCCTTTAGAGAAATCTGTTTGGCGGTGGCGCACATCAACGGTCATATTTTCTGCTTCAATTTCAAGCGGCATATGAGACTATTCAATTACTGTCTTGCCCCTAACGGTAACTTGGGCCTCAATTATCTCAAATTTTATTATTATTTTTAATTATTAAGAAAAAATTAAAATTTAAGTAAATATATATTATTTTTTAATTATTAATTGAGGTCTACTTTACTTGTTTTTTTTTTTTTTTGTTTTAAAGTTTGGATAATTTAATGGCAATATTCTTCTGGATATATATATTTAGAATGTTATTCTTCTGGATATTCTAAATACATAATAAACATGAACTTCTTATAAATTTTGTCAAAAAAAAAAACGTTTTTTTTTTAATTTTTTATGGAATGTTTTTTCAAATCATTTGGCTTTTATAGATAGCAATTGATTTCTGACACTTTTGCGGAAGCTAAAAAGATTCATGCGAATATTTTGAAGTAGGATTTTGATAGAGAGCAAGTTTTGAGTGATAAGAGTTTTTGATATTTATATTGCAAGTGGTGATTTGGATGGTGCAGTCATGGGTTTTGATGATACGCCTCAAAGAAGTGTGTTTTCTTGGAGAATTGTTATCTGCTGAACAAATTTTTAGTAAAATGCAGCTGAGGGATAGGGTCTCATTTAACTCCCTCACATCTGGGTGCTTGCTCAGAGTGTATATAGTTATAGAGCTTTGGAATTATTTGAGAAAATGCAGTGTGATTGCTTGAATCCGGACTGTGTTACATTTGCAAGTTGAGTCAAATGTGGAGCCATCCAAACTTCCTTAACTCTTTTCGTCGAATCAAATGTGGAGTCATCAATATACCTATCGAGACCGTTGTCACGATATTAAATTCGGATGCACAATGTACTATTAGAATCATCTCGTCACGATATATCGAGACTGTTGTCACGATATTAGATTCGGACCAACAATATACTATTAGAATCATCTCGTCACGATATTAGATTTAGACCCATAATACCATTACAATTGTCTCAATGAGCCCTACGTTGATCACCGGAGGACCACGTATTGTGTTGCAATTTCCCTAAATTCCATCGTTACGCTTTTGTTTTTCAATATTTTCCTGTTTAGTTTGTATTTTTAGATCTTAACAACTTTTGGTACAAATTTCCGTTTGCAGAACGGTTTTTTCTTTTTGGTAGCATTTGTTTAGTAAAGCTCTATTAAAAATTAATTCGTAACTCTAATTTGTCAAATACTCAAATGTTATGGACAATGTATTTTTATGGAAAGTTTCTTCAAATCATATGTACAAGTCTAACCAGCTTACATAAAAGTAAATATCTAAACTCTATTTCATAGTAAGCATTCAATACACATGAATTTCTCCCAATTGCTATTTTGAGGTGCTTTTGGAAGACTTGAGCACCAGGAAAGGGCACGTTGGTGAAATATGTACGAGGCACAGAAATGTACAAAGTCTTGGAAATGAATGTTTGTCAGGAGTCCGAGGAAGACTTTGCAAGATATTGGCGCCATTCTTCAGGAGTCCCCTTTCTTATCGTAAGCATTCTTATCGCTGCACTTGTTAGGGGTATGGCGAGTATGTCGTAGTCTTTTGGTACCTATAAGAACAAGGTGTATGAATCGTATTTCTCAGCAAAGCAATTTACCAAAGGCACCAAAAATTTTCGGCCAATGCTCATCTATACTAGGAAGACAACGGAATAGTTGATGCTACTTAATGACAAGAACAGCAATGTGAAGGAATCTAATTAATACCTTGGGGACCTTAATGAGCTTCATATTTGCTTCCTCCAAAGTTTTTTGACCTTTCTTTGAGTTGCATTTGGCACAAGCCGCTACCTGTTACAAGAATAAATCGGTAGGAAATGTAAAATGTAGGTAGATGATGGTTAAGTCTATATCATAGTGAGATATCATCCTTTAGCGAGCAAACCAGTTAACATTTTCCCACATCAAAATATACAGGAAAACACCTGTTAGAAAAATCAATGACATTGTTGTTTGGTGTAACGTAAAGTTAAACTAAATGTAATACGAAATTATCTCACCTACATGCTTTCTATATAGAATTGTTCAAATGTTAACTCATGCCCATAACAGAAACAGGGTGGCAAGGAATTGGAAAAGTTTTGTAAGGTGAACATTTTGACGTAACTGAGACCGGGGAAATTATAAGCAAAAGAAATCACTCTACAATGGAAATGCTATCGGAATATTAACAGCAACAGTGTTGGCACTCCACTCAACTTGATAGAGCATTAATCAAACAAACTAAAAAGGCTAATTATCATGAGAAAAAGCATATCATAATGTTGTCCTGAGTGTACAGTTTCCGTGCACGTTATGTTTTAAAAACAAAAAATCCGATCCCCTCATGTTCCGAAAATATTCTCCATTTGTGACACAACTACAAAATGCCTAGTACATGAAGAGTGACAACTATGAAGCGCTGTATCTAAGTTTGAAAGGATCGGTGATGATAAGCCTTTTAACAACTTTCAGTTAAATATATATATCTAAACGTTTTGTTGTACCAGATTTTCCCATTTCCATTCTCCTCCTCGTGCAATAGGCAGAACATGATCAATAGTCAAGTTCTCACGTGCAGAACAATACCTATAAACAAGGGAGACAATACCTAGATAAGATCAAACCCACTCAAAGAATAAGATCAAATCCGCTCAAAGATATGAAATTACAATAATATAACACCGCTAATTTCTAAAATACTTATCTAGAAAAAAGGGTGACAGAAAAAATAAAATGAGAATTAAGTAAATATTAAATTAAACTAGTAAAAAGTGTAAAGTAAGAAATTGATGCTTGCACATGCAGCAAGTAGCATGCATTAATATGATGTATATCAAATGATTACATGACTAGCAGGATGTGTAGAGAGGAAAAGGGAATGCATATGATCTATACACTATTATAAATACAGTTTACGATGGCTTTATGGCAACAAATCAAATCACCGAATTGTACTCATATCAGTATTACTCAAACTGAGAGCTTACAGTACACAACAGCTTAATCTAACTAAGCACATGAATGCACCATGCTCTGTTACATTGGATTTACATATATTGAAGCAGAAACCAATGTATTCAAATTAATCAAAGGGAACTCACTGACAAGTATAGTTGTCCCGATATAGTATATTTTTACGACTAAGGTTGCTTTTGATTCTTCTTCTCTTAACAACCTGCAGTAAATGTGGAACCTGGTGGCATGAAAGCATAAGGTCAGTTGAAGTGAAGTACAACATGGGTAGAGAGGTTAAGGAAATAAAAAATCATATTAGAACAGCAAAGAAAAGGTCAAAATAAATTATAAATTTTAAACGCTCCCTAATCGCATACCCTTAACACTGCTGGTATGTAGAAAGATCCACTTGGGGAGTTCACAGTCTGATCATAATATTCTAGAACATCAGCCTGGGTCAAATCAATGTTAAGAATTTAAATAAAATGAGCTTTTTTTTCTTTCTGTTTTTTCTTTTTTGTAATTAATGTTCTCACATGTGTGTGTGTGAGTTTGCAAAATGAAGAAACATGTACATTTTGGTGATCTTGTGTGTCTAAGGAGATTCTAGACATTTCTAGACAGACATCAGTAAATATCCAGAGGGATATTTTCTGAAACATAATATAGTATGTCCAGGGAGGTGAACCAGGACAGTTATGCCAATAACTTTTTCAAGCGTTTTTTTTTTTCCAACACGAGATTTTCCTCATTTTCTAACAAAAGCAGCAAAGATGAAGTTAACGACAGCAACTAAAACTGTCCAAATATCTAAAATGAACAATGGAGCTGCAGTCAAACCTTCTCCATGAACTCCAAACAGATAGCACGCTTCCAGCAGACAACATTGACTGGCCTGGAGAAGCAGGCGATCATCAGATCCACAAACATGGAGATAACTGCTGTGCATATCTTTCTAAAATACAATACAAAAAGAAAAGAAGAAGGAATAACTATAGCACTTGAGCTCTGGTGAATTGCCATACATATGTACACCACACAAATCGAACAGCAAAGAAGAATTTTGCTTCCTTTTTCATCCTTCTACATTATTATATTTGACTGTATGAAAATAACAACAGAAATATGAATAGAATACGAAACTAGAACCGTTACATTAGCAGAAAGGGAACACCTACTCACAGGCATAGGAATAGCAGTAAGAACATTGGAACCACTCAAGTTGATATGGAGAAAAAACACTAGACACTGAAATGTTCTGGTGGCTGGCAGGGCCTTTCTAATGTAATAATTAATTAGTACACAATTTGTGAGCAGAACCAGGGTAAGCATTACCGTTTCATTAGATAGTGAGTACCTAAATAATGTAACTGGTAAGGTATATCTCATTGGTTACCATATTGCATGACCAAATCAAAGTTCTCTCTAACTTGTAAATTGAGACCATATCGTTGTGTCATCACTGTCCTAACAATTCTAGAACAACCAAATCAGATCCTACTATTTTTAAGATCCCCTTGTCCACCCGCTACCTCTGTGCCAATATTATTAATAATAGATAAGAGCACATATATACATTTAAGTTTTATGAATAAACATATTGTGTTATGTATATAGTGAAATGAAGCTGAAGTGGCCTTATGTCCACAGTTCAAAAGATTAGCTGTTAGGACTCTGATAAGTCATACCCTATTGCATTTGTTTTGATTCATTTATCTTATAGGTTTAGTCATTTAGATTAGAATCTTGAATGACTTTTTGTCTCCTCAGATTACGGTTCCTTAATTTAGTTGTAGTTAGCCACTTTAAATAATTGAATAATAAGAAATTAAATTCAGATATCTCTTTTCTGTTTATCTTTATAATTTCCTTGTTTCTTCTCTCTGAAACCACTTCTGCCTGATCCATAATAAATTCTGACAAGCTTTGTTCAAAGGGAGTGAAAATGCTGGAGCTCTTGTAAATTTTATACCATCGAATAAGATTTGTTTGGACTTGTTCGAGCTATCATTTAGGTTTAGATTATCTTTGTGTTCCTTTATAAACAACGACTATATGGGATAAGTACCCTAACATCTGCTTAAGGATCTTGAAGGAAAAGTTAACCTCTTTCTCAAGTAAATGAACAGTTGAACCGATGACATCCATGTTGTCTCAAGTTTTGAAACAGCCAAATCCTAGTTAAGATATAAGAGCTGGTGTTCAGATGTGGAAACTTAATACCCTTTCTCATATTTTGAACACCAACCATTATTACATTCACTAGAATTTGTGTTTCGAAACTTGTGGCTGTCATTACATGCCCATATATGATCTAACATTCTAACATTTACATGACTGACTAGCACCAGTCAATTTGTTGCTCTTCGGGTTTTCAGCACATTAAAAGAAAGAAATATAAGATAGATTTTGGAAACTAATCTTTTCTAGACCATATATTTATAGTGGCTCACTACGACCTAAGTAAGGAGCCCTAATTCATACGGAAACTAATACAATAAAAGATAAACAAATTCAAATAGATAAAATACATAATTTTCCTAAATTTGGCTACACACTTCATATAAAATTAATTGTGCCAACAAAATATTGTAATTCAAGCACTACTTCGCAAACTTCAGTGGCCGGACCAGGGTGCTTATCATGTATTTGTTTCTAGACTTGGAATGCTGAAAAGACATTTGTGTCTATCAACTAACTTTTATCACAACATTTATAGAAACATGAGTCTCCAAACTTCATAAGCATCCGCTTCGCCACAAAATCTGTTCACGCTGCCATGCTTGAGTCATGTCTGAAATTGGGCTTTCCTCTAAGACTCTAAGTTAGCTTTAGAATTGGTTCTTGGTTCAAATAATTGCTGAGAATATAATTCTCCTAACCACATTCAACATCACCAACCCCCCACATGTCACTTAATTACCCCAAAATCCAATTAAAATCAACCCTTAGAGAAACTCAAGTAATTACAACACTAAATAGCTGCAAAAGTTAAAGCAGTGAAACCAAATCAAAATTTAGCAAAATCCCATATCCTAAATCAACTAACAACAACAAAAATCAAGACAATCAAAACACAAATGAAAAATGCTGAGTAATTAAGTGGGTTATAATAGGAAGAGAACTTGCCTGTAAGAAATGTCCAAAACCAGGCCTCTAAAACAAGCCAAATCATCTATCTCCAATTCACTATCATACTCTTCATCACTCTCATCAAAAATCCCCATGTCACTCACATTGAGACTTGCCTCCACATTGAGTTGGCTCCATTTCTTCTGGTTCAAAGAAGAATGAAATTTTTTATTGGACCCAATAAACCTGAATTTTCGCTTGTGAAGTTGGTTTGATCTCAAACCATGACCACCAACAAGCTTGTAGTGAAAAGGGTCTCTAGATTCCACACCATCACCATTGAAAACCAACTTCAAACGACCCTGTGCGGCGAATTGAGCCATCAATATATCAAACAACTATATGATTTCACTTTAGTGCCAAGTTTTTCAGCGAAGCTGTTTTAGCGGGGATGTGCAAATACTTTTTTGCAAGCTTTTAAGTAGTTTGAAGAGAGAAAAGAGAACAAGAAACCAGAAACTGTTGTTGAGAAGTGGAAGAAAGAAAGAAAGAAAAAAGCAACCAGTTCACGTAAAAAACCATTACCACATATTTTGAACATATGCTCTGCAATATCTTCTTTCAGTTGTGTCTACAAAATTACACTTTTGCCATCTCTCTATTGTTTTTTTTTAAATATTACAATAATTTTAGATTTGGGGTAAGGGACGGACTCAAATAATTTGGGATTTTAAATAATATGTTTTTTGAAATACAAATAATTTGTCTGATGAGAGGTCACATATGGACTCCAACTCTCACAACAGAAGAGATGGCTGTTTTCATAAGCTATGAGAAAACTCCTCACATATATTTGTAAAATAAGTATAGTGGGATTCGACCCTCTGACCACTAGGTATGGAAGGGAGGTCCACAATCATCTCTACTAAGAGGTGATGTACGGAATTTAAATAATTTGTTGTGTTACATTATTGGATTTGGAATTTGGATCATTCAAGTAAACCAAAAACAAATAGAAAACCAAAAAAAAAAAACCAAAAAAACAAAAAACGTGATTTATTAATGTGTATATATCAATATGTGGCTTAAATTACTCAATAATCTTATTTGATATAGATTCTTATATATATATATATATATATATATAATTTTTCTATTGTCAGTTCGAACTAACAAAAGATATAGATTCTCTTATATATATATATATATATATATACAATTTTTCTATTGTCAGTTCAAACTGACAAAAGATTTATCAGTTCCTTGCATGTGCACCACTCATTTTACATACTTTGACTTGGTGTGTATACACTTGTCAAATCTCTTTCATAAATGAATGGCTCACATTCAATGTCCTGATAAATTTTATATCAGAACGAACAGTAGAAAAACTATACATATATATATATATATATATATATATATATATATATATATGGACATCAATGTATGGTATGGTTTTGACTCAAAGGCGAATAATTCTAACTAATACTCGAAGTTGATCTCATTAAATAAGCAAGATAGAGTGAAAGATAACTTCAAGAGTTGATCCCTTCTTCAATCTTGCCTTGGATTCTCCCTTTAGACGTATACATGACGGCGGTTCGGTTCGAACCGGAGAACCGAACCGGAACCGCCGTCAGAGAACCGGAACCGGAACCGGAAAAACCGGTTCCGGTTCTCAGAACCGGACCGGAACCGGTCCGGCCCGGTTCCGGTTCCGATTCGCTTCAACGAAGAACCGGGCGGTTCAAACCGGACCAGAACCGGCGGTTCTGGTCCGGTTTGAACCGCCCGGTTCTTCTTTTAAATATATATATATATATTTTTTAAATAACCGTTGGAGGCCCAACGGTCCGCTGACGTCAGCAGGCCGTTGGGCCCAACGGTTCATGTTTTTTTTTATTTTTTTTTTAATTTTCTTTTAATTTTGTTTTCTATAAATACCCCTACCCCTCCATTCATTTTTCCTCACTCCAATTTCCTCAATTCTCTCTAATTCTCAATTCTCTCTAAACTTTCAATTCTCCAAGTCTCAATTCTCAAACTCCAAGTCTCCAAGTTTCCAATTTATATTATTTGCAATTACTAAGTTAGTAAGTTTCCAATTTATTTTATTTACAACTACTTAGTTTCTAATTTTATTTTATTTGCAATATTTCTTATTTCAAATTTATTTAATTTCCAATTAGTCAATTACTAAGTTTCCAATATCATTTATTTACAATTTATTTTATTTGCTATATATTCCAATTTATTTTATTTGCAATTTATTTTATATCCAATTTATTTTATTTACAATATATTTTATTTGCAAATTGCAATTACTAAATACTAAGTTTCTAATTTTCTTCCAAATTTATTTCCAACAATTTAATTATTTTTTAAATCAATTTTTTAACATTTTTTGTTCAAGGAATTTTACAATTCAATTTTTAAAATGGCAAGTGGAAGTGGTGACGCTCCTAGACGCTCCATTTCGATGAAAGGTAAGGGTCGTATGACGGATAATCTCGGTCATGACGACCGTGCCTATCACGAGTATCTACAACAACAAGTCTATGCTGAAGACTTAGGCCTAAACTTTCCTCATTCTCATCCCTCTCTTAGAATTTCTGAACCCGATCTCAATGTCACCCCCATTTTGACAAGCCAATTAGAAAATATGCATGATCTTGGCCATGATGGTGATGAGCATGATGACCCTGATCCCAACCCACATCAAGATTTTGATTTTTATCCACAGATGGAAGAAAAGTTACCGAAGCAGGTCAAATCTGATCTATTCGTACTCCATATGAAGAAAGTTACGAATGAAGATGGAAGCACAGTAGTGATTTGCAATTACTGCAAAAAAGTATTTAAATGGCACAAATCTGGAGGATATGGCTCATATCGGAAGCATATAACGAACTCACATCCAGATGCACATGCCAAATCGAGTTCACAATCTCAAATTCCCAGGTACGCTACCCCTAACCAACAATTATTTAAATATAGTGATGCAAAAAATAGAGAAGAATTAGCTAGAATGGTTGCAGTAGAACACTTACCATTTAGTTTTGGTGAAAAAGTTGGTTTTAATAATTATTGTCAACGAGCATTAAATCATGCTGCATGTCGTGTTCCTAGAACCACGCTCACAGAAGCACTTGAAAACATTTATGAAAAAGAAAAGAAAATGTTGGAAATTTTTTTTGAAAAATATAATGGTCGTGTTTCCGTATGTGCCGACATATGGAGTGATCATTGGCGAATGCATTCATACATAGGTGTCACTTGCCATTATATGGATAATGCATGGGCTATCCAAAAAAGAATTCTTGCATTTAGAGTTTTTGATGAAAAACACACTGCTGCTAATATTTTTAGACATCTTAGAATTATTTTCACAAAGTATAAAATTGAGAACAAAATTTTTGCAATTGGTTTTGATAATGCTTCTAACAATACCGCTGCTATTCCTGCTTTAATTGAATTATGCAAACCTTATCTTGGTGGTAAATTTTTTCATCAAAGATGTGCATGCCATGTTTTCAATTTATGTGTTCAAAAAGGATTAAAAACTCTTGAACAGTTTATTCAATCTATTAAAGATGCCCTCTATTTTTTGTGGAAACATCCTTCTGTAATGAAATTATGGGCAGCATATTGTAAACAAAATGGTAAGCGTGCCATTAGATTTCCTCGTGATGTTCCAACACGTTGGAATTCTACTTATAAATTGCTTGCTAGAAGTTATGAATATAGGGATTTATTAGTTACTTTTATTCAATATCATGTTAGTCACATTAATCTTTATCAAAGTCATTGGGATGCTTGTAGCAATGTTTGTGGTTTGTTAAAAGTTTTTTATACTGCTACTAACAATTTATCTGGTGTTTATTATCTTACAACTAATTTATTTATTATTGAGAGTCTTAATATTGCTGGTGCATTTGCTCATTGTGAATCCGACTCAGAATTACATGAGTCTGTTACTGCTATGAAGGGTAAATGGTTAGAATATTATAAGGAGTTTCCAAATATTTATTTGATTGCCTTGTGTTTTGATCCACGTTGTAGATTAGAAAGTTTGCCTGATTATCTTTCTGTTTATTATGAACAAGGTTTAAAAATAAATTATGATGTTGATATGTGTTGTGCTAGGGTTAAGACATTATTGTATGAATTATATGATGAATATATTAAAGTTTACGGTCCATCACTGAACATAGATGTTCCACAAACTCAAAATGTATCTCGTTCATCATCATCATCCTCTTCATTTGTTAATTTAGGGTATAATCTTTTATCAAAAAACCAAAAAATTACGAGGTTCTTCTTCATCAAGCTCCACCACATATTGCGAGCTGGAATCTTATCTAAGTACCTCTTTTGGGTTCATAGAAGACACTGAAGATAAAAAATTTGATATCCTACACTGGTGGAAAGAGCGTGAAAGGTACTTTCCAATCTTGGCTATGATAGCCAAACAAATCCTTTCAACACCAGTTTCTACGGTGGCGGTAGAACAACAGTTCAGTGCCGGTGGGAATATTTTAGACCCAAGACGTTCCCTTATGAGTCCGAAATCACTTCAGATACAAGCTTGTGTTGAAGATTGGACGAAGGCTCAAAATAGACAACAAGAAATCGATCAAGAGGAACCATACGATTTCTTTAAAGATGATCAACCGGCTGAAAGTCGAACGGATGATCATGGCAACGATTAGTCCACGTCTCCACGACTCATCGACTCCATGCCAAATCCGCATCTCCAAACTCCAAAGTCCAAATCTACAATAAAAGGTAAGAGAACTACGTGGCCTTTGATTCCTCTAAACCCTTAAGAGGATACGTAGACAACTTAATTGTGGTAAAAATTAAGTGCAAGGCCAATTTTATTTTTTTTGGTTTTGTTTTATTTTATTTTATTTTTTAATTTGTAATTTATTTATTTAACTTTATTTTGCGGGTGACCCAATAAAATACATTTACCAATTATATTTCTACATGGCTAATTTTTTTAATGAAATATGATATATAAAAAAAAAAAAATAGGCCGGTTCCGGTTCGGAACCGGCGGAACCAGAACCGGAACCGGCAGCATGTCTATTTAGACGTGGTATAAAAATAGCAATATAAAGAAGTGAGAATAAGGGTAAATAACCCTCTTGCTTTTATACTTCTGTGATTGTCATCAAGTTAATAATTTAAGTTTAAACGATACCAAAGTTCATTAATGAACAAAAATATCCCCATTTTTGCATTGTGTTGTGAATATAGTGGTTTTTACCACTTGTATACAATACACAAAATATTACACAAATATCTTCCCTCCTCTTGTGTATATTACACAAATATCTTCATCATCCACCGCCTCCCCACTTGCCTTTCTTTGTCTATATATATGTGTGCACTGTATGAAAAAGATCAGATGATATCAATATATCAGTTTTCTCTCACTCTCACTCTTATGTATCTCGTCTCTCTCTCTTCTCTCACTCACTTCTGTTCTTCATTTATTCTTCATCTATTTCAGTTTTTCTTTACTTAATTTATAACACGTTATCAGCACGAATATTGATTAGGACTTCCAGAGAGTTTTTGAGTGTTTGTTTTAGTTTTGATTTTGAATTTTAATTGAACCCAGAAAATTAAAAGTTCTCGAATCGTTTTTCGGAGGATACCGTTGTGTTCCTCTCGGAAATACGATTCCGACGCCGCTAACCGCGTCTTAAACGGAGCTCTAACGAAGCCTCTAGCTCCGGTCAACGTCCAAAATTTTCCCCAGAATTTTTCTGCAGATTTTCGAAGGTTGAAGACGACAATGTAGCGTCCGCCACGTCAGCGCCACATCATGCCATGTCAGCCGCCACGTCTCTGCCACGTCAGCATCAGGCGTGCCACGTCGCGCCACGTCAGCGGTAGGCGCGCCATGTCAGCGTTATGCATGCCACGTCCGCGCCAGTCACCTGCTATGTCAGTGCCAGGCGCGCCACATCAGCACTGGGCGCACCACATCAGCACCAGGTGCGCCACATCAGCCAGAAATCTTTTTCGTCTGTTTCGGTGCAATTTTCGCCCGTATTCAGCCGAACTGGACTTGTTCCAGCTATTTCGACCGTTCCGGACGCAACCGTGCCATCCGTTTCAGCTAATTCAGCTTGTAAGTATTATTTTGACTTATTTAAGCTTTATTAACTTTATTTTCGGGCACGATGGAATATCCAGAACTTGAAGATCTGGATCCAGTATTATATACATGGTTGATGCAATATTTAGAGAAATATACACATCCAGTCGGATGTTGTAAACATCATAAAAATAATCTAAGATCCTAATATATAATGAAATGGGAATAATATTTTATCCATTTTATACACATCCAGAAGGATGCTCTAAATATCATAAAAATGATTTAAAATCCCAACGTACAAGATGGCTATGCCGTCAACGGAACCTATATATATAACTATATATACTGACTATAACTATGACTCTAACTCTGACTCTGACATTTATTTTTATGTAATATATGAGACTGGCTTATGTTGTGTCTCTGGACTGGCTTATGCTGTGTCTAAGGTGATCTTATGACCCTGAAACTGTTATTTTTATGCAATATATGAGACTGGCTTATGCCGTGTCTTGGGACTGGCTTATGTCGTGTTTCAGGACTGGCTTATGCCGTGTCTCTAAATAAATTGTTTAAATATTCAGCATTTATTTTTATGCAATATATGAGACTGGTTTATGCCATGTCTCGGGACCGGCTTATGTCGTGTCTCGGAACTGGCTTATGCTGTGTCTCCAAATAAGTTATTAAAATATTCATATTATTTATACACAATATATGAGATCGGCTAGGCCGACTAACCAGAACTTAAAGTTCCTGGAATTATAATATTTAAGTTGGTACGGTTTTGAAAACCGATGAAAACATGGAGTTCTGGATCCAGTGTTATATAAATGAATGTCATACTTCATTATTTGGAACCTCGGGTTTCAAACACGTTCATAATATGAAGTTATATGAAGTTATCTCATATATATCAAGTGATATATTTACATATCATTTATTTGAAAGAATGACCGACACATCCAATAAGATGTTTTGAGTATTATAAAAGGGATTTAAGATCCTAACGTATCATTCAATTGAAAAAAAAAATATCTACACATCCAGTAGGATGTTGTGAGTATCTTAAAAGGATTTAAGATCCTAATATCACGTATAATGAGTTTGTAAAGGATAATTTATCCATTTTATATTTACTCCTGAAAGAGCAGTATCAAGAGAGTAAATTTGGATATATTTATATTCATGAGATATCAAAACATACCCAGGAGTGGATGTTTGTGAATGACAAGAGAAAAAGTTTATAGAATAAACCTATTGAAAAGATTATTATCATTTCAGATGAGATATAAAATGGCATTTACACATAATGTCCATAAAATTCCCAGAAGGAAAATATATGTCTTGTCTAGAGTGCAACGACTCATACAATTCTGCGGAGTCCGATATATTTTATGAATTGGATTTTGATCTGAGCAAATATTAATATTGTATCAGGTCCAACGGATATGATAGAAAGCTCTGGAAGAGCCATGATATTGTTATCAAACATTACTAAATCATGTATCAGTGATACTTGAGATTATTCAAGCAGAACATAAAAGAATATGCTAAGTTTAAAAATATATAAAGTTAATACCAGATCAGATCCAGCATATCTGATCAAAGGCTTTAAAAAAGCCACGATATTATTACCAGATGGTATTAAATTGTGTATCAATGATGCTTTATATCATTCAAGCAGAATATAAGGGAATCTGCTTAGTTTCAAAGATATACGGAGGAATGGATATCATATTGGAACTATGAGTAATGAGGATGTTTAATATATATGCATTACTCCTCATGATTCATGCCAGAAACTTATTATAGAAAGGTTGTGTGCTTTATCATCTGAATTATAAAACACTATTATAAAGAGTGTAGATGTTTATGCAGTTATGTATTATGAATCAAAAATTCCCAGATCCAAAAAATGTTTGCGTGTTTGGCGTGAACGTATTGGTCACCAAGGATCTACAATGATGAGTATAATCATTGAAAATACTCATGGATATCTATTAAAGAACCAGAAGATTCTTTATCCAATGAGTACTTATGTACTGCATGTTCACAGGAGAAACTAACAGTAAAACCATTTTATCCTAAAATTGGTTTTGAATTCTCATCATTCTTACAAAGAATTCAAGGAGAAATATGTGGACATATTCTCCACTAAATGATCCTTTTCATTATTATATGATTCTAATTGATGCATCTACGGGATGATCATATATTTGTTCATTATCAAACATCTCAATACCATAAAGCAGCTGGGATTGATGTTCAACATCCAATTTTCAGATATAGTCATAATCAAAATGGATTAGGGAATCACTTATCAAACGTCTCCAGGTATTTCCGAGAACCTCATTATTTCAGTACAATTACTAAATTCCATATAGGGACTTACTCACTTTTAAGATATTTGATTGTATTGCATATCCCCTTATTGCATATCTGACATGATCTAAGATAAGACTTTTATATCAATCTGAGATTAATATTGATTTTGAGTAATCTTCTATTAGATCATTTGAACTTCTGATAATTTATATTTATATGCACAATCTGCATATTATTATATTGATTATTTCCCAATTGGGAAAGTTTCTCCAGAAGAGAAAAGTAAATAAAAAAAATTACTTATATACAAAATAGAGACACCAGTTCGGTTCTCTATATATATGTGTGTCTCAGTTCAATCTTCGCATCTCTCAATTACGAGGGTAACAAGATTTTATCAGTTGCTATCTCATAAACCCCGGCCGGGTGATTGTTCTTGAAGAACGATCAGAGAAAAATGCAACAAATAAATAATCTGATGCATATCATAAACTTATAATCCTTTTGAAAAGGTATTGTTATTGGGATCCCAAGAGTAAACAAAACTCGAGTTATGAATAAATCCACTTTCTCTAAATCAACTCTATAAGAGTCTGATATGTCAACAGAGATACAAGAGTATAAAAATTGAGAGAAATTATATAGATCATACGGAGTTTATGAAATAACTAAATCCATTGAAATGGAAGAAATCTCTAAATCATACGGAGTTTATGAAATAACTAAATCCATTGAAATGGAAGAAATCTCTAAATCATACGGAGTTTATGAAATGACTAAATCCATTGAAATGGAAGAAATCTTAACAGAGATACAAAAGTATAGAAATTGAGAGAATTTCTATAAGTCATATAAGAGAAATGTGGAATCATAAGGAAACAATCATTGATGATGTATTTTTATACACAATAGTGCTACTGAGATTATACAATGATAATTATGATATTCATAATATCAAATGATTGTAGATAAAATGCATGATTGGCCTAGATGAAATAAGCAATTTAAGAAGAATTGACTTCATAAGCCAAAAATAAAGTGTTTAGATCAATAGTACTCCGGACACCTGGAGATGTCAAACTAGTTGGATACTAATGGATCTTTATACGGAAACGTAATGAGAAAAACGAGATCGTGAGATATGAGGCACGACTCGTAATATGATGTTTCTTATAGAAACTTGGTATTCACTACTGATGAATACGATTACGTTGTTGACAAATTTGGCTGCCTTTAAAAGGCTTGAAATACGTCTTCTAGACGTAGTAATCATTTATCTATATGATTCACTCAATGCAGATATTTATAAATCATGAGGGATTCAAAATGCTAGAAGCATATAAATCGAGATCTCGTAATATGTATTTGATGAACATACAAAAATCCTTATATGGATTAAAACAATATGAACGGATATGGTATAACCATCTCAGTTAATATCTGATAAAGATAAGGATATAATAATCATATGATATACTCATGTGTCCTCATAGAGAAATGAGAAAGAATATATTGTCTCGACCTGAAGGTCGAGCATAGATTAAATGGAATGCTTGTCCATCAAACAGAATATGTTGAAAAGATTCTGAAAAGATTCCATATGGATATTACTCCATAAAGTAAATCTTTACTGATACTCCCTCCACTCATTTATGATGTTATTTCATTTTATGAAATAAACATCAATGTGCTTCAGTTCAGCAATCTAGAAGATTGCTTCAAAAGAACTTTTATCAGGGGGAGCGTCCCATCAAGGGGGAGCATCCCACCAGGGGGAGCATATCAGATGAAGTATATTCGTTATTTGGAAATATGTGCATTGTACTCTTTTTATTTTCAATCAGGTTTTTATCCCACTGGGTTTTCCTGATATAGGTTTTAATAAGGCAATTCTCTAAGCACACCCAAAATCTTTTGATCCATAAATATCATCATAAATATTACATTTATCCAGTTGATCATCAGATATATGTTGACTTGATCAAGAAGATCATTGTAAATATTACTTTGATCTTACTAATCATCGTATATATATATATATATATATATATTACTTTGATCCAGAAAATCACTATAAATATTACTTTGATCCGATAGATCAATGAATATCTTTGCCCAGGTTTTTATCCCACTGGGTTTTCCCTAGCAAAGTATAAATGTGAGAAATGTTTTAAAGAAAACAATAAATTCTGGATATATGTACGCTATACTGTTTTTCCCTTTGATCAGGTTTTATCCCACTGGGTTTTCCTGACAAGGTTTTTAACGAGATAGTTTTGAGAACGTCCAGCACCACAAGATCCAGAGAGATCATTGTATACATTTTCTAAGATTTTGTCTCATTGAGTTTTTCTTAGAATATTAATACAAGTGGTATAAATCCAAGGGGGAGTATTGTGAATATAGTGGTTTTTACCACTTGTATACAATACACAAAATATTACACAAATATCTTCCCTCCTCTTGTGTATATTACACAAATATCTTCATCATCCACCGCCTCCCCACTTGCCTTTCTTTGTCTATATATATGTGTGCACTGTATGAAAAAGATCAGATGATATCAATATATCAGTTTTCTCTCACTCTCACTCTTATGTATCTCGTCTCTCTCTCTTCTCTCACCCACTTCTGTTCTTCATTTATTCTTCATCTATTTCAGTTTTTCTTTACTTAATTTATAACACATTTATTATTATTTTATTATTTGTTTTTTGATTTTTTTTTTCACAAACCTCCATTAATAGAGGTGAAACAATGGAATTTGAACATACCTCTAATGGAGGTCGTTGAAACGACTTCCAATGGAGGTGAGGTGGATGGAGAAGAAAATTGGAAAAAAAAAAATTGACAAATAGGTCTCAGCTGTATACCCAAGATTTATTTTGTCAAAAAAAAAATTCACAATTAAGTCTAGGATAAAAAATCAAAGCACCAGACTTATTGTGTTTTAAAGGAATTTTTATCAGAAACACATTGTTATTGTTATTAAAACTTAAATTATTAAATTGGTGCTAGTTCCAAAAGTAGAAATATAAGGAGTGTTAAAAATTTTAGAGCCCTTTTGAAGAATATTACTCCAGGTCAATTTACCTTGGGTCTTCTTGCTACTTGAAGCACCTCAAGTGTACTGAGTATATCTAACCAGATATAAAGGTAAAGAGTATACAATTATTATCCTTAAAAAATAAAGATAAAATTATTTATACCCTTAATTTTTTTCTTAATCTCAAAATTAAATAAGATAAAAAAAAATTCATTAAAATAGATAATTTATCATTTTATTCTCAAAAGAAACTAGATGGAACAGGCACTTCATCATTTTTAATGTGATCTAAATTTATTTTAGATTTTTTTATTAAATTTAGACACATATGTTATATAATTTATTTTGATTAAATTCAACAATTATATAAGGTAAACTAATTTTTAAAATTAAAATATTCTACCTAAATACTGATTTGATTTATATTATCAATAAAAAAAGGTAGTATTCTAAAATTATGTTTATTTCCATCATTGTAAAACACAAAGGTATATATAATATACTACTTTTGAGACACACATGAGTACAATTAATCAAACATATGTATAATCGTCTTCTCTTTTGATTATTCTTGTAATTATTTTAAAAATAACAAATTGCACTAAAACTCTTTGAGGTTTGCTCTCTTACACCCATAAACAACTTTATCAAAAATTGACACTCACACTCCCTCATTTTAGTTAAAAGTGGCCAAACTTAACCTTTAACTAAGTTTGAACATCAAAATGTTAAACTACCTATAATCCCTAAATTAGATTTATATAAAAAAAACTAAAAAAAATGGATCCCCACCGTCCATCTTAAACTTGGATGGTGGAGATCAAATACAATTTTAAAGAATTGAATTTAAAAAAATCAAAAAAAAAAAACAGAAAATCAAAAACAAAGCAAATTTAAAAAAACAAAAAAAAGTTAAAAACTGAAAAAAAAAATATATTTATATATATATATATATATATATATATTATAAAACCTCTCCGGTTGAATTCGCAATTCGCGATTTCACACAAAGCGAAAAGAACCCAGTTTGTTCTTCTTCTTTTGATTCTTCATGGTCTTCAATGGCTTCTTCCATCAAATCCTCACTTGGGTTCATCTTGCAATCCTTTACTTTTCATGGCTTTTTCTCCAAAGCTCGCTCCTTTGGTGTGTGTGCAAGAGCTGCTACTGACAAGTCTATACATTACTTCACTGTTTGCGATTCTCCAAGGGTTCCACGCCACTCTCTTCTTTTTGGGTTTTTTTTTTATTTGTATTTTGTTTGCCGTTTTTTTTAAAAAAAAAAATCTATTTTGATCTCCACCATCCATCTCAAGAGGGATGGTGGAGATCCATTTTTTTTATAAATTATTTTATATTTTTTCCAATAAATTAGCTTTTTTTAACTTTATAGTTTAATTTTAAATATTTTTTAACTACTTTTTGTAAAAAAAAAAATGTTTGAAAGGTCAAATATACCCTTATTATTGATAATTAAACTTGGTTAACGGTTAAGTTTGATTAAATTTGACTAACAAGAAGGGGGTGTGAGTGTCAATTTTTAATAAAGTTGTTTTTTGGTGTAAGAGATCAAACCTCGAAGAGGTTTAGTGCGATTTGCTCTTTTAAAAATTACGGCAATACCAAATTGACTCTTTCTTTCCATGTTGCAGAAATAAATATTTTTGATTTCACTAATTAATTTCAACTTTACGTTCATAAAATAATTTGATTTGCAACTCATTTTAGTAAAGAGTAATACTAGGCTTTCTAAATTTTTTCTCAAAATCTTTCTCAAAATCTTTCTCAAATTGATGTGACACATGAGTTGTCAACATCTTGTAAATCACGAGATTATACGGTGAGTGATGTAATATTAACAACTAATGTGCCACATCAATTTAAGAAAGATTATGAGAAAAAAAATTCCGAAGCTTAACGTTACTCTTTTAGTAAAACACAAATCATGAAAATTAGTAAAAGCGTCCTCAATCAATCATGAAAATATTTGATAACATAATATGTTTTGAAAATTAGAAGAACGTCTATTTCTTTCTCTTTTTTTTCTTTCTTTTTTCTTGAAAAGAAAAGAAAGTCGATTTCTTGTAGGGATGTCAAAATTATTCATTGGTACGGGACCCGCCCCTTTAGGGGCGGGTTTAGTGCCTACGATTTATATTAGGTTATTACTCGACTTCCCACATTTTTTCTCATAATCTTTCCTACATTATGTTGGCACATGAAGTGTCAACATCACATCACTCACCATATAATCTCATGATTTGCAAGATGTTGACATATCAGTTGCCAACATTATTTGAGAAATAATTTGGAAAGCGTAGCATTACTCTTTATTATGTTATGGTATGAGGATATTTTTTCTGAATCCCCTTCTAACTTCATCTTGTCCTTACATAAATCAATAGTCTTGGTTAATTCTACTTTTGGTAGAGTAAAAACATAAAAATTAATATAAATAATTCATATCATTGACTTGTTATATTGAACACATGACAATAGGTTATGGATGTGAGGAGAGGATTCATATCTTTTTTTTTCAATACCTAGTTTAATTTTGGGATTGTTATGGGATTTTAAGTCCTTGCCCAAAACTAGTGCTGGCAATTTGGGCCGGGCCCAAACGGGCCGCCCGGCTCGCTAGCGAAACAGGCCAGGCCCAAGCCCGTTTCGCTGGTGGGCTGGGCCGGGCCCCCTTTGAAAAATACCGGGGTGAGCCCAGGCGGCCCGTTAGGGCCCGCCAGGAAAAAAATTTCAATTTTCTGGCCGGCTTTTACGGGCTGCCCGTGGGCCCGGCCCATGGGCAGCCCCGTCAAGACCCGCCATAATTTTTTTTTCAAATTTTCAAATTTGAATTTTTTTTTTTAAATTTTGAATTGAGGGGTGGCTTTTATAATTAGCCAGGTGACCGTTAGGGGGAAAAATATTCAAAACTTTTAAATCTTTTATAATTTTTTCCAATTATACCCTTACCTAACTTTTTCCTATAAATACCCCATAACCCTCACCTCATTCTCTACATTTTCTCTACTTCCCTACTCTCTTATTCTCTCTATTCTCTACAATCTCCAACATCTCTCACTCACTCTTTCAACCATATCTCACCACAAATTTAATACGAAATTACAAAAATATTATTCATCGAAAACTAATTAAGTGTTGTATGAAATGAATAATATTATATTTTATATTAAAATTATTACATTAATTACTCAAAATTATTACAATGTATGGAAAATAATATTGTATTAAAAAAAAATTCGAAGCCCGACGGGCCTGTGACGGGCCGGCCCGTTAAGGCTATAACTGGCCTGTGACGGGCCGGCCCGTTAAGGCTCTAACGGGCCTATGACTGGCCGGCCCGTTTAACGCCCGGCCCAAGCCCGACCCGGTTTGTCCCTACACGGGCCTTGGACCCAGGCTGGGCCCCCTTTTTTTCTAACGGGCCGGCCCGTTTTCCCTGACAGCCCGGGCCTGGCCCGACCTGTTTCACAGACGGGCCTAATGGGCCGGGCCGGCCCGTATTGCCACCACTACCCAAAACCATCAATTTACCCGTTATCATATATATATATATATATATATATATATATATATATATATACACACACACACACACACGAAAGGCACAATTTTTGACACAATATTTGACACAATTTTATAGCCTTTTAGAGATTTGGATGGCTAGGATTTAATAAATTTATTTATTTTTCCTTTCTCGCCTCTATCCATCATCAGTTCATTTTATTTCCTCTCTTTTGTATCCTTGATTTTTTTCCCTAAATATAACATATTTTCTCTCTTAAGATGATGAAATCATGTCGACGTAACCAAGATTGAACACTAGGTTGGGCTAGATAAGTTTTTTTTTTATTGAACATAGATATTACGAGAAAATGTTATTAATTAATATTAAAGATACACTTATCAGTGAGACGTACCCCATAAAATGTGTATTCTAAATAAATACGTTACCAAAATTAAAAAAAGTAAGTATGAAAAAATTTATAAAAGAATCATGGAGAGGGCAAATACAATCAAACAATAATTAAGTTGTATCCTACAATTTTCAAAAATCAAACTTGTCAATTAAGAAATTTGGATTAATAGCACTAGGAAAGTGCTAATCTCCTTTGCAATGTAAACAATCATGGAGGGGGTTTTTTTTTTTATAAATACAATACTACTTGTAGTGGCGGCGACTCGAACCTAGTACATTGACAAGCTGAATGAACGCTCTTACCACCGAGCTATATTGGGCGGTGGACATAATAAGTCACAAAATAAATAATTAAATTATATCCTAATTTTATTTTATTAGTCCTATGGTAACGTAATGCATTTTAAAAAATAACTTAATGATAATATGTTACTGTTATGAATATTTGGTTTCTAGATTCTCATTGGAGATTAATTTTTTAATTAATGAGTTTTGTATTAGCAAAAGATAAAAAAAAATATAATAGCGGATTCTTTATATATATAATTCTCATATATTAGGTAAAAAATACCAAAAACGTCCCTCTAGTTTGAGGTAATTTGTCGTTCAGTCCACTGTTTCCCATATTATTAAAAAAAAGGTCATTCTATTAACTTTTTCGTCAAAAGTACACTTGTTGACACTAACAAAGGGTATAATGGCCTTAATGCCCTTTAATATTTAGTATGTTGGTAAGATGACCCCAATATCCTTATTTTTGACTTACATGGGATAAATTACATTGCTACCCCCTTAAGGAGACCGTTGGGCAACGACTCTTTCACTCTTCACTCCAAACAATACTGTACACCCACATTTTACACTTATAAAACCACATCACCGCACACACATATTTTACACTTCAAACATTCAACACTCCCATTTCTTATTCAACATTCACACCATTCTAGTTTGAGCAATGAAAAACAATTGGAGGCTACATCAAGCTCTCAACAGTTGAAAGCTACAACAAGCATTCTCTATATCAAGCAAGTAAAAACAATATCAAGCATATTCTGGATTTTTTTTCCACAGGTGTTACATAGCAGAATAAATCAACAAAAACAAAATCAACCACCATCATCGAGGCTACATCCAGCTCAATAACAAACATCAATGGAGAAATAATTAAATTCAAAAATCGAAAGTGCCTATGTGGGTCTAAAGCAGTTGTGAAGATATCAGAATCCCAAAACAATCGAAAGAAATTGTATTTTGTCTGTGATAGAGGAAAATGCAAATTCTATAAATTTTATGATCCAGATATTGAAGAATTCAACCTAGTTGAAGACAATCATAACATATCCCAAATGTATGATGTCAGAGAAAATTTTATGCTACGACAAGAAATGGCAGTTGTAAATGCTAGGTTGCAGAAGCTGGAAATGATATTTGAAAGGGTGCACACCGAGAAAGCTTCCATGCAAGAATGCATAATTAGGAAACAAACATTAATGGGAGAATGCATCACTTAGAGTTTATACAAGGAGGGTCAAAAATGATGCTGGTAATTAACTTGGTTTTGTTTGATATAATCTTGGCAATGTGTCTACTTAGTGCTCAAAGCATCTACTAAATGTAATAGATAGTTAAGCTTCATTATATAGACATTGAATGTAATAAATAGCATCATCATATATAAAAAACATAATTAGTTAAGCAATCATTCAACATTTTCAGAATTACATAACCAACAATCACATCATCTAACTATCAATATCCAACATGTTCTTGTGCTAACATTTTCAAAAACATAATAAACATATGTGATGGTTAGTTCACCACATACAAAAAACTGCTAGCAACTTCAACATGCAATGAAACAAAAAATGTTGTAACAAATACTAGTAAATCAAACCATAAGCTAGGTGTAAACATGCGCAAAGATCAATCCAAGTCCTGGGTTAGCTAAGATTGAGGTTGTGTCTGGGTTGGTTGATGGGAAGAGAAGGCTGTAACTGATGAAAGATGCTGGTTTGGTACCTATCAAAATAGAACTCAAATAAATTAAATTAAGTAGTTACAAAACAAACTCAAAAAAATTAAAATATACAAAACTGACCTTGTTCTTCTTGGTTGAAGAATCGGGACTTTTGCAAGTCCTTTTGTTGTGCCCAGGTTTGTGATAAGATGTGCACACAATAGTCCCTGACCTTCCTCCTTTAGCTTTCTCATCTGGTTCCCTCTTTCTCTGAAGTTTAGGTTTGCTAGGTTGGGTTTGAAAAGGTGGCGGTAGCAGCTTCTCCGTTTCTATTTCTGGCCACATCTTTTGTTGAGGAATTGGATGTATCATGCCCATGTAAGTCTGTAAGTATGCGCTTTTGCTCAGACTTTGGTGGACATAGTCAGCTACCCTATCTTTCACTGAATCTCTACCACAACTTAGGCTTATGACAGCCATTGCATGACTGCATGGAATGCCACTTATTTGCCAGCTACCCCAACCCCAAATATATTGTCTAAGCTTGATAGCATACGACCCATTTGGACCCAATACCTCGTATTCCATCTCCCAAGCTGATATGATTGTCAACATCCTACTGTCTCTACTGTTCTTTAGTATTTTTGCATTAACCCTAGATGGTATGACAGGATTCCATTTAGCACACTCTTCCTTCCTTTCATGGAACTTCCTCATAAGCATTCATCTAATGAACTCTAGAATTTCTAAGTAAGTTGCAGCTCTATGTGTATCTAGAAGGCTATTAAATGCCACAGTCATATTGTTGGTGACATGGTCACACCTTATGAGTTGGTCACAGGCAAACCTAGACCAGTGATATGCATCTATTTTTTCTAACCACACCTTTGCTGCAGGGTTAATATCACCAATTGCAATCAATGCATCCTTGAATTTGAAAACATTACAGCTTTTACTAGCCTTCTAAAACAGCTTCTTGTAAATCTGACCTTGGTAAGTAATTCTGAAGTTTGCATATATATGCCTTGCACAATACCTGCCACATAGGAAATAAAAATGTATTAATTGTAATGAAATATTATCAAGTATAAAAATGAACAATGATAAATCATAGATTACCTTCTATTAGTCGAGGGAAAGTGAGTCTCCAAGGCTGTAATCACTCTTTTCTGCCTATCTGACATGAATGTCAAAAGTCTGTCAGTAGGGTATTGTAGGAATATCTTCAAGCTGTTTAGAAACCAAGACCAACTGAACTGTGTCTCTTGACTCTCTTTCTCATATATGCAAACAGCCAGTGGGAACAAACCACTGTTTGCATCCAAGGCTACTGCAGATAGAAGTACTCCTCCACATGACCCTTTCAAGTGACACCTGTCCAATCCTATAAACTGTCTACACCCCTCCAGGAAACCTAATTTCTGAGCTTCAAAGCTTAAGAACAACCTCTGAAAGGGTGACAGTGGCTGTTGGATGAAGATATGTACTGATGATCCAGGGTTGGTTTGGTTCAAAGTGTATACATATTGCCTAAGGTACTAAAAATAGTTAGCATGATCCTTACTTAACCCTTTCAAGCCTATATGCTTTGCCCTATACAGCCTATGTATATCTACTGCTACCTTATACTTTTCCAACAACAAATCACCAATCACATGGACACTGATATTAGGATTTTTCTTAACTATACTCTCAAACTTATGGGCAGTCCACTTCACTTTTGTCTCTTTGTTGTTGTAAAGCTTATGGCAATCATGTTGGTCAACTAGTGTTCTAAGCTGCATTGTGGTTCTATCAATCATGCATGAAGCATGTGCCCTCCAAGGACAGCCTAGTGTTGTGCACTTATAGGTTTGTCTAACAAGTTCATTTTTAACTCTGCCTAACTCCACACCTTCTTGAATAGCATACTTCTTCATGATGTTTCTTAGTACAAACCTATCATCAAAGGTTTGACATACATACAATTTAATTTCACCTCCCACCATCCTTTGGAAAGGATTACCTTTCCATCAATCTAGCTACCTTAACCTGGGTTGGTTCAAGATCTGCGTCACTAAAGTACTCATCATCTGACCTTGACTGATACCCCTCAAACAAAGCCATGCACTTCTTAGTTAAGTCATCTTCATGTATACCCACTCCTCCATCATCATGTCTGCCATCTTCCTCACCATCACCATGTATACTCTCTCCTTCATCAGATTGTATACCATCTCCTTCATCATCATGGATACCCCCACTTTCCATCCTGGATACCCTCTCCCTCATCATCATGTATATCATGAACTCTCCCTCACTGTCACCATGACAATCCATCTTATCAGCCTTCAAGTCACACCAACTTATTGCTTCCACCACTTCAGGTTCTTTTATAGGTTTTTTATCTGACTCTGCTGCTGGAGGACAAGGTTTATAACATGTTTCCTCTATCTCAAAACAAATACTATCCAAACCATGAAACCCAAACTCCTTAAATACATCAACTAACTCACTATATGTTTTCACTTCAAGTGTATCATTACACCAAGGCAAATGTGCCCAAACACGATACTCTTCCTTAGACAATGCATCAAACGTTGCATGAATCAAAGAACTCAAGCTGATGTGATCAGCATCACATTTACCTTCCTCAACTGATTTGGTCCCATACAACACAATGATCTTGAAAATATCCATTCTCAACTGCAAGAAAAATCAACAACATAACAAAAAATGTAATCAAAAACCAAACATGCAACTTTCATATTCATAGACATGTCATTATGCAATCAAAACAACTACCACTACCAGCAAAAGCAAGAACAAACAGAAACATGCAATCGTAAACCAAACATCCAACTTTCATAAACACGCAATTGTAAACTAAATATCCAACTTTCATAAACACAAACACAACTTCATGCAATCAAATCAACTGTCACTACCTTAATAATGCTAAAAGTGCAACATATTTAGAACTAACACAGTTAACAAACACGCAATTACATGTTATAGAGCTTTTAATCGAAAACCCCCAATTCTTATATAATGAAATCCCCAATAGAAGAAATCCATCACAAACACAAGTAAAAAATCTAACCAAACTACATGCAACAAATCATACCACTAAAACACATAAAATAAGTTTAAAAACATCCATTTACATGTTGCATACCTGTTAATCAAAAATCCCCCAATTTTAATACACTGAAGCCCTAGATAAAAGAACTCTAGCATTAAATAACATCTGAACAGACTACAGGCAACAAATATCGACACAAAGACAAGAAAAATAAGTTTAAAAACAACCAATTACACGTTATTGACATTTAATCGGAAAACCTCTAATTTTTGTCATTGAAACCCAAACTATATGAAATCGATGATAAAAATATATATGTACAAACTCCATGCACAAAATATCAACCAAACGTCAAGAAAATACATCTAGGTGTAAGAAACTAACATGTCACTAACTTTGATTCATAAAACCTTGCTTAAACTACTTTCTCTTCAACTGTTGCTTCGTGTCGACTAACTAAAAGATCAACAAGGCGTCGAAACTCTAAACGAACGTGTTAATCGACTGAAAATGGAGACCATGTGGTTCTAGGATTTCATTTTTGGCCCGAAGGATGATGAACCAAAGGAGACTTCAGTCTTCATCGAGAAGAAAAAGGGTTTGAGAGTAAATGGACCATAGAGGTTTGTTTTGTTTAGTTGATTGTAATGACGTGTTACAATATCAGCCACCCAAATATTTTTATTTTTATTTTTTATTTTTATTATATATAAAATTACCTTTCTACACTATGTCAAAAATCCTTCTAGAAGCTTTAAGTGTCGTTTTACCGTTATGCCCTTGCATGATTAACGGAAAACTCAAAAACCCTAACGGAATTAGACGGTAGGGACTGAAAACCTAAATAACAGTAACGGTGTGGACTAAAAAAATAATATGGGAAAACAGTGGACTGAACAACGAATTTCCTCAAACTAGAGGGACATTTTTGGTATTTTTCACATATTTTATTATATAATTTAAATATTTTTCACTTGAGTTTTTTGTTTTACCATTTTAATTTTTTTTGAAGGAGGCCAGGGTGGGCTCCACCCTTCCCCTCATTGAGGATTTGAGGTGCATCAAAATTAGGGGTGGGCAAAAATCCACTGGACCGAACCGAACAGGTGGACCGAACCGGTCCAACTGGTTTTTTTTTCTATTTTTTATTGTTTACCTGTTCAGTTCAGTTTTCTTTTTTAAAAAACCATATTTTTTGGTTCGGTTTCCGGTTCTACGGTTCTACCCGAGAACCAAACCGAGAACCGATGTATATAAAAAAAAATCCTTAATTTTTTTTAATGAAGCCTGAAGCCTCTGCCTCTGCCTTTTTCCTCTCTCTCTCTCTCTCTCTCTCTCTCTCTCATCTTCATCTAATCCCTAACACAGTAACCCTAAACCTGTCAACTACGCCGTTGGCCATCTTCGTCCACTGTTTGTCTTTCTCGTCTGCCGTTCTACTTCGTCGTTTTTGGCTAATTGCTCAGTTGGTTAAACAAAATCTCTTCTCTAAATCTACAATGATCTCTCAAATCTTTCCACTTTTTGATTTACTCCATCAATCCTCTTCATTCGTTTCAGCTTTGATTTAAACTCTTTAAATTTCTTCATAAATATAAATTTCTATTTTTGTAAATATGTTTATTTAAATTTCTTGTTTGTTGATTATGTTGATCTCTATTTGTCTGTTGTTTTTTTGTTGAATTTATGTCATAAAATGAATAATTTGTTGGTTGGTTGGTTGATTTCATGATAACATCAGAAAATACACTTTTTTGAAGTCCCCATTTCTTATCGTTTGCTTTCTTTTTTGAGTGTATTTTGTATATAATGTCTTTTGTGAGCCTTGTGTAGGTTATATCCCTTAAAATAAGGTGTTGAGCTTAATTGAAGAGTTTTGGAGTTAGAAGGGCTGAAATTGGAATTACTCATGCAGTACACTCAACTTTCGGGGGCCATATCTCCCTCCTCAGATCGAGTTACGTTGGCCATTACCTATTTTCGGAAAGCCCCGGAAGTCTACTTGCTAACGGTTCTTACAGATCTCGATTCCAAGGCTTGTAGAGAAAGTTATGGTCGTTTCCGTAACGGTGCGCGCAGCAGAAAACTGACCCGCGAAATTTGGGGCAAAAGGTGTCGTTTTTGCACTGTCGCGGGAGAGCTGGACGACGCCACCCGTGACCCCCTGTTTTCAGCCAGTTTTCAGCCCATTTTTGAGGGGCAAACTTGTCCTTTCACACCCCAATTCATACCCTAACTTTCAAGCTCTATAAATACCCCATTTTCTCTCAATGTTTACATACTTCTTCTCTACCTCTCTTCCCCTCTCACGTTTTCTCTCTTCTCTCTTCCATTTTCTTCTCTTTTCTTCATTTTCTCCACCAAATAGGGAGAGACCCAAGCTCCCATGGAGGTTTTTCCTCCACGGGAGCTCACCATACACCTCCACCATCATTTTTAACACTTCCTCCACCATCTTAGAGTAGTTTACAAGAAGAAAGGAGTGGTCTTAGGACCAAAACCGAGCTAGGAAATCAAGGAGGGCTTGGAGGAGTTTTCTTCAAGGGTTGTCTCCTTTAAACACATTTCTTTTTGTATAACTTGTTTTCTTTGATGTAATCACCAATTTGGGAATATTGTCAACCTACACTTGTGCCAATATATGTATGATTGTTCTTATATTTGTTTGGGTTTTGTTTTACTCTTTGTTAATATCATGATTTAAACTCTTATTGTGAAATCCATGTGTGTGGAGGGTCAAAATTGATATGTATGCATGATTGGGATTAGGAGTAGAGTAATTTAATGTATGAGTAGATTAATTTAGTTTCCCATGAGTGTTTGTATGTTAATGAATGGCCAAAATGTTAGGTTTTGGCTCGTATTCACAAGTGAACCCAATGTGAACCAAACGAGACTCAACTGATGTTGGAACTTCCTGGAGATGTTGGATATGTTTGGAAGTTATAGTTGGTGTATGAGGGAGCTTGAAGACCGAAGAAGAATTGAAGAAACGGATTCTGGAAGAAACCGCGGCGTGGACCGCGATGCGGACAATCTCATGGATCGCTGCATAGGGAGCGGTCAATTCCAGTATGTATAGCGCGGTGTAGACCGCGGCGGAGGCAAAGGCACCAACCGCGGTATTCTAA
This sequence comes from Dipteronia sinensis, assembly GCA_033220585.1. Taxonomy (NCBI): domain Eukaryota; kingdom Viridiplantae; phylum Streptophyta; class Magnoliopsida; order Sapindales; family Sapindaceae; genus Dipteronia; species Dipteronia sinensis. The sequence goes on from CM065642.1 coordinate 17,844,869, forward strand.
GCGGTGGACTTTAGTGGCTTTTCCGCGGTGTAGGGAGCGGGGTGCACACCGCGACTTAGACCGCGGTAATAGCGAATTTTGCCCAGATCATGAATGTTGCACGAAAAAGGAAAGGTTTTCTTCTGGAAAGTTCTTGTACTTATTGGAAAAGGAAAAAGAGTTTGTCTTCATGAAGAATAGGAAAGTCTTATGCTTGAAGGAAAAGATTTCTACTTACAAGAAGAATTGTCATAAATAGGAAATAGTATTTATGTGGAACAAGTAATTCTTGTATGTTTAGGAGTAGGATTTCCTTTTATCTTAAACTCCCTATAGCTAGTATAAATAGACCTTGTAATTAGGTTATTTGGTAATGGAGTCAAGAAACACCATGTAACATCAGAGAGTGGTGAGATCCGGGTGAGAGACCCAAGGGAATATCCGGGGAGGGATCTAAGGGAATATCAGTGGATCAAGTTAGAGATCCGTGGGTGATATTCAGGGGAGACCTATGGGATATTGCGGGGTTCTTGGTGAGGATCTTGTGAGCGTTGTGAGAATGGTTTGGGGTTAAGGTGTGAGAGAGAATCCTTGAGTAAATGGTTGTAACAATTTATCATATAGTGGAACTTTTTCTGTCGTCCTGACGGCCCGTGGTTTTTTACCCGATTTGGGTTTTCCACGTATATATTGTGTTGTGATTGGTTTATTTTCTCTTATCTTATTTTTTCTGCTATTGACGTTATTAATTGCTATGAGTTATGGGCGTATATTAGGCATGACGCTTCCGCGATCATCGGTTCAAATCCCTAACAATTGATATCAAAGCCTCATGGTTTGGCGATGGCAGTTTTTTCAAGTCTTTACGGGAGATCGTATGGAGGACTTGGTGGTATTGGGATGATGATGATGGTTGCCTAATTTTGGTTTAGTAATAGAGATACATCTTGAAAGCGGTTTCGAACTCAGTAGGATTTGATGAAAATGAGAATATAGATGGAGGAGAATTTTGGCTTGTGGTGGCAGGTACAAGTCATGGAGGTCCAATCTGGGTTACACAAGGCGATTAAAAAAAAAACTCCTGAATGCGATAATAAAAAAAAAAGGAAGGAGGAGGAACGCTCGAAGTCTCTGGTGTGGTGTGGGGCTTAACTGGCAAAGCACTCCCGGTTCTAGTAGCAAGTCTTTCACCAAGTATGTGATGTAAGGACAAAAGGTCTTTCACAGGGTTGGGTGATGTAAGGACATGTTTATCCTTTTGGCAGTTTTCCCCACTGGCCATGGAAGAGGATATGTTGCTGCTAGTGGTCCATAATTGTGCATAAGGCATTGGTCAGAAGGTGATGTAAGGTGTATGGTGGACAAGGATGTCGATGGCTGACGAACTCCCTGGTAATCTGACGTGAGGAGTTGCACCACAATTTCAGTAGGTTATTTTCGACATGGTGTTGGAACAACGAACACAAAAAAAAATCTTAGGATGGTTCGTTCCTAAATGGTTATACCTTGTGGTGGAGTGTGATGATTCTCAGTATAGAGAATTGTGGTTGTGGACAAAGGTCTTGAGAATTCAAGCCAAAGGGGAGAATTGTTAGGTTTTGGCTCTATTCTCATGTGAACCCAATGTGAACCAAACGAGACTCAACTGATGTTGGAACTTCCTAGAGACGTGGGATACGTTTGGAAGTTATAGTTGGTGTTTAAGGGAGCTTGAAGACCGAAGAAGAACTGAAGAAACGGATTCTGGAAGAAACCGCGGCATGGACCGCGATGCGGACAAGCGCATGGATCGCTGCACAGGGAGCGGTCAATTCCAGTATGTATATCACGGTGTAGACCGCGGCGGAGGCAAAGGCACCAACCGCGGTATTCTGAGCGGTGGACTTCAGTGGCTTTTCCGCGGTGTAGGGAGCAGGGTGCACACCGCGAGTTAGACCGCGGTAATAGCAAATTTTGCCCAGATCATGAATGTTGCGCGAAAAAGGAAAGGTTTTCTTCTGGAAAGTTCTTGTGCTTATTGGAAAAGGAAAAAGAGTTTGTCTTCATGAAGAATAGGAAAGTCTTATGCTTGAAGGAAAAGATTTATACTTACAAGAAGACTTATCATAAATAGGAAATAGTATTTATGTGGAACAAATAATTCTTGTATGTTTAGGAGTAGGATTTCCTTTTATCTTAAACTTCCTATAGCTAGTATAAATAGACCTTGTAATTAGGTTATTTGGTAATGGAGTCAAGAAATACCATGTAACATCAGAGAGTGGTGAGATCCGGGTGAGAGACCTAAGGGAATATCCGGGAAGGGATCTAAGGGAATATCAGTGGATCAAGTTAGAGATACGTGGGTGATATTCAGGGGAGACCTATGGGATATTGCGGGGTTCTTGGTGAGGATCTTGTGAGCGTTGTGAGAATGGTTTGTGGTTAAGGTGTGAGAGAAAATCCTTGAGTAAATGGTTGTAACAATTTATCATATAGTGGAACTTTTTCTGTCGTCCTGACGGCCCGTGGTTTTTTTACCCGATTTGGGTTTTCCACGTATATATTGTGTTGTGATTGGTTTATTTTCTCTTATCTTATTTTTTCTGCTATTGACGTTATTAATTGCTATGAGTTATGGGCGTATATTAGGCATAACGCTTCCGTGATCATCGGTTCAAATCCCTAACACAAAATACCATGTATTGAGTGATTTGAGTGTTAGGGATTTTAGCCCCAAAGAGTTGAAAATGTTTAGTTCATGCATTTAGTTGCTAAATTGGTCTTGGTTCACATCCTTCTGTTCAATGGGTCTTTTTTAAGACACATTTGCCTATCCTTGGCCGGATTGGGTAATGAATTGATTTTGAAAAAATTCTCAAATCAAGAGGATGAACCTTTAACCTAAATTGAATGGTCTTAATGTATAACAATCAACTTATTTGCACATTAGTGTTGGGTGAACTTGTTTCTATTTTTAGCCATCCTAGGGAGATTGATGAAACTGAATCCTTGACTTAGTAGTAAAGACAAACCGAATTCCTCTTGTGCTTTTGTAGTAATATGGATATTTAGTGTGCTTAATGCTTTCACTAGGTTAGCCACCTTGTGAATGACATTTAGGGGTCGTTTGTTTTTTTATCTGAAAACTGAATAGTCATGAATTTTTCTGAAGACTGAATAGTGACTGAAATCTGAACTTGAATGACATGTTTGTTTTTTTTTTCCTCACATCTGAATGTATTGTCAACATGTTTGTTTTTTAAAAGTAAAATTATCTGAAACTAAGTAATTTTACATTTATACCCACGTTAAACAATTATACATATAATATGGAATAAAAATAATCCAAAAATAATAATTATATATGAACACATGATCATGATCTTCTTCAATTACAAATAAACTTCAGTTTTATTAAGAAAAGACATTTTGTTTTTCAAAAAATAAAAGGGGCAGCATGAAAATTCACACAAAACACTCTAAAAAAATAATATATAAATACATCACCCTAATATCATAATAAAGTATTGATATTAAACACCAATATGAAAAGTGATTAGGGTTCTTTTTTATTTTTAAAGCTATTTAAAATAAACAATATATTAAAATAAATATTTTTGTAACATATATAATTATGATGAAATTGGAAATATGTTATATATAAGGGATAATATCGGAAGAAAAGATTTTACATTGTATTTAATGCAATTCAGTGATTTATTATTAAGTGAAAAGTCAGGATTTTTTACTTTTTATTTTAAGTTGTTTTTTTGGCATTTTAAGTTGTTTGACCACTTATAAAAACAAACAAAACAACTTAATAATTATGATTCAGACCCATTAAGTTTTAAGTGGAAAAAACAAACGACCCCTTAGGGTGTGTGTTACATATCGCGTGGTTCGCATTAATATGCTCATCGTGGTATCCTATACATTTGACCAGTAAGTTGAGAGATCACTAGGCTGGCATGTAGAGCTCGTGTGTGTGTCCCACCATCCTTAATGGATTCATGCTTATGCATGGATGCAATCTCTATGCACTCGAGAGAGGGTATAGATTAATTAAGGGGACACGAGCATATAACATACGTGTTGTATGGGTATCTCGTATTCTTAATGCTTTCACTTGGTTGCCATCCCGTATTTGGTTAGCCGAGTGGATGAATTATTGGTTGTAGTATGGCCCACGCGGTTGCACAATACATGCCCAACTAAATGTCTTAAGTATACGAACAGAAAGTGAGAGTATCACTAGGCTGGCGTACATGGCTCTTTTGTGTGTTCCACGACACTTAATGAATCCATGCTTTGTATGAATGTGATCTCTAAGACATCGAGAGAGATTAGAGATCAATTAAAGGGATACGAGCCTATGATATACTTGCACATTTGAGGGACTAAGTGAGTCTAGTGCTTAAATAGGAGGGTTGTCACGGTTGAGTCATTTCCTTAGCGTAACCACATTTCATGCATTTCTCCATTCCATCCTATCACTGTACATATTTATTTATGTAGTTTGTTAGTTAGTTTAGCATTTACTTTCCGCATATTCTTTTTGTATACGCAACACACGAGTCCGTCGGCATGTTGTATAACTAGAACTAGAGACGGTCGATGAATTCCACCTCCCTGTGGAACGATACGCACGCTTGCCGCTTTGCTAGTTTTCATAACTATAGAGCACATTGCGTAGGACTTTTTATAAATATCTTTTTGGGATCCGCAATTCCCTAACGACAGAATAGCGGGTGTCATTTCAATTATTTGTTTCATTTTTTCTCTACTCTTTTGTTTAATCAAACGTTCTTTAGCCGTTCGTCCTTTGTTCGGACATCCTCCTGCCGCTCTTCCTCCGACGCATCAATCTTCTCGGTCGCACCAGGTAAATTTCGATTCCTCTGGTTTTTTTAGTTAGGGTTTGTGTTTGTTGTCTTGTTGATGTTGAATATTGATGCTTATTGTTTGGACAAAAAAAATATGATGTTGTCCTCAGATTTTTGTCCACTGATGTTGTCCTAATGTTGTCACTGCGTAAATAGAAAGAGGCAGCTGGTTAAAGTAGCTAGCAAAGCTTAATCTAGGCATACAAATATGGAAATATCATTCACAAATACTAGTAATTTGGTTATTCTACATATAGGTCTCATTATATGGTTATTTGCATAGTTATTTGGTTAATATTAGAGAGTTCTCATTATATTTTTTAATGTCTTTTGATTCTTTTACCATTAGATTATAATTGGTTGGATCTTAAATGTTCACAAATTATATAGGTCCTAGAAAAGTAGAAAGTAAAAGTTTTGATTTATTTTCCTATTTTAGAATAAAGTAAGAACACATTTTAAACAAAATACTTTTTTTTTAAAAAATAAAGTTGAGCAAATAATTTTTTTTACTTTAAATAGAAAATGCCTAATATTAAGTTTTTGGCTAAGCATGAAGTCTGATGATATCTGATACTAAAATTTAGAGAAATGGAACACATTATATAGGTGCAGTAAGTCACTATCAGTTTTTCTAAAGTTAGGAATTCGAAAGTATAATTCTCACTGCAGAAGTTTATAAAACATGTTAATTCATGAAGTTTCAAAATCTTCAATTTGTGGAAAATAATATTGTTTTCTGACTTTGAAAAGATAAAATGTGGAAAAAATTTAGATTAAAACATATATGTCACATACTTGATGTTATTCAATATATGTATAAGTCAAAATAAGTTTATAAGGTTCATTATTTACTTTTATTTACTTATTCTGACTAGAAAGTACAGACTTGCTAATTGCTATAAACTTATATGTGATAAGGGTAATGTTAATTTGTTATAAACTTATGTGATATTTTTATTTCATGACAAAAAAAATGAATGATGATAATGTTTTGCCGACCAATGTTGTTGATTCCTCGAGTTCTAAGGGTGATGAGGCAGTACAAAGTGGCTCTTTAGAAAGAGCCCCTTCAAAGAGGAATGTTAAATCTCTAGTTAGAAAGTATAGACAAACCTCTGGTTCATGGAATCATTTTACAAAATATCAAGAAGATGGGAGAATGAGAGTATAATGCAAATATTGTCCCAAAAATTATGCTTGTGACTCCAATAATAATGGGACAACCAATATGAATAAGCACCTAGAGAAGTGCAAAAATTACCATGCCAAATTAGCTACAGTTGACCCAAAACAAAAATGTCTTGTCAAACAAGACCCTATTACTTTATATACAACATCATCAAAGGAGGGTTGTGGTAGTAGTATATGTTTGGGTATTTTTAATAAGGAGGATACTAAGAAGGCATTAACAGAGATGTTGATTGTTGACAAGGTACCATTTAGATTTGTAGAGAAACAGGGTTTTCGCAAGTTCTGTCATGTGGGTATGCCTAGGTTTGATGTCCCTTAATAGAAGAACAATAGTTAGGTATATTTTACAATTGTATATTGATATGAAGACATCTTTGATGATACAATTTAGAAAGAGTAAGGTGAGGGTTTGTTTTACCATTGATACTTGGACTTCAATCCAAAATATCAATTACATGGCTGTGACAACCCATTTTATTGATGAACAATGGCAATTGCAAAAGAGGATTTTGAGTTTTACTCAAATTTCCGACCATAAAGGGGAAACCGTTGGGAAGCGTATTGAGAAATTGTTACTTGATTGGGGTATTGATACGGGTTTTCACAATCACTGTGGATAATGCATCTGCCAATAATACAACCATTCTTTATGTCAAAAGAAAGTTGACTAGTTGGCTTAGAGATGGTGCAATTTTGGATGGGAAGTATTTGCATTTATGGTGTTGTGCACACATTGTGAATCTAATAGTAAATGATGGGTTAAAATAGATGCATGATTCAGTGGTTGCCATACATAATGCCGTGAAATTTGTAAATTCATCTCCTAGTAGATTCGATAAGTTCAAGAAATGTGTTGAGCATGAAAAAATTTAGAATAAAGGGCTTATAGTGTTGGATGTGCCTGCTAGATGGAATTCCACCTATCTAATGTTGGCAAATTCACTCAAATTTGTCAAAGCATTTGATCGGTTGAATGACGAAGACAGACACTACCAGAACTACTTTAAGGAGACTGAAAATGGGCAAAAACAGATTGAGCCACTTAATTTTGAGCATTGGGAGAATGATAAGGTATTTGTTCAATTCCTGAAAACCTTTTATGATGTTACTTTGCAACTTAGTGCTTCATTGAGTGTCATTTCAAATTTATACTTTCATAAATGGAGTACAATTAACAACCAATTGACATCAATGAGTGGTGATGAAAATCATCTTGTATGTGAAATGACCTCTAATATGAAGTGTAAGTTTGGAAAATATTGGCGGAGTTTGGAAACCACAAACAAGTTATTGATTATAGCAGTTGTGTTGGATCCTATATACAAATTGCAATATGTGTCTTATTATTTTACAGTTTTATATGGTGCTACGAATCGTGATTCAATGACTTCAAACATCAAAGATGCATTGGTTGAGTTATATGAGTGTTATTAATTAATTTGAATACTTGTATATTTTATTGTATTTTCATGCTACATTTTGAAAATCACTAACCCACTTCACTTTTATTTTTATATAGAGCTTGAGAAGTTGATAAAAGCATTGGTGACAATACCAAGATTTGATGCGGAAGTTTAGTGAACAATAAATGGTAAGATAAGAACTACAAAATAATATAATTTTTTTTATTGTCATTTACTTGTTGTTTGATGAATGTATTTAATTCAATGACAGCCCACAAGTTTCTTATTAATTTGGAGTGGGTTTGGAGCAATGATGGAGACAAGGATTGTTGTGGACTACTTTTATGGAGCAATGAAGAATTTTAAAATTTTCAATTGATGGACTATTTTATTATGTTATTTTATCTAGACTTTATGGATTGTTTATGAACTCTTATTATTTTGTGGATCGTTAATATGTGGTTTATGAACTCTTATTAGGTATTATGTTGTGGATTGTTGTTATTTTATTAGTTATATTGTATTGGATTTTGAAATGTAATTTCACTTAGTTTTGTATTGTATGAGACTATTAGCAGAAATTTTAAATATGATTTGCAGATCTTTAGTGTGTTTTGTTGTAATGTAAATAAATTCGGCCCAATAGGTTCAAAAAAAAAATGAACAAAGTGTGTAATAATTAAAGTCCAGAATTTTGGTCCAATAGGTCCAAACCTAAAAAACCAAACCGAACCGAACCAGTCCAATTCGGTTGGTTTTTAATCGGTTGATATTTGTAAATTTAATTGGATCGGTTCACTTTTTCAAAAACCGAGATTTATCGGATTTAGTGAAAACCGAACCGATCCAATCAACGCCCGCCCCTAGTCAAAATGTCCATTAAAAAAACAAAGACTAAGAATATGTATTTTCCACTGTATAGTTGTCAAGTCATCTGGGAATATATATAAAAGGATCTGGACATCCTAATAGCTAGAAACCATGAAGTGATATGAGAAAACCTTGGATTTAATAAATTTATAAAGTTGTTTTTGTTTCTGTAATAATTAAATAAAAATAACTTGGCAAGAGAGATAATCGTAACAAATGAGTGGGAAAAAAAACGTAAATGAGGGAGATAATATTAAGAGTATCTCCAATGATAATGTGGTTTGTATTTGAAAAAAATGATGATATGCCAACATGTCAAGTCAATTGCTTCATATGTGGCATATAACTAAACTTGATAGACATCCAAATGAAAAAGTGGTCTCTAATATTTCACTTGTAAAATATATGTTTTTAATGACATGTCAATTTATTATTGGTTTCCTTAAATATACTTTAGAATTATTGAATAAAATAAAGTAGAAGACAAGAGTGGCTGCTGACTGGGCCAACAAGATGGTTGTCCAACAAATCAGAGGGTCATGTTGATAGCCTCTAAAAAAGTTGTCATCTCAGCTCGAAGTTGTACTAGAGAGGTTGCATTGGAGATGAATTTTTTAACAAAGTGACTGTTCATCCTAAGTGGTATCTAAGTTTTTCACAATCCACATTACCATTGGAGATGCTCTAAATATTAGAAAAACAAATCTATGAGAGAGAACAAATCAAAAAAAAAATCTATGAGAGAGAAGCAAGAAATTGTTAAATCATAGTCATCCAAATCTTAGAAATTCAGTGGCTACAAAATCGTGTCTAATGTTGTGTAAAAACTTGTGATCCTCCCAAGTTTATATTTATATACACACATATGCGAATCACATTCCAACATAGCAGGTAGTGCACCACCCTTCCACGTAAGTGGTGAGGTGTGTGTATATATATATATATATATATATATATATATATATATATATATATATATAGTGGTTCTCTCATGAGGGATCCTTTATTTTAATTTCGATAAAGACCCTGATGAAATCACATTCATTTTATGAATTTTGATATGAATTTTTGTGTGGATGATATATTCAATGGAATCTAACTATGAATAAAATATGATAATTTTTCAAGCATTACAACTATTTATCCCGATTTTGTTAAATATGAAGGCATCGGAAAATGGGCAAAATATAGGAAAATTCAAGAAAAATAGCTGTAGAGATTGAAAATTTCTCAAATTTTATTCATAGGTAGATTTCATTGAACATATGATCTATAAACAAATTCAGATCAAAATTCATAAAAATAGATGTGATTTCATTAGTGTCTTTACCGAAATTAAAATTAAAAGATCCCTTATGAGTTATGAGAGAACATATATATATATATATAAAAATATATATTCACAATTTTATTTTATTTTTTGTCAAAATGGGAGAAAGTTGGTACAAAGCTGTTATTACTTAAATCACTCAAAACAAGGTCAGTTTCCATAAAATTTAAAGATGCAACTGACCATGTCCATCACTCTATGCCCTTCCATCTCAACCAAGTGATTAATTAATGAGTATTGCTATACAACCTAAATAATTAACCCAAATTTTAACATAAATAATGTGGTAAATGAGTTGTCATTACCGTATATAACATGTGATGATGTGGTTAATGAAAAAACCACTTACCACATCATTTTGGTTGGAATTTGAGTTAAATTTTTAGGTTATCTAGCATTAGTGTTAATTAATTACACGTGATATTTTAAGCTCATCGAAATAATAGAACAGAATGACAAAAAGTAAAAGACCTTAACAACAAGTCCACAACAGCCTAAAAAGCTCATTGCTTCACATATTCACACCTAAATCCTACCTCCTTCAACACCAGGCCAGAAACAAGAGCACTTCTTGATACTCACAAAATTCCACAACAGAGTTGAAGAGAACATTCATACTAAAAAGATCAAAAGAGTAAAGACAAATTCATTTTAATCATATCCCAATCGAAGAAAAATTTTCTTTCTTCATATTTATATTTAATATTCATCCACTTGAATAAAAGAAACGTATATTTTTTGTAAGTTTTTGTTCACACAATATAAGAATATTTTCTCTACTAATTCCGTACATAATGAGATTAACATAAACATAACATCAACTTGAATCAGAGAAACAGATAATTTTTGTGAGTTTTTGTTCGCACAATATCAACTTAATCATATGAGAATACTTGATAAGTGTAACATAGCATGTTGTAAAAATTGGAAAACCAAACCCACATAGAATCACAGTTTTGGTTTTGGAATAATAATAGCAAAAATTAACATAAATATAATCCAAATCCAATTACAAAATTATGGCCTAAACTTAATAAAATACCACCACATGGGTGCAGTTAACCAAAAAGGTTGCCTCTTCTTCCCTCGTTTGGCAAGATATGAAAATCTCTCTGACCCATCACTATTTAGCCTGAAAACTCCCCGATAGTCCTTTTCTAAGTAACAAGAAAGTTTATTTTCCCAATCCATGGAGCTTCGAAAGCAACTGGTAAAATAGATGCAGTTTCTCATGTCATCACCTCCCAATTCCTTGGCAGAATAACATCTTGAACTACTCCTGCCCAAAAACATAACACAATCCTCTAAGCTATCCAACTTCACCCACTTCTTTATACACATGTCCAATCGATATACCATAAAGTCGTAAGTCACATGTATAAATTCCCTTAACAGTAGGACAAGTAGAATCTCCTCACCACACTCCACCAGATAGTGAAATATTTCACTTTCTCTGGGTATATCTAAAGATATTTCGATTTCAAAAAATTGAGTGTCGATTTCTGTCTTATAACCTTGTGTTTGAATTGTCGAATAAGCATATGCAGCATTCAGAACCCGAATATTATATTCCTCGGTCAGAAGATAGAAAAAACCATTGAAGCAAATCAAATCGATAAGGTAATCATCAAGCACATCCAGATCACATTTACACCAATCTTTAGCTTCCTGAATCCATACATTGAAATATAATCCTGTGTAGCTAAGTAACATGTAAACACAATTTTGTTTATTAGGATCTCCTGAGAACACCAACAACCTACTATCATTCATACATGTGATAGGTAGAACAACTTCAGATCCTGTGAACGGGTTCAAGAGTGACATCCTTAATTTAAAAATCTTGTCAAATGCCTCGGAAACAAGTTTTCTGATTATCAACCAATCTTCAATGCATCCCACCTAAGAGTCCCCCGGAAGAATTGGGAATCTCCAGCTGTGAGAGTTTATTTTTCTCAAGCAAACTGATACAAGATGCTGTTTCGGCATCGAATTCCTTAGACATGACAAGCCAGGGAAATCCACGTGATCGATTACGATGGAGTGTTTCTTCTTGATAATTTCTCCAAGACTTGCATACGTTACTGAAAGATAAATAATCATATAGAGGTAGATTATCTGAGATTTTTTCGACCACACCTCCAGGGAGTCTTGTCCAATCTCGATCCTGATCCTCCTTTTGCTGCTTGTGTGGTCGTTTTGTGATATCCATAACAAGCTTAGTTGTAATGGATTTCCCTGATAAAAATCCTAAACGGTTTGGTGTCAGATTCAAAAAAGAAAAAAAAAACTGCAGTATATTTAGCTATAAATTAATTTCAAAGTAATAACACAAACCTTAATTTGAATACGTTGAGTTTTGTGGGTGGTAAAGAAAGGCTATGAATTCATAATCTTATATAATGAAACAAAATCATAATTTGGATGTATTTATTAATCGGAAATGAAATAAGAGAGAATCAATTTCTATAGGAAAAGAAATCAGGAAAGAGAATATGATTCCTTTTAGGTGGGAGGTAAGCAGGAACTTAATTTTAGGAATTTGTGTGTAAGACCCATATAGTTTGATTTCTAACTCATTTTAATATATACAATAATCAGAAATCAGAAATTAGAAATAAGTTCACTTCTCATCATTAAAATTCATGATCAGTAAACATGCAAGAAGTAAACAAACCCCAACTCTACCCTGATTTGGAATTAGACCCATCCTTGTCATATTGGATTCTTTTTGTTTGGTTCCAATTGGGGCTTAAAATGACAGCGTTTTTAAGCCTCCCGTCCTATGTATTGTGAGAGGGGAAAATAAAAACAATCCCGGTTCATATTTTCGATTTAATAATTATTGATGCTAGTCAATTAAAAAATTTAATTTAAAAATTAATACAAATAATATGTTAAGTGATTTGTCATTGTCATATTATTCACCACATCATCTTATAGTTTGTGTCGTTATGATAATTCATTTCACAATATTTAAGTTTAATTTTAAATTAATTTTTTAGATCGTACGGTATTACTCTTAGTAAATTAATTTTAGGTTCATAAATATACATTATCATTTGAATCCTTTTTCGTTGTTGACTTTACACGTACCACTTCACACTCACACATAGACATGACGCCGGTTCGGTTCGAACCGGAGAACCGAACCAGAACCGGCGTCAGAAAACCGAAACTAGAACCGGAAAAACCGGTTTCGGTTCCGGTTCGTTTCAGTGAAGAACCGGCCGGTTCATTTTTTAATTTTTTTTTAAAACGAACTGTTGGAAGCCCAACACATCAGCCGACCGTTGGGCCCAACGGCCTGCTAACGTCAGCAGACCGTTGGGCCTCCAACGGTTCACTTGTTTTTTTTTTTTTTTTTTTTTAATTTTCTTTTTCATTTTCTTTTCTATAAATACCTCTACCCCTCCATTCATTTTTCCTCACCCCAATTTCCTCAATTCTCTCTAATTCTCAATTCTCAATTCTCTCTAAACTTTCAATTCTCCAAGTCTCAAACTCCAAGTCTCCAAGTTTCCAATTTATATTATTTGCAATTACTAAGTTAGTATGTTTCCAATTTATTTTATTTACAATTACTAAGTTTCTAATTTTATTTTATTTCCAATATTTCTTATTTCCAATTTATTTAATTTTCAATTAGTCAATTACTAAGTTTCCAATTTCATTTATTTACAATTTATTTTATTTGCTATATTCCAATTTATTTTATTTGCAATTTATTTTATATCCAATTTATTTTATTTACAATATATTTTATTTGCAAATTGCAATTACTAACTACTAAGTTTCTAATTTTCTTCCAAATTTATTTCCAACCATTTAATCAATTTTTAAATCAATTTTTTAACATTTTTTGTTCAAGGAATTTTACAATTCAATTTTTAAAATGGCAAGTGGAAGTGGTGACGCTCCTAGGCGCTCCATTTCGATGAAAGGTAAGGGTCATATGACGGATAATCTGGGTCATGACGACCGTGCCTATCACGAGTATCTACAACAACAAGTCTATGCTGAAGACTTAGGCCTAAACTTTCCTTAATCTCATTCTCATCCCTCTCTTAGAATTTCTGAACCCGATCTCAATGTCACCCCCATTTTGACAAGCCAATCAGAAAATATGCCTGATCTTGGCCATGATGGTGATGAGCTTAATAACCCTGATGGTGATGGCCCTGATCCCAACCCACATTAAGATTTTGATTTTGATCCACATATGGAAGAAAAGTTACCGAAGCAGGTCAAATATGATCTCTTCGTACTCCATATGAAGAAAGTTACGCATGAAGATGGAAGCACAGTAGTGATTTGCAATTACTGTAAAAAAGAATTTAAATGGCATAAATCTGGAGGATATGCCACATATCGGAAGCATATAACGAACTCACATCCAGATGCACAGGCCAAATCAAGTTCATAAGCTCAAATTCACAGGTACCCTACCCCTAACCAACAATTATTTAAATATAGTGATGCAAAAAAATAGAGAAGAATTAGCTAGAATGGTTGCAGTAGAACACTTACCATTTAGTTTTGGTGAAAAGATTGGTTTTAATAATTATTGTCAACGAGCATTAAATCCTGCTGCATGTCGTGTTCTTAGAACCACGCTCACAGAAGCACTTGAAAACATTTATGAAAAAGAAAAGAAAATGTTGGAAATTTTTTTAGAAAAATATAATGGCCGTGTTTCCTTATATGCCGACATATGGAGTGATCATTGGCAAATGCATTCACACATATGTGTCACTTGCTATTATATGGATAATGCATGGGCTATCCAAAAAAGAATTCTTGCATTTAGAGTTTTTGATGATAAACACACTGCTGCTAATATTTTTAGACATCTTAGAATTATTTTCACAGAGTATAAAATTGAGAACAAAAATTTTGCAATTGGTTTTGATAATGCTTCTAACAATATCGATGCTATTCCTGCTTTAATTGAATTATGCAAACCTTATCTTGGTGGTAAATTTTTTCATCAAAGATGTGCATGCCATGTTTTCAATTTATGTGTTCAAAAATGATTAAAAACTCTTGAACAGTTTATTCAACCTATTAAAGATGCCCTCTATTTTTTATGGAAACATCCTTCTGTAATGAAATTATAGGCAGCATATTGTAAACAAAATGGTAAGCGTGCCATTAGATTTCCTCGTGATGTTCCAACACGTTGGAATTCTACTTATAAATTGCTTGCTAGAAGTTATGAATATAGGGATTTATTAGTTACTTTTATTCAATATCATGTTAGTCACATTAATCTTTATCAAAGTCATTGGGATGCTTGTAGCAATGTCTGTGGTTTGTTAAAAGTTTTTTAGACTGCTACTAACAAATTATCTGGTGTTTACTATCCTACAACTAATTTATTTATTATTGAGAGTCTTAATATTGCTGGTGCATTTGCTCATTGTGAATCCGACTCACAATTACATGAGTTGTTACTGCTATGAAGGATAAATGGTTAGAATATTATAAGGAGTTTCCAAATATTTATTTGATTGCCTTGTGTTTTGATCCACGTTGTAGATTAGAAAGTTTGCCTTGGGTTCATAGAAGACACCAAAGATAAAAAATTTGATATCCTACACTGGTGGAAAGAGCATGAAAGATACTTTCCAATCTTGGCTATGATAGCCAAACAAATCCTTTCAACACCAGTTTCTAAGGTGGCGGTAGAACAACAGTTCAGTGCCGGTGGGAATATTTTAGACTCAAAACGTTCCCTTATGAGTCCGAAATCACTTCAGATACAAGCTTGTGTTGAAGATTGGACGAAGGCTCAATATAGACAACAAGAAATCGATCAAGAGGAACCATACGATTTCTTTAAAGATGATCAACCGGCTGAAAGTCGAACGGATGATCATGGCAACGATTAGTCCACGACTCCACGCCAAATCCCCATCTCCAAAGTCCAAATCTACAATAAAAGGTAAGAGAACTACGTGGCCTTTGATTCTTCTAAACCCTTAAGAGGATACGTAGGCAACTTAATTGTGTTAAAAATTAAGTGCAAGACCAATTTTATTTTTTTTGGTTTTGTTTTATTTTATTTTATTTTTTAATTTGTCATTTATTTATTTAACTTTATTTTGCGGGTGACCCAATAAAATACATTTACCAATTACATTTTTACATGACTAATTTTTTTTATGAAATATGATTAGAAAAAAAAAGGCCGGTCCCGGTTCGGAACCGGAGGAACCGGAACCGTCGGTTCCGAACCGGAACCGAAACCGGCGTCATGTCTACTCACACATGGCTAAGAAATTGAATTATTATTATTTTTTGTAATTTTTTTTTTGAAATAATTTTTAACTGTTAAAATAAATTTGGAATTTATGGAATCAGAAATCCTACCTATCTAGGGAAATGGAATCTAGTTATTGATTTAGTTATTGATCTGTGAAATGTGAATTATAATGTTTACTAATTTGATTTTGAAATTAAGGTCCGTGGATCTTCTATACAAATCAAGAATTAAAAGGAAACTTGAGTCTCTCACTCACTTTAGAAATTATAAAATCCCTTTCTTGATTGAAAAGGAAATTTATGTATTTTTATTTAAATATCACGTCTAAAATTAATTTTTAAAAAAACTATACTATATATATGTATAACTAAAAATGAACTGCGAATTAAGAAAAAAAAAATGTTAACTGCTGCCTAGAATTTGGTATATATATAAAAATTGTGAATTATCAAAAACAAATTGATAAAAAGAAGAAGAAAAAACTGTATTGCGGCTTTAAAAAACAGTGACGGCCAAGATGAAGCCATTGACTTTGATTTCTTTTGTTTTTCTCTACAAAAAAAAAAAAACTTTTTATTTATTTGCAGTACTCGATTACTCATACATCTCTCATGTGTATATATACGAATATTTTTTATTTATAAATAAAGGTACTTTTATAGTTTTATAATCAACTTTCAATAAATTTGATTCCATTTTAAAAACACCTTCACACAAAGATGAAATTAAATTGCAACTAAGAAAATGATAATCCACGGTCTGCAGTGAAACACTGCCCACCAAATTGACATGTGTCATGGGCTCATGGCGCATCAAATGTTTTATAAAATGTGAGAAGGTTTGAGGTGTTTTACATTAATGAGACGAGACGGTCGCCTCGAGGCTATTTAGATATATTAAATAATCTAAAAAAATCAAATAAATACTTTTCATGTTGACCCTTATTTTTCCTGTTGCTGAAATAAAAATTATTTTTTTGGTTTACACCATCCGGTTTTCGGATGGGCGGATCCACCATACGGTGCAATCGGTCATATCCACATCCTGACTAGTCCGGACTCACACCGGGTCAACCCACTAAAGGGTAAAGTGCTCCCAATATGTGCAGTTCCGTTCACAAGGGGGTTGAACCCACGATCTTGTTTAAGGGATGAGAGTGCCGAACCACTCACACCAACACATGATTGGTCTGAAATGAATATTATTGATTTCACTGATTAAGTTCAACTTTGTTTTCATAAAATAACGTTATTTTTCATTGTTAAATTTGCAAGTTTAGAAATCAAAACTATAATCAGTAGCACTTCACTGAGTAGTTCACTCCAATCACATTGGGAGTCACGTATGCATGACGCGTTCTTCACCTCGCAAATTTGTGCTTTTTATGCTAGCGTTCTACGGTTATAAACTTATAACCCCAAAACTTATCTATTTAGTTAGGGGTGATTAAGGATTATAAAAAAATCAGGATCCTCTATTTGGTCCATGTTTTTTCTTGATATTTTTTAAATGTAATTAAAACATCAAATTGTATGAGAGAGAAAAAAGTGATCAAATCTTGATTATGTATTTTTTATTTTACTTAAATGTCATTAGATTATAAAAAATCAAGAAAAAACAAGACAAAAGAGGATCCTGATCCTTATAAAAAGTCACGTAACTCGCCGCTAGATGTGTGGAAGGTAATACTTTAATGTCAAGAATTCATTAATAAACCATTAAACCAACCAGTTACTAGTCAAATAAAAGGACTCAAATAATCTTCCGCAAATGAGTTTTAGAAAACCAAACCCACCTAGAATCACGGATTTGAAATAATAATATTAACAAAAAAAATAACATTAATATAATCCAAATCCAAATCCAAATCCAAATCCAAATCCAAAATTAAGGACTAAACTTATTAAAATACCACCACAAGGGTGCAGTTAACCAAACAGGAGACCTCTTTCATTGTTTGACAATATATGAACATCTATCTGACTCATCACTATTTAGTCTGAAAACTCTCCGATCATCTTTTTCTAGGGAACGAGAAAGTGTCTTTTGACTTTTTTCCCTATCCATCTGGCTTCGATGGCCGGACCCATTTGTAAAATAAATGCATTTTCCCATGTCATCACCTCTCAATTCCTTGGTAGAATAACACATCTTGAACAATTCGGCAATTCCTACCCAAAAACGTAACACAATTGCCTAAGCTGTCCAACTTCACCCACTTCCTTTTACACGTGACCAATTGAAATACTTTAAAGTTGTAAGTCTCCTCAAAATGATTCCTTGAAAAACGTATGCCAAGTAGAATCTGATCACCAAACTCCACCGGATAGCGTAAGATTAGAATTTCCCTTGATATATCGGAAGACATTTCGATTTCATAAAATTGAGTGTCAATCTCTTTCTTATAACCCTGTGTTTGAATTGTCGAATACGCATATGCAGCATCCAGAACCCGAATATTATACTCCTTAGTCAAAAGACAGAAGCAACCCTTGAAGCAAATCAAATCCGAAAGGTAATCAATCACACCAATCTTTGGCCTCTGGAATCCATACATGGAAAGTCGTTCCTGTGTAACTAATTAAATAACATGTAAACACAATTTTGTTGACCAGGATCTCCTGAGAACACCAGCTTACTATTGACGGTATATGTGTTTGGTAGAACAACCTCAGATCATGTAAACGGATTCAAGAGTGACATCCTTATTCCACAAAT
This sequence comes from Dipteronia sinensis, assembly GCA_033220585.1. NCBI lineage: Eukaryota > Viridiplantae > Streptophyta > Magnoliopsida > Sapindales > Sapindaceae > Dipteronia > Dipteronia sinensis. The sequence continues at coordinate 17,863,496 of CM065642.1, forward strand.
CATGCCAAACGGTTCACAAACAGGTTTTGCGATGATTAACCAATCTTCAATGCATCCCTAGATAGACATGACGCTGGTTCGGTTCGAACCAGAGAATCGAACCGGAACCGGCGTCAGAAAATCGGAACCGGAACCGAAAAAACCGGTTCCGGATGCGGTTCGCTTCAGTGAAGAACCGGGCGGTTCGAATCGGACCAGAACCGGCGGTTCGGTTCCGGTTCGAACCGCCCGGTTCTTCTTTTAATTTTTATTTATTTATTTATTTATTTTTAAAAACGAACCGTTGGGCCCAACGGCCTGCTGACGTCAGTGGACCTTTGGCCTCCAACGGTTCCCTTGTTTTTTTTAAAAAAAAAATTTTTCTTTTCATTTTCTTTTCTATAAATACCCCTACCCCTCCATTCATTTTTCCTCACCCCAATTTCCTCAATTCTCTCTAATTCTCAATTCTCAATTCTCTCTAAACTTTCAATTCTCCAAGTCTCAATTCTCAAACTCCAAGTCTCCAAGTTTCCAATTTATATTATTTGCAATTACTAAGTTAGTAAGTTTCCAATTTATTTTATTTACAATTACTTAGTTTCTAATTTTATTTTATTTGCAATATTTCTTATTTCCAATTTATTTAATTTGCAATTAGTCAATTACTAAGTTTCCAATTTCATTTATTTACAATTTATTTTATTTGCTATATATTCCAATTTATTTTATTTGCAATTTATTTTATATCCAATTTATTTTATTTACAATATATTTTATTTGCAAATTGCAATTACTAACTACTAAGTTTCTAATTTTCTTCCAAATTTATTTCCAACAATTTAATCATTTTTTAACATTTTTTGTTCAAGGAATTTTACAATTCAATTTTTAAAATGGCAAGTGGAAGTGGTGACGCTCCTAGACGCTCCATTTCAATGAAAGGTAAGGGTCGTATGACGGATAATCTGGGTCATGACGACCGTGCCTATCACGAGTATCTACAACAACAAGTCTATGCTGAAGACTTAGTCCTAAACTTTCCTCAATCTCATTCTCATCCCTCTCTTAGAATTTCTGAACCCGATCTCAATGTCACCCCCATTTTGACAAGCCAATCAGAAAATATGCCTGATCTTGGCCATGATGGTGATGAGCCTGATCCCAACCCACATCAAGATTTTGATTTTTATCCACAGATGGAAGAAAAGTTACCGAAGCAGGTCAAATCTGATCTATTCGTACTCCATATGAAGAAAGTTACGCATGAAGATGGAAGCACAGTAGTGATTTGCAATTACTGTAAAAAAGTATTTAAATGGCACAAATCTGGAGGATATGGGTCATATCGGAAGCATATAACGAACTCACATCCAGATGCACATACCAAATCGAGTTCACAATCTCAAATTCCCAGGTACGCTACCCCTAACCAACAATTATTTAAATATAGTGATGCAAAAAATAGAGAAGAATTAACTAGAATGGTTGCAGTAGAACACTTACCATTTAGTTTTGGTGAAAAGATTGGTTTTAATAATTATTGTCAACGAGCATTAAATCCTGCTACATGTCGTGTTCCTAGAACCACGCTCACAGAAGCACTTGAAAACATTTATGAAAAAGAAAAAAAAATGTTGGAAAACTTTTTAGAAAAATATAATGGTTGTGTTTCCGTATGTGCCGACATACGGAGTGATCATTGGCGAATGTATTCATACATAGGTGTCACTTGCCATTATATGGATAATGCATGGGCTATCCAAAAAAGAATTTTTGCATTTAGAGTTTTTGATGAAAAACACATTGCTGCTAATATTTTTAGAAATCTTAGAATTATTTTCACAGAGTATAAAATTGAGAACAAAATTTTTGCAATTGGTTTTGATAATGCTTCTAACAATACCGCTGCTATTCCTGCTTTAATTGAATTATGCAAACCTTATCTTGGTGGTAAAATTTTTCATCAAAGATGTGCATGCCATGTTTTCAATTTATGTGTTAAAAAAGGATTAAAAACTCTTGAACAGTTTATTCAACCTATTAAAGATGCCCTCTTTTTTTTGTGGAAACATCCTTCTGTAATGAAATTATGGGCAGCATATTGTAAACAAAATGGTAAGCGTGCCATTAGATTTCCTCGTGATGTTCTAACACGTTGGAATTCTACTTATAAATTGCTTGCTAGAAGTTATGAATATAGGGATTTATTAGTTACTTTTATTCAATATCATGTTAGTCACATTAATCTTTATCAAAGTCATTGGGATGCTTGTAGCAATGTTTGTGGTTTGTTAAAAGTTTTTTGTACTGCTACTAACAATTTATCTGGTGTTTATTATCCTACAACTAATTTATTTATTATTGAGAGTCTTAATATTGCTGGTGCATTTGCTTATTGTGAATCCGACTCACAATTACATGAGTCTGTTACTGCTATGAAGGATAAATGGTTAGAATATTATAAGGAGTTTCCAAATATTTATTTGATTGCCTTGTGTTTTGATCCACGTTGTAGATTAGAAAGTTTGCCTGATTATCTTTCTGCTTATTATGAACAAGGTTTAAAAATAGATTATGATGTTGATATGTGTTGTGCTAGGGTTAAGACATTATTGTATGAATTATATGATGAATATATTAAAGTTTACGGTCCATCACTGAACATAGATGTTCCACAAACTCAAAATGTATCTCGTTCATCATCATCATCCTCTGGATTTGTTAATTTAGGGTATAATCTTTTATAAAAAAAAACCAAAAAATTACGAGGTTCTTCTTCATCAAGCTCCACCACATATTCCGAGCTTGAATCTTATCTAAGTACCTCTTTTGGGTTCATAGAAGACACCGAAGATAAAAAATTTGATATCCTACACTGGTGGAAAGAGCATGAAAGGTACTTTCCAATCTTGGCTATGATAGCCAAACAAATCCTTTCAACACCAGTTTCTACGGTGGCGGTAGAACAACAATTCAGTGCCGGTGGGAATATTTTAGACCCAAAACGTTCCCTTATGAGTCCGAAATCACTTCAGATACAAGCTTGTGTTGAAGATTGGACGAAGGCTCAATATAGACAACAAGAAATCGATCAAGAGGAACCATACGATTTCTTTAAAGATGATGAACCGGCTGAAAGTCGAACGGATGAACATGGCAACGATTAGTCCACGACTCCACGCCAAAACCCCATCTCCAAACTCCAAAGTCCAAATCTACAATAAAAGGTAAGAGAACTACGTGGCCTTTGATTCTTCTAAACCCTTAAGAGGATACGTAGGTAACTTAATTGTCGTAAAAATTAAATGCAAGGCCAATTTTTTTTTTTGTTTTGTTTTATTTATTTATTTTTTTTAATTTGTCATTTATTTATTTAAATTTATTTTGCGGGTGATCCAATAAAATACATTTACCAATTACATTTTTACATGACTAATTTTTTTTATGAAATATGAAAAAAAAGAGCCAGTTCTAGTTCGGAACCGGAACCGGAACCGAACCGAAACCGGAACCGGCGTCATTTCTATCCCCAGAAGAATCCTCCGGAAGAACCAGGCATCTCCATGCTGTTTCGGCTTCGGTTTCCTTAGACATCACAAGCCATGGAATTCCACGTGATTGATTACAATGAAGTGTTTCTTCTTGATAATTTCTCCAATACTTGCAAGCATTACTGATTGACAAATAATCATATAGAGTTAGATTATTCGAGATTTTTTCGACCACACCTCCGGGGATTTTTGACCTATCTCGATCCTGATCCTTCTTGTGCAGCCTGCGTCTCGTGATATCCTTAACAAGATGTATATGAAGACAGGTTTGTTTGGTGTCAAATAAAAAAAAATAATAATAAATAAATAAAAGAACTGCGGTAAATATATTTGGCTGTTAATTAATTTCAAAGTAATAGCACAATACACAAACCTTAAATTGAAGGACTCAAACTGTCTGTCCAAAATTGGTATCCCAATTTATGTTTAATCAACCAAATTGGGACATGTGTCTACATTTAATTTTTTTTTTCAACTTTTTATATTAATGTAGTGACATGTTCCAAAAGGAAATAGGAGTTTTTGGCACTTTTTTGGGTTGGTGTTGCAAGAGGACCACCACTTTAATAACTTATGTTTAAAACACCAAAGTATGTGACTTCCAAAAATACCCTTACTTTACACATTTTGAAATTATATCTCTGACTTCACTTTAACTCTCTCCTATTTCCAATGTTGTTGACTGAAACTTACATTTCTCTCTCTAATTTTAAAAGCTCTGTAAACCTACAGATTTACTATAACCACACTATACCTTGTTGTAGTTCACTCATCTTGTCAGTTGTAAACGTATAACAAAATTCATTCAATGAGAATGAACCAAACCAAAAAAGAAGCCTGAGATAACAAGTTTCTGAGACTTATAACGATATTCCGAGACTTATTAACGATTTTTCGAGACTTATTAACAATATTCTGAGACATATTAAGCATTTTACGAGACTTATTGCATGAAACCAACTTTAAGTTTTTATAGGAAAATGGATCAGGTTAGAATAGTTATATCCTATAATGGTCGATGGGAGCAACTAGTTGACGGAAGCCAGAGGTATATTGGCTCTGATAATCATGGATTATACGTGTCCAAAAATATGACTTTTGAAGAGTTGATGGAGCGTGTGCAGTCCATTGTGAAATATGATCCAAACAAATATAATATTGATCTACATTCAATATCAATTATTCCTGGCACTACATGTCGCACATTTGTAAGAAACGATGATGATGTTCAGTTTATGCTAGGGGAAGATATGGTGATTTCTCAAGTATGTGTCAGCCTAATTGAAAGGAGATGTGGAGGTGCGATGGGTAATGACATCCCTCTGGATGGAAATCCCCAACATCATTCATCTGTCAGCAGTAGTAACCAAATGTTCACATAACGGAGTGGGTCGTATAATGGTGGAAATTCCCAAGGTCCAGCATTTGACCTTGCAGTTGACGTTGAACCTCATTTTAAAGATTACTTTTCTTGTCATTATGAGACGAATGTACAGCGAAATTTAGAGCCCAATTATGATCATGTAGGTGACTGTCCCCGTGGTATTGCACCAGATATGCCGGGGACATCCCATATCCCGAAAAATGTTAATCTTTCAGCTTCTAGTAATCAATCAACTTGGGCTATTCCCAGATCCTAAGCGTATTCATTTGGTTAACTGAACAACACCATGAGATCACGTGAACCCAACACCTTGATTTACAAAGGTCAATATTTTCTAAAAAATATATATATTTAAAGAGGTTAGTAGGTCTTCATGCAATGAGGGAGAACTTCGAATGGAAGGTGAAAAGGTCTAACAAGTCGATTCTACATTTGGTGTGCAAGATTGACAACTGTAAGTGGAAATTAAGAGCGGTGAGGAGAGTTGAAGGAATATACTTTCAAGTAAGAAGTTATGAAATTGAACACAGTTGTTCCTTGAAAAAGGTCCACCGGCGCCACCAACAGGCTAGTACGGTTATAATTGGTGAAGTAATAACCCCTAGACTCCAACAACACGATAGTCGTCTAATGCAACCTAAAGACATAATGATGGATATGAAAACAATGTTTGGCATCCAAGTTATGTACAGTATGGCTCACGCTGTATTGAGTTATGCATTGACATTGACCTATGGATCGCATGAAGAAACGTTCCAACATCTGCCATACTTTGGTTATGTTCTGGAATAACAAAATCTTGGCACAATCATATAATTGCAGTGCACAGAGGACAATAAATTTTTGTATTTCTTCATGGCTTTGAGGGCTTCAATCAGAGGTTTCTAACGGTGTATGTGTCCTGTCATTGCTGTTAACTGTACCTTTCTAAAAGGGAGATGTAGGGGTACAAGGTTTGTGTTAACAATATAAGATGGCAGTGAACAAGCATATCCAATAGCTTTTGGTTACGGGGATTCAGAAAACAACCCTTCCTGGGAGTGGTTTTTGGATAGCTTGAAGGGGGTCGTTGGTCATATTGATTTTTTGGTTTTCATTTTGGATCGACATGCAAGCATAGAAGCCTGGATAGAAAGCGTCTTCCCATATGCAACTCATACTATAGAAAGTGTCACTTTTCTGAAATATTAGGGAACGTTTCCATAGAAATGATGTAGCACATATAATGTTTGTAGCAACGAAATCATACCAAGAATTGAAATATAACCGGCTGATGGAGGAGTTACGTAATCTGCACCAGAATGCGTACGATTATATTGTCAATGCTGGGCCAGAAAAGTGGTCATGTGTCCATTGTCCCCAACGAAGGTATAGGTTGATGACAACCAATACTGTCGAGTGCCTGAACTCTTGCTTGAGATTTGCATGGAAACTGCCAATGTTGACTTTTGCTGAATTCATAAGGGATATGTTGCAACGATGGTATTACGACTGTCATCAAGCTACACAGTCCATGCGTCACCAACTAACTGACGCTGTACAGTTGAAAATCTCGAAACGTAGTGAGAAATGTAACTACATGACAGTAACTCATGTAGATTAGAACATATTCTTGGTAAAATTGAAAGGAGAGTAATGGACAAGACTTGTACTTGTAAGAAATTCCAGCTGGATTATCTACCATGTTCTCATGCACTTGCAACAGCTAGGTAAGTTGAATTATGTGAAGTATTATGAAGTTTCTCATATTTTGCTATGAATTTAACATGTTTTGTTCCATTATTTCAGAGAGCGAAACTTGGATTATACTTCCCTATGTGCAAACTACTACAAGTAGGAAACACTTGTGGACACATATTCAGTGCCTATCATGCCGATGGGGCATCCTAATACTTGTGAAGTGCCTGAAAACATAAGACAACGTGTGGTATTACCTCCACAATCAAAAAAGGACAAATAACAAGTTGGTCTGGGTCATCCTCAGGAGAATCAATTTCACTCTGTATAGAGAGGACATCCACACAGAAGTGTAGAAGATGTGGACTAACCAGACACAATAGTAGGCGGTGTACTAACCCTCCGATGCTTGCAGGCAACAGTACCCAAACTGTCCCTGACCAACATCATCGTAAGTGTAGCGTGCGCCACCAAATCGGGCGTAACAAACAAACATGCCCGACCAATGAGACAGATATCCAGAATGAATGAAGACACTTTTAATTGTAAACAGAAATTTTATGAAATAAAAATGATGTATATTTATTTACATTTACTTGGTCATTGACATATTATTTCATTTATATGTTCCGAGACTTTTAATTATGAGTTCCAAGACTTTTAATTATGTGTTCCGAGACTTTTGTAATGTATGACCGATACTTTTTTTATGTATGATCGAGACTTTTGTTTATATGTCCGAGACTTTTGTTATGTATGACCGAGACATTTGTTTGTATGCCTTTCATTGAGTTAAATTTAAATTTGACTGTTTTTGTATACCAACTGTGTAATGTAGTATGTACATCTAGAAAAATATGACATATGTACATCCACCAATTATGACATATGTACATCCAACAAATATCAACAAATACACCAAGTACACATCCAAAGAAATATGCTGACTATGAAGGCGGAGGTTGTTCCTCGGAGTTACAAAACACTTCAACCGCCATTTTCAAGCGCCTTGCCTTCATTTTGGAATCCTTCTAGTCAAATTTCTTCCTTCGAACCACAAAGTGCTCGATCAGCAGCAGCGTATGGGGACCATAGTTACCCCTATTAAAAAAAACAACACGTCAAATGTGATTTAAATTAAATCAACAACGTGATTAAAATTTAATAAAATTGAACAATATATGTCATTTCAATTTTATTTTTAACTTAACTTACCCCCTTGATTGTTATGGCACCTGAGATTTCGAGACTATGGCCATATGTATATTAGTGGCCTCCACCTTACAGATCGGCTGGTCACTCCTCTTGTTTGTATAAAAACCGGCCTGTGACAGCATAGAGGGTAACAACCAACGTAAGCAGGCAACCTGTTTGTTTCGATGGTCAAATGGGACTTTCTGCTGGAACGGATCGTAAAGGTGGATCGACCAGCTAACCAGATCAATATGGGCCATAATCCAATGATACCTGCCGACATTGCATGGCACCAAAAGCTACAATACAATGTAAAGTTATGTAATATATGTTGATATTAAAAATCGAAATTCAAATTTCCAATATCCAACACACTCACCGTGTTGACCTTGTGCCACAACCGACATCCAGGCTTTCTAAGTCCACAGGCCCAAATAAGAGTGTCTTTTGGCCAGGTGTGAGTCAGTACAGACCAGGTGTCTGTAGGTGGTTTATCGACATCACCGAACAAGTTCACCCACTGGATGTACATATATGTCTGTTTAACAATTTACCATATAAACATTAGAGACCAATTAAAAAAATAAATATCGGATACCAATTAACAACAAACTTAAATAGAATTGTATATCAATGATCTCGATGCTCTGACTGTAGACATTAAGAAAAGCACGCTGGTGCTTCTGAACAATCTGCAAATATGCATCCATATGCTGAAAGAAGGAAATATAGCGAATGTTAATTTACTGTCTTAAATAAATTAATGATACAATGTATAATACATAATACTTATACATATCGTGTCTTCCAACTCCGTATGGTTGGTTTCGAAGTCATCGAACCGGGTGACTCCGACCGCATTATTCAAATCCACATAGCGCCAGTATCATTAAAGACGAATACACATTAAAATTAAGAAGTGGTACTCATAACTTTTCGCAATTATTACCAAAAATAATAATGTTATACATCGATTTTTTGTCCTTCTTCCATCGCTGGTACTTTTTTAGTTGTGCCGGATCAGCTGATTCTGCAGGGCAAAATTTATGGGCCACAACCTTAGACCTCTTCCATATACATAGGTCAGTGTATGTGGTACTCATTTGCCAACCGCGTTTGCGCACCCGCAATGGTTGGTCAACCTGCTGAATGGGGTCTACTGGGCCCCCACTACCTGATGCCCCCATGCGACACAGCTCATATAGTAAGCACTTTGGAGACTGGCTCTTGCTGAGCAGTAACTGAAGGTGCAGCCGCTGGCTCTAAACTGGCAGTGTCAACCCTAAAAGCATCTGAATGTGCAACATCTATCATGGTTGTAGGGTTCTGCGACACACTATCTATACATGCGGTGTTCTGCTGACTCTATCCACTAACAGCTGGCACGCTTGCATTGACATGTTGCGAAGTAGATTCAGTATGTGACACAGCAGCTACAGTCTCATGCTGGGTAGTATGAATTTAACCCTCAGCAGCTGTAGTCTCCCGATGCACCGGCTTTAAGATCTGTATATGAGTTATGTATGTGACACTTTGTGTGCCAATGTCTTACTGAGCCATCACTCATGTAGCCTCACCAACCTTTGGCTCATCCGTGCGCATCTCAGTCAGCCTCCTTTGAAGACTAGATATCAGACCGACCAACACTTGGTGTTGCGACCATCTCTCCTCATCACTCTTCCAGACTTGCTCTCGCAATGCGTCGAAGGTATGGATGATATCGGCAAACCGACGTTCCAAATGGTCTGGTACCGTCTGAATGAGAAAATCACGCGTCAGAGTTATAATTCAAATTATTATCTCAGATTTACCTTACGCAATAACAATGTATGTATATACCTCTCGTACAGGGGATGCTCGGTCTGTATGACTTGCGGGGCCTCCACGTGCATGCTCTGTATATGTAGGGTCAGCACCAATGGAAGATGCAACATAACGAACTAATCTGACACGGGTCGGCTTGACAGGTGCAGCAGGGACACTACTGGGTGTACCAACATCAGTACTCTACTGCTTGGATGCAAGGGATCTGGATCTAGTCCGTGTGCCGATGTCTGCCTCTCTCAACTCCCCAACATGTTCTGTAGACGATGGGAGATCCCCCTCGCATAGTCGCCGCTGCAGCATCATCAAGATACATATTGCCTACCTCGATAATCCCCTGGTAGTATCATATAACCCTCTCCGCTTCTGTAGGGACCAGTTCTTCATCCGCAAACATCTACAATTTTCAAACAATCAAAACAAAAGTTATTACCTTTACGGAATGAGAATTATATTCACAAGTTTACTAGCTAGATTATTACCTTAGCAGTGAAAATCTAATCCAGTTTGTCTCCCATTGGTCGTTAAGTCAAGTTTCACTTCAGAATACGTGGCAAGGGTTGTTCAACTACCCTCGGAGTCGCGAATTTTATGGCAAGGGTTTGAATAACTTCAAATGCAAAAACCTACAACAAATCCAATGCAAATATGATTGGTTAGTTGGAAAACGTAACAACTCAATAATTAAATTATTAGTGGTAATAAAGATTCAAAGGCTCACTAGTAGGGCGTATGTTAACCCGTAAATGTTGTACCTCTTGGCATAGAGAGAATTGCCTTTTAAACCCAAATATGGAGTGTTTGTAGACATGCGAACCCTACCGGAATACATTAAACGCATCCAAGTCATCAACAAGGCGCAACTGCCATATAGGGACAGAATTCATCTCTTCTGCTCTGATCAAAACACAGTTCAACATGTACAAGAGACATAGCTTCACTGCATCAGATTGCTCTTTCCATTGACCCTATTCAATCCTTACTTCAAGTTTAGTAAAGGTGACCGCAACTTGACCACCGAAGTACCTGTGATGTATGCCATTCGGGACATCCTCATATACCGCTGTGTCTGGGATGGCTCCAAACTTCAACCCAGTGATCAAACAAAACTCCACATTGGAAAAGCGGATGCTACGGGGACCCAACATAAATCTCATCTTATCACTGGGTCGTTCGTGGTGTAACTCACATAATAACAAACGATGAATAATACCACTGGAAAATGCCATTCCTCGCTGCATGCGTTGGAAATGGCCAAAACATGACTGTCGATAACTGTCTCGCTCTTTAGTACCATTTTCCAATACTCCATCAAGTGCCGCATCGATTACTTGGAGGTTTTCCATGTGGTTGTGGTGAGTAATCTTGGCATGATACCAATCAGACTGGGGAGTTTTTAACTTAGCCCTCAAATCCCTCGTATTCCTCATCTGCAATTCACAACCATAGAGATTTTATATCAGGAAAATTTTCCTAGTAAGTCTAGGAACAATAGATAAAAGTCTCGGACAATGTATTAAAAGTCTCGGACAATGTTACAGAAGTCTCGAACATTGTAACAGAAGTCTCGGAAAAAAGTCTCAGAAGCTTACACAAAAGTCACAGATAATAGTCTCGGAATCGTATACAAAAGTCTCGGACCAAAGTCTCAGACGGTGTTACCGGTTTGAAAGTCCCAGACTTTTGTAACAATGTCCGAGACTTTTGTAACACGATCCAAGACTTTGAGCCCAGACTTTTTGTACATGATTCCGAGACTTTTATTCGAGACTTTTGTGTAAGCTTCCGAGACTTTTGTCCGAGACTTCTGTTACAATGTCCGAGACTTTTAGTATATGGTCCGAGACTTTTGTAACACAGTCCGAGACTTTCAATAATCTATTAACTGTTCATCGTCTTCCCTAATCTAACCCTAGAAACCATAAACCATATCTAAAACTAAAAACCCTAGAAACCACATTATACATACAAAAAATAATGAATAGCGAACAAAACACAATCAAATTAGCTTTCAAAATCAAATCGTTCAAGTTACATACCTTCTTTTCAACGAAATCGAAATCGAAATTAAAATGCTCAAGAAATCGTCGGCGATGACTGTAGAAATCCGGTTGGTTGCTTGCTCTGAATCGTCATAGTAACTTCTCTCTCTACTCTTTCAAGTCTCTCACTGTTAAATGAAAAGTTAAAAAAATGAAACATAATTTTTCAAAATAGCTGACATGGGAGTACTTTTAGGGGCATTTTTATCCGTTCACCATAATAGGTGTCTTTTAAACATAACTTATTAAAATGATGGTAATCTTCAAATGGGCCCTTCAAAAGGTGCTAGAAAAGTTTTGGATTTCATATTCCAATTTTGTTGATTAGACACAAATTGAGACGTCCATTTTGGATAGACGATATGAGTCCTAATTTGAATACAGTGAGTTTTGTTAGTGGTAAAGAAAGGCTATGGGTAGTCTTATATAATGAAACAGAATCATAATTCTACTTCGATTTCTTTTAATTCAATTTTAGGTTCATAAATTATACATTATTGTATCGGCAGGGGTTCAACTACTTAAAGTAGAGTTATGGGTTGAATCTCTTTGTGGGCTTGGACTGGGCTGAAATTGTAAGTTATTACAGTTTTGCTATTATATCTTTATTATAATTTACCCTCCACTTTGAAAAAATTAGCAAGCATATCAGATTATCATTTATCAGCCATGTAATTTCGAATGTTATTACTATTTTTCCGTGATGTGTTCATTTTTAGAACTTACCATCCATTTCACAAATTTAACAAAGGCTAGCCACTTATTTTACCCCACCCATTTTTTTCTCTTTTACTTCTTACAAAATGAATAATTATTGTTTGCTTGTGTTATTAGTAAAATCTAGAAGAATGACAAGCCAGCATAATGACCAGATAATATGGTGGTCGGATATACCACGTCACACTATACGAAAAAAGTGCAAGAGCGACAAAATCTTTAACAACAATTATATATTTGTCACTAGAAAGAACTTTTAGTGAGGAAAATAAAATTTCGTCACTATAGTATTGCAGCGACAATATCTGTAACAACAATCAAATATTTGTCGCTAAAGGGCACTTTTAGTGAGAAAACAAAAATTTTCGTTACTAGAGAAAGCAGTTCCGGCGACAAAAACTTTCGTTGTTAGAACATATTTATAGTGACGATATATTTTGCGTTGCCGAAACATATAATTTTAACGAAAATCACTATCGTTGTAACGGTATATTTATAGTGACATTAAATTGTTCGTTGTAACAGTGTGTGTTCTAGCCACGATATCTTGTTTCCGTCGTTAAAGATATATTCTAACGACAAATATAATTCGTTACTTCAGGTTTTAATAGTAATTTTAAAATTAACACTACAACAAAATTGAGATATAGGAACGAAAAAATTCATAATTTGTATTTTATACTAAGAGACACATTAATAATTCAATTAACATATAAATTAGTAATTCGAGTCCTACATTTGTCCATTAAATCACAAGATGTAGAGAAATATCTCCTCTGTAGTGAGAGCTGCATTCCGAATCATTCTTATTACAATTGATGTCACTAGTCTCAGATAGACCCCTAACTCGACTATATATAATTTAAATATATAATTTTATTAAATGCACCAATAAACTTTTTTTTAATATGTTTGTTGTAGAAATTAAAATTTTGATTGGTGGAATGAATTTAAATTTATCTAACAAGTTTTTATTTTTATTTTTTATTTTCCTATTAAATTTTGAATTAAAATAATCTATAAAAAATTAACAACTCATATAGGTTATATATATACATTGTGTATTTGTTAACAAATCATATCTTGTAGTCAGACGATAAAGGTTTACCATTTGACTAGAGGTTGCAAGTTCAATTCCTCATAATGACAATCAATCCTCATTATTATCATGTGAGGGGTGTGGGGTGGGTGTGCTTGGTAAGAGGGATAGACCGGGTAGTGATGTGAAGGCACATGTGTGGGTGGGTGTATTTGGCAGTGATAGACCAGGCAGTACTGTGATTAATTTTCGAAGTTCGAACATTGTTTTTGTTAACAGAGTTTTTTGGTAAGGGACCAAAGGAGAATTTTTCAACAAGAATCTACATAGGAAGAACCATCTTGATATTCCAGGTAACCAGTGAGATCGGTGCCACAACCTAGATGGAGCCAATGCTGGGTAAGGTCAGGACCTTGATTACCTATCTACCTAGATAGGACACCAGTACCGCGAGCTAACGAAGGCATGTACCTCACCCTACTAAAGCTCCTAATACCAACTTAAGACCAGTACAATGATAACTTGCATGCCTAGCACCCCGCAAGTACCTTGACATCAATCAAGATACCCGGTACCTCGATATCCGCCTTGGTACTTCCTCAACTTCCACCTGGTACCTAGTACCTCGATATCTACTTGGAGCCCCTCCAAGGCAGATACCTTACCTGCCAAGTAATACGAAGATGATCGTGAAGACACAAGCACCACTCCAGCAAGAATCAGAACAAGCTCCATACCAGTGGGATCGAACTGATGTACCAGTGCCTCATTCTGCCAAAGTCCAGAATTTCCCTCCAAGCTCCACGAAGAAGGAAAGTTGACTCCATCACCAAAATAAAATGCCATTAATGAGACCAAACGGTCAATCAAATCAGAAATTGAATTCGACAGTGATTAACGGGATCAAATTCCACGCCTTTAGCCTCACTTAACTCCTGTAAAATACTTAAAAAAGGATTCCGAATAATCCCCATTAAAGGAACCAGATTCTAAGGGATATTAGGAGCATATATGTGCAGCTTTGAAGGACAAAGTGAGGGGTCGAATCCAAGAAAGGGTTTGGGAGAATAGAAAAAAGGATCTTTACAGCCAGAGGAACTTCTTGACGTTTCTCTGAAGCTAGTGAGAGTTAATAGACAATCACCGGGAGGGAATTAGCCACTTATTGATATAAATGTTTTCTCTACCACCACCCTGTGTAAAAGAGTAAGAAAAGAGAGAAGAATGTATACGTTGTAACTCTGTTATAATGTTACTTAATAAAACAGTGTTCTTCTATATCCCCCGGTCCCTTTTATCTCTTCTATCATTTTATCTCTTGTCTCTGTCATAGGCTGAAAACTTCCCAATAACTTCACTAGGCTTTATGTTCTTGTAATCACTATTCTCCTCAATAGCGGTCACTTTTGCTTCAAACCTTTTGGGAAGAGATCTCATAATCTTTTGCTTGATTCTCAAATCGGAGTAAGGATCCCGAAGTTGATGGCTTTGATTGACTATGTCCAGCAACTTGATTTGGAAGTCATTGAAGCACTTACCTTCTTCCATTTTGATGGTCTCGAATTTTGCTTGCAACATTTGAAGCTTCGAGTCCTTAACCGTATCCGTCCCCTCGTGTATCGTCTCAAGAATCTTCCAACCTTTATGGGCATTCTTAGTAATTTGAATGAGCTTGTATTGGTTGTTACCCATGGCACAAAGAATGGCTTGCATAGCCTTGTTGTTCCACTTAGAGGCTTCAAAGTCCGTAGTACTCCATTCCGACTTTGAATTGGAAACTACACTTTTATCTTCAAGAGTCTTAATGGGTGGAGTATACCCATCTTCAATTATCATTAAGGCCTTGTCATCAATAGCCGAAAGATAAGCTTCCATCTTCCCCTTCCATGAGGAGTAATTGTCACCAGTGAGTAATGGAGGTCTTGTACTAGAAGCACCCTTTTCGACTCATCCCAAATCCACTCATAGTGTTTGTAGGTGAAATGTATGCAAATGAATGCAGCGAACAAAATGCACACAAATGCAAGACACACAAACAAGAGCAAGGATCACCGAAGTATGTCTAGGAACCCGCTCTGATACCAATTGAAAATACATGTGTGTGTGTGTGTGTGTGTCTAATACAACCAAGAGAGGGGGGGGGGGGGGGGGGGGGGGTGAATGGGTTGCTAATAGATTGTTACTAACTTTTTCGATTAGTCAATATTAATAAAAATTAACCCAACACAAACATACATACATAATCAAGTATAGTGCGAAATATAAAAGACACTTGATTTTACTTGGAAAACCTTCGACAAGGTAAAAACCACGGGATTAGCTAACGCTAGCCAATCAGTCATAGAATCCACTATTTGAATAACTGTTTACAACCTAAGTTGACCACCTAGTCACACTTCAAGATTCGTAACACAATATATTATACCCCTCGGGCCTTTAATAGCGAGCCTTGACAAAATGCTTGCCAACCACACCTTGGTTGCAAGACTTCACTTGCTTATGCACTACACCTACGGGATTAGCTAACGCTAGCCAATCAGTCACAGAATCCACTATTTGAATAATTGTCTACAACCTAAGTTGACCACCTAGTCACACTTTAAGATTCGTAACACAATCTATTTTACCCCTCGGGCCTTTAATAGCGAGCCTTGACAAAATGCTTGCCAACAACACCTTGGTTGCAAGACTTCACTTGCTTGTGCACTACACCTTGTAGTCACAAGACTTTAATTCAATGAAGAGAATAAATGTCTAAGTGTGAATCATCAAAATGATGCTCAAATGCAAAGAGTGCTAGACTAACACAAAATGCTTAACAAGGAATTTAATGACAAGTCAATAAATCCTAGTTAGCAATGTCTAAATGTGGATACACAAAGACTTAGCTAGATGGCATAAATGACATAAAATTCCTAGCTATCATAATCTACCACAACCAATCAATATAATCAATTACACTATATTCATGTGGTAGAGTTAATGTATTTAATCATCCAATAAATACAAAAGCTAGAATCAACTATCACAAACAAACCCAATCAACAAATACAATGATTTTGCTAGATGTTAAATAATCCAAGAATGCTAGCAATCATAAATATACACAATCCAAGAGAGACCCACGAAATTCCTTAATCAATGTTCATCTCATATTCAACAAAAATACCCAACAATGTATTTATCTTATAATCAACATACATTCATAAATACATTCATCAAAAGATAATATCCAAGCATTTAATCATGTAATAAATGCTAAGCCTAGGTCAATAACATCAATATGTGAAATAGAGATGAAAATGATGTTACCTAGTCAAGAACTTGAAGACCCATCACAATATGATGATGAATGATGAAGATGATGAAAGATTGGATTTGATTGAAGAGTTAGAAATCAATAGATTGAAGCTTTATCTCTCTAAAACTAGATCTCTGTCTCTAGGGTTTTATTTATGGGTTCTTAAATGAAGAAGATGAATATATAGTGCCCAAGTGAAACGACGACGTTTAGAAGAGTAAAAAATACAATTATGGGCACTTGCGCAGTATGTACAGCGCACATACAGCGCACGTACCATGTAACTAACTAGGAAAAACACATTTCCTACAAATGTGTTGTACGTACAGTGCACGTATAGCGCATGTACAGCGCATACTTGCTGGAATGCAAGTTATAGGCAATTTGTGCAGTTCGCCTGATAGCGCATTAGCTCAATAATCGAGTGCCTCAAAACTTAACCAAACGACATCAAAAAAAGTCGTATAATATACTGTTGGAATGGTATGGAAGTTTATTTTCTAGTCCTTTTTTCAGAATGAGATTTTGATAACTAGAAAATATTTATAATCATTTTAGTATCCAAAGGTCAGATTCTGATAACAACAGAGATGCTGTGTTTCAGTGGACTCTTTGGAGACTTCAAAACCAAACCAAACGGTCATTAAATATTACGAATAATATACCATTGGAAAGGTATTGAAGTCTAAATTCTACTCCAATTAACAAAACAATATTTGGATTACTATAGAAAGATTTATTGTCAAATGAGTGTCCAAAGGTCAGAATTGGTCAATAACAAAAATCCCCAAACTCATGGTATAAGACCATGTAACCAAATACCAATCCCAGAGAGGAAAAATGGAACCTCTCTATGGTCACAAATCATGCTCAAAGACACAAGCACACCAACGTGCAAGCGTGGACACAACACAAGCACACCATCGTGCGAGTGCGGACGTTTCCGAACACAACAGAAAACGTAAAACATAACAACTACACGTAAAGAAAAAAATAGAAGCGCTCGTGTGAGTTGAGACATAAATGCACACAATCATGAATAAACAAATGCAAAGTTATATGATAATGCATGTAAGTGTGTGTGCGTGTGTGCACCTAATCTCTTCAAGAATCAAGTCAAGTGAATTACCTTTTGCTCTTGCACTTACTCTTGAAGTCGCGGAGAAGCTTGAAAGCTTGCCAATGAATCCTTAAGCTACCCATTACAAAATCATCCCCAATGTGGTATGTCATGAAATAAGCCAATCACAAAATAGAGGTTCTTACAGAAAGAATAAAAATATTATGAAAAAGAATATATAATTATATTAATAAATTTTATATAAGGTTTGAGGGAAATGGGGAAATGGGGATGGGGGAGGGGTCCTCCGATCCCGATCCCCATCCCCATTTCAATTTGGGGAAAAAATCATCCCCATCCCCTCTCCCCACATTTCCCTATTTTCCCTCAAAAACTTTCCCCTGAATGGGGATGGGGGAGCGGGTATTTAGGTCCCCGGGGATAAATTGCCATCCCCATTGGGTAAAGATAATCTGATCGGAGAAACTAGATCGATCGGATAAAGATAACCCGATTAGATTGATCAAATCGATCGGGTAACTAAGTCGATCGATAACCCGATCGGAATGATTAGATCGATCTAGTGACTAAGCTGATCGGGTCAACACATCTGGTTGGGATTAAGTAACCAATTAGAGTAAATAAGATATTGTTAGGTTAGATAGTTGGTTTGCTGAGCAACACGTGGACGGTATTGAATGTATTGCATCCACGACTCAAAAACGTAGAGAAAGAATCTAATTGAAACTGAAAATAAATAAAACGTGTCTAAATAACCTATAGAATGGGGGGGGGGGGGGGGGAATAAGGTTTGAATCAAGTTAATTACCAACTTTTCTTGATTAGTCAATATTAAAAAATTACCAAAAATAACAAGCAATCAATTGACAATTTAAAGTGCGGAAAACAATAACACGTCGATTTATTACGTGAGAAACCCTCCAACTGGGCAAAACTAACGGGCTATCCTTCTAGCCACACATGGTCCTCAAATCCACTATATGTAATGATATTTACAACCTAGGTTGACCTCTAGTCATACCATTCTCGGTCACTAACCCACCACTACTACCCCACAAACATTTTATAGTGATTCAAGACCAATGCTTGTGCACTAACCATCGTTGTCACAAGACTTAACACTCAATGAAGAGATAAAAAAACCTATGTGAATATATGACAATATTCTAATATGCAAATAACGCTAGGCAACACTAAATGCTTATCTAGGGATTTAATTATGGCAATAAACAACAATCCTAGATATCAACATGCCTGTAAGACTTGAGTTTTTGTTTACATCATTATTAGTATTAAAAATAATAATGATTATATATATATATATATATATAAACACATTCATTCAGTTTGTTTTTGTTAAGGCAATTAAATTATTTGGTATTAAGTATTTTGGCAATAAACCAGATCAGATTGATTCTCTAGCATTATTACAAGTCAATTCCATGAGATTTGAAATAAGTCAATTGCACATTTAAAGATATTTAAATATTTTAGCAAAATCAGTGGAATTGTATATCTTCATTATTTTTATAATTATTCGTATGTGTGTATATATATTTACATAGTAATATCAACTAAATGCTTTCATACAAAAACTCTCACATTTCTACACTTGTTTCCATACCAAAAGATCATAGCAAAATAATATCAATGAAAAATATCAATTACATTCTACCTTTACTCTGAAACTCTTTGAATGTACAAGTTCTTGAACTTTTTTTTTATTTTTAATTTTGATTAAAGCTTTAGCCTTTTTCATACTCATCTTTTGTTTTCTTTTAACACAAAACATCTCATCAACAAAATTTAGGCCTCTAACAGTTGTACAACTTTAGTATATGGAGATGTTTTAATGCATGGATTTTGGAGTGAATGAAATAGAACTATACATGAAGCTCTATAATTAATTGCTGAAATTTTTTAAATTCATTAAAGAGTTCAAGTTTGAGTGTTAGTGTAGGTTGAAATTGTGATCTGTTTTAATACTTGTGAAGCAACTTACTGTGTTGTTTACTTTAGCTATATTTGTAGGTTGCAATTGATGCTGAATTTTGGTATGAGAATAGTAGACATATATATCTACTTGTGTAATAATTTCTAGAATTTAGGTGGTGTTCATCTTAGGGAGAGTTTAATTCTAAATCGATTACATATGCAGATTTTTTGAATCATCAAACTGACCTTAATGTATTGGAGGAATTTTAAATTAAATTGGGATGTATTTAAGTTTGATTTTCGGTATTTTGGTTGTAGAGGCATAATTGAATCAGGATATAAATTTTTGTGAATTTTGGTGTCATAGAAGTATTTTAATTCTTTGAGTATATTTGATGTTTAAGCCATGATAGGAGATAGGTTAAATTCTGATTTTCGGTATAGAGATAACGTACTGATATAATAGTCTATAAATAAAGTTTTGGAATTTTTTTTGGTCTGTAGGATTGTTAAACATTTATACGAAATCTGATTGGAGGATCGAAATTTACGCTATCAAGATTGACCCTTGTGTGTTTAGAATCTTATAGGAATTTATAGGTGTTTGATAAAATTATGATATTTTGAGGGGAGTTAGTAATCTGAGTTTCGGATTTATTGACTAAGTTTTGCATTTTTTTGAGGCCCTTAAGACTTTCAAATCACTAACGTTTGAGCACTAAAATATGTTTTTCTGAAATCTCTTCATGAAAGTGAATAAAAAATATTCTTACAAAGTTGAGTTAGATTTCTTTTATTTGGCAGGTTTAATTGAGAGATTATATTCTATATGTTTAGGTTCCTCTTGTGATTTCCCAATATCGTTAGTGAAACTTTATACTTGCTATCATCGGAGGTAAGTAGATTTTTCTTTTGCATAGTATGTAATTGCACAAATGTTTTCATAGAAACCAAATTTATTTATCATATTGTTATGTTCTGAAATATTTTATTATATACATTTATATATGGTTATAAACTCGTTTTCCTACTTAGTCTTTACTTACATATTTGTTACCTAATTCTTTTTAAATAAGTTTTACCCTTACTAGAACTTTTTGCTTAAATGCTTACTTGTTTGGTCCTTTTATGATTTAGTAATGCAAATGTATTGTTATATATATATATTGAAAGTAATGTTTTAGCTCAACGTCAGTAGTAAATGAAATGTGAAATGAAATGTAATGAAATATTGATCATCGGTGATAATGTAAATGCAGCGCGTGCGACAAATGAAATGTTATGATTTTGGTCTTGTACCAATTTCTGAAATGTTATGATTTTGGTCTCATACCAATTTCTGAAATGTAAATGGCCGGGTCACCGGAGGTATTGGTGACACTACTTGACTTGAGCTTATTTTTATGAAATGTTATTAATCGTTATCGTACATTGAAAATGTTAGTTTTGCAAGTTTTACTTGTATTTAAAAATGTTATTTTTGCAATTTTAATTGTATCTGAATATTTGAAAATTTAAGTACTCTTTAAACGTTATTAAAAATTTCATAAATATTTTCGATTACGTATTATGCAATACTTATTGAGTTGACAGCTCACCCCTTGTCATTTAACATTTACAGACTAAGTATCGTAGAATCTGACCGCTAGGGAGATAGATTTTCAGGAGTTGGAAGTTATTGAGATTTAATGTAATGTTTTTTTTTCTTCCTTGTTTTGTTACCTAGAATTTGAGTTTAGGTTCTCGGTATTGTTTCAATTTCCTTTAGAGTGTTTTGAACTTTAATATTGGATTTATTTGGAGATATTCAATGATTAGTGGTTTCTTTTTGTGAAGTAATTAATTGTTTATGACATAACATTCCATGTCAAAGGGTTTAATTACTCTTTGAGTTTTGGGGTGTTACAAAATGGTATCAGAGCAGGCTTGCTACCCGGTGCGGATGTGGATTTGGATTTGCAATTGTGTTTGGACCCTCACGAGGACGCGAGGTCCGAAGGGGGTAGATTGTCACATCCCACATCGCTAGCGAGTGAGGTCCATGGTTTATATATAAGCCTTGGTCTTTCCTTACTAAGTAGACACGTTTTGGGCCATGAGTGAAGGATTCTTGCGTGAAGCCCATCCAAAGCACATCCGTGAGGGTGAATGACGCGTGCGTGAATCCCAGAGCGGATAATATCTACTTGGTGAGCCTGAGCTGATCATGAATAAGTCAATTTCTAGAAGAGTTTTATGGAGTAGATTTTCTGATATTTTTTTTTCCAAGAGTTAAAGTTACTGTGGTTTCATAACATGACACTATTATTCTACAAGTTACTTATTGGAGTTACAGAATAGAGAAGTTGTTAGTAGTGTTTTCTAGAAGATGACTGAGTTAGTTGGATTGAAATGATAATCGTAAATTTTGGGTAAAGTTTGAGGAATTATTATTTGATATGTAATATTTTTAAGTGATATTAAGTACTATTCACGTATCAATTTTATAGGATAAATAATTTATTTAATATTTGTTTATTTATTGATGTTCTATGATTTAATCAATAGACTCTTTTTGTCCGATAAGGTTATAACTTTGTAATTTTGATGGTGAGATCACTACCTACATTTGAGAGGATTTGTAGCATACTAAAAAGAAATTGGTGACATGTACATAATGCTCAAAGTCGGTTTATACAATTTGGAGTTGCATGATTTTGGTGTAGTCTTTGATAAAGATTAAATTTCTCTTTATGACATTAGAGGTGTAAGTTGTATTTAAATTGATGATTGAATTTGAATTTTTTTCTATTTGAAACTAAGTTATGGATAATATGACGAGTTATCTTTAATTCTTATGGTTTTCTAAAGAAAAGTTGTAAGGCCTCCTTCGTTGGTGATAATTGAATATGCCATTGAATTATTAGTTGGGTAAAAGATGCATTAAGAATTCTTTGATGATATCTTTTGGCTTTATCAAAAGCACATGTTACCTTCAGGGATTCAAAAGTCTAAACATTTGGTTAATTGTTGCGCTAATGTAGACCACCCTTTCAAGATAAAGTGTAATTGTAATCTTTAGTGATACTTTAATTATTAGAAAGCATATTCATAGTTTTATGACTAATGATTGAATCATTTTCAAAATCTAAGTTTATTGCATAGTGTATATGGATTTAAAAAAAAAGTATTTCATCAACTTTTAAAAGATTTTTGTATATAGGTTCGACTCTTTGAAATGTTTTGATAAAAGTTGATATATTTGCTTAACGTTTACAATCCAATATTTGCTTTGATATTACTCATTTTATTTTTATGTAGTTATTTCTAATTTCTAATTTCTAATTGAGAATTTTTATAGCTATCATTTTGGCACAAATATTTTTTATTTGAATATAGATAAATACAAAAAAAAAACTCTATTGTATTCAAACAATTGTCTCTTTCTTTATACTAGCTATTCAAGTTATTTCTAAGTTTGACGGACTTTCAAGGTATATTATTATTTTTTTGATAGAATTTTATTTGTGACTTCATTTAAAATGTTAAGATTGATGAAAGTGAATTTGGTTTAATTAATTGTGTATTTCATTTTGTTTCCCCATGATTTGTTTTTTTTAGTTACGATGGTATTAAACTTTTTTATTCGAATGTGAGTTAATTTGTGATATGACAGTTTTTTTTTCAATTTTCTTCATTTGAAAATTTTGAAATGATTATCTCAATCTTTATTTAAATTATAATTTTCATTTGTCTTGATAATACCTTAATTTACATTCAACAATTTGAGTTCATTATATTAGCTATATCTTTTATATACAATCAAATTTGAATGATCTCTCTCTCTCTCTCTCTCTCTCTCTCTCTCTCTCTCTCTCTCTCTCTCTCTATATATATATATATATATAACTTTAGTCATTTGTCTCTAAATGATTTGTGTACAAATATTTTTGATCATTGTTTGAATTTTGTATCCTATTTTGATAATTATTCGACTATTTTCTCTTTTTCAATCTTCTGATTAAATTTCGATCGAAACTTCTTAAACTTAAAAATTCATTATACAAATTAAAGTATTCTATATTTATTTTGATATTTGAAAAATAAGATTTTACGTGTATGATCTCTATATTTCAATTATACTTACGATATTTTTTTTTTCCGATTTATGATCATATCTATAAATTTCATAATTAAACTTTAGTACTATTGATCTTAAACGAGTGGATTGAATATTCGTCTTTAATTATATCTCTTTTCAACTTGCTCTGATTTTATCTTTTGAAGTTTTGCAATATATTTATGTTTTGTTATATAAGTGCAATCCTCAAATTATTTAACTCCAAAATTTATGGATATATATGACTAATAAACCATTTTTATATCAATTGATTTTATTTAAAAGAATTTCATAAATTGTTTTTAATATTCACTCATTCAAATTAAATCATGATGTGATAGTGTTTGATCTAATGATTTCACTTGTATAGTATTTTAAATGTAATAAATTATTGTTCTAGATGAGGATTGTATCAAGTCGTTTTAAGATATGAATCTTTATTATTTATTGTTTATTTCTTACTTTTTATTTTCTTATAACTAGTTCTACTAGTAGTTGTTTACGTCCTCTCTTGTATCCTCTATTTAAATGTTAATAAATTAGTTTCAAACTATATATATATATATATATATATATGTTTTAAATGTCACATGCTACTTTTTAAATATATATATATATAGATATTGTATTTCAATATCTTAAATGTATTGATTATTTCATTTATTGATTTACCTCTATAATTTATTTGTCCAAAACTAAATTTGAGTTGTGTTCAGAATTTTAGTGTTGCCTTTTGTAAAATCAAAGCATATCTATTTTTAAGATTTCACGCTGTTAAGGTTTTATGATTATTTTAAATGGGATTTCATTCATATACTACTGTTTTTATTTTGTGGTTGGAATATACTTTTACTCAACATTATGAATTGTAAATGTTTTTAATTGTGATTGGCTGGTTTGCTTTAATATGTGTTAAACTCATACTAAAAACTTTTCTCGAATTCTTTACAAAATTCACCACCTGATTTGGATTTAACTTTAGTATTTTTATTTTTGCCCCACCAATTTAATTGTTGAGTTTGATAATGTTCTAATCATCTTATTCTATCATGTGCTGATATGCGATTCGAATATTAATTGGTCATGCTGTAGGTTCATTTAGCTATATTGATTTGAGATTGATGAATCCTAAATTTGTCTTTTCTTACCTTAGTTTGATTTGTAATCTTTTGGATAGGTAAGTGAACAGTTGCTTTTTGCCATGGTATGCAATATTCAAACAAATTTATAAAATCCCAAGATGCGCTCAAACAAGTATAAAACTAGTTTATGGTAAGTATGAGTATCGTTCCTCAGAGATCAAGTGATAGTTATGATTAAACTAATGCATTAGTTAAAAATGCAAGAAAAGTAAATTGATATGGTTTTTGAGAAAAAAGTAAAACTAAAATGTAAACTAAGCTAAATTGCACTAATCTAAAAAGTATGGATATGTAATATGTGGATTAAGGAATTGATGAATTCAATTAGCAAACCATAGGTAAAGAATGAACTCACTTTAATTGTCATTAACTAATGTAACCACCCTAGGATATATAAGAGTGATTATTTACCACTTGTGAGTGCCCAAACCATAATGTATAGCATTGACCACCCACAATTGGTTATACAATGAAAGAACATCCATCACATAAGGGACAAATCTCTTTGTTAAAAATCACCAACCCATCATGTATAGGTTGATGCTTAATCTATCACATGCAAACAATTCTAGGATGTATAGTTTTGATTACCCGTGAAAGATTAGAATTAGGTGAAATTAATAAGTCCGGATATCACTTGGGTCATGTACCCTTGTTTAATCCTCCTATTCAATTGAGCCTAGAGAGCCAAGCATCATGTATACTAGATTCTCTACACATATAATTTCTCAAACAACTCATAAAGAGAGTCATGTACAATCAAACACAAATTACTTTTGAAATCAAGTAAAACATTGAATAGAACAAATTAGATAGATTTCAATAAAAGATATTGAGTTCATTACAAATACCCATATTTACAAGTGAATCACATCAATCCCTTAATGGGATTTACCTACTCATAACAAATGGAATACAAGAATAAAAAGAAGGGAAGTAGAAAAGACCCATGTAGAACCTTTTTTCTTCAAGCTTCAATCCACCTCCTATGTCCTTATGAGTAGCAATTGATGAAGATGATGATGAGTTTTTGGTGAGAAAGGTTTTTGAGATTTAGACAGAGAAAGAATGAATGGAATGGGTGTATGGTCGTGGGTCTCCCCCCTTGAAAAATCAGATATGAACTATTTATACTTCCTTCAAAAATTAGGCCAAAATGCTGATGTGGCGAGCTGAGAATCCCGTATAGCACGGGTAAGGTACCCATGCAGTTACCCGTGCAATCTTCATTTCCTTCATGACTTGTGCAATGTGCATGGGTTAGTGCATGGGTAGGTGACTCGTGCATTACCCGTGCAATTGGTCTTTTCCCGAGGCTTTGCTCCCTGGTCTGGTGGATTGCACGGGTGCTTGCACGGGTGTTACCCGTGCAATTACCCATGCACTGAGATCTTCCCGAATTCCAACTTACAGTGCATGGGTGAGTGTATGGATGTGCTACCCGTGCAGTATTTCCTGCTTCATCTTTTTTATGCACCAATTTGTCCTTTTTTGCCCCTTTTCATGCTTTTTTACCTAATGCCTGCAATAACGACCAAAAGAGCCATAAACACACATAAAACCGCTCAAGAACAAAACATCCTAGGAAGAAGATTGAACTAGGAGAATCCTCAAAAAGTGTCCAAATGAAGACAATATCAAGAGGACAAGCTCAAGCTCAACAAATGAGAGCACCACAAGCAAGCTTTCCACAACCAAAATCCCACCAAGCAAAAGGTCAAGTCATGCAAGTTCAACCAAGGAAGCAATCTACTCCAACTCAGCAACATGGGAGGAGAGAACCGATCCAACACCAAAGGCAAGTACAAGGACGTGGGAAAACCCTCTTATATTAACAAAGGGATGGTATGACTTCTTACTTTATTCCCACTTGTCATTTTTGTGGTGTTGATAGTCACATTAGACCTAATTGCTTCAAATACATTAAAATGTGTAGAATTAAGAGCTTGATTGAAAGAAATAGAGCTAGAGCCACAATGCATGTTCCTAGGAAATCTATAGCCAATTTGCATGTTCCTAGAAAATCTAGAGCCAATGTGACTAAGACCACTATGAAATAGATTATTTCACCTAAGTGGATTAGAAGAGACAAATACTTTTGCTATGAGGCTCAAATTGCCTTGAAGGCAAATGCCTCTAACACTTGGTATTTGGATAGTGGGTGTTCTAGGCATATGATAGGGAACAAGAGTTTCTTTGAATCTCTTGTCACGGAGGATGGAAGATTTGGCACCTTCGGTGATGGATCTAGAAAGAAACTCATAGGGAAATGAACTATTTCCATTCCTGATTTACCCTCATTGTCCAATGCTTTACCTGTTGATGGCTTGCAAGCCAATCTTTTAAGCATTTCTCATCTTAATGATGATGGACTCTCAGTCTTGTTTAACAAAAATGATTGCTCTATTTTAAGGCCAAATGGACAAACCTTACTAAAAGAAAAGAAATCTAGTGACAATTGCTAATGTCTTAAAGCTAGTGCTATCTCTTACAACATGTCCAAGTGTGAGGAAGTTGAGTTGTGGCATCAAAGACTTGGCCATATGAACTACTGAGATTTGAGGATGTTAGATAAGTTCAAGGTTGTGCATTGCCTCCCTAAGCTTGGGAAGAAAGTCGATGGTGTTTGTGGACCTTGTCAACAAGGGAAACAAACCAAAAGCATGCACAAGAAAGGAAAGTATCTCGCCACCAATGAGCCATTAGAGCTTCTACATATGGACCTTATAGGTCCTATGCAAATCGAGAGTCTCGGTGGCAAGAGATACATTTTTGTTTGTGTTGATGATTTCTCTAGATTTACATGAACATATTGTCTTAGAGAAAAATCTGAAACTTTTGAAAATTTTAAAATGCTTTGCACTAGAATTCAAAATGAAAAGAACTCACACATTAAAAGTATTAAAAGAATCAAAAGTGATCATGGGAGAGAATTTGAGAATTCTTATTTTGAAAGCTATTGCAGTAGCTTAGGCATCTTTCATGAATTTTCGGCCCCTAGAACTCCTCAACAAAATGGGGTTGTTGAGAGGAAGAATAGGGTTCTTCAAAAGATGGCCCGTGTGATATTTCTTAGCAACAATATGCCTAGGAACCTTTGGGCTGAGGCCATCAATACGGCTTGCTATATAGGAAACAAAGTTTTTCTAAGGCCCGGTACTAGGCAAACCTCCTATGAGTTGTGGAAGGGTAGAAAGTCAAATGTTAGCTACTTCTACTCATTTGGAAGCAAGTGTTGCATTCTTAATGACCGAGATCAACTTGGAAAATTGGATGCCAAGAGTGATGAGGGAATATTAATTGGTTATGCCCTCAATAGTAAGGCCTATAGAGTGTTCAATTTGAAAACTCGTAGTGTCATGGAATCATCCAATGTTGTTATAGATGATTGTTGGCCTAGAATTACTAACCATGATGAGGAGGTTGATGTGGTTCATGATTCTCCTTTGGAGAAATTTGATGAGACTTCTATTGATGTCAAGTCAAATCATGATGAAGAGGTCATTCAACCTCTTGAGAGATCCATCTTTGGATTCTAAAGAACCCGCTCAATGGGTTTGACATCTCCATAACAAGAATGATATTCTTGGAGATGCAAATGAGGGTGTTAGGACTAGGCGACAAATAGCTAATCAAATTAGCTATACTTGGTACACCTCTCAAATTGAACCCAAAAAGGTTGATGAAGCCTTGAATGATGAGTTTTGGGTTCTTTCCATGTAAGAAGAGCTAAACCAATTTAAAAGAAATGAGGTTTGGACTCTAGTTCCTAGACCCAAGAACACCAATGTCATAGGCACCAAATGGGTGTATATGAACAAGTCGGATGAGAATGGCAACATTATGCGCAACAAGGCCAGACTTGTAGCACAATGATACTCTCAAATTGAGGGTGTTGACTATGAGGAGAATTCTGTTCAGGTTGCCCGTCTTGAGTCCATAAGGCTTCTCTTGTCCTTATCATGGGTGTACAAGTTCAAATTGCACCAAATGGATGTTAAGAGTGCCTTCTTCAATGGCTTCTTGCATTAGGAAGTGTTTGTTGAGCAACCCAAGGGGTTTATGGATCCACACCACCCTAATCATGTATATCTCCTCAAGAAGGCTCTATACGGGTTGAAACAAGCACCGAGGGCTTGGTATGAGCGTCTCACTCAATTCCTTGTTGACAATAACTACTATAGGGGTAGTGATGACAATACTTTGTTTATCAAGAGAAAGAAAGATGAGCTATTCATAGCTCAAATATATGTTGATGATATTGTGTTTGGCTCCACCAATAAATCCAAAGTCCAACAATTTGTTGATTTCATGTCTCATGAATTTGAGATGAGTTTGGTTGGTGAGCTCAATTACTTCCTAGGTTTGCAAATTAAGCAATTGCATGATGAGATTTTCATTTCCCAAGCTAAGTATGTAAAGAATCTAGTGAAGAAGTTCGGTCTTGAGAATGCCAAACATTGTGACACCCCCATGAGTACCACATTGAAACTAAGCAAGGATGCTAGTGGCAAGAGTATGGACCAAAGCCTATATCATGGCATGATTGGTAGCTTACTTTACTTAACCGCAAGTATGCCCGATATAGCCTTTAGTGTGGGTGTGTGTGCTAGGTACCAAACAGATCCCAAGGAGTCCCATTTCTCCTCTGTGAAGAGAATCATTCGATATGTGAATGGGACATCCAACTATGGGATATGGTACTCTTTTGACACTAATGCTAGCTTAGTTGGCTTTAGTGATGCAGATTGGGCAGGAAATTGTGATGATAAAAAGAGTACATCTGGTGGTTGCTTCTTCCTAGGCAACAACTTGGTCTCGTGGTTTTGCAAGAAGCAAAATTCCATTTCCTTGTCCACAGCAGAGGCCGAGTACATAGCAGTCGGGTGCTTGCACACAACTTCTTTGGATGAAGCAAATGCTTGTGGATTACAGCTTTGATCAAGGTACTCTAACCCTTTATTGTGATAACTTGAGTGCAATTAATATTTCAAAGAATCTTGTTCAGCACTCTAGGACAAAGCATATAGACATTAGGCATCACTTTATTAGGGTGCTAGTTGAAAACAAATGCATTGCACTTGAACATGTTGGCACAAATAATCAACTAGCGGATTTGTTCACAAAGCTCTTAGATTCAACTAGGTTCATGAAACTTAGTAGGTCTATTTGGATTTGTCATATGCCTTGATATGTCTTAGTAATTGACCCCATATGGAGAGCTCAAGCAAAGAGAGCAACCTTGCATAGTTGAAATGAGCAAAAAAAAAAAATTGATCAACTTTATGCTTCTTTATTAATTGCTTGAGCATTTTGGTTTTGCTTATATATAATTATATGGCTTTTTATTCAATAAGTGTGCATTTGCTTTGTTTGTAATCCATGTCACCTTTATGTTCAAACATGCATTTTTGGACTAGGAGAATTGATTGGGAAGTACAATTGAATTACCTATAATTTATCTCCATGACATGTGAACTTGATTTTGACATGCTTAAATATTATGCATGAGTTATGTGTGTGCAAATGTGTGTGGAAGCAACTTGACAAGGCTAAACTCAATAAGGACCTTGTGTCCATTCAATAAATAAGGATGTCTCATCCAATTTAGCTTTGTCTCCTTTCTTAATGGTTGAAGAAGACAACAACCAATAAGGATTCTATATCCATTCAATCAATAAGGATTTTATATCCATGTCTTGATTGACCATTAAGGATTGACATGGTTGCTTGTATGTGCTACAAGTTTTTTTAAAGCTATATCTTGTTTAATTATGGCAAAAGGGTACAAATTGGTTTGAATTCCTTTGGAAACTCTTTTGATGCTCACTTTGCCAAATACCATTTGCTTGAGCCTTGATGCTGCATGTCTTGCATCCAAAGCAAAAATTTCACACATTTCTTTTAATTAAAACTCCCTTGATTCTTTCTCAATTAATTGAGTTGCATAAGGTTGTTGTATATGATTATGCACATATCTTGCAAATAACTTTCTTTGCTAAAGAGACCTAATTGGGGAATACTCCTTTGCCTATCTCATGACAAAAAGGGGGAGTAAAGTGCATTTTATGAGAATTGCATATTTGGGGAGATTGTCTTGTTGAGGGGGAGTAACCCATTTAGGGGGAGCATTTGCATTTGCATTTCTTGTTGCATGTTGCATGTTTTCTTTTATTATGCAAATTGCTTTTATTTATTATCTATCTTGATCACCTCACATACACTTGTCGTGGAAAGTGTTGTTTCATTGTTTTGTAGGGATGGCTATTCTACAAGAGATCGAAGACTTGAAGATCTAGTTTTTAGGTATCTCTTTGTAATGTAGAATAACTTTTGTTGACCTCTTATTTTTATTCTTTCTTGTGAGGATGATTTGTGAGTGGCAGTTTTGTCACAAAATAGCCAAAGGGGGAGATTGTAAGTTCCTCATTTTTTTGATTGGCTTATTTCGATGACAAACCACATGGAGATTTGCTTGTAAAGGTAGTTAGGTCTCATTGTTCGTGATCAAGCCTCGTTGGCATCCTCAAGCTCAAGAGCACGTCAAAGGTATATCCCTTGCTTAACTCTCTTTGAAGAGACTAGTATCACACACACACTATCATGCATGCCTTACATATCTTGCATTTGTGTTTCAATCGTTTGTTGTGTGTGTTCTTCATTACACTTCTCACACATGCACCTTGGTGTTAGATCTAAGTGTGTTTGTGGTCTTTGTAATTCATTTTCCGATGTGTGTTCGGAAAAGTCTACGCCTGCACGTTGGTGTTTTTTTTTTAGCATGATGAGTGACCTGCTCTGTAGGACGTCTCTTTTGTACGGGTAGTGAACGAGTTACCTACCCGTGCAGTTACCCGTGCACTGAAGATGGGTATCCTCTGGTCTCTCTATTGCACGAGTTGTGCAAGGGTCTTACCCGTGCAGTTACCCATGCACTGAGGTTGAGTGCTTCGGGTTTGTATGAATGCATGGGTTGTGCACGGGTCTCCTACCCGTACAGTTACCTGTGCACTGAGGTAGGATGCTCTCTGGTTTGTTATTTGCACGGGTTGTAAATGGGTCCCTTATACATACAGCCCTAAAAAGACGTAGTTTCATTTAGGGCTTCTATATATACATTCCTTTCTCTCCCTACTCAATTTAAGAGGTTTCAAACCCATTTTTTAGTGAGAGAAAGTGTTCCTTTGAGAAAGAAGCTCAAAGAAACAATTTTTACTCAACCAAACTCATAGCCGTGTGCATCTAGCTTCATCCTTACATCTTTTCTTCATGGGTCTTCATGCTCTTCTTGACTAGGTAATTGAACATGGCTTACAACTTCTTGTTTCATCTTTATGCTTTTGTTTACCTAGGGTTAGCAATTATTTGTTGATTAATTGCATGTTTATTTGGTTTAGCATGATTTGAGTATGCTTGTGATTGTGTTTGTTGGTTGAGATTGCATGTTCCTTGATAGCTAGTATTTTAGGACCATTTTCCCCTCTAGCTAATTCTTTTTGCATTTGCATTTAGATACTGATATCTAGGATTTGCACTTATTGTCATCTTTAAATCCGTAGATAAACATTTAGTGTAGCCTAGCATTAATTGCATATTAGAATATTGTTATATATTCACATAGGTTGCTTAATCTCTTTATGGATAGTTAATCTTTGTGACTAGGTGGATTAGTGCACAAGCTTTTGGTCTAGAATAGTGGTGGCAAAACGGGCCGGCCCGGCCCGGCCCATTAGGCCTGGGCCCGTTAGGCCCGTCTGTGAAACGGGTCGGGCCGGGCAGGGCCAGGCCGTTAGACAAAAAAGGGGGCCTGGCCCGGGTCCAAGGCCCGTGTAGGGATAAACCGGGCCGGGCTTGGGCTTGGGCCGGGCCTTAAACGGGCCTACCCGTCACAGGCCCGTCGGGCTTCGAATTTTTTTTTTAAAACTGTAAAAGATTTTAAAAAAAATGTAATTTTTAAAAGTTTTGAATATTTTTTCCCCCCTAACAGTCACCTGGCTAATTATAAAAGCCACCTTTCAATTCAAAATTTTAAAAAAAAATTCAAATTTGAAAAAATGAAAAAAAATTCTGGCGGCCGCCCGTCAAGGCCCGCCAGAAAATTGAAAAAAAAATTTGGCGGGCCTTGACTGGCCGCCGTGGGCCAGGCTTTCTGGCGGCCCGTCAAGGCCTGCCAAGAAAAAAACTTTGAAAATTTTTTTAGGGCTGCGGGCCTTACCGGGCTTGGCCCGGAATTTTTCAAAGGGGGGCCCGGCCTGGCAGCGAAAAAAACGGGCAGGGCCGGGCTGCTCGTTTGGGCCCGGCCCAAATTGCCAGCACTATTCTAGAATCACTATTAAAGGCCTGTTGGATTGAGTGAAATGGTTAGTGACCAAGAATGATGTGACGAAAGGCAACCTAGGTTGTGAACTTTCATTCAAAAAGTGAATTTGAGGACTGTGTGTGGCTAGAAATATAGCCCGTGAGTTTTGTTCAGTTTGAGGGTTTCTCGCGTAAACCAATCCTTGTGTTTTTATTGTTTTCCGTATTTTATTTTGGATTGATTGATTGCTCATATGGGGTAGATTCATTAAAATTGACTAAGTCGAAAAGTTGGTTATATATAAACTAAAACCTATTCACTCCCCCCCCCCCCCCCCCTATCTAGGTTAATAGACACACGTTCTTAGTATTTTCGTGGTGTTCTGCATTTTCTCCCATACAAGGCTTCATATGGTGCCATTTCAATACTGGCCACATAACTGTTATTGTAGGCAAATTCTATCAATGGTATATGCACATCCTAGCTTCCTTTGAAATCCATTACACAGGCTCGAAACATATCCTATAACATCTGAATAGTATGTAAACCGAGGATCTCTGTCAGATACTATAGATACCGGTATGTCGTGGAGACAAACTATTTCATTAACATAAATTCTGTCTAATCGGTCAAGAGGATAGGTAATACCGATAGACAGAAAATGTGCAAACTTCGTAAGTCGATCAACAATCACCCATACACTGTCATGACCACTCTGACTACGAGGAAGTCCTACCACAAAATCCATGGTAACATGTTCCCATTTCCATTCCGGAATAGGAAGTGGTTGTGAAAGTCCTACTGGTTTCTGATACTATGCATTAACTTGCTAACAAATTAAACATTTAAATACGAATTCTGCTATCTCTCTTTTCATACCTTGCCACCAGTAACGCTCTTTCAAAGTACGATACAGTTTAGTACTTCATGGATGCATTGCATAAGCTGAAGAGTGAGCTTCCTCTAAAATTTCATTCTTGAGTTCCTTAATGTTTGGTACACAAAGTCTATTACCAAGAACTAATGTACCATCATCTTTCAATACAAAATCAGCTTGTAAGTTTTTCTGCACTTCTTCTTTTAATTTATCTAAATAAGAATCTTGAGTTTGCAATTCTTGTATGCGATCAATCAAAATAGGTCTAACTTGAAAGGTAGCCAATAATACTCTGGAATCAAGTGCTTTTAACTTAACTCTCAACATTCTTAATCTAGCTAATAACCGAAGGTAAATCAACATCAAATAAGCCATAGAACTTGACCATTTTCTACTAAGTGCATCTGCCACCACGTTTGCCTTACCAGGATGATATTCAATCGTACAGTCGTAATCTTTAATCAATTCAATCCATCTCATTTGCCTCAAATTTAGTTCTTTCTTAGTGAAAAGATATTGCAAGCTTTTATGATCTGTATAAATCTAACAAGTGACCCCATATAGGTAGTGTCTCCAAATTTTTAATGCAAACACAACTGCAGCAAGCTCTAGATCATGTGTTGGGTAATTCAATTCATGCTTCTTTAGTTGTCTTGACACATAAGCTATCACTTTTCCATGTTGCATTAAAACACAAACCAAACCATGTTTCGATGCATAACTATAAATAGTGAAACCATCACTTCCGGCTGGAACAGTAAGTATTGGAGCAGAAGTTAATCTCTCATTGAGTTCTTAAAAACTCTGTTCACAAGCTTCTGACCACTAAAAATTCACATCCTTCTGAGTTAATCTTTTCGGTGGTGCAGCTATTTGGGAAAATCCATCTACAAATCTCCGATAATAGCTTGCTAAACCCAAGAAACTTCTAATTTCTGTCACACTAATAGGTTGTTCCCAATTCACTATAGCTTCAATCTTTTGAGGATCAACATAAATACCGTCACTTGTAATCACATGACCCAAAAACGTAACTCTATCGAGCCAGAATTGACACTTGCTAAACTTGGCATAAAGTTGATTACCTCTCAAGACTTGTAGAATAATCTTCAAATGCTCTGCATGCTCCACCTCATTTCTAGAATAAATCAAAATGTCATCAATGAACACAATAAAAAATTTGTCTAGATAAGGATGGAATACCCTATTCATCAAATCCATGAAAGCTGCTAGAGCATTAGTTAATCCAAAAGGCATTACTAGAAACTCATAATGTCCATAACGAGTTCTGAAAGCAGTTTTAGGTACATCACAGTTTCTAATCTTTATTTTATGATAACCTAATCGTAAATCTATCTTGGAGAACACCTTTGCACCCTAAAGTTGATCAAATAAGTCATCAATATGTTGGAGTGGGTATTTATTCCGCACCGTAACCTAATTCAATTGTCGGTAATCGATGCATAAACATAGAGTTCCATCTGTCTTCTTAACAAATAAAACCGGTGCTCACTATGGTGATACACTAAGTTTAATAAAACTTTTATCTACCAATTCTTCTAACTAAATCTTCAACTCTTTCAATTCCCTTAGAGCCATTCTATAATGTGGAATAGAAATTGGAGATGTGCCTAGAGCCAAATCTATCACAAACTCAATATCTCTGTCAGGTGGTAACCCATAAAGATCTTCAGGAAATACATCTGGAAATTGTCTTACCACGGATATATCTTCTAACTTCACCTCATTATCCCTAGTATCAATTACATAAGCCAAATAAGTTGAACATTGTTTCTTGAGCAACCGTCTGACAGTAATAGTAGATATAACACAAGAAGGAAGAATTCAACGTTCACCACAGAAAAGAATATTTGGCTCTCCTTTAAGTGTAAACATTTTCTTATTGTGATTAAATAAATTACTTACCCTTAGTCCTCTACTCATCTATGGCATTTAGTAAGAGTTTTGGAGAGGATTAATTTAAGCACAAAGATTTAAAAGGTCAAAATCAATTCAGAGTTACATTCCCTTCATTAAATATTTTCCTTCAATTAGAGCATGATTTAAGAAAGCATGGCATTTACTTAATCAAATACTCAAATAATTATCTCACCCAATTTGAAATAAAGAGTGGCATTCAATTTAATAACATACCAAGATTAAAAACAGTTAAAACTTGAATGAAACTAACTTGAATAAATATTTTAAAGATAAGTAATTGATAACACCCAATATCCATAGAATCCTCACATTGATCCCCTAGAATGGGATCAGCTACACATGACTACAAGAAATAAACAAGAAGAGAAAAATAAGAGAAAATCCATATGGCATGCAGAGATTCCTCAATCTTCAAGTGCGAATCCAAATCATCAAGTTTTCTTCCTTGTATGATGTCAGGTGTGTAGAATGGAATTGAAGTATGGATGATAAAAGATGTCTTGTGAAAGTAGGGTTTTGAGGTTCTGAGCTACTGTCGAGATCTGGTCTTTGGAATAAAATAGGAAGTATTTATATGTTTTTCCACCAGATTAGGGCTTCGCGTTCTCTTGAGGAAATAGGGAAATTGCACGACCGCTACCTATGCCGCGGCCTAGACACTTGCATGAGTCGGGTCCTGTCAAGCGGTGACTCTCTAGGAACTTAAACGTTATGAGACGCGGTTGGAGCATATCCCTAGATAGCAGTCTACACCTCAGAAAGCACTGGAAATCTTCCGGAATATACCGTTGAATATACCGCGGTTGAGGCTCTTGCATGGACAGCGACCTTCACCGCGAAACTTGACATTTTTGCCCTTTTCTTTTCGTTTTCGCTCATTTTTCTCACTAAAAGCTTCCAAGCACCTTCTCTAGAGATAACAACCTGAACAGCTCACAAAACCTTTAAAAACACCTAAAATACTTGAGAAACACCTTCGGGAGAACCTTGTACATAGATCCCACCAGACTAATAGGCCTAAAATCTTACAAGGACTCCAAATTTCTAATCTTTGAAATGAGGACAATGAAATTTCTATTAATTTCCTTGAAAACGGAAGCATCCTCGTGAAATTCCTTTAAAAATTCATAAAGTCCTCCTTGAAGTCCTCCCACTTAGCCTTGATAAAGTTTAGATTCAATATGTCCGGACCAGGGGTTTTGTTACCGTCACATCTATTTAGAGCCTTCAACACTTCTTCATAAGTAAATTCCAACTCCAAAGCTTCCTTATCCACCCTCGAAATCTGCTTTAAGTCTAAACCATCAATTCTAGGACGAGTCCAAGATACATTTATGTAGTGATTCTTAAAAAAATCATACATTCTTTCCTTAACTTGAGTAGGAACCGACCTAACAACCCTGTTGAACGATATGTTACCTATGAAGTTGTTCCTCCTTCTAGCATTACAAACGTTGTGAAAGTATCTTGTATTCTTGTCCCCTACCACTAACCACTTAACTCTAGATTTCTGCCGCCGTTTTTGAGAAAAGAAACATATCTAATAAGGAAATTAGATTTGATTTAATAAAATCATAAAATAATTAACTACCTAATGAAATGTTTAATAAACATAAATAAATTAATATGTATTAATTATAGGAATATTTTAAAATCCAAAACCTTCAAGAATATCTTCAATAATATCTTATGCATCATTCTCTCCAGGGTCGTAAAAATTCATCCTCTATTTTTGGAAACTTTAAATCCACGAACATGTAGTGCCAATACACAAGATTGACGACGATGTACTGTAAATTTCCCGATTTTCGTCTCGATATTCATCCAATCACTCCAATAACACAAAACAAAAACATCAATCATTAATGTTTTGAGGTACAAATAAATGAG
The DNA here is from genome assembly GCA_033220585.1 of Dipteronia sinensis. NCBI lineage: Eukaryota > Viridiplantae > Streptophyta > Magnoliopsida > Sapindales > Sapindaceae > Dipteronia > Dipteronia sinensis. Next base: position 17,901,471 of record CM065642.1, read on the forward strand.
AGATGATTTGGAATGATGAAGCAAGTGATCATAATAAAAACAATCCACAAAATTGGAGTTTCTCTCATGTCTTTCTAGAACACCTAATCATCGAAGATTGGCGGCTTATCGAAATCGAAAAAACTGCTTCTGTCACATATGTCTCATCGTACAATCAATCAGCAAAATTTGAGCTGTAGTCTTGCTTTTTTCTCGAAAACCTCTTTGTCAGCGTCACCATCACTATCTGAATTAGGGTTTAGATTATGGATCGGGTTTTGGTCGACCGATACCGTACAAATCTACTACGTTAATTGTGCAACTGGTTGCTCCAACTGTGCGATACGATCACATTCACAGGCTTCGTCTTTAAGGATCCGGTTTGGTGAACGTCTCTTCGGCGGCATTTCGATGTCGTCTCGAGCGAACCTGGCTCTAAAACCAAACTAATGTAACAGAAGCTTCTTTGAGAAAAACTCACAAGAAAAATACGAAGTAACCCACTATTATTCTGTTGATCCGTGAACATATACCAGGACAATAGGCTTCAAATTCGTTGAACCTTGTAAAAGTACATAAAATGGAAGATATAAAGAAAATTCTCTGATTTTTATTCGATAATCAACTAACTTCCTCTAAGGGCTACAATAGCTCTTGTTTATACTTCAAAAGAAACATAACTAATAAGGAAATTAGATTTGACTTAATAAAAAAATAAATTAAATTAAATCTATCTAATAATGAAATTAGATTTGATTTAATAAAATCAAATCATTAAATAATTAACAACCAAATTAAATATATAATAAACATAAATAAAATAATATGTTTTAATTAAGGAATATTTTTAAAATCCAAAATCTTCAAGAATATCCTCATTAATATCTCATGTATCACAATTCAAATATTTCAAACAAATTTTATGTAAAGAAATTGGTACCTATATAAATATATATATATATATATTTATATATATATATATATATATATATATGTATATATGTATGTATCACTAGTAATCAGGAAAATCAAATCAAATTCAGAGTTCTCATTTAATATCAATATTCAGATTATCAGATCTTCATTGTAACATTTCACCAGCATGATGAGTGCATGCAGACTTGTCCTTGTATTGGTTTCTTTTATTCTGCTTCAAACAATATGTGAAGCAGGTCTACTCCTGGTGAAATGGACTGTCAATATCACCAATGACGTTTACGTCCATTCTAGCTTAGATCTCACTGTTCATTGTAAATTGGGTGATGATGACCTCGGTAAACACGTACTTCCCTTCAAAGGTTGGAACTCATTTAGATTTCGACCTTGGACAAACTCATTATTCCACTGCAGTTTTGCGTGGCAAAATCAGATCAAAAGGTTTGATATCTACATAGATAAGAGGGATCGTAAATCATGTTGTTATTGCAGGTGGTTTATAAGAGAATATGGTCCGTGTTTTTGGAGCTATAAAACTAATCTTATAGAGTGCTTGCAATGGAAATAAATCATTGTATGATTTACTATTAATTTACTAGTATGCATTTTATTTTTGTTGTAATAAACTTCTCAGAATGTTGTTGGGATATGTCTAATATTATGAATTTTATTTATTTTTATTTTTTAATTTCATTATATATAGGTGGTAAGTTGTTTTTTTTTTCTTTGTTAGAAATATATAAAAAATACTTTTACATTTAAAACCCTTCAACTATTAATTTTATATGTTTATATGTTTATATTTGAATATATAAAAAACAACTAAAAACGAACAAGTTAATAGATTGTAAAAGAAAATTACTGTATTTAGTTATTGATAAGATTTCAAAATTTAAATTTATGGCGGATAATTTTAATTAAAATATTGTATGAATTTATAAATATCTCAAAATAATATCCATTCATAAAAAAAATCATCATGAACTTTTGGAGGGGAGTATACGGGGAAGGTCCCCCGCCCTAGCCTTCGTTTGGGGGGAACGGGGTGGGGTAGTTTGCGTTAGAGAAAATTTTAAAATAAATAATGTTTGAAAATATGGTGAAAAGGCACAATCATTCTATTCATTGTCAACCGAAATGTGTCTTTTTATCAACCAAAAGCTGCGTCCTTTTATTTTATAATTCAAATTCTTTCAAAAGTCATATTGTATTATTCAAATGTCTATATATACCGGTACTTATAGAACAGTAGCAAAATACACTTGAATCACTCTCTTCCTCTTCCTCTTTTTCTGAAAACCATAGATCAATAATATTCTATCACCGCAGAAAATAGAATATTGTCATATATTCAAAAATGTTGTGGTTTGTTTTCGCAAGTGCACAATGCAAACAAACAAACACTTCATTGTATCCTGGAGGCGTATTCGCAAACTCAGTGCATCACAGAATTGGTGGAGACGAATAACGTCTTAAGGAGAACGACAACATATCGTGCCTTCAAGATTTTGGACTAATTTTGTTCTTTGCAATATTATTTAGTTATTAACACTGTTTTGGTTTGGGTTCAAGACAGAAATTATCCAACAATCTTAAGACGTTATTTTTATCATCAATGGCACGAGTTTCATCATTGCACGAATTCACTGTGAATTTTGTCAAATTTGATCGTTTCGATGGTGGAAATTTTAGGCGTTGGCAGAAGAAATTGCATTTCTTGTTGACAACTCTGAAAGTTGTCTATGTGCTCACTACACTGAAGCCGTTAGAGTGTGAAGAAGAGACGTTGGTAGAAACTAGAACTCGGTAAAAATGGGAACAAGATGACTACATATGCAAGGGATAAACTAGGAGTGTTGTTGAACAATTTCATGAGATCCTGTATATTTCTAATCAATTTCGACAACATAAATTGGTTATGGATGAGTCAAATGTTGTTTCCTCTGTTATTGACAAACTTCCTCCGTCATGGAAAGACTATAAGAATAGTCTCAAACATAAAAATGAAGTCAACTCTCTTGAGGAATGGGGCAGGCATCTTCGTATTGAGGAAGAGAATAGACTTAACAATCATGATGAGCAGCCCATTATGTCTTCCAAAATAAATATGGTGGAGAAAAATAAAGAGTCTAAACAGCCCCAACGCTAAAAAGACAATAAAAGAAACTTTGTTGCAAAGGTGAACCCAGATGGCAAGAAATTTTTCATGTTTCTATTGCGGTAAGCCAAGCCATGTCAAGAAAGAGTGTCGCCTCCTGAAAAAATAAAAGGAGAGTTTGACTTCAAATTTTGTGGTCATGATATCCGAGATTAATGTTCTCGAAGTATCGTTGCCCTCACCCATTAGTCCATTACCCTCATGTTTCCCGTTTCCTAGATACTACACCCCCATTCTTTGACTGAAAAAGGTGTTTTTTGAACAAACGTTTTTGACCGAGCCAAATTTCTATCAACATTGGTTCTTTTTCCAACCGTAACTAATTAAAGAGCCTAACCATGCTCGTATTGTTGGGTTAAGAGTTGACTTACAACCAATAACATTAATAAAGTTGACAATCTTGAAACTATGTATTTCATTTTAAAATTACATTTGTACCCATTTTTCTCCTATAGAGACATATTTATAGCATACTAATAGACATCACCGTACTTTTGAGAATACTTGATAACATACCATGTTGTGAAAATTGAAAGAAAGTCTCTCTTTCTTTCTTACTTTTTCTCTTTTTGAAAGAGAAGAAAGTCAGTTTCTTTCCACATGAAAGCGGGTACAAAATTGGTACAAAGTTGTTATTACTTAAATCAGTCAAAACCATTAGCTGCTATAAAATTTAATGATGCAATTGACTATATCATTCACTTTATGTCCTTCCATCTCAACCAACTGATTAATTACACAGGATATGTGAAGCTCATCGGAAGAACATAACGACAAAAAGTAAAAGACCTTAACAACAAGTCCACAACAGCCTAAAAGCTCGTTGCTTCACATATTCATACTTGAATCCCACCTCCTTCAATACCAACCCAGAAATAAGAGCACTTCTTGATACTCACAACAGAGTTGAAGCCCCATTCAAATGCATATCATCATCACTAAATCTGCAACCTAAAACAAAACCAAATAGACTTGAGTGGAGATATTGTCACAGCAGCAGTTCTAGTACTGATAATGTAAATATTATGACCAAAAAAAACATCAACCCAAAGTTCCATTCTTCAACAAGTAACAAAAATTCTATGCTTATATATATAGAGAGAGAAAGAGATTGGACTTTATCCATACGACTGTTGGACCTAGTTACTTTTTTCATGCGGCCGACGGGTTCATTGATTATTTCATGAGATAATCTATTTGGTAGAACTTTTAATTGATTATCACATGAGATAATTAGTGAACCCATTAAAAAAAAATGAATCGGTTCTACCTAGAGAATTATAATAATAATAATTATTATTATTATTATTATATACACTAATACACCCGAACATCCTCAACATTGTTCCAAGCAAGGTATCACGGTTGTTGATCCACACACGGATACCAGGATAGTAGGCTTTAAATTCGTTGACCTTCGTAAAAGTACACAAAAATGGAAGATATAAAGAAAATCCTCTAATTTTTACTCGATAATCAACTAACTTCCTCTAAAGGGCTATAGTAGCTCTTGTTTATACTTCAAAAGAATCATATCTAATAAGGGAATTAGATTTGACTTAATAAATAAAATTAAACCTATCTAATAATGAAATTCAATTTGATTTAATAAAATCAAATCATAAAATAATTAGCTACCTAATTAAATATATAATAAATAGAAATGAAATAATATGTATTAATTAAGGAATGTTTTTCAAATCCAAAAGCTTCAAGAATATCTTCATTAATATCTCCTTCATCACAATTCTAATATTTCAAACAGATTTTAAGTAAAGAAATTGGTACCTTAGTACCTATATATATATATCACTAGTAATCAGGAAAATCAAATCAAATTCAGAGTTCTCATTTTATATCAATATTCAATTTACTCGGATCTTCATTGTAACATTTTCACCACCTTGATGAGTGCTTGCAGACTTGTCCTTGTATTGATTTCTTTTGTTCTGCTTCAAACCATATGTGAAGCAGGTCTACTCCCTGCGAAACGGACTATCAATATCACCAATTACGTTTACATCCATTGGGGCCTAGATCTCACCATTCATTGTAAATCGGGTGATGATGATCTCGGTAAACACGTACTTCCCTTTAAAGGTTGGTACTCATTTAGATTTCGGCCTTGGACAAACACATTATTCCACTGCAGTTTTGTGTGGCAAAATCAGATCAAAAGGTTTGATATCTAAGTAGATAATAGGGATCATAAATCATGTCGTTATTGCAGATGGTTTATAAGAGAATATGGTCAGTGTTTTTGAAGCTATAAAACTAATCTTATAGAGTGCTTGCAATGGAAATAAATCATTGTAGCAATGAATTACAATTAATTTATTATATGCATTTTATTTTTGTTGTAATAATCTTCTCAGAATGTTGCTGGGATGTGTCTAACATTATGAATTTTATTTGTTTTTTTTTCTTGTTTAGCTGATTAGGAGGATGAGGCGGCCTCCAATGAAGGGATGCATGAGCCTCCTCTGTATTGAAACTTAGAAATGGAGGAGGCCCTCCCCTCCTCCAACGATGGAGGTGAGGGCCTCTGATGGTGATGAGGTCATCTCCGGTGGCCTTAGATGTCGACGAAGAGGCTCCGCCAATTGCCTTGCCGTCTCAGATCACGAAGGAGGCCACCGGCAATAGCCTTCTCTATTTTATGCTTTTATTTTGAATTTTTTTTATTTTTTCTTATTTGAAGGGAAAATTGGTAAATTTAACATTTCAGTGATGGTGGGATCCAGATTCCGACCTCAAGAGGTAGGAAACCTAATCCCCAATGGTGGGATCCTCCATGGAATGGAATCCTCATTCAATGATATTTTGTGCAAAACAAACAATGGAATGATGATTCCTTTTCCCATTCCAAGCTTGATTCTACCGACCAACCACCCATCAATGTGAGTAGTTCCTACACCAATAAATTCAACAACATAACAACATTACCGTATAAACTTGTTTTAGATATCCGGACTGCGTCTTCGGAACAAAAACCATTACCTTACCTGTTTGGTGTCTGATATCAATATATATATATATATATATATATATATATAGCTATAAATTAATTTCAAAGCAATAACACAAACCTTAATTTGAATACAATGAGTTTTGTGGCGGTAAAGAAAGGCTATGAATGCGTAGTAAACAGAATAGACCAAACGTTGGGGATTAAAGAAACATAATCCTAACTCTGAAGTAAACAAACCCCGACTCTACTGTGACTGGTAATTAGACCAAACGTTGTCGTATTGGATTCTCTTTGTTTGGTTCCATTTGGGGATTAAAATAAACGGTTGAAACTAAAAAACTCTTTTAAAAAAACAAACAAACAAACATTGCTGGCTTAAACAAAATATAGCCTCTGATCTACCGTTCAATTCGGAAGCAATTACATTATGATAACTATCATGTACAGAAAACGGGTATTTTGGTTATTATTAGTTATCTAATGTAAAACCAATGACATATTCTAATTAAACAATTAGTTTAAAACAAATTATTTAGACTAGCAAAAATTTATCGAGTGTAACTATATATGCACATTGTTAACGGAATATGTTCCTATTATGGTGTTCATCCAGACAATTATAATATTTCAAACAGATTTTATGTAAAGAAATTGGTACCTATATATATTTATATATATATATATATATATCACTAGTAATCAGGAAAATCAAATCAAATTCAGAGTTCTCATTTGGATCTTCATTGTAACATTTTCACCAGCATAATGAGTGCTTGCAGACTTGTCCTTGTATTGATTTCTTTTGTTCTGCTTCAAACAATATGTGAAGCAGGTCTACTCCCTGCGAAACGGACTATCAATATCACCAACGACGTTTACATCCATTCGGGCCTAGATCTCACCGTTCATTGTAAATCGGGTGATGATGACCTCGGTGAACACGTACTCCCCTTTAAAGGTTGGTACTCATTTAGATTTCGACCTTGGACAAACTCATTATTCCACTGCATTTTTGCGTGGCAAAATCAGATCAAAAGGTTTGATATCTACGTAGATAAGAGGGATCGTAAATCATGTCGTTATTGCAGGTGGTTTATAAGAGAATATGGTCCGTGTTTTTGGAACTATAAAACTAATCTTATAGAGTGCTTGCAATGGAAATAAATCATTGTAGCAATGATTTACTATTAATTTACTAGTATGCATTTTATTTTTGTTGTAATAAACTTCTCAGAATGATGCTGGGATATGTCTAATATTATGAATTTATTTGTTTTTTTTTTAAATTTCACTATATATAAGTGGTAAGTTGTTTTTTTTTTCTTTGTTAAAAATATATAAGAAATACTTTTACATTTAAAACCCTTCAACTATTAATTTTATATGTTTATATTTGAATATATAAAAAACAACTAAAAACGAACAAGTTAATAGATTGTAAAAGAAAATTACTTTATTTAGTTATTGATAAGATTTCAAATTTTAAATTTATGGCGGATAATTTTAATTAAAATATTATATGAATTTATAAATATCTCAAAAATATCCATTCATAAAAAAATCATCATGAACTTTTGGAGGGGAGTATACGGGGGAAGGTCCCCCGGCCTAGCCTTCGTTTGGGGGAAACGGGGTGGGGTAATTTGCGTTGGAGAAAATTTTAAAATAAATAACGTTTGAATATATGGTGAAAAGGCACAATCATTCTATTCATTGTCAGCCAAAATGTTTTATAACTCAAATTCTCTCAACATTCATATTGTATTATTCAAATGTCTATATATACCGGTACTTAGAACAGTAGCAAAATACACTTGAATCACTTTCTTCCTCATCCTCTGTTTTCTGAAAATCATAGATTAACAATATTCTATTCACCGCAGAAAATAGAATATTGTCATATATTCAAAAATGTTGTGGTTTGTTTTCGCAAGTGAATAATGCAGACAAACAAAGGCTTCATAGTATACTGGAGGCGTATTCGCAAACTCAGTGCATCACAGAATTGGTGGAGGCGAATAACGTCTTAAGGAGAACGACAACATATCGTGCCTTGAAGATTTTGGACTAATTTTGTTCTTTGCAATATTATTTAGTTGTTAACACTGTTTTGGTTTGGGTTCAAGAACAACGATCTATTATTGACAGAAATTATCCAACAATCTTAAGACGTTATTTTTATCATTAATGGCACGAGTTTCATCATTGCACGAATTCGCGGTGGATTTTGTCAAATTTGATCGTTTTAATAGTGGAAATTTTAGGCGTTGGCAAAAGAAATTGCATTTCCTGTTGACAACTTTGAAAGTTGTTTATGTGCTCACTACATTGAAGCCGTTGGAACGTGAAGAAGAGACGTTGGCAAAATCTATAACTCGACAAAAATGGGAACAAGATGACTACATATGCAAGGGACAAATTTGCAATGCCATGTCTGATGCAGTTTTTGATCAATATCTCAACAAACCAACAACCAAATAAATATGGGATCTTCTTGAGGCAAAATATATGATAGAGGATGCAATAAGTAAGAAATTTTTGACCTCTAAATATTTTCAATACAAAATGGTTTATGGTAGGGGTGTTGTTGAACAATTTCATGAGATCCTGCATATTTATAATCAATTTCGACGACATAAATTGGTTATGGATGAGTCGAATGTTATTTCCTCTGTTATTGACAAACTTCCTCCATTATGGAAAGACTAAGGAGGGTGTATTCATTTAGGATTTCAAAAGACTTTAATGACTTTTTTAAGTGGATGACTTTTGCAGATTTCATGGACTTTTATGGACTTTTATAGACTTTACAGAATTTTGAAAAACTTTCATAGACTTTCATAGACTTTCATTTCAAACAACTTTCAGAGACTTTCATTTTAAAAGATTTTCATAGACATTTATAAACATTTATTAATTTTTAAATATGATATATATTTTGTTTTAGCAAAATTATATAGAATTCTCATATCAATAAAAAAATATTTTTAAAAAAGAATAAAAAAATCATTGTTAATTAAACTTGACAAAAACATTCTTGCCTATATATGTAATTTTAAAATTTTTATTTGTAATTTTAAAATATTTTGTATCATAAAGATATTATGCACCTAATTTTTTTTAATAATTAGTCAAAAATATATTTATAATTAGTCAAAATATTATAAAGTCTATAAAAGTATGTATTGAATACCCTATGACTTTTATAGATTTTTTAAAAGTCTACATTGAATACACCAAAACTTTTTTATTCCATAAAAGTCATTAAAAGTCTTTTGAAATCCTAATTGAATACACCCCTCTAAAAGAATAGTCTCAAACAAAAAAGGAAGTCATCTCTCTTGAGGAATGGGGCAGGCATCTTTGTATTGAGGAAGAGAATAGACTTAACAATCATGATGAGCAGCCCATTATGTCTTCCAAAATAAATATGGTGGAGAAAAAGAAATAGTCGAAACAACCCCAACACTAAAAAGACAACAAAAGAATATTTGTTGCAAAGGTGAACCCATATGGCAAGAAAAAGAAATTTTGCATGTTTCTATTGCTATAAGAAAGGCCATGTCAAGAAAGGGTGTTTGTAATGGATTTTATTTTGTATTTGTAATGCACTAATGGATTTTATATTGTATTTGTAATGGAATGTTTGCTTGTTTGTTTTTTTTCTTCTTTAATTTGTATTTTTTTAGTTAAACGGGGAAATGGGGAAACGAGAAATGGGGGAAATGGGGAAAAAGGAAAAAACGGAGAAAATAGAGATCTGAGATTGGGGATGGAGATAGCTCCCTCCAAAATTCTCTATCCTCTTTTTCCCTAAATGGGGAAATGGGTGGAGATGGGGGAAGGGTCTAGGAAGAGGGTATTGGGATGGGGAGACCTATATCCATCCTCATTTCTCCAATGTGTATCTCTAGGTGGAACACCGGCCCACCTGATCTTAAGGTGGGTCCACCCCTGTATTTTGCTTTCCAAATAACTTTATAAAATATGACAAATAAAAAAATATATATAAATGGTGTGCCAATAATATTTTTTGAGAGAATTGCACTGACACCCCTGAGGTTTGGTATAATTGGAGTCAGATGAGTGAAGATGGTTTTTCTACACTCAGACCCCTAGAACTAACTGTCATTATGGGCACCATTTAGGGATGGCAATCAAACCAGAACCTGTAGGACTTGTCCGAACCCGACCCTTCACAACCAGGTTTGGAGTTGTAAAATCCTAACCCGTCACGGGTTTAGGTGCTAAAATATAACCTGTAGCAGGTACGGGTTCGGTTGTGGGTTAGAAAAAAAATCCACGACCGAACCCAGGAACCCGTTTAATTTTTAAAATAAAATAATATTAATTAAATAAAATATTAAAAATTTAAACTTTAAATGAAACTTAAAAATAAAATGGAGAATAAATCAATCAATTTTAAGTTTACTTTTAACAAATGTTCAATTCATACTTGTATATAAATGGTTTTTTCCTCAAGTAAAATGTAAACTTAAAATGAGTCATTATCTTTTACTCTAATTTTCTCTTTTATTTTTAAGTTTTTATCAATTATTAATGGGAAAGTATCATTTCCCCCCCCGAGTTTTGCCATATTGTTAAGACGAGGACAGGGTTTCGCCCTATTGGCCGTTCTTCCCCCTAAAAATAAAGAAACGTTAAAAACGCCCCTTCTGTTACACTTTCCATCCATTTGAACGTTGACCAATATAATTGAAGGTCAAATGACGGTTTTATCCTTCAGTTTTCTCCAAATAATTATAATTTAACCCTCAAAATATTCATTAAATAAAAAACATATTAAAAAACAAATTAAAACAAAATAAAAATTTCTTTGATCTCCACAAGAATTTAATTTGTATATCTGGTGTCAGAATCCAGATCCTTTCTTTGATCTCCACCATCATCCACAATCATCCACCATTACCACCACACCAGAAATCAAATCCACTCTCATCAATATAAAAATTGAATAACATAATTACACAATTTTTATTAAAAAAACACAATTGAATTTTTATTAAAAATCGAATCCACCACAACAGTTTTTTTTTTTTTTGTAAATCCGGTAGAGATCATTAGATCAGTTCCATCTCTTTTATCAAAAAAAAAAAATTAGAACCCAGAAACCCCAACACCATTCACCATCATCAACAATACTAACCCCAGAACTTCCACTGAAACTCAGAACCCAACACCTCCTGTAATTGGATTTACCACTTTTCTCTGTCACTCTTCGTTGCTCTCACCTGGAATCGATGAAATGGTATCTTCTTCATCTCCACCAGATCCATTTCTTATCAATTAAAAAATAAAAAACCACAAATTCACCATTTATCAGCCACCAAACCCAGAAATTATCACTAAACCTATCCAACCAAATCATTATCTCAAGATCTCACCAGCCAACCATATCACCAACAGTACAACACCCACCTACCAACCAACCCTAGACTGGCCACCATTCATCTTCCTCATCGTCGCTAACCACTATCAGCGACTCAAACCCCACGGCTGCCGCGAGAGAGGGATTCAAGAGAGAGATTGAGGGATTCGAGAGATCGAGAGAGAGAGAGAGAGAGAGAGAGAGAGAGAGAGATAGAGAGATAGGGATTCAAGAGATCGAGAGAGAAAGAGAGCGATTGGAGATAAGATGCAGTGATCTGGTGGAGATGAAGATTTTTGTTTTTGGTGATGGTGAGGTTGAAGATGAATAAATGAGGAAGAGATATTGGCGGTGGATGAGTGGTGGCCGATGATGTTGAAGATGAGGATGAGTGGTGGATTATTAATTATTAAAGCTTAGTGGTGGTTGATCTAATGATCTGGGTTTAATATGGGTTATCTTGGTTGGGTTCATGGATCTGGGTTTAAATGGTTGGGTTTTATTTGTTTTTTAATTTTTTTAATTGTTTGTTTAAGATCTGGTTGGGCTCAATTACGTTATTACCCTTTCAATTATAATGGTCAACGTCCAAATGGATGGAAAGTGTAACAGAATGGGCGTTTTTAACGTTTCTTTGTTTTTAGGGGGAAGAACAGCCAATAGGACGAAACCATGTCCTCGTCTTAACAATATGGCAAAGGTCAGGGGGAAAATGATACTTTCCCATTATTAATATTTCAATATTTCTTAATTAAATAATATAATAATTTTTTTTATTTCACAGGTTCATAAGGCGAGTTTGGATGCCCTCAAAACCTGTGGGTGAAACCCGAACCCAAACCCATTTAATTTCACAGGTTTGCGGATGGGTTTGGATGGAAAAATGTTTCGTGGGTTTGGGTTTGGGTTTGGGTTTGACAAAACCCGCCCGAACCCAACCCATTCCCATCCCTGGCATCGTTAGCTTGACCAAGGCTAATTTATGAGATATCGAAATTGCTCTTGAATAATGATTTAAAAAAAAAATAAACCCCAATTGAATGGATAAAAGGTAAATTAAATAAAATTGGATTTAAAAAATTGAAAAAATGGGGGCCACCTCTGTGGTGACCTCGATAATGAAGCTAACTTCATGTCTTCATCACATCTCAGTGGAGAAGGCCAAAAACACCAGTAGAGGGAATCCACACAGGGAACACAAATCTCCTTTAAAATCCAATCAAGCACACCTACCGCTGATTTCTAATCCAATAAAATCAAAATCCAAAACACCCTTTCAAAATTAATGCTTAAACAAAATCAACAACAGACCCTCTTTCAGAAAAAAAAAAAAAAAAAAGGCAGACCCACCCAAATTCACATACAAGCCATGATAACCACCGTTTAGGCCATCTCTATCCCAAAAAACCCGATTTGGTGCAACATTTGCACTAAAATGGTGCAACTTCCACACTATTTTTTCCATCTCCAACTCATTGCACCAAATGTTATACTAAACAGAGTATTCCCTTAAATATTCTTTATTATTATTATTATTTCTCATCAAAAAATAGTGTACTCGGCCAGTCCAAAAAATGAAATAATTAAAAAAATAAAAGACAGATCTTGCGCCAAATCTACAGTGTTGCGCCAAATCTGACGCAACACTGTTGATAGAGGCAAAATAGTGCAGATGTTTGGTGCTTGATTGGAGGGAAAATCTTGCTCTATTTTAGAGTTCTGTGCTACCTTGCCTCTTGGTTGGAGATGCCCTTACGTTTCCACACCAAAGTTCTTCTCGCTCCATCTCATACTACTTGCTCCACATATGGTATAACAAGATCCGTACTTCCACATGGTCACCCTCTCCGAAATCGTCGCTATTGTGCCACTTATCACTTCCTTTATCTTCGAAAACTCACACGCCTCCCATGATGCGTGGGTTCCGGACGACTGATGGCCGTATGGCACCATCATCCGCGCTAGTCCTTAAACTCCAATGCAAAAACAAGTCGCTCCCAAATTTACAAGACAACAAACCCAAATTTTTTCATCTACCTCCGACTGAAAATTGATGGAGACACAAACCAAGACAAAGGTTGGCCTCCGTCGATTTACAGTGGAGGTGGTTGCGCCTCCACTGTAAATCAGTGGAGGAAGCCTCCATTAATTTTAGTGGAGGAGGTCATCTAAAGGTGGCCTCCCTTTTTTTCCCATCTTTGTCATTTAATTTTTTATGTTATATCATAGGGATATTTTGGACATTTTGAAATGTCAAAACCTATCAACTAACGGATGACTTAATTGCTGTTAAGTCAAGGGGGTGTGAGTGTAGAAAAAGCATCCGTATACATGTGGGTACAATTATGTAAAACCTCAGGGGATGTGGGTACAATTCTCCCATATATTTTTAATGGTTTGCCAATATATTAAGCTTTTGTTAATATGACTTGCATTGTGCATATATTGTTTTTGAATAAATTGCAAAAATTTACTATGCCATGTGTCGACGTGACACTATTTTTTTTTAAGTATTACGTCATTTAGAATAGGATTGTTTGGACCTGCTATGATTAGACAATACATATATGGTCCAGATATTTACTTTCATAAATCGAAAGAAAACTTCACACACTTATTTCTAAAATGCGTAAGGTGGATCTCGAACTCTTGACGGTCAATGTGAAAAGAAGTGTACAACCATCTGTATTAAGAGGTAATGTGACACCAAGCTAAAACATGGGGTAATTGCACTAACATTCATGTATTAATAAAACAAAATTTGAAAAAAAAAAAGAAAAGAAAAAGATGTGCACCGTACATCTGGGACATAGAGGGTGGAAATAAAAACAGAATTTAAAACGACGAAAAAATTGGAAATATATATATATATTGTGTATCTTTGATATAGACAATAGTGATCAAGGCATCAAGCATTAATTTTAACCAAATTTGATAAACGACAAGAGATGTCAACGTGCCTCCAGACGAATAGTTTTGCTGGTAGATGAATGGGTTTGAAATTAAAATAAATAACTCTCAAATAAGAGGTTCAAATCCTACTGATAACAGAAAAAAAAAATCCTTATTTATTCTTTCAGCAAATTACTTTGCAATTGTTAAAGTTTAGACAAACTTTAAAAATTTTCTTTTATTGTTATTTAACTATTTCGATCCTTTTAAATGTCTAAAACAGCATGTTAATTTCTTTATAGAATAAAGAACTCTTTTAGTCAAATTATATTATTGAATGTTTTTTTGCGAGCAACAAACAATATCTTGCTTAGTACATGTTATCAATTTCTTAACCAAGTCATGGCAATACAAATAATATAAAGAATCTCTCAGTCCCGGAAACGGCAGACCTCAAATGCGATTCTGTATACACAATTTTAACATTCATTTTCTGATAGGACTTTTATTTCTTTGATAATTATGATGGGCAAAATTTGCTTTAAAGAATAACTGTAGCACATCAAAAACAAATTACCATAACTGACATTTGGGTGTTCCCTCAGCTATTGTCTTGTTCCTTCTTCACCGGATCAGAGTTCACGATCGGAAGACTTTTCCGATACTGTTGAGATGTTAACCTTCTTTCTAATGGGGTTTTTCTCTTGCTTACCACAAACCTGTTCACTCCTTTCCGCATTGGCATTATTGATGGGAAATCTTCATCCGGGATCTGGCTCAACTCTGAGATATCCTTAATCTGAGCAACTCGTCGGAACCATCTCTCCGCTTTGGCCGCCTCAGACATATCCAAAGGATTTGGTTCCTTAACCGCTGACCCCTCCAAGCTCTTTCCAGACCAGCTACTTCTGATATTCTGATTTTCAGTTGGTTGGGATGAACTCCCATCTAAATTTGTTCTCTCTTTCCCAGAATATCCACTGCTCTGTTTTTGAGTCGGTTGAGGCAAACTTCCTGCTAAATTTGTCATCTCTTTCCCAGAATATCTGCTATTCCAATTATCACTGCTAGTGGCGGGCTGGTTAATAAACTTCTGCCTTGAATTTTCATTGGTTGATGTCCCATAAGTTTCACCTGTCTTCATATCATTTAAGTTTTCTCCAGTAGGTTTTAGGTTCCAGCTTCCAGAACTGCTCTGTCGATTTCCAAAATTCTGCACACCATTCATATCAGGGACAGCTAGTCTAGAATCATCCGACTTTTTTCCTGGCATCACAGATTTAGAAGTCTCTCCATTAGCTTTAGCTGTCAAATCTGCTGCATCTGGTTGCTGTTTGTTCGTTTTAGCGAAGTAATCAGGTGGGAAGGGGACAAAATTAGTATTGTTGGTTTGCTCCGTTGCCATTTGTCTCTTGTACATCGGTGTAGTCAGAGAACGATCTTTCTTCTGGTTAACTACAAATCGATTCTCTCCTTTACGCACAGGCATGGTCTCAGGAAAGTCCTCACCAGAAATTGCACCTGCCATATCCGTAACATCATTCAGCTCAGTAACCCTCTTAAACCATCTCTCAGATTTTTCGGCTTGTTCATCCTTGTTTACTGGATTCTCAACAAGCTGCAAATTGTCTCCTGAGTTATGATAATCATTGCTTCCATAAACTGTACGAAATTGCTCTCCAGTGTTTAGAGCATCATATTGGTTTTCATCTAATTCTGCCTGCATGGTCCCATCTCTCTTTACATTTTCAGGTTTCTGGGCAAACATGTCTGCAGGTAATGGCACAAATGGAACATATTTAGAATTGGGTTCTCCTTGGTTCTCAGTATTTCTAGACGCAGAAGAAGAAGATGAACGACCAAGAATATCATCTAAACTATGTCTGACTTTCATGTCAAGGGTCTTATCTGCAGCCTCCATCCGGAGATCATTTCCCTCAGGAGTACCATCATTACCCAAATTTCTTCGGTACTGAGCATTTTCCAGCTTCCTCTCCAGGGGTGTCTTCCTAGTGCTGACGACAAATCTGTTAACTCCCTTCCTCAGTGGCATGATTTCAGGAAAATCTTCATCTGCTATAGCACTGCTCATGTCAGAAGTACTGTCCAGCTGAGAAACTTTGCTAAACCATCGCTGTGCCTTCTCTTCATTAGCAGCTACACTGCTATTGACATCAACCTTATTTGCATTGCCCCCATTTCCATATCCTGGACCTGAACCAAGAGGGATCTCTCCAGGCCGCTTGCAATCAAACCTCAAACATACAATATTCTTCCCATAGTTACAGAAACCACATCTGAAAAAGAGAATGATACAAGTAAAATAACCAATTGTCATTCAAAACAAAACATATGTATCAGGTATCAACATGCATTCTGAAGAAACATAGTAAGAAGCAATGCTCACTGCAGACACTCCCACTCTCCCCCTGTTAGCTGTCTCTTTGGTCTTGCTTCTTCACATTCAAGGCATTTCGTATTTCTTGCAAAGTTCATAAAACTACACCTGCACAATACAGATGATGTTAAAACTAACAATAATCAAAAGAGGGTGTCTAATGTCAACAACAATGAGTAAACATAAATGGATCTTATTACATATATCCACATCTAATTTGGTAAAGCAGTTGAAGCTAAATTGTACAGTAAAATGAGAAAGAAAATGAACCTCAAAAAATTGAAAAGAATTTGATCCGTATATGATATCAACTAGAATAAAAGACATTTAAAAGGAAAAGATTAAAGACTTTACCTTGAGCATATCCAATCCCCTCTTTTCATTTCAATCTTTTGCCCAAAGGTCCCTGGCTTTTGTCCACATCTATCTGGAAATTGACTTTGCACTGACCCAGAAAGATTTGATTCTGGCGTGATATTGCTCAGCTTGGCCAACTCACCCAACAGATTCCGAACAGATGACTCGACAAGTTCCCTATGGTAGACATTATTTGTGACCAAAGTAGCAGAGAGGTTGCTTGCATAACTCAATAGAAACCTCATCAGATCAATTGTATTTGCTTTATCAGTAACCAATGCCTAAAACCATAAAGGATTGTTAGAAGCATGGAGTATACCGGATGAATAATTGTAAATTCAATTGCATTGGTTGTAAAATCTTTTATAATATCCAGTCATCCATTAAGTTGCATACAACCGTGAAACATATTCCATAAAACATATAGACTTTCTTTCAATCAGTTTAAGCTCAAATCAACAACAGTCATTTATAGTATACGGGACACGTCCAATGATTCAAGACACTAATTATATTTTTTTTCACTTCGTATCATTGTTAGTAAAAAAAAAAAAAAATTAGATACATCATTCCCAAAGATAACTGGTCGAATTTGAAGGTTCTTCAAATGTGGGTGCATAACTTCAAGCTTAAATTTCCAAGTTTATGCTCCCAAATTGAGAAATACATCATAAGTTCCCGGTTCATGCTCAAATTCACGAGACTCAGTTATAGTATAGGGGAGACAAATATATGAAGTTCAACACACTTATGATACATGTTATACGGTTTTTCATCAATGCCAAAAGCCATAAGACATTGTTAGAACCATGGAGTATACTGGATAAATAATTGTAAATTCAATTACATTGGTTGTAAAATCTTTTATAATATCCGGTCATCCATTAAGTTGCATAAAACCGTGAAACATATTCCATAAAACATATAGACTTTCTTTCAATCAGTTTAAGATCAAATCAACAACAGTCATTTATAGTATACGGGACACGTCCAATGATTCAAGACACTTATTATACGGTTTTTCACTTCATATCAATGTTAGTAAAAAACAAATTAGAGACATCATTCCCAAAGATAACTGGTCGAATTTGAAGGTTCTTCAAATGTGGGTGCATAACTTCAAGCTTAAATTTCCAAGTTATACTCCCAAATTTAGAAGATACATCATATGTTACCAATTCATTCTCAAATTCACGAGACTCAATTATAGTATAGAGGAGACAAACAAATGAAGTTCTAACACACTTCATGATACATGTTATACGATATTTCATGTCATATCAATCTTTGGAAATTTCAAAATTTTGTGGATACATAACAATTTCCGGTGTGAACTGTGAACCGGTCCAATTTGACAGTTCATTTTAAATGTGGGTAATTAAGCTTCTTGATTAGATATTTCTCCAACATTTCCCACTGTTCAGATCCCAGTCTTCTCCTTCTCAGGAACATCAGTAGTTTAATAAGAAAAAAAAAATTAGTTGTTTAAAGAAAACCTGATGTACTAAAATACTTTATTGATGTAGGACAATTGGCTTTGGATTTTGAAGAAGAGATGGATAGGAAATTGTCCAAAAGAGGTGTTTCAAAGAAACGGGCATAACTTTTCGCTCGGTTGTCAGATTTCCTATTATAATATGTTTTCGGAAAGGGTTTTTAGAGCTCCATAGCGGGACAACCTGGGCTTGCCCGGTTGATGTCATTTACTCCCTCAACGGAGCTGTTTAAGTTAGGTTATCGGGCATCCGAAGATTTTCGTGTTTTTATTTGTTTTCCGTTTTTATTTTATTTAGATGAGGATATTTTAGTCTTTTCTGTTTTTAGGGTTTTCTGAACCTATTTAAGACTTTTGTTATCAGTTTCGAGGTATTCAATAAATTTTACAATTTGGTTTCAGTTCTTTTTTTTCTAGTGGATTCCAGTTTATGTTCTATTAGGGTTACGCTTGTGATCCTAGAACTTCCGTTCTGCGTAATTTATGGACCGAAAAAATTTAGAATAAAATGTGTTACAGTGGAAGTTAGCAATACAAATAACTTAAAGAAAGAAAATTCTTTTTTCAAAACTCCACATATAAAATTCTATTTCGAATGACATACATTCATTAACTCTAGATTGTCTTTTTCTAATCTGAATGCAATCAATATTTTGGAGGAGGACCCTTTAAACTAGGGATCAATTGGCTTCGGTTACATAGATTGTTCTTCCGACTACAATAAAATGTAAAATCAAACCTTATACCCAAGTTCTTTTGCTTATCAGTTTAGTGAGAAATTCATAGGGATGGCAAAATTCCCCGTGGGGACGGGGCCCCGCGGGGACCCGCACTTTTAGGGTGGGGATAGGTTTCAATTTGGTCGGGATGGGGCGGGGATGGGGATGTATAGTCTAACCCGCAATGAGTATGGGGCAGGGATGGGTTTTATACTCCCCGCCCCGCCCCGCCCCGTTTAAAATAATACTTAGTTAAACTACGTAGTTTCAAAAAAAAAATCTAAAAAAGGAAATATGTAAAAACATTAACCCTAATTTTACATCTATTCACCGTTATTTGACATAAAGTGACAAAACAAAATACTATTACAAAAAACCCTAGCCGCTAACTATAACTCTAAGTCTCTAATCCTCAAACAACTCGAATCGACATCCCTAAATGTAGTTGATCGTACGAAGAGAGAACTAGAGAAATAAATGCAACTATTAGATGATTAACGTTATGAATTTCGAACATTTTGACCTCATACTTTATGTTTATGTTTGAAAATGATTGAATTTTATGAGATGTATTTTAATAGTTTATTGGAATTATTTATTACTTTATATTTTTTATCAAATTCAATGGTTATATATTTGTTATTTTAATAATAAAAAAATTTATAAGTAGGGTTAATGGGTGGGGATGGGGAAAGCACTCCCCGCTATACCCCGCCCCGCCCCAACCCGCTCCATCTATGGTGGGGTTTTATGAAGGGATGGGTTTTCAAAAAATAAATGGGGTGGGGTGCGGGGAAGGCCACCTCGCCCCGAACCCGCCCCATTACCATCCCTAGAAATTCACTTAAGACTATGACAAATACCTTCTCTTATAAGACTTACAGCAACTCCAGAGTCCAGACTATGAAATGAAAAACACCAATATTTACTAGTCGTTTCCTTTTCTTTTTCATCTTATTTTCCCTCGTGTGGAATATACTACTCATCTTAAAAGTAAAGCAAATTATTGATATTATTCTCATGGCCAGTCATACATGCTTTAGATTGATTAGTATTCATTTATCTTCAACAAAAACTTAAATATCATGCACTAGAGTTCAAATTACTCCTTCAACAACAAAGATTAGAGTTTCCTCCGCAGCAATTGCATCGATTGTTCTTGTTGGCAGAGCACTAAGAGGTCATTCCACGTATTTTTTCCCCCCTTACTCCAATTAATATTGGCTGACAAAACAAGAAGAAACAAAGCTAAAAAGTAATTAACATCCAATCTAATTTTGTTTCCTACATTTTCACACTGGTTCCGGATGTCTCTGACTCTCAATCTTGAATTTAACGAGATTATAAATATCTTAGCAACTATAATATAGCAACTATAACTATAATATCTTAGCAACTATTTAACATTAATCTCGGATGTCTCTGACTCTCTATCTTGAATTTAACAGATTATAAATATCTTAGCAACAATAGGAGAGTTTGACTTAAAATTTTATGGCCATGATATCCGAGATTAATGTTCTCGAAGTATCGTTGCCCCCACCCATTTCCCTCATGTTTCCCGTTTCCTAGATACTACATCCCCCATTCTTTGACTAAAAAAGGTACTTTTTGAACGAAATTTTTTGACTGAGCCAAATTTCTATAAATATTGGTTCTTTTTCCAACCGTAACTAATTAAAGAGCCTAATCATGCTCGTAATGTTGGGTTAAGAGTTGACTTACAAGCAATAACTTTAGGGGGGTGTATTGGATTGGGATTTTAATAGACAATTTTGAAGTGTAAGGATTTTATGGATTTACAAGACTATTATGATTATTAGGATTGTTATAATTATACTTTTAAGATTATTAAGATTATATGGATTAGACTTTTAGGATTCTAAAAGAGTCTTTGGACTTTATTTATAGACTATTATGATTATCTAGGCTTTATTTTAATACTTTTTAGACTTTTAAAAATACGGACTTTCAAGATTCGATTGTAGTATTCAATTTTCTCCCCAAGTTTTAGAAGTGTCGATGATGCTAAAACACAACTAGAAGCCTTGTGCCCTGTTGTCGTCTCCTACGCTGATATCTTAGCACTTGCTGCTCGTGATGATGTCAACTTGGTATCTTCTTCATATCATTATTTTATATATATATATATATATGTACATGAATGCTCTGCTCAACATACTTTTCAACTGATCATCAATAGCCTATCACTTTTATCGTATGTACTTGAATAAATTAAATAATGCATATATCATTTTGAACTATTAAATTTTTTTTTTGCTATATGTTAAAATTAAAAATAAAATTCAAAAATAATAATTGATAATATTAAAATAAAATGGAGTGTCTTTGATTTTTTATTTTTAAATGGAGTGTTTGGAATATGATTGCTAAAAGATAAAATGGATAATTTTGAAATAAAAGGAATTGTCTTTATAATTGTTATGACAGCAACTCAGAAACCAAAGAGAGCGAAACAAGAGATAAAGTGAAGTCGTGAAGATGATTTTGAGTGAGAGAGAAAAGTCGGGAATGGGAGAGGGCAAGACAATTTTGGGTTCAAGCTATTTATACAAATCATTAAAAAGTCTGAAAAATCCATTTTGTCATGAAATCCTAAAAATCTTGATCTCAATCCAATACCACCAGACAATTTGTTGCCCCTTGAAAGTCTAGATCAAATACCACAAGACAATATGGACTTTTTAAAAAAATCTTAAAAGTCTAAATCCAATACCATAAGACAATATGAACTTTCAAAAAAAATCTTAAAAGTCTTAATCGAATACCAGTGGACTTATCTAACTTGTTAAAAAGTCTCAATCCAATACCACCAGACTTTTACTTCCCCAAATTGTCTAATAAAATCTTGAACCAATACACCCCCCTTAATAAAGTTGACAATCTTGAAACTATGTATTTCATTTTAAAATTACATTTGTACCCATTTTTCTCCTATAGAGACATACTTTAGCATACAAATAGATATCACCATACTTTTGAGAATACTTGATAACATACCATGTTGTGAAAATTGAAAGAAAGTCTCTCTTTATTTCTTTCTTTTTCATTTTTTGAAAGAGAAGAAAGTCAGTTTCTTTCAACATGAAAGCGGGTACAAAATTGGTACAAAGTTGTTATTACTTAAATCAGTCAAAAACATTAGTTGCCATAAAATTTAATGATGCAATTGACTATATCCTTCACTATATGTCCTTCCATCTCAACCAACTGATTATTACAAAGGATATGTGAAGCTCATCGGAAGAACATAATGACAAAAAGTAAAAGACCTTAACAACAAGTCCACAACAGCCTAAAAGCTCATTGCTTCACATATTCACACTTGAATCCCACCTCCTTCAATACCAGCCCAGAAACAAGAGCACTTCTAGTTCTAGATACTCATAACAGAGTTGAAGCCCCATTCAAATGCATATCATCATCGCCAAATCTGCAACCGAAAACATGACAAAATAGACTTGAGTGGAGATATTGACACAGCAGCAGTTCTAGTACTGATAATGTAAATATAATGACCAAAAAAACACATCAACCAAAAGTTTCATTCTTCCACAAGCAACAAAAATTCTATGCTTATATATATTGTTAACGAAAAATTTTCTCTGGGTGAGAAATCTCAGTTAACACCCTCGAGACCACTACCACGGAGTTGGTGGCCGAGGTAGGTACTTTTGATGCCTACCTTGTTCAGAAGAAGATGGATGTTAAAAACTAATGCTAACATGAGATGAAAGAGAATATAATGGCTTCATTATCAATCGCGTATAATGTACAAAAATCACTCAAATACTCTCAATCTCTCTGGGGTACTGTAGGGTGGCAATCTCGTGCTTGTCGAAAAGTAGATAATGACGAAGGCCGTGTTCTGAAGACAAAATTTAGGCCAGATTTCCTAGACCCTCTCTCCGTCTTATGCTTGGTCCCTTTTATACACAGTCTAGATAGGTTAAATTTGCGACTCTCCCGCCATGTTTCTCTGAATCCCCTCCCTCCTTATCGGCGGAATCTTTTATTTAAAAGTCATTGACTTTGGATTAATAACGGATTTGAGAATATCTTAGACGGAGATAAGTTTGTTTCCTTTTTGGCTTCAATCACTTGCTTTACACGTATGAAGCATTTCAATATTCGTCAGAGTGTAGATATGATCTCGTGTTCCTTCATGGCATAATTCCTCATAGAGGTCGTCGAGTATGGCGTTTACTATTCCGCAGAGCGAGGTAGATCCATGCCCTAGTCTTGGTACTAGGAGCTGGGTTTGACCTTTCCAGGTCCTTTGGAGCTTAAAAGTGGCCCATGTGGGTGCTCTTCGGTGGTAGAGGGGCTCCAGTGAGATTCCTCTTATTTGTCAAGATAGGTCAGAATCTTCCCTCGGTGATGTGGAGCAATACTGTAATGCGAGCTAGGTGCCTAATAGGTTCTCTGAGCTTAGAGAGAATAGCAGGCTTCTGGGGAGGTTGCGAGGTAATCTTGACTTTGGGGAGCCAGGATCGTCATGCTTCTGGCAGTCCCTGAATTCTTGCACTTCGGTGTTATGAGCTTGATCCGATCATGTCGGGCACCATCTCGGATGTTTCCAGAGCTCGACGACCTTTCCTCGCTTCTGCAGGGTGGCTCCACAGCTCAACCTTGGGACCAGCTATTCCATGGTGGGTAATCTTTGGCCTGGATTCGGGCTAGGACGGTGGAGAATTTCCCGTTTGTCCCTAGCCAAATTTGGCTATTAACAGAAGTCCCCTCTGACTTGAACACCAGCGACTGAGTTGGGGTTGGAGTCAGATTTGCTTTTTTAATTAGGAAATTTTCCCTCCACTATCGTTACCAGAATTCTGGTGGAAATATTCTCATTAATTGCGCAAGTGATGTGGCAAGCGTAGACCGATGCATTCCCCAAAACAATCCGGCTGCGTTACGGCCGTTCCCGTAATTAGAGGCAATCTCATCGAATATTTTACTTTCGTTTCACCGACGTCACTGCTCCATCCATATCTATTGAACCTGGCTGTTTCACCATCTTCATCAAACTTTCTCTTCTTTCAAATTTCAAATTCTCAACGAAGAGAAATTTCCTCTTGAGAAGCATCTCCCAGTCTAGAAAGAGGAGTGGATCCTGGCAAGGGATGATTAGGGAAGCTCGATCTTAATTGGCGGGCATGAGTTTACGGTTTCCACAGCTTTTAATGATAAACCATCGAGGGACTAGGATTCCCTGCCAACCGAGTCTGAAACTATTTTGAAGGCCATCCTTACAAGGAACTACTTGAACCCGAAGTTCCCCACCGCTGATTCCTTCGACTCTCGCATGGTGGATCAATACTTGCAGATCTTCGATGCTACTCTTCAAAAGTAACATTGAACTATCCCTTTTTCTGAACCATCCCCTTTTTTGCCTACGGATCTTCAATGCTACTCCTCGTAAGTAACACTGAATCATCCTTTTTTTTATCGGTTTCTGTTGTTGCTCCAGCTTCTCGTCATGCCCAGCAATCCCGGCAAGCTCGTACTCCTCCTTCTTTTGCCAGATTGACTCGGGGGTTTCTTTTGTTGCTTAAGAGAAGGAAGGGATGACTGTCTCTTCAGGGATCGCGCCCGCTCATGTTCTGTCCCTTTCCCAGGCTAGGCCTAGGATGGCCATCCTCGTATCGCGGCCTTCCAAGGCATGAAAGAGGGGAACCTTTTCTTCTCATGCTGCTTATACAACCGCATATGCCCCATCTACTCCTTCTACTGTTACCGCTACTACAGCTGCTCCCACGATTTACCCACCCGATGTGTCTGCGCTTCTGACTCCTCGAGCTTTGGAGGACCTCAAAATTGGCGTTGCAAAGACTCCTCCTGCCCATTCCCGTCATCAGTCGAGCTTGGCGGGGCAGGATAAGGTTTTGGAGCAATTTATTGCGTCTTGTTAGGGTGGTGGGCTCTCTAGGATGGCTTCAATGCCTGTCGACATTTTGCTCACCAAAGGGTCCGCTCTCTTGGCTGAGGTTCCTTTGTCTTTGCAACTGCTAGCTTAACTGTTTTCTAACCTTGGCTTTGCATCCTGTAGGCCTTCAAATTCAACGTAGCCCTTCCTCTTGATCGAGCTACAAAAGCTGAGGCCGAAGCTGAGAAGGCCATGGGATTACTCACGCGAGCTCAACCACTAGTACAGGAGATGACCTTCAGTAAAAAGGGAATGGAGGATGAGCTAACTGAGCTCCGCTGTGATTACGAAAAGATGAAACGATCATTTGATCAAGAAACCCTCTAATCTAAATGACGGGCTAGGCAGAGGGATTCTTGGAAAGCTGAGGCCAAGAAGTTGGACATCGAGAATCAAGGACTGCATGCTTAAGTGGCCAAGCTGCAAGTTGAGGCGGATGCCTCTTTCAGCGACAGGTATTTGTATGCCTTCTTCCAGGTTGCAGAAGCTCTCCCTCTTCCCTTCGACCTATCGACTATCACCGGTTGGGATAAAGAGGAGATATTGACCAAAGTCATAAAAATGTCTCACCCTAAGGGTGATGGAGCGGTTCCTTCTGGCCTGGCTGGAGCCGAAAAGCAACCGGTCAAGGCAGATCCTCCTCTTCCTCCTATCTTTCCCGCCTCAGCTCCCAAGGAATCCTCAAGTGGGGTTCTACCCGCGTAGCCTAAGGGAGGTCAACCAGAAGCCAAGGATGGGGCAAAAGACAGCCCTAAAGAACCTTCTAGAGTATAGTTGGAGGTTGAACAAAGCAAAATGGAGTCCATGGCTACCCTTCTTGATACGGCCATCCCTCTTGAGGTTATGGCGGTGGTCAATGAGGGCTGGGAGGAGGACCCAGCTGGGCAGCAGGAAATCGAAGAACCTCGAGAGAAAGAGGTAGCTGGCGAGGGCGACCAGCACGGGCAACCACCTGATGGAGGAGCTGAGGGCGAGGATCATCATAGAGGAGGAGTAGCAGGGGGGAATCGGGGGGATGCCGAAGCCTGATGCGATCTGTTCATGACTTGCTTTGATTACCCAGAAAATGGGGGTGGGAACCCTGCTTTACTCATGACTAGTTTAGTCAATCTTTATTATTATTATTATTTTTTGTAGCCCGAAAATGGGGGTTGGGCTCCTTGCTTGATGAATGTAGCCTTACTAGGGGATAGGCTCCCTCATCATTAATGAAAATCTACTATGATTTCATTCACACTTGCCTTGACTAATCCTGATTATGAGTTTCCAGCTTGACAGAAAACTCCTTGCTTCATTCCTGATCTCGACCATGATGCGACCTCAGCGTTCGGGAAGGTATCTTATCATGGTGACCTCAATCACGTAAACAAAACTGTTATTCATGTTTGAATCATTTTCGGGGGAGGTAGCCCGATCGAGACATCATGAGGGCTGTCTAGCTATTTTTTGATCTCGATATCTGGATGGTAACTATGCTCTTATACTCAGACCCTTCTTGGGGGTGGTGGCCCGACCAAGGCATCACGAGGGCCGTTTAGCTATTTCCTAGTCTTGATATCTGGATGGCAACTATGCTCCTACACTCAGACTCTTCTTGGGGGTGATAGCCCGACCAAGGCATCAGGAGGGCTGTCTAGCTATTTCCTGGTCTCGAGATCTGGATGGCACTATGCTCTTACACTCAGACCCTTCTTGGGGGTAGTAGCTCGACCAAGGCATTAGGGGTAGTAAGGGGGCTTCCCCGACTAGTCCCTGATCTCGAGATCTGGTTGGCAACTATGCTCTTACACTCAGACCCTTCTTGGTGGGGAGTGGTGCCCGGCCAAGGCATCACGGGTAGTGGGGGGCTTCCCTGGCTAATCTCTGGTCTTGAATTGATTACGGCGAACTTACTTATGGAGAACCTAGTCGAATATGGAGAAATTAATATAGAACATAATCGGAGATAGAGAAATAGCAGACTTTATTGATGATTGAAATGTAGTACATTGTTGTTGAGGATTTCATTGAAACCTAAATGGGGGTAATCTGCTCAAGAGTCCCCTGCTTAGGGATAAAACTTCTTCAAGTGATCTGCATTCCAGGTATGGTCGATGGGTCGACCATCCATGTCTTCGAGCTTGTATGCCCCATTGCGAACCAATATTTTCACCAAGTATGGCCCTTCCCAGTTGGGTCCTAGGACTCCATCCGACCTTTTTCGAGTATTCGAGATCACTTTTTTTAGCACCAAATCCCCTTCTTTGAAGTTCCAAGCTCTGACATTTCTGTTGAAATACCTAGTGTTCTTACTCTGGTGCTGCACCCTGAAGGAGGTCCTCATCGCTTTCAGGTTCAAAGTGATGCACGATGAAGAAGGTCAATTTATGCTCGATGGGAAGGACCGCTTTTACTCGGAAGGCTAGAGAGTAGGGTGTCTCTCCGGTAGCTGTTCTCTTTATAGTCCAGTATGCCTAGAGAACCTTGGAAAGTTCCTCGGGCCATTTGCCTTTCTTCTGCTGTAATTTCTTCTTTAATAGGTTCTTGATAGTCTTGTTGGTGGATTCCACCAGCCCGTTAGTCTGAGGATGGGCTACTGTAGCGAATCTGAGGTCGATTCCCAAACCTTCGTAAATGTCTTTGAATCGGGAGTTGTCAAATTGCTTGCCTAGGTCGGCTATAATGATGAGAGGGGTCCCGAATCTGCAAACCACGTTGGTTTTGATGAACCTCATCTTATTCTTTTCTGATATTTGGGAAAGAGGTCCTGCCTCGACCCACCTTGTAAAGTAATCGATTGCCACGATAGCATACTTAGCTTGCCCAGGAGCGATGGGAAGCGATCCGATTAGGACAACCCTCATATGGCAAAGGGGTAGGGTGAACTAAGAGACGACAACCGCTCCGGTGGGAGGTGACTCAAGTTCGAGGTCTTTTGGTACGGTTCACAAGATTGCACAAAGCTCTTTACGTCTCGGTGGATAGTTGGCCAGTAATACCCCATACGGAGCACTTGATATGCTAAAGCTTCACCACCGATATGATTCCCGCAGTCCCCAGAGTGAACCTCTCTCAACGCCCATTAGGCATCATCAGGATGCAAACACCGAAGTAAAGGGAGGGACATTCCCCTCCTGTAGAGGTATTCATCTACCAGGAAATATTGGACAGAGATCTTTTTAATTCTTCAGGCTTGATCGGGCTCCTCGGGAAGCTTTTCTTCTTGGAGATAAGTGACTATCGGATCCATCCAACAAGGTTGACGATCCAAGGGGTAAATTTCCTTTCCCGATGTTATGCTTGGTTGGGAGATCACTTGGAGGGGAACTCCTTGTGGTAAAGCTTGGCCATCATTCGCAGCTACCTTAGCTAGGGTATCTGTGCGGTGATTCTGGTGTTGAGGCACCTGCTCGATCTTGAATCTCTTAAGTTTATTCTTAAGCAGCTAAACTAGCTTCAGGTAGGCAATCATGCTATCCCCTTTTGCCTGGTAAATCCTGGACACCTGATTGACTACAAGCAATGAGTCACTCTTAATTTACAGATAGTCGGCCTTAAGCTCGATGGCTGCCTTCATCCCAGCTATGAGGGCTTCATACTCCATCTCATTGTTGGTGGCCTTAAATTCAAATCTAAAGCGGTGACAGAATTCGGTTAAGGTCTATTAGAACTATGCCAGCTCCTCCCCCAACTTGTCCAGACGCTACATCTATGTAGAGGATCTAGGATTTACAACCTTCCGGCCAGCTGTCGATCTCTGAAATCTTCTTAGGAGTTATATTCGTCACTGAGAAGGTCGCTTGGTCTGGGAGCGCTGAGAATTCTGCCACAAAGTCTGCTGAAGCATGGGCCTTGATTGTGGTCCTGGGTTTATACTTCAAGTCAAATTGGGTGAGCTCTAGGGCCCATAAAACTAGCATTTTGGATACGTCTGGCCTTTGTAAAAATTAACGGAGAGGCTGGTTGATCGTGCCAAATATGTAGTATATTTAGGCCCTCAAATCTGTATCTCGTGTTCTATTTTCGTGCATTTTGGTATCTCTAATGGGTTGTTATGTGCGTAATTGTAGAAAATGGTACAATGATGGGTTTGGAAGCATGTTGCGGTGGTTCCGGCAGAAAATGGGCAAAAGGAAAGACAAAGGATCATAAGCAGCTCTATAGTGAGGGTCAAGTGCGGGTCAAAACCGCACTCCAACAACACTCATACTCATAGCCGGGACCTGATGCTGCAAGAAGAGTGAAAGTATGGGTCCAATGTGGGTCATCCAACCTCACTCTACCCGCACTGTTGCCAAAGCCAGAGAAGCTGATTTGCACCTGACGTTGAACTGCAAGTACAGTGCGGGTCATCTAACCGCACTCCACCCGCATTGTTGCCAAAGCCAAAAAAGCTGATTTGCACCTGATATTAATGTGAGGGTACAGTGCGGGTCATCCAACCGCACTCCACCCGCACTCCACCCGCACTGTTGCCAAAGCCAGAGAAATTGATTTGCACCTGACATTAAACTGCGGGTCAAGTGCAGGTAATTCACCCTCACTCCACCCACACTCCACGTGCGCCAGTTTGTTTTTTTGAAGTTTAAGTGACCTATTTTTGTATATTGTATAAATAGAATAGTATGAGAACGTTTTTGAGAGCTTTTGACTCAGATTTTCAGAGGTTTACATAACTTAGATCTAGAATCTCTCTCTCTCTCTCTCTCTCTCACACTTACATTCTCTACTCAACTTCAAGGAAGGTAAGAGATTGAAGCAACTTCAAGGAAGGAGATGTTCTCCAAGGGTTCTTACTCTTTCCTTTCTCTTATTTTCCTAGTTGTAATGAGCAGTTAAATCCCCTCTAAGGGGTTGATGGAGTAGTTAGTTGGATATTGGGCTTATACATAACTTGATTCTATATTTATATTCATGTATATCTTTCATTGTTCTATTCTTGTTATGAATGGTTATCATTGATTTCTTGTTTAGATACATCCTCTTGGCAAGATCTCTGTGGATTATGTATGACTATTGCATCTAGATATACATCTTATTTAGTTGTTTCTGTTGGGGTTTATGCTCTAAAGATGTATTTTGTAAATGGATTTATGAAATAAATAAAAAAGAAAAGTTCAATTCATTCATGTTGTGTTGTTTATTTTATAACTTGTGCATAAATTAACATCCTGGATTGCCAGATGTAATCTCGAACTGTGTATATGAGTGTCATATGCGGATGGATACAGTAAGAGACGTGCAATCTAAAGAGTCCATAGATAGCAAATAAAGCTGGGTACTTTATTTGTGGTTAATCTATAGCTGCAGTCCATTCAGTAATGTATGGTGATTCTATTCTGAATCATTCATATGAGATATGGGAATGGAGGCACCTTGTATGATGTGATCATATAGGACTGGGCCATGATCTATATGAATCTCTAACCAAGATCCGTTTACTGATGAGATTCATATATATCAACTAATGATGGCTATATGTTGGTGATCTTAATCCTGAGTGTCTTATCCACTCCTTCAGGTTAGATCGTGGTCTTTGATATACAATGGGTGAGGTC
Source organism: Dipteronia sinensis (assembly GCA_033220585.1). Lineage (NCBI taxonomy): Eukaryota > Viridiplantae > Streptophyta > Magnoliopsida > Sapindales > Sapindaceae > Dipteronia > Dipteronia sinensis. Next base: position 17,932,249 of record CM065642.1, read on the forward strand.
AGATGCAGTTCCTGATCAATATACTCCGTATGTTGGGATTACGGTTTGGCTTGTGGCTGGGAAGGTATGTACACAATAGTGGAATCCACTCCTTCTTGTGAGAAGTAGATGGTAGTTCCCTTAAGGGTGCGTTTGGTACGCGGACGGGACGGGACGGGACAGGACAGGACAGGACTGGACAGGACTGGACAGTTGTTCCATATTGTGTTTGGAATGCCTGGGACAGAACTGTTGACTGTACTGTTATGCGTTTGGTATGACTGGAACAGAACGGGACAGGACGGGACAAGAGGTTTAAATGACCATAGTGCCCTTATTGTTATTGAAAAATATTTTAATTAATAATTTTACAAGATTATTTAAGATGGATGGTTGGGATTAACTTAATAAATTTTCAGATATTTATTATTTTCCAGATTGAATCTCCACCGTCCATCAATCACCACCATGATTGATTAATTATTTCAGATATTAATGATTGATGAACGGTGGAGATCCAATCTGGGATTGGTCTCCACCAACATTCAATTAATCTGGAAACATTTTTTCTTGTTCTTAAATCTGGAAACATTTTAATTAATCTGGAAACATTTTTTCTTATTCTTAAATCTGGAAATTCCATCAAAAAATCTGGAAAATCAGATATCTTCAAATCAAAAAACAAAACAAATCAAAAAACCCAACAATAAAAAAATCAGATTTCATCCAAAATTCTGGAAAAAAAATTGAAAACAAATCAAAACTTCTGGAAAAAAAATTGAAAACAAATAAAAAAAACCTAACAATCAAAAATCGTATTTCATCAAAAATCTGGAAAAAAATTTGAAAAAAAAAAAAATTACACAACAATCATCGTCATCATCTGATTTTCCAGAAATATTCATTATCATCAACCCTATTTTGTTTTTTCCAGAAATCATTCATGATTTTCCAGAAATCATTCATTATCATCAACCCAAAATTAAACTAATTCATTATCAAATCCACATCCATACACTGTCAACCACCACCACCACCACCAATCTCACCACCACCACCAATCTCACCACCACCATCAATCAATCTCACCACCACCATCAACCACCCCGAAGCCGAGAAAGAAGAAGAAGAAGAGAGATAGATCTGGTCGTCGTCAATCGCGCTTCCGATCGTCGTCGTCGTCGTCGCGCTTCCGGTCGTCGTCGTCATCGCTCTTCCGGTCGTCGTCGTCGCTTCTGGTCAACGCGAGCGTCGTCGTCGTCGCTTCCGATCGTCGTCTTCGTCGTCGCTTCCGATCGTCGTCGTCGTCGTCGCTTCCCGTCGTCGGCGTCGTTGCGGCGGTTTGGAGAGAAGATCATCGATCGGTTTGGTGTTGGTGAGAAGAGAGAAGAGAGAAGAGAGAAGAGAGGAGAGAGAGGAGAGAGGAGAGAAAAAATAAGATTTTAATTTATATAGATGTAATTTTTTGAAAGTTTCAAGGGCAAAGAAGTCTTTTCCAGAGTTGTCCCATGGCCATGGACAACTTGGCCGAGGGTGTAGGGTGGGACAGTTTTTTGGGATTTTTGTCCCATCTTGTCCCACCCAGTCCCACCCTAAAATCACACCAAACGCGGGACAAGGACAAGTTGTCCCACCTTGTTCTGTCCTGTCCCGCGTAACAAACGCACCCTAAGGGTTGATTCGGGGCTTGAACAATATGAGCGCTCTCCTAATTCCGTGAGGAAATAGGATTTATTATTCATTATAGAATCAACGGTACTTAAAGGATAAATGTAATAAAAGGGGTATAACGGACATTATGACCCAGCTCTAATTATGAACTACTGTGGAGGATCACACCATGTGTAATAGCTATATCAATGGACACCGAGTTGTATCGGTCTGTGTAAAAACGTCTGCAGTTGAGAGAGTGCAGCTTCGGGTTTTTAGTGGAATAACACCGGAGTTAATAATCAAGGAATATTAATTAAATAGTTTAATTAATAATTCTAAGGATTATTGGAGCTCAAAATACTGTAGGTCCATTAGGTCCCCTTTCTAGCCCGATCGATTTAGGTAACAAGGGTCACGGTTAATTAATTGGATTGTCCAATTAATTTTGTTACGAAAGTGACACGTACTCATTCAGGGATTAATTGAATAATGGGATTATTTAATTAATATATTAATAATTAAATTAATTAAATAATTAGATTATTTAATTAATGAATTAATAATTATGAATTATTAATTAAATATTAATTGCAGGTTGCAGGTTCAAATCATAACTGAGACATAAAATAATTAGATTATTTTATTCTTAGTTAGGTATAGTATTTAAGTTTAAGTCAACTAGAGTTATGTGGGAGTTAGAATCCTACTATATCTAGGACACTAAAATACTAATTATCTTTTGAATATATGGAGATATATTTGGAAAGAGATAATGGTCTAGTTTTGAAAAATATATAGAGATATATATTTAATATAACTAGATAACCAATAAAATAGAAAAAGTAGATAATGAAATAAGTTATCTATTTTATTTTTTTGGTCTTTGAACTTGATTTTCACGCAACACATTCAAGTTTTTTTAAGAACAAGAGTTGTTCTATGAAATATTCTCTTGGAAGAAATTGTTTCTTCTTCATTCTCTCTACATCCTCATAAGTTCCTGAGTACATGACGCGCCCACACGCAGTTACCTGTTCCGGGAATAGCTAGGAAGATCAGTGGTACAGACCAGGAGCATATCGTAAAGTGAAGGAGTCTCCAAACGTTGGTAAGGTTCTAAATTTCTTTTTAATATATTGATTACAATTTCATGTGTTTACATATTGTATGTATTAGTTCTGGAAAAAGAATTACGATCCTAAGTTCACTGGTCCCAGATCGTTTATGATCTGTATAAAAATTTTAAAACATATTTCCGCTGCGTTACCAATGAACGGGGTTCCAACAATTGGTATCAGAGCCAATTTTTTTTTTTCGGAACAGGAAATTGTTTTCGATGCTCCTGTATGTATGATTGTGTAGGCACTATTTAAATTGATTGTATGTTGTTTTTGTATGTATATTGAATTTGTTAATTTACAAAAACTTGATTGATCGTTAATTATATGGTACTGTGGATTTAGGGTTTATGGGTTGTATTATATTTTTATTATTACTATTTTTTTTTCTGTTATTGTAATGTAAAAAAAAAATGTAACCTATATTGAAGACCTGGAAAAATCGCGAAGTCGGAAGGGCGAAATCGGAAATACGCGTGACGGTACTGTTCATGCGTGGTACTGTTCATGTGTGGTACTGTTCATTCGGGTACTATTCATGCGGGTACTGTTCATGTGTGGTAATGTTCATTCGGGTACTATTCATACGGGGTACTGTTCATGCACGGTACTGTTCATGTCGGGCACTATTCATGTCGTCTTGCACGGTTCCGTTGGCAAGTGTTGCCTAGTGCGTTCCGTGCGGATTTCCTATTTCGGATTCATGAGATGAATCGGAGTGACCTGAAAAGACTAGAAGACTCAGAAATTACAAGAAGACCAAGGAATGCCTTGGGTGTATTTTTGTAATTTTAGATTCCAATTTTTTTTAGGTTAAATAATCCACAGTACTCGGTCAATTCATGTATGCTTTATATTATGTGATGATAAAAGCATTGACATGCATACGTATGTCATTTAGATTAGATGTGCCTACACAAATATATTTGATATGTCATACATGCATCATAGCCTAATTTTTATGTATTAATTTTTTTAATATGATTAAAATCAGTAAATACATTATTGGCTATGAAAATGAGATTAGTTTTTTAATTGTTAGAAAACTTGTTAATTCTCATTAATATTAATCTGGTATTAAAGTGTTTAATAAGTTAGATTAATAGGGTCATTTATTGTAATTAGGATTAATATGATTAAAAACCTAATAATAAATGGACCGCATAAAGTGTTAGAGTTTTTATAGTTAAAACTTGGTAAACGCTTACATAATAATCTGACCTTAGTAAAAAGTTTACAAAGATTTAGATTATTCACTAATAGATTAGATTTTTAATTGTTAAAAATTATTAATAATTTATTAGTTAAATTAGAGTTTATTTCTAATAATGAATTTGTTAATGCGCTAGATAACTTGATTAAAATTAGCCGTTTGATCCTATAGAGTCTAGGTGCATTAACGGATAATAGAAAACCTTAATATTTAAATAGTGAGTGGGAGAGGGATATATTACATATATATCCCACAGTCTCCATTATTAGTTCAACACCGTGAGATCCGAGTGGGGCCTCATGACGGCTTTGCTTTCGTCCTCCCTAAGAAGGGTTTCCACAAAGATCAATACCAAGGTTGACTTTCTAACGGATAGGATTTCTGAGGGTATTTCGGGATTGACCGACCCTAAGGCGGCAATTCTCAAGTTAAGCTCATGAGATCTGAAATGGTGGGTTACACTCTCGAAGGTTTTGATTAAGTTTTGTTAATTAAAAACCCGACTGAATAAACGATGGTTGAATGATATGGAATAAGAGTTATTCTAGAATATCGTTTGATTGAGAATGTCTCGGTCCAACATGCAAGAACTTGACCAACCCTAAGGCGGCACTTCTTTGTGGTATGTTGGATTGTCGTGGTATAGTAACTGTTTTTTGGGTATTTCTAGTTCGTTAAACATGTTCAAGCATCATGTTTAAATTTATGCCAAAGCACTCGCACTTGTTTTAATAAATGACTGAATGAATGTTTTATTTATTTCAGCAATTATGTCTTCTGCATTACTTCAAATTCTCGCAAACGACAAATTAACTGGTGATAACTACACTAAGTGGAAACTTAATATTAATGCAATACTGGTCACCAAAGACCTCAAGTTTGTGCTTACGGAGGAATGTCCTCCGGTGCCTACTGCCAATGCCACAGGAACTGTTCGTGAGGCATACCAGCGATAGGTCTCATCTGATGAGAAGGCCCGAACATATCTGTTAACTTCTATGACAGACGTGCTTGTCACAAAGCACGAAGCAATGACTACAGCATTCGAAATTATGGAGTCATTACAAGCTATGTTCGGGCAGCCCTCCGAGCAAAAGTGACACGAAGCTGTTTGTTTCGCTATGCTCGCTCGCATGAAGGAAGGTACATCAGTTCGGGAACATGTCCTGAGCATGATGTCCTACTTCAACACGGCAGAAGTCAATGGCGGGGCCATTGACGAACCCAGTCAAGTGAGCATCATACTGACGACTCTTCCGAAGAGTTTCGATCAGTTTAAGAACAACTACGGGATGAACAAGTTAAGGTTTAGTCTCACATAGTTGCTCAATGAGCTCGCTACTTTTGAGTCCTTGACCAAGGACAACAAAAGTAAGACCGGTGAGGTAAATGTTGCCGAACCATCTTCCTCCAATAATAAGAAGAGGAAGAGGTCTGCTGGAAAGGCGAAGGGTAAGCCCAAACCCAAGAAGGCCCAAAGCAAAAAGAAGGGCACCTCCACCGACCAAGACAAAGGAAAATGTTTCCATTGTAACAAGGTCGGGCACTGGAAGAGGAACTTTCCTCAGTACCTAGAGGAAGTAGCCAAGAAGAAGAAGAAAGGTAAATATGATTTACTTGTTCTTGAATCTTGTTTAGTGGAAGATGATTCTTCACCTTGGATTGTTGATTCGGGGGCCACTAACCATGTTTGTTCTTCTTTACAGTGGACTGATTCTTGGACACAGCTAGAGGAGGGAGCTTACTCCATGCGTGTGGGGTCGGGGGATGTCGTGTCAGCCAAAGCAGTGGGAGCAATAAGATTGCAATTTTGTAATAATAATAGTTTTTTATTATTGAACAATGTTTTTTATATTCCTAGATTTACACGGAATTTGATTTCCGTTTCTAAGTTATTAGAACAATTGTATTATGTTGCTTTTAATAATAAGTTTGTTATTATTGGAAAGAATGGTCTGAATATTTGTTCAGAAATTAATAAAAACAATTTGTATGTGTTAAGACCGTTAATACATACTACACTGCTTAACACCGAAATATTTAAGGTTGAAAAACCTAAAACTAAACGACATAAGATTTCTCCAGATAATGACACGTATCTTTGGCATCTAAGGCTTGGTCATATCAACCTTGACCGGATAGACAGACTAGTAAAAAGTGGACCTTTAAGTGAGTTAAAGGTTGGCACCTTACCTGTCTGCGAATCCTGTTTAGAAGGTAAGATGACTAAGAGACATTTTACTGGAAAAAGGCTTAGAGCTATAGAGCCACTAGAACTCATACATACAGATGTCTGCGGACCGATGAATGTTAGAGCTAGGGGCGGCTATGAGTATTATGTCACCTTTATAGATGACTACTCAAGATACGGATATGTCTACCTAATGCAACGAAAGTCAGAAACATTTGAAAAGTTCAAAGAATTCCGAGCTGAAGTTGAGAATCAATTAGGTAGGACTATCAAGTCACTATGATTAGATCGTGGAGGTGAGTACCTTGACCAAGAGTTTGAAGACTTCATGGTCGAGCATGGGATAGTTTCCCAACTCACAGCTCCTGGTACACCTCAGCAAAATGGTGTAGCGGAGAGGAGAAATAGAACCCTGATGGAAATGGTGAGATCTATGATTAGTTTCTCATCATTACCAAATTCTTTCTAGGGATATGCGTTACAAACAGCGGCATACATTTTGAATGTAGTGCCATCCAAATATGTTCCTAAGACGCCCCTACAGTTGTAGAATGGTCGTAAAGCTAGTTTGCGACATTTCCGCGTATGGGGGTGTCCAGCACACGTGCTGAAAAACAGAAGTGGAAAGCTAGACTCCAAGTCTGTGGTCTGCCTGTTTGTAGGATACTCCAAGGAGACCAGAGGTGGACACTTCTATAGTCCCAAAGATAACAAAGTATTTGTATCGACAAATGTAACGTTTCTTGAGGACATTTATATTAGTGACCATAAACCTCGTTCTAAGATTGTATTGAATGAATTGGAGCCTGGTGAGACTAGTGCTTCATCAACAATAGTTGTTGATCCACAAACATCTGAGCGTCAGATGGTTCCTGATCAGGATACACTACCACCTAGACGTAGTGAGAGGGTTGTGAGACAGCCTGAACGTTATTTAGGTGTAAGTGAGGGTTAAGATGTTGTCTCTGCTGATAGTGTGGATGATCCATTGACATTTAAGAATGCAATGGAAGATCCTGATAAAGAAAAAAAAATGTAGTTTTCTTAGTCCTATACGTGGACGACATCCTACTCATTGGGAATGATGTGGGAATGTTATCTGATGTAAAGGGCTGGCTGGCTAGCCAATCCCAAATGAAAGATTTGGGAGAGGCGAGTTATATTCTAGGGATCTAACTTATAAGGGATCGTAAGAACAAACTTATAGCACTATCTCAGACATCATATATCGATAAGATTTTTATGCGATTTTCGATGCAGAACTTTAAGAAGGGTAATTTACCTTCTAGGCATGGAGTTCACTTGTCTAAGGAACAGTGTCCTAAGACACCTCAAGAAGTTGAGGATATGAGATGTGTACCCTATGCATCAGCAGTAGGTAGTCTCATGTATGCTATGTTATGCATGAGACCGGACATCTGCTATGTAGTGGGAGTAGTCAGCAGGTACCAGTCTAACCCAGGATTAGATCATTGGGTTGCTGTCAAGACTATTCTCAAGTATCTTCGGAGAACGAGAAACTATATGCTAGTGTATTCCGGACAGGATTTGATCCCGTTAGGATACACAGATTCTGATTTTCAGTCAGACAGGGATTCTAGAAAATCCACGTCTGGATCAGTATTTACCCTAGGTGGTGGAGCCATTGTGTGGAGAAGTATAAAGCAATCTTGCATTGCTGACTCCACCATGGAAGCCGAATATGTAGCCGCTTGTGAAGCTGCTAAAGAGGCTGTTTGGCTCCGTAAGTTCTTGAGTGATCTGGAAGTTGTTCCAGATCTGGATAAGCCCATCACACTTTATTGTGATAACAGTGGTGCTGTGGCTGATTCCAAAGAACCAAGAAGCCACAAGAGAGGGAAGCATATAGAGAGAAAGTATCATCTCATTAGAGAGATAGTGCAGAGAGGAGAGGTGATCGTCACCAAGATAGCCTCACAAGACAATCATGCTGATCCATTTACGAAGACCTTACCGGCTAAAGTGTTTTCGGGTCACCTAGATGGTCTAGGGTTACGAGACATGCCTCACATGCTTTAGTACAAGTGGGGGATTGTTGGGTTTTATGCCCTAAAGATGTATTTTGTAAATGGATTTATGAAATAAATAAAAAGAAAAGTTCAATTCATTCTTGTTGTGTTGTTTATTTTATAACTTGCGCATAAATTAACATCCTGGATTGCCGGATGTAATCTCAAACTGTGTATATGAGTGTCATATGCGGATGGATACAGTAAGAGACGTGCAATCTAAAGAGTCCATAGATAGCAAATAAAGCTGGGTACTTTCTTTGTGGTTAATCTATAGCTGCGGTCCATTCAGTAATGTATGGTGATTCTATCCTGAATCATTCATATGAGATATGGGAATGGAGGCACCTTGTATGATGTGATCATATAGGACTGGGCCATGATCTATATGAATCTCTAACCAAGATCCGTTTACTTATGAGATTCATATATATCAACTAATGATGGCTATATGTGGGTGATCTTAATCCTGAGTGTCTTATCCACTCCTTCAGATTAGATCGTGGTCTTTGATATACCATGGGTGAGGTCAGATGCAGTTCCTGATCAATATACTCCGTATGTTGGGATTGCGGTTTGGCTTGTGGCTAGGAAGGTATGTACACAATAGTGGAATCCACTCCTTCTTGTGAGAAGTAGATGGTAGTTCCCTTAAGGGTTGATTCGGGGCTTGGACAATATGAGCGCTCTCCTAATTCCGTGAGGAAATAGGATTTATTGTTCATTAGAGAATCAACGGTACTTAAAGGATATATGTAATAAGAGGGGTATAACGGACATTATGACCCAGCTCTAATTATGAACTACTGTGGAGGATCACACCATGTGTAATAGCTATATCGATGGACACCGAGTTGTATCGGTCTGTGTAAAAACGTCTGCAGTTGAGAGAGTGCAGCTTCGGGTTTTTAGTGGAATAACACCGGAGTTAATAATCAAGGAATATTAATTAAAGAGTTTAATTAATAATTCAAAGGATTATTGGAGCTCAAAATACTGTAGGTCCATTAGGTCCCCTTGCTAGCCCGATCGATTTAGGTAACAAGGGTCACGGTTAATTAATTGGATTGTCCAATTAATTGTTGTAAGTTCCTCGTATTTTGATTGGCTTATTTCGTTGACAAACCACATTGGGGATTATTCTTTGTAAGGGTAATTTAGGCCAAGCTTCAAGGACATCATCTCCCTCAAAGAGCACTTCAAAGGTATCTCACTAGTTTAACTTTCTTTGAAGAGATCTAGTTGCACACACTCACTTGCATGCATTATGTTCCCATCTTCATGTAATTGAATGATGTATTGTATGCCTCTTTTCACACTCCACACTTGCACATTTTGCACATCTCTTAGTGTGTCGAGCTTGCCCATAAAAGAGATTTTCTTCTCTTAGCGCGGCCTAGACCGCTTGGCAAGATATGCCTGCACCGCGGCATACAGAGCGGTATAACTCAGCAGAGTCATGCTTCGTGTACCGCTTCCTGTACACGTGCACGCAAAGCGACCCACGTCGCGGTGTTGTCCAGTAAGCCTCTGTTGCCCATACCGCGGCCTGTGCACCTGCATGCACAGCGCCCTGCACCGCGTTGTTGTCCAGACGGTGCACTGCTGTGTGTACCGCGGTCTGGACACTTGCCTGCAACGCGGTCCAGCAAGCGGTATTGACGGGATTTTGTTTCTCAAACCCAAAACGACGCAGTTTTGTCTAGGGTTTCTATATATATGTTCTATCTTCTTCCTTGCTCGTTTTCATGAGTTCAAGAAGCCATTTTTGATAGGCTAAGCTTCTATTAGAGAGAGAAACTCCCAAGAACTCATCTTTACTCAACCAAACACAAATCCATGTGCATCTAACATCTTCAAGCATCATCTCATCATGGATTCTTCTTGCTTTCATTGACTAGGTAACTTGAACATGCCCTAAATCTCTTTGTATTTATTTATGTTCTTGTTGGCCTAGGGTTAGCTCTTTTATGTGATTTTATTGCATATCTTTATGTTTATTGGCATTTATAACATGATTGAGTTGTTGGTTGTTGGTTGAGAGCCTTGTTCATTAATAGCTAGCATTTAGGACGTTTTTACCCTTCTAGCTAAATCTTCATGCATTTGCATTTAGATATTGATATCTAGGATTTGCATTTATTGATATCTTAAATCCTTAGATAAGCATTTACTGTCGCCTAGCATTAATTGCATGTTTGAATATCTTTTACATATTCACATAGGTTGTTTATACTCTTCATTGATTGTTAAGCTTTGTGACTAAGTAAGTTAGTGCACAAGCTTGTGGTCAAGAATCACTATTAAAGGCCCGTTGGGTAGATTGAAAGGGTTAGTGACCAAGTAGGTGTGACTTGAGGTCAACCTAGGTTGTAAACTTTCGTTCAAATAGTTGATTTGAGGACCGTTTGTGGCTAGAAGGATAGCCCGTGAGTTTTGCCCAGTTGGAGGGTTTCTCACGTAAATCAATCCTTGTGTTTTTATTGTTTTCCGCATATTTATATTGGATTGATTGATTGTTAACATGGAGTAGGATTATCGAAATTGATTAAGTCGAAAAGTTGGTAATATATCAACTAAAACCTATTCACCCCCCCTCTAGGTTGTATTAGACACACTTTGTGTATTTTCAATTGTGTTACGAAAGTGACACGTATTCATTCAGGGATTAATTGAATAATGGGATTATTTAATTAATATATTAATAATTAAATTAATTAAATAATTAGATTATTTAATTAATGAATTAATAATAATTAATTATTAATTAATTATTAATTGGAGGTTGCAGGTTCAAATCATAACTGAGACATAAAATAATTAGATTATTTTATTCTTAGTTAGGTATAGTATTTAAGTTTAAGTCAACTAGAGTTATGTGGGAGTTAGAATCCTACTATATCTAGGACACTAAAATACTAATTATCTTTTGAATATATGGAGATATATTTGGAAAGAGATAATGGTCTAGTTTTGAAAAATATATAGAGATATATTTAATATAACTAGATAACCAATAAAATAGAAAAAGTAGATAATGAAATAAGTTATCTATTTTGTTTTTTTGGTCTTTGAACTTGATTTTCACGCAACACATTCAAGAAAGTGAGAAACAAACAAGTGGTGCGGCAATCTAGGAGAGAACAAGAATAATAAAAAAAAATTATATTGAATATTTTTTTTAAGAACAAGAGTTGTTCTATGAAATATTCTCTTGGAAGAAATTGTTTCTTCTTCATTCTCTCTACATCCTCCTAAGTTCCTGAGTACGTGACGCGCCCACACGCAGTTGCCAGTTCCGGGAGTAGCTAGGAAGATCCATGGTACAGACCAGGAGCATATCGTAAAGTGAAGGAGCCTCCAAACGTTGGTAAGGTTCTAAATTTCTTTTTAATATATTGATTACAATTTCTTGTGTTTACATATTGTATGTATTAGTTCTGGAAAAAGAATTGCGATCCTAAGTTCACTGGTCCCAGATCGTTTATGATCTGTATAAAAATTTTAAAACCTATTTCCGCTGCGTTACCAGTGAATGGGGTTCCAACAGTTTCTTGCTCAAATGAATGGACGGAACGTCATGAATTCCGACTCTTAAACCACGGTCTTAATCTAACCTCGATTGAGTTTCAGGCACTATACATCCTAGGTCGGGTCCTGTGAGAGGATTAGAAGTCATCACTATACATCCTAGGTTGACTACGTTTACAATCGGTTGAGTCATAGATAGGTAGACGAACTTCATTTTCAGAATCCGACGAACAACCAATACTATACATCCTAGGTTGGTGGTTTACGACGGATTAATCCCTAATAGGTGGTCCTCACTATACATCCTAGGTTGACCACTTTCTAGGGATAAAAAACCGACTCTATACATCCTAGGTCGGTTACCTTTGAATAGACGTGCCTATTTACAAGTTTGTTGCATTGCCCAGTATTTACTTTCGTATCCGTTAACTCCTTAGTTTCCATCATCTATATATCCTTCATCCCATTTCCCTTTCCTCTAGTTTGCATAGTTAATTTAGTGTTACTAATAGGATAATTCACCATCTACATCTTTATCATTTTATGTTTCATTTAATATATATATATATATATATATATACATTAACATACTTTAGCAATAACTAATCTTAGCTAGTTCCGCTCCCTGTGGATGACACCCCACTTGCCACCATACATGTGTTTTCCAAACCAATTTAGGCTTCGTGAGGTTTTTACAAATATTGTTGACGAATTGATTTTTTTTAAAAACGACACGAGTATTGTTTGGTCACTGGTCTGTCACCACTACTATTGAGTGAGCTTGAAAGTATGGACGAAGTTTTCTTGCTGAGGTCACCAGAGCATAGGCGAGCTTCTCCAGAAGAGTATAGTTTTTCTCTGGTTTGGTTAGAGCGTGACTCACGTAGTATATAGGCCGTTGAACCCTGTCTCCACATTCCTTGCTCAAAGTTCCACTTAATGCGGTTTCTGAAACTGCCAAGTAGATTTGTAGTTCCTCTCCAGGACTTGGATTGACTAGCAATGTAGGGCTTGTAAGGTACTTCTTCAAGGCTTGAAAGGCTTGCTCGTTCTCCTGGTTCCATTTTATGTTTCTCCTCTGCTTGATAGCTTTGAAGAAAGGGAAGCACTTATTAGTGGAGAGAGAAATGAACCTGTTGAGCGCTACTACATGCCCTGTCAAGACTTGTACCTGTTCAAGTGATGTGGGGGATTCTAGGTCCAAGATAGCCTTGATCTTTTCTGGGTTGGCCTCTATGCCTCTCTCATGAACCATGAAGCCCAGAAACTTCCCCGAAGTTACCTCGAAAGCACATTTGGAGGGGTTCAATCGAATCTGGTTTTCCCTTATGATCAGAAAAGTACTGCGAATGTCGTACTGATGTCCTTCTGCGGTTGGTGATTTTATGATCATGTCATCGATGTTTACCTCCATCGACCTTCCAATTCCGGGCCTGAACAGTCTTTTAACTAGCCGCTGGTATATAGCCCCTGCATTCTTAAGGCCAAACGGCATCACCTTGTAGCAGTACAGACCCTGTCCAGTAATGAAGCTGGTCTTATCCTGGTCAGCTGGATGCATCTTAATCTGGTTGTACCCCGAAAATGCATCCATGAAGCTCATGAGCTGGTTCCTGGATGTGGAGTCGACCAACTGATCGATATTTGGTAGAGGAAAACTGTCTTTTGGGCATGCCCGGTTGAGGTCGGTGTAGTCGACGCATATACTCCATTTTCCATTCGCCTTCGTGACCATGACCACGTTGGCGATCCATTTAGGGTAGCGCACCTCTCTAATGAAACCTGCTCTGATCAATTTGTCCACTTCCTTCTGAACCGCAGCATTTCTTTCGGTGCTAAAGTGACTCCTTTTCTGCTTGACGGGTTTAAAGGTTGGATCCACTGCTAATCGGTGAGCAGCTAATGATATTGGGATCCCTGGCATCTCGTCATAACTCCAAGTGAAGATGTCACTAAATTCTCTAAGAAGCTCGATCAAACCTTCTTTCACTTCCAGTTCGTTGGTAGCTCCGATCTTGACAACCTTTGAGGGTTTGTCATTTCTGATGGGTATCTCCTCTAGTTTATCCATGGGTTATCCGCTGGCCCATTCCTTGCTCTGTTCTTTCTTATCCGGTATCATGGGTTCATTCTCTGGATGATCTGCGGGTTCCATATCTTCATGGGTCATCCCTGATGCTTCCACATCCTGGATCGTTGCAACTTGTACAAACTGTTTTGTTAAAGCTGTAGGATTGGCATACACTGCGTAACATTTTCTGGCTGCTTGTTGGTCCCCACATCCCTCTCCTACCTTGGTCCCCACCCGGAATTTCAAGACATTATGGTAAATAGACAGAACTCCCTTCAATGAGGATAGGAATGGTCTCCCTAGTATGAGGTTGTAGGCCCATGGGATGTCAACCACAACGAAGTCCATCATAAGGTTTTGTTAGAGAGGTACGGTTCCAGCGATCACTGGGAGGATCTTTGATCCCACTGATATGATCGAATCCCCAGTGAATCCATAGAGCAGGGTTGTGCAGCTATTGTAACACCATTGCTTCAAATTCAGCCTTTCCAATGTGTCCTTGAAGAGGATATCTACACTACTGCCCGTGTCAACGAGCAAGCGGTGGACCACGCAGTTGGCGATCTATACAGTGATCACCATGGGATCATCATGAAGCTGCACTGTGTTGAAGACATCTGTCTCGGTGAAAATAATCTGCGCTGACTGGGAGGGTCCAGACAGGCTTTGGCTGACCTTGAAGATACCACGACCTTCATCTACATCGGGAATCTTCCTTGCATGGTTTTTCCTAAAATTATTGGAGGTGCCAGCCAGTGTGGGCCCTCCGCTGATGGTATGTATCACATGGATTTGCTGTATTAAATCAGTCTGTTCCCTCTTTCTCTTCTCAGCATGCTCGCGGATCTCGGCTCGTACCTCCCTTCCTGTCTAAATATTATCCATGACCTGCTGCAAGAACTCTATCAAACATCCTCCCCTTATCAGTGCCTCGATCTGGTTGCGCAGGTTATAACACTCTGAAGTGTTATGGCCCACGTCCTCATGGAAGTCGCAGTACTTGTACCGATTCCTCCTATTAACTAAGGCTTTCATGGGTGCGGGTTTCTGGAGTAGCCCCTTGTCCCGTATAACTAGGTAGATTGTTTCCCGGGAGGCATTTAAGGGAGTGTAGTAATCATACCCTTTTTCATCTGGCATTACGAGGCTACAGTCCTAGGAGGAGGCGAAACTCGCGGAAGGGGTTCGTCTTGCTAGATACCTCTCTTGCTTGAGCTGAGAAACGGGGAAGCAGTATGTCGATTTATTGGGAAGTTTGTTCTAATTTTTATGAGTTAGCTCAGGCTTTGGAGCTTCCTTTTTCTGGCGCTTTGTCGTTCTCATATTGTCATACTCCATCTTTACCTTGAGCTATTCGTCAATTTCGACCTGCTCAAGAGCCCGATCATAAGCCTCCTGATAGGTCTCTGGGGGTTGCTTGGCAAAGGATAGGAAAAGCTTTCCAGCCCAATGGTTCCGCCTGAAGTTGGCAAGGGTCTCTCTCTCGGCGAAGACTCCCATCTGGATGACATCCTTGTGAAAGCGTTCCACGTATGACCAGAGTTTCTCACCTCGCTCCTGAACCACATACTGAAGATGTATGGGATCCTTTAGACGCGGTTTGACCCCTTGGAACTATGAGCAGAAATATGTCGTCAACTTTATGGAAGAATCCATGCTACCAGCGGGCAACTTCCTTAACCAAGTTTTTACGTAGTCGGTCAGGGTTGTAGGGAACATCCTGCACATGGCAGCCCTAGTGGTATTCTGGACTTCCATTTGCTGGACGAAGCTCTCTAGGTGACTCAAGGGGTCTTCTGTTCCGGAGAATTTATCTGTCGGTATTTTAAACTTCGGCGGGAGCTCCGCTTCCCGGATCCTTTTAGTGAAGGGAGCGTTCATCTCACTCAAAGGATCCTTCATCGAGTCGACATCGGACTCTTAACTATCGGATACCTCCGATGAACTGGCGACCTCTTCCCGGTCTTCTTTACGTGCGGGATCTGCTCGAGGGATTTGCTGGCTACCCTCCTCTCGAGCCCGGGCTTCACTTCTTGAAGCCACCGGGCAAGGAGCCTCTCGTTGCTCCCAGGTCAAAGCGTCCGCTGCAGATTTGACTCGCCTCGGCTAGTAGTGTGATGCTCTTCCAGAAACCAGGGGCATGAACTGGGGGCATGGGCCCTAGCCTATCCAGGATCGAAGGTTGAGGTCGGGTCCTATCACGGGCTGGCTCTGGAGGAGGAGGTCACAGGCGATCAAAAGTGGGTTGCCTGGCTCCGGGCCTGCTCGGCTCTCTCTGAGTGCTGGGATTTGCTGGCTGGACCGCGATGCCCTCAGCGATCAGGCAGAGGCGGACGTTTTCCACGAAGGCCGCCGCTTGTTGGTCGAGCGCGGCCTGGCTTATCATAGGAGGGCCAATGGCCCGCACAGTGGATGTCTGGATCGGAACTTGGCTGCGGTGCCCCGATTTTCTCCTCATTCTTGGGGCCTTTCATGTTGATGCAGCCGAGGGTTGTTCCGAAGCTTCGGGCTGTCCTTGGGAGGAGCGGAGCCTTATGATTCTTGTAAAATAGTAAAAATGTAAATTGTTGATTTGATTGACTGAGTGTGGATTTTTTTTCCCACAGACGACGCCAGAAAGTGTCAAAGGAAAATTTACTCGGGGTGAGAAATCTCAGTTAACACCCTCGATACCACTACCACAGAGATGGTGGCCGGGGTAGGTACTTTTGATGCCTACTTTGTTCGGACGGCGATGGATGTTAAAAACTAATGCTAACATGAGATGAAAGAGAATATAATGGCTTCATTATCAATCGCATATAATGTACAAAAATCTCTCAAATACTCTCAATCTCTCTGGGGTACAGTAGGGTGGCAATCTCGTGCCTGTCGAAAAGTAGATAATGACAAAGGCCATGTTCTGAAGATAGAATTTAGGCCGGATTTCCAAGATCCTCTCTCCGTCTTATGCTTGGTCCCTTTTATACACAGTCTAGATAGGTTAAATTTGCAACTCTCACGCCATGATTCTCTGAATCCCCTCCCTCCTTATCTGGCGGGATCTTTTATTTAAAAGTCATTGACTTTAGATTAATAACAGATTTAAGAATATCTTAGGCAGAGATAAGTTTGTTTCCTTTTTGACTTCAATCACTTGCTCTACACGTATGCAGCGTTTCAATATTCGTTGGAGTGTAGATATGATCATGTGTTCCTTCATGGCATGATTCCTCACAGAGGTCGTCGAGTATGGCGTTTACTGTTCCGTAGAGCGAGGTAGATCCATGCCCTAGTCTTGGTACTAGGAGCTGGGTTTGACCTTTCCAGGTCCCTTGGAGCTTAAAAGTGGCCCATGTGAGTGCTCTTCGGTGGTAGCGGGGCTCCGACGAGCTTCCTCTTATTTTTCCAGATAGGTCTGAATCTTCCCTCGGGATGTGGAACAATACTGTAATGCGAGCTAGGTGCCTAATACGTTCTCTCTGAGCCTGGAGAGAATGGCGGGCTTCTAGGGAGGTTGCGAGGTAATCTTGACTTTGAGGAGCCAGGATCGTCATGTGTCTGGCAGTCCCTGAATTCTTGCACTTCGGTGTTAGGAGTTCGATCCGATCGTGTCGGGCTCCATCTCGGATGTTTCCAGAGCTCGACAACCTTTCCTCGCTTTTGCGGGGTGGCTCCACAGCTAGACCCCAGGACCCGCTGTTCCATGGTGAGTAATCTTGGGCCTAGATTCGGGCTAGGAGGGTAGAGAATTTCCCGTTGGTCCCTAGCCAAATTTGGCTATTAACATATATAAATAGAGAGAGAGAGAGAGAGAGAGAGAGAGAGAGAGAGATATTGGACTTATGTCATACGACTGTTGGACTTAATTATTATTTTTCTTGCAACCGGCGGGTTCATTGGTTATTTCATGAGATAATCAATTTGGTAGAACTTTAATTGATTATCACATGTCGGTTCTTACTAGAGGATTATTATTATTATTATTATTATTATTATTATTATTATTATTATTATTATTATATGCACACGAACATCCTTAACATTGTTCCAACCAAGGTATCACGGCTGTTGATCCGCACACGGATACCAGGATAATAGACTTCAAATTCGTTGACCTTCGTAAATGTACAAAAAATGGAAGATATAAAGAAAATTCTCTGATTTTTACTCGATAATCAACTAACTTCCTCTAAAGGGCTACAATAGCTCGTGTTTATACTTCAAAAGAATCATATCTAATAAGGAAATTAGATTTGACTTAATAAATAAATAAATAAAATTAAACCTATCTAGTAATCAAACTAGATTTGATTTAATAAAATCAAATCATAAAATAATACCTACCTAATTAAATATATAATAAACATAAATAAAATAATATGTATTAATTAAGGAATATTTTTCAATTCCAAAAGCTTCAAGAATATATTCATTAATATCTCCTTCATCACAATTGTAATATTTCAAACAGATTTTATGTAAAGAAATTGGTACCTTAGTACCTATATATATGTATCACTGGTAATCAGGAAAATCAAATCAAATTCAGAGTTCTCATTTTATATCAATATTCAAATTATTCGGATCTTCATTGTAACATTTTCACCAGCTTGATGAGTGCTTGCAGACTTGTCCTTGTATTGATTTCTTTTGTTCTGCTTCAAAAAATATGTGAAGCAGGTCTACTCCCTGCGAAACGGACTATCAATATCACCAATGACGTTTACATCCATTCGGCCGTAGATCTCACCTTTCATTGTAAATCGGGTGATAATGATCTCGGTAAACACGTAGTTCCCTTTAAAGGTTGGTACTCATTTAGATTTCGGCCTTGGACAAACACATTATTCCACTGCAGTTTTGTGTGGCAAAATCAGATCAAAAGGTTTGATATCTAAGTAGATAATAGGGATCATAAATCATGTCGTTATTGCAGATGGTTTATAAGAGAATATGGTCAGTGTTTTTGAAGCTATAAAACTAATCTTATAGAGTGCTTGCAATGGAAATAAATCATTGTAGCAATGAATTACAATTAATTTATTATATGCATTTTATTTTTGTTGTAATAATCTTCTCAGAATGTTGCTGGGATGTGTCTAACATTATGAATTTTATTTGTTTTTTTTTCTTGTTTAGCTGATTAGGAGGATGAGGCGGCCTCCAATGAAGGGATGCATGAGCCTCCTCTGTATTGAAACTTAGAAATGGAGGAGGCCCTCCCCTCCTCCAACGATGGAGGTGAGGGCCTCTGATGGTGATGAGGTCATCTCCGGTGGCCTTAGATGTCGACGAAGAGGCTCCGCCAATTGCCTTGCCGTCTCAGATCACGAAGGAGGCCACCGGCAATAGCCTTCTCTATTTTATGCTTTTATTTTGAATTTTTTTTATTTTTTCTTATTTGAAGGGAAAATTGGTAAATTTAACATTTCAGTGATGGTGGGATCCAGATTCCGACCTCAAGAGGTAGGAAACCTAATCCCCAATGGTGGGATCCTCCATGGAATGGAATCCTCATTCAATGATATTTTGTGCAAAACAAACAATGGAATGATGATTCCTTTTCCCATTCCAAGCTTGATTCTACCGACCAACCACCCATCAATGTGAGTAGTTCCTACACCAATAAATTCAACAACATAACAACATTACCGTATAAACTTGTTTTAGATATCCGGACTGCGTCTTCCGAACAAAAACCATTACCTTACCTGTTTGGTGTCTGATATCAATATATATATATATAGCTATAAATTAATTTCAAAGCAATAACACAAACCTTAATTTGAATACAATGAGTTTTGTGGCGGTAAAGAAAGGCTATGAATGCGTAGTAAACAGAATAGACCAAACGTTGGGGATTAAAGAAACATAATCCTAACCTTGAAGTAAACAAACCCCAACTCTACTGTGACTGGTAATTAGACCAAACGTTGTCGTATTGGATTCTCTTTGTTTGGTTCCATTTGGGGATTAAAATAAACGGTTGAAACTAAAAAACTCTTTAAAAAAACAAACAAACAAACATTGCTGGCTTAAACAAAAAATAGCCTTTGATCTACCGTTCAATTCGGAAGCAATGACATTATGATAACTATCATGTACAGAAAACGGGTATTTTGGTTATTATTAGTTATCTAATGTAAAACCAATGACATATTCGAATTAAACAATTAGTTTAAAACAAATTATTTAGACTAGAAAAAATTTATCGAGTGTAACTATATATGCACATTGTTAACGGAATATATTCCTATTATGGTGTTCATCCATACAATTATAATATTTCAAACAGATTTTATGTAAAGAAATTGGTACCTATATATATTTTTATATATATATATATATATCACTGGTAATCAGGAAAATCAAATCAATTCAGAGTTCTCATTTGGATCTTCATTGTAACATTTTCACCAGCATAATGAGTGCTTGCAGACTTGTCCTTGTATTGATTTCTTTTGTTCTGCTTCAAACAATATGTGAAGCAGGTCTACTCCCTGCGAAACGGACTATCAATATCACCAACGACGTTTACATCCATTCGGGCCTAGATCTCACCGTTCATTGTAAATCGGGTGATGATGACCTCGGTGAACACGTACTTCCCTTTAAAGGTTGGTACTCATTTAGATTTCGACCTTGGACAAACTCATTATTCCACTGCAGTTTTGCGTGGCAAAATCAGATCAAAAGGTTTGATATCTACGTAGATAAGAGGGATCGTAAATCATGTCGTTATTGCAGGTGGTTTATAAGAGAATACAGTCCGTGTTTTTGGAGCTATAAAACTAATCTCATAGAGTGCTTGCAATGGAAATAAACCATTGTAGCAATGATTTACTACTACTTTACTAGTATGCATTTTATTTGTGTTGTAATAAACTTCTCAGAATGTTGCTGGGATATGTCTAATATTATGAATTTTATTTGTTTTTTTAATTTCACTATATATAAGTGGTAAGTTGTTTTTTTTTCTTTGTTAGAAATATATAAAAAAATACTTTTACATTTAAAACCCTTCAACTATTAATTTTATATGTTTATATTTGAATATATAAAAAACAACTAAAAACGAACAAAATTAATAGATTGTAAAAGTAAATTACTGTATTTAGTTATTTATAAGATTTCAAATTTTAAATTTATGGCGGATAATTTTAATTAAAATATTATATGAATTTATAAATTTCTTAAAATAATATCCATTCATAAAAAAATCATCATCAACTTTTGGAGGGGAGTATATGGGGGAAGGTCCTCCTCCCTAGCCTTCGTTTGGGGGATACAGGGTGGGGTAATTTGCGTTAGAGAAAATTTTAAAATAAATAAAGTTTGAATATATGGTGAAAAATGCACAATCATTCTATTCATTGTCAGCCGAAATGTGTCTTTTTATCAACCAAAAGATGTGTCCTTTGTTTTTTATAATTCAAATTCTTTCAACAGACGTATTGTATTATTCAAATGTCTATTTATACCGGTACTTAGAACAGTAGCAAAATACACTTGAATCACTTTCTTCCTCTTCCTCTGTTTTCTGAAAACCATAGCTCAACAATATTCTATTCACCGCAGAAAATAGAATATTGTCATATATTCAAAAATGTTGTGGTTTGTTTTCGCAAGTGAATAATGGAGACAAACAAATGCTTTATTGTATCCTTGAGGCATATTCACAAACTCAGTGCATCACATAATTGGTGGAGACGAATAACGTCTTAAGGAGAACGACAACATATCGTGCCTTGAAGATTTTGGACTAATTTTGTTCTTTGCAATATTATTTATTTGTTAATAGTGTTTTGGTTTGGGTTCAAGAACAACGATCTATTATTGATAGAAATTATCCAAC
The DNA here is from genome assembly GCA_033220585.1 of Dipteronia sinensis. Lineage (NCBI taxonomy): Eukaryota > Viridiplantae > Streptophyta > Magnoliopsida > Sapindales > Sapindaceae > Dipteronia > Dipteronia sinensis. Next base: position 17,953,872 of record CM065642.1, read on the forward strand.
AATCTTAAGACGTTATTTTTATCATCAATGGCATGAGTTTCATCATTGCACGACTTCGCTGTGGATTTTATTTTGTCAAATTTGATCGTTTCGATGGTGGAAATTTTAGGCGCTGGCAAAGGAAATTGCATTTCTTGTTGACAACTCTGAAAGTTGTCTATGTGCTCACTACACCGAAGCCGTTGGAACGTGAAGAAGAGACGTTGGTAGAAACTAGAACTCGGGAAAAATGGGAACAAGATGACTACATATCCAAGGGACAAATCTGCAATGCCATGTCTGATGCAGTTTTTGATCAATATCACAACAAACCAACAACCAAAGAAATATGGGATCTTCTGGAGGAAAAATATATGACATAGGATGCAATAAGTATAACCAATGGGCTTTCGAATCCTTTTTGATTTTAAATATCCATTTACAACCAATGGGCTTCGCATCATCCAAGTAATTGGACAAGTTCTAAAACCTTATTGTCTTGCATAGACTTTATACTCCTCATTCATGACATCAATCCACTTTTGAGAGTTGGAACCCTGCATGGCTTGATGGAAGTTGATTGGATCATATTCCACTATTCCATTATCTTCCTCATGTTCCTAGAAAAATACGAAGAAAAAAAACGTCAAGAATAGCATTTCTCCTTTCTCTAGTGGATCGCCTTAATGGCACTGAATCTTGAGGTTGTTGAGTTTGTTCCTCATAAACAATTACCTCATCTCGAATGGGGGTTGTTCAACATTGTCTGGTTGAGGATCTGGATTCGCTTCTTGATCTAAGACAGGTATAGAAACCTGCACATTATCAAAAGCGTTAGTGGGAATCGAAACCAATTTCTCCTCAGAGACAATGTCTCTAACCTTATTTCTCCCCCTAAACTCAATATCCTCAAAAACATGTTGCAGTCACGTCTCAAAAGTTGACCTGAGTGTCGGATCATAAAACTTATAGCCCCTAGATCGCTCAGAGTAGACATGACCGCGGTTCGGTTCCGGTTCTGGTTTACCCGGTTCCGGGCTATTTGGTTCTTTTTTTTTAATCTACTAACTAAAAAAAATTAATAGACATGTAAATATGTAATGATGTGAAATTATAATTTGTATATGAAGTTTATTAGATCAGCCGAAATTAAAATAAAATAAAAATAAAAAAACTAAAAAACTAAATTGAAATAGAACTAAAGTCTAAAAAATTTAAATCGGCCTTGCACTTAATTTGTACCACAATTAAGTTGCATACGTATCCTCTTAGGGTTCAGAGGAATCAAACGCCATGTAGTTCTTTTACCTTTCATTGTCGGTTCAGTGAAGTGAGTTGGGACTTGGGATTGTAACTAATCACTACCTTCCGTTCCAGTTGTGTGGTCATCGTCAAAGAAATCATAGAGTGCTTCTTGTTCGAGTTCTTGTTGCCTGTTTTGTGCCTTGGTCCAATCATCAACACAAACTTGGACTTGAATTGATTCTGGACTCAAAAGCGAACGCCTTGGGTCCAGAATATTTCTACCGGCACTAAATTCTTGTTCCACAGCCACTGTAGAAACTGGTGATGCAAAAATTTGTTAATAACCAAGATTGGGAAGTGCCTTTCATGATCCCTCTACCAATGTAGGATATCAAAATTTTCCACATCACCGTCTCCCATAAACTCAAAACTAGGTATTGTGATAAGTTTCAATCTCGGAATATGAGGCCGGGCTTAATGAAGAAGAAGAAGCTCGTAATTTTTTGGTCTTTTGAGATAACAGTCGAGACCCTAACCCCAGAAATCCGGAGGATCGAGTATTTGATACATTTTGAGTTTGTGGAACACTAATGTTCAGTGATGGACCATAAACTCTACGATATTCATCATATAACTCATAAAATAATGTCTTAATTTTAGAACAATAACTATGAATATCTATATCTATATCTATTTCTAAACAACCATAATAAAGAGTTAAATAATCAGACAAATTTTCTAACCATTTTTTTTTCATAGCTTCAATGCAAGCTTGTAATTGTATATCGGTTGAACACTCAGAAAATGCACCAACAATGTTACAACTCTCAATAATAAATACCAGAAAAATTGTTAGTAGCACTATTAGAAACTTTTAACAAATTACAAATTTTTGTACAAACATCCCAATGGTGTGGATAAAGATTGATTTGACAAACATTAGATTGCATAAAAGAAACTAATAAATCCCTATAATTATAACTTTCAGAAAGCAATTTATAAGTAGAATTCCAACATGTTGAAACATCACGAGAAAATCTAACGGGATGTCTACCTGCCTGTTTACAAAATCTTTCCCATGATTTCATCACAAAAGGATATTTCCACAAATAAAATAGGGCATCTCTAATGGGTTTAATAAAAGCTTGAAGAATTTCTAAACCTTTTTGAACACATAAATTTAAAACATGGCAAGCACATCTTTGATAAAAAAAAATTACTATTAAATTAAGGTTTGCATAATTCAATTAAAGTAGGAATAGCTGGCTTATTGTTGGAATCATTATCAAAACCAATTGAAAACATTTTGCTTTCAATTTTATACTCTTCAAAAATAATTTTCATATTTTTATAAATATTATCAGCAGTATGTACATCATCAAAAACTCTAAATAAAAGAATTCTTTTTTGCATTGTCCATGCTTTTTCCATAAAATAGCAAGTGACACCCACGTATAAATGCGTTCGCCAATGGTCAGTCCATATGTTGGCACATACGGAAACACGACCTTTATAATTCTCAAAAAAAAAATTCAAAATCTTTTTTTCTCTTTTATAAATATCATAAAGTGTACATTTGATAGTGGTTCTAGAAACATAGCATGCAGCAAGATTTAATGCTCTATGACAATAATTAATAAAACCAACATTTTCACCAAAACCAAAAGGTAAATGTTCTACAGCTACCATTCTAGCTAATTCTTCTCTATTAGTTTGATCACTATATTTAAATAATTGAGTGTTAGGGGTAGCGAACCTGGAAATTTGAGTTTGTTTACTCAACCTGGCATGTTCGGCTGGATGTCGGGTCGTAATTTGCTTCCAATATGTACCGTATCCTCCAGATTTGCTCCAGTTAAATTCTTTGTGGCAGTAATTGCAAACCGCTACCATCGTTCCATCCTCTTTCGTAATTTTCTTCATGTGGTATACGAAGAGATCTGATTTGGGCTGCTTCTCAACTTTCTCTAAGATCTCTTCAGTATGTGGTACTTCAAAATCAGGATCTGGAGGGTGATCGGGCATATTTTCTGATTGGCTTGTGATATTGGGGCTAGGGCCATGGCTAGCTTCGGGTTCAGAAATTAGTAAAGGGGGATTTGGATTGGCTGGATAGTTTAGGGATTGAAAATAGGCTTGTTGTTGCAGGAACTCATGGTAAGCAACGTCGTCATAACCGATATTGTCCGGCTAGACCGGCACCGGCTCCTACATAAGACCCCAGTTCCGGTTTCGATTCTGTTTTTTTGCCACTGTTACGGTTCGGTTCCATAGTTTGAACCGAACCGCGTTCATGTCTAGATCAGAGTAACCAATGAAGTAGATTATCACAATTTTGGAGTCCAATTTATTTTCATGTGGCTTGTAAGGCCTTGCCTCAGTTGGACATCCCCAAATGAGAACATGCTTTAGACTAGGCTTTCTGCCTGTCCAAAACTCATAATGTGTTTTTGCAGCTGCTTTAGTTAGCACTCGGTTCAGAATATAAGCTGCTATTTTGAGTGCTTCTCCTCAGAGTGACTCTGGTAAGGTGGAATGACTAACCATACACCATTCATGCTATGTGATCCTGACATGGTGTACTGTGGGACGATTCCACATTCCTCTAGGAATTTAGCAAACAGTCCTAGACGTCGTTCACTAGAACTGTCATATCTGTCGTAGTATTCACCACCACGGTCAGACTTGACACTCTTTTTTGCCCTTATCCTTAGGGATGCTAGCCAAATGAGCACTTTCAATCCTGTCTTGCTTCAATCTCTCTTCCTCTTGCACACAGTAAGAAATGAGCTCATTAAGAGTCCATTTCTCATTTTGATAGTTGTAACTGACCTTAAACTGTCTGTATTGTACAGGAAGTTATATTAATACCAAATGCACGAGCAAGTCGGCAGACAACTCGAGCTTCAGTACCTTAAGCTTAGAAGCAATATGAGACATTTCCATAATGTACTCCCTTATGTTCCCTTTGCCTTTGTACTTCATAGAAATCAAGCTTTGCAAAAGTGTTCTTGTTTCAGCCTTATTGTTTTTCGCAAAACGCTTTTGAATTTCGGCTAGGAACTCTTTGGCATTGGTTATCCCTTCAGATACCGCACCCTTAAATGCCTCCGGAATGCCGCGCTTGATGATCATAAGACTCATACGATTTGAGCGATCCCACTTCTCAAAGTTCTTCTTATCATGAGAAGAATTTGCATCCTTAAGAGAAGTGTGTTGCTCAATCAGAAGTGCAAGGTCCAGATCCATACAGCCGAGAACAATAAGTATGTTCTCTATCCAACCCTTAAAGTTAGTCCCATTAAGCATGGGTATTGAGTTGATATTAACCAATATAGTAGTAACAATAGTTTTAAAGAGAAAAAAACAAACAAACAAACATGCTCACATTAATAACCAAATACAACAATCAACAAATTCAAATAATGGTAAGTCTTATCTCAAGATACCTAGAACAACATTAATATCAAGTATTTGGACAATAATATTAATTGTAAGCGGTACTCCTGTTATAATAATCAAACATTGACAATAATTCATGTCAAATAATAAATCTACCTTTGGATCGACTTATTATTCACATATAAAACCTTATAATCGTCACATTTTTACCACCACAGGTATGTGTGCAATTCGGTCAAGTATTAACCTTCCCTTGGGTCAGCTAATACGCGCATGAATTTACATACACATAGACATCCAACATCCCTCATGAACAATCTATACAAGAGAGGTCACTTTGGCGACATCTTGTTTCAATTAGCTCATTTGGAATGATATACCACTTTATTTAACCATAAAAGATATACTACAAATTATTTGAATTTGAGTTGATTCTTTAATTTCTTTAATTAAAATTATACAATGGCCCAAATTTTTATTAAAATTACTTAATGGCCCAATATTTATAAAAATTACTTAATGGCCTAAACTTTTGTCAAAATTACATAAGGGCCCAAAATTTTATCAAAATTACATAACAGCCCAATTTTTTTCTAAATTACATAATGGCCTAAAATTTTATCAAAATTATATAATGGCCCAACATTTTGTCAATATTACTTAATGGCCACAAAATTTTATCAAAATTACATAATGCCCAAGATTTTATCAAAATTACATAACTGCCCAAAAATTTATCAAAATTACATAATTGCCCAAAAGTTTGCCAAAATTATAGAACGGCCCAAAATAATTGTAAATCAATCCCTTAAGAATATCAAATTCCCCAAAAGTGGCTATGAGCAAAATAAGCTCTATGAACCCTAGGTTCTCGTTGCCGTTGCTTCTTACAGCTTCACGGTCACCAAAAGGAAACCACGAATGGTGGCCAAGCAGTGCAAGCAACGGACGACTGCAAACTGGCGATCGACGCAAACCAGTGATCATCCTCCTAAACTGATCTAGCGAACGGCGGCCCGACACAGAGAGGCTGTCAATCTGACCAGATCGTGGTCGAGATCGTGATCAACGACCGGCAATCATCATCCTCGCTTCAAAAAGGCACGAGATCTCACCAGATTAAGGGTGTTGACCGAGAAGGATGATGGGTCTGGGTTGTAACCCAACAACCCAAGATCAAACCCAGATCAGTTGATATGATACAAACTTCTTCATCAGATCAAACCTGTGATCTGATGCCAACACCCATCACCTGATCATCAAGATCGGTTTCCCACAACCGTGATCTAAAACCTTATTCATTAACCCATCGAATCCAACAACCAGTTTCATGAAAAACTGAATCCATTAAAAATATTATTACTATTATTACCGGTTGTTACGGATTCAAATCAACCAACAATAGATTCGTAGCAAAGCACACACATCAAAAAAACAAAAAATTTAACCATGGAATTTTATTTTGTTGTTAACATTAGATACACCAGTATTTAATATATAATATCATATCAGATACACATTGATAATCCAAATCACGAATCCATATAATCACAGTTGTGTATATGTTAGTTCATGGCCTAAGATCATTCAAATACAATATAACAAGATATCATAACTTACAAAAAAAATTCAGAAATTTATTAAAACCTAAAATTCAAAACTCAAATCTCCAAAACTTCTCAAATTCTCAAGAATAGATCATGGGTGGCTCTGATACCACTTGTAAGAATTTCATTAATACAGAATCTAACATGCATAGGCACCTAATTAATCCGAAAATTGAACATAAACATGTTTGTATATCATGTTTAATCAAACCCTGAATACATGTTTCTAACCCATGTCAATTCAAGAGAAAAGGGAGATGAGAAAGCGGAAGCGTACTTGAATCCATTGTTGGAGGTTGGTGGACGGGATGAGATCTTCCACATTATCACGATCCTTGGGACACAAAAGTGTTCTCTCTTGTTCTGGTGATGGGGATACAGGCAAGCAAGAAAAATGTATCGTGTAATTTAGGGACCATAACCCTAAATATAATAATCAAATTGTTATATGTTTTGTTATTTCTAATTCTACCCCTCATCAAATTAGAAATAGCACTCTAGTATCTACACATTAATTCCATGACAATTATACCCTTAAGCCTTAAAACTTTAAATCTTAATTAGACCACTTTAAATTAGGCTTAGTCAAAAGTTAGCACAACACATTTAATATTTACTTGTGTGGCCCCACATGTTGGAATTTTTCAAACACTTCCATCTCAACCAACTGATTAATTACACAGGACATGTGAAGCTCATCGGAAGAATGTAACGACAAAAAGTAAAAGACCATTGCTTCACATATTCACACTTGAATCCCACCTCCTTCAATACCAGCCCAGCAACAAGAGCACTTCTTGATACTCACAACAGAGTTGAAGCCCCATTCAAATGCGTTTCATCATCGCCAAATCTGCAACTGAAAACAAAACCAAATAGACTTGAGTGGAGATATTGACACAGCAGCAGTTCTAGTACTGATAATGTAAATATTATGACCAAAAAAAAATATCAACCAAAAGTTCCATTCTTCAACAAGCAACAAAAATTCTATGCTTATATATATATATATAGAGAGAGAGAGAGAGAGAGAGAGAGAGAGAGAGAGAGAGATTAGACTTATGTCATACGACTATTAGACCTAATTATTTTTTTCATGCGGCTGGGTTCACTGATTATTTAATGGGGTCTTGCTACGATACAAATAAGGAATCGCTTTGTATCGTACAACACCATACAACACCAGTTTTAAATAATTTCAACCGGTTAAAATAGGAAATCAAAAAATATTCTTTCACCAGCTACCTACTACACCGGTTTCTTACCCAGATATAAAATACTATGCCTCTCTCCTCTCATTACATTCTCCATCCACGTTGCTATCTAGCCTCTTTCACTCTCCAACCTCTCTCACTCTCCTGCCTCTCTCACTTTGCCTCTCTCCTCTCATTCTCCATTCTCCATCCAAGTTTCTATCATGCCCCTCTCAGTCTGCAGATCGTGTTGACCAAGTCTCCGGCATTGAACGAATTGTTGCTTGGTCTCCAGCGTTGAACGAATTGGCTGGACAGGGGTGCATCTCAATCATCGAATTGGTGCTTAAATTGGAAGGTAATTTATTGTTCTTTGAATTAGGGTTTTGTATAATTTATTTCTTTAGATTTGTGTTTACAAATCTGTTGCTATTTCTCTGAAGATTAAGGTTTCATCAAAAAGTTTCTCTAAATAAAGATGAGGTCTTATACTAAATAAATGATAGATCAGTGTTTTTTTTTACTTTGGATTGGAAACAAAATGAATATGTTAATCAATTGTTTCTTCTTTATTTGTCTGTTTGTGATCTATAAGTACCTATTGGTCCAAAATACATGTGTTAACAGTCTATCATTGCATAAATTTTTGTTTCATGTCTTAATTTTGATCTATTCACCTCTAAGATTTCATAATGATTTAATTGGAAATGCAATTTTAAATCACATTTTCTCTTATACCGTGGTTTTGTAAGTTTTCATTGGACAGATTACATGTGTATTACTCATAAAAATGCATTATGATGTCTTTGTATCTGTAGCGATTAGTTTTGTACATCAGTTTACTGATGGGTATAGTGTCTACTATTATTTTGTTAATTTTCAACTTGCATTGGTTGAAAATGGTTAATATTGTAAGCTTTTTATTTTTTTTAAATGATTAATATTGTAAGCTGGTCTCTCATGTTTTCCTCTTTTTTTCTTCTCTCTCTCTCTCTGTTGTTGTGCATTTATGTTTGCCAAACAGGAGAACAGTTTGCCAAACATTATCAACTAAGAGAAAGCATTGAAAGGTTATTATTTTTTTCCTTTTTCAATGGTTAATAATTTTTGGTGTTGTGTGAATTTGTCAATTTTTTGTAGTTATGGCCGAACATTTTGCTTGACATGGAGAGCTTTTTTATTTAGTTATTCTTGGAAACTGTTTCACTTTTTCCCTTGATGTGGAAGACATGTGCACTATGGAAAACATTTGGTTTGCTCCTTTTATGAACATACTCATGTTACAATGGAACATCCTAAATTGACCTTGTTGTACTGCCTGAAATGTGTAGATGCAGAAGAAATGATTGATTCTTGAGTTGGTCTTGAATGAGTTTTTAATAAAAATGAATTAGGTTTGTGTAAGGAAAAGGTTTTCTAGTAGAAGGGTTTATAAGAGAAGATTCAAACACAAATCCTGATATAATAAAAAGACTCACCCCACCACCAGAACATCATAAAGCATCAACGTCCACTATGACTCCATCAATTCCGTCATTGTTCACCTGTTTAAAATCGGATATTAATTTGACCTTTTTCAAGATAGTTTAAGGGTAATTAACATAACATTACAAGACATCTATGTTGACCTTTGAGTTGTTGGATATTGTAGTATAAACTGACCTTAGTAGTGATACAAGTAAATTGAATTTTAGTTTTCTTTTTCCTTGCTAAATTTTTTTGTTCTGAATGCTGGAGTAGCATATGGCATATTCTGTAGTGGTTGAACCATTCTTTAGCTTGATTGTTTTATGGTGCAACTATGGACAATTTTATCATTAGCATTGTAAGTAAAACTTTAGTTTGAACAAAATTTCGGCTTACTTTGATTCGGATGTAATTCCTAGTGTTGGATATCTTCACTATTCAACAATTTCCAGAATAAATTATGTTAGTATCTTAAATAAGTGAAGAGAAACTTAAAATGTGAATATCCACAATTTTTTAATGGCTTGTTGGATATGCTGTATGGTCCATACTTAACACAATTTATGTAATCAACACACAAATTAAAGAGTTGATAGGATAGAAAGCATTAAATGCATGCGTAAATAAAACTTGTTATATACAGTGGAAATGGCAAAGCAGGAGTTATGTTGCCGACCCAAATGGTTGGTACAATAGTTTTGTCTAGTTCAGGTAATCATCATAGTTTTCATTTTGCCACCTGTCGCATTAATATAATTAATATATCGGTTGGAATACTCAGACTTACTCACACCTGGAATTGTGCCGGTAGAGTACACTTGTGAGACAACGCCACATACTGAGTGTATATTTGTTCCATTTATGCTATTCAGTTTTCTTTATATTGTCCTATGCATTTTATTTTATCTGTCAAAGCTATGTTGGAAGCTGCATTTATTGTAAGTTATTTGAATCTAAAGTTATCTTATTATTATATATTCTGTATTGGTCACAAAGTATATAGGCTGGAATACTCAGACTTACTTATATCCGAAATTGTACCGGTAGAATACACTTGTGAGACAACGCCACAAACTGAGTGTCTATTTGCTCCATTTATGCTATTTAGTTTTCTGTAGATTTTCATGTGCATTCTATATTATTTGTTAGAGCTACGTCTTGGTAGCTGCATTTTGTAAGTTATTTTAATCTTAAGTTATCTTATTATTCTATATCTTCTATTGGTCACAAAGTATATCGACTGGAATACTCAGACTTACTCATACCCGAAATTGTGCTGGTAGAGTACATTTGTGAGACAACGTCACGTACTAAGTGTCTATTTGTTCCATTTATGCTATTTAGTTTTCTATATATTTTCCTGTGCATTATATATTATCTGTTAGAGCTACGTCTTGGTAGCTGCATTTTGTAAGTTATTTTAATATTAAGTTATCTTATTATTCTAAATTCTCTATTGGTCACAAAGTATATCGGCTGGAATACTCATACTTACTCATACCCAGAATTGTGCCGTAGAGTACAATTGTGAGACAAACGCCACGCACTGATTGTCTATTTGTTCCATTTATGGTATTCATTTTTCTTTATATTGTCGTGTGCAAAGCTCCCTCTTGGTAGCTGCATTTTGTAAGTTATTTTAATCTGAAGTTATCTTATTATCTTATTATTCTATATTCTCTATTGGTCACAAAGTATATCGGCTGGAATACTCAGACTTACTCATACCCAGAATTGTTCCGGTAGAGTACATTTGTGAAACAACACCACGTACCGAGTATCTATTTGTTCCATTTATGCTATTTAGTTTTCTGTAGATTTTCCTGTGCATTCTATATTATTTGTTAGAGCTACGACTTTGTAGCTGCATTTTGTAAGTTATTTTAATCTTAAGTTATCTTATTATTCTATATTCTCTATTGGTCACAAAGTATATCGACTAGAATACTCAGACTTACTCATACCCAGAATTATGCAGGTAGAGTACACTTGTGAGACAACGCCACGTACTAAGTATCTATTTGTTCCATTTATGCTATTTAGTTTTCTGTATATTTTCCTGTGCATTCTATATTATATGTTAGAGATACGTCTTGGTAGATGCATTTTGTAAGTTATTTTAATCTTAAGTTATCTTATTATTCTATATTCTCTATTGGTCACAAAGTACATCGGCTGGAATACTCAGACTTACTCATACCCAGAATTGTGCCGGTAGAGTACACTTGTGAGACAATGCCACGTACTAAGTATCTATTTGTTCCATTTATGCTATTCAGTTTTCTTTATATTGTCGTGTGCAGAGCTCCCTCTTTGTAGCTGCATTTTGTAAGTTATTTTAATCTTAAGTTATCTTATTATCTTATTATTCTATATTCTCTATTGGTTACAAAGTATATCGGCTGAAATACTCAAACATACTCATACGCAGAATTGTTCCGATAGAGTACACTTGTGAGACAACGCTACGTGCTGAGTGTCTATTTGTTCCATTTATGTTATTTAGTTTTCTGTATATTTTCCTATGCATTCTATATTATCTGTTAGAGCTACGTCTTGGTAGCTGCATTTTGTAAGTTATTTTAATCTTAAGTTATCTTATTATTCTATATTCTCTATTGGTCATAAAGTATATCGGCTGGAATACTCAGACTTACTCATACCCGGAATTGTGCCGGTAGAGTATACTTGTAAGACAACGCCACATACTGAGTTTCTATTGTTCCATTTATGCTATTCAGTTTTCTTTATATTGTCGTGTGCAGAGATCCCTCTTGGTAGTTGTATTTTGTAAGTTATTTTAATATGAAGTTATCTTATTATCTTATTATCTTATTATTCTATATTCTCTATTGGTCATAAAGTATATCGGCTAGAATACTCAGACTTACTCATACGCAGAATTGTTCCGGTAGAGTACACTTGTGAGACAACACCACGTACTGAGTGTCTATTTGTTCTATTTATGCTATTTAGTTTTATGTATATTTTCTTGTGCATTCTATATTTTCTGTTAGAGCTACGTCTTAGTAGCTGCATTTTGTAAGTTATTTTAATCTTAAGTTATCTTATTATTTTATATTCTTTATTAGTTACAAAGTATATCGGCTGGAATACTCAGACTTACTCATACCCGGAATTGTGTCTGTAGAGTACACTTGTGAGACAACGCCACGTACTGAGTCTATTTGTTTCATTTATGCTATTCAGTTTTCTTTATATTTTCGCGTACAGAACTCAGTCTTGGTAGATGCATTTTGTAAGTTATTTTGAGATAAACAACAATAAAATCCTAAACAAAAATTGATGAACGGTTTGTGAGGATACAATTCCGTGAACAATTACTTATCAATTTCACTTACTTGGAGTAATTTTAGAGGCGGAATCAAACGTTAGCTGCTTGGGAATCAACCGGTGAAGAATCTGTTTTTGGAAGAATGGCATATATATCTATAGAAATCTGGAGGAAAAAGAAGGGAATTTAGTATGGAGCTTGATTTGGAGAAATATGAGAGTTTTATAAAAGACTTGGTTTTCAAACTAAAAATTGGGTGGGGATGTTCGTGTTGGTGGATGGGGTTGGTCGATCACATTAATAAGGCAGAGACTTATTAATGGTCAACATGCAATGGGTACGGAATCAGATTTCGAGACAAAACCAAAATCACAACACAAAATTGAAATGAATTGGATTATTTTATTGGGATAGGCTGTTAGTTTTGTGGGTTCAATTGAAATGAATTGTTGCTTTTGTGTATTGTGTGATTATGGACTAACAATTGTAAATGGGTTAACATTTAATTCAACATTTGCTTGAATGAGTCCATTTAAATGTTAAATTGGTTAGGACCACCTGTTTTTGTTCCTTTTGGGTTATTTTTAAAGGAATCCGGCAGCCCATCAACTAAACCCATTTTAGTATCTCTTTAGAGGAATTACAACATAAAATTAAGTACTATAATATAACACAATAAATACTTGATGCCATGTATCATTCAAAAAATCATTTTACCTAAGTTGATTGATTTCATTTGTTGTTCTCAACTCTATTTTAATTTTTATGATTTTTATTGAACATACATAACCGAACTAAATTGTAAAAATTTCGGGTATATGGATAGATTTGACGGATTACAAACAACATAATCTGTGTCCGAATGTATTTATTACAAAGCATTACAATTACTGCAACACTTAATTTCTTTATAATTAATTTTTTACCAAGTATTAAGGAAAAATTGTGAAACATATAAAAAATTATAAAAAAGGAGTTCCCTTTTATTATTATTATTATTTTATGATGAACCATTACAGAAAATAGGTCAATCGTATACAAAATTAAAATAAATAAAAAATAGGTCAAATTTGATTTCTATTATACTTTTCTATCAAGATATTTTATATATAACATAAGCCTTGTGTTTCACATAACATTTGCATTGTAGTAGTATTATTAGTTAATTTATTTTAAATCAAAATATGAATAAGGATTTCTAAAACATATTTATGTTATCAAGGGTCTATTGTCTTTACCTTAGTGGTTGAAGACCTTAAAATGAACTTCACAAATATAATCATTAAATTGGTAGGGAGATATATCTCCTACACTGGGAGGGTATTTACAGTGGGAGGGTAGTTGCATTATAGGTTCTGCTTGGTGTGACACATAATCATGTCATCTGGAAATAATAAATGGAAACTAATTAACACTAACAAATGTATAAGTGGCAAAAAAATTAGTCAATTATATGAATTTTATAAATAATTTATTGTATAATATGATTTCTAATTATAGACGTGTATAAATAATTTTGATTTTCATTTGAAATTTTGGTTGAATAATAATAATTTCATTACTTGAAAATATAATTTTTTTGATTATAATATAATTATACAGTAATCACACTAGGGATGCATCATGCACTGGATACACCAAAGATCTTCTCTAGTAATTTAATCTACAATAAGAACCAGTTCATAAAGACTTATTCTGATTTGTTTACTGAACAATCATAATAATGACAGAATCGTTACACTTATATCGTGAAATCATGTCCTTGTTTCATAATCCCGGAATATTTTAATAGTTCAAAACAAAATAATAGAAAATAAATCATGCTCGGAATAATACTATTAAAAAAAATTAGTTTAGAACAAAATGAATGAATAATGATACTTTCATTTAATAATTTATGCCAACAATTACAAACATGAGGAATAGGTTGTTGTGAGGAACGTTAAAGTTGTTCATGATGGTATACGTTGACTAGTTCACTAAACAAGTTTAACGTACATTGAACTTGTTCATGAAGGTATGCGTTGACTTGTTCACTCAACATTAAGAGGAATGTTAAACGTGTTCAACATACGTTGATTATGTATACATGAAGATTTATGTTGACTTGTTCACTGAACAAGTTTAACGTGTGTATGAACGTTAAACTCGTTCAACCTACGTTGAACTTGTTCACAAAGGTTTACGTTAACTTGTTCACAGAACAATTTTAAAGTTGAGATGAACGTTAAATTCGTACAACCTACGTTGAACTTTTTCATGAATGTTTACGTTGACTTGTACATCAAAAAACTTTAACGTTTACAGTAACGTTGAACTTGTTCATAACTGTTTACATTCATTTGTTCACAGAACAAGTTTAGCATTGAGAAAAACGTTAAACTCGTTCCAACTACGTTAAACTTGTTCCTAAAGATTTAGGTTTACTTGTTCACCGAACAAGTTCAACATTAATATGAACTTTAAACTCGGTTAACATACGTTGAACTTTTTTTAAAGGTTTACGTTAACTTGCTCATAGCAGAGGTTTAACATTCAGATTAACGTTAAACTTGTTCAACCCACACGTTGAACTTGTTCATGAAATTTTACGTAGACTTGTTCAGCGAACAAGTTTAACGCTAATACTAACGTTAAACCTGTTCAATATACGTTGAACGTGTTCATGAAGGTTTATGTTAATTTGTTCATAGAATAAGTTTAGTGTTGCAATGAACATTAAACTCGTTCATGAAGGTTTACATTGACTTGTTCTCCGAACAAGTTTAACGTTGAGATTAACGTTAAACTCGTTCAAACTATGTTAAACTTGTTCATTAAGATTTACGTTGACTTGTTCCCTAAACAAGTTTAACGTTAATATGAACGTTAAACTCGTTCATAAAGATTTACGTTGAGTTGTTCACTAAACAAGTTTTACATTTAGATAAATTAAAAACTTGTTCATCCTATGTTGAACTTGTTCATGGAGATTTACGTTGACTTGTTCACTAAACAAGTTTAACGTTGATATGAACATTACATTTGTTTAACCTACGTTGAACTTGTTCATGAAGATTTACTTTGACTTGTTCACTGTACCAGTTTAACTTTAAGACGAACGTTAAACTTGTTCAATCTACGTTAAACTTGTTCATAAAGGTTTACGTTAACTTGTTCATTGAACAAGTTTAACATTATCAGATAAACGTTAAACTCGTTCAACCTACGTTAAACTCGTTCAACCTACGTTGAACTTTTTTATGAAGAATTACGTTGACTTGTTCATTGAACAAGTTTAACGTTTAGATGAACGTTTGACTTGTTCAACCTACATTGAACTTGTGGCATAAAGGTTTGTGTTGACTTGTTCAATGGACAAGTTTAACGTTAAGACGAATGTTAAACTTGTTCAACCTACGTTGAACTTGTTTATGAAGGCTTACGTTAACTTGTTCATTGAACAAGTTTAACATTATCATATCAACGTTAAACTCGTTCACCTTACGTTGAACTTGTTGTTCATGAAGATTTACGTTGACTTTTTCATTGGATGAGTTTAACATTCAGATGAACGTTAGACTTGTTCAACCTACGTTGAATTTGTTCATAAAGATTTACGTTAACTTGTTCAATTTACGTTGAACATGTTCATAAAAATCTAAGTTGACGTGTTTGCTGAACGAGTTTAACGTTTATCTCAACATTAAACTCGTTCGGCATACCTTGAACTCGTTCTTGAAATTCAAATTTTTAAAGTTTTTATTTTATTTTATTTATTTAAAATAATAAAATTTATAATTTTCACATATTTTAAATGAATTTTTTCAATAATATTTTTACATAAAATTATTTTTTATTAATTATTATGTAATATAATATAATTACATTATTAATATATATATATATTATATTAAGAAATTATATAACCTACAGCAACCGGTTGAAACCGGTTGCTTTTTGTGGTCGGTAAACACTTAGTTTTTTTTTATTATTTGTTATGTTATATTTTTGGTTGTTGTACGGTACAAAGCACATCATCCAGTTGCACCATAGCCATCTCCTATTTAATGAGATAATCAATTTGGTAGAACTTTTCATTGATTATCACGTGAGATAATTAGTGAACCTATTCAAAAAAAAAATTGAATAGGTTGACTAAAGAATTATTATTATTATTATTATTATTACTACTACTACTACTACTACTATTATTATTATTATTATTATCATATACACACAAACCTCCTCAACATTGTTCCAAGCAAGGTATCACGGCTGTTGATCTGTACACGGATACCAGGATAATAGGCTTTAAATTCGTTGACCTTCATAAAAGTATAAAAAATGGAAGATATAAAGAAAATTCTCTGATTTTTATTCGATAATCAACTAAGAGCATCTCCAATGCAAGCGTGGTTTGTGAAGAAAAAAAAAAGATGCCACATAGGATAAATAGACATTCTGTTATAATTGTATCTCCAATACAACCGTGCATATTTAACATTAAGCTGACTTGACAAAAAAAATAATAGACATTGTCAACATGACCATCAACTTTCAGACGGTCTATTATACAACCTTTTTTTAGGTTGACTCAGCAAACATTTAAAATTAACATTAATTTTTCATCTATTTTTGGTAAGGAAATAAAATAAAAATAAAAATAAGAAATAAAATTGAACACGTCATTAAAACAAAATGTGTTTTAAACGAAAGCGTTGGAGACCAAATTTTAAGTTGATTATCTATCAAGTCCATATTTATGCTATATAGGAAGCAAGTCTCTTGACATTGTTGTCATATCATCAATTATTCATATGCAAGTCATTGTCGCATTGAAGATGCTATAACCTCCTATAACCTCCTCTAAAAGGCTACAATAGCTCTTGTTTATACTTCAAAAGAAATATATCTAATAAGGAAATTATATTTGACTTAATAAATAAATAAATAAAATTAAACATATCTAATATTGAAATTAGATTTGATTTAATAAAATCAAATCATAAAATAATTAACTACCTAATTAAATATATAATAAACAGAAATAAAATAATATGTATTAATTAAGGAATATTTTTAAAACCCAAAAGCTTCAAGAATATCTCATTAATATCTCCTTCGTCAATTCTAATATTTCAAACAGATTTTATGTAAAGAAATCGATACCTTAGTACCTATGTATATGTATCACTAGTAATCAGGAAAATCAAATCAAATTCAGAGTTACTTCCTCTAAGGGCTACAACAGCTCTTGTTTATACTTCAAAAGAAACATATCTAATAAGAAAATTAGATTTGACTTAATAAAAAAATAAAATTAAACCTATCTAATAATGAATTTAGATTTGATTTAATAAAATCAAATTATAAAATAATTAACTACCTAATTAAATATATAATAAAAAGAAATAAAATAATATGTATTAATAAAGGAATATTTTTAAAATCCAAAATCTTGAAGATATAAATCCAAAATCTTCAAGAATATCTTCATTACTATCTCCTGCATCACAATTCTAATAATTCAAACAGATTTTATGTAAAGAAATTGGTACCTATATATATATATATATATATATGTATCACTAGCAATCAGGAATATCAAATCAAATTCAGAGTTCTCATTTTATATCAATATTGAAATTATTCGGATCTTCGTTGTAACATTTTCACCAGCATGATGAGTGCTTGCAGACTTGTCATTGTATTGATTTCTTTTGTTCTGCTTCAAACAATATGTGAAGCAGGTCTACTCCCTGCGAAACGGACTATCAATATCACCAATGACGTTTACGTCCATTCGGGCCTAGATCTCACTGTTCATTGTAAATCGGGTGATGATGACCTCGGTGAACACGTACTTCCCTTTAAAGGTTGGTACTCATTTAGATTTCGACCTTGGACAAACTCATTATTCCACTGCAGTTTTGCGTGGCAAGATCAGATCAAAAGGTTTGATATCTACATAGATAAGAGGGATCGTAAATCATGTCGTTATTGCAGGTGGTTTATAAGAGAATATGGTCCGTGTTTTTGGAGCTATAAAACCAATCTTATAGAGTGCTTGCAATGGATATAAATCATTGTAGCAATGATTTACTATTAATTTACTAGTATGCATTTTATTTTTGTTGTAATAAACTTCTCATAATGTTCTGGGATGTCTAATATTATGAATTTTATTTGTTTTTTTTTTTTCAATTTCACTATCTATAAGTGGTAAGTTGTTTTTTTTTTTGTTAGAAATATATAAAAAATACTTTTACATTTATTCCCTTTCAACTATTAATTTTATATGTTTATGTTTTAATATATATATATATATATATATATATATATATAAACAACTAAAAACAAACAAGTTAATAGATTGTAAAAGAAAATTATTTAGTTATTGATAAGATTTCAAATTTTAATTTATGACGGATAATTTCAATTAAAATATTATCTGAATTTATAAATATTTCAAAATTTATCCGTTTACAAAAAATCATCATGAACTTTTGGTGAGATGTATAAGGGGGAAGGTCATATGAGAATATAGGGAAGGTCCCCCCCATTTGGGGGATACGGGGTGAGGTAATTTGGAAGGAAGTATCGTTGCCCCTACCCATTTCCCTCATTTTTCCTGTTTCACGGTACTACATCTCCCATTCTTCAATCCCTCATTTGATCCTTGTTTGACTTGAGATTTTTGTTTTTCTTCTTTTAATAATGTAATAAAATTTAATCATTCATAAAAAATAAAATTATGCTAATTTAAAATAATTAAACAATTTAATGATTTAAAAAAATAAAAATAAGTAAAATACATTTTGGAGTGCAGAACACTACAAGAAAAGGGTATTTGTCATACAAGAAAAGGGCATTTTTCGACCAAACATTTTGGACCGAGCCAAATTTCGATGAAAAATAATGGTTGAGCCTAATCATGCCCATGTTGTTGATTGTTAAGCCTAATCATGCCCATGTTATTGCGTTAAGAGTTGACTTACAGTCAAATACTTTATTAAAGTTAACAATTTTGAGAATGTATTTCATTTTTAACTTACATTTGTACCGATTTTTCTACTATAGACACAATTTATACATACTAATACACATTAATACATGTCACCATACTTTTAATAATACTTGATAACATATCATGTGAAAATTGAAAGAAAGTCTGTTTCTTTCTTCATTTTTTTTTTCTTTTTTGGAAAGAGAAGAAAGTCAGTTTCTTGCAACAAGAAAGCTAGTGCAAAATTGGTACAAAGCTGTTATTACTTAAATCAGTCAAAAACATTAGTTGCCATAAAATTTAATGATGCAATTGACCAATCTTTCACTCTGTCCTTCCATCTCAACCAAGTGATTAATTACACAGGATATTTGAAGCTCATCAGAAGAACAGAACGACAAAAACTAAAAGACCTTAACAAGTCCACAATAGCCTAAAACCTCATTGCTTCACATATTCACACTTGAATCCCACCTCCTTCAACACCAGGCCAGAAACAAGAGCACTTCTTGATACTCGCAACATTCCACAACAGAGTTGAAGCCCCCATTCAAATGCATATCATCATCACCAAATCTGCAACCAAAAACAAAACCAAATAGACTTGAGAGGAGATGTTGACACAGCAGCAGTTATAGTACTGATAATGTAAATCTTATTCTAAAAGAAACACATCAACCAAAAGTTCCATTCTTCCACATGCAACAAAAATTCTATGCTTACAGAGAGAGAGAGAGAGAGAGAGAGAGAGTGAGAGAGATTGGACTTATGCCATACCACTGTTGGACCTTCCTGAACTCTGTAAGGACAGGGTATATGTTCTCAAATGCTGTGTAGGTTTCATCTCTGACCTAAGAAATCAAAAGAAAGCAATTGACTTTGTCGGTCAGCAAATCCATCAAAAGTCACACATCAGATAGAGGAAATAAACATGGATAGTCATAAGCACCTTAGCTCCTGTGATAACAATTTTTCCAGAAACAAAAATGAGGAGCACAATTTTTGGCTGTTTCATACGATATATAAGGCCAGGAAAGAGTTCTGGTTCATACTGTGCATCAGCAAAAAGACAGTATAAGTCCACAAACTTAAGATAAACAGTCAGCAGTGCACAGCAATGATTAACTCTCAGCCCGACATTCAAAAATCTTATAAGTGTCAAAAATCACATTCAAGAAACCAGTCGAATTTAAGCACAAAATCGATAGGCTGTACTGGATCAATTGCATTAGAGAGACTAAGATTTAACAAAAGAGAAATCACTTACACTTGAAAAGGCACCATGGGAATATGCAAGCCCTTCAAGTCTGATGGGAAATTTAACATCACAGGAGCCAACAATATTCTGAATCTTGAAGTCCTACATCACAAGAATAAAGAGAGGAAAAACGTATATATAAGATTCCAAAAGGATATAACCACGCATCTGCATGCACTTGTTCTTATAGAGATCAAAAATACCTTGAACTTTGCAGGAAACCCAAGCTTCTGAATAATTCGAGCATACTGAAATACAGTAAGATCATGTCTCCTTAAATGAGATATTATATTCGGCCAAATTGTCATTAATGATGTATCAATGATCATACGGTCTATTATGCATTAAAAAGAAACAATCTTATTATCATTCAACAGCCTAAGCAACTCTTACTAACTCACTAATAATGGTGAACAAGTAATTCTAGAATGAAGCAAGATACATTTGTCCTTTTTTCCCATAATATGTCAATATTTGGTTTTCAAAAAAATTACATCAACATAACATTGATAGCTAAAAGCTATTTCCTGCAGTCATACGAACCTTCCTTGCTGCCAATTTTGACTGCTGTTCACTTTTGGCCCCGGTACAAACCTGAAACATATGAAAAAACAATAAGCCAAACGCAGAATCAGATATATTACATTACTTAGGATACCAAAACACCTTCACACAAAGATGAAATTATATTGCAACTACAAAAATGATAATCCACAATTTCCACTGAAACACTACCCACCAAATTGACCTGTGTCGTGGCACGTCTAATGTTTTAAAAAGCGTGAGACGGTTCAAGGCATTTTGTACTAGTGAGGCAAGGCGGCCGCCTCGATTTAGAAACAATAAACAATGCAAAAATAAATAAATAAATAATTTTGAATGTGAGATTTGGGTGGGGTGTTGTTCGGGTTTTTTTCTAGGCAGAGGTGCTTTTCTATTTTTTTGGAAGTAGAGATGATGTTGTTTGATGAGTCTGAGTGGGCTGTCAGGGTTTTAAAATATTAATTTTAACTTAAACAACCTCAAAAACCAGTGAGTTTTGATAAAATAAAAAATAAAAGCCTAGATTCAAAACTCACCATTTAACCACCCAAAACCAAATTGATATGGCACCAAAACTCACCGATTCACCCCACCCAAAACCAAATTGATATGGCACCACCTCACCGTCTCAAGTCGGTTCGGTCTTGAAGCGGTCACCTCATAGCCCCAAGACGGGATCATTTGAAAACAGCCTTGAGGCGCCAGCCTCAAGGTGTGCCTCAAGGTGACCGCCTCAACCGATAATTAAAACAATGGGCACATCCTCAAAATGATTAACAATCTTCAGATTTGGAATATATTTTCAGAAAAGACACCATTACTTCATGTGAATAGAATAAATGAGAAAACAGATGCACTACTTATAACAACAGCTGCTCAGCTAACACAAACGAAGTACACCTGAAATAGTCAATAATAGTATAATAACAATTAAGGAAATATCATAAAGCTAACCATTTTTCCAGAAGCAAAAATCAAAGCTGTAGTTTTTGGTTCCCTTATCCTCATAATGACAGCAGCAAAACGCTGTTGATACACTTAAAAGAACCGTTAGTGATAAAATAAAACAAAAGTACCAACTATGAACTACAAACACAGGATAAATGCTTGGAGTCAGCATCCGCTGGCCTGACATTTGGATAGGATCATAGGAATCCTACCACAAAATTTACGACATACCTTGGGGTTGTATTCTGCATTACGAGCTTGCAAAGCAATTTGCTTGAGATCCAACTTGCAATCCAAGTTGACAGTTGATACAATGTTCCTAGAACAAAAGTAACCACAATACTGGTCAACTTTCAAATTCAGAATCCGCAATCATGTTTATTGGAGCTAGTTAGTAATAATATAGAATTCATCAATTTTAAAATAATTGTAGATTTTTCTTCTATATTAAACAGAAGCTGCATAATCGTATTTCTGACAAAAAAACTAGTATTGCGCAGCAAATAAAAGGCAATATTGACAAAAACAAACAAAAAAAACAAAAGGATGTGATAAAAAAATATATCAAAATTAAAATGCACTGATTAAGGAAAGGTCAAAATATACACACAAACATCACATTAAACCTTCAGTCACGAAATCATCATACAACTACATGGTGACCAAAAGTGATAAGACCTAGAAAATTAAAAGAATATACAGGAAGTGGTAGCACACTGGCACTCAACCATTGATAACTAGATCAAGCGGTAATTTTATATGAGACAAAAAAGCATATGCCAGTTGCATCAACCTAAGACGCCACAACAAGGAGACCATAATGTGCAGGTTCACTGATATTGGTAAAGTCTGTTGTTGATTGGCCAAGGCTTAACCTGAGGTAAAATGTCACATTTTGATTATTTAATTTTCTCAAAAAGTAAGATTAAAAGCATACCAAGAATGAAGAAAAAGAAAAGGGGCTTTTAATTAATAAGCAGCCTAGTATGACATACACAAGATCTTAATATCTCGTAAAAGGTAAACCACATATCGTCCAAAAATTCACACCATGCAGCAAAATGTAGTGCTTGTATGGGTATATTCCATCATATTATCACAAAGCTACTTCAGTGTCTTATATTGTCAATTTTCACAATAAAAGAAGACAGCAATAATTAACCCATTCGTTTCAACATTAAACGTTCTCTTTGTCTCCGAACAACCAAGTGAATTCAACACAACACACATCACATAACATACAAATATTTCACCAACCATCTTTGCTTCCCATAGGTCAAATTAAACCATAACTCATCTATTTATTTAATTTTATACATATATACACAAAAATAATAGAAAATGCATACAACAGCTACAATAACATTCTAAAAACTCATGCTTATTAAAATGATTCAATAGATTTATTACAATATACCGAGCTTTCCCCATTTAGATCTTCATTAACAAATTACATAACTTTCGACAAAATTCTCACTCACAAAAACTGCTCAGTGTTACACTTCAATTGCATCCAAAAATACATTTAATTTACCATCCCCTAAATGAACAATCACACTATAGAGAAATTCAAAAACATGTCAAACGACAACGATAATCAGCTACAAGAATCAAGATTCACTTTCTCAATATCTTTTACAACCCCACATCTAAAATCAATTAATCCCAACTCAGTCAATTAACAACCCAGGCTCCCACAGATAGCTCTTCTTCCAAATATACACATAACTCATAAGCATATATTTACCCAAATCTTCAACCCACCATTTTTTTTCCTTCTAACAATTCACAAAACACCCACAATCCCCTGTCAAAAAACCAATCAAAACCTAACTCCAGTAACCAGATCTTAAACGAAACACACAACAAACGCACCAAGACCAGCGAATTCACTAGCAACAAAACCGCTGAATCATAACCCACACATCATAAGCCAACTCCAATTCTCTTAACCAGTCTCACATACCCACAAACCCGTCTTCACAAATCACAACATTAAAATACCTAAACGACATAAACTTGGACATAAAACGCATGAAATAGGAGACTTACTGAAGAGTGGGAACAATTCCGGACGGGTGCTTGGAAAGATCCACCGGCTGGCTCCCTTCCAAGCCACCACCTTGTTCAGCCATTCGTTTCTTTGTTCCTCACTTATCAATAAAATATCCCAAAAAATTTATTCTTTTCAAAAACAAATCGAAGAAAAATTTCTTGGTTTTGGGTTATATTTGACAATACTGAAAGATCAAGCACTATTTTTCTAAATTATACAAATCTAGATCCAAGTCAAATACAAAAGAATTACTATAAAACGGTTTCTGGGTTTCCCTTTTCGGAGCTAGAACACCACAAAAAAAAAAGACCTTGATGAGCTTTTTTTATCAAAATTTGAAAATCTAGGGTTTGGAAACGTCAATTAGAAAAGAAAAACCCAGGATTTGGTGGGAAGAAATGATTAAATTGACTCCAGGAGAGGGAAAATTTTGAAGACGAGAGTCTTTTATAGGTTTTGATTTAAGAAATATGGAGGATGTTTGGATTTAGATGAGAGGATTTGAGGTTTGCGTTTGGTTTTGGTCTGGTCTGAATATGAGAGAGAGATAATGAGAGAGAAAAAGAAGGTTCGGTCGACAATTGGGTTGGCTTTTTGTACCCTACTTGCTTCTATATATATTACTTGACCGGTTAGGGTGGTCAATAGCCGGTCACGGAGTTGGATTACCGGGTGGTTTCGGTTTCGTGAACCGGCGCGTTTTATATATGGATCTCGAAGGGTAAATTGGGGAGACAATTCTTTCAAACAAAAAACATGAGTGAATAACACCCAAACCCTAGTGCTTGCTCTTTTACACGAGGAATTAAATTTATAAAAAACTGATAATCAACTCAAAAGCCGGTTTGACTGTTAAAGAACATTAAACGATGGTAATATAGATACACCAAAAATTTTATTTAAATTAAATTAAAATCTCTATCGTCCATATCTTAGAAGGACAGTGACGATCTACTTATATATATTATTTCAAAAAAATGGAATTAAAAAAATAAAAATATATATAAGTATAAAAATCTTATTTTAAAAAAATTGAAAGATCGATCCTAACTCTTTTTTTATAATTTTAATTTTTTAGTTTTGTTATTTGATCTTCAACGTGTTCGATAAAGATCCAAGGATCTCCGTTGCTCGAGATGGTCTTGAGCGACGGAGATCGCTCAATCTCCATCGTGTTCAATTCAGATCCAAATCACTTTCGAAGGAGAGATCGATATCTCCATTGGCGGAGAGTCTCAATCGATAGAGATCTGGACGTGGAGATCCAGTATCATTTTGTCTTTCTTTCTTTTTTTTTCACGTTTTGTTTTTTTAATTTTATGAAGATGTGGGATTTTGAAGGATGAAGATGAAGTGAAAAAATTGGTTCCTGAAATCTGGAAATTTGGACATATTTTTAATTTCTAGTTGTTTTTTGTTTCTGGTAATTGCCGTTAGATTGTTGTTCTTGATTTTTAATGGGTGTGTTGAACACTTGAGCTCCAATGTTAAGATCAAGGAACTTAAAATCGATATATCCGCCGATATATCCATCCATATATCCATATTTTGGAGGGACCGATATCGAAACTGGAGTAATATCCAATATCTAGCAAATATCCGGTCGAATTAGAAATATCCATAAAAATCTCCCGATATTTCTGAAATATTGTGAATTTCATCCCGAAATCTAGGGATAATTTGCAAATTATTTATAAAAAAATTAATCTTAAACACTTAAATTATTGTTCAAATAATCTATATTGAAAATTATTTTATATGAGTTAATGCGTGTGATGAAAGATGCAGTAAAACAGCAAATAGGGAATACTAAATGGATTTTAAACATTATACATAACCGGTGGGATAAAATGCTTAATCACCCACTACATGCTGGAAGTAAATTTTATTTATGATTGTTTGCCATTCATAATTAATATTTAGTATAGTATTTAATTATGTATACAAAAGTTATTATATTTTATTCTTCTAGCTTACTATTTGAACCCAAAGTACCAACATAGAGACAATATTGGGGATAATTCAGATCTTTTGAAAGCTGTACATATTGTCTATACGCAATTAGACCTTGAAGCTGCAGGGATTGCTAATTTTAGAAATGAGGTAAAAAGTTACAATTTACAATCAATTTTATAATTCCAAATTATAAATTCTTTGCATAGGAGTATTGTGTCATATACTCATATTTATATATATTATTTACATATTGATCTCATGAGTCATGAATGTTGCTCATATACTTTAAGGATAGAAAGAAAAGTTTTGGTGAACGAGCAGCCATGGCAGTTAGAAGCAAAATGCAACCGGATATATAAGTTTTACTATAAAAATCTATGTAATAATAATAAATAATAATATCATTGAAATAGTATTCATACTTATAATACTTAATAATTTTTATTGCAGCTGATTGGTGGGTAATGTATGGAAATTATGCTCCATTATGGCGTGCAATAGCAGTTTGCATACTGTCACAAACAGCATCATCTTTTGTCTGCGAAAGAAATTGGTCTATATTTGCTTTAATCCACACAAAACAAAGAAACTGTCTTGCCTATTCTAAGCTTGAACGACTTGTTTACTGTTATTATAATATGAAGTTGAAACTTAGGGATATGGCAGTTGATAAAGATAAAGTAAATGAAATTGATTTTATGGATCTACTTCAAGTAGCTGCTGAAGCAGAGGACGATAATGAGAATCCTTTTTTTGACTGAGTTAGACCTGCCTATTTGGATGATGATGAGGGAAATCCTGATCCACAAATTGCTTCTCATGCTCGAGACATGAGAATAAATGTTGAACAAGTGATTAGAGAAGAAGTTGGTGCAGATTGTGGGGTTACTGTTAGCAGCTCTTCCAATGACCAACATACCTTTGATGGAAACAGTGGAGGAAAAGATGATGGAGATGAGGGAGGAGGTTGGGATTCTGGTGCAAAGGGTTGGGATGCTAGTGCAACATGTTGGGATGTCCATGCCATAGATTAGGATGCTGGTGCAACAGATTGAAATGCTAGTGCGATAGGTTGGGATGCTCATGCTGGTAATTTTGATCAAAATCGTGGTAGATAACATGGAGGAACAAGTCGAATTGATGAAGATTCTTTGAATATGACTCTCTCATCAATGAGTATGGACACAGAAAATAGTTCTTTGGGTGATTCGCAGACAAGGTCAGGTTCTCATGTACCATATTATGGTAGTTATGGTGGCTGCAGTATATTTGATTATCGTTCTCCACAAATGCTATATGCAATACCTATGCATGCAGTTCAACAATATCCACCAAGTTGAGTAAATCCAAACTACCCAATTCATGGATCAGTTCGAAGAGATCAAGCAACATACGTGTGGCATATTAATAACTATCTTGAAAACTATGCTAGCACGTTTTCTTGGGAAAATTATTGTTTGAATCAAGATAGAAATGTATCTTATGTATTTGAACCAGCAAGAAATTCATTTTGATTTTAAATTTCAGACATGCAATGTATTATTATGTATGAATTATGATTTATGATAGAATCTTGGAAGTATGAAACTATATCTATATATTTTAATGATAATTTTGTTTATTAAATATTTAATCTCTTTATATTGTATATAATATTGTAAAAGTGAAACAAAATATTATTCTATTAAATACTCAATTTTAAAAATTATATACAGACTTTATATATATTATAATTTATAATAAACTCATAACTAAGCTAATTTATCGTTGAAATATGATTCATTTGATGTATAATTGCTTGCTTAAGCTTGTCCTAAAGTTTCATAAAAAAAATTCTAACTTTAGATGTAAATATCCATCATTTTTTTTAATTTTTTACCCAATATCCACCAATATCGATAATATCTCAAATATATCCATAAATTTAGAAGCCCGATATCGATACCAATACCAATATCGATATTTTATTCATTGGTTAAGATTGTGTTTGCGGACCGAGAAAAGGGTATGAAAATAAAGCAATGTTTGGGATAAGAAAATGAAGATGGTGTTTGGGGACGAAAATTAAGAGAAAAAAATGGTAGAGTTTTTTATTTATTTATTATTATTTGTTTTTTAATATTAAGTTCAAAATAAGAAAATAAATGATAAAATAAACAATCAGGGGTGTTTTAGTCACTTGTCGTTAAAAATATGGTCAACCGCTATAATTGACATGAGTAAACTAATGGCAAGGGTAGTTACAGTAAAAGTTGCATAGGCAATTAGGCCTAATGCCATTACCAGGGATGTTTGTACAATTGTTTCGGTGGCTCTTTATAATTTAAAGTCACGTCCATTTAGCAGGCATACATGGACCATTTTAGGATGTGGAAACAGATTATGAGAATGCAAAGATGAAGTGAGGTAGGGATGGAATGGCAAGATAAGTTTGTTGCTTATTAAAGGTTTTTACTATTCTAATCTGCAATTGCAGGTGCAACAAGCATATTACTAGTCCAACCTAATTTCATCTTGTACTTGATACTTTGTGTTCAGATACCTTGTTCTTTATTCTATTTATATAAGATAGTATGACCTCGTCCTTTATTCTATCTATGTCTTTCAAGTTTGTAGAATTTCAAGTTTGTAGAATTTTGGATTCAAATTCATAATGTTCCCCTCTTGTGTATGGCCCTGATTGGGAAAACTTTTGAAAGGCTTGGAAACTCTTTTGAGACCCAAAAGCAACTTTTACAGCTGTTTGGGTATAATATGATAAGAGCTTCTTGACCTTAGAAGCTCTTTTACAAGAAGCACCAACATAGGTGCTTCTCTTGGAAGGGCTTCTAGGAAGCCAAATAAATAGTTAAATAAAACTTTTAGATTGCCAATTTTACCCTTATTGGTATAAATAACAAACTAATAATTTCAATTGTATCCAAACCAATTCCAATTGAAAGGGCCTTTCTCTCATCTCTCTCACTCATTCAACAAAAATAAACCCAGAAATCAAACGGATATCTCTGAAACTCCATCATCCACAGACCCTCACCGCCGCAAAACCCCACAAATATAGTTTCTCTCACTGTGGTTGTGATCGAGAAAGAAGAGTGATCGATTTGCATTGCGGCGACGGGATTGATTCGGAACTGAGTCTGAATCACGACGGCTGGTTGATTCGCGACTGGGTCTGAATCATGGCGGCAATGGAGATTGATTCGCGACTGGGTCTGAATCACTACAGCGATGGAGATCGATTCGAAGCTGATGTGAATTGCGGAGGCAGATCGATTCTCGACACCTCTCTATTTTTCGGAGCTAGTGTGGATCGATTTTGTCTTTGTTTTGTTCGTTTGGAGTTGTTCTGGGTGTATGTGTGGTGTGTTTTTTATTTCTAATAAAATGCCAGGCAA
Organism: Dipteronia sinensis; assembly: GCA_033220585.1. Taxonomy (NCBI): domain Eukaryota; kingdom Viridiplantae; phylum Streptophyta; class Magnoliopsida; order Sapindales; family Sapindaceae; genus Dipteronia; species Dipteronia sinensis. Next base: position 17,983,204 of record CM065642.1, read on the forward strand.
TCTTCTGCCTTTCAAAAAAAATGTTGTTGCTGATGTGAAGTCTGAACGAGTAAGGACTAACATGACTTCAAGGTTCGATTTTGGTGATGGGAGGGTTTTCTGGGTTCAATTTTGGTTGTGGAAGTGGTTTTTGGATTCGAATGGACGGCGGAGCTGAGTTCGACGGCGAAGTTGGGTTGGGCGAAGCCTGGTTTTGTGATGGCTGTATGGTGGATTTGGTGGTGGTGTTGTGCTTTTGGTGGTGGTTTGAAGGTGGTGGCCCAGTTTTAGTTCTAGGTTGTGTGGATTTGGTGTAAGGTTCTGGAAATGGATTTGGTTGAATCTAGGTTTGATCGAATATGTTGAATGTAATTTAAAAAAAATTATTAATTTGATGGTTTTTTTTACCAATTTAATTTTTTTATTTAAAAAAAAATTAAAATGGTAATAAAAAAAATATTATGGAGATCTTTTGAGGGCCAGTTAAGGGCAAACTTGTCTTGGCAAGTCCCACATTCATTTTTAGGGTATGATTAGAGAACTAAATTCCTAGAGATTGTAATATGATTCAAAAGAATGTTATATTATCCCATATGAAATAAACTTTTATTTTAAAAAATGTACATATACTATTTATTCCAATTAAGGTAAAAATGTTATATTATAGTTAGAAGTGATTTTAATTAATTACATCCAAACAGACTTAAAAGCTCTTCTTCAAGGGTAAAAAGGTAATATCATAATTAGATGAGATTTTAAAATGTTACAACCAAATAGTCTTAAAAGCTCTTCCTGATACAAAAGTTTTTCTAAAATATATCATACAAACAGTAATTGAAAAGCTCAGGCTTTTACTTCTCTTCTTCTACTGACAAAAGACAAAAGTAAAAGTTATCACAAATAGACCCATAATGAATAAGGAGGTCGGTATGGTGTTGGGTGGTATAGGTAGGTGAAGTGAAGGATATTGATTTGGATACTTCAAGTCTGTGTCTTCGGCTGAGGGTGATCATTGAGGTTAGAAACCCCTTGATACGATGTCTTAGGGTTGATCTTTTAGGAATGGTGAAGTATTAACTATGCTGGTTCGTTATGAAAGACTTCCGGAGTTCTGTTTCTGGTGTGTTTGCTTGGGCCATATTAGTAGGGAGTGTCTTGAAAAGGCTGATGATTATGAGGCGGAGAGCAAAGTGAGCCGGGAGTTTGGTGCTTGGACTCATGTGGCGAGTCCTGCAAAGAGAATGGGAAGAGGTAATATGAATAATAGGTTCCGCAGGATTTCGGAGGGGTGGTCGCGGTCTGAAGAGATTAATGCTGCTCGATGGAGTGGTGGTGGTGGTGGTAAACACTCAGAGGGGGCTGCTGTAGGAGGTCGATCCGGTGGGATGGGTTGGGTTTGGCGGTTTTGGCTGTTAACGACGACGTGGGGGTTTCTCGGGCCGAAATCCAAACTTGTAACGGTAAATCCATTGCTGGCGGATCAAATGGGAGTAATTTAGTTTCAATTCATAAGGGGAAATCGTATTTTAGTCCCTGTAGTTTGCCTTAATCTGCGTTTAGTCCACGGTTTTTTGGTATTGTAATTTTTAGTCCATCATTTCTCTAACAATTCGTACTTTAGTCCCTACCGTCCAATTCTGTTAGGGTTCCGTCAAGTCAACGAGGGTCAACGAGGGTAAAAAGGTAAAATAATATTAGATGTTCTAGAATCTTACATAATGTTTAAAGGGTATAATAGTAATTTACAAATTAATTGTAAAATTTTAATTAAGTTAAATAATTATTATCATTATCAAAAAATTAATATTACAAATAATTAAAAACAAAAACAAAAATTAAACTAAAAAAATCTTTAAATCTTTCTCTCTCTCTCTCTCACGATCTCTCTTCTCTCTCTCATCTCAACATCTCTTCATCTTCATCATCAAACCCTATCCACCCCCCTCTAACAACCACCGGCATGAACTAAACCGATCGCTTTCTCTCTTTTCTTCTTTGCCGTTGTCTATTGGGTTTGGGTGTGGGAGTTTACTGGGTTCGACTAGGTGGGGGTGGACTGGATGTTGGTTATTTGGGAGTGGGATTGGGTTGGTGTGTTGGTTCGAACCCATATTTGGGTTCGATTCCAGGTTGTATCGAACCAGATGTTTGTGTGTGTGGGAGTTGGTGTTGGTGGTTGATTTTAGGGTTTATGTTTGTAGTTGATTTTAGGATTTGAGCAAAATCACTCATGGTATGTTTCTAGGTTTGATTTTTTTTTTCTGGTTTGATTTGTATTTTCGATTTTATGGGTTTGATTTTTTTTTTTCTCGATATTATGGGTTTGCATTTTTTTTCTGGGTTTGATTTACAGGGGAATTCTAGGTGGGGTTGTTCATATGGAGATCCATCCGGTGGTGGTTGGGAGGATTTGGTTGTTGATTTGGTTGTCGATCTGGGTTTGGTGGCAGCGGTGTGGGTTTGGTGGTCGCGGTGGTGTTGATTTTAGGTAGCGGTGGTGTTGATTTGGTGGCGGTGATGAAGAACGTGTTTCCAAAAGAAAAAGATTTGGATTTTTTTCTGGTTAATTATTTTGTGTGTGTGAATCTATTGATGGAGAGGACTGATGAAAAGACGAATTTTTATTTGTTGCAGGTTAAAGGAAAAAAACCTGAGAGATGAAAGACAAAAAATTTGGAATTTTTAACCAACTTTTCCTAGATTTTTTTTAGATTTCTATCTTTTTTTTTGTTTTTAAATTTTAAAGAAAGAAATTTCTTTTTTTAATTTATAAGAAAAAATTTGGAGTTTTTAATCGACTTTTCCCAGATTTCAATCTTTTTTTGTTTTTTTAAAATATATTTTTCATTTAATAAATATATATTTAAGGGTCATTTTAGTTAAATTTTAAATTAAGGGTTAAATGGTCTTTTCAGTAGCATCAGCATATATCGGGGGCATTAGAGTCATTTTACATGCTTGACATGACATAATCCGCTCTTTATCACAGAAGGATTAAAAATTACAATTCTAAAAAACCGTGAAATAAATGTAGATTAATACAAACTACGGGGACTAAAATACGATTTACCCAGTTCATAATGATGGGCGTGGTAAGAGGGTTAACGGAAAAGAGGTTTTGGGAGAGGTAATTATGTCCGGCAATGATGAAAGGATTTCTGTTCTTAATGATTTTGATGAGGGAGTTACGAATTTTGTAAGGGGATATGGTGGAGGATAATGGTTTGGCAACTGGAATAGGGGCTGATCCATTAAGTAAAGATGTGGTGGGCCTGAAGGCCATGGTATGGAGGCCTATGTGGGTATGGCTTCTTTAGGTGTTTACACGTCTGGGCTAAGTGGGGGAAATAAACAAAACGGACAAGATGAGGCTAATGGGAGTGGTGGTCCAAATGGCATCATTAAAGAGGCAAAGTTGGGGGGTGAAAAAGGTAAGTGGGTAAGAAAACCTAGGCTAAATCGATTTGGGGAAATCCACTATCAGGATAATTCCAAATTGGGAAAGAGAGGTCAGTCTTTTGATAGTGTGAAGGAAAATCTGAGCGGAAGAAGGTGAAGCCGGCCGCGACGTGTGCGACCTTGGCGGCGGCTTCATCTAATTGGTCTGCGACTGTGGTTAACAATGTTACGGCAGTGACTGATGCAAGTTTGGTAGCTGGTCCAGGTAGTGTTACGCTGGATAATGAGATCCTTTTGGAAGATGAGGGTGCTACGAGTGGGGTCATGTCTTCTGTGGTAACGGATGTGTGTGAGGTGGATGTCGACGCTCAGTGTATGGGGTTTCCGATTTCTGACAAACTGTTGGCAGCGGGAAACATGTGTGTGGCGCAGGTCAAGTATGAATTGGGTTCGCTTTCTTCACTCTCTAGCTCAAAACAAAGTCAAAAGGCTCTGGAGTCGGGCTTGGATATGGAGGATTTCATTATTGAAGTGAAGAATCGGCTGCATCAAAATGAGTTGGAACTGTCGTGTGTGATCCTTTGGCAGAATTGGTACAGTCGAAATTTGTCGGTGCATTCGAACCAGGGTAGCTTTGTAGAGGATGTTGTAGTCTGGTTGCATACTTATCTTGATGATTTCAAAAGTACGAATGTGGTGGAGGATCAGATGAAGGCTAGGGGGCCTGTTACTGAGGCCGTTTGGTGCCCGCCAATAGAAGGGCAGCTGAAGATTAACACTGATGCAACAGTTGACGTGGAGGGTAAGAAAATTGGGATTGGGGTTGTTATACGTGAACATACTGGGTTTGTGATGGCATCTTGTGCTCAGAAGATTGATGTTGGGTATTCCCCAGTTTTAGTTGAGGCAGAGGCTATTCTCCGAGGGCTTCAGTTTACTAAAGATTCTGGGTTGTGCCATGTGGTTGTAGAGTCCGATGCGGCGATTGTGGTGGCTTACATCAATGATCCAAATCGGTCTGTGCCGATGTGGGTTTGATAGTTAGTGATATTAAAAATAGCTTGCAGTCTATTGTTTGTTATTCAGTTTCTCATGTAACCAGGCATTGTAATAGAGTGGCTCAGGGTTTGGCAAAATATGCCTTGAGTTTAGACGAGGATCTGTTCTGGATGGAGGGGTTCCCCCTCTGTGTAGGATCTGTGGTATCGGCAGATTGCCAAAGTTGTTTGTAGGTGGCTCTTTGTTTTGAATAAAATCTTCTGTTTCAAAAAAATAGTGGGAAACTCATTTCGGTCCCTAAATGATTTGAAACTTTGTGTTCAGATACCTTGTACTTTATTGAGTTTACTCTATTTATATTCTTCAATTATATTCTTTTTTTTTCCTTTATCAAAATTACTTAAAGAGACATTAGGGATGATAATGGGACGGGTTCGGGGCTGGGTGATCTTCCCCGCACCGCACCCCATTTATTTTTTGAAAACCCATCCCCTCATAAAACCCCACCATAGATGGAGCGGGTTGGGGCGGGGTGGGGTATAATGGGGAGTGCTTTCCCCATCCCCACCCATTAATAATTTTTTTTTTAATTAAAATAATAAATATATAACCATTGAATATGATATAAAATATAAAGTAATAAATAATTCGAAGAAACTATTAAAAAAAATATCTCATAAAAGTCAATCATTTTCAAACATAAACATAAAGTGTGTAGTCAAATATAAACATAAACATAAAGTCAAAAACATCTTGTGAGGTTGAAGCTTGAACGGTGAACTTCAAGTTGTTTGAGAATTAGAGACTTAGAGTTACAGTTAGCGGTTAGGGTTTTTTTTAATAGTATTTTGTTTTGTCACTTTATGTTAAATAACGGTGAAGAGATGTAAAATTAGGGTTAATATATTTATATATTTCCTTTTTAAATATATTTATTTTCTTTGAAACTATGTAATTTAACTGAGTATTATTTTAAATGGGGCGGGGCGGGATGGGGAGTATAAAACACATCCCCGCCCCATCCTCACCAAATTGAAACCCATCCCCACCTCAAAAGTGCGGGTCCCCGCAGGGCCCTGTCCCCGCGAGGAATTTTGCCATCCCTAAGAGACATACAATTTAAGAAATAAATTTTCTATAAAGTAAATCTATTAAAATCTCACATTCCTTTTCAAAAAAAAAACCCAATAATCTGTTTCTTCAAAAAAAAAAACTCTTAAACCCTAAAATCTGCATATTACATACATATAAAATATTATAGAATAGTTTGAGAATGATATTAAAAATATGGAAGAATTGTCTAAGATCAATATCAAACATCTTGAAGAATTGTCTGAGAATGACATAAATCAAGAATTGTCTGACAATAATAGTAAACATCTGGAAACAATTCATTCTATGAATATAAGTTTGAAGTTTATTTTTTCTTTAGAATGATATCAAGCTGTTATTGTGTTGAAGTTAATTACCCTGTTATTTTTTTTTTCTATCATGAAATAAGAAGAAAAAAAAACTAAGAAAAAAGAAATAAGAAGAAAAAATAAATAAATCAATCAATGGAGGTGAGAGAGATGTATACAGATACAGAGATCAGAGATAGAGAGATCATATATAGTATGTATTAAGTTTGAAAAATAAGTAAAATGTGTAGTTTTGGAAATAAACCAAAAAATTTAATAAAAATATTTTATTTTATTTAATTAAATCAAAATTTTAAAAAGTGGGACATAAATAGATCGATAGGGGGTGTACCAATAGCACCACTCTTATATCTATTTATATTAGATTGTATTATGTAATAGGGAGAAACTCATTTTGTCTTTAGAAGATTTGAAATTCTTTTGTAAATATCAATGTTTCTGCTTTTGGTTTGCACGGTCTCTAAATTATTCGAAATCCATCATTTTGGTTTGGGTGACAAATTTTTGAAAGTCAAAAAAATATGATTAAATTTGATTTTTTTTAAAGTCAATTTTAAAAAAATGATAATATAAAACAAAAACATATTGTAAATTAAAAATCAATTTTTTATCCCTTTAAAATTTAAATAACATTAAAAAATTTAAATTCTTTATCTAAAAATGTTATGTATATATATAGCAATAAATTTATATAAATGTTATTTAAAATTTAAATTTAATATATAGTACATAATATAATTTAACAATCAACTTAAATCAAAAGTTAAAAATTAAAAGGAGGAGATCGATGACGAGTTCCTTGGCATTTGCAAAATAGAGATCCACCTTTTCAAAATACTAAAAGCATTTATCCTGATTTTTCGATCTTCAAAAATGTTTAATCCAAAAATCCTTCCAACCTAGAACAATTCTCTTATCTTCCTCATGTTTTCTTTTCACGCAAAAATGTTTTTCTCAAAAAATGGTTTCCAATTTTTCTAATCTTTGCTCACGCGAGAATGTATCAGAGATCTGCAATTCACGCTACCATCAAGCTACCGATGTTGTCGACCTCTACACACTCTCGTTCGACACTCCAACAGTAGTCAACTAGTCCACCTCCGGTCAACAAAGGTCTTACAATCCTTTTGTTTGACAAAATGTGATCAGGTCGTCTATCTGATAAGTTAATTTATTGATCGGACAACTAGTAATATATGAGTGTAGAAATAGTAAAAACACAAGTACTTTTATGTTGAAACCTTTAATGTAAACCACGGTCGCTGTGAACGATAGAGAAAAGGTTCTTCACCACGTAAAAGATAATTATAATTAGAAGTGATGATTTGCTTGAATACCAACTATTCTGCCTCCCGTATTTTCTGCTTGATGTATGTGTTTATATAGAGGCTAGGGTGTTGCCCTAGCCCTTGCTGTGCAAGCAAGAAATATTATTGGACGAGATCCCAGAGGGATCGTATATTGACGAGATCCTTGGCGAATCGAATCTTTGGGCATTTATAGTGCTGTGATCTTCATTCCTTGTGGGAGTATTTCTTCGGATCTTCGTATTTATTGCTGGATTTGTCAACCGATGGATTGTTGGAGATTAGCTTGCCCAATATATGGTCAAGCTCTGTAGATAATCTGCTCAAATCTTGTTTCATTAATGATGCTTCTTTATTCGCCGTGGGGCGAGTTAAGACTGATTCGCTTATTTGGCTATCATCCGGCGAACAGCTATTTTCATCGGGCGACTTGTTCCCATCTCGTTGTTGTCGTATGTGGTCCATTGAGTTGACTTGGACATTTGGTCCCTTGTATCCTAGGTTTCGTGCTAACGTGTAATCAAGTAAAATTAACCCGAACAAATCCGAATGTTATGATGATTCATCCTAACTTTTATTATTATTTGGACGAACTATATATAAGAACTTTCAAGTAAAAGATCTCATACTTTAATTTCAGCAAGGACCTTGATGAAATAATATCGATTTTTATAAATTTTGATCTGATTTTTTTTTTGTGGATGATAAGTTCATTGAAATCTATCTGTGCAAAAATTTTGAGAAATTTAACTATTTTTTTTTCTTCGTATTTTCCTATATTTCTCCTATTTTTTCTGATGATTTCATTTTTAACAAAATTGTGATAAATAGTTCTAGAGCTTATAAAATTCTCAAATTTTATTCATAGGTGAATTTTATTAAACTTATCATAAAAAAAAAATTCATACCAAAATTCATAAAAATCGATGAGATTTCATAAAGTCATATATATATATATATATATATATATATATATATATCATACACACATTTAGTGAGGTGACTTTTGTTTTTTTGTCTGAAGTCTGAATAGGTTTTAAGTTGACTAAAGTCTGAATGGTGACTAAAATCTGAAATCTGCATGATGTATTTGTTTTTTATTTATGATGTCTTAATATCAATATCTGAAAACCAGTAACATGACAATTATAACCTTATAATTGTTAATAGATTTATGTATTTCTAATTGATATAATTCTATTGTTAAATGTTAATATATTTTATAATAATTTTAGTTTAAAATAATTAAATAAATATTTGAAAGCAATGTGAGTGGACTAGTGGAGGCACTCTGGGTGAAAACCAAAAAAATAAGTAAATGAATATATATATATATATATATATATATATTGATGAGTAGATTTAATAGGGTGATTATCAATTAGGTCTTGGACTTTTTTTTAAATTTCAAGTTGTATGCGACTTTTACAAAAGTGACCAAGTTGTTCCTTATATTTTTTCCAAGTACCTAATTAGTCCCTCTTTTTTTGAAGTGATCAAATTAGTCTATCTAACGGTTTAACGGTGTTAAATATACCAGTTGACTTTAACAATTTTAGTTAAAGTACGTAAATATCATCTATTTGTCATATTATAGCAATGTTGTTTTGTCTTTTGTACATTAAATTCACCATTATAATTACAACAAAATCCAAAAATATTATTAATGAAACACCATTTATACCTTTTTTAATTAAAATTTTCTGTAAAAAATCCAATTTTTTTTAATAAGACAATGTCAATTATACTCTTAATTACCATTCATTTCCAGTTTAGTCTTTTACCATTTTTATATAATTGCTTTTTTTGTTAATATTATACAAGCACTGTTGTCAAAATTATTCAAAAATCAAAACTCACAAATAAAATTAATAAAAATATACATGTGTTAAAAAAAAAACTATACCTGTGTCATTATTATATCATTTATGAGTAAAGTACAATGTTATCCCTTAAAGGTTAAAGTTGATTGACGGAATTTAGTTAGAGGGACTAATTTGACACTTGAGAAAAATACAAGGACCAATTTAGTCACTTTTATAAAAGTCACAAACAACTTGGAATTAAAAAAAACGTCCAAGACCTAGTTGGTAATTACCCAATTTAATATATATATATATATATAATTAGTTAGAATTCTCTAGAAAGACTTCTTGTACTTCTTCACTTTTTCTCTCTCACACTTTTCTCTAGATCTTCTTCTCTCTCAAACTCTCATATATCTTTTTCTTTCTTCAAGTCTTCAACAACAGTGCAACCCTAAAACCATCAACCTCCTCCTTCGGCGGTAAAGAAAGGTCACCGACCGCCTTCGCGAAGGTCTACGACTATTGTACTTAAACTATGATACATATAATGTAGGTAATAATATTCACCTAGCCCCTCCTATTATTTTAATAATATAAATGAATTAATAACTTTTCCATAAGAAAACATAAACAAAATCAATTCATTTTAGGATTTTAATTTCCTATTATTTCATTCATTATTACCATATTTAGGGGTCGTTTGTTTTTTCCACTTAAAACTTAATGGGTCTGAATCATAATTATTAAGTTGTTTTATTTGTTTTTATAAGTGGTCAAACAACTTAAAAATACCAAAAAACAACTTAAAATAAAAAGTAAAAAATCATGACTTTTCACTTAATTGCAAATCACTAAAATGCAGTAAATGCAATCCAAAATCTTTTCTTCCGATACTATCCTCCATATATAACATATTTTCAATTTCATCATAATTATATATAGTACAAAAATATTTATTTTAATATATTGTTTATTTTAAATAACTTTAAAAATAAAAAAGAACCCTAATCAATGCTCATATTAGTGTTTAATATCAATACTTTATTATGATATTAGGGTGATGTATTTATATATTATTTTTTTAGAGTGTTTTGTGTGAGTTTTCCTTCTACCCCTTTTATTTTTTTGAAATTTTCTTTTCTTTTCTTAGTAAAAATGAAGTTTATTTGTAATCGAAGAAGAAGATCATGATTATATGTGTTGATTCTTAATAAAAATGAAGTTTATTTGTAATTAAAGAAGAAGATCATGATTATATGTATTGATATATAATTATTATTTTTGATTGTTTTTATTCCATATATATGTATAATTGTTTAATATGACGGCGATTTTTGGATGGTATGAATTCAATCACACGTCACACAAAATTTACAGTCGTATAATCAAATCAAGAAGAGATGAAAGATATTATGCAAACAAGATTTTAAGTGGAAAACCCGATAGGGAAAAAACCACTGTTGCCGGTGACGGCGAGAAGAAAAAATCACTATAATAATTTGATTACACACTCAATCTTACTTGCTCTCTTGAATACCTAATGATTCGTGAACCCTTGTTGGGTATTTTTTAGGTTTATTTATACATGTATAAAACCCTAACTCTTGGAGTACAAGTCAAAGAAAAGTAGTAGTGACTTTATAAAACTCCGACTTGTTGGAGTCGTTGTAATCATATCAGGACTTTTGTTTATTTTGGGTTCTGATAACTTTAAGGAAATCCGTTTCCTTATCAGAATATGCTTCTTGAGACCTTATTTTAGGAGGATTCTTCTTTACGTGTTTAAGTCGTAATAACGTTATCGTCATATCAAGCAACTGAACATATCTAGACATTGTCCACATGTTGCTTAGCCGACCGTCTTCCAAACCCGACCAGATCTCTTTTAACCCCGACCAGGGATCTTCACCCGATCAAGTAACTAAACCCGATCAAGTAGCTAAACCCGATCATTTAGGTTTCCCCCTATCGTTGTCCTGATAACCTGATTAATCTAAATACCTTGGTCGGGTATTCATTACCCGACCATCTAAGTAACTCCGATCAATGTTGCAGGGTTATTTTCTGATCACTTTAGGTTGGTTCAATTTGATTGACATTTGTTGACACGTCACTAGTTGTCCCCTTGTAACACGATATTTATGCTAACGTGTCATCTCTTCCAAATTATACCAATAACAATGCCCCCTTAAACATTCAAAACGAGCATTTGGCCAATCAACAACCATTCACTCGATGAGATATGTTTAACCAGGAGCCTTTTGTCGTGTAGCTCTTAAATGCGTAATAATGATGGACAGCTAAAGTTTAATTTCAACCACAAACTGTTGATTTGACACAACTGACAACGGTGTTTTAAATTTCAAACGGCGCGTGATCTTCGGGATTTGAATACCAACCACTACTCTCGCATGACGTCATCATCGCCTATAAGTACTTTCTAACTCTTTCATTTTCCCTCTCACACGTATGTTTCTTTTAATTTACGCAACTCTTCATCTTCTGTGTTACTGTCCCTTGTCAACGATCTTCTCAAAGTTTTTTATCGTCATCAGAGTTCTTATCTCACTTTCTTCAATCATCAGGTATGGATCCTGCTACTTGTTCATCGTTATGTTGAATTATTGATCCACTATATTGCAATAGGTGATAAGGAGAATATTGCTAGGATTGAATCCATTTTGGGCAGATTTTTTTAAGATTTTTCTTCTCGTCCAGCTCAACATGTACCCCTTAATGTTGATTATTCTGTGGCTCTTCCCGAGTTTCAACCTTCTTATTTTGAATTGAACATTGCTAACCCAGCTTCTTCTTCTCCCAACACATACCCAGATATGTCGAAGACAACTCGATCTGGTTGGGGAAAAAGGCCAAGCTCTAGGGATTCTTCTGCAGTTGACTTGAAGATTCCTTCTCAGTTATTGAAGATGGAGGATATTCCCAGGTTGCACCGAGCTTTTCTTTTGAAATTCTGGGCAAAGCATCCATGCGCCTTTGATTCGGAGATAAACGCGGTGGACGAACCAGAGCTAGTGAAATATAGCGAAAGGTTTGATCTCCCCCGATCGGCTGAACTTTCCCTGAGTGATCAGTGTGCAATCTGGAACCCTCCTCGGGGCGTAGTGGCCATCTATGGGACAATGCTCACATCTGGAGTCACATTACCCCTTCAACCTTTCATTGCCCAATTCCTGGCAGACGCTGGGATCGCTCCTGCCCAGCTCTCACCAAACTCATATCGAGTCCTTATAAGTTTATGGATTCTATGGAAGAAAATCGGTGCCAAGTACCCCCCAACCCCACAGGAAATCCGAAACTTGTTTACATTGGGTCGGTCAGACAATGGGGGTACCTTTTACCTTCAGTCTAGTTCGATCAACCATTGGATTCTTGAAGGATATAATCAACGACCCTTACCTCCATCCAACAAGGACCACAAGGGCTTTATTTGGGGCTTTCCCTCCTCCAACAAGTATTGGAAGAACAGCTGGTTCTGCGTTCGGGGTGAAACCGTCGTTGCTGATTCTCGGCAAACACTGACCAGGAACCATGTTCCCAGGCATTTCTATAGTCCCGAATTATGGAAAAAAACCCCTGCTACGCTAACAGAAGAACAAGGAAAAATTGTTATCAAGGCTGCTCAGACAACGTGGGAGGCCAGGGATCGGTGTGGGCTATTTGCTGAATATACTTCTTGAAGCCTTATTTGAGGATGATTCTTCTTTACGTGTTTGAGTCGTAATAACGTTATCAACACGCCAAGCATCTGAACGTATCTAAACATTGTCCGTGTATCACTTAGTCGACCTTCTTCCAAAACCCGACCAGATCTCTTTCACCCCCGACCAGAGATCTTTACCTGATCAAGTAGCTTGACCCGATCATTCAGGTTCCCCCCTATCGTTTTCTTACTAACCCAATCAATCTAATTACCTTGGTCGGGTTTTTCAGACCCGACCATCTAAGTAGCTTTGATTAGTATTGCGGGGTTATTTTCTGATCACTTTAGGTTGGTTTAATTTAGTCGACATTTGTCGACAGGTCACTTATTGTTCCTGCGTGACATGGCTTTTATGCTGACATGCCATCTTTTCAAATTACACCAATAACAGTATTTGTCTCTACACATTAAAAAATAGTTAATAGGTCATAGGAGATTAATGATTTTAAACCTTAAAAAGTTTTAAAAAGAAAACAAACACTAAAAATTTGGAATTTTTTTTTTAATTCTATTTTAAATGAATCTCTACTGTACATTTTGAAGATGGATGGAAGAGATCAATTAATTTTTTTTTAAAGAAAAATCCGTTTTTTTCTTTCTAAAATGATCTCCATCACAAAGATGGACAGTGGATTAGAGATTAAGAATTTAATAAAAAAATTAAAAACAAAATCATAAATTCAAAAACAGGTGGTGATCCAAAAATTATGTAAGAATTTGAAAAAACTAAAAAGACAAAAAAAAACCTCTTTTTTATTAAACAAAATTGATCTCTATCATTTATCTTAACAAAAATTAAAAAAAAAACATGTTGTCCTTCCCCGCCACGAAGGGTTGAGGCGCGGTGGAAGACTACAGTCGGGAACAAGAGGAGGCGATACCTCCCTAGTTCACAATTCACAAATCGCGAACATGGGATGTATTGCCTCCCTCGTTCCCGGCTGAGGGAGGGTGGAGCCTCCCTGCCGCAAAGCAGGGGAGGCGATACCCCCTCCGCTGCGCCCTCTTCGCGGAGGGAGAGGATAGATATCAATGGAGATCTTCACCTCTTTTTTTTCTTTTCCAATTTATGTTTTGTTTTGTTTTTAATCTCCAAAAGATGGATGGTGGAGATCCATTTTTAAAACAAGTTTTTTTTAATCAATTTTTAATTTTTCAATTTGATCTCGACCGTCCATCTTGAACCATGATGGACGGTTAAGATCTTTTATTTTATTTTTTCTTTTTAAAATTTCTAATTTTATTAAATAAAGAGTAAAAATGACAATATTACTTTGAATGTGAGTGTCAAATTTTGATGAAGTTATTTATAGATGTAAAAAAAAAACAAACTTTATGGAAGTTTGATGTTATTTACTCTTTATATAATTATTTTTAAAAAACCCCCAGATTAATCAATAAACACTAATGCTTGTCAACCCAAAAATCAATCCAACTGATGTGGCAGGTGATTTGTCTTTACCACATCGCCTCATGATTTGTGTGGAGATGACAACTCATTTGCCACATCATTTGGATTGAATTTCAGGTTGTGAATATGACAAGTGATTTGTCTTTACCATATCATTCACCATATCACCTCATGATTTGTATGGTGATGACAACTCATTTACCACATCATTTGGATTGAATTTCAGGTTGTATTGTATTACTCATTAGTAAATTTGAAATTTAGGATACACGACACAAATCCATAACCTGATGCTATAGGTCTATAAAGCATACCACTAAACCAATCTCAACTAATCAAATTTAAATGTATGTTAAATTTTAAATCTTAATCTTTATTTATAGTTTATGTTTAAATTTAAGTGAATTTTTAAAGTCTATCGAATGTTAAAATTTAAGTCAATGTTATAGCACATGTTTACATTTAGTGGTTTGAACATTTAAAAATAATAATAATAATCGAAGCAGATCCGTTCAAATTGAGTATAGATCACAGATCACTGGACCCCAAACTAGTTCCAATATGAGGTGGAAATCAAAAACTCATTCGAGACACGGGTTGAGTATAGGGCACCTCACCCCAAACGGGCTTCAAGTATGAAACATGACAACCCAATCGGCCAAAACCTCAATCCAATCTGTTGTCATCCCTTTCCGTTCACAATTTTTGTTTATTATTAGAAATTTAGAATATGGAAGCCTACTGTGATTTTGCATCTTAATACCATAATATAAAATTAAAATATGCTTAAAGTATTTGACGATCGTAGAGAAAGAGCGAGATTTAAAAAAAAAATACAAACAAACAAACATTGACAAAGAGCGAGAGTACAATAATTGTTGTATGTATTATGGAAAACCCAACGTGTAAACACCATAAATTTCAATTTCTTTTTGTTTTATTATTATTATTATTATTATTATTGAGGAAACAGAGGAAGGAATGTTGGATGGGATTGTTTGCAAGCACATACACAAATAGAAAGAAAACTCAACTCACTAGAACTTACACAATTTAATAATCAAATGAACCTCCGATTCCTTCAAGGCTCTCTCCCAAAGACAACCTGTAAACAATTGAGTATAAATGAGTTAGCTTGGATCTCTGATCACCATAATTTTTTCACTAATACTGGTCAACCCAAAAATTTAGCCCAAAAACCAACCCAAATAATATGACAAGTGATTTGTTTTATCATATCATTCACCGCATCATCTCATAATTTGTGTGGTGATGACAACTCATTTGCTACATTATTTATGTTGAATTTTGGGTTGTATAGTCTTACTCTAATTTTTTTTCCTTGGATTGATATAGCCCTTCAAGACCTTGGATTGTTTCCTCCGATTTCGAATCGACACAAACGCTATAAGTTCCGTTACTCTTGCACTTTGATTCTTTTTTTTATTCATTCGGATGCATTTCAATGGCCAGTGTATGAGGTTGATATCGTCGCTGGGGACCAAGGCGAGAAAATAAAAAATCTTGACAAGGTCAGTCAGGCAGAAGCTGCTTCCCAACTGGCTCAGGGTATTGCTCATCCTCAACAGGCCATGGTTGAGCATACTTATGAGCCTGACCCCAATATATCTTCAGATGCCCCTGATCGAGAAAGGGAAAGGCAATATTCAGATCGGGGTGAGCAACAAAGGTTTCCAGAGGTTCAAAGAGGAAATTTACTAAAGAAACAGCTGGTCGACGCCCGTCCAAGCCCTCTGGGAAATCTCCGATCAGCAAAGTAACTAAGATTGCTGCCGATTCTTCTGCTCCTGATGCTATCCGTGGAAAGAGGAAAATTGAACCAGCATCAGAACCAGGAGCTCATCAGACGGGAGTCAAAGCGGTCATCATTGAAGAGGATGATGATGATCAGTATACACTAACTGATCTGATCCGCAGGGAGCACCGATCAAAAAAAGGAATGATCGTGCTCCGGCTTCTTCTGTCCTCTTGCCATCTGATCGAATTCAGGCAAACGATCAGGTTACAACCGGGGCTATCAGGCAAACTGCCTCCCAGCAAGTTAGATCCCTAAGACCGGCTGAGCCAATTCCTCTTCAAACTGATCATCTAATCAGCCCGGTTCCTTCTGATCTTCCAGTTCATCGTACTGGCAAGGCCCCTATCTAATTCTCCGTCAAATGTCAGATAGTCTTCACTGACTCAGATTCTGACGAAGGACTATCTAATCCTAGAAAGGTATCTATTCATTCGTCTGTTCCTGAAGATAACTTATCCGACTGGGAGGCAAAATATGTTGACAAGATATCTTTTTGGCTTAACCTTCCTTCTAGGCCCCTGCCCAATACTGCTATTGCTCATATTATGAGTGGCATTGAAACAGGCTCGTCGGGGGCAGTTGATCAGGAGCAAGCTCAGGGCGAATAGTTGCCGAACCCCAGGCGGATACTCCTGAAGCTATTCTGGTTTCGCATTCTGTCCTGATGGATCAAACGTCTTATTATCCAGGGTTGACAACACTCCCAACTGTGGCCGGCGTTTCTGACATGGGGGACACATTGCCCGATCCCCTTGACATGTTAAAGTCCATGTCCGTCGGAAAAGGTTATGTTAGCGAAGGCTACTAGAATGACTTTCGGAGTGCTAGTGACGCGAAAAGAGTCCGTGCTATTTATAATAATGGCGTTTATGTATGTATCTTTCTTTCCCTTGTCAATTCCTTTCGTCTCAGCTTTTATGTAATTATAACTCTTCTCTTTCTCTTTATTTTTTGAAGGCCGTAGAGGAAATGACCAGGGCCATACTGACTCAAAAAAATAGACTTCTGAGATTTCTCAGCTGAAAAAGGAGCTGGAGAAGAGGAAGAAAGCGGTCAGTTCTGCCTCAGTAAGCGAGTCTAAGTTAAAGGCGTCATTCGAAGAGAAGCTGAAGCAACTTGACGCGACTGAGGCAGCTCTGAGGAAAGCCGTCTCTACAGCTGAGACCCGAGCTAATAATGCTACAACCAGCTTGACAGAGCTCGCAGTGAGGAATACAGAACTTGAATCAAATCTGGCCAAGGCTGACCAACGGTGCTCAGAGTTGCAAACGAGGCTATCTCTGGCTGAACAAGCCGCTGCTAGTCAAGAGGCGGAAGATCGTACTACCAAGGAAACTCTGGCTGCCTCTCAACAATCCATGCTCGAGGCTCAGCAGGGGTCTGAGGAGGCCAAACTTCGCTATGAGAGGTTGATTGATGACCTGAGGCAACATAAGGTCAGCATGGAAGTGCTCTCACAGGAAGCCAAGTTAGCCCTTGAAATCCAAAGCGTTGATCGATACAAGAGATCTCTAGCATTCTAGGTTGTTATGCTGAGGGAACTGGAGTGAGGGCTAGCTACTGCTCGGATGTTCTTCGGGGATAATGAGAGAGTTACTGAAGAGGCTCGCCACAAATGGGAGTGAACGATTGAGAAATAGAAGGCGAAGTCCCTCCGAGCGATAAGGAACCAGAGGATGAGATAGAAGGCCTATTGCAAATCTATCGGGAATGAACCCCATAAAATGCATCTAGAGCTTCTCTCCAAGTCTTCTTTGGTGACCTTTCATGTGGTCGAAGAAGATGGTGTAATGTCCAAGGGTATTGATATCACACCTTTACCTGAGACCAATTATTATCCCTTCATGGTTGAAGATCATGAGGATGACATATGCTGGCCAGACTTTGGAGATCTGACCAAGGGTTATGAAGAAGAAAGTAATCCTCATGGAACCTCCGGACTCGGCGACCCTTCAAGCACTCCTGGAACCTGATCTCTCATTCACCTTTATAAAAAAATTTGTTATCATACCACATATCTTGTAAATTCTTTTTGTAACACTATATAGACCATTCGTTCATCTTTTAATGATACAAATCTTGAATCTACTCGTGTGGTTTTCTTATTTTAATTGACCATCTTTGTTGATCGATTGTGATTGGTCTGATTGATTATTTTTTAACTGATCAAATTTAGTTGATTATTGACCCGAACAGTTATTTTAGCTGATCGAACTCGGTTCAATTTATTATCAATCATGTTTTTAATTCGTTCAATGGTCTTTTTAACTGGTCTTTTTAATTCGTTCCTCTTTTCGATTGGTTGAACTCTGCCAGGCCAATTTAGCTATTAGCTTTTGATGAGCCTGATCGGTTATCTAATCAACTAACCGGCTCTGTTTGGTTTGTAGTTGCTTTGTATGTTCGTTCAAGTAGTGCTCTTTTAATGGGCCGTTTGTATGGTATCTGATTTATAGACTCTTGTTTTTTATCTGGCAACTAAGTTACTAGGACGTCTCCCGGTAGTCTGTTGCTCAAGATTCGTTGCAATGAGGTTTTCTTATCTTACTAACTAAGCTTATATCATCCAACTTTGTGGTTGATTGATATTCCAGCGTGAGAGTTTTGATTACCTCATCCAACTTTCGGCGCATCCCATCAGATATCTGATCACCTAAATGCGCTCTAACAGTGCTTTTAATGCACCCAGTTAGTTTCAGTGAAAGTGTATTGTCTTTGCAACATATCCTTTCGGCCCCATCACTGGACCCCTCGAGAACCCGTTCAGGGTTTTAGAGACTTGCTTTGTAAAGAAAAGCAATGTTAGAACACTTTTTCCTGAACTATGCTTCCCTCGAGGGGTTTTTATTGATATCTTCAATCAAAACTATAAAAAGCAACCAAATGATTATAGAACAAAGATAAATCTGTAACTACTCTAAACTTAACAGAAAGGAGAAATCCCTTAAGGGTAAAATATCTTCAAATACTGAGTGTTGCATAGTCTGGGCAACTCTTCTCCTTCTGGTCAGACAAGGCGATATGCTCCGTACCCAGCTAGCCCGACCACCTAATAAGGTCCTTCCCACTTGTCCGCTAGTGACACAACTACTTTCCCGTATATGGACCACCAAAAAAGGTGTTGATAGCTCCTGCATCTAAACTTCCCATTGGACTACCCTTTCTGTCTTGGTCGGGTTTTGTGGGATCATTTTGATGATCCTTTGAGAACTACATCTTTTAGGTGCCCTTCTCAAACTAACTTTTCAATGTAGTCCTTCAACTGGTAGCATTTAGAGGTTTCATGACCATTTTCCAGATGGAAACGGTAGTACTTCGAGGTGTCTTTTCAGGCAAAGCTGGATTGCTTTGGAGGCTTCTTATATAAATTCTTATCCTCGATTACATTTAGGACTTCCTATTGTTTCCGAGTCAAGGGGGTGTAATTTGTGTACTGCCTCTTGTAGGTCTTGTTATTCTTTTGATCATCTTCCTTGCGGCCATCTTTGTCTTTTCCAGAGTTATTCTTTTGGTCTCCTATGGGGTTCCCCTTTGAACCATTATCTTTGGGCTTTTGACCCTCATTTGGTCGGCCGCCATGTATGTACTCTCCTCCATGGGCTATTTGTTCCTCTTCAGCCATCGCATATCCTCCCACATCATCCACCAGATTAGCATAAGTGATTGGTCCCCTTTGTCTTAAACTGAGGGATAACTGGCTGTGCTGCAAGCTGTTGATAAATGCAGTCACAACCGCATCATCATTAGGATCCTGAACCTCCGAGACTTCTTGCGAAAACCGGGTGAGATAGTCTTTCAATTTCTCGTCCTTTCTTTGTTTCAGGGTTGACAGGATGGATATTAACTTCCTACGCTGGATATTTCTCATGAACTTCCTGGTAAATGCATGTATCAATTCCTCGAAATTCCCGATTGACCCGCCTGCAAGGCCACCTAATCATCTGGACCCCTAATCCCTTAATGTCTTGGGGAACATCCTGTATAAGAGTGTGTTGTCATAATCATATTGTGCCATCGGGCTCTGATATCTCCTGATATGTTCCTGGGGATCGGTGTTGGCCTTGAATAGTTCCATATGCGGCATCCAAAACTTTTCCGAGAAACGGGCCTGTCTTATAGACATAGTGAATGGACATCCGGAATTACCTATCAACAAATTTCCTTGTTCTTGCCTCCGTTCCAGCACTTCTATCCTCCTTAGTAGAACTTCACGCTCTCCTTTTGGCTCGCCCTGCTCATCAAACTTCTGACGGATGATGATACAATAAGGTCTCTAGATGTTCGCCCTGTAATTTGAGTATCACGAACATTGTATCTGGGTGTGAGGGTTGTCTCACTATGCCTCCTTGTGGGCTCATCCCTATCAGTTAAAGGTGACTGAGACCTCCTCTTGTGTCCGTCATATCTATCACATCGGTCATAACTCACTTCCCGTTCTTGACCTCTTGTGGCGTCATCATGCGGATTGCGCTCCCTTCTTCTCTAGCTGGTATGGCCCTCATTCCTCCTGTGGTCCTAATTACTGCGCCGGCCATCATTCTTTTGGGGTTGCTCCTTCTTTTCATAGGGATCTGCCTTATTTTTACCAGTTTTCTGTGGGGCTTCTGGAGTCGGAACTACTATCTCAAACTGTACTCTAGGATCCCGTGCCACTACGAGTGTGTGTAACTGGAATGGCGAGGTTAAATTTGCAGTGGCAGTTTTGTTAATTCCCTGTCTAGCGGCGTCCTCGATGACTCTTCGCAGGGACTCTTGGACCTGCTGGAATGTGTCTGGGGAAATTCCTAGGGGAGCGTCTATGGCAGTTATCGCGGCTTGACCTGTTGAGGTAGGAGTCACAGAAGGCAAACTTCCTCCAACGATGTCGGCATTCAATGGGCCAGAGTTGTTAACACCACGAGGGGTGCCATCATTATGCGGAGACTGACTTCCATCCATATTGTCTGCCATGTCACTGCTTCACAAGTTCTTCGAGGTTAACTTAGCAAAAGTTAATTCAAAAACCACCCTCCTTCTAGCGCCAATTGTTGACGGCGATTTTTGGATGGTATGAATTCAATCACACGTCACACAAAATTTACAGTCGTATAATCAAATCAAGAAGTGATAAAAGATATCATGCAAACAAGATTTTACGTGGAAAATCCGATAGGGAAAAAACCACGGTTGCCGGTGACGGCAAGAAGAAAAAATCACCATAATAATTTGATTACACACTCAATCTTACTTGCTCTCTTGAATACCTAATGATTCATAAACCCTTGTTGGGTATTTTTTAGGTTTATTTATACATGTATAAAACCCTAACTCTTGAAGTACAAGTCAAAGAAAAGTAGTAGTGACTTTATAAAACTCCGACTTGTTGGAGTCGTTGTAATCATATCAAGACTTTTGCTTATTTTGGGTTCTGATAACTTTAAGGAAATCTGTTTCCTTATCAGAATATGCTTCTTGAGACCTTATTTTAGGATGATTCTTCTTTACGTGTTTAAGTCGTAATAACGTTATCGTCATATCAAGCAACTGAACATATCTAGACATTGTCCACATGTTGCTTAGCCGACCGTCTTCCAAACCCGACCAGATCTCTTTTAACCCCACCAGGGATCTTCACCCGATCAAGTAGCTAAACCCGATCATTTAGGTTTCCCCCGATCGTTGTCCTGATAACCCGATCAATCTAAATACCTTGGTCTGGTATTCATTACCCGACCATCTAAGTAACTCCGATCAATGTTGCAGGGTTATTTTCTGATCACTTTAGGTTGGTTCAATTTGATTGACATTTGTTGACACGTCACTAGTTGTCCCCTTGTAACACGATATTTATGCTAACGTGTCATCTCTTTCAAATTATACTAATAACAGGTATAAATGTAAAATTACTTAGTTTCAGACAATTTTACTTTTAAAAAACAAACGTGTTGACAATATATTCAGATGTGAGAAAAAAAACATGTCATTCAAGTTCAGATTTCAGTCTCTATTCAGTCTTCAGAAAAAATCAACCCCCAATGTGTGCATTATATATATATATATATATATATATATATATATATATATATATTTGAGGAAACAAAACAAAGATATCAGAACACAAAACAACAAGCTACTCTGGACAATCATCCAGAACACTGAGTTCCACACAACGGGGAAAGCTCTCTAGCCAAAACCTATCATGATGGATAAACAAAGCCATTTTTGCCAGGTTGTGGGCCACCAAATTCGCGTTTCTTGGAACAAAACGAACCCACTGAACAGAACCATAATGAATGTGATCTCGGATATCCTGGATAATCAAACCAACATCAGCCAAAATATTGCCACCTGAGTTCACCAAGTTCACAACGCCCAAAGCATCGGACTCAACCACCGACAGGACCAAACCTGTCTCTTCCGCAAAGGCAATCCCCCGAAACAGAGCGATAGCTTCTGCTACTCTGGGACCGAAACTCACCTCTAACCGCTGCTAAGAAGCACCCGTTACCTGACCACGATGATCACGGACAACCACACCCACACCCACAATCTGACTCGCCATGTCCAAGGCTGCATCTGTATTAATCTTGTCTAAATTTCCTGGTGGAGGCTGCCAATGAACCAAATTCGTAACAGAACCCATCATCACATCGTCCACAGTATCCCTATCATGAACATAGTGCAACTGTTGTGAGAAATCAATAGACCACGGGACAACAGAATCCCAATCCTGCCTGACCTCACCATGCACCACTTTGTTGCGCAAAAACCAATTTCGCCACAAAACTACGCTCAACAAGCACATCTCTTCATATTTCAGAATATGAAAATAAAAGAGAATGAAGTCAAGAAAGTGCAATCCATTCGTGCAGGACTTACTTTTAATAAAGCCACACGCAGCTCGAACACTTTTCAAGTTCTTACTGCCCCACAAGGCATGCATAACGGATTCAGGACATCTCAGACAAACAGGGCAGACGACTTCCTCTCTGCCAAGCACACTCCAACCGGAAGCCACTATCGGTACCCTCTCCACATAATAGTTTTCACATTTGGGGGAATCTTGATTCGCCAAAGGTATTTCCACCAAGAGTCTAGACCATTGAGACTAGCTGAGCTTGGAGAACCAGCGTATCCCAAACTAAGACCTACCTTATAGCTGCTTTTAACAGTGTAGTCACGGCTAGGAGAAAAGTGCCAACATAGAGTGTCATCGATCTGATGAGAGCTAGAAGGAATAGAAAGAATTTCCTCCACATCAGAATCCACAAACAACTCCCTCAGCAGAGGAACATTCCAACGACATGTGGCCGTTTTCAACTGACTGACCGAGACCATATCCTTCCTCACTCTTGGAGAAATAATTTTGAAAGAAGTCGGTCGAGGAATCCACTGCTCATCATAGATCAACACAATCAAACCAGAACCAATCCTCCATCTCGAACCAGCCTGAATTAACTCGATTCCCCAATACTTATTATTTATTTAGATTTCACTAGAAGTCTAAAACAAGCCAAGTAAATATTGAACTATTAGGTCGGTATCAATTATCAAGCGCAGGATTTTCTATACGGGATCGTCAATTGCTATCGGGAGCAACACAACAGCTACATGTGGCTATTGAATTACTACCGGTAGCAATCTAATAGTTACCGGTAGCAATCGGCGATTCCCTTCCATGAAATCCTTCGATTTGGATGAATATTGATTTGAATTATTTTTTGGATAATAAGTTAAACGAAATCTACTTATGTGGATAATAAGTTCAAGGAATTATTTTGACAAATACCTTCGCGACGGCGACGACCTTCACGAAGAGCTTATGGGGAGTCTGGAGTTTTTTTTTTTTTTTTTGTGGAAAAGAAGGGAGTGTGCAGTTGATTACGTGATAAAGAGAAGAGATGAGCGAAAATTATAAAAAGGACATCAGTGGAAATTTTTAGTTTGGTATTTATAGTTAGAGGGGTAAGATTGGCAATATCAAATATTCATTAAACCCAAATACAGTTTCCGTGTTTTCAATTAAGGGTGTGTTTGGTATGGCTTTTCAAGTAAAACTTATAGAGTAGATCTTTTTGTAGAGAGTTTTTAATGAGTAGAGCTTCTAACAAAAAAAATGTTTTGTTGTGTAAATTACAAAAAAGGTATTGATAATGTATTTTTAGAAATAGTTTTTGGTTGAGTGAATTACAAAAAATGTGTTGACAATGTATTTATAATGAAAGAGTTATCGGGGAATATTTTAATTTTATAAAGGGTAATTGAGACAAGTCATATGTTTTAAAAAAGCTCAAAATATGCTTTTTGGAAAAGCCAAAATCTTGAGCTACTCCAAGTAGATATAAAATGGTTTTTATAAAGGTTAATTGAGACAGTTCATAAAATAAAAAATTTGTTTTGAGTTTTGCCAAACAACTAAAAAAAACTTCAAAATAGCTTATAACATTAAAAAAAACGTTTTTGATCATTTTAAAAGTCATATCAAACATACACTAATGAAATAGCTTTTGATACATAAAAGCTCCTCTCCAAACACACCTACAAACAACTTTAACAGTTTATATTAATAGTTTTGTCTCGTCCTGTAACAGCTATATCAAACGCATACCAGTACAGTTAATAGTTTTGTCCATACATTCCAAAGACAATACCTAATAGCTGTCCTATCCCGTCATGTCTTATCCCGTCTTGTCTCGTCCCCGTACCAAATGCACTCTTAGACCTCAAAAGCCAAAAGCCTGCTTTCAAAAGCCATGCCAAATAAGCCTAAAATAGTTTTTTTTTTAATATTAAAAAAAACACTTCTTCAATTTTGTCGAACAAAAAAAACATCAAAACAGCATCTAACATTAAAAAAACATTTTTAGACCCTACAAAAGTTATACCAGACATACATTTTCTAGTTTCAGCCGCCCCTTTCTTGTTCTCACATTTTCTCTCCGATATCCACCTCTCTGACCACCATTGGATTTCAAGGTTTGTCTTCAGTTTTAATCTCTTTGTTTTAGAACTGTCTCTCTGTCTTTAACTGGCTTGGGATTGATGTTTGGACGGGTTCGAGAGTTTGGTTCGACTAAGATTGATTTCTCAACGTGTTCAGATTGCGATGAGAATGCGTGTTGAGTTGTGGTCTATGAAAAGTGAAAACTAAAGAATAAAAAGTGTAAATTTATGCTGATTTGAGTTTGTCATTTTGTTGTTTATATCGTTTATCGTTTTGTTCTTTTAGTTAACTGTGATACCATATATTCCACTTTAACTATGTGATAAATCTTCATGATGAATAACATCTGATATTTAGATTGTCTTCTTTCCAAATTTTGTTTATAAATCAGTCTTTAAGAATTCCTTTTTTTTTTCCTTTTATAAAATCTGTCTTGTCATGATATTGTCAAATTATTTGCTTTTGCCAAAACAAATAACATATCCGTGCCCAATGTCTCTTGCGTTTATATCTATAAAGTAATTCATGTTATGAGCTACAAAATAAAATCAACAAAATATTAACATCTTTGTCTTGGTTTTTGTTCACTAATTCGCCATTATTATCTTTTGTAAAATTGCAAGCAATAAGCATAGAATATATTAAGTCCATGGATTTATTTTTTAGATGAAGTACCAGAGACCCAAGACATTGTTCCGGGAATTGATTAAGAAGCACAAGAGGACAATCGAGGAAGAGAATGTAGGTCGGTTGCTAGGTTTGGATGCTCGTGATAATTATGCCAGTTTTGCTTTGTCAGATTGCTCCAACTTGCTAAGTCATCCTTAGTGTATGACATCTCTTACGCTTATGATTTCATTTTACTCACTAACTTATGCTCGGCAAAGTCTTTCGATTATGTGAGGACGTAATCAAGATTAAACACTAGGGTAGATTAGAATATATTTTTTTCGATCATTAACAATACAAGAAAATTGTATTAATTAAAAATAAAGATATACCTAATTAAGAAGACATAATGGGGATTACTCTGTAAATATAATATCTAAATAAATACATTAACAATTTTTTTTTAAATAAAGTCAAAACAAATTGTAAAATAAACATGAAATGCAAATACAATCAAATACTAATTAAGTTGTATCCTCCGGTTTTCCAAAAGATCAAACTTATCAATTATTTTATCAGATCAATAGCACCATCAATCTCTCTTTCAATATAGACAACCATGGAGTTTGTTAAAAACTCATTTTCCATCTTATTGCGAAGTGATGTCTTGATAACCTTCATTGCTGATGGAATATATTTCTTTTTTGAATTACGACCTATATAAATAACAATCAAACATAGAAAATTAGAAATTATTCATTCAAAAGACACAAGAAATTATTCATTCAAAAGACACAGAAATAAGAAATTATTTACATTTACAAATATACAATGTTCTGAATTTATATTTCTATTTACCAAAAACATTGTTAGTGAGTCAAGCAACTCTTCAAGTCTTCATTTTGGTACTTTGCATTATGGGTGCCGGGTGGTAAAATGTGAAAGTGTGATAGGGTGGTAAAATGTGAAAGTGTGATATAAAAGCAGACAAGTTATATTAAATATAATAGTTGTTTTGCCTAGATCACAGATTCCTGAATCCTAATATTAATAATTAACTTTTTTTTTTATGTTTTCAATTTTTTTTAAAGGCTAGGGTGGACCTGCCCACCCCTAGTTCCGCCTCTGATTATGTCTTATGTTTATGTACAATCTTAATTATGTCAACATTGCAGGCATTTGAAGATGGATAGAATTGATTCAGTGGAACAACATATTCCAACTATGGTAATTGTGCTTTTGCTGCACGTACACACACCATCAGTTAGATATCACAACATATCTAATAATAAAATACTATTAAAATTTTGAGCAATCTCTGCATATTTGTCCTTATGCAGGTCTCTAAGCAGAATGTTGTTGGTATCGTTGTTGCCAAACCTCTTTTACCTCATAGATTTCATGAGGATTCTAATGTGAGTGTGATATATGCCTATTTAGGTGGGTACAAATATAACGGGTGCATTTTGAGCCATGCAAAGGCCATGCAAAGGGTGAGGTCCGACCATGACCATGTTATTTAGTTGGACTTGGTTATTTACTTTGAATTTGAATTAAGATTATATAAGTGAATAAATTAACTAGAAGTCTTGATAAGGGAGTCTAGATAAGAATCATCATATTGTTACAACTGATGCTTAGCTACTTCTTTTTAATATCCTTGTAATCCTATTTAAGGATTTGAATACATTAATAAAAGATATGAAATGAATTTAACCAAATTATCTCTCTGTTATTCTTCTCTCCTTCCCTACCCCAAATTAATTCTTATCAGAGTGTTCATGTTATGAGTTTTCAAGATTGCTTTTCGTTCCCTCTTTGATTTGATTATACTTGTTAATTTTTAATTTTTATTTGATTAGGAAATACAAGTTGGAAATTTATTTCTGACCTACACAAATCAAGGAAATTTAAAGGCTTGAAGTGCACATACACTACAAGAAAATTGGGCTATAGGGAAGAAATTTATTGGGATGAATTTTATTCGTCCCAATAGAACGTCTATTGGGATGCAATAACATATTCGTCCATAAAGATTTCAAACCTAAAGAAACCTTTAGGGACGAAAAAATTCGTCCCAATAGAATGTCTATTGGGACGAAACAAATTATTCGTCCCTAAAAAGGACAAACCCCGACGAGACCTTTAGGGACGAAAAATATTTGTCCCGATAGATTGTCTATTAGAACGAAAATAACTATTCATCTCTAAAAAGTGTAAAAAAACCAGACATTTAGGGGCAAAAATAATTTGTCTCAATAGGATGTGTATTGGGATGAAATTAATCATTCGTCCCAATAGAAATCCTATTGGGACGAAAATTATTCGTCCCTAAAAAGTTTGACATTTTTTTTTTGAAAAAAAAATTATAGATTTGGGGACTTATTAAGACAAACATAATATTTGTTGCTGATAATGATTTATCGGGAATATATTTTTCTTTTTTCTTTATCATTATTTTTCTTAAAATTTTTTTCCTAAGAGACATTAATAATTAAATTTGCTTCACTTTTATATTAATTCAAAAAATTAAGAAAAATTATATATATATATATTATTTCCGTGTACGATTAACGATAGACCCTTTGATCTGACAATATATGTTTTTATCTAATGATTGAAGCTGTCTCAAAGTGGGAGTTTCATTCATGATTCATTCTTGTAACCATTGATCTAATAGTTCAATAAAATATTATCTAATAATTGTTTTTTAATAGCCATTTGTATATCATACAAAATAATATAAAGATTACTGGAATCAATTTAAATTATCTAGTAATAATTTTTTTAAAATTTGTTCAACACAATTTTAATTTTAATAAAAAAAAACAAATTTAATAAGATATTTACATTATATATAAATAGTTTTGCATTATTTATCAAAGTTGAAGTTGTGTAATGTAATTTTTTGAGCTGTACACCATCGAATGCAAAAAGACGAAAAATAATCGTCCCAATAGAAATTAAAATTTGATAATATGTCTATCATTATTTTTTGAAATACAACTACTTCTGGGACCTAACGAGATTAATTAGACTATACAAGCACGGCCCAGAATACTACTTCTACTATCGGGGAGAGGTTATATATAAACTACAATTCTCACAACAGAAGAGAGGGATGCTCTCACAAACCGAGAGAAAACTCCACACACATGCTTGTAAAATACGTATGGTATGACTCGAAATTTAACCACTAAATATGGAAGGGATGTGCATAACCATCATTGAAATTTAAATTTTATTTTTAAAATTTTATTAGTGGAATAAAATTTAAATTGATCAAACAATTGATGTTTCCAATAAGAGTTTGATTTAAAATAATCAATGGAAATTTAACAACCTTATAGATTATATATAAATATTGTGCAAATAATAACAAATAATAACATTTGGTCTGGTGGTAAAGCTACCACTCACGCTGGGGTCAGGAGTTCAAGACCCAACAAATACGTTGGTGGAGGGGATATAATGGATGAGGTGTGCTATAGTGTGTGGTGAGGTGTAGGGTGGGCTCGCTGATGGGTCATGAGTTCAAGATCTTGAATTTTTTTTTTCTCTCTTCCTCTGTAGGGACGAAATACTTTCGTCCCAATAGTACATCTATTGGGAAGATTTATTTCGTCCCTATAGATTTATTTCGTCCCAATAGTGTATCTAGGGGTGGGCGTTTAATGGATCAGTTCACTTTTCGAGTGAACCGATAAAAAACCGATAATGTTCAGTTTTTGAAAAAGTGAACCGATCCGATCAATTTAACAATTATGAACCGATCAAAAACCGATTAAATTGGATCGGTTCTGTTTGGTTCGGTTTTGGGCCAATAGGGCCAAATTCTTA
This sequence comes from Dipteronia sinensis, assembly GCA_033220585.1. Lineage (NCBI taxonomy): Eukaryota > Viridiplantae > Streptophyta > Magnoliopsida > Sapindales > Sapindaceae > Dipteronia > Dipteronia sinensis. Next base: position 18,012,440 of record CM065642.1, read on the forward strand.
GGCTTTAATTATTACATATATTTTCATATTTTAATCCTTTTGGGTCTTGAACCAAATTAAATTATGGGCTTGAACAAATTAAAAATACTATATAAAAATAATATTCATAAAAAAAACTAAGAAAAAAAATGATGTGACACACTTTCATTGTTTTATAGTTTCATGGACAATTAAACATCAAACTAAGTTTTATATATATATATATATATATATATATGTTGGATCTCGGTTCGGTTTTTCGGTTTGGGATAACGAACCGGAAAAAAAACCGATCCAATCGGTTTTCAAAAAAATGAACCGAACTGAACCGGTCAACATAAGAAAACCGGAAAAAAAACCGATTGGATCGGTTCGGTTCATCGGTTCGGTTCGGTTCAGTTTATTGGTTTTTTGCCCACCCCTAAGTGTATCTATTGGGACGAAATTCAAATTTCGTCCCAAAATGACAAATGTTTTAATATATTTATGTTTCGTCCCAATAAGCATTCTTTAGGGACGAATTTCAATTTTCGTCACAAAGAAGCTATTGCGACTCACCTGAAGCGACAGATTTTGGGACGAATTTTTTTCGTCCCACTAGATCAACAGGGACGAATTTTGGGCTATTGGGATGAAAAAAAATCGTCCCAATAGCCCTTTTTTTGTAGTGATATTAGTGTGATGCCTTTGCATCAAAGGTTGGAAAGTGGTGTCAACTAGATGTTTGCAACTTAATTAGCAAGCTTGCATTTTGTTCGTTTTAGGTTTAGTCATGTGTAGTTTATGTCAATTATTTTGCAAATTAAACTATCAAACATTATTTGTCATTGTTGTTGTGCCTATGTCTATTGATGTGAATCACATGATCACATAATTATTATTTAATTGTGTTGACAGCATAGAGAATCTGCATATAAATCTTTCGTTGATGCGTACGAGGGATAATGTTCTGCCTCTACATGAGGTAGACTCAAGGGTTAAGCAATTGGGTGGTGTTGGGACAATGCAGGAAAATTCTCTGATAAAATAAAAATCAGGGGTGTTTTAGTCATTTGCCATTAAAAATGTGGTCAACCGCTATAGTTGACAGGAGTAAACCGATGGGTATAGTTACAGTAAAAGTTGCATAGGGAATTAGGCCTAATGCCATTGCCAGCGATGTTTGTGCAATTGTTTCAGGGATGGCTATGGTTCAAAGGGGGATTGGGCTTTGTACCGTACAATAACCAAATTTACAATATTAAAAAAAAATAAAAAAATTGTGTGCTTGCCAGCCACACTAAGCAACCGGTAGGCTGCTTTTAAGTTATATTTTTTTTAATATAATATATATATATATATTAATAATGTAATTATATTATATTATATAATAAATCATAAAAAATAATTTTATGTTAAAAGGTTATTGTAAAAATTCATTTAAAATATATGAAAATTATAAATTTTATTATTTAAAATAAATAAATTAAAATAAAATAAAAATTTTAAAATTTTGAATTTCAAGAACGAGTTCAAAGTAGGCCGAACGAGTTTAACGTTGAGATGAACGTTAAACTTGTTCAGCGAACAAGTCAACTTAGATTCTCATGAACAAGTTCAACGTAAGTTATAAATGTTTAACGTTCGTCTTAACGTTAAAATTGTCCATTAAATAAGTCAACGTAAATCTTCATGAACAAGTTCAATGTAGGTTAAACAAGTCTAACGTTCATATAAACGTTAAACTTGTTCAATGAACAAGTCAACGTAATGCTTCATGAACAAGTTCAACGTAGATTGAACGAGTTTAAAGTTTATCTGATAATGTTAAACTTGTTCATGAACAAGTTAACGTAAACCTTCATGAACAAGTTAACGTAAACCTTCATGAACAAGTTCAACGTAGGTTGAACAAGTTTAACTTTCATCTTAATGTTAAACTCGTCCATTGAACAAGTCAACATAAATCTTCATGAACAAGTTCAACATAGGTTGAACAAGTCTAACGTTCATCTAAACGTTAAACTTGTTCAATGAACAAGTCAACTTAATACTTCATGAACAAGTTCAACGTAGGTTGAACAAATTTAACTTTTGTCTTAACGTTAAAATTGTCCATTGAACAAGTGAACGTAAATGGACATGAACAAGTTCAACGTAGGTTGAACAAGTATAACGTTCATCTAAACGTTAAACTTGTTCAATGAACAAGTCAACCTAATTCTTCATGAACAAGTCAACGTAATTCTTCATGAACAATTCAACGTAGGTTAAACGAGTTTAACGTTAATCTGATAATGTTAAACTTGTTCAATGAACAAGTTTACGTAAACCTTCATGAACAAGTTAACGTAACCCTTCATGAACAAGTTAACGTAACCCTTCATGAACAAGTTTAACGTTCATCTTAACGTTAAACTCGTCCATTGAACAAGTCAACGTAAATCTTCATGAACAAGTTCAACGTAGGTTGAACAAGTCTAACGTTCATCTAAACGTTAAACATGTTCAATGAACAAGTCAATGTAATGCTTTATGAACAAATTCAACGTAAATTGAACGAGTTTAACGTTTATATGATAATGTTAAACTTGTTCATGAACAAGTTAACGTAAACCTTCATGAACAAGTTCAACGTAGGTTGAACAAGTTTAACGTCCATTTTAATGTTAAACTCGTCCATTGAACAAGTCAACATAAATCTTCATAAACAAGTTGAACGTAGGTTGAACAAGTCTAACGTTCATCTAAACGTTAAACTTGTTTAATGAACAAGTCAACGTAATGCTTCATGAACAAGTTCAACGTATGTTGAACAAGTTTAACGTTTATTTGATAATGTTAAACTTGTTCATGAACAAGTTAATGTAAACCTTCATGAACAAGTTAACGTAAACCTTCATGAACAAGTTCAACGTAAGTTGAACAAGTTTAACGTCCATTTTAATGTTAAACTCGTCCATTGAACAAGTCAACATAAATCTTCATAAACAAGTTGAACGTAGGTTGAACAAGTCTAACGTTCATCTAAACGTTAAACTTGTTTAATGAACAAGTCAACGTAATGCTTCATGAACAAGTTCAACGTATGTTGAACGAGTTTAACGTTTATTTGATAATGTTAAACTTGTTCATGAACAAGTTAACGTAAATCTTCATGAACAAGTTCAACGTAAGTTGAACAAGTATAACGTTCATCTAAACGTTAAAGTTGTTCAATAAACAAGTCAACATAATTCTCCATGAACAAGTTCAACGTAGGTTGAACGAGTTTAACGTTTATCTGATAATGTTAAACTTGTTCAATGAACAAGTTTACGTAAGCCTTCGTGAACAAGTTCAATGTCGGTTGAACTAGTTTAATGTTCATATAAACGTTAAACTTGTTCAGTGAACAAGTCAAGATAAATCTTCATGTATACATAATCAACGTATGTTGAACAAGTTTAACATTCATGTTAACGTTGAGTGAACAAGTCAACGTATACCTTCATGAACAAGTTCAATGTACGTTAAACTTGTTTAGTTAACTAGTCAAAGTATACCATCATGAACAACTTTAGCTTTCCTCACAACAACCTATTAATCATGTCTGTAATTGTTGGCATTAAATTATTAAATGAAAGTATTATTATTTATTCATTTTGTTTTAAACTAATTTTTTTAATAATATTATTCCGAGCATGATTTATCTTATATTATTTTATTTTGAACTATTAAAATATTTCGGGCTTATGAAATAAGGACATGACTTCACGATATAAGTGTAACGTTTCTGTCATTATTAAGATTGTTCGGTAAAGAAATCAGAATAAATCTTTATGAATCGGTGTTTATTGTACATTAAATTACTAGAGAAGATCTTTGGTGTATCCGGTGCATGATGCATCCCTAGTGTGATTATTGTATAATTGTATTATAATCAAAAAAATTATATTTCCAAGTAATGGAATTATTATTATTCAACCAAAATTCAAATGAAAATCAAAATTATTTATACACGTCTATACCCAAAAATCATATGATACAGTAAATTATTTATAAAATTCATATAATTGACTAATGTTTTTGCCACTTATATATTTGTTAGTGTAATTAGTTTGTATTTATTATTTCCGGATGACATGATTATGTGTCACACCAAGCAGAACCCATAATGCAACTACCCACCCACTGTAAATACCCTTCCAGTGTAGGAGATGTATCTCCCTGCCAATTTAATGATTATATTTGTGAAGTTCATTTTAAGGTCTTCAACCACTAAGGTAAAGACAACATACCTTGATAACATAAATCAGTTTTAGAAATCCTTATTCATTTATTTTGATTTAATAAAATTTAACTAATAATACTACTACAATGCAAATGTTATGTGAAACAAATGGCTTCTGTTATATATAAAATTAAACTCTCTTGATAGAAAAGTATAATAGAAATAATATTTGACCTAATTTTTTTTTTAAGTTTAATTTTCTATACGATTGACCTATTTTCTGTAATTGTTCAGAATAAAATAATAATAAAAAGAACTTGTTTTTTTTATAATTTTTTATATGTTTCACAATTTTTCCTTAATACTTGGTAAAAAATTACTTATAAAGAAATTAAACAATTAAGCAACTTCAAAGTTCTAGACTCACTCCACTACCCAATTAGTGCAATGTTGAATTGTAGACCCGTGTACCCAATACTAATCTCTACTCTCCCTAGAGTAATAGAAATCACATCCAAGAATATATGTATGCAAATTTCAAGGGTTTGGTTTTATCAAGCTTTAGCAAAAGAAGATTAGTTCATGTAACAAATTCGATTCATCCAAAACATATATGAAGATAAATACATGACTCTACAACAAAATATCAAAGAGAAGGAGTTTTAGAGAAAACTAGATGGAAAGTCTCCTCCTTTTCTTGGTTCTTCTTCTTGTTGTTGTTATCTTCAGCTCCCTTCTGCCCAAAAACGTGAAGCAAGGATGGATTGGCGTATGGGTGTGCTGAAGGGTTTGGATTGTAGGGAAAAGTGGTGTCTTGGTAGTTTTCTTGGGAGATGTGTGGGTTGTGTTGAAAGAAGATAAAAGAGTAAGGGTTTGAGTGAATTTTTGGGTAGAGAGTGATCATTAGGTCTGAAATTAGTATGGGAATATATAGAAGTCAGAATTAGGGCAAGGGCAAAAAGGTAATTTTCTTGATTTTGTACCTTTTTTGGGAAAAGGGGCGACCTGGATGAGCAACAATGCAGGTCGCTTTGCTTTGGATCTGAAATGAAGAGTCCTGACCCGAGGTCATAGCGAGCTTGGGGCGACCTGGTTGAGGTCGCACTGAGGGACCAGGTCGCCCCAAGCTCGCTATGACCTCAGGTGATGAATCTTCAACCCGAGGTGATAGCGTCCTTAAGGCGATCTTGAATGAGGTCGCCCTAAGATCGCTATTACCTCAAGTGATGCTATTACCTCGAGTGATGAAGCATCAACTCGAGGTAATAGCGACCTTGGGGCGATCTTGAATGAGATCGCCTTGAGATCGTTATTACCTCTGGTTGAAGATTAATGGTGTCAAATAAAATGTTTAACCTTTATATTTTTTATATTCAAATAATATATTTGTTTAATAAATATATATTTAATAATGTAAATTTCACTACATGTTAATATACATTAAACTTATTTAGTGAACTAGTTTAAATCAAATCAAATCAAATATCATTAATCATTCATTTTGATAGTGAACTGGTTCAACGCATAAACTATTAAATCAAAATATCATCATTCATTCAGTTGTTAATTTTTTAATAATATTATTCAGAGCATAATTTATTTATACTATTTTGTTTTGAACTGTTATAATATTTTGAGATTGTGAAACAGGGACATGACTTGACGTTGTAAGTTTAATGTTTCTCTCATTGTTAAACTTGTTCAGTGAACAAATCAACATAAATCTTTATAAATTGGTTCTTATTGTAGATTAATTTACTAGAAAAGATCTTGGGTGCATCCAAAGCATGATGCATCCCCCGGTGCGATCACTATATAATTATATTATTTTTAAAATTTTATATTTTCAAGTATTTAAATTATTATCATTCAACCGAACACTTCAAAACAAAAATCAAAATTATTTACAGACATCTATTCAAATACGTAAGAGGAATTAATAATTTATTCAAATCATCTTAAATTTTTAACTATTTTAAATATTTTATATGTTTCACCTGTTTCCTTAATGCTTGGTAATACATTAATTAGAAAGAAATTATATGTTTAAGTAATTTCTAATGCATTGTAATAAATACATTTGGACACAAATTAGGTTGTTTGTAATGTGTGAAATCCATCATGTGGTGAAAATGTAGTCTATATATTTGCTTGCATGGCCATTTTATTTGCTTAAGTGAATGCACAATTCACAAAAGAAGAAAAAATGATTGAATTATCATTTACAAGGAAATTACATCCAACCATGGGTGTTTTTTTTTTTAAGATGTTTTTGAAATTTTGACATATGTTGTGTAACATGATAAGAGTAAGAGAAGGATTTATTGATAAAAATACTGCAAAAACAAGAAAAACCAAGAGAGGAATTTGCCTAGTTAATTTATTTTATTCATTCAAGCTCAGATTAGCAGCCAATCACCTATTTTCCCCAAAATAAATATTATTTCCCTCCTGAAAATGTATATACTGAATTACCGATACTACATTTTGGTCATGACATCATAACACAAATAAAAAACCTTATATACCATTAAAATTCCACCATTCAGACACTAATAATAACAACACAAAAACAAAACCCATTCAGACACTAATAATAACACTAATAATAACAATACAAAAACAAAACCCTGCCAGTAGCCAAAACAACAAAAATGCAACCAAAAAACCAAAACACCAGTTACAAACTTGCACCAAAACAAACCTCCAAAATACCAAAAATCTAAGGCCCCGTCTTGCAGCTGTTTTTTTTTTGTTTTTGTTTTTATTTTCCAAAAACGATTTCGAATTCGCGTTCGTTTAACCGTTTTTCATTTTATTTTCGAAAAACAAAAAAAAATTAAAAAACACAATTAGTGTTAAAAGTGAAAATTTTGAAAAACATTTGAAAGTTGTTTTTCGTTTTTCGTTTTTGTTTTTTCACTTTTTTTTTATAAAAAAAATCATTTTTTTTCTTACTTTTCTCCATCTTCCCGTCACTATTCTTCTTCATCTTCTTCCAGACTCCTTTTCTTCTTCTTCTTCTTCTTCCCCGCAGATCGGCTTCTTCTTCTTCTTCACCTATCCGCTTCTTTTTCTTCTTCTTCTTCTTCTTCTTCGCCGCCAATCGCCTTCTTCTTCTTCTTCTTCGCCGCCGATCGGCTTCTTCTTCTTCTTCGCCGAGTCCACTTATTAGTCATCCAGCGAAGTTAAAAATTTCCTTTCCTTGAAATTTTACTGAACTTTGTTTGAATACCAGCTTTTCAATTTCCTTTCCTTCCACTTCTAGTGTAAAAGACCCATTCAAGCTTAAAACTTTCAGCCTCCCAATGACATCTATGGCTAGTGAACCTATTCCTTCAAAAGTTGTATATACACTGTTCGATAGAAGTCCTAAACGAATTGGTGTTTCAACAATTGATTCCAATTAACTACGCTAGATATGTGATTGATGTTGAAAAGGGTGTGGTTAAAAATGGTTATTTTACAGGTAATGGTACTTCTCATGATGATTGCAGTGACGATGTGTGTACTAATGATGCCCCTACATATTCTTCTTCAGGGAGTTTACTAGATAAGCGTTTTGTGATTGGTGTTTTAAAATTTTGTAGCAATGAAAAATGTCTTGAACTGGGAAGAAGATACCATGCATTGATTATCAAGAGTGAAGTTAGTGTTAATCAGTTTGTAGGAACTAGTCTTGTTGGTATGTTTGCTAAATGTGGAGATATGAGTTTACTGGTAGCACGTTTAACTCCAGATTTTGTTAACTTAACTCCAGTTTACTGAATTTCATGTGTAATGTTTTAGTGACTCACTTTTATTCAAATTATATATATATATATATATATATGTATATGTATATATGTATGTATTCGGTGAATCAATTTTCTTCTCTGATTCGTTATTATATTTTTCTCTTTATTTTTACAACAATTTTTAAATTATGAGTTATCTGATAATTATTTGGGATGAATTATTGACTCCCTTTTATTGAAATTAAAAATTGCAATAGAAAAAATATAAGAAAAATTATAATTTTTTATATTTTTCAGTTATTCTACCAGAACTGTTTTTACTGTTTTCATTTTCAGAATTCAGCTTTCAGTGAAGCTACTAGACGCGTTTTTACTGTTGTCAATTTCAGGATACAGTTTTCCGTATATGCTACCAGACGCGTTTTTAGAATTCGAAAAAAAAAACACTGTTTTCATTTTCATTTTTAGTTTCGAAAAACAGTCACTGAAAAACGCTTACAGGACAGACCCTAATTGATCACACGCACAAATATGAATTCTAAAAGCATATTTTGGTCTCGATAAAATAAATAAAAAAATTAATAATTAAAAACCCTCCAATAGACCACTGCAATTCCACCATCCAAACACTCACAATAAACAATCAAACATTACAAAATCACAAAAATCACAAAGAAGCTACATGAACATGAATCTCATTCTCCAAAAGAAAAAAAAAACTAAACATAACTTAAGAACTGAACATAACGAAACTGTTGGATATTGTTTCCAAGAGAGGCTACAAGCTCTTTTCATATATTGTCAGTTTAAGCTTAGTTTGATTTATTCTAGAATACATTGAGGAAATAATTTATTTCACTTTGGAAAATTGAATAATTATATTACAAAAAAAAAACAAGCTGACAAAAAGAGAAACACATATGCAAAGAGAAACACATATGCAAAGAGAAACACCTTTATTTTCAATCATATCAACACATGCAGTATTCTAGTGCATCTCAAAATTGATTTGCATAATCATTTCATCTTCTTTTTTTACAGAACTCCACACCAAAAAGTCTAAATATATTAATATTGACACTACTGTAATAATTCCCAATATCCAAATGCAGTGTATCAACTCTGAAAATAATAGAAACATAGGATATGAATCATGTTATTAAAATAGAAAAAAAAAAACCACCAACAGCCCTTGATTGTCTAACAAATCCACCACCCTTACTAGTTTTAACCAAGAAAAAAAATTCCAATTTCCAATAGAGAATTAATTAGCAATTTAGATATAAATTAAATAAAAATCTAAAACCAACCCACTATTTTGGTTTATGTTGACATTGCTATCACTTGATGTTGCTGTAGTGAAGGGACGCCGAATTAGTCATTACTATGATTTTAGAAAGAAATCCATTAGTCTCCTTGAGTGTGTGGATTGCCATCCTCCATCTCCTTGAGTGTGTGGGTTTCCTTTTTATTTTTTTGCCTCGTAAATCTACTTACAATATTTCCTAAAGTATTTAGGAGATTACTCATCCTAAAGCTTTTGTTTTGCTAGAAGAGGTTAACCTTCTATTGGTTCTCTAATTCTAGTTGATTGGCAGCGTATTTTGTAGTTTGGTTTTCTTTAATGATTCTTTTTGTTTCAAAAAAATAAAAATAAAAATAATCAATTAATGAATAAATATTTATACAATTATTAATAAAATTCAGGATAATTAATTTATAAAAATATTTTCCCACCTAGTCAATATTTCCTCTCAATTTCAGTTTAAAATTTACAGTAATAAATTTAATAATTAACGATTATCTCTCATTGTCAATATTTTGTTTGCTAAGGTCCCAACAATATGCTTAGTCTTCAGAATCTTCAAATTCAACCTAACCTGTACAAAAAAAAGGTTCAATAATGACTGGTGTAATGCCATAAAGAAGATGAAAACACACCAACAAGAAGCTTGAAATGCAAGACTCCTATCAATGAAAATATAATTATATTTAACAAAATTACATGCAAAAAATGAATGTGAAAGACATGATTATAGAAAGGTTAATTAAGAAAACACCATCACAGCCATATAAATCAGCACAGACTTCATATATATTGAACTAAACTTAGAAATATAATTTCCAGCTAATTATCACAACTGACCATCCTCTAATCTACGATTTATAATTAATTATCTACAGCTCCAAAAATTACGAAAATCAACATAGATGGTCTAGACATATGGTAAATACTACAGTAAAAGTTTCAATGTAATATATGATCGATAGCATAGCCAAACAATCTTGTTTTTCCCAAATCTGTCTAGCAGAGACATTATCCGACCTCTGTCCACTCCGAAATTTACATCAATATTTCTACCCATGTATAAGTTACGAAATTTTCCAGATTTAATCAAGACATATAAGGTAATCTACAGTAAAATATTCAGATCAATATGAAGTCATTAGAATATACAAAAATACCAATCTTTCATGGTTTCCAGAAACTGTCTTAGCAGAATTCTAATACTGACCTCTGTCTATTCCAAAAATCATAACAATATCTCTACATACTTAGAAATCATGAAACTTTACAGAATGATACTAGACATATACATCTACCGTCATATAAAATTTTATAGTTTTTAACGATCATTAACCAACTCTTTCCGAAACCTGTTTAGTCTTGTAAAAACAGGGATCTCCAGAAATCTTCTGCAACGGTCCGAAAATTCTAATTAAAAACATGCTAACGACCATGAACTATGGAATGACTATAAATCAATCCTATACATACTTATTCTCATAAATAATTCACCCAAGAACAGCCTACTATAGTTAGGAAATCTATGACATGAAAATAATACATGATAAGAAGCAGAACTCTTACTTGGGACCAAGTTCTTCAAGATATGCTCCTACTTTCGTTGAGCAAAGAGGAATGGAATTGAGTAGGAAAGGGAGAGGAATTTGTTCTGTATAATTTGGTTTAATAAGGACACACGAATAGAGGGGGAGACATAACAACCAAGGTCTGAAAAGGAAACAATAATTGACAGGGAATATAGCACATGCTCACATACATTCTCTGTCCAACAAAGGAGGAACAAGACACATTTGTCCCAGACTCCCACTCACTTGCATTATTAAAACAACAGCTCACTATTGCACTTGCTTGCATAATTCAACAACAATACCTACTTCTCTAGCATGGGCCACTATCACATGCCACCGGTGTGGCATGTAAAACATTACAATAATCCCAATAATAATAATAATAAACAACATTACGGTTATCACAATAAAACTACTTAGCATCTGTAAAATTAGGATGAATGTCCAACAACTACCATGCTCTCAAAAAGCATTGATGGCTCTTTCAATGACCTATGAATATGATCCTGCAAACTTAAATAAGTGACTTGTTAAGAAAATACAATGAATAAGCTTTCAGTCTCAGATGATACAGTTAGCATATCATATGGAAATGGTTTATAGAAGACTATGACATTGGAAATCAAGCACTCATTACAACCCCATACTAGTTAAATATTTAATAATTAACAAAAAGAAAAATATTTGAGTGATCATTAAACTAGCAACTAGATTAAATGAAATATAAGCTCTAAATTCTGGAACTAAGGATTGAAAAATGCTTTGGTGCTGGAAAATTTGGTTATTAGGAAGAGGCACACTTGAATGAAAATGCATACCAAGTACTGCGACTGACAGCTTGATCAGATTAAGATGCTTCCTTGACAAATCAATCACGAAATTAAAACAGAGGATGACTTTCGTTGAATTCAATTGCTCGGATTTCAATTTTCCACAATACATGAACAAATCAATTACTCAATTTACTCACCTATTCATACTAGTCCGTCACAAACAGTTATCCAAGACACAGCATCACACCTAGTTGCTACAGACCCAATCCATGGCCCAACAAACCACATATACACACTTAACACCAACATACCCAATCCATGGCCATATAAGCTACATTTTTTTTAACATCATGATATTATTAAAAGCCAACACAGGGCACAGAGAAAGACACAAAGAAGGGGCAGAACCAACAGCAGCAGCAGAGCCAAGAATCAAACCCCCACCTCCAGAACCAACAGAAACAAAACACAAACAACATAGAGAAAAGGAAAAACAAAAAACACACTAAAACACACCAAGCTCAGGAGGTCACTTCCCAGCTCTTTATGTCTCCCGCCATAGCTGACTCATTGCTCAGGAGGTCACTTCCCAGCTCTTTCTGTCTCCCACAAAATAAGCTACATAAACACACCTATTTCATCAGACCCAAACCTTGGCCAGATAAACCACCACCAATACACACTGAACACAAACTGAGAACAAGCTTATTAGAGGAGTCTAGAAAACTTACAATTACGGTGAAGGTAAAGGAGAAGTATCAAGTGATGGTGAGGTGTCTCCTGGCTCAAATCGAAAGCAGAAGAGATCAGATAGCCAGATCTGCGTCTTTCCGGTGACCGACCAAGCTCTGCAATGGAACTATCACCGAATTCGGCCTGCTCTCCCACACTTCGCCGCCGCTGCCATTGAAGCCCTCAAGGACTGCTCTCCACACCTACCAGTTGAAGAAAGAATAAGGTCTGATGATACCTAACTCAGATCTTCTTCGTTCGATATGATAGAATCAGTTTCGGGTCTTCTCAGTGGGCGACCTTGCTCTGAATCTGGTCCAAAACCGAGTGCTCGCCAGAAACCAAAGCAAGATTGAGAGACGATCTAGAGAGAGAAGTCTGGAGAGAAACCTAGACGGATAATGAGAGGAGAGAGACAGTTTGTTTTGTTTGGGTAAGAAACTAATGTAACCGGTTGCTGGTGAAAAATATTTTCTGATTTTCTCATTTAATAGGTTGAAATTTGATCAAAAGTGGTGTTGTACGGTATAACACCACTCTCTTATTTGCACCGTATTATGACCCTTGTTTCAGTGGCTCTTTATAATTTAAAGTCACATCCATTGTTACTTGCTTACTTTGACTTTTGGCAAGCATATATGAACCATTTTTGGGATGTGGAAACAGAGTATATGAGAATGCAAAGATGAAATGAGGAAGGGATGGAATGGGAAGATAAGGTTGTTGCTTATTAATGGTTTATAATGTTCTAATTTGCAATCTTATGTTGCAGGTGCAAGAAGCATATTACTAATCCAATCTAATTTCATCTTGTACTTGATGCCTTCATTTCGGATACCTTGTTATTTATTTTATTTATATCTATATAATATATAAAAGCTGACCCTCACAGTGCAACGTGTCGCTGTGGGGGAGCTTTGGTATTAAATTATACATTTACATCTTATTTTAAAATCTTTAAACAAATAATTAAAATAAATTTGATTTTAACTACATTACCATTTGTTATAATGATTGTTAATATTTCTAGGAAGCTCTTAAATATTCGACGCACAAAGAATGGAGAAAGACAATAATATAAACGTTTTATAATATTAATTATTATCCTAATTATTATTCTGATTTATATGCATACACAAAGAACGGAGAAAGGCAATAATATAAAACGTTTTATAATATTAATTATCATCCTAATAATAAATCAATTATTTAAATTGTTGGTATATCCTCTCTCTCTCTCTAAACCATTTATGTCGTCTCATATCCCACAATTTTCTCTATAAAAACCATCCAAAATCTCATATGTTTTCCCATCTCATTTCATTAACTTTCTCGGAAAACTCAAAACAAGAGGTGGTGAATTTGACGTCGTTGGATGGTGAGAGGAATTTCTACAGATTTTTTTTAATATTTGATTGAATAATTATAATCTTTTAGTTTTTGTTTTTTTTAATCTCATGTTTTTTAATCTCATGCTATTGACTCTACTTCACAAGAAAACTCAAAACAAGCGGTGGGGAATTTGATGGCTTTGGGTGGTGAGAGTAATTTCTACAGATTTTGTTTTAATATTTGGTTCAATAATTTTAAGAGTGATGTTATTGGCACACCCTTTACCGGTCTATTTATGGCCCATTTTTTTAATTATATAATATTCTTTTTTTTTATCAAAATTACTTAAAGAGACATACAATTTAGGAAAGAAATCGTTTACAAAGTAAATCTATTAAAATCTCACATTCCTTTTCCATAAAAAAAACCAGTAATTTGTTTCTTCAAAAAATAAAAAATTTAACTCTTAAACCCTAAAATCTGTTTCTTACATATATATAAAATATTATAGAAGAGTTTGAGAACGATATCAAAAATATGGAAGAATTGTCTAAGAACGATATCAAACATCTTGAAGAATTGTCTGAGAATGACATAAAGTAAGAATTGTCTGACAATGATAGTAAGCATCTGGAAACTATTCATTCTCTAGAAATAAGTTTGAAGTTTATTTTTTCTTTAGAATGATATCAAGCTGTCATTGTGTTGAAGTACCATTTTATTTTATTTTTATTTTCCATCATGAAATAAGAAGAAAAAAAAACTAAAAAAAAAAGAAATAAGAAGAAAAAAAAATGAATCAATCAATGGAGGTGTGAGAGATGTATACAAATACAGAGATCAGAGATAGAGAGATCATATATGGTATGTATTAAGTTTGAAAAATAAGTAAAATGGGTAGTTTTGGAAATATACCAAAAAAATTAATAAAAACATTTATTTTTATTTAATTAAATCAAAATTTAAAAAAATTGGGTATGAATAGATCAGTCGGGGGTGTGCCAATAGCACCACTCTAATTTTAATCTCTTTTTTTGTGTGGAAACACTTTAGTTGTTAAAAATGTAATTTTGGATTGATTATGTAATTTTAACTTTGGCGGTTTTGGATTTTCAATTAGCAGTCAACTAAGGTGTTCGAAATGGAATCATCCGATAAGGTTAGCATCCTACTCATCACCACAAATGCAGAAAATCAATGAACCGGTTGAGACTTATGATGTGCTTTGTACTTATGAACGATGGATTTGATAGACAAACTATTACTATAGATAAATATTCGGGTTATAGTTTTTATTCTAAGTGTAACAATATTGTCTCTTAAAAAAATGTATCTACTCTAGTTTTTTTGTATCCAATACCCGATATTTCCCTACATTTTTTTTTAAGGGAATTTATATTAGGGTTATAGTTTTTGGCAGTTTTTTTATTTACATTTTTTAACCTTTTTTTTCTCTTGTCTTTTTGGTTTTTTAGAATGTATTAATTATGCTTTGAATACAAGATTATTATTCCAAGAATAATTATTTTTGAATTTTAATTATCCATATAAATGATAATAAATAAATAATTTTCAAAACATCAATTGTAATACAAAATTAATGGTAATCTGTTTTTATAGAATTAATGATAAATTCTAAAAATATATTAATTGTAATATATTAATGATATTATGATAACATAACAAAGAATTAAAATAATAGTTTTTGATCAATTATTAATGGTAATACATTATAAACATTAATTATTGTATTCAATTCGATATATTCATTTTCAAAATATATGAAATTCACTCATATTATATACTACATTGCATCCCACACGATGTGTGGGAATTATAAAATGTAACGCAACAATAATTTAAATAGTCATGATTTAGTTTATTGGTCTAAGATATTTGATGCATTGAAGATGAAAAACAATCATGGGGCATTTCTGTAGATTTATTTCTTTGACATCTCCAACATAAAATTAATTAATTGTCAGGTCAAGCTTTTTCATGTGGTATGTTGAGGCTCTATGATAATATATTATTCATCAAACATTAAAGGAAAAACATATGATCTAATAATATATAGTAATAATTCTCATTAAATTATCAATTGTCAAAAACAATTCTCATTAAATCTAAAAAATCAACCGTTAATTGAAAACAAATGAAGAGTTGAAGAATATAAAACTGAATGATTGAATATAATATTTTTAAAAAAAAACTAATTAATGGTCAAGCATTCTCATGCCGACACATGGTATATTAGGGCTCCAAAGTAAGATAAAATAATTAATAGTATAGAAAAAATCATGAGCCAATCTCATAAATTAATGGTATAATGAATAGAATAAAGAGTTAATTGCATAACTAATAAAATAAAGAATAAATTTTCTAAATGAACCAAAAATAAAATAAAATAACTTACCAAATTTTATATATATATATATATATATATATTATATTATATTGTTAAACAATTAACAATACTTAAAAAAAAACTAATTAATACGAATTTATGGCTTGTTGGCAAAAAACAGTTATGGCTTGTCTTTTAATCTTACAAAATAATGAAATTCTTCAAAAAAAAAACATAATACTTTATATTTAAAAATAAATTTATTCACTGTCCAATTAATTATAAGATTGTCTTTTGATTAACTATAAATATGTGATTTATGAAAAAAGATTATATTATTAAAACATATTACACTGAATAACTAAATAATGTAATACTTAAAAAGAAAAAAAGAATTTATGGCTTGTCTTTTAAATTTACCAAATAATGTAATACTTCAAATAATAATGATAATAATAATAATACTTAATAATAAAAAATCAATTATGATATTGGTTTTGAGAATTTATTCCTTATTCTATAAATTACGTGATTGCCTCTTGATTATCTATTGATATGTTATTTAAAAAAAAAATTATTTTATTAACTTTTTTGCAATTATTAATAACTACTTAATAGTAAAAACTTTATTGCTCTTTAAGACTCCATTATACTATATTTTTTAAACATATATATATATATATATATAATACATTATTCATCAAACATTAAAGAAAGAATATATGATTTAATAATAGTAACAATTATGAATTGAAAAACTGAATGGTTGAATATAATTTTAAAAATATTAATTAATGGTCAAGCCTTCTTATGTTGACACGTGGTATGTTGAGACTCAATGATAATATATTATTCATCAAGCATTAAAGGAAATATATAAGATTTATTGATAGTAATAATTTTCATTAAATTTGAAAGATCAACTATCAATTCAAAAAAAAAAATTTAAGAGTTGAATATAAAATAGAAGGGTTGAATATAATTTTTTTTTTTAAAAAAAAAACTAATTAATGGTCAAGCCTTTTCATACCAAAGCTATTATAAGACATTATATAGTTATTTTAATTTTTTTGTAAAATATTTATTTATTACCATTTATAAAAATAATTAAAATTCAAAAAAAATTATTTTTAGAAAATAATCATATTATATTTAATGCATATTTAATACATTCTAAACAATTAAAAAGAAAAAAAAAACTAAAAAGGTATATATATATATATATATATATAGATGAGTAATTTTTGTAATTAATATACAGCTTATAATCTATAATATGGGGAATAGAATAATAAAATAAATATATCAAATATTTGATAAAATTTAAGGGTTTTGACTTTTGAAATTATCGCATCAAAGATGAGCCAAAATGTTTTGTTTTTACATAAACAACCTTAAGAAAATAAGGTCGTTATAGAAGAATCCATCAAGTTACCAAGTCTGAATTATAAGAATTCCAAAACACCCTTGCATTATATTAAATAAAAACACAAACAACTATAAAATAAAAAAGATGAAGGATACATAAAAATGCAGTAAAAGGAACACAGTGAAATCGATCTAAAAAAATTTGGTATAAATCGTCTCCTTATCCTCTCACATTAACGAAATACTTCAAAGAACAAAACACCCATAACCAATCTCTTATTTACAATAAGTTCAACGCTAGAACTGGCCAATGTTGTTAACATGACAATATTTACGTATTCGTATCATAAATTCTTGCTTTTATGAACTTATTAACACTCAAGAAATTGAAGACCTTTTTCTGACAGTGGCAACTTGACCATAATTGAATCCAAAAAGCTGACTATTTGGAAACCATAATCAGCGAATCAACACACAAATACATAAGTTAATTTACACAATATAATATAGCAATATTAGAAATGCAAATTCGTAAGGAATGGAGAAGGGTACCTGATAAAGAAAAATAAAATAGGAGAAAAACATGGATTACAACATTTTTCTTTAAAAATGTTGCAATGAATAGCTAAAGTGAGAAAGAGAAATAAGGAGGACCTTAAGAATGTTGAAATAAATCAAATAATTGGAGTAGTGTGCTATATATAGAAAAATATTAGAGAAGAACAAAAAATTGTAATGAATTCTTTTTTAGACTCTTCATATTATCGTTAGTATCTCCAATGCAAGCGTGGCTTATGAAAAAAAGAGATGACACGTAGGATAAATAGATATTCCGTAAATAATTGTGTCTTCAATGCAACCGTGCATATTCAAACTCAAGCTTACGTGGCAAAAAAAATAATAGATATTGTCAATATGACCGTCTACTTTCAGACGGCATGTTGCACATCCCTTTTTTAGGTTGACTCAGCAAACATTTAAAATTGACATTAATTTTTCACCTATTTTTGGTAAGGAAATAAAATAAAAAAGAAAATAGGAAATAAAATTAGACCCGTCATTAAAACAAAATATGTTTTAAACGGAAGCATTGGAGACCAAATTTTAAATTGATTGTCTATCAAGTCCATATTTATGCCACATAGGAAGCAATTGGTTTGATAATGTTGACACATCATCATTTTTTCAAATGCAAGTCACATTACCATTGGAGATGCTCTAATAATATATATTATTTGTCAAAAAAAAATTATCAATATATATTAAATAGGGCGGTTCATATTATGCAAGAGAGATGAACCAATAAGAGATCATTTAATGTCAAAACTTCACCAATTATTAGATGAGTAGTGCTATTGGCACATCCCCTACTAATCTATTCATACCCCACTTTTTAAATTTTTGATTTAATTAAATAAAATTAAATGTTTTTATTAAATTTTTTTATTTATTTCCAAAACTACCCATTTTACTTATTTTTCAAACTTAATACATACCATATATGATCTCTCTATCTCTTATCTCTGTATCTGTATACTTCTCTCTCACCTCCATTGATTGATTTATTTTTTTTCTTCTTATCTCTTTTTTTTTTAGTTTTTTTTTTCTTCTTATTTCAGAAACGAAAAATAAAAAATAACAGGGTACTTCAACACAATGACAACTTGATACCATTCTAAAGAAAAAATAAATTTCAAACTTATTTCCAAAGAATGAATTGTTTACAGATGCTTACTATCATTGTCAGACAATTTTTGCTTTATGTCATTCTCAGATAATTCTTCAAGATGTTTGATATCGTTCTTATACAATTCTTCCATTTTCTTGATATCGTTTTCAAACTCTTTCATAATATTTTAGATGTATGTAAGAAGCTGATTTTAGGGTTTAAGAGTTAATTTTTTTTTTGAAGAAACAGATTATTGGGTTTAAAAAAAAAAAGGAATATGAGATTTTAATAGATTTACTTTGTAGAAGATTTCTTTCCTAAATTGTATGTCTCTTTAAGTAATTTTGATAAAGGAAAAAAAATATTATATAATTAAAAAAATGGGGCATGAATAGATTAGTAGGGGGTGTGCCAATAACACCACTCTTATTAGATAGATGTTATGAGTTTATAAGGACTAATTCAAATTACGAAACTGATAAGGAAATAAATGCAATACTTAAAATATTGAAATTAAGGAGTATAAATATAATAATAATAATAATAACAATAATAATAATAATAATAATAATAATAATAGACAAAACAACTAATTAATGATTAAATTTAAAAAAAAACTAATTAATGGCTCAATTATAGGAGATTTATATATAGATATATAAATAGAAATGAATATATAGCATTTAAGTCCAAAGCATCCTCACGGCGACACGTGGCGCTGTGAGGGTCAGTTTTTCTAATATATATATATATATATAGTCATTTTCCTGTCAGTGCGCACTGATAGAATTATATAAGGACATTGAATGTGAGACACTCATTTATAAAAGAATTTTGACAAGTGCATACATACCAAGTCAAAATATGTAAAATGAGTGGCTCACATTCAATGTCTTTATATAATTCTATCAGTGCGCACTTATGCGAAAATTATTGTATATATAAATATATATATATATATATATATATATATATTTGTAAGAATTACATTGAACTTAGTACACCGGTAACATTAGGAAAATTATTCATTTTTCCATTAATCATGAGATTGACTCTTGCTTTGCTATTGATTATAGAGATATATTCTATATATTATACTATTTTATAGATTTTAATTTATAGGAATTTAATGACAAAGTTCCTCATGACAGGACAAGTGCCAAAGTGAGGCTCCATTAAAGGAGTTTAATAAGAATTTAATAAAATAATTAATTGTATAGAAAAATCAAGAGTCAATCCCATAATCAATGAGATCATAAATAAAAGTCTAGAGTCAAAATAAGAAATTAATAAAATAATTAATAATATAGAAAATCTAAAAGCCAATCCCATAATTAATGCAAAGAAAATCTCATAATTAATGGGATAAATAATAAAAGTCTAGAGCCAATTGGCTTGACCATTAATGAGTTTTAAAAAATATATTATATTCAACCTTTCGGTTTTATATTTAACGTTCAATTGACAGTTGATTTTCTAAATTTAATGAAAATTATTACTATCATTAAATCCTATATTTTTCTTTAATGCTTGATAAATAATATATTATCATAGAGCCTCAACATACCATATGTCAACATGAGAATGTTTGACCATTAATTAATATTTTTAAAATTATATTCAACCCTTCATTTTTCAATTCACAGTTGATTTTCTAGATTTAATAAGAATTGTTACTATTATTAAATCATATATTTTACCTTTAATGCTTGATGAATAATATATTATCACATCTATGTTTATAAAATATAGTATAATAGAGTCTCAAAGAGCAATAAAGCTTTTACTATTAAATAGTTATTAATAATTGTAATAAATTCTAATAATATATATATTTTTTCATATATCACATATCAATAGATAATCAAGAAGAAATCCCGTAATTAATGGAATAGTATATAATATCTCTAAACCAATTCATAATTGATTTTTAATTATTAAGTATTATTATTATTTTTTGAAGTATTACTACTATTTTTTGAAGTATTACATTATTTGGTAATTTTAAGAGACAAGACATAAATTCCTTTTTTTTTATCAAAGCTATTAAGTTTAATAACTTTTAATAATATAATCTTTTTTTTCATAAATCACATATCTATAGGTAATCAAAAGGCAATCTCATAATTAATAGGATAGTGAATAAATTGATTCTTAAATATTAAGTATTTTTTTTAAAGTATTCAATTATTTGATAAGATTAAAAGACAAACCATAATTTTTTTCCAACAAACCATAAATTTGTATTAATTAATTTTTTTAAAGTATTGTTAATTATTTAACTATAATATATATATATATATAATTTTTGATAAGTTATTTTATTTTATTTTTGGTTCATTAAAAGTTTTTATTAATTATCTCATTAGTTATGAAATTGACTCTTCATTCTATTCATTATCCCATTAAATATGGGTTTGACTCTTGATTTTCCTTATACTATTAATTATTTTATCTTATTTTGAAGCTTTAACATGCCACGTGTCGGCATGACAATGATTGACCATTAATTAGTTTTTTTTTAAATTATATTCAACTCTTCAGTTTTATATTCTTCAACTCTTCATTTTGTTTTAATTAATGATTGATTTTATAGATTTAATGAGAATTATTACTATTATTAGATCATATATTTTTCCTTTAATGCTTGATGAATAATATATTATCATAGAGTTTCAACATACCACATGAGATGGTTTGACCTGACCATTGATTAATTTTATATTAGAGATGTCAAAATAATAAATCTAGAGAAATGTCCCATGACTGTTTTTCATCACCGATGCATCTAATATCTTAGACTAATAAATTAAATCATTAAATTATTGTTGTGTTACATTTTAAAATTTCCCACATCGTATGAGATGTAATCTAGTTAGATTGTATTACCTCGTCCTTTATTTTTTCTATTTATATTAGATAGTAATAACTATTAAGTAATAGTGGGAAACTCATTTCGAGTCCCTAAATGATTTGAAACCTTGTGTTCGGGTACCTTGTACTTTATTCTATTTATATTAGATCGTATTACCTTGTCCTTTATTATATCTATTTATATTAGATTGTATTAAGTAATAGGGAGAAACTCATTTTGGTCCCTAGATGATTTGAAATTCTTTTGTAAACATCAATGTTTCTGCTTTTGGTGTGCATGATCTCTAAATTATTTGAAATCCATCATTTTGGTCCGGGTGACAAAATTTTTGATAGTTAAATACTTAAATGTGATTAAATTTAATTTTTTTAAATCAATTTTTTTTAAAAAAAATGATAATATAAAACAAAAATATATTGTAAATTAAAAATCAATTGTTTTTTTTTATAAAAAACCCCATTTAATAACATAAAAAAATTAAAATTCTTAATCTAAAAATATTATGTATATATAACCTACATAGCACACTCTAAACCGGAAGATCGCCATCGCATTGTTTTTCTGGTGACGGTCTCAACCAGAAGTCATTCTGGAGATCCCGGATGATCCGTGCAATGGCAGTCTCCAAGTCTAGACGGAGACAACAGTCCAATAGAATGGGAAATATAATGAGAGATTGAAAATGTGTCTGACGAAGAAATATGACTCTAGTGTAAGGCAAAAGAAAGAGTACGATTAATTGCACAAACACCTCTAAGTTTAGGCTATATTGGAATTTGCACAAACCTCCCATAACAAATGTTGACCAGTGTTAGTTGAAACCGTTGACCGGATAGACAAAACTAAAAGACACAAATTCCCTTTATATATATATATATATATATATATATATTTATATATATTTCTAAAATTATAGATCTACCCTAATAATAATTATAACTTTTCAAAATTAGAAATTCACCCACTCACCACCTTTCGTCTCCGGTCTCCCTCCACTGCGGCGATCGCCGTCGGTATTGATTGGAGGAGGCTCGTTGTGGCCACCTCCCAGATCTAGGAGGCTGTGAACCTCCTCCGTGGAAAGGAGGAGGCACGACGCACACGCTTCCTCCATTTGAGGTCGAGCCAACTAAACATATGGAGTTGATTTAACTATGTCGTGCGCGACACCTTCTCCAAATTTAGGAGGCATCGCAGCCTCCTCCCAAATGCCATAAAGGAAGAGGCTGCGATGCCTGCATATCTGAAGGAGGCATTGCGCAAGCCTCCTCCAACAATTTTTGGCTGCCTCCGCACACAGGAGAAGGGAAAGGAGGATTGGGTTGGGGAAGATTTAAATTTTGTAAACGTATGGGGTTATTTTATAGTTTTTGTTTAGGTACATCTATAATTATAGAATTATTTGGGGTTCTTTTGGTTTTTTTTAATTATTGTTTTGTATGAAAATGACGATCATCCAACACTTTATAATATTAAGAACAATAACTTTTATTAATCCGTGTTAAATAGAACAAATGCTGATGGAAGCTGATGGCAGAAAATAGGAATATGGAAAAATAAAAATGGTTGCAGAATATTTTAGCTTTAATGATTATCAGACCTCAATCGTTCTTCAATTCATTAATGCCAAAAATCAGAGAATACTGACATTAACAAAAATGAAGTTGATTTCCAACTTATAAGAAATTTAGTTGATCAACCAATCAGGCAAGTAAAGTTTTCTGTATAAATACATTGTTAATCACACTTGCAAAGCATTGAAGAAGAAATCAGCTTAAATTAGTTGCAGATTTCCAGAAACTTTGGTTTCATAATTTGCTCACTTCCCTTCATTTTCTCTGAGATTTTCCTGAGAAAATCTAGACCTTAATATATGGTATAGAAAGATAACGTGTTCAAACACATTCAAGCTAAAGCAATTCTCAATCTGTAAAGACAAAGAAAAGTGAACCAGCAAGCTTATCAAGATGCTTTGATTCAGCTGCCAGAAGTTCAAAGGCTAAAGGTCAAGTCTAATGTTGCACAGTCTCGAGCTTAATATGCTCTACAAATACTCAATTTTCAGGTTCTAGAAATAATTCAACGTAGCTTTTTGTTCTTCATCTTTTACATTCTGTCAAACACCTTTGCTTTTATCAAACACATTTAGTGTTTTATAGTACAATTTTCGCTCGACAAATGAATATCACAACATTCTAATGAGCCAAAATAATGTAATAGGTACTGGAAAAATATTATAACATAAAAATTATTATATTAAAATAAGACTGAAACACATTAGCAAGTAAACTTTATACACTTGAAAGCTAACTTGGCAAGAAACACGTATCAGACAGCATTATTTAAGTGAACAAGCTGAGATGGGATCAATCAATATTAGAATCTACTGGCACATTGAAACCGTCTGTCCTTTTCAGTTCTGAAGTTTAGGGAAAGATACAAAGAAACTTAGAGGCACAATGAAACAATGAAACAATTCAATGTAAAACAAGGCCTGTTTCGTAGCCAGTACATTGGAATCATTTGATCTCCGAAGAAATCTCCAAACAAAATTCTGCATGTTTTAGAAAAACAAGTAATTATCATTAAAAATCTTTAATATACTAAAATTAAAATGATTCTCTATCAACATCACCCTTATCAAAGTAACAATGAATATGAATTCTACAGCAACATTGAACATGAATAAACAGTTATGCGGTTGGCGCCAGCTGATCACAGACAGATTTCAGAGCAAACCCAAGCTAGATAATATTTAAAACTGGCCTATAAGCACAAGTCATCTCAAGAAGACATGGACGAGAGCGGGTTAAATTCCCATTAAAGCACATCATATATGAGAAAACAAGAAAACTGATTACAATATAGTGATACTGACTGACTACATGAAAATAAAAAGAAAACCAGTAGCTTTCTCATGTGTTTTACAGATCAAGTATGAAAAGTGAAAAGCATTGAATTGACAGGAAAGCATGCGATCTTCAAAATAAATAAGGGCCGGAGCTGAGCATGAAATTTTTAAACCTGTGGTAGAGGAAGAACTGCAGACAATGGATGTTGAAAATACAGTCGCAAGTAACATCAATAATTCTTTGCAATGTCATAGCTGTAATTGCTAATTTTTTACCTATACCAAGAAACTTTGATGCATTATCAATGGCTGGTAGATAAAAGAATAGGAGGTCTGGTCCACAGATACTGCTATAATATAACAATAGTTTATTGCACAACAAGAGCATTTGTCCTGAGGATCAAACAGACTTTAAGATCTTATGGAAATACAACACAAGAAACCTGAAACCTAAGTGATCCATTGATGAACTTAAGTCCTTCAGATCCTTTTTATTAGTCTCAAAAAGATGTTGTATTGCTTGCGTAACCAGCACAACTTAATCACTGAATATTAAATCCATATCTTTTTATTCCAGTAAAAGAACATGATTATAATATGGAGTCCAAGTTATCCAACCTAGAAAATAGATATACAGCATCGACTAAACAAAAATAGATGTCTCTAAATACACAGTGTGGACTCCATTTGAACTTGATCATAGGCTGAAACAATCAAAGTAATAAAACAATCATGCAAACGACTTTCCTATATTAGGTATGCCACACAGTGTCTAACCATGTTGAAATATGATATTCTTTCATAGGCAAGAACAACAATAATTACCTTAAACTCCATAATGCTTGATTCTATATTGTATTGGCACCACAGTTTATAAATAAGAAGCTCACAATTCGTTTCTTTCATCAAACACCGTTTCTTTACATTTTATTCTGCAATTTCCTTTACATATTCTCTGTTACAAACCCCAAATTCTATCAATTTTGTAGGTAATACAATGATTGAGCATGCTTTAAGAAAGCCAAGAACAAACTGAAATCATTTTTCTGCAAAAGCCTTGGTTCATGCCTATGAAATCAACTTCCTCTAAATCATACCAATATTATTACAGGATTAGTTTAGGATGTCAACACTCAACATTATTCCACCAGTTGATCCCATGTCTCAGTTTTAATGAAATTTCCAACATTATTGTGCTGGTTAAGGTAAGCAGTGATTGTTGAGACCAGATACAGGCAAGGTCATAGACCATGATTGTTATCTTGGAAATTTCATTAAAACTGAGACATGGGATCAACTGGTGGAATAATGTTGAGTGTTGACATCCTAAACTAATCCTGTAATAATATTGGTATGATTTAGAGGAAGTTGATTTCATAGGCATGAACCAAGGCTTTTGCAGAAAAATGATTTCAGTTTGTTCTTGGCTTTCTTAAAGCATGCTCAATCATTGTATTACCTACAAAATTGATAGAATTTGGGGTTTGTAACAGAGAATATGTAAAGGAAATTGCAGAATAAAATGTAAAGAAACGGTGTTTGATGAAAGAAACGAATTGTGAGCTTCTTATTTATAAACTGTGGTGCCAATACAATATAGAATCAAGCATTCGAGATGCTTGTCTCTCCAATAGAGCTGAGCTCTTTATATATGAATTCTCTCCATGCCTAATTACAGCACCATGGCTGTTAATATATACTCTTATAATCCTTGATCCAACAGAATTCCTAACAGAATTATATCGCCCCTCACAGCACACAAAAACAACTGTCTATTTGCCTATTCATCTTTTTACAGCGTGCAAAGAATGCCGTAAATGACTATTTACGCGCATTAAATGATGTCGTCGTTATTGTCTTTTAAAAATATAAAATATTATATTTAAAGCACCTCATCCCATACACCCAATTTCATTCTTATGAGGTATTGAACCTAAGACCTCCCCATCTCAGAGTTCATTCCATTTG
The DNA here is from genome assembly GCA_033220585.1 of Dipteronia sinensis. NCBI lineage: Eukaryota > Viridiplantae > Streptophyta > Magnoliopsida > Sapindales > Sapindaceae > Dipteronia > Dipteronia sinensis. Next base: position 18,039,140 of record CM065642.1, read on the forward strand.
ACAATTTAATTCTTATGAGGTATTGAACCTGAGACCTTAGACATCAGGTTGTTCAAACAAAGCCTTGACCAGTTTTGCTACTCATTTGAATTTGTTAATAATTGCATAATGTTTATATATAAACTATAGATGTTATTAAATTTTTATTGATTATTTTTAAATCAAAATTTTATTTCCAATAATATAAAAATTTACTTTATATAATAGACAAATTAACATTTATTTTAGCATTTAATTAAACTTTCTTTTTAAATTATCTATTGTCAGATCAAGGGATATTCATTAATCGTACCCGAGATAGAGAGATGATTCTCTACATGTTACAATTTAATAGATAAATGTAAGACTTGAATCTCTATCACAAAAGGGAAGGGGAAATGTAAATAGACTTTTCTAAAAAGTGGTTTTGCATTTTTGATTCTTATTATTTTATTTATAAATGAAAATAATATATTTTTTCTTAATTTTTTGAATTAATCTATAATAATTAATGTAAAAAATTGAAGAAAATTTAGTTATTAATTCGTCTATTAGGAAAAACTTTTAAAAAAATCAAGATAAAAAAGGAAAAATGTAGTCCGTAAAATCATTATCAACAAATTTTATTTTTGTCTCAAAACACCAACCTAACAAAAAAATTAAATTTCAACCTTAGTGTTCATTTTAGAAGCCAAAAAACTTGTTTTTAAAAATTGTATACATGGCGTAAATTGTATGTCTTAAAAGACTTTGAAATAAGGCACGCAATATGTAAGCCGTAAATAATCCATTTTTACGGCGTTCTACAAATGCACGTCGTCTTTGAGAAATTATGCATCACTTTTACGACTTGCACTGAACGTAAGTCGTGAATAATAACATTTATGGCACGCCTTTTATGTGCGCCGTAAAAATCAAGCCGTAAGTGACTAAATCTGGTGTAGTGCTTAATCGATATTTCCCGCTTTACCCTTCCTTCTAGAATAGGTAAAACGCACATATGGTCTAACATTACCCCCCGCCCAAACATTCACCTTGTCCTCAAAGTGAAATTCCAGAAACTGATTTAGAATCATATGGTAATCCTCCCAAGTTACCTCAAATGCTGGTAAGGATTTCCACTTAATGAGCACCTCCAAATGACCTGGTGAGTCTGCTAATTTTGGGCGCACCCCAAGTAACAACTTAGTGATCGAGCCACGATAACACTAGATTTTGGGCCCCCTTCCTATGCTTATTGCTAGAATTCTTGGGTAAAATCGAGTGTTTGATGGCTCAATGAGTTGGTTGCAGGTTTTTCTTAGGTAGCAGGGGCAATTGTGGAAAAGAAAGAAGAATTGGGGTCTAAAGTGCAAAATTGGAAACTTTGCCTGAAAGAAGAGGTGTCGCAGCCCATCTGTCGCTTGGATATGGCGCGACATCATAGGCGACCGAAACTCTAGCGAGGGAAATGTCGCGAAGGTTGCGTGAAAGAGAATGAGCGAATCAGAGGACTAGGTGTCGCGGCCCAGATGTCGCTTGGAAATGGCACGACATCATAGGTGACCGCAACTCTCGCGAAGGAAGTGTCGCGAAGTTGCTGCTGAGCTTTCGCGCGAATTGGAAGATTAAACGACGTCGTGGTTGAAGTGTCGTCATGGACAACCGCGACATGTATGATCGCGACAGCACGCCATCACGACTTCCTAGGTCGATTCGTGGGCACTTTTTGGCTCCCATATAAATTCTGAAGGATAAATTCTTGAAAGGGAGGACTCACAGAGAGACAAAAAAAAGATACCCAACAGCCATCACACCTCTACATCACCCTGCACACATCTTTCTACCATCATACATCCATCATTGGAGTTTGGAACCAAGAAGAAGGAACTCAATAGATAAGAAGCCTTAATGACAAACTTTGGTTTCTTCTTAAATTCTTCTATGTATTCTTTTATTCTTTTGATGTGTAACTAATCTTTTAAGTTAGGGGGTTGATGTAACCAATTGAATGACTCATTGTAATCCAAGAGTCTAATACTTTTAATTCAATTCATTATTAGTCTCTTTTATTGAATTACTTGCTCTAATCTCATTACTCATATTCAGTTGTGACCTCAATGAATGTGTGTGTTAGGATTAGTTTATACAAGAGGAAGAGAATTAAGTGTGGGTGACCATCCCATTTAAACCTTAACCCTAAGCTTAGTAATTGAGAGAGTTTGCATATGCATGACCTTGCTATGTTTAATTTGGCTTAGAGTTTTAAATTAACATTTAATTCTAACCATTGCTCATTACATGACCTTGTGTGAGTGGTGGGAATGATTAAGAACTTTATAGTTACAAAACAAGCCCTAATAATAGAATAGAAGAACTTCATATGACTTAAGGATGACATTGAGAAGTTTAATTAGGTTACATTAATTCACTAACGTCATTCCATATTTATTTCTCGTGTGTATTTAGGATTAGCAATTTACTTATCTTGCAATCTAGTTGATTAATTATCTTAGATCAAAACAAGCATTATGCCATTTAATTTTCAAGCATTTAGATTAGGTTTTAACCACATTAATTAGTCTCAACCAATTGAATCACCGATCCCAGTGAACGAACTTTTCTTTGAATTGAGTAGAGATAAAATACTGCATCAATTTTGGCGCTGCTGCCGGGGATTGGCGTAGATTCTTTGATTGAATCTAATTAAGTTGGTTTAGGTAGTGTGTGTTGTCATTTATTTTGTTAGATTAGTTTTATTTTAGTTTTAGTTTCTTTTCACTTCTTTGGTATTTGTGTTTTTGGTGTTTTAGGGCTACATGTGTATTCATGGTCGCCGTTCGCTTAGAGGAAATTTGCTTCAGGTTAACGACAACATCAACCTTGTAGGCCGGCTTGCTAGGAGATTTGAAAGGTTGGACATTTTTGTTGATTTGGAGGGTACTTCTATTCCGGATATGGCTGAGCAAGAGGATCATATGAGTCCACCGGGATCACTAACACATGAGGTTGATGAAGGCATACTAGCTATGAGAGAATCCGGGCAATCTATGATTGAGAGTCAACCATCGCCTATAGTGTTGAATGCGGCTGCTAGGAGTTATGAGTTGAAGGGACTCCATGTGGCCATGCTTCCATCTTTCAATGGCCTCCCAAATGAAGATTGTTTACAATTCATGAAGGATTACCAATCTATCTTGGAAGTCTTTCCGCTAGGCAGACTCACGGAGGAGCAGTTGAGAATGAGGTGCTTTAGGTATTGCATGAAGGATAGAGCTAAGGTGTGGTTCATTTCGTTGAAGCCGGGTTCCTTGAGATCATGGGATGAATTGTGCCAAGCTTTCTTCGGTAGATTTTTCCCGGCCGCGAAGACAAAAGAGATTCAGATCCAAATTGCAAGCTTCGCCGAGGAAGATAATGAACCCTTTCATGAAGCATAGGGTCGATATAGAATGCTTTTGGAACAATGTCCGCCTCATTTGATATCCGAAGAGTACAAGGTCCGCACCTTTTATGATGGCTTGACGGAATTCACACAAGCCGTGGTAGATAATGCATGTGGAGGTGCACTCACAAAAAAATTGGCTCGTGAGATAGTCGAAATATATGAGACTTTGGCTCTTAACTCCCAACTCCCAACATAGAAGCTCAACTTCAAGAAGAAGAGGAAAGCATGTTGTTAGCCAAGATACGGACATGGCTATTCAAATGGCAAGACTAACAAAGCAAGTGGAAGTAATGGCAAGGAATATGGGTCAACAACAAGGAAGGGCAAATGTGGTGTATGAAGGTGGCCATCAAGGTAGATACTTGGTACCATTTGAGACAGAAGAGGTCCAAGCCTTGAACTACCAAAGAGGAATAAATGATCCATACTCCAACTCCTACAATCCGGGGTGGTAAAATCATCCCAACTTCTTGTGGTCTGACCCAAACAATGCATTGAATGGACAACCCAACACTCAAGGAGCAATCGAAGGAGGATTCAATAGGGGGAATTACCATGGCCACGGATCAAGTGGTCAACAGTGGAACAATTCCGGAAACAAGGAGATGACTTCATATAAGCCTAAGAAACCTTCTTTGGAAGATCTAGTGACTACCCTTGCTCAGAGTTCGCAACAGACAGATCAGAATTTGAAAAACTTCATACAAGTAAGTGGGCAGAAGTTTACCAACCTAGAAGCATCTATGAAGAAGTTGGAGACACAGTTGGGACAGGTAGCTGACACTATTCACAAGAACGAGCCGGGTAGATTCCCTAGCCATTTAGAACAAGCAAGGGCATTGACAGTTTTAAGAAGTGGCTGGGTTCTAGACACCAGAGATGAGGGTGAGCCCAAGAGAAAGAAGGCTAAGGATTCGGAAGAAGAGAGTGGGGAAAAGACTAGAGTAGAAAAGGAAGAGGTAATGGTTGAGAAAATTCCAGAGAAGACATTCCTTTTACACAAGTCACCCAACCCATACATCCCACCAGTTCCATTTCCGGGAAGGTTGAAGAAGGACAAAATGAACAAGGCATTCAGGGAGATTTTTGATGTGCTTTCCAAGGTGCATGTGAACCTACTCTTACTAGAGATGATTGAGAAGATGTCGGCGTATGCTAAATTTTTCAAGAGCCTTCACACTAACCGGTAAAAGTTTGGGCCGAATCACCAAGAATATATAGCAGGCAGTGCTAGTGCAGTTCTTCAAAAGGAGCTTCCACCCAAACTTAAGGATCCGGGCGGTTTTTATATCAACATCATAGTTGGAGGTACCAAACTTGAGAATGCCATGTTAGACTTAGGAGCTAGCATCAATTTGATACCATCCACCATTTACAAGCAGCTTGGATTGAATGAGCTCAAGCCAACATCAATGTCACTATTGTTAGCAGATGGTTCGGTAAGGTACCCGAAAGGAATTGTAGAAGATGTGTTAGTGCAGGTTGACAAGCTCATCATCCCAGCCGATTTTGTGGTCCTAGATATGGATGATGTGAGTGGTGAGACAAACATGAGACCTATCCTTTTAGGTAGACCATTCATGAAGATTACAAAAACAATCATTGACTTACATGAAGGAAAACTTTCCATGACAGTCTTGGACGACACAGTAGAATTTAAGGTTTTTAGCTCAGATGCGCAAGACTCTAACTTAGTTGATTGTTTAGCAGTAGACATGTTTTAGTCAAAGGACGACTCAAAGAATGCAAATGAGTATCTAGATGAGATCTTGGCGCTTATTGAAGAAAAAGGTAAGGAAGGTGGTCAAGTTGGAAATACATGTGACAAATCAACATTCTCGGACATTAATGAGCTTGTGAGGAAAAATACCGACTTGATGAAGAAAATGGAAGTCCTTGAGAAGGAAAGGGACGAGGCAATCAAGAAGGCGGGTGAGCTTGCAAGACTAGTAGAAGAGCAAGAGGAAGATTTTGCCCGGAGGATAAGAAAAATGCAATGACAAATGGAGCTGAAAGACAAGACTATAGATGCCATCAAGGAAGAATCAAGCAGAAAAGAGATTGCTCTAAGAGTAACAAGGATCAAGGAATGTGACCGCTTAGTGGAGCTTGAAAAAGCCGAATGCACTATCAAGGTCTTAACCGATGAACAAGGCATAAAGGAAGGAACTTTAAGGTGTAACACCATCGAGAGAGATGCAAGCCACCCAAAAGAAAGATTGAAGAAGATTGGATGTAGTTCATCTTATTTTCCTTACAAATGTCATTTTTGCCATACTAGGGGTCATAAAAAGGCCCAATGTGTTGAGTTCATTGCAATGTGCAAAAAGAAACAAAGCATGCCTAAAGTGAAGCCTAGGAAAATTCAAAAAGTGTGGGTCCGGAAGGACAAACTTGACCAAGTAAGAAACACTATCGTTATTGGGAAAAAAACTCTTGATAGTGAAGAATTTCAAAAACTTCTTGACATGAAGGGTGGTGGATCAAGTGGAGAAGTCATTCGGTTGGAGAAGTTTGAGCTTAAAGTGCCGTAGTGCTCTTACCACGTCTTGCCTAGTCGTTAAATAGCGCGCTTGGTGGGAGGTAACCCACATAGGTATCTTTCTTTTCAATAGTCTTTTCAATTTCTAGTGATAAATGTGAATGGTAGTGATTCTACCTCACTCCCAAGTCTACATTGATCACACCTTATATTTTGAGATAAGTGGTGTTTTTGTGCAAGGTGTAGAAAAAATGTAGGTTTGGAGGTGACCTTTATTTTTCGGTTTAGTTTAAGGGTGTGCGTTGTATTGTGATATATTGGTTGATGCTTGAATTGCCGCATGCTTGAAATTTTTGAATGCTATCTCTTTGAGCCATTGTTAGTTCTTGTGTCGTTTTTGTGTTGTTGTTGTGTTCTTGTGGTTTAGGCGCCTCTCTGCCAGGCTCTCATTGTCAACATTGGGGACAATGTTGAGTTTAGGTTTGGGGGTGTCGACATCGTGTCGGTCGTTCGGTTGTTTTGAGTCAAAAAAAAATTTCAATTTTTTTGTGTACAAGTCGTATGGCCAAAATTTTCGAGCTTTAAATAGCTTGGGTGTGATGCCTTGAGCGTGTGTTTGTGGCAAGTTTATGTATGCATGATATGCTCGATTGAGCAACTTATTGTCACTCTAGGGTCTCGTTTGCACTCCATGGGCTTGTCCCATCCTTGTGTGTTCAAGTTGAGGGAACTCGGTGCTCAAACACCTTGTTCTAATAGTGGAGATTACCTAGTGAGTTCACAAACACAAGCCCTAAAAAGCGCATTTGAGTGTATCATTTTTCTATCTTTAAACACATATCTCGTCATGTGCATCATTTGCCATAGGACATTACATTGCATTATTCATGTGGATTGCTTGATGGATACTTTCATTCCCTTGATAGATGGAGTTTTGGAAATGATTTTAGGCAATGTGTGTGCATTCAACTACTAAAAGCCTAAACACATTCCTTGTCCCTATTGTGTGCTCCTAAGCCAAATTTGAGGCCAAACACTTCCCTTTCCTTTGGAACCACATGATAACCATATAGCCAAAGCCTAAACACATGCCTACCCTTGTTGCCAATCGTGTTAGGATGTGTAGTGTAGTGGTTGAAGGGTGAAGAAGCTCTAATATGTAAGATATCGTGTACTTAGGCTACATTTGTAATGTGCAAAGGCAAATGACTCGCAATTATGGGAAGTGCGAAAAATGTGCACTTATGAGCTTAAATTGTAATATGAAAAAAAAATGTAAAAGAAAAGAGAAAGGAAAAGGGTAAAAGAGTCACGATTTGTAAAGGAAAAGTACTCGAAGAAAATATGGTACAAGTTGTAAGGCACAAGTTATGTGAAATTCAAGCCTAGACGCTAGTGTTCAAATTAATAGAAAATAGAGCTAAGCATATGTGTGTCATATAAGTTAACATAATTGGTGACTGTTGAATTCCATTTCCCATTCCTTGTTCACCACATCTCTCCTAATGGCCCCATTTAACCAAAAGGCAAGACCTATTTGATCTATGAGGAAATCTAGATTGGGAATGTTTGTTGAAGCATGATCTTCCACGTCCATGACATTTGATTCAATTCCTAGGGTAGTTCACATAAATATGGTGTTTCTTTTCTTATATTGTATGCAAAGCATTTGATTCCTATACATAACTCTACCTTTGCATACCTAGCATGAGTGTGAACTTAGGGATCTGAGCGGAAAGAAAAGAGGATATCCCAGTGAGGCTTAGAGTCGAAGCGAATTACGCTCGAGGTGTGAAAGTGAGTAGTTCCCGATATGAGAGCACTTTGAGGTGTGGGATTCGTGCGGTACAAGTGTCCCGTGAGCGCCTTTGGGTTGTTGAGGATGTTTTACATATGTCTACTCCTCTCATTCACACTCAATTGCATCTCACCATCAGTTGAAAATGCCGCTTTCAAATTTTTATGTGTCTCAAGGATTTACTTTTATCGAGTCATGTTTGTTTAATTTCGTGTTTGTTTTTGTGTTGTCTCGGTTTTGCTCGAGGTCGAGCAAAAGGCTAGGTTTGGGGGTGTTGATCGAGCCACGATAACACTAGATTTTGGGCCCCCTTCCTATGCTTATTGCTAGAATTCTCAGGTAAAATCGAGTGTTTGATGGCTCAATGAGTTGGTTGCAGGTTTTTCTTAGGTAGTAGGGGCAATTGTGGAAAAGGAAGAAGAATTGGGGCCTAAAGTGTAAAATTGGAAACTTTGCCTAAAGGAAGAGGTGTCGCGGCCCATCTGTCGCTTGGATATGGCGCGACATCATAGGCGACCGAAACTCTCGTGAGGGAAGTGTCGCAAAGGTTGCGTGAAAGAGAATGAACGAATCAGAGGACGAGGTGTCGCGGCCCAGATGTCGCTTGGAAATGGCGCGACATCATAGGCGACCGCAACTCTCGCGAAGGAAGTGTCTCGAAGTTGCTGCTGAACTTTGGCGCGAATTGGAAGATTAAACGACGTCGCGGTTGAAGTGTCGTCATGGACAACCGCGACATGTATGATCGCGACAGCACGCCATCACGACTTCCTAGGTCAATTCGTGGGCCCTTTTTGGCTCCCATATAAATTCTGAAGGATAAATTCGTGAAAGGGAGGACTCACACAGAGACAAAAAAAAGATACCCAGCAGCCATCACACCTCTACATCACTCTGCACACATATTTCTACCATCATCCATCCATCATTGGAGTTTGGAACCAAGAAGAAGGAACTCAATAGACAAGAAGCCTTAATGACAAACTTTGGTTTCTTCTTAAATTCTTCTATGTTTTCTTTTATTCTTTTGATGTGTAACTAATCTTTTAAGTTAGGGGACTGATGTAACCAATTGAATGACTCCTTGTAATCCAAGAGTCTAATACTTTTAATTCAATTCATTATTAGTCTCTTTTATTGAATTACTTGCTCTAATCTCTTTACTCATATTCAGTTGTGACCTCAATGAATGTGTGTGTTAGGATTAGTTTATACAAGAGGAAGAGGATTAAGTGTGGGTGACCATCCCATTTAAACCTTAACCCTAAGCTTAGTAATTGAGAGAGTTTGCATATGCATGACCTTGCTATGTTTAATTTGGCTTAGAGTTTTAAATTAACATTTAATTCTAACCATTGCTCATTACATGACCTTGTGTGAGTGGTGGGAATGATTAAGAACTTCATAGTTACAAAACAAGCCCTAATAATAGAATTGAAGAACTTCATATGACTTAAGGATTACATTGAGAAGTTTAATTAGGTTACATTAATTCCCTAACGTCATTCCATATTTATTTCTCATGTGTATTTAGGATTAGCAATTTACTTATCCTGCAATCTAGTTGATTAATTATCTTCGATCAAAACAAGCATTATGCCATTTAATTTTCAAGCATTTAGATTAGGTTTTAACCACATTAATTAGTCTCAACCAATTGAATCACCGATCCCAGTGAACGAACTTTTCTTTGAATTGAGTAGAGATAAAATACTGCATCACTCAGGTACTACAACCAGCTCTAAATCGGGAGTAAGCTGAGGTGGTAAAATAGAGGACGAAACAGCCACTCCATAAGCTTGACGAAGCTGGGAGACATGAAAAACATGATGTATGGCAGCCGTTGGTGGGAGTTCCAGCTTGTAGGCAACCTTACCAATCTGAGCTAACACTTTAAAAGGGCCATAAAAACGAGCTGCGAGTTTTTCAAAGCGGCGTTGAGCTAAAGACTTTTGATGGTAGGGTCGTAGCTTCAAGAAAACGAGGTCCCCAACATCAAATTCTTGGTGATGCCTCTTAGCATCTGCATACAATTTCATCTTCTGCTGAGCGCGTATAAGATGCATACGAAGTTCATCCAAAATGGCATCACGGTCTTCTAATAGAGTATCTACTGCGGATACTGGAGACGAGCCACGCTCGTTGCGGATAAGCGAAGGAGGATCACGTTCGTATAACGCCCGAAAAGGGGTACATCAAATAGCCGAGTGAAAAGAAGTATTGTACCAATATTCTGCCCATGACAACTAGCGGAACCAGCGGCGAGGGGTTGCTGAAACAAAACAGCGGAGATATGTCTCCAAGCATCAGTTAACCACCTCCGTTTGTCCATCGGTTTGTGGGCGGTAGGCTGTGCTATTCTTGAGAGTGGCACCTTGCACCTTAAAAAGTTCATTCTAGAAATGACTAAGAAAAATACGGTCACGATCGGAGATGATTGATTGTGGTATCCCATGTAATCGGACTATCTCTTTCACAAAGGCTGCTGCGACAATAGCAGCTGTGAATGGGTGTTTCAATACAATAAAATGGGCATACTTGCTGAGTTTATCCACTACTACAAGGATTGTATCCCATCCGTCCGAACGTGGCAAACCTTCTATGAAATCCATAGATATTTCCTCCCACGCTTGAGCTGGTAGTGCAATTGGCTGTAGAAGTCCTGCCAGTGTTGTTGCCAAATATTTGAGTTGTTGACAGATGACACAATTTTGCACAAACTGAGTTATGTCCTTCTTCATCCACATTCCCCACCCAAAACAATTCTGCTGCCAGCCTTTGATAGGTTTTAGTCTCCCCCGAATGGCCACCAATTGGGGAGTTATAGAACTCCGCAATGATTTGAGGAATTAACGTCGAACCCTTAGGAATGACCAAGAGTCCCTTGTAGTACACATTTTCTTGTAATACTGTAAACCAAAAATGTTGTTGCCTTCCGGAGACGATATCATCTCGCAATCCCTTGATAAAAATGTCCTTGTCCAATTCTGATTTCAATTGCTCTCAATGCTGCCATTGAGGAACCGAAATGGCAGCACATTCTGCCCTGACCGGAATCCGTGACAATGCATCCGCCACTCGGTTGCTAGCCCACTTCGATACTGGATTTCGAAGTCATACCCCATAAGTTTAGTGACCCACTTCTGGTACTCGGTGCCTATTAAACGTTGTTCCAACAAGAATTTCAGACATTGTTGGTCTGTTCTAACCACAAATCTCCTTCCCACAAGGTATGGACGCCACTTCAAGATTGCGAAAACAATTGTCATAAGCTCCTTTTCGTAGATGGGTTTGAGACGAGCTTGGATGCCTAAAGTATGAATGTAAAAAGCTATAGGTCGCTGCCCTTGTAACAAGACTGCCCCAAGACCAAAACCCGAAGCATCCGTTTCGATTACGAAGGGTTGAGAAAAATCTGGCATAGCAAACACTGGAACTGAAGTCATAGCTTGTTTCAGTTCACTAAAAGCCCTCTCGGCTTCGGTATTCCACCCAAATTTATCTCTCTTGAGCTGCTCCGTCAAAAGTAAGGCGATTCGCGCATAACCTGCCACAAACTTTCGATAATAACCTGTTAATCCCAAAAATCCCTTAAGTTCTCTAAGCGTGGAAGTAGTAGGCCAAGCAACCATAGCCTGAATCTTGCTAGGATCGGCTGCCACGCCTGTCTTTGAGATTATATGGCTGAGAAACGCAATCTGAACTTACCCAAATTCACATTTCTTAAGGTTGGCATATAGACTATGCTGCTATAACACTTCTAACACCATTCCTAGATGTTCCTGGTGCGACATCTCATCTTGGCTATAAATGAGAATATCATCGAAGAAAACCAACACAAATGTCCTTAGAAATGGCCGAAAAACGTTATTCATTAACGACTGAAAGGTGGCGGTGCGTTTGTCAATCCAATGAGCATGAAAAGGAACTCATAGTGACCATCATGAGTCCTGAATGCTGTCTTCGGTACATCAGCCGCGTTGAGTCGAATTTGGTGATATCCTGACTTGAGGTCGAATTTAGAAAAAATCTGCGCGCAGTGGAGTTCATCAAGGAGTTCATCTATAACCGGAATAGGAAATTTATCAGGAACTATTGCTTTGTTTAGAGCCCTATAGTCCACACAGAACCTCCATGACCTATTTTTTTTTCTTAACCAACAACACAGGGCTGGAAAATGGACTGTTACTGATTTGTATTATTCCGGCAGCAAGCATTTCCCGAATGAGCCGTTCTATTTCAACCTTCTGAAATTACTGATATCGGTATGGGCAGACACTAATTGGAGATGTGCCTTCCTTGAGCACGATTAAGTGCTCTCGGCCACGGATAGGAGGGAGACCAGCAGGCATTTGGAAATTTTTTTATATTTCGCTACTACCTCACTCAAAAATTTAGGAATCACAGAAGATCCAGGGAATGGAGCTGATACCTGATTGAGTTCTACCAATAGTCCAGTACCTTCCTGTTTGCAGGTTCGCATCATCGCCTTTAAAGATACCAACGTCTTTCCAAGTGAAGGATCACCACGTAAGGTCACTGTTTCGTTGCCTAATTGGAATTTCATCACCTGTAACTTCCAATTTGTATGAGTCATGCCTAATGTAGCCAGCCATTGTATTCCCAAAATGATATCAGAACTTCCCAAACCCAACAGGTAAAAAATCTTCAACAATGTCGATCCCCTGAAGTTGCAAAGTAACCCCCTTACAGACACCTTCTCCTCTGACTGAATCCCTAGTTCCCATGGTAGCACCATAAGCCTCTGTTTTCGTAACTGGGAGATTTAGTTGTTGTACTAATTTTACGGAAATGAAATTGTGGTTAGCTCCGTGATCGATTAGAGTCACCACATGTTGGTCGTCGATGATTCCCTTCATCTTCATCGTTTTTGGTGTCATCAAACCCACAACCGAGTTGAGAGACACCTCAACTGTCTTAGAAATTTCAGCTGTCTCCAACACCGGCTCGTCTTCCGTCTCCGGCATCGAATCTTGTTCCCCATCACCTTCCTCATCACAAGTAATCAAGACGTTCATCTCTTTCTTCCTACATCGGTGCCCTGGTGACCATTTATCATCGCATCTATAGCATAGACCTCGCTCACGCTTGATTTGCACTTCAGAGTCAGTCAGTCTCTGCACCTCGCTGTAGGGTTTCACAGAAGAAAAGGTGCCTCTATGCGCGGGTCGTGGACCTCCAGCTGTCGATAAAACGGGTCGTGTGAGCCCATTAGTTCAGGTGGCTGAATAGCCTCTTGATGATTTGGATATGGCCATGGCTATCAACTTCTCTTCAATCTTCTGGGCTAAATCCATTGCCCGACCCAAGTTACTAGGCTCCAAGACCCTCAGCTCATTTCGAATTTCTTTACTAAGCCCATTAATGAAATGGCTCAGGGTTATTCGTTAGATACATTATCCAATGGTGATAACAGCTCAATAAACCATCTCCTATATTCCTTCACCGTTCCTTCTTGTTGCAGAGCCAAAAATTGCTCATGGAGCGATCCTTCCTGAATGGAGCGAAATTGTTTCAATATCAGTAACTTCATCTCATCCCACAAAACCATGGGTCTCTTCTTATGCTCTCATTGGTACCACAACAACGCATCCCCTTCAAACCCGATTACTGCCGCCTCCAGTTTATCTTCGTTCATGAATCGTTACAGAGAAAAGTACCGTTCCGCCTTTAAGATCCATCCATCTGGGTTCGTTCCGTCAAACACAGGCATCTCGAGCTTACGGAAATGAAAATCTCATCGACACTCGAAGAAATTCGAAAAACCATCAGATCCTGGTATACCTCCCATCGTTGGACCGCGAACCGTCGTCTCTTTTCCCTTCCCTGATGACGACGCAGCAACCCGAGCGACATCTTCTTGAATATTGAGGATTTGATCGAATCGTTTATTCATGGCTAGTATTTCTTCTTTGATGAACCCAACTTCTTGATAGAGCTCTTCCCTCACTGTTCCGACCACCTCTTCTATGGTGTCCATTCGAGTTTGCACGTTCTTACCCGTCATCTTCCCAGGAAAGTGTTCTGATACCAATTTGATAGAATTTGGGGGATTGTAACAGAAAATATGTAAAGGAAATTGTAAAATAAAATGTAAAGAAACAGTGTTTGATGAAAGAAAGGAATTGTGAGCTTCTTATTTATAAACTGTGGTGCCAATACAATATAGAATCAAGCATTCGAGATGCTTGTCTCTCCAATAGAGCTGAGCTCTTTACATATGAATTCTCTCCATGCCTAATTACAGCACCATGGCTGTTAATATATACTCTAATAATCCTTGATCCAACAGAATTCCTAACAGAATTATATCGCCCCTCACAGTACACAAAAATAACTGTCTATTTGCCTATTGGCTCCCATCTAACTCACCACATGTTGCCAGCACCTTAATTGATATTTCCCGCTTTACCCTTCCTTCTAGAATAGGTAAAACGCACATGTGGTCTAACAAAAATATAGTGCTCTTGATTCAGTACTTCCATTTTACATGACTAATTTAATGTCATCAAGTTGATAGAGAAACAAGATCAAAATACACTCAATTATTGTTTTTGACGACCCTTTTGGCCAGCTTCAGCGAGTGTTAGTTTGTAGATTGTTAGTTCACTTTCTTTGCAGAGAGCTTCTTGTATCTTTGTTGTCATTTTTCATTAAAATACCTTTTATTTTCTTATAAAAGAAGATAGTACACTCAAATACCGTTTTGGAGCATATAAGTCCTTACCAACAAAAAAGTCTACAGCATCTCCCATAGAAAAATGCCACATTTTTAAAGGTTTCAAAGCATGACCTTCTACTACTTTAACCAATATGGTGTCTAACTTAATGTTAAGAATTTGATCTATCTGATAACCTCCATTAACAGAACACATGCATGTCCATACACAGAACTAGAAGACAGAGAGAGAGGGACAAGGAGTAAACTAAACAAGTAGACAAACCTCAAATATCCAATTTCATTCTTCTCCCGAGCATTTGATCATCGTATTGCCTCTTCTGTAGCTAAATAAAATGCATCAATATAACAAATTTGTTAATAGGTTTTTCTGGCAAGGGACCAAAGGAGAATTTTCCAAACAGAGATCTATCCAGGAAGATTCATCCAGATACTCAAAAAGACCTACGAGATCGGTACCTTTACCAAGATGGAGTCGATATCCGACGGGGTTGGAACCTCGACTATCCATCTATCTAGATAGGATATCAGCTCCGAAAGCATGTATCTCGCCCTACTGAAGCTCCTGATACCAGTTCAAGACCAGTTGATGATAGCTTGCACGCCCAGAACCCCGCAAGCATCTCGACGTTGATCAAGGTACTAAGGTACCAGGTACCTCGATGCCTACCTCGATACCACCTCGATGTCTGCCTTGGTGCCACCCTGACTCCCGTCTGGTACTTAGTATGCTTATCCAGAACTCCTTCAAGGCAAGTATCCTACCCCCCAGGCAATACGATAGGGTACATGAAGACACAAGCACCATTCCAGCAGGAGGAGGAACAAGCTCATCAAAATGAGGTACCAGCACTACCCTCCGTCAGAACTCAAAGTCAGAATTTCCCTCCAAGCTCCACGAAAAAGGAAAGTCGACTCCATCGCCATCAAGCTTCACGAAGAAGGAAAGTTGACTCCATCGCCATCAAGCTCCACGAAGAAGGAAAGTTGACTCCATTACCAAAATAAAACATCATTAATGACCCAATGGTCGACCGAATCAGAATTTAAATTCACCAGTGATTAACGGGATCTAATCCCGCTCCTTCAGCTCTACGCAAATGTCTTTCAACGCTTAAAATATGACTCTCTATAATCTTCATTAAGGGAACCGGATTTTGGGGAGATTCTGGAGAATACTATATAGACGACATTGAAGGGTAGATCAAATGGGACTTCTTCGAGTATTCTTGATCACCAGAACACGAGAGAGAGCCCGGGAGATTCCCAGAAGCCAGTGAAAGTTCATTGACAATCACTAGAGGAAAAATATCCACTTATCGACACAAACGTTTTCTCCATCTCCATCCTGTATGAAAGAGTGAAAATATAGAGAAATATGCATGTATACATATTGAAATTCTACCGTAGTGATTGATTGAATAAAACAGTGTTCATTTTACATCTCCCGATCCCTTTGTGTTCTTTCTCCATTCTTTGATCTATTGATCTCGACCATACTAAAAAGAGGGACCCCGGTACAGAAGGTACCTACCCCGCTGCTGCTACCGGTAGTGGGTGAGAGTGTTAACCGAGATTTTCATCCCGAGTGAATTTTTCCGTTAACAAAATTCATTTATGTATTTGTGCATATGTAATGTATGCTTGCATAGTCAAATGTGCATGTGTATTAGTCGGTGAAAAAAGAAATCTCAAGATTTTTTTTTTTTGAAATAAAATCTCAAGATATTATACCTTCCTCCCTTCGGCTTAATTTTGGCTCTATTAACTACAAATAACAAAAGGACAATTAAAAAAAGAAAAATTGACATCAGTAATATTGAACTTCACAAAGGGCAAATAGTGATCATTAAACTATGAATTTACTACATCTACACTAATCATTTGGGGGAAATGAAAGCCATATATCAGAGCTGCAACAAAAGTGGTGCTCACACTTAAAGATACCTCCTCATAGCATAATCTAGCCACGACCCAAAAATATAATAGTTGGTAATTGACATCTTTGTCTTGGTTCTTGTTCACTGATTCGCCATTATTATCTTTTGTAAAATTGCATGCAATAAGCATAGAATATATTGAGTCCATGGATTTATTTTTTAGATGAAGTACTAGAGGCACATGACCTTGTTTCGGGAATTGATTAAGGTTGATAAGGGGCATAATTGTCAGTCGCTAGGTTTTGGATGTTCGTGATGATTATGTGGGTTTTGCCCTATCGGAGTTCTCCAACTTGATTATTCGTTTAATGAATAATATCTCTTTTGCTTATGATTTTATTGTATTCACTGACCTATGCTCGGCAAAGTCTTTTGATTATGTCTTAAGTTTATGTGCAATCTCAATTATGTCAACATTGCAGGCGTTTGAGGAGAGATAGAATGGATTTAGTCGAACAACATATTCCACCTTTGGTAAGTATTCTTTTGTTGCACGTACACATACTCTCACATGCTTATATATCACAACATATCTAATGATAAAATACTAATAAAATTTTGAACAATCTCTACATATTTGTCTTTATACAGGTCTATGAGCAGAATGTTGTTGGCATTGATGTTGCCAAACCTTTTGTACCTCTTAAACTCCAAAAGGATCCTAATGTGAGTGTTATATGTTATAAGTTTTCAAGATTGCTTTGATTATACTTGTTAATTTTTAATTTTTATTTGATTAGGAATTACAAGTCAGGAAATTTCTTTCCGACCTATGCAAAACAGGGAAATTTGGAGGTTTAAAGTACGTATATTGGTGTGATGACTTTGCATCAAAGGTTAGAAAGTGGTGTCAAGTAGATGTCTGTAACCATTAAATAAGCAAGCTTGTTTGATTCTGTTTCATGGTTTGTCATGTGTAGTTTATGGCAATTATTTTGCAAATTTAACTTTCAAACATTATTAGTCATTATTGTTATTGGGCATGTCTATTGATGCGAATCACATGATCACATGATCTCATAATTATTTTATTGTGTTGACAACATTTAGAATCAAGGTTTATTGGTTCGTCTACACACGAGTTACCGCCTACACACGAGTTACACTCAACGGTTATGGAATTGGATGCTTTTTGGACATTTCAGGTAAGATCTCTTGTTATCCCCCGAGGCAAAATTTGATTACTTCATTGATGTCAAAGGCATGCCAAGGCGTCGGGTTTCTGAAGACAGTTTGTGGTGGTGGCTACTAGGGTTGTTATTTGTTTAGGATTGATTTGTAGTTGTTAGGGTTTTTGTTTGTTTAAGATGGTGGTGGTTAGGGTCTTTGTTTGATTGGGATGGTATGATGGCTGCTAAGGGGGTGGTGGTGGCTGCTAGGGTTTGTTTGTTTGGGAGTTTTTGGTGGTGGCTAGGGTTTAGGAGTTTGTGTTAGTGGTTAGGGTTTTTATTTGTTTTGGATTTTGGGATGTAGCTGTTAGGGTTTTTATTTTATTTATTATTATTTGAATATTATAAATATTTTATTAAACGATGATTTCACCCATGTACATTCTAGTCAACCGTTATTTTTAACGGATGTTGACTAACAGTAGGGGTTGTGTGTTCAATTAAGGACATTAGTTGAATATTAAGCCTTTTTTTTACATATTTAAGGGTATGTGTGGAATTTTCCCTTTTATTTTTGACACGTTTCAGTGTGGCTCTTTATAGTTTAAAGTCAAATCCATTGTTACTTTGACATTTGACAGTCATTCTTGGACTGCTTTTGGGATGTGAAAAGCGATTATGAGAATGCAAAGAAGTGCGGGCTGAATGGCTTACTACCATGAAAGAATACCAAAAAAATGAAAATGCAAGAAAACCATTGACTTGATACTGTATGAATCAAATGGTAGTCACTATATTAGAAGCATTGTGTCACAAGCTTAGAATTTGCACAGCCAACCTGTGTGGCACATAGACAACTTTAGGGCAATGTTGCTAAGTAAGCCTTGCTTGTCACTCTCACACTCACAAAAGAGACTAGAGAAAAGGGAATAGAAGAGCTTTGTTAGAAAATAAAGCAAGTTGTATTGCTTTGAGGAAAGTTTATAATGCTTGAAGGCTTTGATGCCTTACAAATGAGAGAAGCTACCTATTTATAGATGTCCACCTCCTCAACGGACGGTCTAGATCAATCTAATCTAATGGTGGAGATTCATCCTCCATAATGATCTGTATGTATCTAAAATTCTCTACAAGTATTTACATGCCTCTATGTATTTACAAGAGGGATCTAGAATGGTTCCTTATCTAGAGACTTTCAGAAGATGATCCATGTTAGAAGTGTGGAGAAGTCTCTAGAATCTTCCAAGGGCTTGTGCATGATTATAGGCCTTGTTGGGCTCCATGGCTAATATTTGGGCTTTGGACTTAGCAGGTTGTGACATCCTCCCCCACCTAAGTTCGCGACGTCCTCGTCGCGCCTTCATCCTTGTAGCGATGGATGTGCTAGGCGAATTGCCAAAGTGTGTCTCCTCGTTCTCAACTCGTCTGAATGTCGGGGAGGTCCTTCAATTTAACCAAGTACTCACTGTAGTTTGGAATACCTATCCTCCAAATCACCTAATCTGCTAGAATGCATTCCACGTCTTTATCGAATGCACTGACTATAGCGGTTGGTGCTCACTTGGACTCGTCTTTGCTCAGGTCCTCCATGTCTGCATGGTATGGTTTATGGAAGCTCACATGAAAGACCGGATGGACCTTGAGTCTTGGTGGAAGTTGGACTTGGTAGGAGACTTTGCCCACTTGTTTGATGATGGGAAATGGGCCTCCATACTTCCTCACTAACTCCTTGTGTACTTGTCTCAATGACTTGAATTGTTAGGGTAGGAGTTTGATGAGCACCAAGTCTCCTTCATTGAACTCTTAGTGTCGTCTCCAAGTGTACTTGTCTCAATTGTTGTATCATTTTTTTAGGGGAATTGAATATTTTACTGTGCATACAATTACATTCTCCATAATTTGTAATTCATTTTAGTATTTGCATGTTATAGTGCAATTGTTTCTTTTTCGCTGTGACAAATTTTCTTCAAAATCTGATGAGAAGAAATCAACGGATAGATGCTATCAGATTTATTTATGCATTTATGTTGATAGACAATATCTCACTAGTAGCACCGTGCGAAAAATACAAGGAAAATGTTGATACTTAAGCCGTTAATATATACAAATATATATTAGCGGCATAAGTATCAACATTTTCCTTGTAGTTTTCCAAGAGTGCTACCGATGAGATATTGTCTATAAACTAAAAGGCACATATAAATCTGGTAGCCTCTATCTGTTGATTTCTTCTAATCGGATTCTGATCAAAACCTTTCACACGAAAAAGAAACAATTTCAAGTTCCATAACATGCCAATGCTAAAATGAATTACAAACTATAGAGAAATGTTATTTCTCTGAATTGTGCATAATGGTGGGAGAAAAGGGTAGAGCCTTTCAAGGAAATTTGATAGAAGAGAAAAAGTAAATCTAAATCTCAAATAATCCGCTGTATAATCTAAACAAAATAAATCTAAATCTCAATCAATATCCGCCGTATAATCTGAACAAAATAAATCTAAATCTCAAACAATAATCCGCCACCGCATAATCCTAGCATATTGGCTACAGAAATAAATGTAAGGAGGAAAAATTGATTTGGGATATATATGATTATAGAGGAAGAGTGTAGAGAAACCCAAGAAACTTTTTATCGAACACAACAAATCTAGGCCGGACGAGCTGGGCCGGCCTACTCCGAATTAAGCCCACTGTTACCGCCCATCCTTTGTCTCGATAGCTGTCTCGATCGTTGTCTCCATGAGACAAATCAATCTTTAACTTCTGATCATTTGACAAAAATGTTGCTGACCGTTTGATCATTTGGCTTAAAAAAAAATCCACATAATCAGACAATAATCGAAACCCAAACAAATGCTAACTATTCATATTATAAACAAACAGATAGTGTGGTTAGGCAGCTGAATCAAAGCATCTTGATAATTAAGCTTGCTGGTTTCACTTTTCTTTGTCTTCACAGATTGAGAATTGTTTTAGCTTGAATGTGCTCAACGGCGGAGCTCTTCATGAGTGCTTGGAAAACAAAAATTCACCGATGAATTTTCTCCAAAACATTTTTGAATTTAGAAACATTCATTTGATGTAATAATAAAAATGAGTAATATTTAATATTGATGAGTGATGACATATATATTCGACTATAAATTTGAAAATATCTTATATCTTATTATTAATTAGATTAACGTGAGACAAATGAATGTTTAAAAATTACATATATATTATTACCAATTTACCACTGCTCGGTATGTTTTGATAATAAATGGTGTTTATTCAGGATGGTAGTGTTTCTTATATCTTTTTTTCCTCAATTTTTCCAATGTTTCATATTTTTTAATGTTTTACCTTTTAAAAAAATAGTTCCCAAAATCAAAAAATTTGATTTTTTTTCCTACGATATTTTATTTTTCTTATCATCCATGTGAAAAATCTTGTCAAAATTCATTAAATTTCAATATTTCATTATGATGTAAATAGTTCGGACATAAATAATAATAATAATTATTAAATGGTTTTCTCCTAAGAAATCCTTTATTTTAATGTTTATAATGATCAGAATCTATTTGTAAATAAAATTTGAAATTTTTTCAAGTATTATAATTAATTTTTTTTCCTTTTTTTTACATATTTTTTTCTCTCTTTTTGTGATGCTTCATGTTCAACAAAATCAATAAAATATAGCTATAGTCCTTGAAAAAATTTCAAATTTCATTAACAAGAAAATTCATTGAGATGGAGTAGTTCCCAATTGTTGTTCTTAATTAATTTATGTTTTCAATATATATATATATATATATATATATATATAAAATTTAAAAATTCATTTCACATTTTTTATTGAATTAAAAAAATTATAACTCAAAAAGAGTATTATAATTTTTTTAAAAGATATACTATTGAAAATCTATAAATTATCAGTTTACACTCAATTTTAAGTTTTTTTATTTATAACAATTTTAACCTAAATAAAAATTACTTAATAAAAAAAATTATAAAGACATTCCAAACTAGTTTGTTTTATTATAAAACATTGCTTTTCTCCATTTTTAGTTTTTTTTTTCCTCTTGTGTTTTTTTTTCCTCTTTTACAAACCCTAAAATATATATTTTTTCTTTTGAATATTTTAAAGTTTTTCAAAATTGGAAACCGATAGAGAATGATATGAAACTAGAGGAAAATTCTAAAGTGATGGAGAATGAAATGCAAATGGAACATATGTATCTTTAATTGTTAACTTAAAGAATAACTCTATCGTATCGATGAGTACTAAACATCATTGCTTTTAAAAATAAAACAGGGCAAGACACAATTTTGAATTCATTAGAATATTCAATTCCTCAACAGTTTGTTCCCAAAGTTTTATGGCATGCGATGCCCACTTCCACTTCTAGGTCTCCGAAACAACCAAAAGTAAGAAAATAAGAACTCACTGCACATCAAGATTCAAGATAAAAACATTTGCGTATTCAAAAATCACATAAGCAATCCTAGTGAACACCTTTGCTTTTAATATTCACGAAAGTAAATTCCTAAATCAATCCTAGTGAATAGATCTCATCTAACCTTTTGATTAGATTGTTGTTTATCGACAAAAAATATACAACTTTTTGATCAAGTTTTGCTTGAAACAACATTTAATTTTCATTCAATAATTACACAAAATCAAAAATGAGTCCATCATATGAATTGTGCCAATGTGTTATCTTTTTGGACTAAAGAGATCAAATTCAAATTTTTTTTTTTTGCATATATATTAAAATTAAAATTAAAATTTAAAAATGATAACGGACAATATTAAAATGGAGTATCTTTAGAAATTGATTTTTTAATTTGGACTGTATTTAAAATATGAGTTTCAAAGATAAAATAATAGTTTTGGAATAATGGGAAGTACATTTATAATTCTTTTAATTTAATTTTTTTAAAATGGAGTATCTTTAGAAAAGTCATTTAAAAAGAAAAAAATTATATTGTATGGAGAGTTTTTTTTTAAATCACTGCTTATTACATCAGACGGCACATTAATAGAATTTTGACCATTTTACCCTCCTGTCAAGATTTAACGGCTACTGCTAACGACAGGGGTGTGTGTGTAATTATGGTCGAAAATCCCTTATGCGTGCAATTATAGTAAATGTCCTGGGTGTTTGTTAAATTTTCCCAATAAAAAAACCCTAGCCTATTATCTCTGCTCTCTAAGACTCTCTCAGACGCACCCTCTCTACCACAACACACACACACTCTCTCTCAGCCGTCGCCGTCTGATCGCGCAACACTCAATCAGGTCGGCTCGCACTGCCACTCAATCAGGTCCGTTCGATTCCACCTCCCTCTGATCTTTATCTCTAACACAGGATTCAGCTCTAGCGCCTGATATTTCTGCAAATTGTTTTATTCAATTCTTGTTTTTAGGTAAAAATTTAACAACATGTTTCTCTTTTTGTTTGTCTGAATTTACTCTTTATATTTCAATCTTGCAAGTAAGAGTGATATCTTGTTCTCATTTCTAGGGTTTTATTTTTATTTTATTTATTTTTAATATTGTGAGAGTTCATGAGCAATTCACAATAAAGATATTCAAAACAATTTTATTAATGTATAGTTTGAACCGATTTGACAACTGAGTAATTCGTTGAAGGTTTTGTTGCTGCAATTAGTGCCCAACCATGTCGATTTTTCGTGTCCCTGATTAGTTTTTTATTTGTTATCTTTATTTAATACAGTGATTGAACTTTGAATATATAATTATAGTTAGTTTTTTGCCCTTTCAGCTCATCGGGTATTGAACGAAAAGATTACCAATAGAAATTATAGAAGTAACTTTTGAGTAACAGTCAAGATGTCCCGGAAAGGTTTGATGGAGCAAGACTTGAGTAAGCTGGATGTAACAAAGTTGCATCCGCTCTCTCCGGAAGTCATATCTCGCCAGGCTACTATAAATATTGGTAGCGCTCTTTTGCACCCATGAAATGCTTAGCCTGCTTTACACCAAATTCGTTTTGTATGATGAATTAATTAATTTGCAATGTTAGATTCAATGATTTATGGTTGTTGCTCCTTTTTGGATTTTGATTTAACATTTGAAATTGATGATTTGTGGTCTGATTTATTTTTCCAGGCACTATAGGTCATGTGGCACATGGTAAATCAACTGTTGTGAAGGCAATATCTGGTGTTCAGGTAATTATATCCTTTTATCAGTGTTCTAAAACACGTTTTCAGTTTTGAGGCGATTTCCTCTACTAAGGCGAGGCGTAAGCCTCAATGCGTAATGAGGCGTGAGCCTCATTAGAGAGAGTTAAAACACAAATGAAATTGTTACCTATGACAGTTTCATGCGTAATGAGTCTTTTGACTGACGGGGTTTTTTTTTTTTTGACAAATGGGCCTCTTATTTGGACTTTAAAATAATTTAAAACCCATAAGTTTATAATTTTAGATTGGGCTGGATTAAAAGGATCAAAATGGGCTTCTAAAACCATCACAACCCAATAGAAAACTGTTCACAATTGAGGCGTGGTTATGAGGCGTATTGAGGCGTGATTATGAGGCGTATTGAGGCGTGAAATGAGGCGGAAGCCTCATTGACCAGTATTGAGGCTTAAGCCTCATAACGTTTTTTTTTCAATTCGCCATTGAGGCGCGCCTCAATATGTTTTTTTGAACCATGCTTTTATGTTTATTGGTTTGCAACGTACTCGAGCATCATGCCTTATATATCTTGTATTCTTTTGTATGGTCATTAGTGTCTCAGTTGAATTGTTTGCCAAGGTTCTTCCCCACTTATAAGACTATATTATGGATTCAAGTATTTTGTTTTCTTTTATTTTCATTATATTAGAAGTTATATAAAAATCTGTTGAACTTGAGGGAAAGAGAAAAGCGTGAAGTCATGGATATATAATTATTCCTTTTTGTTTTAAGTCTGTTTAATTTCTCTCAGGACATCTGCAAGACAATCTAATATCAATTTAAATTTAAATACAAAATAGTAATATAGCATGATAAAAGAAAAATGGAATGAGATTTGTTTAGAGTTAATGATTTTTAGATTCTTTAAACAAGACTTGTTTATAATCAGACAGACTTCTGAATTGAGTGTCTTTAGTAATCCCCTTTTGTTGCCAAGAAGGGGGTGTCTCTACATAAGTGAAGCATTTGAAGGTTGCGACTACTTTTTGCTTTGATAGGCAGATTGCAGTGTGTGCTAAAACAAGGTGTTATAATTTTGCAGACTGGAGTTTTTATTGGTATCATGTGCACTATCCACTTCAACTAAGTTTATTTATTCTAAATAGAGTTTTAGTGTAATGTTAATTTATTGCTGTTATTTGGTGTTTAGATTAGAAATAGACAGCACCTAACAAGACAATAATCTTGATATTGCTTTAATTTTGTTTAGCTGTTTACACGTATAATCTAACCAATTGTTCTTATTTTTGGCCTCTTATCCGTAGACTGTTCGTTTTAAAAATGAGTTGGAGCGCAATATTACTATCAAGCTTGGATATGCAAATGCA
Organism: Dipteronia sinensis; assembly: GCA_033220585.1. Classification (NCBI taxonomy): domain Eukaryota; kingdom Viridiplantae; phylum Streptophyta; class Magnoliopsida; order Sapindales; family Sapindaceae; genus Dipteronia; species Dipteronia sinensis. The sequence goes on from CM065642.1 coordinate 18,064,094, forward strand.
AAGATATACAAATGTGAAGATGATCGGTGCCCTCGACCAATGTGCTACAAGTGAGTGGCATATAATAGATGCAGTTCTGTTTTCTAATAATTATGTGCATTATATTATAATCGCTCTGTTTTCTAATAGTTTTCTGTGTTATATACGCTAATTGCAAAATATTTCCTTTTTTAGGGCTTATGGAAGTGGGAAGGAAGATACTCCCCTGTGCGATGTGCCTGGGTTTGAAAATAGCAGGATGAAGTTGCTGAGGCATGTATCTTTTGTAGATTGCCCAGTAAGTAGAAATTTTCTTGTTTAATGTACATCATGTTTGATCAGGACATTGATTGGAATAATGGAAAAAATATATTGTTTCCAGAGCGTTTTATGCTTTTAATTAGGTGTGTGTATATATGTTAATAAAAAAATTCAGTTTTACATTACTTTATTTTGTGTTGCTCAACCATAACATTGATTCTGCTATTGGAAGTCAATGCACTCAATTTGCAATGTTACTTTGTTTTTCATTGAATGGGTTATGTGGTTTTAATACCTGTCAAGTTGCCTCTTAACTGTCCTACTGTGAAGGTCCAAATGTTCTTTACATCAAATAAATGTTCTTCACTCAATGAGTTGAGTGGCCTCATATTTTCCCACATAATATTTATTTGTGTCAATCATTCTAGGTTAAATTTGTTCTGATAATGAAGCCTTCTTCTTTCTTTGAACAGGGTCATGATATTCTCATGGCTACAATGCTTAACGGAGCAGCTATTATGGATGGAGCATTACTTCTCATTGCTGCTAATGAAAGCTGTCCACAACCACAAACATCTGAGCACCTTGCTGCTGTTGAAATCATGCGGCTCCAACATATCATAATTCTTCAAAACAAAGTTGATCTTATTCAGGAAAATGTAGCCATCAATCAACATGAAGCAATTCAGAAATTTATACAGGTGAATTGATCTTAGACCGTTATTAACAAATATATCCTGGAATGTTTGTATCATCTTTTGGTGCTGAGTTTCACTATTAGTCACGATAAGGATTCATTTTGCTGAATTGTAACACTTTTTACCAGGGAACTGTTGCTGATGGTGCTCCAGTTGTACCAATTTCTGCACAATTGAAGTATAACATTGATGTTGTTTGTGAGTATATTGTGAAGAAGATTCCCATTCCAGAGAGGAACTTCATCTCGCCACCTAATATGATTGTGATTCGGTCTTTTGATGTCAATAAGCCTGGCTTTGAGGTGGACGATATAAGAGGTGGTGTGGCTGGTGGAAGCATCCTTAGGGTATGTTTCTTTTTGCATACATGTTGGTGGAAGATGCTTGGTTTTTTGAGCTGTACAATTTTTGAAGGCTGAAAGCAAAAAAGATAGTATTTACGATATTTTTCTAAGTGGTAAATTTTTTCTGCAGGGTGTTTTGAAGGTTAACCAATTTATTGAGGTTCGTCCTGGTATTGTTGTTAAAGATGAGAGTGGAAACATCAAGTGCACCCCAATATATTCTAGAATAGTTTCATTGTATGCTGAGCAAAATGAGCTACAATTTGCTGTGCCAGGAGGTCTCATTGGGGTTGGCACAACCATGGATCCTACTTTGACACGTGCAGATAGGTTAGTGGGTCAGGTTCTTGGGGAAGTTGGGTCACTGCCTGAAGTTTTTGTTGAGCTTGAGGTAAGAAGCTGAGCCTGCTTGAAGCTTTTATGACTTTTGAATTGATTAAAGCTTGTCACCTAAGTTATTATGCTTAGCTCAGTCTATACATCAATGTGGGATGTCATGCATATGGTACTAGTACATCTTGTTTAATACTTTATCTTTCACGTTTTACTATTATGCCTTGTGGGTTCAAATTTGGTTTGGTTGGGTGTGATGATTTGCTTGGATAGATCACATGAGATGCAAATTTCCACAACATACAGATATTGTTGGCAAAATGTTTCTGACATGCTTTAGGAGAGGGCACTGGTGCTGATTAGTTAGTTTGATGTCTGATCTTACAGGTGAACTTCTTCTTGCTCCGTCGCCTTCTTGGTGTGAGGACAAAGGGCTCAGAGAGGCAGGGAAAAGTCTCGAAACTTGCCAAGGGAGAGATTCTAATGTTGAACATAGGGTCCATGTCGACAGGTGCTAGAGTTGTCGCGGTAAAGAACGATTTGGCCAAACTGCAGCTGACATCTCCAGTGTGCACCAGCAAGGGAGAGAAGATTGCACTGAGTCGGCGAGTTGAGAAGCACTGGCGTCTGATTGGATGGGGCCAGATTCAAGCTGGAACAACCCTTGATGTCCCTGCATGCCCCCCATTGGAGTGAATTTGCAGGTAACAAAAGGAGATAAGTACCAGTAAAACTGTGAAAGAGAAATTAATAGAGGTAAGATGTGGGAAGGCAGACAGTATCTGGGAACTATTTTTGTTAGATGGAGAAGAAAACATTGTTTGGATGCTTGTTTGTTTGTGATTTTTTCCCTTTGTAAAGCCTTATACTGAGTTTGGACTTATTCAAACAAAATTTGAAGCTCCAGGCACTTTCTGATGGATTATGAATGAACTTAGGTCAATGTTTTGATAATAATGCACTCTTGGAAATTCTAATATCTTTTCGGCAAATTTTGATGCCCATGGCTGACGGCTTAATTAACTGTGTTGTACCGGACTTTCGTTGAATGATTTCAAGAAATCTTGCGTAAAAATGTGTTTTCTATAAAATTTGACATAATTTATAGGACGTTTATGATCCTTATGCATTAAGAATATTTTCAAATTTTCGTTTTCTACTTTTTAACACTCCATACAATGAAAAACATGTTCTAAAATGGGTTAACACTACAAATTTAAAGCTACAAATATAATCATAGTCGATAATATCAATAAATTCTGTAAAGCCATAAATATAATCATAGAGTTGATCATATCAATAAATATTCTGTAATCATCTTGTGGATTTTAAGGTGACACTCTTTGATGTATAATGCATACTCTTCATATTAAAATGAAAATTCATTAAAAAAAAATTCACCACCTCAGCACATCCAGTCTTCACTTCGAATTTTTTTGATTTTTTTTCCCTTTTGGGTTTTCAACTTAACTTTATAAATAATATGTATACCTAGAACCATTATCGATAATTAAAACATCATTTAGTTCGCAAATATTATAATTAAAAAAAAAAGGTTTCTTCCTCAATTTTGTCACTTGTTGGAGGCAAAGGGTGTAGATCTGGGTCCAAGACATGAAATATTTAACATTGTAAGTAGGAACGAAACTTTTTCTTCCAACGAAGAAATTGTTCCATTCAACTTAACGTTATTAACCGTAATTAACGTTATTTAATTAACGTTCTTTTAATTATAAACTTCATTAAATGTGTAATAAATCTCGAAAAGATTCTTATTTGGGTTTGTTTATATAATTAACCTCAATTAAATTTAAAACATACACTTGTTTGTATTTGATTTTAATGTTTAACGGAAACATTACTTATCTATGAATTCTCTCACTTAACAACTAACTTTAGCTAGACAAAATGAGGTTGATCCAGTGGTTTGCCTCTCACACCTACGCTATGAGATTGTGAGCTCGAATCTGTCTCCGACCCCTAAATCTCGAATTAATGTAATTTTTTTAAAATTTAACCTTAATTTTTTTTTAAAATAATTAACGTTAATTTTACAAGCATGTATGTGGAGTATTCTTCCAACTGTTGTGGAAGTAGATATATGGATCGTACATGTATTTTGTTATCCAACCGTTCTGTGTCAAAAGTTATTATAATATTTCTTGAAATACCAAAAAAGACAAACCATTAACGTTAATTTTACCGTCTATACAACATAAATTGGTAAACATAATTTAATTAGTATTCTAATTTTACCAGTTATATCCCCATTATATTAGTATACTCAGTACATTTTGTCTTATTAGTTAAAAACTAGTTTTTATTTCTACAAGAAGCTCTAATTTAATCTTTGCTGTTCTTTTATTATTATTATTATTTTTTAAAAATCATATATATTTCCATTTTATATATAAATATATTAATTTTAAGTTCATATATATAACTCTAAAATCCATAATAATTTTAATTCCATTAATGTTTTATAACGTTTTTGATAAGAGAACCTATTTTATACATTAAATCTGCTATATTCATCAATTGTTTCAAGGCAAACTTTTATTTATTTATTATTGTTAAAAATATTATTTCACACTTTTCCTTCTTTTTGGTTTGTTAGGATCATGAATAAATTCACATTCATTATTCAAATTTCAACGATTTGGTGCATGAAATAAACATTGTGAGAATGATTTTATTAATGTAACTCCTAGTATCGATTTTCTAGCTTTACAATCAATAATTTGTAACAAAAGGAAATGACAAATTTTGTTGAGGATTTGAAGTGTTGGAGGAAACTAAAACCACCATGCATGTTTGCATTGACTATTGGGGTTAGGAAACACAATTTTATACTTGCTGGTCCCTTAATGAGTATAGCAATAAGAAACAGAATTCCTGAAGAACGACATCAATACAAAATACCAAAAGCTATTGTTGAGTTCAACCTTTCGATACTCGTATCCAAATAACTAGACCAAATATAATTGGCGATATTTTGCCATCAGGCAATTTCTCAGGATAAAAATACTTAGGGTAAATTACACTAAACTCCTTAAGGTTTGGTCAAGTTACACTTAGATGGAACAATTTCTTTATTATACACTAACACCCCCAAAACTTAAATTTGACTTTTAAAATGCCTAAAATGCCCCTAGTTATATTATTTTCTACTTTATTTTTATTTTTTACCTTTCAACCAAAAACTTTATAAACTTTAATAAAAATAAAAAACTAAATAAAAATATCATTCATTAAATAAATAAATAGTTTAAATTTTTTAATAAACAAATAGTTTTAAAAAATTAAATAAGTAGATAGTTTTAAAAAATTAAATCAATAAATGGTTTTAAAAAATTAAATAAATAAATAGTTTAAAAAAATTAAGTAAATAAATAATTAAAAAAATTAAATGAAAAAGTATTAAAAAATCAAATAAATAAATAAATAGTTTAAAAAATAAATGAAAAAATTAAAAACATTAATTTTTAAGAATATTCATTAATAGAGACAAGATAAGCTATAAATATCCAAGGAGTGTTGAGAACCTTGAAACTTCTCTTACCATTATCTTTACCATGAAAGTTTGGATATTTAGAGTTTTTCTTATTCCTATTAATGGATATCCTTAAAAAAATTTTGTTTTTAAATTTTTTTCATTTATTTATTTACATTTTAATACTATTAATTTATTTGTTTAAAACTATTTATTTATTTTATTTTTAAAAACTATTTATTTATCTATTTTTAAACTATTTATTTATTTTATTTTTTAAACTATTTATTTATTTTATTTTTAAAAACTATTTATTTATCTATTTTTAAACTATTTATTTATTTTATTTTTTAAACTATTTATTTATTTTATTTTTTAAACTATTTATTTATTTTATTTTTTAAAACTGTTCATTTATTTTATTTTTAAAACTATTTATTTATTTAATGAATCATATTTTTATTTAATTTTTTATTTTTATTAAAGTTTATAAAGTTTTTGGTTAAAAGGTAAAAAAAATAAAGTATAAAATAATATAACTAGGGGCATTTTAGGTATTTTAAAAGTCAAATTTAAGTTTTAGGGGTGTTAGTGTATAATAAAGAAAATTTTTCATTTAAGTGTAACTTGACCAAACCTCAAGGGGTTCAGTGTAATTTATCCAAATACTTATAATAAGAGGGAGTTCTTGGAGAATGGTGTCAATATCTCACAAAGCCGTTCATCATAATCCTGACAAATGTTTTGTGAATTTCTGTTGCATGAACGTTTTCACTCCTGATTTTTGCACATATATGTATATGTTATTGTCCAGATAGCAATATAGGGAAAATCAGGGGTATTAAATAGAGTTTATATACTTATTTTATCTAACCTTTTATTTTTCAAGAAATCGTAAATCATAAAATTTTTATTTATAGAAATGATTTGAAGAAACTTTATATAGAAATAAGCTTTCATAACATTTTAATATATATATATATATATCACGTTCATGTTCTAATTTTTATTTATGTTTCTTTGACAGATAAATATTTTAGGACTGAATCCATATTAATTCCAAGTAGTATGCAATTTTTTCATTTTTGACTAAACTAATCTCCATGTTTTTCACACATACCTAGCAAGTCCTCAAGTTTTTTTAAAATGACTAAATTGGCCCCTTACATGGTCAAACCTAATGTTTGATTTTAAAAGAATTTGTGAAAATATAGTAATATTAACACATTTCATTTGTCTTATTTTGAGTAAAATTGATTAAAAAAATTAATTGAAATAAATAAGAAAATAACATTAATATTTTGAAAAAAAAAGTTACAAGCAAATATAAATTTATATTTCTAATAAATTAATCCAAAATTATAATAAAATAATATACAAATTTTTCATAAAAATTATGAAAATAATTAATACCATATTAAAGTAAAACCACATCCACCTATTATTTGTCTTTTTGCAATTTGCATATAGTATTTTACCCGTACAATGTTTAAAGTTGACTAATTAATAGAAGTTAAGAAGAGGAATCAATTTGATATTGAAAAACATGGAGACCTATTTGGTCAAAATCGGAAGACGGGCGACAAATTCACTCTCTCAACCCACTCTTTATTCATGTGTTGATATATGGACAATAATAAATGTTTTAAATTAAAAATCTAACCTTTTAAAATAGTCTAATTTTTCATTTTATTTAAGATACAAACCAACAACTAATTTTCTAGATTGTTCTTCTTCATTTAATATCAATTATATATATATATAGTTTTTCTACTGTCAGTTCGTCCTGATATAAAATATATCGGGACGAAGAATGTAGACCACAGATTATGGAGAAGTTTTGACAAATGCATATACTTTGAGTCAAAGTATGTAAATCTAATGACCCACATTTTTCGTCCTGATATATTTTAGAGCATCTCCAATGCTATTATACATTTTTGAGTTTCTAAATAATGACACATCAGCATTTCTATTCAATATGGGCCCACTTTTGAATTTTTTTTAGAAAAATGCATATTCACATCTCCAATGCAATTATCTAAAATCAAATATGTATCTATTTTTTAACCAATCATAATAAAACAATTATTACATTCTCTCTCTTTTTTATTTTTTAATTAAATGAGCTTCAATATTATTGGTGGAAATAGTTAGAAATTCTAGTCAGCATTTCTATGAGAGTTTCTAGAATTAGAAACTCAACTCCATATTCTCTAACTTTTTTTTTTGCCACATCATCTCCATATTCAACATAGATAATTGCATTGGAGATAGTTTTTCTAACTTCTTTAGTATCTTTCTCTTTCTTATATGGCACTTCATTTTCTCCAAATGTATAATAGCATTGGAGATGCTCTTATATCAGAACGAATTGACAATAGAAAAATTGTATATGTATATATATATATATATATATATATATATATATAGCAGGTCTGTGGTTTCTAGGTTTCTACAGTTCAATCAGGTATGAGTTAACTTTAACTTTCAATATTTACAAACAAAATTGTTTTCTCATCATTGTTACAGGCACAACTTTATCCAGGTAATTTTTTTTATTAAATAATTTTATTGTATTGGATTAACATTTTATATTTAACTTATAGGTGCTGATATTGACACCCATAAAATTTATTAGTACACCCATGTTTTATTAAAAAAAATTAATTACAAAAATAACTCAATAGAAATTTACCAATAAGGACAAGTTACTTTAATTAAAATTAAATCAAATAGTATATGCATTCATTAATTATACCAATATCTTCAACTACATTTCTTTATTAATAAAAAACTTACCTTTCAAAAAAAAAATTTATGATAAACCCTAATTAAACTCTAATTTTATTTTAAGTATCAAACTTTGTCATCATAATATGATTATCGTATTGTTTTTGTCTTTCTTTTGTGTATAGTTATGCCTTTATCAATAAACAAAATATATTTTTTTAACTATAGTCGTAGATATCAACAAGTTTTTTTTTAAGATAATCGTAGATATCAATAAGAATTTTTTTTAACGTAGTTGTATAACTTAGGTGGTGTTTGTTTTTTTTATCTGAAGTCTTTTAAGATCTTAATTTATTAGAGACATAGATAAGATTTAAAAATTAAGATATTATAATTTGTTTGTTTTTTCTTTTTGAATGATTTATTACAAATACATAATTTTTAGCTTTTTCCATTTATATCCTTTTAATAACGAATGATATTTCAATCAGAATCATTTTTATTTTTTAAGTTAATAAATAAAATGAAAAATGAAAAAGCAAAAAATATATATTTATATATAAATTGGAGGTGAGATCGATCTCACCATGGTTCACTGGTTGAACCAGATCTTCATGTGAGTGGTTGAAAATGGATTTTGAACCAGATCTCCCCCGTCTATGTCTCTCCCTGCATCGCCTTTGCCACATCACTCGATCGTCTCTCTCTCCACAGCCTTCGCCACCGCACACCAGCCATCTCCATCCCTCCTCCTCCGTCGCATCACCCAACCTTCATCTTCTTTTCCTCCATCTGCCGCCGGCCTCCATACATAGAAAAGGCCACAGCTCCTCTCCAAAATCGAATGGGAAGAGGTGCGTCCTCCTCCCATAGAATGAAGGGAGATCGGCCTCATCTCGTCAAAAACCGGAAGGATGTTGGTCGGCTTTCTCCGATCCTAAGTGGCGGCGTCGGCGCCATCATTTCTGTTGAGTTGGTTAGGCTGTCTAGGGTTTGTCAAAATTGAAAAATTGATTTTTAGGGTTTTATTATGTTTGGATAAAATTGTAAATATATAAATTGGTATAGGTAGTCCTGACCGCGGTTCGGTTCCGAGTCCGAACCGCCGGTTCAGGTTCCAGGTCCGAACCGTCGGTTCAGGGTCCGAACCGTCGGTTCAGGTTCCAGAGGGACCTAGAACCGAAACAGAAACCGAAACCGTCTGGAGGGGGTTTCGGTTCCGGTTCCGGTTCCACCGGTTCGGGTTCCGGTTCCGGTTCCACTGGTTCCGGTCCAGTTCTTGGTTTCAGGCCGTTCGATTCTTAAAAAAAAAAATTAATCACCTCACTTTAGTCACTTCTCACTTCTCAGTTCTCATAAACCCCACCTAAACCTAATTACCGAGATCACACAAATCACACAAATCATCAGTTCATCACAATTCACACATATTCGGCTTTAAAAAAAAAAAAAAATTAATCATCTCACTTCTCACAAACCCCACCCAATCACACAGATCACACAAAACTACAACCATGGAGGTGATTATTTGTGTGATCTGTGTAATTGGGTGGGGTTTGTGAGAGGTGAGGTGATTAATTTTTGTTTTTTTAAAAGAGCCGAATATGTGTGAATTGTGATGAACTGATGATTTGTGTGATTTGTGTGATTTGTGTGATCTGGGTAATTGGGTGAGGTTTGTGAGAACTGAGAAGTGAGAAGTGAGAAGTGACTAAAATGAGGTGATTAATATTTTTCTTTTAAGAACCGAACCGCCTGAAACCGGGAACCGGTGGGACCGGAACCGGAACCCCCTCCAGACGGTTTCGGTTTCGGTTTCGATTTCGATTCCAAGTCCCTCTGGAACTGGAACCGACGGTTCGGAACCGAAACCGAACCACGGTCATGACTACCTATACCAATTTATATATTTACAATTTTATCAAAACAAATATATATAATATATATTAATATATATGTATATTATATAAAATATATATATGTAATATAAATATAAATACATATATATATATATATTATATCATATTTATTATTATATATAATAATATATAATATATTAAATATTATTACCTATATAATAATATTATTACCTATACAATAATATATATATATATTATATTATTATTTATATATAATATTATATATTTTATTATTTAATATTATTATATATTAATATATATAAGAGTACTATGGTTATTTGAATATTTTGTTCCGTCTTGTCCCAACCATACCAAACGCATACAATATGAAACAACTGTCACGTCCTCGTATCAAACGCATCCTAAAAATCAATTTTTCAATTTTGATAAAACCCTAGACAGCCTAACCAACTCAACAGAGATGACGGCGAGGCCGCCGCCGCTTGGGATCGGAGAAAGCCGACCAACATCCTTCCGGTTTTTGATGGGATGAGGCCGGTCTCCCTTCATTCTATGGGAGGAGGACGCACCTCTTCCCATTCGATTTTGGAGAGGAGCTGCGGTCTTCTCTATGTATGGAGGCTGACGGCGGATGGAGGAAAAGAAGATGATGGTTGGGTGATGCGACGGAGGAGGAGGGATGGAGATGGCTGGTGTGCAGTGGCGAAGGCTGTGGAGAGAGAGACGATCGAGTGATGTGGCGAAGGCGGTGCATGGAGAGACATAGACGGGGGAGATCTGGTTCAAAATCCATTTTCAACCACTCACATGAAGATCTGGTTCAACCAGTGAACCATGGTGAGATCGATCTCACCTCCAATTTATATATATATATATATATATATATATTTTGCTCTTTCATTTTTCATTTTATTTATTAACTTAAAAAATAAAAATGATTCTGATTGAAATATCATTCATTATTAAAAGGATATAAATGGAAAAAGCTCAAAATTATGTATTTGTAATAAATCATTCAAAAAGAAAAAAAACAAACATATTATAATGAGTGGTGCTATTGGCACACCCCCTACTGATCTATTTATGCCCCATTTTAAAATTATTTAGTATTATTTTTTTCTTTTATCAAAATTACTAAAAAAGACATACAATTTAAGAAAAAAATATTCAATAAATTAAATATAATAAAACCCCATATCCCTTCAAAAAAAAACCCAAACATTCTTTTAATTCATTTCTTGAAAAAAAAAATATTAACTCTTAAACCATAAAATTTTCTTATTACGTAAAAAACATTATGGAAGAGTTTGAGAATGATATCAAACATATGGAAGAATTGTTTGAGAATGATATCAAACATCTGGAGGAATTGTCTGAAAATGATATGAAGCATATGAAGCATCAACAAGAATTGTCTGATAATGATAACAAGTATCTGCAAGAATTTTCAAAGAATGATATCAAACATATGGAAGCAATTCTTTCTCTAGAAGTAAGTTTGAAGTTTACTTTTTGTATTGTTAAAATTTAATATATATATATATATATATATAAATATATATGTTTATACTATACATCTGGAAGCAATTCTTGTCTGGTTTCTTCTTTTTCGCCTTCATTTTGCTGTTTTGGTTCCTCTTTCGGGGTCTTTGTTTTCTGTTTTTTTTCTGGTCTTCGTGGTGGCTGCTGTTTCTGCGCTTTGTCTTTGGTGCGCTGTTTGCTCCTGTGTTTTGTGGCTTGTTGTGCTCTGTTATTTAATAAAGTCCTTGCTTCTAAAAAAAAAGTTTGTATCATTCATTGACTTATTTTTCATTTGGTGATTTCTTAAGGATGAAAGTTTCGTTCATACTAACTTTGAGGAGAATCAACTATTCTTTGTGGACAATACTGACGCATTTACAACTGATATGGTATGCTATATATAAGTTTTTACTTGTTAAGTAATGTTTTTAAAGCTCACTTTTTTTTTGAACACTTACTTTTTTTTTTAATACACGTGCTACTGGAAAGAGATTTGGATTTGTCATTGTTATACGAAAATCAGAAGTAAATGTTAGTAGAAGGAAACCAAGAATACGTTTTGCATGTGAAAGGAGTGGTACCTATAAGCATAAAATTAGTGAATGTCAGGGAAAAAAGAGGTCAAGAGCAACGGGAACAAAGAAGTGCAATTGTCCTTTTTTACTGAAAGGGAAAAAGTTAGCAAGTGATGATAACTGGGAATTAAAAGTGATTAATGGGCAACATAATCATCCAGCTGCACAACATCTTGAAGGCCACTCATTTGCTAGGAGACTCACCAAAGAAGAGGTCAACATGTTGATTGATATGTCAAAAAGTGAGGTGAAACCGAAAAATATTTTGCATACATTGCAGAATAGAGATATTCATAATGTCAGCACAATGAAAACGATATACAATGCACGCTATAAATATAAGGTTGTGGAGCAAGCCGGTAGATCACAAATACAACATCTTATGAGTAAATTAAATGAGCATAACTACATTGAGTGGCATCGAAGTCATGAAGATACAGATTGCATTACAGACTTATTTTGGGTACATCGTTCTACTATTGAATTGTTGCGGGCTTTTCCGTGTGTGCTAATTATGGACTGCACTTACAAAACAAACAAGTATCGTTACCCATTATTGGAGATAGTTGGTGTGACATCGACTAATTTGACATTTTGTGTTGGTTTTGCATTATTTCAGTTTGAGCGTGAGGATAATTATGTTTGGGCATTGGAGAAATTGAAGACAATTATGGAAGACAAAATGTTGCCAAGTGTGATAGTGACAGATCGAGAGTTAGCTTTGAAGAATGCCATTAGAAAAATATTCCCAACAGCAATCAATCTTCTTTGCAGATGGCAATCAATCAAGCAATCAATCTTTTTTTTCAAAGTCTAATATTGGTTCATACATTATTTAGGTGTTCATGGTACCAGGTTCGTCAATGCCTCTTATATCAGCTAATTGGTTAGAATATCACCATTCATGTGCAAGAGGATGGGAAACTCCATATACAAATAATATAGATGCTTTCAAAGATTTGGTGTTTGATGTTATGACCAGGGAAACAATCGATTTGAATGGTTGAGTTGTTCCATGGAACTAATCTTGTAATTTTAACCTTTTGATTCTGACTTCAATCAAACTAAGTAGCTGCTTTTATGTTGTTTAATTTTCTTTTTCTTTTGTTTTTCTTTTTGAAAAAAGACAATTCTTGTTTCAATAAAAAAAAACTATTCTTCATCTATATTCACATGGTAGATATAATTATTGTGTCCATAAATCACTGGTATTCTCAATTATAACATATAAGGCTTACATGTAAATTAGAACATCAATACTTTTTAAGCATAATCAAACATCATTGCACGTCTGCTCAATTTGTAATATAGATATTTGTTCAGCAATAAACAAAATACAAATAAATAAACCCAAAAACATTGGTGCTGTAACATTCAATGTTGGTGTTCTGTGTCTTAAGGCACAAAGAGAGAGAGATAGCAGTAGAGAGATTGATTTTGGATTCAAATGTTTGTAAACTCTCACTGATCTTGGTAGAATTTATATAAGAATGCAAACTAGTTTGGTTCAAAAAAAACATTCAAATTTCTTTCCCATCTGCAGTATACAAACAAAACTATCAAATTAATAAACTCAAATAAATTATTTTTTAACTTCTGGAAAAAAAAATATAAATCGGATAACAATATAATGTTCAGATGTTGAACAAGCATAACCTTTATGATGGAAAATACTACAATCCAAAAACTTGGAGGTCTCCACTCATTTTTTTTTAAAAAAAAAACAGTACATATTATAAAAGCCAAGAGGCAAGACACAAGACATGCAGCAGAGCACAAGGTAAAGAACAACACAAAGAAAAAACAGAGCACGACCACAACATGTCTGATTGACCACAACATGTCAAATAAATTCATTATTGTTTACAAATTCATAGGAGAATTTCATGTCGACAGAGGAGAAGAAGACGCCTGACTGAGTCAACAAAACCCTAGCTGGTGGTTCCATGTCTGCTGCAACAAAACCCTGTCTGTTGTGCCTTTCTTCTTTGGGTGCTGCTCTATTTTTCCTTCCCAAGCGTTGTCATTTTGGCTTCTATTGACATGTTTGTTTTATACAATTGCGATTCACAAATAAATGTCTGCTGCGACGATTTCACAAGATTGAGAGATCGATTTTGTAAGAGAAAGACGAGACAAGAGATAAAAGATCAGAGATAGATAGAGAAATCAGAGATGGGGTTTATTAAGTTTGAAAAATAAGAAAAAGGGCAGTTTTGGAAATAAATAAAATAAATTAATAAAATGATTTAACTTTATTTAATTAAATCAAAATTTAAAAATAGGGCATAAATAGATCAGTAGGGGGTGTGCCAATAGCATCACTCTATTATAATATCTTAATTCTTAAGTCTTATCCATGTCTCTAATAAATTAAGATATTAAAAGACTTCAGATTAAAAAAACAAACACCACCTAAGTTATGAAAAGAATTTTTTTTTTAACATAGTTCCCATATACGGTTCTACATATTCCCTTTCATAAGGCTTCTACATCCGAGACATTTCCAAAAGTAAATTGGACTATCATTAAAAAGGGATTTGATTCCGAAAATAATATGATTTTTTTTTTATAAATTGGGTGTGATAATAATTTAAGAGTGTTTATAAATAATATGTATTAAAATGAATATATTTATTTCAATGAGGGTAATATTGATATTAGGATGGATGATTATATTAATATTTATTTTTTAAATTTTAGACATGTGTGTATTTATAAAAATGGGTGTACTAATAAGTTTTATAGATGTCAATATCCGTACCCTTAACTTATATCAAAATAAAGAAGTTCAGTTTAAAATTTAATAAAATACAATAAAATTATTTAATAAAAAATATTAAAAAATTACTTGAATATAGTTGTAACAATGGTGATAAGACAACTTAGTGTTTGAAAATGGTGAGAATTGGTGTTTATTACACATACGAGTTATGAAAAAGAAATTAAGTAAAAAAAAAATTAAATTTAAAAATTTAACCCAATACAATAAAATTATTTAATATTGAAATCAATTAAAAAAAGTACTTATATACAATTGTAACAATGGTGAGAAGACAACTTATGTTTGAAAATGGTGAGAACTGCACAAACAAGTATTGATAAAGAAATTCAAATAAAATAAGTTAAATAATTTTTTTTTAATCCAATACAATAAAATTATTTAATAAAAAAACAATAAAAAAATTATTGGATCGAGCTGTAACAATGGTGAGAAAGCAATTTTTGTTCGTAAATGTTGAAAGTTAAAGACTCAGACCTGATGGAAATGTAGAAAAAAAAAGTTGTAGAATCGTAGAGTAACAACACAAACAACATACATGATATTTTTTTTAATTTTTTTTTTTAAGTTGATCTTAAATGAAGAAGGGCAATCTAGGAAATTAGTTGTTGGTTTGTATTGTAAATAAAATGAAAATGTATGCTATTTATAAATGTTAGATTTTTAATGTAAAACATATATTACTGTCCACATGGTAACACACGAACAAAGAGTATGTTGAGAGCGTGGGTTGAGAGGGTGAATTTAACACTCCTCAAATTGAAATAGTCGCAAATATTTGAAATTCATTAAAAAAGGATAATGTTTGGTACTGACTAGTCAGCACCCTAAATACTAACCCACTATTGAAATGTAGTACATAGTCCAATTTGTGAAGAATACAATGAGATAAATATAAAAAGTAAAAGAAAAAAGACCACTTACTACACTTCAATTAGTGGGTTAGTATTATCCACTAAGAAAAATGTTCAGAACTTATTCGGTAATTGTCCAATATTTTATGCAAACATGGTTTAAACTAAAATGCAAAGTCATGAAGTAACGATCCATTAATTAGATTCCAGAACATACACACTTGTATTGTATGTCACTATGTTGTATGAATTCTCACCTATCAATTAATGTTTATCTTACAAACGTTAATGCCAACAGAAATAGAACATTTTCAGGATGAATCAGCGTCTTGTACCGCTCTACCACATTGAGGCATTGAGCATTGTAATTGGTGTTGTATTCATTACATTTGTCTTATTACTTAAAAACTAGTTTATATTTTCCACAGGAGTACTATTATACAACCAAAAAAAAATTAACCCAAAATTTATTCCAAATGATATAATAAATGAGTTGTCCTCACCATAAAAAGTATGGGATGATATAGTGAATGACATGGTGATCGATGAAACATCACTAACCACGTCATTTGAGTTGATTTTTGGACTAATTTTTTAAGTTTCCAACGTAATCTCTCATATAATCTTTGTTGTTCTTTTATTATAATTTTTTTAAAATCATATATATATATCCATTTTATATGTAAATATAATACTTTTAAGTTCATTTGTTAATATAAAAATCGACAATAATTTTAATTCCATTGATTTTTAATAACATTTTTAATAAGAGACTACCTATTTTATATATCAGATTGGATATATTCATCAATTGTTTTAAGACAATTTTTTTATATTTAAAAATTTAATTCACACTTTTTCATATTTCTGGTTGGTTAGGATCATGAATAAATTCACATTCACCGATCAAATTTCAATGATTTGACGAATGAATGAACATAAAATAAACATGGTGAAAAATGATTACTTAATGTAACTTTAACTAATCTGTGTATAATCTTATAGTTTTACAATCATGGATTTTATTTTGTAACCAAAGAAAATGACAAATTTAATTGAGAACTTTGAAATGTTGGAGGAAACCAAACAATCAAAGTATATGCTTAGGAGTTAGGAAACCAAATTTAATCAGAAATACAATTTACACAGTTTGTTCTTGTAAGTAGACTATGACATGTTTACTGTACCATTTATGCACATTTACATTTTGGCCGGTAGAAGGTAAAATTTGTCAAATGGACTTACAAGTTGGTTTTCAAATTTTAGCATAGTATTAGTAAAAGAATATCACGCAAATGAAACCAAAAAAAGTTGCAGTGTTGAAGATATGGGCCTAGGGGTAACGGTTAAAAAAAAAAAAAAAAGAAGTTAGACAAGATTCCGACCGTACATAACACCAACTAACCCAAATCCCCTTCCTCCGACATCAAAGCAAAATACAATAGCTTATGTGTTAACACTATAACATATTGTCATTTATTTATAAAAGTGTCGCTCATATGATTAAATAAAACTCATTCATGTTTCTTCAGTTCTATCATGCACATAAAATTATACTAGAATAAAATTGCAAGTGATACAAAATTAATTAAAAATACAAAAGCAGGAAAATAAGTAGAGTGAATTGTGTTGTGTCAAACATATATATTTGCCTGAAATGCGAGATAGTCAAGGGATGTCCATAACTTTTTCCTACAGGATTTTAAAATAATCTTACTGTGCATTTATGTATGGAAGAACCGAAGAATGAATATGAATTATTTATTAAAGTGTGCCCATAGGAATATTATATGTATATATATATATATATTAACACGAGCATTAAACATTTACATATTTAAGCTATTGGAAAGCAAATACAAGTCATCTTCACTTTTTTTTATAATACCAATGCATTTAAGATACAACTAAGATATTATATTCATCTATTCAAATAAATGTTTCCTCAAATATATATATATATATATATATATATATATATATATATATATATATAGAAGCGTTAATATTATCTCAAGCTAATATTTGAGGCTAAAGAAAATCAAGTTCAAAAATTATATTTACGAACTTATTTAAAATTTGTTTTACAATAACCAAGCAGTTTCTTATGGTAAAAGTATGAATGCTGACCGCCACCCATTGTGATTTAGTGATAAATACTGTTCATTTAGTCTGCTAATATCTGAAGTGTCGCATTGATACTGTAATACTACAATTTTGATTGTATATTTAGATCGGTTATACTTTTCTTATAAATTAAAAATTAGTTTATTTTTTTTTCACAAGAAGCTCTAATTTCTTTGTTGTTTTTGTTTTGAAAAATTATTTCACAATAGGATCATGAATAAATTCACATTTCATTTTTCAAATTTCAGCATTTGGTGCATGAACATACATAAAACATACATTGTGAAATAATATATATATATATATATATTAATGTAACTTTAAGTTTCGTGTAAATAAAATTTCTGGTTTTACAATCATGAATTTGTAATAAAATAAAATGAAAAATTAAAATGTTGGTGGAAACCAAACAGGAAAACACGAATATGGTTAGGATTAAGCTCTAATTTCTTTGTTGTTTTTGTTTTGAAAAATTATTTCACAATAGGATCATGAATAAATTCACATTTCATTTTTCAAATTTCAGCATTTGGTGCATGAACATACATAAAACATACATTGTGAAATAATATATATATATATATATATATTAATGTAACTTTAAGTTTCGTGTAAATAAAATTTCTGGTTTTACAATCATGAATTTGTAATAAAATAAAATGAAAAATTAAAATGTTGGTGGAAACCAAACAGGAAAACACGAATATGGTTAGGATTAATGTAGAATTAATTAGTAGTTAACTGTTTTTAAATTGATAAATCCCTTTATTTATTTTTTATTTGAACATTTGGTTTGAACTTAACTGAGTTTTGAACAATATTCCTCACACCATATGTTCCTCACATTGCTCGTCAATATTCCTCTGATAGTAACTCATCATCATCATCTCCAAAAATCTTACGAAAATCTTCATCACCATCATCAATCTCCACCAAATCATCACACACACAAAAAAAAAAAAAAAACTCAAAATCGAAAGAGTGTGATGATGATTCACAAATAGGAAAGAGAGGAACACGATCTGATGATGATGATGAATTCCAGATCGTTTTTTTTTTGCCCAGATTTTTATTTTAAAGAGTCCAGATCGTTTTCCAGGTTTGGGACTGTGTTTGTGTTTGTGTTTAGGACTCGATTTCTGCTTTTCAACCTTATCCAAATTGGGTTGCCTTATCCGAATTCAAACAAAAACAGAACAAAAGAAATTGGCTACCTAATTTCATTGTGTTTTTCAAATTTTTAGTTTTTTATTTATAATTTATATAATAATATTCTTAATAATATATAATAATAACAATATCCCCATAATAAACTAATTTGTTAAATATTTTTAAATTTAATCGTTTTTCCCATTTACCTTTTACCCTTACAAAAATTAAATATATAACATATCGGAATAGTTAACTATTGAGGGTATTTTAGGTATTTTTTTAACAATAAAGGGGAAAATGTCTAATATTTCAGTTTTCAGGGGAAAAATGACCATTATTGAAATTAGATGGGGCGGTGGGCGGGGGATGATTATATCTTTTTAAAAAAAAATACAATTTAAGAAGAGTAATGCCAGACTACCCAAATTTTTTTTCAAATTCTTTCCCAAATGTGTATAGCACATAAGGTGTTAACATCACATCACTCACCACATAATCTTATGATTTACAAGATGTTGACATCTCACGTGCTACACACATTTGGGAAGCCTAGCATTTCTCATGTAAGAATAATAGATTTTGTTCAAGTAATAAGCATTATTTGAAATTAATTATTAGAGTATTGGTCGGAAGTAGGGATGGGCGTGGGGGCCAATGGAGCGGGAGGGCACCCCCACCCCCACCACCTCCCCTAAAACTCATTCGGGGGGACTGGGGGTGGGGGTGTTTTGGGGGAGGTTCCCCCTCCACCTCCCCCAAAACACCCCCACCCCCACCCCAAAAACCCATTTTCCCATTTATTTTTATTCTCAATTCTAAATTTTGAATTTTCAAAAGAATTAATATTTCGTAAGATTAATTAAAAATAAAAAAAGAAACCTCCACTCCATGGCTGTCCATTGTGCAGCGTATGGCATTGTCCCCAATAAATATATATTTTTTCTTTGTATGAAACAGAAATAACTTCAAAGCATGTAGGCATTAAAGGGAACTGGGCATAATTCTTTTTTATTTTTATTTTTATTAAAAGAATATATTGTTATCTACTTGTCTTAACTTAATATATTAATTATTAGACATTAGTGCATTACCGGCAACTCTGTTGTCTTCTTAACTTATTATATAAATAAAAATAATATATATATATATGAGGGAAATTGGGGAATGGGTTTGCTGGGAGGTCCCCCCACCACCTCCTCCAAAATCCATTTGGGGGTAAAATTTGCCCCTAAAACCCCATGGGAGCTTGTTGGGGATGGGGTCCCATGGGGAAACGCCCATCTCTCGTCGGAAGGTGATAAGATAAATGTATCTCATCATATATATAGAGCCTGAAAATCTATAGTTGAATTTTCGTAGGTCGGTGGGCACTGACAATGGTAGAGCAAAAAATAGTAGGCCAATCGTTCCAAGATCCTGTAAAGATGAAAAGGTAGAGCGGAGCGAGATGAAGGTGTTTCTTTGGGGACTCTCCGATGCTCAAATTAGACAATTTATCAACAAATAAAATAATTTCAAATCAACAATTAAACTGAATAAAATCTAAATTGATTAAAATCTAAATGAAACTGTTAATATGGCTGGTCAAGACATGGGTGGTGTCGTTTGAATGTCCTTATATTCGCTAGGGCTGAGTGTAGAGTTTAGCAGTTTAAATTGCTGAGAAAACTCATAATAATAATATAATATGTTGGCCTATATGCGTGTGTTGAGATTGGATGATGTGATCACGTATGAGTGCAAACATACAAATTGAGTCAATGTTAAGTGGACTAATACTACTATGGAGAATGGTGTAGTTGACAGCAAATGCATGTCGAGCATTAAGTGTTGCTTGGACTATGTTGATGCAAGTGGATGTCGTATGAATGGACTCTGAAAAACTTAGTTTCTAACGTGATTTGTAGAGTTTAAAATGAAGCCTTAAGAAGATAATCTCTTTCTCCCCTTATCTGTGGGAAATTGGGTCCTATTTATAGGCCTCATAGAGAGGTTTTTTCTTTCTTTTAGGAGAATCAAATCCTAGAGATTATATTCTAATTTTATAGGATTTAACAATTTAAAATTGAATGAAACTCAAGTTGGGGGGTTATCAGATAACAACCAGCTAACTTGGTCAATCAATAATTTAAAGAATGAATTTATTCGATTGGACCTTGGGTTGACCTGTCGTGTTTGGGTCTGACCTCTTAATTTGGACTGTGCTATTTTTGACTACCACAATATGTCAAGATTAAATCCATTAGTAAATTCAATTCAAAATTACCATCATAATTTTTGGGGAAAATTGCACTAATTCCCCTTACTTTAGGTGAAATGGGTCCTATAGAAAGAAGATCATTTTATTGCACTAACCTCCATTGGATTAACTAAACGTTGACAGCAGTTAGAGCATCTCCAATGGTTTATACTAAATATTACACTAAGTTGGTGTACAAAGAGAATCTTGTGGGAATATTCTTACACTAAATTTGTTTTCACTCCAATGCATCCAACACCAATTTAGTGTAAAAGAACATCTTTATAAGAATATTCTCTGAATAAAACTTTTTACAATACTAATTAATTTCTATTAGTTAACTTAAACAAAATTGATTAATTTTTTTGGACATAAAAAATATTATTTTTTATATCTTTTTTTAATACAATTTAAGAAGAAATTTTTCCCAAATTCTTTCCCAAATGTGTGTAGTACATGATATGTCAACATCATATCACTCACCATATAATCTCATGATTTACAAGATTGTGACACCTCACATGCTACATACATTTGAGAAAGAATTTAGAAAGCCTAGCATTACCTATTTAAGAATAATAGATTTTGTTCAAGTAATAAGCATTATTTGAAATTAATTATTAGAGTATTGGTCGGAAGGTGATAAGACAAATGTATCTCATCATATGTCAAGATTGAATCCATTAGTAAATTCAGTTCAAAATCACCATCATAATTTTTGGGGAAAATTGCACTAATTCCCCTTACTTTAGGTGAAATTGGACATATACACAGAAGATCATTTTATTGCACTAACCTCCCGTTGATTGCATTGACCAAACGTTGACCGCAGTTAGGGCAGCCCCAATGGTTTATACTAAATATTACACTAAGGATGCTTTTACTAATGAGAAATGAATGAAATTGAAATTAAGTTTCATCGGAAAGAGAATAGAGGGGAATCAGAATCAAGTTACTAAATTACATTCCGGTGTTTACTAACAATTTAGGAATAAAAAACAAAATCAAATTTATTCCATTTCTAATGTTTAATTAAACTAAGGAATCAGAATGATACAAAATTGATTACAAAAATACCATTGCATATAAAACATGATGAAATATATATATATATATATATACATACAATTTTTCTTATGTCAGTTCGTCATGATATAAAATATATCAGTTCCTTAAATGTGGATCATTAGATTTAATTGCTTTGACCCAGTGTATGTGCACTTGTCAGGACTTCTCCATAATTTATGACCCACATTCAAATAACTGATATAATATATTAGTCATAACACTATAAATATAATAATTAACACCTTTACATCGTAATATTTGAACTAATTACATAAAGAATTATTGAGATAACTTGATTAAAAAACAAACGAAGCCCCATCAGTATATATAAGATATATGAATATGCCGTAATTATTATTATTTTTTGAAAAGCGCTGTAATTATTTTTAGTTCATAAATTGTATTGTAATATGTATATATAAAGATGAATTTTTTATAAATCACACAACTAGAATAATATAAATTGTTAATTATGTAAACCAATAGTAAGATTCAAAAAAAAGTAAAACACTATGATTTATGTAAATTAAAATCAAAAGTCAATAATCATGAAGAAGACAGTTTATTTTTTTTCAAGTGAGGATATTTTAGTAAATAAATCATGAATTCTTTTTTCATTCAGGAAAGGGAACTTGATTCCTAGGGTGTGTGGGAGTGGGAGGAATCAAGTTCCCTTTCTATCAAGAACTTAATTCCCGATTTATGAGTGGGGTCTACGGAATTTAATTCTCTAAAAATTTAGTAAAACAGTGGAATTCAGAAATCAGAAACTTAATTCCATTTCCTAAGTTGGATTCCTGATTAGTAAACACGTAATAAATTGGTGTAAAAAGAGAATCTTGTGGGAATATTTTTAAACTAAATTGTTTCCCACTCCAATGCATCCAACACTAATTTAGTGTAAAAGAGCATCTTTATAAGAATATTCTCTCAGTAAAACTTTTTACAATAGTAATTAATTTCTATTAATTAACATAAACAAAATTGATTAATTTTTTTGACATAAATAATATTATTCTTAAATAATTAATTGCATAATATAAAAAATAAAATAATTACCATCATAATTTTACCCCAAATTTTTCACCATTATATTATTCAACTTATTTATCCAACTAATTTTCACTTAATTATTTCAAATATTTTTTTTCACATTAATTTTTTCTCATCTAATTTTCTCACCCCATTTTCTTATCCAAATTTCTCATCTAATTATTTCTTCATTCTCTATAATAAAAGGCAAAGCACCTCCATCTATTTCATCACACAACCCTCCACTAAAGTTTATTAAATCCATTTACATTAATCTTCAACAATGAGTTATTTCAATGTCGGTCCATCTCATCTATCATCTTCGTACTCAAATCCTAAGGATGAACTTGATCTCACTCCAGCTATAGAGGCTAATATTGAAGCGATTAATACGCAACAAGCAGCGTTACTTAATGCCTGTAATAACAACAACCTCGTCATGGCTTACCATCTCAAAAAAGAAGAGAACAACCAACCAAATCATAGAGGCTCAGTTCCTGGCCATAGATTCATCTATCGGAATCGGGAATATGCTGAACGTAATTTATGGGTTGACTATTTTACGGAGAACCCACAGTATAATGAATCAATGTTTCGTAGATGATTTCGAATGAGTTGAAGTTTATTCCTCCGTATTGTCAACGCCGTCAAAGGTCATTCTCACTATTTCGGGCAGCGAAGTGATGGGATCGGTAGAGCTAGATTGGCTAGTTTGTAAAAAATAACAGTTGTGTTCCGAATGTTGGCGTACGGAGTACCGACAGATTCTACTAACGAAAACATTAAAATTGAGGAGTCCACAACAATTGAAAGTATGAAGAGATTTTGTCAGGCTATTGTAGGGGTCTTTGTAGAACGTTACATGAGATCACCTAACGCTAATAACGTTGCAAGGCTGCTCCAAACAGGTGAGAAACATGGGTTTCCGAGAATGCTAGGAAGTATGGATTGTATGCACTGGACTTGGAAAAATTGTCCAACGGCTGGGAAAAATTGTCCAACAGTTATTTTGTCATGTATTTTTTTGAAGTATTTTGTCATGTATTTTGTTATGTACTTTTTTTTAAGAATTTTGTCATGTATTTTTTTTGAAGTATTTTGTCATTTCTTTAATTGCAGTAAATAAAAATATAAAAATTTACCATTAGTTAAATGTATAATTAATAAGTAAAATAATAATATAAATATATAAATTAATATTTGTGTCATTTTAAAGATCTCGACGAGATTTTTCCAACGATATAATTTTTGAAATAAATATTATCATAAATAAGTATGGGAGGATTAAATTACGAATTGTAATAAATATAAAACATTGATTTGACAATTTACTAAAGGAATAATAAAAAAAATAGTGTTGCCTCAATACTAAATTTTATCTTGGTAATTGAAATTTAGTGTCGCAGTAGAACAACCATTTACACCAAGTTAGTGTTTGTACATTAAATTAGAGTTGTATTGGAGATAATCTTAAGATTAACTGTTTACCAGTCTTGATCCTTGAAAAGTTATATTTACCCCTCCCGTCAAGGAAAGTCACATTTACCCTACCCTACAATAAATGAATATAACTTTTTATAATATTTATATATAATACAGTTAAAAAAAATGCTATAAAAAACAAAAAGAAATGTTATAAAAACAAAAAGATAACAAGACCGAAATCAAGTTAAACAAAAAAAAAAATTAGAAAAACAAGAAACAGAATGCAAACCAGAAAAAGTGTAAAAAATAAAATAAAAAGAAGAAGATTGGATAGAAAGATTAGATTTCTATGGATGTGGTGGTGAATTTCTTATTATTATTTTTTTTTAACATCAAAATTTATTCAAGAAGGCAACAAGCCTACAGACAGGAAATAAATAAGGAACAAGAACAACAAGCAGGAACAACAAGCAGGCCATCCGAGCAAGAAGCGCAAAGAAACAACCCAAACAATAAGGCCCACAATGCCAGCAAACAAGAGCCACCATCCACTAACCAGCATCTCACACGCAAAAAGCCAACAAACCCAAAAAACAAAACGAAAAAAAGGCAACACCAGGTCTTAAGAAAAACAAGCGCGCACATCAGGTAGGAAAACCAGAAACAGAGAACACAGAAGCAGAGCAACGACAAGCCAGCTAGGGAGATCAGTTCAGACTCCACTCAAGCTTGTCCCCGTTCTTGTTCGATCCCATCTTAGCAAGATTGTCAGCGAAAGAGTTAGTTGATCTTGGATTGAAACCACCGAAGGACATCTCAAGAGTTTCAGAAAATTTCAAATGTCATAAATGGTCTCAACATGTTTAAAGCTACCTATACCATCAGCATTATTCACCCACGAAACCATTGAATTTGAATCACTGGCAATGACAATCTGTTTACCAACGAAGTCAGGTATAGAGGCACATAACTCGCACGGCCTGTGGATCGCAAGAATCTCTGCAGTGCTCGAATCTTCAACACCCACAAAGGAGGAGAAAAGGCAGAGAATCTTACCCCTTGAGTCAGTTAAAACACCTCCGATCCCTGTAGGACCAGACTTACCTTTAACAGACCCGTCCACATTGAATTTAAGACCGTTTAAAGGAGGAGGTGGCCAGTCCATACTAATAGAAGGTTTGATCACAGTCCTGTCTTTGCACAGATCTTTTAAATTAAGCATCTTGAGAGCCACTCCCATAATATTTGAACCACCACTATACTCTGAATTTGACCAAATCGGAAGCACACTCAATGGAGGTCTCTTTACTGTCGAAACGGACTGGTTCCTACACTCCCAGATTGTCCACACAACTGTCGAAAATAGAATGCACCGCCCTCTCTTGCTACAAGCCGATGGACATAAGCCTATCCACCCTTCCATCCACTCATTTAAACTAAAATTATGGCAACTCAGAACATCCCACCTAGGGTTGCACATTTTACCCCGGAGCCCCAATTCCCCACGACCCCATCCCCATTTGGGGGAAATTTTTTGGGGGAAAATGGGGAAATGGGTGGGCATGAGGATGATTTTCATCCCCAAATTAAAATGGGGATGGGGATGGGGAGACCCTCCTCCAACCCCATTTCCCCCACAAATTTCCCCCAAATGGGGATGGGGATGGGGATGGGGTTTCCCTATTTCCCAAAAAATATTATAAATATAATTATATATATATATTTAATTTTTTTATTATTTCAAAATCTAACTATACAAACCTCATTTACTCTTTCAAAATCTAAATTCTTATTGAAATTCTTTATTTTGTAATTGATTTTCTTTGTATTTGTAACGCACTGATGGATTTTTGATATTATATTTGTAATGTAATTTTTTTATTTGTAATTATTAGTAAAATGGGGAAATGGAAAAACGGGAAAAATGGGGGAAACGGGGGAAATGGGGAATTGGGGTGGGGATGGGGTACCTCCCCCCAAAATCCCCCAACCCCATTTTCCTCTAAATGGGGAAATGGGGGGGGGGGGGGGGGGGGGATGGGGGAGAGTCTAGGAAGTGGGGATGGGGATGGGGGGACCTATATCCACCCTCATTCCCCAAATGTGCATCCCTAATCCCACCAGTAACTCAGACCAATACTCTGTCATTTTTATTTTCATTTTTTTAATTAAAAAAATTATATATTTGTTAATTATATAATATACATAGGAAATATTGATACGTGCATATTGGCAAGAAAGCATGCAAGTGGACTTAATGTATGTTTGGTATGGCTTCTGTAGAGGTTAAAAGCACTTTTTTTTTTAAGGTTAGAAGCTATTTTAAGGTTTTTTTTTTATGTTTGGTAAATTTGAAAAACAGCTTTTTTAATCTAAAAAAAGCCATTTTTTGTCTACCGAGAGAAGCTCAGATTTTAGGCTTCTCTTAAGAAGCTCTTTTTGAGCTTTTTTAATATAGTTGCATTGTCAATATTACTCTCTATGAATTTTAAATATTTCATCAGATACCCCTTCTATTACACAACCCTATTATATTTGAATACTTATCAGATATCATTTTTGTTTCTCTCATCTTCATTGGCATTCAAACGACAAGTTTTCATTTATTACCTGTAAGTTCAAATCAACACTTTAATTTTTTTTTTTGATAATTATAAACAATAATATATATGTATGTTTACTGTTTATTGTTAAGAAGTTATATATATGTTTACTTGATTTTTAAAAAAAATCATCTACCTAGGATTTAAAAAAAAAATCATATACATATACTTGTGTATCTGTGTTATATTTTTTTTTTAAATTCAGTCACATGTGATTTTATTTTTATCGTGTTTTTAAAAAATAACTCATTTAGCTGTGATTTTTTTTTATTTAAAAAAAAACAAAACTCATGTGTCTGTAATTTTTGTTTTAAACTCATATATTTGTGCCCTTATTTGTAATTTATCACAACCAACAACACTTTTGGAAATATACTGCCAAACAATCTAGTAACTGAAAATTACTTCTGTAACTGAATACCAAACAACATACAACTTTTTGTTAGAAGCTCTACTCCTAAAAAGCTCTACTCAAAAAAGATCTACTCTAGAAGCTCTATTTGAAAAGCCATACCAAACATACCCTAAATCAGGATGTTTTGGTCAATTAAGTTCGCTAGTGGTGTTAGTGGTCTGTTAGTGGTGTTAGTAGTGTTAGGCTATGTTTGTGATTGCTTTTACTTGAGAGATAATCACTTATTTATCAAGTTTTAAACAAATAGGTATTTGGTAAACTTCTCAAAAGTAGCTTATTTTCTAATTTGCTCCTCCAATAATCAACTTTTGAGAAGTTGGTTTGGGGTTGCTTTTTTAAGCAGAAACTAGCTTATTGTTTATATAATGTCTACAATGCCCTCATTATTTAATTAAAAGACAATATTACCCTTATATTTAATAATAATATAATAAAAACTAAAAAATAAAATAAAATGAAAAAGTGGAAAGTCTGATCGGTGGTTGCCACTGCCATGGTGGCCACCGTTGGAAGTCTAAGGAAGGGCCATACAATCTGGAAATAGGGGAGGCATCTCGCCTCCTCCAGTGCTGGAGGAGCACCTCTTCCGGCGACGTAGAAGGTTGTACAAAGCCGCGCCCAAAACGACCCTCGCGAGAATCAAGGAATCTGTCGAGAGCATAGAGGTCGGTGATGGTCGACGGAGACTCGACGAGCGACGGCATGGGTGGACCAGCAGCACGAGATGAGCGACGGCACGGGATGAGCTGCGGGCCTGTGCAGGTTGAACATCAGAGGTTAGGTGTGGGGCGGCGGCGGCAGCCGGTAAGGTTTCAAGAAATACGGGTAGAAGTCACGGGTCAGGTTTGTTTTGTGCCTCAATGAGTCCATTCTCCCTACAGGCTACAACTATCAATTTTTTTTTTAAAAGCCCAAAGATTAGTACAAACACATTAATAAAATGATGTTTATTTTTGTCATTTCATCAAATACATTTTCTACCTTCTAAAAAGCAAAGCAATTTTAAAATTTAGTTTACCAAACACTTACCCACTTTTTTGTTTAGTGTTTATTCCTAAAGTTAATCTATAAGCGGATTATTTTTTAAGCAAAACAATCCCAAACATAGCTTTAGTGCCCTTAATATTTGGTATTATTGTTTTGTTTGTTAGGTTGTTATGAGATGCTATATATAGCCTGGAATTATTTGAAAAAGGTATCGAATTATTGAGCAAATTATCTCCTCTCTTCCACTGTTATTTCTAATTATCTTCCCATAATCTCTACTTCTTTTCAGTCTCTTCTTTCTGAATTCTTCATGTAATTTCCTTAACCGGAAAATACATAACATTGGTATCAGAGCATTCGATCCATGGATACCAAGTTCCGTAACGATGTTTACAAAACTCTGGCTCGACATGAGTCTAGTCTCAACCAAATCCATAATACCCTCCAAAGCATTTTGAATGAACTTCAATCTCTGTGTGTCTTCCACAAAAAGAGTTCATTTTAGAAAACACCCAACACTTCCCGCCCTAACACCACTCTCAAATCAATCAACTTCCTCACTCTAATGTACAACTTCCTGATGCAAAATTAGACATCTTTGATGCTAAATTAGACACGCAAGTAAGTCAAATTCTTGATGCTATGAAAAAAGACACTGGAGACATTCAAGATACTGACTCTATAGCAGACATCGGAGCCATTCAAGTTACTAACTATAAAATCCAAATTGAAGCTAATCAAGTTCCTGATGTTAAAGCTGACACAGTCAACACTCTTTCCACCAATTCTTAACTGATTGCATATCCAATAGCTGACCCTGCTACACCTAAGCCTGCAGCTTCTACTAAAGGAAAAACGCGTTTTCCAATCGATCTCAGCATCACAATACCTGTAGGGTCATATGCTCGTGTTGCTGGGCCAGTAGGTGTGATTATGTTCAACCATTCAACTGATGTTTTGGAGGTCGAAGATTACCTATCTGGATTTTATCCTTACGGACAGGATAATTTGAGGAGGCGGGAATGATACATGCACATTGGCAAGAAAGCAGGCAAGTGGACATAATCAAGATGTTTGGTCAATTAAGTTCGTTAGTGGTGTTAGTGGTATTAAATAAATGTTAGTGGTGAACTGGTGTGTTAGTGGTGTTAGTGCCCTTAATATTTGGTATTATTGTTTTGTTTGTTAGGTTGTTATAAGAGGCTATATATAGCCTGGAATTATTTGAAGAAGGCATCAAATTTTTTTTTTTTGAAACAACATTTTATTAAACAACCAGACCCCGAGGCAGGGGATACAAGCTGAACCAAAAGGTAAGGGAATCAACAAAAAACACAAAGAAACCCGAACAAAGTCGCTATAAAGCAACCCACTAAGGGAAACGCCCCAAGGACAAACACATCATCAATAAAAGTAACAAAGCCAAATAAGCACATAACCCCCATAAAAAAGATATCAGAAAAAAGCCAAACCAGCTTGGAAAAACAGCAAACTCATTAACAGCGAACCACAAAAACAAACAACTTCCCAAACCAACCTATCACCTTGGCCATCAGAACCCTACTGTGCAAGACTAACTGCAGACTGAGCTGAAAATCCTTTACAAAACACCAAATAGAATTGAGCACAGCCGTAATACAAAAACAAACCAGGCAGTAAAGGATCACCCTTCATAAAGCAAGGAATCATACTCAAGTTATTATACACTCCATTCAAGCCTATCCCCACTATTACCAGAACCCCCTCTCGCTAGACTATCCACAAATGAATTCGAGCCTCTTGACTTGAAGCAAACAGATAGACCCTCCAAAAGCAACAAGGAACTTCTAATATCATAGATCAAATTAACCAGCTTAAAGTTGCCAAAATCCTTGCCGTCCCATGAAACAGAAGATTTTGAATCACTAACAATATTGATAGTCCGATTAACTAATCTGTTATTTGAAGAAATCAATTGACAAGCTTTATGAATAGCCAAGACTTCAGCCGTTGAAGAATCTACCACACCCACATAAATCGAGAATAGACATAAAACCTTTCCGATAGAATCTCTAAGCACTCCCCCAATACCCGTTTCCCCCGGATTACCCCTTGAAGAACCATCAACATTGAAGCACAACTCATCATTTGCAGGCGGCATCCATACCTCAATCTTTGTAACTTTAGACCTCATCTCATCAATACACCTTCATTAAGATCCAACATTAACAAAGTTAAATCACAACTCGATCCTGGGCCGAAATTCTTGAACCAGAGAGCCATTCTAAATTTAATGGCTTTCAAACAAGGTTAAGAGCCCCTGAAAACCACCATATTCCTGATCTACCAAATAGTCCAAACTACAGCACAAAATAAAACATTCCACGCTCTTTTTCTAGACAGCGAATGACACAACCCAAGCCAACCATTCAACCAATAAATCAAGCTATAATTCATGCAACCGTGAACACCCCACCAACACATACAAATCCTCCACAGCTCGCTAGACCAAGCACAAGTAATAAACAAATGGTTAACCGATTCCACTGCTAAACCACACATCGGACACTCGCAATTAGCCATATTAATCATACCAAACTTCCACATCACCTCTCGAACCAAAACTCTGCCTTTTATAAACTGCCATATGAAAATCTCGATCTTTGGAGGACATATACCCTTCCAAATAAAAGACATCAGCGAATTTTCCTGGCAAGACCCCGATCTTGCCCCCTCCAAGCAATAACGAATTGAACGAACTGTGAATAAACCATTGGATGATAGTGTCCATGCCAAAGAATCAACAAAATTAGACCGAACTTTGATGCTATTCAAAACTGTCATGAAATTCCTCCATTGATTGATCTCCCAATCAAAAAGAGGCCTTCTAAGCTTCACCTCCCAAGTCCAATTCGAATTAATCCAATAACCAAACTCCTTAACCACCCATTCTTTATTAGATGCCAGTGCATAAATTCTAGGAAAAACAACCTGCAAAGGAAAAGAATCCCAACAAATATCCTTCCATAAGCGAACGCGATGGCCATTACCAACCATCATCTGAAATCCTTTGGAGATTATATCATGCGCACGATGATTAGTGTCAAAAAATCTGCTTACAGCCTTGAAGAAAGGAGAAACAGACTTCCTACCACAGCCGTCCCATAAGATAAAGCTACTACCGATATTATATTTAGCGCATAAAACCTTCTTCCATAACGAAGACTCCTCTCTACCATACCTCAATATCCATTTAGCTAAGAGACTCATTCCTTTGTCTAACATCCTACCAATTCCCAACCCAGCATATCTTTTGCTCAAACATAAAGTCTCCCAATCTACAAGATGTACCTTCTTTTTTGAAATGCCATCATTCCAAAAAAACTTCCGTTGAATGCTCTCTAACTTCTTAGCCACAACAACAGGAATGGGAAAAACAGACATAAAGTAAGAAGAAATGGATGATAAAACTGCTTTAATTAGAACAAGGCGCCCACCTTTCGACAAAAACGCTCTTTTCCAAAGTGATAATCTCTGCTCAACCTTCTTGATTACAGGATCCCAAAACGATTCCTTCCTTCAATTTCCCCCCAAAGGAAAGCCTATGTAGGACACAAGAAGCGAAGAAGACTTACATCGGAACACAACAGCCCAATCCACTTCATTCGCCACTTTTTTTAACAATCCTAACCAGACATGATTTATGAAAATTGATTTTCAATCCAGATATCATTTCGAAACACTGCAAAATTATTCTAGTATTGAGAAGATATTCCAACTTTGGTTCTAAAAAGAGGAATGTATTGTCCGCAAACAGTAAATGGGAAATGTGAGCTTCAACAGACCCAAAAACAACACCTCTAATCAAATTCAACGATTTAGCTCTACACAGCATCACGCTAAGGATTTCCACAACCAAGTTGAAAAGGAATGGAGACAATGGATCACCTTGGCGAAGGCCTCTTTCGACCGGAAACTGAAACGTGGGACTTCCATTAACTAAAACCAACAAAAATGGAGAAGCAATACACCATCTAATCCAATCTTGCCATCTCAAACCAAACCCCATCTTATTCAAAACTTCCATCAAAAAATTGTGATCAACACTGTCATACGCCTTCTTAAAATCTAGCTTCATCAATACACCTCCATTTCCCTTTTTCTTCCACTGATGAATGATCTCCTCAGCAATTACAAAACCATCCGTAATCTGGCGACCCTTTACAAATGCCATTTGAGACGTATCAATAACCGAATTCATCCTATTCGCCAAAACCTTTGCTAAAACTTTGTATAGAGAACCAACTAGGCTAATTGGTCTAAACTCGCTTAAAGACACATGTATCTTAATCTTAGGAATGAGAGCAATAAATGTATGATTCAAATGCCGCACAACCGAACCATCTCTATGAAACTCATGCATAAAATTCATGAAATCCTCCTTAATCACCTCCCAATTAGCCTTAATAAACTTTATGTTAAGGCCATCCGGGCCAGGGGCTTTATTCCAGTCACAATCATTCAATGCATCCCACACTTCCTCATTGGAAAATTCTGCCTCTAGATCATTCTTTTCCTTAGCTGAAATTTGCTTGGTTGCAAGACCAGTCATTCGGGGTCTAGGAAAACAACTCTTCTTAAAATGATCCTTAAAAAACAAATGCACACCCTCTTTCAATTGAGAAGGACCACTACACATTCTTCCTACAATAGTAAGCTCACTGATAAAGTTTGTTTTTTTTTTTCTCATATTCGATAAAACATGAAAATACTTGGAATTCCTATCTCCATCTTTAAGCCACTTCACCCTATATATTTGCTTCCAATTTTGCTCATCCACCCTGATTTGCTTCCATAACTTAGACAAACAAAATCCACGTTCCACTCTTAAAGCCAACGTCCACCCTTGACTAACAGCCTTTTCTTCAATAACATCTAACTCTGCTTCCAAAACCTTCTTTTGATCCCCCACCACCTTCCTCCCTTTTAACCACGCTTTCATGTGGTTCTTGACAGCCTTTAGTTTGAAAAACAACTTCTTCCCAGAAGAACCCACACCATTAGAAAGCTTCCAACAATTACGAATCCTTCCATCAAAGCTTTATCGTCCATCCAAACGTTCGAAAAACGAAATGGCTTGGGACCCCAATCAACATCTTGCTCACCAATACAGACAGGATTATGGTCCGAAAGACTTCTGCTGAGACCTTTTTGAACGAGATTTGGGAACCACGAAAGAACCCTTGGATCACATAGGAATCTATCCAGCCTAGCCCAAGATTCGATTTCCCTATTATTAGACCATGTAAATGACATTCCCAACATCGGCAAATCTACCACCTTAGCCAAATCTATGAATTGTCTAAAATTTCTCATAGACCTCACATTACCAGCACCCCATTTCCTCTCCCAACTCTCTACTACTGTGTTAAAATCTCCCCTAATAACCTAAGGACCGGGTAACGATGCCTGAGCTTACAAAATAAAACTCCATAGTTCCACCCTCTTATTCTCCTGATTCACGGCATATACGTCGCACAAAACCACATCCCTCTTTATCTTAAGAAACGAACCAGCCAGAATAATACACCTATCGTTGCTAATACACGCCTTAACCTCAAACAATTCTTCATTCCACAAGGTTATCAACCCTCCAGCCGATCCGTTTGCTTCCACCCAACCCCATTAGTGAGCAAAGAGCCACCTAAGGATTTAATAACTCTTGAATCAAAGTAGTTCAATTTTGTCTCCTGAATGAAAAAAATAATTGGCTTTGAACTTCCCACCAAATTTCTCACAGCCCTTCTTTTTTCCATTCTCCCTAAACCCCTGATGTTCCAAGATATAGCTATCATTAAAAACAACTCACCCCACCAATATACAAAAGAGAGGAATCAGTTCGAGGCATTAAATCTCTCCTCATCCTTTAGCTCTCTCCTTAAAATTTCAGCAGAAACTTCATCCTCTTTACCATTATAGTCAAATCCCATAGCTTTCCCAATCTCTAAAATCTTAGCCACTTCCTCACTTAAACTCCATGCCCTAGAATTTAACCTCTTACCTCCTTCCGAATTCCCCCCTCCTTCCTTCCCAGAATTTGAAAGATTAAAATCACCGAGAGCTTTACCTTTTTCGATAACTTCGGCCACCTCATCCTCCAGATTCCATCTCCTTCTAAAAACTGAAACTCTAGATCAACCGCTACCATTTTTCTCTTTCACCTGAGATCGCCGACAATGCGTCATACTCTAACTTCTCACGGCCCTGCTCTTATCAACATCTTTCCTTGACAGCTTCTTGGATTGCAACCGTATGACAGTATTCTCAGGTTCTTCCACCTCAGAAGGCAAGTTTTGAGACAGAGTCTCAGAAATATGAGATACCGAGATAGCTGGAGATGAGATTTTATCCTCTAACGCATTAATAGGTTCTGCAATTACTTCTAAGTTGTTCCCTCTCTGTTCTTCCAAGTTGTCAAAATTTCTTCCTACTATTGTATCTTGATTAATGGCAACCAGTACACCATTCTTTTTAGTATAACAATTCCTTTTCTTTCTCTCCTCAATACCCAAATCAATGATGATTTGTCCTCCTTTCAGCTGACTCGAGTTAACAATAGAAGGTTCTTCTCTCACAATCGGAAAATGGGAAGATTGACCTGCAATCCTGTCATAATTCGATGATGAATCGCTATCGTCCCCTTCACCAATTCTCTCATAGCCGTTCTCCAACCTCTTGTCCAACACAATCTTCCCGTTATTGACTTTTGGGCCCACAATGTTTCGTGACTGATATTTCAACACAATACCTTTTCCTTTACTAATGATAATGGGCCTGTCTAGTGAGTCTTCAACATCCTTCTCACGAGCAAGGTCCACATTCATTTTGTTTAGGTTATCTAGTTCAGCACCAGAGTTATTGCTTAAGGTTTTCAAAGCCACCTCACCCCCTTTCTTGAGAACTGAAACGTTACCACCAAACAACCTTTCACCTTCACTCATCCCATGACTATCTTCATTATGATCAGGAAATGAAGAGTCACTAACAAATCTGTCATCAATGCCCAACCTCCACGAAATCCAAGCAGGGTTAATCGGAGTTAGATCCTCCCGAACAAAAACCGGAAAAGATCTACTTTATGACACAACCTTAATACTTCCAGGGCATTTCAAACCAAAAGGAAGCAGGACCAATACTCTGCCACTATTGAGTACTGATCTGTTCAGAGTTTCTTCCTCAACTACAAGTGGTTCACCCACAGCCCATCCCAATCTCATAAAAAATTCTTTACACCAGCAATTCAACGGAATCCCCCTGAACTCCAACCATGACAGTCTGGTTTGAGGAGTTATAGCATTTGTCCAGAGACCAACCGACGAAAAATAATCCTCCCATAAGAATCTGTATCTTATAAAAATGTCTCTTTCCTTGGTCGTTTTGAATACCCAAAGAATGTTCTTATCACCTAGATAATAAGAAGACGACTGAATGCTGTTATCTAATAATCCCTTGATCACTACTTGAACGTCTATAAACTTTTTGAGAACACTCACTACACAGCATTTGAGCCAGCTATCGTTGGACGATTTCTCCTCCCACTTCATCACTTCCATTATTTCCTCTTTCATAGTTCCATCATAATTAATGACTCTATCCATACCCTTGACCACCTCCGCATATGATGTACCATGTAAAGTCTCAGGTACACTGTAGTTCTTCTTGCCTTCATACATGTTCAAATCCGACCCCGAAATCTTTTTCTTGAAAGAAATCACAGAAGATTTTTTCCTATCTTTCCAATCAAGTGATGTAACCTTCGAAATAATAGGCCACTAATAAACATGCATCCCATTCGTGAGTGAGGCAAACCTAGTCGCCTCTTCCCGTGTTGCAAACCTAACGAAAGCAAAGCAGCTTCGCCTAGACCTGGATTTCGGAGAAAGATAAATGTCCTGGACCAATCCAAATGATCTAAAAATGCTCCATAATCCTTTGAGATCAATTACCGGATTCAAGTTATCAATAAAGACAGAAACTAGATTAGACCTAAAATCATAGTTTCCCTCTAAATCGCCATTCCTCTTTTTGGCCACACCTCCATACTTTCTCTCACCGCCGAAGACTCTCACTCTCTCTCTAGACATAGCTTTTTGTGATGGTTTTATTATTGTGAGAATACGTTGTTGGAAGAATATCATTAGAGAAGGCATCGAATTATTGAGCAAATTATCTCCTCTCTTCCACTGTTATTTTAATTATCTTCCCTTAATCTCTGCTTCTTTTCAGTCTCTTCTTTTCAGTCTCTTCTTTCTGAATTCTTCATGTAATTTCCTTAACTGGAAAATACACAACAAATATACATTATTAAATTCAGGACAAAATATTAAAAAAAAAACAAGAATTATAAAAAAAGAATAAATGTGGAGATCCAATCTGGTATCTGGATCTCCACCCTCCACCAACAAAAGAGAAAATCCTTCGTATGAAGTCCCAACTCCATCAACCCCCATCTCAGATTGAGAGGTCTACGGTGGAGACCTAAACAACACTAATTTCCTCTCTTTTTTCTCACTTTCTGTTCCCGTCTACGTCAACCTCACCGCCGCGAAGGTCGGCGGCATGCACGCCAATGGGTATTCATCTGCGATGGAGAGGGAGCTCCATCTCTTGCTCAATAGATTAAATTTTTTTGTTTTTTTTTTTTGGGGGGGGGGGGGGGGGGGGGGGGGGGGGAGGGGAGGGATTGAAGAGGATTGCTCGATGATGATTTTTGTGTTTGATTTTTCTGGGTTTTATAGGGATTCAAGGTTTGGTTTCGATTTTCTTGGGTTTGGGTTCCATTTGTATTTTGATTTGGATTTGGATTTCGGCTTCGATTTGAAGATATGATTTGGGGGTTAGAGTTTTTTTGGCTTACTGGATCGAAGATTCCAGAACTAGTGTCCAGAAAGTCACCGTTTACGATTCCGATCAAAGATTCCGGTCAGGCTGCCTTTAGAAGAGCTGATCATCCAAGTATTGAAATAATGTTAGATCGATATCGCAACTAGTGTCTAGAAACTCGAAATCTGTTGTTATTAATGTTGATGTTGAAGGTCAGATTGTAGTTTTTGTTGGAAGTTGAAGAAGCTTGCATTGTCTGAAAAAAAAAAATTCTAGATCCAAACACACATTCATGATTAATAAAAAATCCCCTCTTCAATCTATTCCAAAAATAATCGATTTTTGTTTTTTGGTTTTTGGAAATCTTTTCCTGGGTATGGTTTTAGACAAAGAGTTGGATGATTTGGATCCTTTTGATCAATTTTTTCTTCTTCTTCTGTGTTTGGTTTATAAGTTTATTTGTTAAATTTTGTTGTTGTGATTGATGAGAAAATGCAAGGGTTTGATTGAGATGTTTACTGTTAAATGATTTTGTGGTGTTTGTTTGACGAGAATATACAAGAAAGTGGAAGATCCATTTATTTTATTAATTTTTTTTCTTCAGTTTTTCATTTTTTTTTAAATTGCTTTGATTGAAATGGCGTGTTCAGTACAAAATAAGTTGAAAGACATGATTACCCTTCTTGATACGGTCAAAAGTTAAATTTGACGGACGTTGACTGACGACAGGGGAGGTGGGTGTCAATTAACGATAAAAGAGTAAACCTCAGGGAAGTTTGGTGTAATTTGTTCTTAAAAAAATATTACACTAACAGCCACTACCGTTAATTGATTGTCGTTATGCCCTTACTGTTGTGGTAGCCAAAATCTGTCATATAACCCAGGTCTGGATCCAAATATCTTAATCATGCCCAAATCCATTATAAGGGCCCAATCCACTGATCAGATTTGACAAAGCCATCATTGACCAAGTCAGCTGGCTGTTATTATTTGATAACCAATAAACTTGAGTTTCACTCAATCTCAAACTGTCAAATCCCATAAAATCGAAACATGATCTCTGAGATTGAGAGGAGTTTATCTTCTTAATTCTTCATTTGAAAACTTTGTGCATCAACATAGTCCAAGCAATACTAAAAGCTCGACATGCATTTGCTGTCAACTACACCATCCTCCTCTAATCCAGTATTAGTCCACTCAACATTTACTCAATTTGCATGTTTTCACTCACATGTGATTCATCCAACCTCTACACATGCAAAGGCCAACGTGTTATATTATTATTATGAGTTTTCCCAGCAATTTAAATTGTTAAACTCAAGGCTCAGCCCAAACGAACATAAGGCTATTCGAACGACAATGCCCAGGATTCGACCAAGTTTTGTTTATGGTTTGCCTTAAAATTTTATTCAGTTAAATTATTAATTTGATTTATTTTATTTATTGATAATTGTCTAACTCGAGCATCGGAGAGTCCCCAACAGGACACCCCCCCTCTCGCTCCGTTCTACCTTCTTATTTTTTACAGGATATCGCTCGCTGCACACGACCTACTAATTTTTGCTCTACCATTGTCAGTGCTTACCGACTTACGAAAATTCAACTGGAGATTTTCGGGCTCTTCAACGGTCGATGGTCAAAAGTATAAAAAGTATTAAATGCCCTTGATTTTTTTTAAAGAAATTAAAGAAATTAAAATACTAATAAATGAATATTAAAATATAAAAATTTGGAAAACATGATCTTCTTCCTTCTTGTTACCCTTCAGATCTGGAGGAAAAAAAAACGTCAAAATCATCAAACACCATCTTCTTTTGTTACCACAAAATCTGGAAAAAAAAAGAAACCAACAATCATTAGTTCATCGAATATCATTTCTTCATTCTCATGTACACACACCAGATAAAAAAAACGTGATTATATTGCCACGTGAGAGTGAAAATTGAAACAACTGCGATTTAAATTTTTCGAAGACGCCTCGCATTTCTTGTTATAGTAGTGGTCATGGCTCTTCTTCACAGACACAAGACACTCGCTTTCTCGTATTTATAGTTGGTGTATATCGTTTTTTTTTTTTTTTTTTTTTTGTAGATTTTCGTCGGAATCGTTAATTAAATTGATAATTATTTGAACGAATGGTTAAGAAATCATAATAATATATTCATAGGCTTTAGATAAGATTTTAAAGATAATTATTTCTTGCATAATAAATTAATAATAGAAGATATTGAATGTAAGTATAAAAAAAATAATGGTAAAACAATGTTGACGAGTTTAGAATGTAATTAAATTTATGTAGTTAGGAAATATATTCTACTTTTGATATATTATTGTTAACTGAGAAAATCATCCAAGAAACCAAAAACATTGGATTGAGAATATATTGTCCTTGATTAAATATATGATATTTAACATGGACTTGCTTGACTAACTTGAACTATGGTTTGGTGGGGTATGCCAGGCCTGTGCAATAGTGCAACGCATGGGCGACACCGGAGAGTCCCAATAGCAAGCTATTGACCCTCCCCTTAAAAAATAAATTTAATATCGTGTGAACTAATGGTTCACACATCAGATATTATATCGATAAGAACAGATACTGCATTTGATCTTAGCCAAAAGACCGAGAAAGGTATAAATTGTTCAACATTGAAAGTTTGGTTTTATACCCGGTCATGCTTTTTTTCTTCACCTATTCTGCCAATGTGGGACTTGAAACAAACTCCATTAATCATACTATTTTGCTAACCTCTTTTAGTTGTTTGATTGAATGCATTAGTTTTTTTTTTGGCAATATGTTCTAACAGACGAGACTAAAGAGTCAATCAGATTATATAATTTTTTAATTCATATACTGAAAAACAAAACTATATTCCACAAGCCAAAACGACTAATAAGAAGAAGATGTCATTTATTTTTTATATTGATTACAATGTTTATAAGTTTTAATCCGTTATAAATAATGTTAATTATTTAATTGGGAAGAAAAATTAACATGGTTTACCAATTTACCACAGTTTTAAGTTTTTAACTCTTTTTTTTTTATAATCTTTTTTTTAGGAGGGGAGGACTCGAACCCACGACCTGGTGACATAGGTGTGAGTGGTTTACCACCAGACCAACCTCATCTCGTCAACCACGGTTTTAACTCATATGCACAGAAGATAATGACTTTAATCAGGGACAATATTGTAAATTAGCCAGGGATAATGACTGAAATTATTCTTCTGCTCCGTGGCCTTCTTGAGTTCTTGGTTTGAGACTGAGGTAAAATGTGGGAAGGCAGACAGTATCTGGGAACTTTTTTTGTTAGATGGAGAAGAAAATATTGTTTGGTTGCTTATTTGTTCCCTTTTTTTTAAAACAAAAAAGAAAAGAAGAAGAAAGGGGAACAAAATCACAAACAAATAAGCATCCAAATAATGTTTCCTTATACCGAGTTTTACACTACTACAAAAATGATAATTTATGACACAAAATAATGATGGTTTTTAAAAAAACGCTATAACTTATGATGTTTTTTTTACGCTTTTTAAAAACCATCACAATATTATGATGGTTTTTAAAAGCCATCGTAATGTTATGACACTTTTTAAAATGTCATCACCATATTATGATGGTTTTTAAAAAACCGTCATATATCATGATGATTTTTCATGATATGATGATGGTTTTTAAATAAAGACAACATAAAATATCATGAGTGAATTTTATTCTTTTTTAAATTTTATGAATTTTATAAGATATTATTAAATTTTTTATTCAAATTTAAAGTCATAACATTTTAGATATGCTATATTATACCATGGTTATAAACCTCATTTTATAATTATATTATCGAATCAATTTTCAAATTTATAATAAAGCAGAAAAATACAAATTAGTATTAAAAATTGATTATGTAGAGTTAAATTAAAGAATGTTATAACAAGCTTTTAAAAAAAATGTTATATTAAAAAGTTAAAAAGTATCCTAAAATTGAGGGGGAAAAAATAAAATGTTAAAAATCAATTTAAAATTGAAAGATGGAAACTAAAAAGTAAAAAAGAAACTTAAAACTAAAAGAGAGAAAATATAGAGTTAAAAAGTGAGGAGGGAAACAAAATGAGTCCCACCATTACTATTAAGTTTATAAAAGTCTCCCAAATCACAACTCTTACTTATAATTTTTCAACTTCTCATGATCTTGGAGTTAGTGTGGTTGTGTAACCCATTCTTCCCATCTCAAATCAATTTTTTTTTAATTCTTTCACTTTTTTCTGCATCCTCTTCTTAATTCTTTGTCCTCTTCTTTTATGTCCCCTTTTTCGTCTTCTTCCTAATTCTTTAGTCCAAGTTTTTTCCTTTTCTTCTTTAACAATTTAGTTATATTTAATCATTTTTATATTATCATTTTATTTTCTCTTTTCACTAATCTAATTTTATATTATTGTGTTAAATTTTATTCCGTATGATATTGATTTTGCTTTAAAAATTTTGAGTTATGTAATTATTTTTGTTTTTTTTGTTTGATTATCCTTGGTGAGGTATAAAAATAAGAGATTTTTTTTAAAAAAAAAGTTCTTGATAAAGGTTTGTTTAATTTCATTATTTCCAATTGGTGTAGTTCTTGTTTGTAGTAAATTAGGTTTGAAGTATGTAGATGTTTTGTTTTAATGACATTATTAACATTTAATTTCTTTCCTTTTTTACCTTTATGTTTGTTTTGCAGGACATTTAAAGTGAATAAATTCTTGGAATTATTTTCTCGATCTCCTCTTTCTATTTTTTTAGAGAGGATATATATAGTTAAATTATGGGATATATATATATATATATATATATATATATATATATATATATATATATTCTTGTAAATGGAGTATATACTTCATTGTATTTGATAATGCAATTATTTTGTATTCTTGTAAATGGAGTATATAATTCATTGTATTTGATAATGTAATTGTTTTGTTTTGTTAATAAAATGTGTTTATATTCAATTTTATTGATTTTGCGTAATTATTAAATATCTTTGAATTGTATTTATATATTTGGTGATTTATTCAAATTTTAAAAATTAATTTTCAGAAAATTAATTTCTTTTTTAAAAATGTTTCAAGATTTATGATGATTTTTAACCGTTGTATTTTATTGTCGGGTAAAAACCGTCAAGAAGTTACGACATTAAAAACCGTCAAACCATCATAAAGTGGTTCTTGACACAAGATTCGTTGATGTTTTAAAACCGCCATAAAATAATGTTTATGACGGTTTTTAACCATCATAAAACAACTTTTTTTCTAGTAGTGCTTGGACGTATTCAAACAAGCACATGACACTTTCTAATAAATTATGGACGAACCTAAGTGGCTAAGTCCACGTTTTGTTAATAATTCACTCTTGGAAATTCGAATATCTTTTCGGCAATTGTTGAGGTCCATAGCTTAAGTAACTATGTGTTGTCCTGGAAATTAGCTAGGTGCTTTGTAGAAATACGTTTTTGATAAAATTTGACATAATTTATAGGAAGTTCATGTTCCTTATGAATTAAGAATATTGCTATGACCATGAACATGAAGATGTTACTCAATCATGACCATGAATATTTGTTAAATTGTTTCCAACTTTCACAAACTATATCAAAACAAGACCTTAAGATTGTTGAGGCAAGAGAACAAAATATATCGGAACAATGGTTTGAGTTTTCAAGTGCGACTTCACTTTCCTTAATGTCTTATTTGTATCTACTCTAAAAGTATGCGAACGGGTTTGGGTCTTTGTGCAAATTATACAAGAAAACCAAATATTATGTAATTAGCAATATGGAAGTATTCTCAAACAAACTTTTTTTTGGTTGAAGTCGTGGTTTTTTTTTTGGAGGGGGAGATTTGAACCTACAACCTCGTGGTGTAGGTGTGATGGATATACCACCGGACTAACCTCATCCCGTCGTAATCTCAAACAACTCTTGTTGAAATCGTATGATTACAATTAAATTAAAAAAAAGTTTTGGACGCTTTTAGGAGAATATTTTATAAAGGTTACATTATATTAATTCATTTTTTGTTTGATATACCATGTGTGCGCGGATTAATTAAGGACTTTTAATGCCTATTTTTAAGACCGAAATCCTCTGTAAATATCGTAACTTTTGATTAAACCTTTTATTAAGTGTGATTAACTGCCAAATAAAATGCATCCCAAGCCGAAATATCACAAGTACCGCCTCGTCCCGGCCCGTCGCAAGGAAAACTATAACCGAAATCCTTTTTATCTGGCATTAACTTGGAACCGCGTGCATCTAAAGCACCCTTTACTAATGAGCGTGATCTCACATTGTCAAACTATTAAGGTTGGCTTGGATTTGCTGAAAGGTTTCTAGGGCAAGGGCTGCTACAGGCGGCGCGGCCAAGACCAAAGGTAACTATGCCTCGGGTGGTGGAGGGTTGTCTCTAGGAAACTCGTCATTGTCCCCAGCAAACCCGACAATGTTTGCTTGCTGATCATTCTGCTCGTGTTGATCCATGTCTTGAGTCTGTTCACTTAGGTTCTCGAAGTTATTGTTCAAAGCCCCCTCTTTCTAGTGCCAATTGTTGACGATGATTTCTCGACCGTTGAAAAGTCAACCGATCAACAATGTCACGTAAATCTGAAAGAAGATTTGACTGGCCAAGGATTACGCAGGCAAAACTCCTTCTCCCTATAGATATGGTGAAGTCACCGAATAACCCTAGCGTGGTGAGCGGTTTGGAGAATTGGATAGTCTATGTGTCTTGGATCTGCAACGAAAGCATACAAAACAGAAAACTCGTCAAGAGCGTCGGTGATGGTGACTGACGTTTATTCTTTGAAGCTTGAGTCGGCCAACAATTCTCAAGGAAAAAGACTATGAGCAGATTTTTTGCTAAGTAAGAGCTATGAATTGTGTACCTTTTTCTGTGACAAATACTTGGTATTTATAAATGCTGATAGGGTGTTGTCCTAATTTTTACAGTGTAAGTAAAGTATTGATGGAATCGCATCCTTGTCTGATTCTAATTTGCAACTCGTTTGGGATCAGTTTCTTGATAATGATCAATCTCCTTGATATTCAGAATTACTTCCTATCTGGGAGTCTTGATGATGGATGTGTTTCCTTGTTGGAGTGTGATTTGGAGTGATAAATTCGAGATTAAGTGTTTGGCGCAATCTTTGATTGAGATTGCATATCTAAGTTGGAATCTTGTCTATGATTTAAGTGTATCGAACAAATCGAGCTCGTCGAAGCCCGAATGGGATCATTCTGCGAATCTTATCTTCGTGAATTGGCTTCGCTTTTGATGAGCGTGTTTACTAATCAGGAATTCTATTTAGGAAAGGGAATTAAGTTCTTGATTTCTAAATTCCACTGTTTACTAAATTTTTAGGGAATTAAATTCTGTGGACCCCACTCACAAATCAGAATTAAGTTTCTGATGGAAAGGGAACTTGATTC
Organism: Dipteronia sinensis; assembly: GCA_033220585.1. NCBI lineage: Eukaryota > Viridiplantae > Streptophyta > Magnoliopsida > Sapindales > Sapindaceae > Dipteronia > Dipteronia sinensis. Next base: position 18,108,913 of record CM065642.1, read on the forward strand.
CTCCCACCCACCATAGGAATCAAGTTCCCTTTCCTGATTGAAAAAGGAATTCATGATATATTTACTAAAATATCCTCATTAAAAAAACAATCTACTTCATGATTATTTACTTTCGTTTTTAATTTTCGTAAATCATATTGGTTTACATAATTAATAATTTATATTATTCTAGCCGTGTGATTCTAGAAAATTCATATATATATATATATATATATATATATATTAGTATATTACAATACAATTTATGAACTAAAAATAACTACTGCACTTTTCAACAAATAAATAATAACTACCGTATATTCATATCTCTTATATATTCACACACACACATATATATATATATATATATATATATTTATTTATATATGTTAATATTGCAGCTTCATTTTTTTAATCAAGTTATTTCTATAGTTCTTTATCCAATTAGTTCAAGTATTACAATATCAAAATATTAATTATTATAATTATGGTGTAATGAGTAATATAAAATATATTTTTTCATACTAATAAAAAAAATATTTCATCATGTTTTATATACAAAGGTATTTATATAATCAATTATGTATCATAGACCCGTCCACGGTTCCGGTTCGGGCCGGTTTCGGTTCAGTGGAGAGGGCGAACCGAAACCGAACCGAAAAATTTCGGTTTTGGTTCGGTTTTTAACCAGAGGTTTGGCGGTTTTGGACGTTTTTTTTAATGTAAACCGGCAGTTAAACCGCTGGTTTTAACCGCCGGTTTTGGACGGTTTTGGGTGGTTTTGGACGGTTTTGGGCGGTTTTGGACGGTTTTGGACGGTTTATTTTATTTTATTTTATTTAAACCGGCGGTTAAACCGCCGGTTTTGGGCGGTTTTTGGACGGTTTTTCCAAAGCCTAAACCGAAACCGAACCGGCTTCAACCGGTTTCCAACCGGTTTTGTAACCGCTGGTTTCGGTTTCGGTTTCGGTTCCGGTTCCGGTTTTCCAATTTCGGTTTCGGTTTTTAACCGTCGGTTAACCAAACCGTGGACACCTCTAATGTATCATTCCGATTTCTTGGTTTAAGTAAACACTAAAATAGAATAAATTTGATTATATTTCCAATTCCTAAATTGTTAATAAACACTGAAATGTAATTTCGTAACTTGATTCTGAATCCTTTCAATTCCCTTTTCGGTGAAACTTGATTCTGATTTCATCCATTTTTTATTAGTAAACGCACCCTAAATGTATCGAATAAATCGAGCTTGTCCAAGCCTGAATGAGATCATTCTGCGAACCTTATCTTCGTGAATTAGCTTCGCTTTTGACGAGCAGGTTTGGTAACTTTAACTACCTCGATACGTGTTGCTGCCACGTGTTATTTGTTGATCATCTGGTGACATGTTTTTCTATTGACTTTTAAAGAATGCGGACCAATATACCTCTGTATTATCTGTTGTTTCTATTGATGTGTCGGCCGACTAAAAAAATCTTTATAAGTTATAACAGATATATAGTTTCTTTATGGTCTAACATTCATGCTAATACATTATCTACATTCTGCTCCGGCTACGGATTGTATTCTCTGATTAAAAAATAGCTCCATGAGCGTGTTTTTATTTATAAATTTCATTTATTTTGTAATAAACTTTCAAAAAGATTCTTATTTGTGTTTATTTATAATTAACTTTCATTATATATATATATATATATTTATCATTTATGGTACAGTAACTTAAAAACCAAGACAGTAACTTAAAAACCAAGACATTACCACATTGGACGGTGGGTATCCTCATAAAATTTAGAAACATATATGTATTTGATTTTAACTTATCTATGAATTCTCTAACTTAACAATTAACATTAATTACCCTAAAACAACAATTGACGTTAGTTTTCTATTCAAAAAACAATTAACGTTAATTTTACAATCTATACAACATAAATCGGTAAACATAATTTAATTTAATTAGTATGCCAATTTTACCGAATAATTGGTGCTATATCAATGAATTCACTCCCCATTATTTCAGTATATTCATTATATTTTGTCTTATAAGTTAAAAACTAGTTTATGTTTTCCACAAGAAAATTTTTAATCTGTTAGTTCTTTTTTTAAATCATATATATTTCCATTTTATATATAATATTAATTTTAATACATCTATAACTCTAAAGTCCATAAAGATTTTAATTCCATTGATTTCTTATAACATTTTAAATATGAGACAACCTATCATACATCAAATTTGATATTTTCATCAATTGTTTCAAGGAAAACATTTTATTCATTAAAAAAATTATTTCACACTTTTCTACTCTCTGGTTGGTTAGGATCATGAATAATTTCATATTCATTATTCAAATCTCAACGATTTGGTGCATGAATGAACATAAAATAAGGGAATGATTTTATTAATGGAACTCTTAGTATTGTGTATATAAATTTCTAGCTTTACAATCATGAATTTTTAATAAAAGAAAATGACAAATTTTATTGAGAAGTTGAAATGTTGGAGGAAACCAAACAATTTTATACATATAAAAATATTTACGATAAGAAATTTGATTACCGAATAATGTTGGGAATATAAATACCAAACAACAGAAAAACTATAAAAAGAAAAACAAAACGAAAATATAGGCCGTGATTTATTTGAGTTCACAGTTCAATATATGTATCCCGATAATTTTTCATATGAAGATGTGATTGATGGCTTGTCCGCAGCTGGAGCCTGCTCAGTGGTGGGTGAAGCAGATGGTGGCTTGTCCGCAGGCTTAAGAAACCAGAAAGATGTCTGGTTTTAGCAAGTGTTGTTAGATCGGTCTGCAGTTGGAGTTGGATGCTCAGTTGGAGAAGTAGGGTGCTCCCCGTAGGCATATGATCTTTGGTTTTTGGTTCCAGAAAACTGGAGGAATCAAGTTGAAATTTGTGATTGATACACAATTGTAACAATCAATGTATCATGTATATCTTAATGGAATATGATGTTGGAAATTTTGTGATGAACACATATTTTGAGAGTATTATTTGGGTATGATTGATTCCATGAAAATGGAAGATTAAAGTATATTAAAGTATATTCGAATTCTCATCTGTAAGAGCTTCGAAATGATATACTCAAACTCACAAAATAATTAATGGGTGAATGAGAAATTGAGTCTCAAGGTGAGCCCATTGTGTAGGGAAAAATATTCATCTCACATTGGTTGGGGAAAACACTTATATGTGGTATATAGGTGGTTGTGTGATAGTAGCTTATAAACATGTGTGTGGGCGCGTCCTGCGTACACAAATGCTGCACCGATTGGACCGTGAGGAAAAGTTGACTAACGAAATAGTTAATTTCTGTTTTGGGTTATGGAAATTAATTAGATCAAGGAAGGAGTTGATTTCCTTTTTGAATTCTGATACTTACTTGATCATTAAGTAATCAGAATCAGTGTTTAATTAGGAATATATCTTTTGAAGATTATTCCTTAATTATTTTCCTTTATCATTACAACCGTAGTAATTAAGTATTTCCAAAATCAACTCTACTGATTAGGTTTTCTATTTAAAATCCTAGTCTTTTCCTTATAATTCGATTATTCTAAAAATCACGAAAAAAGAGAAAATATTGTTCTTTTTCTAGTTCTCTGTTCTTCGTATCTTGGTAAGTTTGAATTCAATTTGAGTTCCCTGAAAGTGGTTTGTGTTCTACACATCCACTGTTTAAATTGTTGTATCTTGGGAGACAATCGTCATACACATACGGTGTTAGCCGGCGAAATTGTCTTAAGGATACCGTATGAAACACGGGCCTCGATTTCCCTAACGTGATATTTTATGTTTATTGTTTTTCTATCTCTTGCAGATTTGAACCACGTTGTTTTTGAGCAATACAAACAACATATAATTGATTGGTTATTTGGTTATTCATATTTTTGTAATAAATAAAAAATACTCATTTACATATAATATCATTTTGTTTGGCAATTTTTGCACAAATCAACGCTATGAAGTTGGAGAGTTTGACTTTAATTTACTGATTATAATATTTTATAAATAAAATAAAAAACATATAAAAATGTAATTGCTTAGACAACAGATCCACCATTAGCTCTAATGATTTGACCATTGATCCACTCTCCATCATCACCAGCCAAAAATCCCACAATCTTGCACACGTCCTCAGGTTGTCCAAGCCTGCCTAGAGGGCAAGAATCAACCAACCTATGGACAGTTTCCTCAGTTTTACCAGCAAAGAACAACTCTGTTGCCACAGACCCCGGAGCTACGCAGTTGACGGTTATGCCTGAACCCTTCAGCTCCTTAGCCATTATCTTAGCCATGGTTTCCACCGCTGCCTTGGAAGCAGCATAAGCTCCGTATCCCGGAAAGAGTTCCCCCGACAATAGATGTCGATATTAGAATAATTCTTCCACCGCCCCCACGCGCCAGTCGATTAGCTGCTTCCTTAGAACACAAGAATGCACCTCTGGTGTTGACATTGAACGTCTTATCCCAATCTTCAACTGCTGTATTGGCCAAAGCTGGATACTTGGGATCCATCATCCCCAGCACAATTTACAAGGATATGGATTTTTGAGCAGAATTCTTGTTCGGTCCTATCAAAGAGGAGCTTGACCTGATCAAGATCGGAAATATCAGCTCTGACAGCAATTTCTTGAGGCTGTGGAGAGGTACCTGATGTATTAATCTCTGATACAAGGAGATCTGCTTTTGCAACTCTTGCACCAAGAGATTGGAGATGACTAGCTATGGATTTGCCAATACCACCAGAAGCACCTGTTACTATTGCTACTCGACCTTCAAGAGGAAGAGAGGATGGTTTGTGCACCTTGGTAGTTTCCCCAGCCATGATAGAGATTAAATTAGTATACAAGTACTGATCAAAAGATATGCTATTTATTTTGGGATCGAAAAAGGGTTGGATGGAGACTATATTTATAGATGAAGAGTTTACCTACCAGAAGAATCTTCAGAAATGGGTGAGACTAAAATAATTAGAAGAAGATGCGTCCTCACATAACTATACAGTGACAATCCCATAATGACCCTTCTTTGCTAATATGAAACACAATCTAAGAGGATCAAAGCAGTCTTAGCACCTGAAAAAAGTAGTAGATACAGAAGTCAGCAGCCATGTTTGATAATTACTCCATGAATTAAAAACTTTTCTTTCTTTTGTCTTCTTCTTTAAATAATAATTGCTTTATAGAAATGCTAAAAAAGCAGTGTTATATGCGTTGGATGCCAGTCGGACGGCCTGGACTGATTAGGCGCCGCCTAGGTGGATTTTTTTTCCTTCTATATTTTTTTCTCTAAAATGGCTTTTGGGTAGAGGTGTCCACGGTTTGGTTAAACCGACGGTTAAAAACTGAAACCGGACTCAAAAAACCGAAACCAGACTCAAAAAACCTAAACCAAAACCGAAACCGAAACCAAAACCAAAACCGGCGGTCACAAAACCGGTTGGAAACCGGTTTCCGGCGGTTCGGTTACGGTTAAACCTCTCCAAAAACCGCCTAAAACCGGCGGTTTAACAGCCGGTTTTATTAAAAAAAAAACTAACCAACCAAATAGATGCTGCCACGTGGCACTTTTTTTGAAAAAAAAAACCCGACGGAACTGAAACCGGCGGTTACAAAACCGACCCAAACCGAAAATTTCCGGTTACGGTTACAGTTCTAGCTTTTCACAGAACCGAAACCGGAACCGTGGACAGCTATACTTTTTGGGTCACTAACTTGGATTTCTTTGGGGGATACAATTCAGAACCGAGAAAATCTTGCTTGAGACTGCAACGTGATGAGATCGTGAGACCGTCCAATGAGATTGCACCATTTATCTTGAGAACATAAAAATAAATTATAAAATTCCTAATTGATGCAATCTCATTGGACTGTCTCATACTCTCACCATATGACAGTCTCATGCAAGATTTTCTCCTCAGTATCATCAGACTGGACCCGACAAGTGACTTTTTATTTTCCTCTATTTTTTTCTTTTTATTTTATTATTGGTCTTATCAATCTTTATTAGATTTGTATTTTTTTTATTTGCACCACTTTTTTTTACAACTCTTGAAACAAGTGTAAAGCAATAGCATAGCAGAACACCAGAAACAACAAAGCAGAGGAGCATGGAAGAAAAGAGAAAGAGAACAAAAACAAAAACAAAAAATACAAGCTAATCAAAGTTGTCTGCCTCAACCGCTTCCCTGATACAAGGAGGAAAATCCTCCATCCAAAAGAAGTCTTTATCTAGCAGTAACGCATTCTGCGCGAGACCAAGAGCACCATTTTGCTTAATCTGGAGAAATGTCTGATAGTAACACCGCCTATGCAATCCAATAAGTTAGCAATGTCCGAGAGAATTGTTGAGGTTTATGCCCTAAATATGTAATTTGTAAATGGATTTATGAAATAAATAAAAAGAAAAGTTCAATTCATTCTTGTTGTGTTGTGTATTTTATGGCTTGTGCATATATTACATCCTAGATTGTCAGATGTAATCTCGAACTGTGTATATGAGTGTCATAAACGGATGGATACAGTAAGAAACGTGCAATCTAAAGAGTCCATAGATAGCAAATAAAGTTGGGTATTTTATTTGTGGTTAATCTATAGCTGCGGTTCATTCCGTAATGTATGGTGATTCTATCTTGAATCATTCATATGAGATATGGGAATGGAGACACCTTGTATGATGTGATCATATAGGACTGGGCCATGATCTATATGAATCTCTCTCCAAGATCCGTTTACTGATGAGATTCATATATATAAACTAATGATGGCTATATATGGGTGATCTTAATCCTGAGTGTCTTTTCAACTCCTTCAGGTTAGATCGTGGTCTTTGATATACCATGGGTGAGATTGGATGCAGTTCCTGATCAATATGCTCCTTATGTTGGAATTGCGGTTAGGCTTGTGGCTGGGAAGGTATGTGCACAATAGTGGAATCCACTCTTTCTTGTGAGAAGTAGATGGTAGTTCTCTTAAGGGTTGATTCGGGGCTTGGACAATATGAGCGCTCTTCTAATTCCGTGAGGAAATAAGATTTATTGTTCATTAGAGAATCAATGGTACTTAAAGGATATATGTAATTAGAGGGGTATAACGGACATTATGACCCAGCTCTAATTAGGAACTACTGTGGAGGATCACACCATGTGTAATAGCTATATTTATGGACACTGAGTTGTATCGGTCTGTGTAAAAATGTCTGCAGTTGAGAGAGTGCAGCTTCGGGTTTTTAGTGGAACAACACCGGAGTTAATAATTAAGGAATATTAATTAAAGAGTTTAATTAATGATTCCAAGGATTATTGGAGCTCAAAATACTGTGGGTCTATTAGGTCCCTTTGCTAGCCCGATCGATTTAGGTAACAAGGGTCACAGTTAATTAATTGGATTGTCCAATTAATTGTGTTACGAAAGTGACACGTATTTATTCAGAGATTAATTGAATAATAAGATTATTTAATTAATATATTAATAATTAAATTAATTAAATAATTAGATTATTTAATTAATGAATTAATGAATTAATAATTATGAATTATGAATTAATTATTAAATGGAGGTTGCAGGTTCAAATCATGACTAAGACATAAAATAATTAAATTATTTTATTCTTTGACAAGTCTAGTAATTAAGTTTAAGAGAACTAGGGTTATGTGGGAGTTAGAATCCTGCTATACTTATGACACTTAAATACTAATTATCTTTTGAATATATAAAGATATATTTGGGAAAAGATAATTATCTAATTTAAAAAATATATAATGACATATTTATATAGCTAGATAAGTGAGAAATAGTCTTTGATTTTGATTTGAACAACACACAAAAGAGAAAAAGAGAAACAAGTGTGTGCATGCAGAAGAGAAACAAGAAAGAATAAAACGCATAAGGGTGTGTGCATACAAAAGAAAAAAGTGCAGGCGTGCACTATTGAAGAAGAAATATATATATAAGATTTTTTTTAACCACTAGAATTGTTCTGGTTTTTGTATTCTCTTGGAAAAAATTGTTTCTTCTTATTTTCTCTACGTCCTCCTGAGTTCCTGAGTTCGTGACGAGCCCACACGCAGTTACCAGTTCCGGGAATAGCTAGGAAGATCGGTGGTACAGATCAGGAGCATATCGTAAAGTGAAGGAGCCTCTAAACGTTGGGAAAGTTTTAATTTTTTTTAATATATTGATTACAATTTCCTGTATTTACATATTGTATGTATTAGTTCCAGAAAAATAATTGTGATCCTAAGTTCACAAGTCCCAGATCGTTTATGATCTGTATAAAAAATTTTAAAACCTATTTCCGCTGTGTTACCAGTGAATAGAGTTCCAACAAGAATAACACCACAATCCGATTCCAGATGACTGGTCTCATTAATCCATTTCAATTGCAAACGGGGGCCCTCAATCTCTGCAAAACAAGATCCCTCTGTAAATGGCCATCTCTTCCGCCACCTGAGCATCAAGAACAACATCTAGGAATTGGGAACTCGAGGCCATAACAAAGCCCGTTGAGTCTCTAATCACGATGCCAATACCAATCCGTCCACCCCCACCATCAATAACAGACTTGAAGTTGATCTTGTACCTTCCTAGATCCGGCGGTCTCCAATTGATACCCCCATGCTCATTCCGCACAAGGCTCACCGACTTGGCAGTCTCACGATTCTTAAAACTGGTCAAATAATTCTTGCTCCACCCCACCACCTCCATAATGTCCCGCCTCTTGGCTTCATGGATAAACTAATTCCTCCGAAACCAAAGCCTCCAGACAATGACTCACAACAGCCCCAGCTTCTCTCTATTCAATCGAGGAAAGCAGTCAAAAACGAAGTTGAAGAAATTAGCATTGTTACCTCTTGTCACCCCCTTCCTAGGCAACCACTCCACCCGAGCTATCTTAGCTTCTGAAAATTCCACAATGCATGGAGGGTCATTTTGTCAGTGCTATTGCAAAAAAGGCACCTCCCATCCACCTGAATGCCCCTCCGAGCCAGGTTAATTATGGTCGGAATCCAATCGTGATATGCCTTCCACACAAAGATTTTGATTTTTAACGAAATAGCTAATTTCCATAGGGCCTTCCACCTTTTCACCAAAGCGGAACTATTCGAGGCACTAGGATTCGCTTCCATATCTCGCCCAACCCAATACCCACTTTTGACAGTATCTCCCACTCCGATCATAGTACCAGATAACAGTGTCCTCAAGTCTGCCAGTGCCAATGGGAATACGAAGGATATCATCAGTGTCACCCTTGTCAAAGTTTTTCTTAATACATTGCACAACCCATCCACCCTAGGGAGAAAAAAGACAATCGACCGTTGCATCAGTGCCCCCAACTTCGGAGAGGACAGGGTTTTAATCGTGGAGGGTCTCGAAATCCATCTATCCTTATAAATACATATAGAGAATCCATTCCCCACTTTGCATCTCAAACCCGAACTAGAATTCCTTTGCCCCAAATCAGACTATTCCAAACGAGGGCTTGTTAGTAGCTTCTAGCAAGTTTTCGTTGTTGAAATAGCACCCTTTTAGAATTCTAGCAGGGAGCGAGTTAGGATTTTTAAGGATTCTCCAACACTGCTTGGCCAAGGGGGCCTTAATAAATGTCTCCAGATTATGGAACCCTAGCCTACCTTCAGATTTGGCCATACACAGCCTGGACCAGGTGCACCAGTGAAGCTTTCTTTTCTCCTTGCTGCCCCACCAAAACCTACCACAAAGTCTTTGAATTTTCATAATCAAACCTTTCGGGAGCCGAAACATTCTCATGGCATAGGTTCAAATCAATTGAATCACCGACTTGAGAAGAATATCTTTCCCACTGGTCGAAAGCACCTTCTCACCCATCATTTTATTCCCTCCACACGTGATCAGCAATCTCAGCAATCGCAATCTCAACAAACAACTTCCTTTTACTCCTGCCAATCTCAGCAAACAACTTCCTCTTACTCTTGCCAATGAAGCAAGGAAGGCCCTGATATGTTTCATGACACTCCACTAGGTTTACTCCCACAATTGACTAAAGTCTCTCATCCTCAGTACTAGAAAAGGAAGGACTAACACACATTGTAGACTTGCTGAAATCTACCATCTGCCCAGACGCTTTTCTGTAATTCTCCAACACCTTTCTCATCGACACACACTATGCCTCATTAGCTTTAGAGAAAAGAATGCTACCATTTGCCAAAAATATATGAGAGATAGCTGGACCATTTCTACTGCACTTGAATCCCATGAGAGCACCTTGCACTTGAGCTTGGTGGATCAGACACTAGAGACCCTTCACACAAATTAAGAAGAGATACGACGACAATAAATCTCCTTTTTTACACCACAACTCCATATTTCAATGCACAAACACATTCTCTCCATCTTTCTTCATCTTCTTCATTTATTTTGTTTCTCTGTAACTCCATATTTATTATTTCTTTTGTTTTCTCTATAACTCCATCCTTTTCATTTCTATTTCATTTCGCTCTAGGTTTCGATGATGAGTTCTAGCAAAACCCGATCTACTTCCTTCTTCTCATCTCCAAGCTTCGGGACCAGCTATCGGCTTTAGACATGGCGGCCTTGGCATGCAAACGGTAGCCAAAAACGACCGTTTTGCCGTTTATTTTCTCTCTCTCTCTCTCTCCCCATCTTTCACTCTAACATTTTCTTTAAATGAAGAAAAATTTAAAAAAAAAATCGCCTAATCAGCAACTAGTCGCACAGACTAGTCTCCCTCGGCGGACTAGACTGAGTCAAAGCCATTGACTAGTCGCCCTCGGCCTAATAAGACCGATTTTCGGCTTTTCGACCCGACAGAAGGCCGCCTAGCGGATTTCCAGCGATTAATCGGCCAATTTTTTCGATTACTATATTGCAAAAAAGTAAACATGTATCGAGTTAGTGATTAATCATGCCTGAGCTCAGCTTCATTCAGGCATGTGTGATTCGCTAGAAAGAGAAAAAAAAATTACGAAGTGCACTGACTATGCATGTAACATTATAATTTAAACACCTTATCATCCAAGATGAAGCACATAGACAAGGTTTGGTTACCAACTACTACCTAAAATAAGAAGCTAAATACAAAATTAGTTGATCAAAATTGGCTTTTGCTGCTTACAAAAGCTATACCCAATGTCAAAATGATTTAAGCTGCCAAAATGTTTCTTAGTGAAAGAAGATCTACATAACATAGTGGATAAGATAAGAGATTGGATGACCATGAGCATAGAGAAAGATATGAGAAACCTCTTACACCAATACAAGGGTGAAAATATTTATTTCCAAACTAAAGACTGATATCAGATGGCAGAACATCTAGGTTAAAATTTAGACTGAAACCAAGGTTAATGTGGAATAAGTAATAGCCATTGTTAAGGACAAATTAGTGCGAAAAACTAAGAATGGAGAGGTTTGCATAAAGAAATGCAACCAAAATTAAAGATAACTGAGTTTTTTTTGGCAATTCTCTAGCTTATCAGAAAAGCTTTATAAACATAGAACCGATTTTTTTTTTAATTTTTTGAAATCATACATAGAAACTGATTTGAATATGAAAATTTAATAGATTGCTAGGAACTTATATAATTACGCATAATAAGAGATGAGTGAACCGGACATGTATAGGAATCACAACTTTAACTGCATCCTGGGTTGCAGTGAGCTCAAGTCCCTTAGGTATATTGGCAATAAAGCTACCTGAATTTATTTTAAGAATTTGGGAACCATCAACTATTGCTCATCACCTTTCAAATATGGTTGAATGTATACTAGAAAGTCAAACAGAAGCTTAATTGAAATATGTGAATATGTTGACATGAAGCATTTCTTTTCTCAAGATACAATCCCATATAAAAAGATGAAGTGTTTAATTTCTGATTTTAGGAGTTTAACTTTTAAAAAGAAAAAACAGTTGACTACCATCATCAATTCAAACAATGCACAGTCAAGTAAAATCAGTAAAGTATGCTGAAAAAGAATTGAAACCTGGAATTAGCATGATATGAATTTTCACTCAAACTCACCTTCATATCAAAACTCCATTGTTGAAAAAGAATAGAATAGATGGGCTTTGGAAGTGTAGACACCAGGTTCCAATCATTTATCCTCAATCACCTCCATGCACTTTCACTTACCAGTAATCTCTACATGAACAACCACCACCTTCAAAATGATCAAAGCGGTAGGCATCTCATACAACAATAGCCCGATTTAATAAATTTGACACAAACTTAATCCAATTATGGCAATCATTACAGACATGGAGATTTTTTATTACACGTATGGGAACTGTATTAGACAAACTGAGTAGACCGAAGGCAATAGCGCAGTTTCTCACTGTGAATATATACAATTGGATCTTCTATTCTTGTTCGATGTTACTCCAAAAATTATAACGACTTTGTACATAACCAATTTTGGCTGTCCTTTCATTTAGATTATCCAAGAATTCGTATATCCTATCTGCTAGAGGATAGAGTAGATCACCAACAAAGAATGCATGTACTGAGTTTTTAACCACAATTCAGCTCTGACCAGGTTCCTTCTTTACACCCCTGTTTTCATTAGTTGTCTTATTTGATCTCTAGAATCCCATTTCCCCGCCACTGCATACATATTTGATATAAGAACATATGTTGCTGAGTCATCAGGTTCTAATTCTAGAAGACGATTGGTAGAAAACTCTACAGGCACTTAAAAGGGTTCTCTAAATTATTGCATCAAGTTCAATTGGCATCTTCTTTATAAATTCCCTTGCACAGCTTAAGAAACCTGCTCAACCAAGAAGATCCACAACACAAGCATAATGTTCTAGTTTAGGCACTGAAGATTTAGATGAAAGAAAGAGTTTTTTTTTTTAATTTCATAGATTATTTTGTACAGAACATACAACAATATATACAGGCTTATTAGGACTAATTTAGGGTCTAGATCCCTAACTTTTAGCTAACATGATATTAATAATAATTACAAAGATTGTTTCCTATTTGTAGGATTCTGGTCAACACCAGAATTCCTAGAATCTAAGGATTCTGTTTTCCAACACTCCTCCTCAAGCTGGCTTAAAATATCCTCCATGCCCAGCTTGCTCACTAGCCTATCAAAGTGGTTCTTCGGCAGTCCTTTAGTGAGACAATCAGCCACTTGTTCTGCAGTAGATAGATAGGTGATCGCGCTTTGAATGTTCACATTTTACGCACCCTTTACTTAACTTTTGTTTACGTTTCCTGGGCATTTTTAGCTATTTAACCATGTGTTTAAGTGTTCTCAGGCATTATTGAAGAATTAGAGGTGTTTGTGCTTAAAGGGGAGATTTGGAAGCAAAATGGAGCAAAACGAGTAAAAACTGTAATGGCCTGTATAGAACGATCAACTTGTGGGTGCCATAACTCCCTACTCCGATCGAACCACATTGAGATCATATATTCGAAAAGGTACGGAAGTCTAGTTTTTAGAACTTTTTACGGATTGCGATTCCGACCTTTCTGGAGGAAGCTATGCATGTTTGAGTAACTGGTGCGCATAGCAGAAATGGCATTCGGCGGGCAACCAAACTACCGTTCTGACCACCGAATTAGGACAGTAGGTTTCTTAACCAATTCAGCGGGCAAAACGGCTGGCACCATGGCCGCCATTTGAGACCGCCGAATAGCACCTGGAGGTCTGATTTTTACCCGAAATTGAGGGGCAATTTCGTCCCTTCACTTCCAACTCATCCCCAAAACTTGCCCTAACTATAAATACACCTCCTTCATCTTCTCTAAATATAATTTTCAGACCTCCCAACACTTCTCACTACCATACATGCCTCTCCCTATATCCAAATCACCTTCACTCACAATCAACCAAATCTTTCCCATTTCTCTCTTCCCTCAACGAACCAGCAACCTTTCCCATCTTCTTCACTAACACCTAGCACATTTTGGAGACATATTGAAGAGAAGAGAGGGAATTCACCAATGCCAATGGAATCTCAAGCATCAAGGAACAAGAAGACTTTGTGAAGGCTTTCATGGGTTTTCTCTACAACTTTACTCTCTTTAATTTCATTTCTAATATGTGTAACTAAACCCTCATATTAGGGAATTGATGAGGCAACTTATGTGATAATCCCATGTATTTGAACTAGTCATATATTATATAATCCTCTCTTGGTATATTTTCATTTTATTGCTTTGAAGTTGCAATTTTACATGACTAAGCTAATATTGGGGCTCAATTTAGTTTTGCTTGTAAATGTGGTTTACATATGAAGGTTGTGGTTTAGGGTTTGAATGGCTTTCAACTCATTCTCCAACTTTGAGCATTTATGAATTGAAATATATGATTTGAATTTTTTACATGGTATGAGGCTTTGAATGTGTTCTTGTGAATTTATCTAGTGAATACTCATAGTGGGGCTCACTTGAGTAGGAGCTTGAGTTTTTATTCTTACCAAGACTCATAGTAGGGCTTACTTGAGTTAAGGTTTGAATTTGGACTATAAATGATTTATATCAATTCTAGAACACTCCTTGAGTTGGATTAAAGCACTTAATTGGACTAGTTCATTACATTAGGAAATCTTTTGGTTGTTGATTCAATCCCCCAATACCCATTCCCATACATTTCCACCTACTCAGCCTTAGCTATTTGCTTTCATATTTGCTTAGTTTAATTTAGTTTAAATTAGTTTCAAATCACACTTCCAAACCAAAAATGGATTTTACTTTCTCGTACATAGTTTAGTTTAGAGTACATGTCCTGAATATAACCTAATATCCTCCTTTTCCCTGAGGAACGATCCCGCTTGCCATTATACATCTCATTCGATTTGTGTATTCCAAGTGTGGTATTTTTGGAACCGTAAAACCAAGATCAAAATTTGGCGCCACTGCCGGGGATCGGTAGCGTTATATTTGGCTATTTTTAGCTTTGTATATAGTTTAGTAGTTTATTGTGTTATTTTTATCTTTTTACTATGTTGGGTAGTTTTGTTCTCTCTTGTTTCAGATCGATGGATTTCTTCAGGCAACACACGGGACCTATGAACGGGCAATGTGAAGATTTCTACAATCCGGAGCAAAGCTACGTTCCTTATGACAATTCATACAACCCGGATTGGAGGACTCACCATCACTCCTCAATGAGCCACAACTCAACCAACATGCATTGCCTCAGTATTGAGCAGATCAAACCGGTGAAATACTCAAAGAGCTTAGAAGATGACATGTACAAAATTCTATGGAATTTGGAAGAGGAGCTAAGGCAAGAAAGGGAAGGAAAAGAAGAACAGGTATATGAGTTGATGACAGAGAATGAGGAGTTGACAAGTCAAAAAAGGGACTTAATTTTAAAGGTCGATTCATTAGAAAAGGAGAAAGACTTGACAACGCAGAAAATGCTAGAACTCACAATCAAACTAGAAAAGAGGGACAAGGCATTAGTAGATATGCAAGAAGAGCTCAATAAGAAGGAAAATGCTTTGAAGATCTCATAAGTCAAGGAGTGTGATATTATTGTGCAATTGGACAAAGCGGAACATCATCTCAAGGCCTTGGAGGATTCATCCTTGAAAGAGATCGAAATGATTAAGGAGGAATTTGTTCAAAGAATACGGCTAATGCAAGCCGAAATTGAAGCGCAAGATAAGGCGTTGGAGGAAATCAAGTCAATGGACAAGGCACTTGAGATTGTGAGAGCCAAAGAAATGGAGCACCTAGCCAAGCTTGGCATGCTAAAAGTTGATACCAAAGGCAAATTCAAGGAAGTAAGTAGACAACCTCAAGTATTAGATTTGCATGCTAAGCATGAGGAGCCAATTGCCTTAATGCCTAGTTCAAGCCAAGCCAAAAGAAAAAGACCAAGAAGGAAGAACAAAAAGGATCTCAAGCCTTCAACAACAACAAGAGGTACAATTCACATTTAAACACCTACTTGTTACCAATGCCATACTATAGGCCAAAATCGGCCTCAATACCCCAAGCTTAAATGGCAACGTATGCATAATGTGAACCACACTACTTCCAAGTTGGTTGTTAAATCCATATGGATTGACAAGACCAAGTTGGAAGGACTTGGTGGGAAAGGACCACTTTGGGTCAAAAAGAGGGACAAGGGGTATGTTGTTATTGAACCACCTATCTTAGGTAGGGCTTGGTCTTGGTGAAATTTTTGATGTGTTTGTTAAGTGTGCAGGAAATTGAAGATTCAATGCATTTAACGGACATTTGCTATGCACTCAATTGTTTGTATCCCAAAACCCGCACCTTTTAAATTTTGCAAGTTAAATTTTTTTTTATTTCTGTTGCTTAGCCTAAGAGTGGATATTTTGGTTGTGATTGATTAGTTCCTAGGATGATGTTAATTGCATTGACATGTTCCTCATTTGAGGAAAACTTTTATGTTAGCGGACTAGGCCATTTTTGATTTGGTAGAGAATTTTGTATGAATAAAATACCATGTGATTGTATATATGTGTTTATGTTTAGTGGTGGATGATTAGGATTGTATATATGTGTTATTCAATCCTTGCGAAAGTACTGCCCTGTTTTGAAAATTTTAAGGGAAATGTTTCTTGAAAACTGTACAAATCGGTAAGGAAATAAATTTTTCCGTCCACGATGCATTCATCATTTTTTTGTTACGATTCCGAATATATAAGGAACGCAAAATTCTGGGCAGCCATTTAGAAGTTATGAATGTTTCTTCGACCGAAGGTCATGAGCGTGCCCTGTTTTGAAAATTCTGCACTTGACCTGTTTTTCGACGTCTCTTTTCACACTTTTCCAACTCAAAATTTGAAATATTTTCTATATGAAAGGTGTGAGTTGGCATGTCCATTTTCTACTGTCAAATTTTGAGAAAGTTTTATAGAGCAGTTTTGAAAATATGCGTTAAAGAGCGGACATAGATCGAATTCAAAAGTTGATAGTTTTTTGTTGGAATGTTGTCCTCCATATTTAGATGCGTCTTTTGCATGTGATTTTTTGTTATTTTGTTTTTGAAGTTTGTATTTTGTTATACATTTTGTATGTGTGTGATTTATTGTATATAAGTGTCAGTATGTTCTGTGCCCAGATTTTCAAATCATGAACTCATTGTCCAAATTCTTAAATTTTTCAACATTGAGGACAATGTTGATTCTAGGTTTGGGGGTGTGGCGCCTCTAATGTGTATAATGTTAATTTTTTGATTTCAATTCTGCATGTTTGGTTTTTGGAGTCCTGTAAAAATTCAAAAAATTTTGCGATTAAGACCATATTTGAGCATATTTTGCTTGATTTGATACCTTTGTCATGTACTCATTGGCAATCTACGAATGCATGCATGGCATGAGTCAGTCCCATACTCTTATGTCTAAGTAGAGGTGGCCATTTATTTGAGTGTGGAAGTCTATTAGTGGAGACCACCGTGAGTCCATGTGCCTTAAAAAACGATTTCATGAGGGCTATATTTTTGTACTCCTAAACACGCTTCACTCTTTTGTGCATCATTTACACCATTAATCATAGAGCATTCATCAATTATGGATATCATGTCATTTGTTTGCATTTTTCAGTGGTTGGCCTACTTGAAGGGATGATAGGACTTTTATAGAATATGCCTAAACACATTCACCCAATTCCTACCCAATTTGTGCTTCAAAGGTCTATTAATGGTGGCCAAGCACTTAGGCCAAACACTTTCCCACACACTAATGAACCTAAACACAAGACCTACCCAAAGTTGTTGACTATGATCAAGTCATGTATGCCTAAAGGATGTCAAATGTAAATTCTTGTTGAGTTAATAGTATGTATTTAGGCAAGTTGTAATTATGCAAATTTTGGGGCTATGTAAAAAAAAAGGAAAAGAAAAAAAAAATGAAAAGAGAAGAAAATAATGTTGTCAATTTAGCCCAAATTCTTCAATGTGAGCTGCACCATATATGAGCAACCATGTAACATGAGGTTAGTGCAAATGTATAATTTAGATACTTGATTTTGTAAGTGTGCTAAATGTAAATCTTTTTGGCATGGTCAACACCTTCAAACCTCACTACCCATATCCACCATTCACCACACAACACCCGCAGCCCCAACAAATGGTAGGAAAAGTAAATTTGATCTTGTAGGACTCCCACTTGAGAATGCAAACTCTTGTCATGCTCTACCTTGTTCATGATTTTTGGTTCCTTTCCTGAGACACATTCACTCAAAAAGAGCGTCAATTCTTAAATACATGTATGCGTCTTAATTAGTGTCCATTTTATAAACTCATTCGCATACGCATTTATGAGTGTTAACTTAGGTTCTGAGAGAAAAAATAAGAGTGATTCCTAGTGAGAACCTAGTGACGAAGCGAAATATGGTTGAAGCGCTTATGTGAGTGGTTGTCAAAGCGAGGGCATTTGAATGTGGGATTCGTGACTAGCATTGCATTCATTGGATTGATTTTGGGAAATTTTAATTATAGTACATCTCTCATGGTATCTTATCACGATTGGTATTCGCATTTTCATTTGTTTGTTTGTTTGCTTGCTTTACATTTTTATTTTGAGTTAGCTCGAGGGCGAGTAAAAGTTAGGTTTGGGGGTGTTGATCACACTTTGAACTTTCACATTTTGTGCACCCTTTACTTAACTTTTGTTTATGTTTTCCAAGCATTTTTAGTTATTTAACCGTGTGTTTAAGTGTTCTCATGCATTATTGAAGAATTAGAGGTGTTTGTGCTTAAAAGGGAGATTTGGAAGCAAAATGGAGCAAAAAGAGTAAAAACTGTAATGGCGTGTGCAGAACGATCTACTTGTAGATGCCATAACTCCCTCCTCCGATCGAACCATATTGAGATCTTTATATATTCAGAAAGGTACGGAAGTATAGTTTTCAGAACTTTTTATGGATTGCAATTCAAACCTTTCTGGAGGTAGTTATGCATGTTTGAGTAACTGGTGCGCAGAGCAAAAATGGCATTCGTCGGGCAACCAAACCGCCGTTCTGATGGCCGAATTAGGATAGTAGGTTTCTTCACCAATTCGGCGGGCAAAACGGCTGGTACCATGGCCGCAATTTGAGACCTCCGAACAGCACCTAGAGGACGGATTTTTGCCAAAAATTGAGGGGCAATTTCGTCCCTTCACTTCCAACTCATCCCCAAAACTTGCCCTAACTATAAATACACCTCCTTCATCTTCTCTAAATATAATTTTCAGACCTCCCAACACTTTTCACTACCATACATGCCTCTCCCTATATCCAAATCACCTTCACTCATAATCAACCAAATCTGTCCCATTTCTCTCTTCCCTCAACGAACCAGCAACCTTTCCCATCTTCTTCACTAACACCCATCAAATTTTGAAGACATATTGAAGAGAAGAGAGAGGATTCACCAAGGCCAAGGGAATCTCAAGCATCAAGGAACAAGAAGACTTTGTGAAGGCTTTCATGGGTTTTCTCTACAACTTTACTCTCTTTAATTTTATTTCTAATATGTGTAACTAAACCCTCATATTGGGGAATTGATGAGACAACTTATGTGATAATCCCATGTATTTGAACTAGTCATATATTATATAATCCTCTCTTGGTATATTTTCCTTTCATTGCTTTGAAGTTGCCATTTTACATGACTAAGCTAATATTGAGGCTCAATTTAGTTTTGCTTGTAAATGTGGTTCACATATAAAGGTTATGGTTTAGGGTTTGAATGGCTTTCAACTCATTCTCTTACTTTGAGCATTTATGAATTGAAATATATGATTTGAATGTTTTACATGGTATGAGGCTTTGAATGTGTTCTTGTGAATTTATCTAGTGAATACTCATAGTGGGGCTCACTTGAGTAGGAGCTTGAATTTTTATTCTTACCAAGACTCATAGTAGAGTTTACTTGAGTTAAGGTTTGAATTTGGACTATAAATGATTTATATCAATTCTAGAACACTCCTTGAGTTGGATTAAAGCACTTAATTGGACTAGTTCATTACATTAGGAAATCTTTTGGTTGTTGATTCAATCCCCCAATACCCATTCCCATACATTTCCACCTACTCAGCCTTAGCTATTTTCTTTCATATTTGCTTAGTTTAATTTAGTTTAAATTAGTTTCAAATCACACTTCCAAACCAAAAATGAATTTTACTTTCTCGTACGTAGTTTAGTTTAGAGGACATATCCTAAATATAGCCGAATATCCTCTCTTTCCCTGAGGAACGATTCCGATTACCATTATACATCTCATTCGATTTGTGTATTCCAAGTGTGGTATTTTTGGAACCGTAAAACCAAGATCAATAGGGTATGCAAATTTGTCCATTTTCTAGTTTTTCCTTGATGAAGTGTTTGTCGATTTGGACATGTTTAGTTCTATCGTGTAGAACTAGATTGTGTGCGATTGCGATTGCAATTGCTGACTTGTTATCGCAATACAATTTTACAGGTTGAGGTGTTGATACATTTAGGTCCTTAAGAAGTCTTTCCACCCACAATATTTCACAAATTCCTAGTACTGTTGCTTTGAACTCAGCTTCAACACTGCCTCTAGCAACAACTCCTTGCTTTTTGCTTCTCCAAGTGACTAAATTTCCACCCACAAACACACAATAGCCTGAAGTTGATCTCCTGTCAGTGATACTTCCTGCCCAGTCTGCGTCAGTGTAGACTTCTATCTGAAGCTGTCCTTTGTTAGCAAATAACAGCCCCCTTCCTGGTGTCCCCTTTAAGTACCTTAGAATCCTCACTACTGCCACATGATGTTCACAGCATGGTGAGTGCATAAATTGACTCACCAAGCTGATTGTGAAAGAGATGTCGGGCCTAGTATGTGCAAGATAAATCAACTAACCTACAAGGCGTTGATACTGCTTCTTATCCACATGTGCATCAGTTTTTGTAACATCCAATTTTAAATTAAGCTCTATAGGGGTGTCTGCTGGTCTACAGCCCATCAACCATGTTTCTTCCAGCAAATCCAAAATTTACTTCCTTTGAGAGACAAATAACCCTCTCTCGGACCTTGCAAATTCCATTCACAAAAAATAACTTAGTTCACCCAAGTCTTTGAGTTCAAATTCTTTTGTCAATGCCTCTTTCAATCTTTCAATCTCGGTTGTATCATCTCCTATCAATACGATGTCATCAACATACACAATTAGGATAGCTCTCTTTCCTCCCTTAGAGTGCTTAAAAAATAGTGTGTGGTCTCCGTTGCTCTGGTTGTACCCAAATCCCTTCACAACTCTATCAAACCTCTTAAACCATGCTCCCGGAGACTGTTTTAGTCCATAGAGAGCCTTCACTAGTCTGCACACCTTACCATTGCCAAATTCCTTCTCAAAACCGAGTGGCCTCCATAAATACTTCTTCCTCAAGGCTGCCATTTAGAAACACATTTTTTTACGTCTAGTTGGTATATATGCCAGCTGTAATTTGCAACCACATAGAGCAGTATTGGAGTTGAGTTTATTTTGGTTACAGGTACAAACGTTTCTTGATAGTCAAAGCCATATGTTTGGGTAAATCTCTTAGCAACCAGCCTAGCTTTGTGCCTCTTTATTGACCCATCCGCTCTTTATTTAACAGTAAACACTCATTTGCACCCAACAATTCTTTTTCTCTCAAGCAAGTCAACAATTCTCCAAGTTTGGTTTTTATGTAGAGCCAACATCTCCTCCATTATAGCATGTTTCTAGTGATAATTTCCTAGGGCCTCTTGTATGTTTCTAGGGATATTGACATGTGTGAGACTCGATGTGAAGGCCTTGTATGTGTTTGAAAATCTATGGTATGACAAGAATTTGTTTATTGGGTGAGATGTGCAGATCCTGACACATTTTCTAATGGCTATGTGAACGTCTAAATCAGTTTTAGCTGGTTCGGGGTTAGTAGGTTTAGGAATAGATGTAGTAAGAAGAGATATATTAGTGTTAGAAGTTTTACCTGGAGGATTGTGGTGTAAGTCCGGATCAACCATGGGGAGTTGAGATTGGTCTGATGAGTGATGTGGATGAACTCTGCTAAGAAGAGGTTTCTTTCGTGTATAAACCTGCAATTTTGCGGCAGGATAGTTACCCAGATTTGGGTCCTTATCTTGTAATGTTTCTCCCCCTGGCCTGTATCAATATCAGGATGATGTGGCAATAAACTAGAATTAAGTTGTTCAAAATCTAATGTTGTTTCTTTTTCAATAAACTCCATTTGAGACAATCTCTCATGGTTATTTATTTCCCTATTTGACTCCAAATCAAATTCACCTCTTTAACTAGTTTCCTTATTTAAGTTGGAGTCAACCCTTTGAGAATCCTTATGAGAATTAATTTCCTTAACTAAAATAGAATCTTTCCTATTCTGTGTACTCAAGCATTCATTAGGAAAGTAGGTAATGGGTAATACCACGAAATTAACCCAAAAAAATCCTAGCATCTTCTCTTTGACTCTCTTCCTGAAGATGTTTTTCAAAAAAACTGTTTATTTTCAAAAAAAGACAACATCCATACTGACTAAAAACTTTATATTACTGGGATTGAAGCATTTATATCCCTTTTGGTTAGGAGCATACCCCACAAAGACACATTTTTCAGCCCTTGCATCCAATTTTGACCGAGAAAACACTAGTTGGTGAACAAACACAATGCAAACGAAAACCTTTAAAGGCAGATTTGCATTAACCGATTAGTAGGAAACCATTTTCGAAAACAGTTCATGGTAGTGTCATGAGTTAAGACTCGAGTGGGAACCTTATTTATCAAATAGGCAGCAGTGAAGACTGCCTCTCCCCAGAGGTATTTTGGGACATTCATGGATAACATGAGTGCCCTACTAACCTCCAAGAGATGACGATTTTTCCTCTCTGCTATGCCATTCTGTTGGGGGGTGTACCTACAAGTGGACTGGTGTTAGATACCATGCTGAGTAAAAAAACCACTCAAATGTTGATTAAAAAATTCAGTCCCATTGTCACTTCTTAAAATACTAATTTTTGTTTGGAACTGGTTTTCAACCATGCTATAAAATTCTTTAAAAAAAATTTCAACTTCAGCCTTAGTATTCATTAAGTAAAGCCAATACAAACGAGTGTGGTCGTCTATAAAAGTTATAAACCACCTCTTTCCACTTAGAGTAGGTATATTGGATGACCCCCAAACATCACTATGTATGAGATAAAAAGGTTTTGATGCACGATATGGTTTTGAAACATAGGGATTTCGAGTACTTTTAGAGAAACAACATGTATAGCAATGAAGATCTTTTGTTGAAGTTTTTTCAAATAAAGATGGAAACAGATGCTTTAAATAAGAAAAACTAGGGTGTCCTAGTCTCAGATGCCACATCATAATCTGAGTTCTTATAGGAAGAGAACTAACATTACAACCTAAGCCTAGAACATAGTTGTTACTACTTAGATTGTCCTCAAAATAGTAGAGTCCATTTGGAATCCTAGCACTGGTAATCGTTCTCCCCAAGCCAATGTCCTGAAACTCACGTTTATTAGGATAAAACACAACAGAACAGTTAGAATCATTGGACATTTTACTCACAGACAGTAAGTTGCAAGATAGGTTAGGGACATGTAGAACTGATTTTAAAGTGATATGGTATGAAATTTTAATGGACCCTTTGCCGGCAATGGAAGATAAGCTTCCATCTGCAATTTTTGCCTTTTGATTACCGACACAAGGAGTATAGCTGTGGAATAAAGAGGATGTGTCGGTCATGTGATCCGAAGCACCTGAATCAATGATCCATGGTGTAAGAGTAGAGGAACTTAAGAAACCAAAAGGAAAATTATCTGTGTGGGCAATCAGATTGCTAGAACTTGATGTGTTGAACCCAGATCTGGGTGGAATTAATTTCAGCAGCTATTCAACTTGTTCCTTGTTGAGAAGGGTCTGTTCTGATGAGTGAGTAGTGGGTACAGACTGTTGAGAGTTTTTTTTATCGACGTTTCCAGTTGGCGAGCTTGCCATGGAGCTTCCAACAGGTTTTCCTAGTGTGTCGTGGTCTGTTACAGTGATCACACCATACCTTGGGTTTATCCTCAACTCTTGGCCCTTGAATCTTGTACGCAGACACCTCTTGGGAGGCAATCAAAGTAGATTTTTCAACAGGTGCAGATTCGCTATTCTTTTTTCACAACATAACTAATCTTCTGCTTTCTTCCCTTCTTACTTCTGCGAAGACTTCATTCAGAGGAGGTAGTAGTTGTCTACCAATAACTCGACCTTTCACCTCATCAAAATCAATATTTAAACCAGCCAAAAACTTAAATATCTTGCTGTTTTCTGTTAGCCGTTGGAAATATGCTTCATCAGCAGGATCTTGACACTTGTGTTCATAGAACATGTCAAGATCTTGCCACAACTGTTTGAGGCTAGCAAAGTACCTAGTGACAGAATGTGTCCCCTGTTTGGCTTCATTAATTTTCAACTGGAGCTTATAAATTTGTGACTGATTATTCAGATCTGAATATATCAGTTTAAGGTTTTCCCACATCTCCTTAGCGGTAGAATAACCTAAATAGTTGGCAGTTCCATAGAGTTAACTAACCAGAACATTACCATGGAGTTTTCGGCATCCCAGGCTGCGTACTGTGCATCTGTCTCTGCTGGTTTTATTTTTTCTCCATTCAAGTATCCTAGTTTTTCTTTGCCACGGATATTCATTTGGACAGAAAGGGACCAACAAAGAAAATTATCACCATTCAATTTAATGTTGGTCATTTTAAGTGGATGGTGTTATGTAGGTGGAGTTATCGGTGGTAGGTTGTGATTGGAAACGAAAGAAGAAGAGATTTCAGACATGATGTTAGGTTAAAATAAAATGTTATGAGAGTCTAGGATGAAGTCCAAAACTCTTGGAAATATCCTAGTTTTTAGAGTTGGAACCAAGCTCTGATACCATGAAGATTTATATGAAAGAAAGAGTTTTTTTATTTCATAGATTATTCTATACAGAACATACATCAATATATACAAGTTTTAGGACTAATTTAGAGTCTAGATCCCTAACTTTTAGCTAACATAATATTCATAATAATTACAGATTTTATTTCCTATTTTGTAGGATTCTAGCCAACACCAGTAATTACAGAGACTGTTTCCTATTTGTAGGATTCTGGTCAACACCAGAATTCCTAGAATCTAGGGATACTGTTTTCCAACAATAAGCCATATTCTTTGTTCATCGATTCAAAATAACCAAGGCCCTCATTCACCAAACCCACATGGCTACGTGTTGATAAAATTCCCACAAAGGTCACATGGTTTAGCATCACACCATGCTGTTTCATTGTCTCGAAAAGATTTATTGCCTCAATACCACATCCATGTTGAGAATAGCCCGTGATCATGGCATTCCAAGAAATCTCATTTTTCTCAAGCATTTCAAGAAACTCCCTCTTGGCATCATCAATGCTACCACACTTTGCATACAATGTAATTAAAACATTAGAAGCTTCAGTTTCTAAATCATATCCTCTTGTCTAATCATGGCATGGATCTGCTGCCGTTGTTTTATTTTTGCCATGTTGGCAGCAGCAGTAACTGCAGAACCAAATGTGTATAAATTAGCTTCTACCGCTGCTTTAATCATCTGAGAAAAGACCTGCAGGGCTTGCTCATAGAGTCCACACTGTCAACTTTGTCAAATCTTGATATCAGTCCGTTCCAAGTTATATTATCTTACCTCATCCAAAAGTTATATCACGATATCAGAATTGTCTCTGCTTCTACAAGGTTGGAAACAATGATGTATTGGTCTTACCTCATCCAACATAGACAAAAGCTTTGTCAACTTGTTCAGCAATTCTTGTCTTTTGCATGACAGAGCTCGCTTGATGTGTTGGTTAAAGTTTCTTGACCATTTGAAGTTGCATTTCGGATTCCCCATCACCCTCATTGGAACTTTTCATTTGCTGCTCAAGGGTGCTTTGGCTTTTCTCACCGTCATGCTGCTTTAGAGCTTTTCGAACATTAACAACTTCATCTAGCAGTTGTTTATTTATTTATTTTTTGAAAGTCATCTAGCAGTTGTTGCGCTGCCTTGAGATATTTGGAATTGAGAATAACTCTCGCAACACTAGACATCCCATATGGAGATAAATCCCGTTTATTATCTTGATTACCTCCCAAAAAACCAGGCGGTAAATATTCAGCATTTCTCGATTGTTCATTTCTAGAAGAGCCATCCGTGCCAGTGCCATCCTCACCCAAAATTGATGAATTAGAACTCAAGAATGAAGTGAAGCCTGAGTTGGGATTCCAGTAGGAAATGGTTGGAATTTGTATTCCTGATGGAATTTGTGTCCCGAGGCTTAGGGATAGTCCCTGACCCTGCAAGTTCTGTCCACTGAAGAATTCCAGTCGAACCATCCATTGGCTGCATCACTAATATCTCATTTCTACTGTCCCTCCATGCATTGAAGTCCTGCTCCCCAATTCGTGAGCCACCAAGATTCGAGAAGAAGTGTTGCTGCTGAGGGGTCGAATCTGAAGCTTCCACAGATTGAATATCGATGCAGTTATTTGCTGCTGAGAATTTCCAGCCATTGCATCTGACTACGAACCAGAATTCATGTACATCATCACACTACCAGGAAGAACAGGTGCCTCGGGATGATACGAACCAGGCAAAGGTTCCCTAGAATAGATCATGGGGCCGAGTGAAAAGAATATAATTCTGCTGTGTATGTTTCATTGATAACGAATGGTGTACATATACAATCAGAGGTGTTGTTTCTACACGTCTGTTACTTCCTATAAACAAGCTCTAAAGATAATACTAGCTACAATCTAGGAAAACAACAAGTAAAAAACTAATACAAGATAAACTCTTCTAAATACAGGATATGCATCAGGTAGTTTTCTTAACACTCCCCCTCAAGTTGGAGAGTGGATATCCTGTACTCCCAACTTGCGAATCATAGGCATAAAAACTTCTTTTCCCAAAGCTTTAGTCAAGACATCTGCCAATTGATGCGTAGAACTCACGAACCGTGTAACTACCGATCCATCTTGAATCTTATCTCGGATGTAATGACAATCCATTTCAATGTGTCTAGTCCGCTCATGAAAGACTGGGTTCGCTGCAATATGCAATGCAGCTTTGTTGTCACAATATAACAGTGCAGGTTCTCGAAGTAACACTCCTAAATCTCTGAGGAGATGTCTCAACCAAGTTAATTCACAGCAAGCACCTGTCATAGCACGATATTTTGCTTCAGCTGAAGATAATGACACCGTTTTCTGACGTTTCGATCTCCATGAGACCAATGATGAGCCAAGGAAGACACAGTAACCCGTTGTAGACCTTCTAGTGATTGGACATCCTGCCCAATCCGAATCACAATAGGCTCGCAATTTGAAATCACAGATTGCGGAAAAGAACAGACCTTGGCCAGGTGCGTTCTTAAGGTAACGCACAACACGGAGTGCTGCGTCCATATGAAGCTTACGAGGCTGATGCATGAACCTGCTTAACACGTATACAGAATATGTAATGTCCGGCCTTGAGACAGTAAGATATATCAATCTACCAATCAACCTCCTATAACGACCCGGATTCTTGAGTAAATCACCATTATCAGTCAACTTCAAACCTCGCTCCATAGGAGTATCAATAGGTGCTGCACCTATCAGTCCTGCATCCTCAATGATTTCTAAAGCATACTTTCTTTGAGAAATAAAAATCCCATTTTTAGAGGAAGATACCTCAATGCCAAGGAAAAATTTCAAATCACCAAGATCTTTAAGTCGAAACTTACTATGTAGGAATTTTTTAATTTCACTAATGCTCACAGAATCATTTCCAGTAATCAAGATATCATCAACATATATCAAGAGTGCAGTGAAAGACTTGCCTTGTGTTTTGGTGAACAATGAGTAATCGGCTCGAGATTGAACATAGCCTGCGGCTTGAATAGCCTCTGAGAATTTGGAGAACCACTGCCGAGATGCTTGCTTCAAACCATACAGCGACTTGTGAAGTCGACACACCATGTCTTCCTCCCCCTGTCTCCGAAGCCCTGGCGGTGGAGACATATAAATTTCCTCATGAAGGTCACCATGAAGGAAGGCGTTATTGACGTCTAACTGGTGAAGCGCCCAACCTCGAGCGGCGGCCAAGGCAAGAAGACAACGAACTGTGACGATTTTAGCAGTTGGAGAGAATGTATCTTGATAATCAATGCCCTCCAATTGTGTGAAACCTTGAGCAACTAATCTGGCCTTGTATCTTTCAATTGACCCATCGGAGCGGTATTTGACTTTGTAAACCCACCGACAGCCTATTGGTGTTTTCCCAGCCGGAAGAGCTGTTAGAGACCAAGTACCATTGTCCTGAAGGGCCTGTAATTCTGATCGCATCGCCGCCTGCCATTCTGGATGAGCAGCGGCATCAGAATAGGATCGGGGCTCTGCAACCTGACTGATTTGGGCAACAAAAGAACGAAGAGCAGGCTTGTAACGATGATACGAAACATAATTAGCCAGGGGGAAACGTGTACCTTTAGTCGGACCTGGAAGCAAGGGATCGGATTGGGAAGAGCAAGCACGCGTGACGTGGGAGCAGACATAGTCCTATAGTTTTGTCGGCGGATGATGAGGTCGGCTGGAGCAACGAAGAGGCTCGGATTCAGGCAGGGTTGAAGGCAAATCGGGTGGTGAAATATCCACCGGAGATGGTGAAACACATACCGGAGATGGGGATGCTTGGAAATCGGAGGGATAGGTAGAGGGTGATAGCTGTATGAGAGGGTCTGGCGGTGTCGGTGTTGTAGGAGAAATGGCGACTGGTTCAGGTGCAGAGGATATGGAAGAAGAAGAAGAGGCTGTGAGGTCTGAGGTGGGTAAAATGTGGTCAAGGGATGGGGTCGGGTCATGGACTGGAAGGGGAATTGGGCCATGGGAATGGACCAAAGAAGGATTGGGTTGTTGTGTAGAATCATGTGGGTTGACAGATTTCTTCATCTCATATGGGAAAACAGTTTCATGAAAAACAACATCCCTACTTGTGAAAACTTTTTTTGTTGACAAGTTATACAATTTGTAAGCCTTTTGCCCAACAGGATAGCCTATAAAAATACAAGCCATGGCACGAGAATCAAATTTGTGTGTAATATGAACATTTGTAGCATAAGCTAAACATCCAAAAACACGAAGATGATGAAACGGAGGAGGTTTCGAGTATAGACGCTCAAAAGGAGTTTTGAAGGAAAGGACGGGTGTAGGTAATCGATTAATGATGTGTACCGCAGTAAGAGCACACTCCCCCCAAAATTGGGTAGGAAGATTAGCATGAAATTTTAAAGCGCGTGCCACTTGTAAAATGTGACGATGTTTGCGTTCCACAACCCCATTTTGTTGGGGCGTGTAAACGCAAGAATGTTGAAAAATAACACCATTTTCATTGAAAAAAGGTCGGAGTGAAAAGAATTCACCACCATTATCACTACGAAAAATTTTAATGCGAGCTGTGAATTGAGTAAAAACATAGCTAAAAAACTGTTTTAAAATTGATTGTGCCTCATCTTTGTATCGCATTAAAAAAATCCAAGTGAAACGAGTATAATCATCCACAATGGTAAGAAAATAATGTGAACCAGAAAGAGAAGGATGCTTATAACATCCCCAAATATCACAATGAATAATATCAAAAGGTCGTACAGAGGAAATTGAACTAGAATTAAAAGGCAAACGACATTGTTTAGCCATTGGACAAACATGACATCCATTATTGTTTTGAATTGAAATATGCAGAAAATTTTTAGCAATAAAACCTAAACGAGAGGAAGATAAATGCCCTAATCGGTTATGCCAAAGGTCGGTGGATGTTGTGGTGAGATTGCAGGCAGGTAAAGTATGTTGTGGGCTGTGTATGTATTTTTGTGTTGATAATGCCACCAAGTAATACAATCCATCACGCTGCTTACCCAAACCAATCGTCCTCCTCGTAGCCAGATCCTGCAAAACACACCAATATGGAAAAAAAGTCACTGAACAGTTCAAATTTCTTGTCAGACGACTAACCGATAATAAATCAACTTTGAAAGTAGGCACACACAACACATCACGTAAGTAATATATGGAATTCAGAGGCAATGATCCTTTTGCAACAATATTAGCCTTTTCTCCACTAGGCAATAATACTGGAGATAACGAACATTTTTTATTCTTATGTAAGAATAATTTAGGAGATGAAGAGATGTGGTCTGTCGCCCCGCTGTCAATTATCCAATTGCAGGAAACAACCTTAGACAAACCTGGCTTTGATATGGCGGCATGAGCTTTTGAACTAGTAACCACATTTTTTTCATTTAAGAGAGACAAGAGTTGTTGTAATTGTGCCTCTGAAATTGCAGTCATCACTGGTGGTTTTTCTTCATCTTTAGTGATCCCTTCAGAGACATGGTTTGCTGCAGGATTATTTTTGAAGCGATTTGAAGTTGAGTTTTGTCTTGCCTTTGGATGTCCCTGTGGGTATCCATGCAACTGGTAGCATTTTTCGATGAAGTGTCCCATATCTCCACAATGGGTGCACTGTGGTCTTCCTCGAAACGAACCTGTTCGCCGCTTGTCTTGATCATACCGTCGGTTCTCCTGTGGAACATTATAAGAACGGTCCGATCGCTCCATCTTTCCTGTTGCTGCAAACTGTTGTGGTCTACCGCTGTTTCTTACAGCCATGGCTGCACTCCCACTCAAGTCCGGATTAGTGTGTGTGGCGAGAAGCCTTTGTTTTTCTTCCTGAGAGACAGCGGAATATGCTTGTCGGATAGAAGGAAGAGGATTCATCAAGAGAATTTGCCCACGAATAGCACTGTATGATTCATTCAAACCCATTAAAAACTGCATTAATTTCTGTTGGTCATGTTGAGCCCCATATGTTGCATCACTGTAAGAAGCCAATTCATCCCATAAACCTTTCAGCTTTGTGTAATAAGTGGAAACTGAGAGCTGTTCCTGTTTATGATAGGCGATTTCTCGCTGAATTTCAAAGATGTGTGGTGCATTACTTTGAGAGAATCGTTCACGGAGATCTTCCCAAACTTCATGTGCCGTAGCATAGTAAATCACACTGTCTGAGATTTCTGGACTGAGAGTATTCATGATCCATGAGTGGACCATATCATTGCAACGCGACCAAGTTGCATAACCATTGGGATCGGTTTCTTCTGAAGGTGCCGAGATTCTGCCATTGACGAAACCTAACTTATTTTTTGAATTTAAAGCCATTGTCATGGCTCTTTTCCATACTGAATAGTTGTCTCCATTCAAATGCTTGGAAACCAATACCAAACCTGGATGATCTGAATGATGAGTGAAAAAGGGATTGGAGAAATCTGTTTTCAATAAATCTGTAGAGGAGGTCGAAATTTCTGTCTTGGATGCGCCAGAGGCAGATGTGCCAGATGCGGAAGGAATTTTGTCTAGAGGTGTTTGATCGTTGGCCATTGCAGTAAAAAATATGAAAAGAAACTACACGAGAAATCAGAGTGCAGCGATGATTGAGTCAGGATTTTTAATCCAGCTTTGATACCATGAAAAGAATATAATTCTGCTGTGTATGTTTCATTGATAACGAATGGTGTACATATACAATCAGAGGTGTTGTTTCTACACGTCTGTTACTTCCTATAAACAAGCTCTAAAGATAATACTAGCTACAATCTAGGAAAACAACAAGTAAAAAACTAATACAAGATAAACTCTTCTAAATACAGGATATGCATCAGGTAGTTTTCTTAACACCGAGTGGGCGACATCTCTTTGATTATTTGAACTAGTGTAAAAAGTAGCAATGTCTGTATTATCTTCAATGTTTCCTGCTATTTGTTCCGATTAAATCACATAGCCACTCCGGGATCTGAAGATGAACAACAAAAGATATTATCAGCCATCGACAATTCTGAATAAGTTACTATAACAAATGAAACATTTTCAGTATCCGATTTCAGATAACTACTTGTCTGTGATGTGTGTATAAACACTTAGAAGTATCATTACCAAAATCAGAATTCATCAAAAATTATGATGAACCACAGAAATATTAATGTCAAAAGAGACCAATCCTTGTATGCATGATCACCAAGGTAACTAACATACATGATTCCACTGCATATGAGCATCTAATTAAAAACAGAAAATTCTCCAATCAAATCATGATAAAAACAATACATTTGATCTATCTAAGAGTATACAATTTAGTTTTCCTTAAATTCCATTTTTCATCAAGATAATTTAAGAATAGAAACATAGAAAAACATATCATGCTAACATATAACAAGTGCATTTTTCATCAACTAACTGCTAACATACATGATTCTTTGTGGGAGTTTTATCAACATTGTCAGCTTTGTCAAATCCTGATATCAGTCCGTTCCAAGTTATATTATCTTTTGGATCTATTATCTCAAACACAAAATATGCTTCCTCGATTCTACTGCATCTAGCATGGAGATTAATAGGAGCATTTCCGATTGAAAGATCATCGGAGAAACCAGAGACATAAGATTGAACATGTATTTGTCGTCCTTGATTGATTGTTTTAATACCAGCACATGCACTGATTGCAGTTGAAAATCCTATGTTATCAGATTGGATCCCTCGGTTTTTCATTTCTCCAAAAGTTTTAAGTGCTTCGGTAAACATATCATGCTGTACATTTCCTGCAACCATAGCCGTCCAGGACACAATGTCATCCTGAGTGAATCTTCTGAGAATTCCCTAGCATTACTTAGCTTTCCAAGCTTAGCATACATATCTATAAGCACCTACACCCATACACATTAAACTGAAATCCAGTCTTTATGACTTGAGTATGAATCTGCTCTCCCAGATCAAGGGCTCCCACTGAGGTACAAGTTCTCAATATACAATGTAACAAGAGCATTACTTACATATGTTTCAGAAGAAAATCCCCACTTGAAAACAAGCCCATGCAAACTGCTCTCCCACCTCAAATAATTCCATTATGGTGCAGGCATTCAAAGCACTCAATAATACATAAGGTGTAGGCATGATCCCTGATATATGCATCTGGCAAAATAGAAGAATAGCTTCTTGTTCATATCCATTTTGAGATAGGCCAGAGATCATAGCCACCCAAGATGCACTATCCTTGAAACATAACAGATCAAAAACCTTTCTAGCAGAATCTATAAACCCATTTTTGGCATACAAATCTATTATAGGATTACAAACACGCGTACTAGAACCAAAGCCATGCAAAATGATCATAGCATGAATCTGCTTAACATACTCAAAAGCAACATCACTTCCACCACTACCCGCCTTCAAAATACCAGCAAAATCGCTTCTTTTGGATTCACATTTTGGTTTACCATTCGCAAAAACAGACCCAATACTCTACTATACAACTTCTTCACAACAAACCTGGAAATCAATTTATTCCAAGAAAACACACTTCTCTGAGGCATATCATCAAAAATCATGACTGAACCATCCAAATAACCACTTGTAACTAGAGTTTTTTATTATCAAAAACTCTATCGCTCAAAACTTGCTCTCTATCAAAGTAATTCTCTAGAGATGTGCTGTTTTTCTTTAGGGTTTTGGCCAATGCACTCAAAAATTCATCCATGAAAACCCAGCCAAGGGAAGGACCGTTGCCTATAGTCACACAATTAGGCTGACCTATGACAGCTTTCTCCTTCTTGATCAGCAATGAGTATCCAACAGAGCTGTAGTCATTGAAGATAGGACCAACAAAAACATAAGTATCAGCAGACTCCACAATCTCCCCGCAGAAGCTGGAGCTGACAGCACCCCAGTATGTCACAATGAAGTGTGGATGGTGCTCTGGCACCAGCCCTTTACCGGAGGGCATAACAGATATGGAAAATCCACTGGCTTCTGCAAACTCCATAAAAGCCGGTTGCACCTTTGCCTCCCTTAGCTTAGGCCAACCCACAATGACAGATTTCACAGCTTTATTCAAAAAATCAGCAATCACGCTGCATTTTCTCAAATATTTCCAAAGCTCTATCACTATATCCACTCTGAGCTAGCCCAGTTATGAGGGAGTTAACTGAGACCCCATCCCTCAGCTGCATTTTACTAAATATTTGTTCAGCAGACAACAATTTGCCGGAGCGGGAGTACAATGTGACAAGAGCATTACTCACATATGTTCAGAAGAAAATCCCCACTTGAAAACAAGCCCATGAAACTGCTCTCCCACCTCAAGCTACATCACTTCCACCACTACACACCTTCAAAATACCAGCAAAAGTTGCTTCGTTTGGATTCACATTTTCGTTTATCATTGGCAAAAAGAGACACAATACTCTACTATACAACTTAGCAAAATTCCTGTTAATCAATTTATTCCAAGAAAACACACTTCTCTGAGGCATATCATCAAAAGTCATGACTGCACCATCCAAATCACCACTTGCAACATAAATATCAAAAACTCTATCACACAAAACTTGCTGAATCTTTTTAACATCTACAAAAGTGCCAGAATTCAAACAACTATCTAAAAGCCAAATGAAGGTCTGACAGTTAGCGCGAATTCCTCGATCTTCCATCAAATGCAGGAATTCGATTCCTTTCGAAATCCATTCACTTTCTTGCACACCAAATTCATCAAAAGCATGACAAATCACAGTGTTACTAAAACGATTAAAACTCAACGTCCTCCAATTCCCACAAAAACACCCCAACACGACATGTCCTTAAAAAATGCAAAAAAAAATATATATATATTAATAAATAAAAATCAGTTGTTGTTGAGAATCAAAACATGGGGTTCATGCAAAGTTGACAATAAACGATAAACAAGCAATAGTGTTAACTTTTGAAACTTTTGAGAGGTTTGTTTTTTTATATAACGAATTTGATTTCATTTGAAGCATTTTGAAATACAGTTAACTTGGCGCCACACCTCATATCACGTGAGATACACCTGACATACCATGACTGTGCAAAGGAAAGTAGCCGATAAGAGTTGTCGTTTCGATTTGAAAATATACATAGTTTCCCTTCACAGAAAATGCATCATATTTTATGATGCAAATAAATGATTTGAAGAAATACATTTTCTATAAAATTTGACATTATTTATTGGATGTTCATGTTCCTTATTGAATGTTGCTATGAATATTTTACCATTCTTTGATGTATAATGCATAAGTTTGTAATAAGATGAAAATCCATTTACAAAATATTTACCGCCTCTTCACTTTGGAGTATTTTGATTCTCAACTTAACTTTGTAATATATATTTATATATATACCTAGAACTATCATCGGCTCATCGATAAATTAATAAAATATCGTTTTCTTCATCTACTTAAAACATCATTGATTTTATACAGTGTTCGAAAAATCGGAAAAATCGGCCGCCTAGGCGCCGCCTATACGCTAGGCGGACGCCGACCGTCCCGTTTTGGCCAGATCGGCCATATTAGGTGGGGGGAAGAAAATTGACCAGAAAAATCGGCCGATTAGGTTGAAAAATCGGGCTAATCGGAGTCAAAAACGTTGACTCCGCCTATTTGTTCCAAAACTTGCCGACGACGGAAGTTGTTTGACCAGTCAAATAGTCTTTGAAAGGTCGTCGCCGCCGGCGAGTGGGTCGTCACCACCCCTACCAAAAGCTTCAAAAGGCGCCGGAGGATAAAACCCAGTTGCCCGTTGTCCAGATCCGGCAACATTCACGGCAGAAAAAAAACAAAAGAAAAAGCATAGACGAAAATGAAGAGGTTTCAGAGAAAAAAATTTAAAAACGAGTCTCTTTGTGAAGACTGAAGAGAGAGATCGAGAGTGTATGTGTTGAAAATTAAAATATACTTATGAAGGTTATGATTATCTAGAAGATGATGATAAGAATAAGGAGAAATAAATTGAAATCTAGGAAAATGAAAAATGAAATGAAGTGAACGATGAACTGATGAAGAGAGAGAGAGAGAGATACAGAGCAAGAGAATGAGTGGTCAGTGTATTATTGTGTTGAAATTTGAAAATCAAAAAGATAATACAAAATATATTTTATGTAAAAAGCTTTTGAAAACAGGTCCAACATCATTAATGTTTTAATGATAGTGGGCGGTGGTCCAATTGGTGCCTTGGTGGTACCTGATGACAATTAAAAAAGAAATGAAAAAAAAAGTAAAGTAAAATGCACATTGAAAAAACTCGACCGTCTAGGCGCCCGCCTAGGTGTTAGTACCACCTAGGCGCTAGACGCTAGACTACAGTCTGACTAGTGTCTAACGTTTATTAGAATACTGAATTTTAAAAATATTATAACAAATTAATTCTAGCAATTGTGTTTTTCTTACCACCTTTAGAAAAGGCTTCTTCGTCAATTTTGCCTTGTTTATTTGTTGTGTATTTGTATTCCAATACTTTCTATCTGTCTTTGATCATGTTGTTTGTGTCTTCGTCACTTGTTAGAGGCAATCAGGCAAAGGGTGTAGATTTGGGTCTTTGCCCGGCACTTGTTATCGATTATGAACAAACCTAGGTCAATGTTTTGATAATAATGCACTCTTGGAAATTCAAATATCTTTTCGGCAAGTGTTAAGTTCCAAGGCTTAAGTGATTATGTGTTGTCCCGGAATTTAGTGAAATAATTTATAGAAATACGTTTAATTTGACAAAATTATAGGAAATTTCTTTTCCGTATGAATTAAGAATATTGATATGGGCGTAAACATGAACATGTTATCCAATCAAGATCTAAGATCATGAATGTTTGTTAAATTGTTTCCAACTTTCACAAACTATATCAGAACAAGGCCTTAAGATTGTTGAGGCAAGAGCAAAAAATATATATTCCAAGAGTTTGCTAACGGGTCTGGGTTTTTGTGCAAATTATACAAGAAAACCAAAAATTATGTGATTAGCAATATTAAAGTATTCTCAAACAACTCTTGTGAAAATCGTATGATTACAATTAAATTAAAAAGAAATTTTGGATGCTTTTAGGAGAACGTTTTATAAAGGTTACAGTAGATTAATTTAGTATTTTTTTAGTAATTAAATACCTGATCCAACTCCCCGAGAAATAAGGACTTTTAATGTTTAATTATAATATCTTAAAATCCTCTGTAACAATTGTAACTTTTCATTAAACAATTAAAAAAAAATTTATTAAACCTTATATTAAATGTGATTAACGTAACGTGCTTTTATTTATAAATTTCATTAAATATATAATAAACCTTCAAAAAGATTCTTATTTTTGTTTGTTTATAATTTACTTCCATTATATATTATAATATATAGGGTCATTTTTTAGTCCAATATAGTCCTGAAATTTTTGATAAGGTCTTAAGAATTTCAACCAGTTGTAATTAGTGTCAATTTGTTTAATACTAATTCTAATTTATTGGAATCTTAAGGACCTGACCAAAAATCTCGGGATCTGACCACTAAAGAATTATTATTATTATATATTATATACAAATATAATATATATATATAATAAAAAAAATAAGAAACAAGCGGCAACCTAAATTTTTTCTTAAAGCTGTTTTAAAAATAAAAAAAAGCAGAAGACCCCCTGCTGCGAGGAGCAAACAAAAAGCTCAGATGGCTGAAATCGTCAATCCTTCCATAGAGGGAGCGGGAACACCATCTGAAGGCACCAATCCTTCACTATGGTAAGCAGAATTGAAGCCTGAAAACACAAATCAAACATTTGGGGGAGTAGAAGTACGACCCAAGACGCAAGCAAACTCTGGTAACTTATTTTTAAAAAGGAAAGGCAGGTACAGCTCTGATGTGGCAGTCAGACGGTCTGCAAGTCTGCAAGATGTAGTTGTTCCTATTCACTTCCAAGAAATTGAGAGTTTGATTGAAGAGGTAGCTCTTAGTGAAAGTGAGAAAGAAGATGAACTACCTACTAATGAGGAGACTGAGATAAATCAGTCTGATTCAACTATGAGTGATACGAATTTGGGAGAGAAAATTGACTACCTTGTTGGACTACTTAACGAACAAAGGAAAAGCATCGAAACATTGGAATTATTGGCAACTAAGAGATCAATGTCGGGTGAAATTCCTTGTTCGTCTCAAACCAGATATATAAACTTGTATTTCAAGTCCCAAAAGAAGGTTGAAGCCTTAAGAGAAGAAAATCGTCAGCTAGCTATGAAGGTAGAAATTTCAGTAGCCAAACTTGAAGGATATGAGAAAGGGACTCGGGTAAATTCAGATATGATGGAAAAATTAAAGGGTGTGATCTTGGTTTCAAATCTAACGCTAGCTGCTCAAAACGCACTAAACACATTGCAGGACAAAGCCAGAGTTTCATCAGTTAGGACTAGGAAAATTAGAGAAGTCATAAAGAAACGATACATGTTCGGCCAAATCGGTGCGGAATATGTGATAAATTTTGTAGAATTTGTGGGCACATTGTTATCTTTGTTTTTTGTGACCATAGACAGACTTGGTTGACTAGCAGTGGATCAGATGGAAAAAAGTTATTTTGAACTTATCTGAATTTTAAATGTTTGTTTGGAGCACATGACTAGCACATGACTTGGCAGAAGATCCCCTGCTGCGAGGAGCAAACAAAAAGCTCAAATGGCTGAAATCGTCAATCCTTCCATAGGGGGAGCGGGAACACCATCTGAAGGCACCAATCCTCCACTATGTTAAGCAGAATTGGAGCTCGGTTCAGATGGAAACACAGAGGAATTTGATCTGCTATTATGGTGGAAAAACAATAGCTATAAATATTCGATCATGTCACACCTATCACGTGACGTACTCGTTATTCCCGTGTCCACTATTTCTTCAGAACATGCATTAAACACGAGTGGATGTATAATTGAACCAAAAAGAACTTCTTTGTCTTCTAAAAATGTGGAGGTATTATCATGCCTTTCAAATTGGAAGCATAATCGAAAGAGGATACAACATCAAATAGAAGATCCAGAACTTATTCAAAATTTCACCAATTTATATGTCGATGATGATTCCGGTAGTAACCAGATCTAGAACTAGGAATGAAGACTGAAGACTGAAGAGTTATTGATTGCACTCGTTTCTTAATTTTTAGTTATATATATACATTTACTTGACTACTTGTTATTTGATTGCACTCTTTTTACCTTACCAAATTTTTATCCCACTGTGTTTTTCTTAGTTTTTAATGAGGCAATCATGTAATGATGATTACTGAATTCTACATAAGTAAATAAAATTAATTTCTTTACCTATATTTTTTTATATTTGACTTACACTTACAAACTTTTTATTAAATAAATAAATAATTCATTATTTCATATTTTCATCTATTTTTTATTTTCTTACATCTTTAATCTTTACTTATTCTTTGAATTATTTCATTAAATAAATCTATATATTTTTTAAATTTTATTTTATTAGACTAAAATAATAGATAAGATAAATCAATTACAATTAAAAATACATATGTTAAATCGTAAAAATAATATTATAACAAATAAATTTAATACTTTCTTAAATTAAAAAAAATGAAGTGGGCAAGCCCGGTGTGCCATGTTGTGCCACCAGTTTCCTTAACGGGTTGTGCCTGGCATGACATGCTATGACAGTCAGGCGTTATGCAGCCATGCTGGCACGTTTTGACAGCTTTACCCTCGGTAGACCAGGCAGAGTCAAAGAAGTTGACTAGTCGCCCTCCGCCTAATAAGACAGATTTTTGGCTTTTCGCAAGGAGGAAGGCCACTTAGCAGATTTCCGATGATTAATTGACCGATTTTTCCGATTATTAGAACACTGAAAATAACAATTATCTTTGGTTTCTCTTAAAAGAAAATTAACGTTAATTTTACAATCTATAGAACATATATCGGTAAACATAATTTAATTAGTATGCTAATTTTACCGAATAATTGGTGCCATATCAATGAATACAATCCCCATTATTTCAGTATATTCATTACATTTTGTCTTATAAGTTAAAAACTAGTTTATATTTTCCACAAGAAAATTTTTAATCTGTTGTTGTTCTTTAAAAAAAAATCACATATATTTCCATTTTATATATAATATATTAATTTTACTTCATCTATAACTAAAGTCCATTACGATTTTAATCCCATCGATTTCTAATAACATTTTTAATAAGAGGCATCCTATCATATATCAAATTTGATAGGGATAATTACCTTGGTGGTCATCTATTTGGTTCAACACTATCAAAATAACCATTAATAGATGAGAAATTTGGTTCAAAATAGTCATTTAGACAAACAAGTGCACATTGATGTTCAAGATATTAAAATTAGTGGATTGCCACTATAAAGTTTTATTTTTTAATAAGATCAATATTATCCCAGTAGTGTATTCAATATTAGCGATTTGGATCTGGATCCTCTCCTTACATTAATTGTCCTCACCTCTATAATCTATTGATACGTGTCTAATATAATAAATCAATTGTTTAGATTATTTCTATTAACTTTTATGTATTTACTCTATCAAAACGGGATTTGGATTTAGATCCATGAAAAAGATAGATTACTCATGACCATTGATTTAGGTGAGACGAGGTAAGATGAGGAGAGGATCCAAATCTTATTAATTTATCAACAAATTCGAACAACTTCAAACTATAGAAGTCCTTTTGATTGGGAATGGATTAAATTTGCCGGGAACAAATTAGTTATTTGTTTGGTAAAATATAAGATTGAATTAAATTATTCAGGTGATAATTATGTGGTGTACTCCTCTTCTTATCAAGTATCAACCCATTAAAGGCTCTAGTCATACACATATTAAAAAGGCCAAATTCACTACATTACCAACCCCTTAATAAGGGTAAACTGCAATAACATACCCTCACGTTTGTCAATACAACTGCCTTATCGAACTTTTGTTTTAATTGCAGAAAAATACCCTTGACCAGGTTGACTGCATGTAGACTTAACGGTGGACTTAACGATGTAAGGATACAACAGTCTTTCTAAACGAGAAAAAGTTATAAAAAAATATTGAAACAAATATATCATTAAAAAAAACAAGTATATCATAAACAAATAAATCATTGAAAAAGCCATTATAAAAATAAAAAACTTTGGAGAAAAACTTTAAAGATCTGGTGAGATCACAATATCACACCAGATCTCCTCTAAAATTGAAGAGCTGTTAGGACGGTGGTGGGAATAGAGATGGTAGGCGCGATGTTGGTAGAGTCAGAGATTTTGTTGGGTTGTGTTTGCTTTGATGAAGGCTGTGGCGGTAGGCGTGGAGGTTGGTTGGATTGTGTCTGATTTGATAAATGCGACGGTGGAGGTGGACATGGTGGTGGTAGAGCCATGGATTTTTCTGGGTTGATGAGTCCAGTAGCGGCGGTCTTGGTGGCGATGAAGCTCTGGTTTTTGTTGTGGGTTTGGTTTGTGTTTGATTTAATGAACTTGTGAGAATTAAAATTTTGTTTTGTACAAATGGAAATCTGGATTTTATTTAAATGGTTTTGGTGAAAACTAGATTTTTAAATTTTGTTCCACCAGAGCTCTCCAGATACGTAATCTTAGTTGAGAATTTGATTGATGTTGCTCCATTTTTTTTTTTTGACTTTTCCAGAAAAAAGAGAATAGACTTTTTATTGATGTTGCTCCAGTTGAAATGCATATGTCCTCTGTTATTATTATTATTATTATTATTAATATTAATAAATTAATTTCTTTTAATCTTTTAGATTTTGTACAATTATTTCTGATTTTTTTTTAATTTTCTATTGTTACCTTTTGCATATGTTACTTATTTATTTTTAAATTTTGTTATTTCTTTTAATTTTTTTAAATAATTATAAAATTTAATTAAAGAATAATATTACTTCAGAAAAAAAAAATAATATTAAAATAATTCATAAAACATTAAAAGAAGGGCAATTTGGACATTCAACAATGCAACGACGGTCAATGGTTTTCTTTAACAGCAGTCAAAGCAGTCAAGGGTATTTTTATGTAATTAAAACAAAAGTTCAATATGGCAATGATATTGGAAAACGTGAGGGAATGTTATTGCAATTTACCCTAAATATAATAAACTGATTACAACACTTACATGGCTACATATAGAACTTGTGCAGTAATAATCTTAACACATAAAGACAACAAAATAAGGAAAACCAGTAACAAAATAGTTTGCAAAAGCTAAGCATGGATGGACTAATTTTCTCCCCTTTCATATCCATTTAATACCAGAAGCGTTACAGAGAAAAACTCTTGCAACGTGCTGAAGATTATTTTATAAATAAAATATTTTACAAATAAAATAAAATAAAAACATAAAAAAACGCAATTGCTTAGACAAAAGTTCCACCGTTAGCTCTAATGACTTGACCATTGATCCACTCTCCATCATCACCAGCCAAAAATCCCACAATCTTGCTCACATCCTCAGGTTGTCCAAGCCTGCCTAGAGGGCAAGAATCCACCTTCCTATTGACAGTTTCCTCAGTTTTACCTGCAAAGAAGAACTCCGTTGCCACAGGCCCCGGAGCTACACCGTTGACGGTTATGCCTGAACCCTTCAGCTCCTTAGCCATTATCTTTGCCATTGTTTCCACAGCTGCCTTGGAAGCAGCATAAGCTCCGTATCCAGGATAGAGTGCCCCAACAACAGATGTCGATATTAGGATAATTCTTCCACCGCCCCCACGTGCCAGCCGATTAGCTGCTTCCTTAGAACACAAGAATGCACCTCTGGTGTTGACATTGAATGTCTTATCCCAATCTTCCACTGCTGTATTGGCCAAAGCTGGATGCTGCGGATCCGTCACCCCAGCACAATTTACAAGGATATGGATTTTTGAGCAGAATTCTTGTTCGGTCATATCAAAGAGGAGCTTGACCTGATCAGGATCGGAAATATCAGCTCTGACAGCAATTGCTTGAGGCCGAGGAGAGGTACCTGATGTATTAAGCTCTGATACAAGGAGATCTGCTTTTGCAACTGATGATTATATATAAATCATAAACATAAGAAGAAAGAATCACGAATTGTTTACCTTTCTTCGGTTCTGGAACGAATACATATTATTTTACAGGTCAGGAAAGAGCCACCAAATTAATGGAACTCAAACTCTGATCACAGTATAAAAATCCTCTCTTACTGTTTCTCTTTTCTGTATTATATGTAATACACACTGATTCACACACACTAATCCACTTGCACACACTTGTCTTATATATGACTATCTGTCCTATATTTTCTCACATAGTGTATTAGTGGAGTCAGTAGAATAACTGCATAGGCAGTTATCTACAATAACAGTTTACAACAATTATTATTAAGCTGTTGGTTTGGGCTTCATGGGTCAAGGCCATGTGATTGGGTTTTGGACCCATCTTGGGTGTACCCAATACCCATCTTGGGTGAGCCCGATTAATACTAACATCTCCCACTCGCACAAGTGGGTTCAACACAGCTCCGTCAGAGAGAACATAATTACGACATTATTATGAAGTCGTGTAAGAGTATTCATACGGATAAATATACCGTGTGACCTATGAACAATCAATTGTAAAAATA
This sequence comes from Dipteronia sinensis, assembly GCA_033220585.1. Lineage (NCBI taxonomy): Eukaryota > Viridiplantae > Streptophyta > Magnoliopsida > Sapindales > Sapindaceae > Dipteronia > Dipteronia sinensis. The sequence continues at coordinate 18,152,368 of CM065642.1, forward strand.
AGGAGCTTCGAAATCTCAATTGTAAATTTTTTTTTTTTTTTTTTACAATGGATATGATGATGTTCATTATTATGTCCTAGATTTAATTTCATGATCTTTTTATCAGTCCAAAAACATACTTAACCCCTCAAGAAGCTATGCTTGACTTTATCACATTTCATGTATTCACAATTGTATCTCCAAATACAATTGGCTAGCCGGTGAAAAACACAAGTAAGATAAAAAGATATTAAATCTTCCCATTCTGTCTTAGTCTCTTAGTCTCCGAAACAGCTGCTACCTTAGACATGCCCCATAGGCTGCATTATCATAGCCATAGAAATAACATGCTAAAGGCGCTAACACTGTTTTGTCACTTTGAGACAAAGTGTATGGTCATAAGGACATCATTTGAAGTGTTATACAACTTCAATGGAACTTACACAATGAGGAAGCATGGAATTCATTCTCTCATTTTCCAAATTGATCACAAATAGCACACGAGGTATGAAACACGTGTTACAGTGTTTTTCATTCTAAACGAGAATGATTATGTTTTTCTTTTAATTCACTGTACAGATCTAAGTTCAGTCACATCTTGCAACTAACCTGAGTTCTTAAAAGCTCGCCATTCTCTAACGCCACATTAAGTTCTCATATCTGGCTGAATTAGGTATCAATGATAGTGGGATCTATCAGGATCGGTTCTAAAATATATGCATATTTGTTAAGAACCTCATCTTGATACAATCAAGGCGATCTTTTCATATATTTAAGCTCCTTTTAAAATATTTCTTACAGATTCTGCATAATATATGTGTCTCATCTCAGCTTGTTCTCCCAAAACAACTGAGGCGACCGCACGTGTAAGAATGCCGGTCTCAACCTGACGACATTAAAAATAATGATTTATGTATGAAATATAACATGCTAATAAAAATTTCTAACAGAAAACTATTTTTATTTATAACTATAATAACATCATTTAGTACAATGATTCAGTCTATCATTTACAATTTACGCAACCCTAATGACTTAGCATGTGATTCAAAGACGTCTCTAGTCACAGCTACCATCTCATGGGTTGAAATGTATTGAATCGTTACTTCCTTTTTGGATACGATGTCTCTGACAAAATTGTATTTTGTCTCTATGTGTTTGGATTTACTGTGATACTTGGAGTCTTTAGTGTAAGCAATCGCTGCTTGACTATCACAATAAACTGTCACTGGCTTTCCCATGCCCTTATAGACATCCAGATCCTCCAAGAATCTCTTAAGCCAGACGACTTCTTGTATTGCTGTCGAACATGCCACAAATTCGGCCTCCATTGTTGATAATGCAATAAATGTCTGTTTCTTGCTACTCCAAGAGATATCACCTTTACTGAGTAGGAATGCATATCCTAATGTACATTTTTGCTCATTTAGATCGCCTCCCCAGTCGGCATCTGTATATCTAGTGAGACGCAAATCTCCACCTTGGTAACAAAGGGAGTAGTCGGCAGTACCTTTTAGATATGCCAAAATTCTCTTTACGGCAATCCAATGTTTCCGTCCAGGATTGGATTGATATCTACTTACGAATCCTATCGTATAGCAGATATCTGGTCTAGTACACAACATAGCATAAATAAGACTGCCGATAACACTGGAATAAGGAACATTTTTCATACTATCATGTTCTTGTGGAGTTTTGGGACACATTTCAAGATTGAGATTCTGGCCTTTTGATATGGGTGTATCCATAGGCTTACAATCAACTATATTAAACCGTTGAAGAATCTTCTGTAAGGACCTCGATTTTATGATTGGCTTATTTCATGACAAACCACCACATTGGGGATGACTGTGTAATGGGTAGCTTAGGTCCGTATTGGCAAGCTTCCAAGCATCTCCATGACTTCAAGAGCAAAAGGTATATTCACTTGACTTTGTCTCTTGAAGAGTTTAGGTGCACACACACACACTTCATGCATGTTTTGTTTATCTTGCATTTGTGTTCTTTTTTGTTTGTATAAGTGTGCATCCTTTTCTAAAACACTCACTAGCTTACATTAGATATCATATCTTGCATTGTATCTTAGTTGATAACATGTTTGACATGTTTATTGTGTTTCATTGTGTGCATCCCACTCTCTTCACACTTGCACAACATTCATGTAAGATTGACTTTTGTCTTGAGTGTTAAAAAGGGATTTTTCCCTTTGGCGCGGCCTAGACCGCTCGGCAGGCTTTGCTTGCACCACGGTGCACGAAGCGGTTTTCTCCAATGCGTCATACGCATCGTGGACCGCGACCTGTGCACTTGCACGCACAGCGGTCCCAACCGCGGTGTAGTCCAGACGGTGCACTGCTGTATATACCGCGGTCTGGACACTTACCTGTGCCGCGGTCTAGCAAGCGGTTTTGACGGGATTCTGGTTCCCAAGTTCAAAATGATGTAGTTTGATCTAGGGCTTCATATATATTCTTCCTCTTCTCTTCTTGGCCGACCAAGAGCTCAGAAAATCATTTCTAGAGAGAGGTTAGAGCTCCTAGAGAGAGAAAGCTTCAAGAAAGCTTCTTTGACTCTCCAACCCAAAACCTATCTCCATCTTGCATCATTCAACATCATTTGAGCATGGGTCTTCATTGTTTCATGACTAGGTAAGCAAGAACTTCTTTGAATATCATTTATTGTTCTTGTTACTCTAGATTAGGTATTTATTGCATGATTAAATACCTAGACTCTATTATTGCATAATTATGAGTCTTGATAACATGATTGGGTTTGTATTTTGATAGCTTAATTGATTAGGTCATTTTTGCCTAAAAGCTAGGTCATAAACATTCATTTGTGATTCATTGATAACTAGGTTGAAATATTGATTCTTAATCAACTAGTTAAGCTTATTGAATGTTTATGCATATTTTGTGTAACAATTAGTTTGTTGGAAATTCTCTACAAATCTAATTGAGTTTGTTTGTTGATAGGCTTTTGTCTAAGACTTGCATTCAGTGAATGATTAAATGTCTTGTCTTAATCACATGAATATATGCTAAGTTTATGTTGAATACATTGTGAGCATATTTGTTGATTCATTGTGATTGTTTTGTGATAGCTAGGATTGGTTGTTATTGATAACATCTAGCTAAGTCTTTATGCCTTGCATTTAGACATTTGACAACTTGGATGTGTTTCTACAAACTCCTAGTTGAGCAATTTGTGTTGTCTAGCATAATTTGCATTGAGCATCATTTACATGATCACATAGACACATAATTCTCTTCATTGAGTCAAAGTCTTGTGGCTTCGGGGTGAAGTTGCACAAGCATTGTAGTCTTGCAACCAAGCTGTGGTTGGCAAGCATTGGTCAAGAATCCATTGTAAAAGGCCTGCGGGTAGAGTAGGAGGTGCTCACGCCAATAGTAGTGTATCAGTGGATATCACTAGGGATTGAACCAAGAGTGGAGAGTGGTAGTGTCCATAGCCTGAGGTTATCTAGAGTGAGAGTCCGAGCATCACTTGAGGGTGTAACATTTTACTCATATAGTGGATTTGAGGATCGTGTGTGGCTAGAAGGATAGCCCGTGGTTTTTCACTTGTTGAAGGGTTTCCACGTAAAAATCAAGTGTTATTTATTATTCCGCACTTTACACTTGATTTTGTATGTTTGTTTATGTTGGGTTATATTATTAATATTGACTAATCGAAAAGTTGGTAATAATCGATTAACAACCCATTCACCCCCCATCTAGGTTGTTAGACACACATTAAGAGTGTATTTTCAATTGGTATCAAAGCAGGTTCCTAGATATACTTAGGTGATCCTTGCTCTTGATTGTGTGTGTCTTGCATTTGTGTGCATCATGTTGGTTGCATTCATTTACATTCATATTACCCAAACACTATGAATGACTTTGGGATGAGTAATGAGGGAGCATCGAGCATACGACCTCCTTTGCTCAAGGGTGACAATTATGCCTCATGGAAAGGCAAGATGGAGTCCTATATTTGCTAAATAAGTGATCGAGCTTGGATGGCAATTGAAGATGGCTACACTCCTCCAATAATGACCACCGAAGATGGAAGTGAAGTCTCCAAGCCTAAGTCTCAATGGAGCACACAAGAATTTGAAGCTTCAAAGTGGAACAACAAAGCAATGCATGCTTTGTTTTGTGCAGTGGATGAGAGCCAATACAAACTCATCCAAATCACCAAAAATGCACATGAAGCTTGGAAGATTCTAGAGACGGCGCATGAGGGAACCGAAGTGGTTAAGGATTCCAAGCTCCAAGTTCTTCAAGCACAATTTGAGACGATCAAGATGGAAGAGCATGAGTGCTTTAATGACTTCCAAGTGAAGTTGATGGACATTGTGAATCAAAGCCATCAACTAGGTGACCCGTATTCGGATAGGAGGATCAAGCAAAAGATCATGAGGTCACTTCCCGCTAGATTCGAATCCAAAGTGACGGCTCTTGAAGAAAACAAGGACTTCAAGACTATGAAGCCAAGTGAAGTGATTGGAAGGCTACTTGCCTATGAATCTAGACGGGGTCCTACCTCCACACCTCCCAAGAAGCAAAAGGGGTTAGCCTTGAGGACCTCCAAGATTGGAAAGGGGGATGATGACTCAGATGAAGACATGGCTCTAATGGTGAGGAGATTCAAGAAATTCTTGAAGCTACAAAAGAGTGGCCATGGCTCTAAGGAAAATGACTTCAAGAAGAAAACCCACTTCAAGAAGATTGAGCCAAGTCAAGGGAAGCCTTCAAGAACGGGGATTCAATGCTTTGAATGTGAAGGATTCAGGCATATCTCTAAGGATTGTACTAACTTGAAGGACAAGAGAAGAGAAAAGGCGATGGCTATCTTATCAAGTGATAGTGAGAGTGTAGAAGATTCCTCAGATGATGAAGAACTTGCCATTAACTACACGGCCTTTGGAGTCTCTTATGTGGAAGTAGAAGAAGGCAAGAGTGCCTTGTCATGTGACCAAGGCTGAAAGTCTTGATGAGGAAGTTGACTCACTTGATGAGAGGCAAAGTGAAAGGAGTGTCTCACTCTCTAGAGTAAGAAGTGACTCCGATGAGGAGATGACTCTCATGGTTGAGAGATTTAAGAGATTTACAAAATCTCAAAAGAAGGGCATGACCTCTAAGGTGAAGGAGGAAAAGAAAAGGTCAAGGAAAGATGACCCTTGCCTTGAGTGTGGTGGAGTTGGCCACCTTGCCTCCATGTGTGGTAACTTGAAGTACAAGTAGGGAGGAGAAACTATGATCGCTACTTGGAGTGATAGCGAAGTTGAAGTAGTTGAAGAGTGCTCCACAAGCTCGGTTGCTAGTGAGATCAACTACTTCGCATTTCCGGGTTCCTACCATGAAGAAACTCAAGCCATCACCAAATGTTTATCACTTGAAGATTTCAAGATGGGTGGCCTTGAACTTGGAAACCGAAGAGGAGCATGCTTGAGTGAAGCAAGCCTTGATGATATGACTCTCATAAGCACAAGTGGGAGAAGCCTTGATAGTGATGGATCATGCTCCAAGAACTCTTGTGACAACAATGTGTATAACCAAGAGTTCATTGACTTTCTTCAAAAGTCCTTAAAGGAGAGAGAAAATGATATCCTTAGATTGGAAAAGGATAATCTTCGATTAAAGGCTAAGTTAAATGACTCCTTGAAGTCGGACGTGATTGATATGTCCGAATATGAGAAGGAGATTAAAGATTGCCATCAACGGATGAAGGCCATGAAAGAAGAACTTGCCAATAATGAAAACTCCTTGAAGATTGTCAAGGAAAGAGAGATGAGGTGCCTTGAAGAATTAAAGAAGGCCAAGGTCAAACAACCTCAAGCTCAAGGCAAGAACAAAGCTTCATCCAAGCAATCTTCCACTCAAGGAAAGTCCACACAAGCCTTGGCATCCCAACCAAAGCCTAGGCAATCCAAGAAGAAAGGACAATTCCTTGAGAAGCCAACCACCTCCGTCAACAAGTCAACCATCAAGAAAGGAGGTGACCATAAGTGGCATGCTAAACCAAGAAGTCATGATCAACCGGCTCAACCACCTCAATAAGCAAAACCACAAAGGTGCCACCAATCGGCTCAAGCTCCTAGGAGAAGCAAACCGATGCACCATCAAAGACAACCTCATCAACATGGCGATGCCTCGATGAGATCACAATGCTATGGTATAAATCCTTACTTTGTACCTACTTGTCATTATTGTGGTATGATTGGTCACTTAAGACCAAATTGCTTTAAATATATTGAGAGGTGTAGATTAAAGAGCATGAAAGAAAAACGGTTGATAAATAGGGCAAGTTTGCATAAACCTAGGGAACCTAGAAACATGTCTATGACCACTAAAAATGTTAAAGTGGAACCTAGGTGGGTTAGAAAGAATGAACCCGCTTGCCTTAGTGCCCATGTGACTCCCGTAGATGCAATTAAGTCCATTGGACTTGATAGGTCTATAGGAGCTCATGTCTCCCATTTGACTTGGTTGGAATTGACCCCATGAGGGGAGCTCAAGCAAAGAGAGCAATCTTGCATGATTTGCTATATGCAAAAAGTTGGCTTATTTTATGCTCTTTTATGATTGCTTGAGTGTGCTTGGTGAATAACATTGATTAATAATTGTATAATGTTTTTGATTACACCATTGCACGGTTGCTTTGTATGATAATGCATGACTTCTATTATTGCTTGAGCATGCTTATCTTTTCGAGGAATGTTCTACTTGTTAGTACATTTGATTGACCTCAAATTATTCTCCATGTTCATGATTCCTAGATATGCATTCTTAAGCTCTCTCTTGAAAAGGGCTACTGGCAATATGACGTGGAGCCGCCCAATGTTGGAAAAGGCTACTCATTTGAAACCGAGTGAAAGCCATCAAGAGAGTTACATTAGCATGATAAACAGAAATACATGCTTGCTAGGAATATGGAGAAAAACAGAAAAAAAGGAGAAAAACAGAAAATGTTGTTATATGACTGTTATGTGTGGTGTTGCATTGCTTATTTTTGACATCAAAATTGTTGATTGATAATGTATCTTGCAATGAAGAAAAGATGATATACTTTTGTTGTGATTAGTACACTTGCACACAAATGCTTGGATATATATCTTCTTATCATAACAACATGGTCTTAATTGGTTTGACTTCATTTGGAAATCCTGTTGAGTGTTGCTTTGATTGATTTTTATGCATGAGATTAATAGTTTTTTGTATTACATGCTAAGCAACCTTTCACACGCACACATTTTTTTTAAATATAATCTCCTTGAATCTCTCTCAATTATTTACGTTGCATAAAGTTTGTGTATATGATTATGCAATGTTGTTATGCGAATAGCTCTCTTTGCTAAAGCTACCCGATAGGGGGAGCTCCTTTGCCTATCTCATGACAAAAAGGGGGAGAAGTCTTGAGAGAAATAGGGGGAGTAAAGTCTTGAGAGAAATAGGGGGAGTGAGAGATTGAAGGAGCATTGTTTATGCTACGCTTTGGGGGAGAAATCATGAGGGAGAGTAACCTTTTAGGGGGAGCATTGCACATGCATTCTTTGTATTGCTTTATTTGTATTTAAGTGCAATGCTTGCTTTTATTTGTTCACCTCACTTGCACTTGTTCTTGGAAAGTGCTACTTGCTATTGTGTGTAGGTACATTGATGATTCTACAAGAAGATATTGAATATTTAGATTCTAGGAATCTCTTTTGTATTGTAGAAGTGATCATGGACAATAGCTTTATTTTATTTTGTGAGGAATATTTGTGAGTGGTTGTTTTGTCATGAAATAGCCAAAGGGGGAGATTGTAAGGACCTCGATTTTATGATTGGCTTATTTCATGACAAACCACCACATTGGGGATGACTGTGTAATGGGTAGCTTAGGTCCGTATTGGCAAGCTTCCAAGCATCTACATGACTTCAAGAGCAAAAGGTATATTCACTTGACTTTGTCTCTTGAAGAGTTTAGGTGCACACACACACACACTTCATGCATGTTTTGTTTATCTTGCATTTGTGTTCTTTTTTGTTTGTATAAGTGTGCATCCTTTTCTAAAACACTCACTAGCTTACATTAGATATCATATCTTGCATTGTATCTTAGTTGATAACATGTTTGACATGTTTATTGTGTTTCATTGTGTGCATCCCACTCTCTTCACACTTGCACAACATTCATGTAAGATTGACTTTTGTCTTGAGTGTTAAAAAGGGATTTTTCCCTTTGGCGCGGCCTAGACCGCTCGGCAGGCTTTGCTTGCACCGCGGTGCACGGAGCGGTTTTCTCCAATGCGTCATGTGCAACGTGGACCGCGACCTGTGCACTTGCACGCACAGCGGTCCCAACCGCGGTATAGTCCAGAAGGTGCACTGCTGTATGTACCGTGGTCTGGACACTTACCTGTGCCGCGGTCTAGCAAGCGGTTTTGACGGGATTCTGGTTCCCAAGTTCAAAACGATGTAGTTTGATCTAGGGCTTCATATATATTCTTCCTCTTCTCTTCTTGGCCGACCAAGAGCTCAGAAAATCATTTCTAGAGAGAGGTTAGAGCTCCTAGAGAGAGAAAGCTTCAAGAAAGCTTCTTTGACTCTCCAACCCAAAACCCATCTCCATCTTGCATCATTCAACATCATTTGAGCATGGGTTTTCATTTTTTCATGACTAGGTAAGCAAGAACTTCTTTGAATATCATTTATTGTTCTTGTTACTCTAGATTAGGTATTTATTGCATGATTAAATACCTAGACTCTATTATTGCATATTTATGAGTCTTGATAACATGATTAGGTTTGTATTTTGATAGCTTAATTGATTAGGTCATTTTTGCCTAAAAGCTAGGTCATAAACATTCATTTGTGATTCATTGATAACTAGGTTGAAATATTGATTCTTAATCAACTAGTTAAGCTTATTGAATGTTTATGCATATTTTGTGTAACAATTAGTTTGTTGGAAATTCTCTACAAATCTAATTGAGTTTGTTTGTTGATAGGCTTTTGTCTAAGACTTGCATTCAGTGAATGATTAAATGTCTTGTCTTAATCACATGAATATATGCTAAGTTTATGTTGAATACATTGTGAGCATATTTGTTGATTCATTGTGATTGTTTTGTGATAGCTAGGATTGGTTGTTATTGATAACATCTAGCTAAGTCTTTATGCCTTGCATTTAGACATTTGACAACTTGGATGTGTTTCTACAAACTCCTAGTTGAGCAATTTGTGTTGTCTAGCATAATTTGCATTGAGCATCATTTACATGATCACACAGACACATAATTCTCTTCATTGAGTCAAAGTCTTGTGGCTTCGGGGTGAAGTTGCACAAGCATTGTAGTCTTGCAACCAAGCTGTGGTTGGCAAGCATTGGTCAAGAATCCATTGTAAAAGGCCTGCGGGTAGAGTAGGAGGTGCTCATGCCAATAGTAGTGTATCAGTGGATATCACTAGGGATTGAACCAAGAGTGGCGAGTGGTAGTGTCCATAGCCTGAGGTTATCTAGAGTGAGAGTCCGAGCATCACTTGAGGGTGTAACATTTTACTCATATAGTGGATTTGAGGATCGTGTGTGGCTAGAAGGATAGCCCGTGGTTTTTCCCTTGTTGAAGGGTTTCCACGTAAAAATCAAGTGTTATTTATTATTCCGCACTTTACACTTGATTTTGTATGTTTGTTTATGTTGGGTTATATTATTAATATTAACTAATCGAAAAGTTGGTAATAATCGATTAACAACCCATTCACCCCCCCCCTCTAGGTTGTTAGACACACATTAAAAGTGTATTTTCATCTTCCTTATATAAGTCTCTTGCGACAAAGCAAGTAGTTTCTTCGAACGATCTCTTGTAATTTTGACTCCTTATATATAGGCAGCCTCACCCATGTCCTTCATCTCAAAATTTGAAGACAACCATTTCTTAATGGCCAACACATACTCTTTAGAGTTTCCAGCCAATAAAATATCGCCCACATACAAAGATAGCAGCACATACTTATCTTTATCTCGTTTTATGTACACACAATGGTCTTCTTCAACCATTTGGAACCCATAAGACACAACAGCCTGATGAAACCGTAGGCACCATTATCTGAATGATTTTTCAAACCATATATTGACCTTTTGAGCTTGCACACTTTGCGCTCATGGCCTTTTGAAACAAAATTTACTGGCTATTCCATGTAAATTTCTTCATCTAGTTCTTCATTGAGAAATGCTGTTTTTACATCCATTTGATGTAATTCTAGGTCCATATGTGCGACGATTGCCAAAATGAGGCGAATTGAAGCAAACCTAACCATAGGGGAAAAAGTTTCTTCATAGTCAATTCCCTCTTGTTGAGTATAACCTTTTGCGACTAAACACGCCTTATGTCTCTCTACTGTGCCATCAGCCTTTCGCTTGATTCGAAGGACCCATTTGTTTCCAATGGCTTTCCTTTCCAACGGTAAGTCAACCAAGTCCCATACATGATTACTTTTCATTGAATCCATCTCCTCTTCTATGGCTTTTATCCATAGTTCCTTGTCGGGTGATTTGAGAGCCTCATTCACATTTTTAGGCTCATCAGCATCATGTGAAGCAACCATAAACGCTTCCCCTTCAATCTCAAAGCGACGACGAGGAACATTTCCACGGTTACTTCTTCGAGAAGGTAAACCTAAAATTGTTGTTTCAACAACGTCATTACTCCCACTATGGACAGACGGTCCATGTAGATCTATATTTACTTCAAGTGGAGTTTCACTCCCACTAGGGACAGAAGTCCCTGATAGATCCATATTAATATCTAGTGGAGTATTTAGATTTGAATCCTCGATTAGATTATCCAATTCGTAGAATCGAATGTCTTTATCAACTTCACCTCTTTCAGGAAATTCATTTTCTAAAAAATTCACATCTCGTGAGTCTATCTCAGTCACACTTCCATCCGAGTTTTCACCCATTAGTACATATCCTTTTGAATGCTCAGAATATCTAATGAAAATACATTTCTTTCCTCTTGCACCCAATTTTCCATACTTGTTGAATAGATCATGTACGTAACCCGCGCACCCCCAAGGTCGCAGATAAGTTAAGTTAGGTTTTCTACCTGTCCATAACTCATAAGGTGTGGAAGTAACTGACTGAGAGGGAACTCGGTTAAGTACATAAGTGACAGTCAACAAAGCATCTCCCCAGTAGTGTACTGGGAGACTTGCTTGAGCCATCATAGATCTAACCATTTCAAGTAATGTTCTATTCCTCCTTTCCGCCACACCATTTTGTTGTGGAGTTCTAGGAATGGTTAACTGTCTATGTATACCCTTTTCATCACACAATTCCTTGAATTGATCTGAAAGGTATTCTCGTCCCTTGTCAGTACGTAATGCTTTAATCATTTTATCTAATTGATTCTCTACTAAGTTCAAGTATAATTTGAAACAATCCAATGCTTCAGACTTATGAGAAATCAAATAGACATGACCAAAACGGGTAAAGTCATCTATGAATGTAATAAAATATGAGGCACCATGCCTTGCCTTTACACTCATTGGACCACAAATATCAGAGTGAATTAATTGTAATGGATTTTCAGCCATAGTTCCTTTTCCAAATGGTTTTCTAGTTGCTTTTCCAGCTAGACAATTTTCACAGATAGGTAATTCTATCTTATTAAATGAACCTAAAAGACCTTCTCTAGCCAATCTGTTCATCCTATCTTGGCCAATATGACCCAGTCTAGCATGCCAAGTATTCACATCAACATTGACATTATTAGTGGAAGTCATTAATGAAAAACAACCATCACTGCAATTAAAACCGTCTAACTCGGTATTTAATACAATAAAACCATTTAACAAATATCCAGTACCAACACAAATAGAATTTAGAATAATATACATACAAACACCATAAAAGTTTAGTTCATAACCTAAACCTAGAAGGACAATAACTGAAACTAAATTTCGTCTGATTCTAGGAGCATGTAGAATATCATGGAGATAAAGTACTTGACCACCATGCATCATCAATTTGCAAGTGCCAATACCCTTCACTTCAACTCTAGAGTTGTTCCCCACGTAAATCCATCTAGTCCCCTGACTGATTCGACGATATTCTACGAACGTTGCTCTGTCTCTAGCTACATGGTCTGTGGCTCCTGAGTCTACAGTCCACAAAGGACGAGATTCAGTGAGTGAAACAGAACTAGAAACCAAAACATAGTTATCAGTTATTGAATAAGTTCGTACCTTTTTCGGTTCAGTGCACTCACGAGCAAAATGACCCTGTTTGCAACAATTGTAACACTTCAATTTGGCTTTGTCTTTCTTGAATCCAGCACTTTTGCCCCTTGTCTGGAATTTGGTCTCATTTTTCTTAGAGTTCTCTGCAGGACCCTTCCATTTTCCCTTCTGGAATTACCCTTCTGGAAGTTCCTCTTCTTTCCTTTACGTTTAAAACCTTTAGTTTTGCGCTTGCTGGTTTCAGCCATGTAAAGCTGACTTGAAGCCTTAGCTGCCTCTAGGCGCTCATCTTCCAGTTCAACATGACGTGATATATCATCAAAAGTTTTGATATTATCATTATGAGTCATGTTGATCTTCATATTTTCCCAGCTGTTAGGAAGAGACCAGATCACTGCTTGGATTTGCTGCTCATCAGTTAAGGTATGACCTGCAGACTTTAATTCACGAATCATGTTTGACATCTCTCTCAAGTGCTGCCTCATATCATGATTCTGGCGGTTCCTATAGGTGTCAAACTTAATTGTAAGTCTCCTAAGTTTGGTAGTAGAAGTACCACCAAACTTGTCTTTCAATGCAATCCACATGTCTTGCGCAGTGTCAAACCCCTCATTTTCACACATGAGAGCATCAGTCATACTACTCAGCATTGTTATGCGAGCCAGACTGTTTTTCCTTTTCCAGATTTGATATGTTTCCATATCTCTCATGTGTTGGGCAGTGATACCATTTGGTGGTTCAACCATGGTGTTTGTCAGAGTTTCAAGAGCCTCTTGCTCTTCAAGGATCAGCTGAACCTTTCGGTGCCACATCTCATAGTTATCACCATTCAGCTTTTCTCCCTTGTTCAACTCAGCAACAATTGACTTAGATGCAGAAGCCATTTCCTGGAAAATTTATTTAACACATAGTGTAATTAATAGTTATTCTAGCATGTTTTTCTCACAATTTCATACTTAGCACAACGCTATGCAGCAAACTTACACATAAAGAATATAATAAGAGGAATATTTAGGATAGGAATAGGAATGAGAGTCAAAACTCCCATTCACCATCCAAGTCCTTAACATTCACAAGTTTATATTTATTAGTGTCTTTTGCGCGGCACAGTTCTAACATTGTTTCTTACAATTTAGAACACCCAAAATAAGCACAAGTATTTAAAACTTTGCATAATTATGTGCACAGAGCATCCCATTTCATTAATAATAAAGAGTTGTATTTACAAACTAAGAGTATTTACAAAACAACATACTACCTAAGAATTACATTCTTAATCAGTAATTCTAAAACTCTCTGGGATATCATGCAGGATTCTCTCAAAAAGTGCATAGAGACTATGTTTGTCATCCTGAGATAGGTAGTATTTCTCATCTACCAAATAGTTTTTTTAAGCACTATTTATGTACCACCCTACCTTAGAATCATAACGTTTTTGTGTTCTCAAACTAGAACCCATACTCAAAGCTGCATGCTTTCTGAGATTTCTACGCACTCGATGATCATCATAATCTAATATGATTTCTAATGCTTCATTAAAAGTGGTAACTACATCTGCTTCTAGAAATGTAAGTGTTACATAATTATGTCGTCGTAGCTCATCTGATAAAACCTTAAGTAGGGCATGAATAATTTCTTTCCAAATTGATTCTAACCCACCATCACTCAAAGGCCATTCAGAAACGATAAGATCCCCAAAATTTTTGGGGGTGCACGTTTCCCAAAACCGTTCCTTCCACGTCGCCGATTATCCCGCGACATTAATTGCCCTCTCTGCCCGTTACAAGCATCTAACTCTATATAAGTGAACCTTGCCCCTTCACCATGACTTACTTCTTCTTTCATTAACTTTCCCAATCTACACGAGTAGCAAGACAAAAAAAGATCTTAGCTTTTTTCCTTGTCATCAATCCTTTAATTTCTCTTCTTCCAGAAACTGAACCCTGAGCCTGCTGTCATGTCTTCACCTGGTGGCGACAGCATTGAGCAGCTGTTCGACGGCGACGCGGCGTCTAGTAGGAGTCTTGCCCCTAGAAAAAAGGCACGCGTCTATAGTGATAGCGGGGACGACGCTCCCTTTCAATTCCTGTGTTCTAACCGGAATATTGCAATCGGGACGGGCTTTTCGAAAAATCCCGATGCTCCTGTTGATGTCGACCAGGAGTCGAGTGGAGAAACAGGAACCGCTGCCGGGGTAGGTAGATACCGGGCCGGCGAGGTCACAGACAGTATAGGGAGGGTACTGGCCCTTCCGTATGAGTATAGATGTGTCCCTCTTTCTACCAGCACTCCGGAAACCATCAAACGCTTACAAAGAGATTTTAAGATCCCTAAAGAGATCACTATCGGTGTCCCTCCACAGGAGTATGACATGTATTCTCCTTCTGCTGGCGAGGTCCTGATTCATACGGCAGCCTTCGATTGTGGAGTCAGGCTACCCCTCCACCCTACCTTACGTATGGCGCTACATGCCTTACAGTTAGCTCCCCTCCAGCTGACACCAGGATATTGGAGGCACCTGGTGGGGTTCCTCGTGTTGTGGAGGGAGCAATGTCAGAAGGATAACATCGATCGGGAACCAGGTCCAGATGAGATTGGATATGTGTTTTAGATTGCTGCTAATGCCCTGGGTCCAAAGGGGCAATTCTATGCTCGCGCCAAAAACAACTTGCAATTTGTGGTATCGGGGGCCACGAAAAAGGATACTTCCTGGAAGGAGGAATGGATCATCCTCGGAGGTGAATGGGGAAGTTCGGTTCATATCGGAGGGTCTGAGTTCCAAGTTCCCACTATTTTCAGTGGCAAGCCCGCGTTAGAGAAGAGCAGGCTATCTGAAGAATCGAAGAAAATCTTGCGGGCTATGATGGCCCATCATTATGTTAACACGAAGTTTCCCATCACTGAGGCCTTCTAGGCAAAGAGGGTAGATCACTACCTTCGCATTTCCGGGGCTTCTCCAGGTATAAGACTTTCTGACTTTGCTCCTATTATATTGCTTTATTGATTCTGCAAATATTGACTCTGGCTATCCTTGTAGTTTCAGCAGTATCTCCATCGGTTCCTGAGGTGGAGCCCCACCAAGCTGGCGGTACTGTTGATTCTCCTTCAACTTCCCCTGTCAGGCTTCCAGCCAATATTGATCTTGATGCATGGGTTGGTGTATCTGCTGGCTCTGATAGGACCCCGATCGGGGTATCTGGATCATCGGCTCCCCCTCTTCCTACCTCGGCTAGGTCTTCCAGGTGCAAGATGCTTCACCCCTCAACCCAGTCAATGTTGCAGCTGCCATTGATGCTGGTGCCTCAGCTTCTTCTGCTTCTCCCGTTATGGCAACTGGTAAGCCTAAACTGGCCGAGAAAAGTTCTGAACCTGCTATGACGAGGCGGGTGGTACCTCGAGATATGGCGCGGTCGAGGTCGAAGGACATCAGCCAGAAAGAAGTTTTGGCCCACTTCGTTGCCTCTTGCCCAGGTGGGAGTCTAGACGGCATGACAGCCATGCCCACTGAGCTTCTAATTAGAAGGGGATCTGCCCTTCTGGCTGAGGTAAGCTGTCTTACTTTAGTCTTTTATCCAGATAAAAGGTTAAAAATAT
The DNA here is from genome assembly GCA_033220585.1 of Dipteronia sinensis. Classification (NCBI taxonomy): domain Eukaryota; kingdom Viridiplantae; phylum Streptophyta; class Magnoliopsida; order Sapindales; family Sapindaceae; genus Dipteronia; species Dipteronia sinensis. The sequence goes on from CM065642.1 coordinate 18,168,174, forward strand.
CCTGACAAGTGCTTTGTTTTGTCAGGCTTTTAAGTTCAATGTGGCCATGAGCCAACAGGTCGGCTCCCTCCCGGAGCAAGTTAGAGGTGCTATTGCGAAGCTGGAGAAGTCCAAGGAGGAGCTCGCTAAGGCTGCTCGTGGAATGGTAGCTTTGAACCAGTCTCTGGAAAATGCACAAAAAGAAGCTGACGAGGCGAAGGTTGACAGAGAGAAGATGCAACATGCTTTGGATATTGAGAGGCTTAGGTCTCTTCGCCATAAGGAGGAGAGGGATGTTGCTACTAGATGAGTAATAGAGCTGGATAAAGACGTACAATCCCTTCATGGTAGCGTGGCCGATCTGGATGCTCAAGTAGACACCGCCTTCGGGGATGGTTACTTTTTTGCTGGCTGCCAGGTGGCTCTAGCTCTCCCTCTTCTGTTTGATCTGGGTACCATCGCTGGATGGAACCGGGAGGAGATCATGGCAAAGGCTGCTGAACGAGCTGGGGAAGTGCCCTCCGATGTGGCTGGACCTTCCCAGGTTGCTGGAGATAGTGGAGTGGTAGAAGGTGCAGACCAGAGCTCTATCTCCCTTCTTCCACCAAACAATGCTGGAGCAGCTCCCAATTTGAAGGATCCTGAGTCTGGTGTGGCTCAGGCTGGAGGAGGGGTTCATGGCTTTTCTGCTCCTCCATCAGAATCTGTCAAGGAGATAGGGGATCAGTTTGCTACTGACGATGGAGAATCTACCCTGCCTATCTCATCTTCTATCCATGTCCAGGTAGTGGAGGGTCAGGCTGCTTCAACCAAGGAAGTCGGGGGGAATTCTGATCAAGTAGCAGCAGCAGAGTAGCTTTCAGTTGCGGGGGTACCCAGGAAGCAGGCGGGGTTCCATCTGGTGCTGTAGAGGGAGAAGCTCTAACTGGCGGAGATGGAGAGAAGATGGCCGATCAGGAGTAGGAGGATGCATGATCCACCCTGATCCCTTACCCAGTAACATCTAGATAATTTTATCTTCTTGTAGCCCGTGATCGGATGATGGGCTCCCCAGTTTTAGTAATGAGAACTTTTTTGTTTTTCTTGACTTCATGCGTGTGTAGTTTGTTATACCCCAACATAAACTTGACTTAATCAAAACTTGGTAATGAGTTAAACCTGATGAGAATAAAGTAGAGGAACAATAGTTGATCGGTACCATGGTACCTCGCACTCTAGTTATGAGAGTCTTGGTTTCTTGATGATAATGAGCGTACTGGTTTACCATCTCGCAATCTAGGTACCTTGCATTCCCATTCTAGGAACCTCGGTAATATGGCTTGTAATCTGGCGAAACTGGGTACCCTGTATTTCTGCTTTGCAAGGATTTTAGTACCTTATCGAATAATCGGGTACCTAGCTTTCCTGTTTCAAGGAAGTTAGGTCCCTAGGTGGATATTCTGGCGAGTCTGGGCACCTCATATTCCTGTTTGAAGGAGCTTTGGTGCCTTGGTGAATCTCGGTACCTAGCATTCCTGCTCATATAAATCTTGGTACCGTGGTGAACATGATAGAGAATGTGTTGGCAACAAGATCTTGGTAGGCGGCTATAGCCATGTTAGCACTATGTCTTTCTTAGCTGGGGGTAGTACCCGGCTTAGGCCTTTATCTGGCAGGCGACTACGTCCTTACTAACCAGACTCTTTCCTGGCAGGGGTGGCTCCCAGCCAAGGCAGCAGGAATGCCATATGGTCCTTTCTGGTCTTGAGGCGATCATTGGCGAAAATAAGGAGATCATATTCAGATACCTCGCATTCCTGTTTGTAGGAATCGTGGTACTTTGGCGAGAACAATGGTGAATATATACTGGCAACAAGATCCAGGTATGCGACTAAGGCCACTTTAGCACCTGGTCTTTCTTAGCGGGGGGTGGTACCCGGCCAAGGCCTTAATCTGGCTGGCAACTATGCTCTTACTATCCAGATCCTTCTTAGCGGAGGGTAGTGCCCTGCCAAGGTCTGATCCGTCAGGCAACTATGCTCTTACGTATCGGATCCTTCCTAGCGGGGGGTGGTGCTCGGCCAGGGCAACAGGAATGCCATGTGGCTTTTCCTAGTCTTGAGGAGATCCTCCTGGATGGATTAATCCGATATAGGGCATCAGGAGTGCTGTGTATCTCTCCTGGATTTATGGCGATCCTCCTGGAGGGATCTATCCGGTCCAAGGCATCAGGAGTGCTATGTGGCTCTCCTGGATTTACAGTGATCCTCCTAGAGGGATCTATCTGGTCCAGGGCATCAGGAGTGCTATGTGGCTCTCCTGGATTTATGGCGATCCTCCTGGAGGAATCTATCCGGTCTAGGGCATCAGGAGTGCTATGTGGCTCTCCTGGATTTATGGCGATCCTTCTTAAGGAATCTATCCAGTCGAAGGCATTAGGAGTGCTATGTGGCTCTCCTGATCTTAAGGCGATATTCATGGCGGATTCGATTGGCAACATAAAGCAGATAGATGTAGACAAATGTAGGCAAAAACAGATGGAGAAAGAAACATTCTTTATTGATGACCAAAGGAAAAGGAATACAAGTACTCACGATTACTAACATCTCCTAACATTCGTTTCGGGGTAACCCTGGCCGATTTTCGTTGCATGACTTAAGGGTAGAACCTCTTGAGGTCATCAGCATTCCAAGTGTGGTCTACTATATGTTCATTCATGTCATCCAGCTTGTATGCCCCACCTTGGATCACCATTCTGTTGGGCACATTGCTTGGCCAACATTGCTGGGTTGGTTGATACTGTATAGCACTTGCGAGCAGCCTGCTGTTCCCCTCTTATTTCGCCCACTTTATCTCCCACTAGGAATTTCAGGACGTTATGGTATATTGACAGGACCCCTTTGAGGGCAGACAAGTAGGGCCTTCCCAGTATAGCGTTGTAGGGGGACGGGGTGTCTACCACAACGAAGTTTGTCATTAGGTTCTGCTGGAGTGGCACTGTTCCCACTATTACTGGTAGGATCATAGACCCGGTGGGAATTAAGGAGTCCCTCGTGAACCCGTACAATGGGGTGGTACAGCTGTTGTAACAAGGTCTCTTCAGATTGAATTGCTCCAAAGCACTCTTGAAGAGAATATCAACGCTGCTACCTGTGTCAATCAACACACGGTGGACCAAGTTGTTGGTTATTTGAACAGTGATGACCATAGGATCATCATGAGGTTGGACGGTGTTAAATACGTCATCTTCTGTGAAGATGATCTGTGCAGCAGGTGGAGACCGAGGTGATCCTCTGGTAACCTTGAAAACATTATGGCCTGCTTCTACTCTAGGAATTTTTCTGGCATGGTTCTTTCGAGCATTGTTGGAGGTTCCTGCCAAGGTGGGACCTCCACTGATGGTATTTACAATGTGGATCTGCTCCATCAGATCTTTCCCTTTTGCTTTCCTTCCTTCTTCATATGCTTTAATATCGGCATGCACCTCATTTCCAGTATGTATATTGTCGGGTACCTGTGGGAGGAATTCCTCCAAGCAACCTCCCCTAACCAAGGCTTTAATATGGTTCCGTAGACTATAACATTCTGAGGTATTATGACCTACATCCTCGTGGAAGTCACAATACTTGTAGCAGTTCCGTTGATCGACTGGTGCCTTTATTGGACCCGGCTTCCTGAGTAGTCCTTTGTCATGGATGGCGAGGTAAATAGTCTCGCGAGAAGCGTTCAAGGGGGTGTAATGGGAGTACCCTATTTCCTCTCTATCTATTCGCGCTACCTCCTTGGGTGAGGGTGTAGCTTTGGGCGAAGTTCGCCTAGCTGGGTACCGGTTCCGTGGAGGTTGATAGGGTGGCAACCGATATGTAGATTTGTTGGGAGGCCTGTTCTGATTTTTCTGGACGGGTGCAGGCTTGGGCGCCTCCTTCTTTTGGCGCTTGGCAGTTCTCATATCATCATGCTCCATCTTAACTCGGAGCTGTTCATCTATCTTGACCTGCTCTAGAGCTCTATTGTAGGCCTCCTGGTAGGTCTCCGGGGGATGCTCGGTGAAAGATCTAAACAGTCTGCCTGCCCAAAGATTCATTCTAAAATTGGCTAAGGTTTCCTTTTCCACGAAGACTCCCATCTGGATCACTTCTTTATGGAATCTCTCCACGTAGGCTCTGAGCGATTCCCCCAGCTCATGGATCACATATTGAAAGTGAATAGGATCTTTAGGGCGAGGTTTTATGCCCTGAAACTGGGCATAGAAATCAGTTGTCAATTTTGTGAATGAATCAATGCTTCCCGCTGGTAGCTTCCTGAACCATGTCTTGGTATAGTCCGTTAGTGTGGTTGGGAACATTCTGCACATAGTGGCCCTAGTAGCATTCTGAACCTCCATCTGGTGAACAAAGCTTTCTAGGTGGCTTAGGGGGTCCTTAGTCCCAGAATATTTGTCGGTTGACATCTTGAATTTGGGAGGTAATTCTGCCTCCTTGATCCTCCTAGGGGAAAATAGAGATTTTAGTGTGAGGTTAGTCTGAATTGTAACTATAATATTGATACCCCTTTTGAATAAAACAGTGTTATTTCATATCTCATTGATACTTCTTATCCTACTCCTTTTTTGTTACATCCATCTACATTATAAGGAAGGATCCCGGTACCAAAGGTACCTATCCTGCTACTGGCTACCGGTAGTGGGTGAGGGTGCTAACCGAGATTTTGCTCCCTGAGTGATTTTTCCGTTAACACCACTAATCTCCAAACATCTGTGCGTGGCATGGCTACTGACTCCTCTTGTTCTAGATGTAACTCTGGTATAGAAAGCATTGACCATCTCTTACGAGGGTGTAGAGAGTCTGTTTATGTCTGAGAATCTGTCTCTAAAGGCAGTACATCCTCCGCTGAGTTTACAGGTGAATTAGAAGGATGGCTTACTTGCAATCTTCACAGTGGTAAGCTGACTAGTGCTAATCTTCCTAACTACCTTCATTTCTCTAGTGTGTTATGGTATCTGTGGAAATGGAGATGTAACAAAGTTTTTGACCCAAACGCCTCTACCCCTCAATCCCCTCATTTGATTATCAATATGTTTGCCAAAGATTGGTTGACTGCAAATTTTGCTGACCCTAGTAGAGATGTTGCCCTACTGCCGATTACCTGGCTGGAGCCCAACGAGAACTGGGTTAAATTGAACATTGATAGGAGTAGGAACTCTGAGTCAGGAATCATAACAGCTGGAGGAGTTCTGTGCAATCACTGGAAAAGCTGGTTGAAAGGGTTTGTGTTGAACAAAGGTATTGGAAGTGTTATTGAAGCCGAACTCTGGGCATTTATGAAGGCCTTAAGATGGCTTGGATCTCTGGCTATAGGAAAGTTACAATTGAGTCTGATTCCCTTACCTCTAGGCAATTGATTTACTCTGATATCAGGCATAATCACCCTCTTTATAGCCTCATCCTAAATTGCAAGAACCTTGTGGAAGCTGACTGGAACTGCAGTATCACCCACATTTTCAGAGAAGGCAACATGCTTGTTGATGGTCTAGCCCGTATGGGCCACAGACTAAACATTGGTATCAAGTTCTTTGAAGAGCCCCCCTCGAAAATTTGTCCCATTTTTGATGCTGATTACAGAGGTGTAACCTGCCTTAGACAGTGCCCTGTCTCTTACCCTGCGTAGTTTCTCTCTCTCTCTAGGTTAGGCCGTCAAGTGTACCAAATTTTTTTTTTTACAATCGCTCTTGTCAAAATCGTTGTCAAGGTACAAATCAACCCCAAAATTATAGAAAGTGTTAGCGGAAAAATTCACTCGGGGTGAAAATCTCAATCAACACCCTCTACCCGCTACCCCGGAGGTTGCAGCACGGGGTAGGTACTTTGTACCGTGCTTCTGGTAAGAGTGAAGGAGAGAATCAGATCGATCAACGTCCTTAGACGGGGTAGATACCGCGAGAAAGGTAAGATAGGTAGGAGAACAATCACCCCGCCCATCTGGTGCAGTAGGTAGGTACCCGGTCCTGGTATCTGATCCTGGTACCTAGTCACCTCTCTAGGTGCCTTCAATATTCTCCCAACCTAAATAATGAGCCAGGAGAGGTACATGAGAGCTAAGAACAGCATGGTCAGTGCCTAGCATGCATACATGCATTCATAACAAGGAGATAGATAGGAGAATGACAACTCTTTTAGTAGTGGTGGACTGACCTAGGGGGAAAAAGCATCACGATTGATCTCATGCTGAAAAACCCCAGGTAGTATCCATAGGAAGAGAGAAAGACCCTTCTTTATATTTATATATCTCGAGAGGTGCTCCGGTAAGCTTACATCAGTACAAACTAAGACCTGATAGATCATAGTTGGAGGGGTACCACTTGGTACCGATACATTTCTGGAGAAAATTAATGTGCATAATAGTCGATACCATGGTAGAAGATATCGAACTGTATTTTTGATGGAGAAATGGATGAAATCTAGGATCAGAGACATCTTGGAGACAATGAGATGTTGGAGAACTATCGGAGAATGTTGGAAAGAATGTCGGGTCAGAGAAAATGTTGGAACCCTTGAGATGGAGAAATTCCAGAGAGCTGGTGGCGAAGTCAGAACCCCCTTCTTGGAGAGAACTTGGTCATATTTATATGTTCTGATTCTTGTTGCCCACTCCACTAATTAATTCGCAATCAAAGGAACATTGACTTGGCACTAATGGAGTTGAATAGTCTCTCATTAATGGCGTTGGGAATGGTCATTAAAAAGTTGACTGATCTTCTCATTAATTGGGCTGATTATCTCCATTAATAGAGTTGACTGATTCCCTCATTAATGGCGTTATGAATGACTATTAAAGAGTTGACTGATCTTCTCATTAATGGGGCTAATTATCTCTATTAATAGAGTTGACTGATTCCCTCATTAATGGTGTTATGAATGGCCATTAATGGAGTTGATTGCTTCCTTCATTAATGGCGTTGTGAATGGCCATTAATGGAGTTGACTGATTCCCTCATTAATGGAGTTGTGAATGGCCATTAATGAAGTCAGATGGTGTTGCATGCTTCTTCCCTTTAAGCGAGGTACTCTGGTGTACCAGTCCTTTCTCGCTGGCATGGCGCTTGTTCTAGCATGCTAGTGGCCTTGTGGCGACATTCTTCCTGCTAGGCGAGTAGGATACCTGTCTATGGTGGATTCCGGGTTGATGTCAAGGTATTGGGTACCAGGCAGATATCGAGGTATTTAGGCACCAGGTAGATGTTGAGGTACCGTGGGGTACTGGATACATGTCGCAGTACCTGCTTCCTTCATTAATGGCGTTGTGAATGGCCATTAATGGAGTTGACTGATTCCCTCATTAATGGAGTTGTGAATGGCCATTAATGAGGTCAGATGGTGTTGCATGCTTCTTCCCTTCAGGCGAGGTACTCTGGTGTACCAGTCCCTTCTCGCTGGCGTGGCGCTTGTTCTAGCATGCTAGTGGCCTTGTGGCGACATTCTTCCTGCTCGGCGAGTAGGATACCTGTCTATGGTGGATTCCGGGTTGATGTCAAGGTATTGGGTACCAGGCAGATATCGATGTATTTAGGCACCAGGTAGATGTTGAGGTACCCTGGGGTACTGGATACATGTCGCAGTACCTAGGTGCAAGGTAGGAGGAACCGGGTATATGCGAGGTACTGGGTGCATGGTATAGCGGTCCCAGCTTCACCAAGTGTATGGGTAGATGTACCTGCTCTTTTTGGTTCGTATTTCTGGTGCCTCATCTAGGTAGACAGGCAGTCGAGGTTCTGGCCCTACCAGGTATCGATTCTTCCAAGGTCGCGGTATCAATCCTACTGGGTAACTGGGAGCTGGGAATGGTCCCTACCATGTGGTTACTTGGTGGCAAATTCTTCTTTGGACCCCTGCCAAAAAACCCTGTTAACAGAAAGTATTATTGATAAACCTTTTTCTTTTCAGTAAGCTATGTCGCGCCTCACCTAATGTCAAATACTTTCGGATTAAAAATTAAGAGCATACTGTAATCCATATTAAACTACGTCTGCACAGAACAATGATGATCATATTGCACCGATATATGACACTTACCATATCATACCTCACCTTTAGTCAAATACTTTTGGATTAAAGTGTGTGTCTATAGCCTGCACATAACATATTGAACTTTACTAATTGATCAAAAATTGAAATATATCCATTCGATCTTTTTCTTGTTATTAAATGTTTCATCAAATCACCCAGGTAAACTAATTAAGACATTTCTCTATTCATGAGCAAACATAGCCTGAAAATCTGACAGTGCCCTCTCCCTTAAAAAACGCCTATCGAGAATTTAGTTGTTACAAGTATGCAGAATTAAGTTTGTTTGATATACAAATTAAAAAAAAAAACTAGTATCATTTTTGTCGAAGCTTATATCAGTGATCTGTAACATCAACAAGATATATAACAACAGGGAAAATGACCCAAAAATTAACAAACAATTTCACCGATTCATATCTGTTTTTAATGTTCAATGAATTGGAAATATTGATTTGCATATGGTCATAGTTAGATCAAGAAACATATTAATGCTATTACGGTATTAATGGTTGTAAGAGATCAAGTGAAATAAACGACATTTACTCTTAAGAAAATTGAAAATTGAAAATCATCCGGACTTGAATATATCAAATATTATTAATTAAAAACGATCATAGTAATAACATTGATCAACAATTTTAGTAGATTTAACATTTAAGAATTCCATAGAAACTACATGTCAATATTAAGTTGAAGAGAAATTGAAAAAAAAAGTGTTCGTATGTGACTTCTGCTTTATTCGCTTGAGATATCTCTCTGAGATGAATGTTTGTGTTCCAGCGATTAATAGCAAAATAATTAGCTAACATGAAAAATAAAATTTCAAATCCACAAATATTATAACAAACAAATAAAAATTACCTGCAACTGAGATATATACTGTTCATCAACTTGATACATGTTAGGATCTTGATCACTCAAAACCCTAACACCTTCTCCTGTTAACCCTAAGTCCATGCAAGATTCACTCACAAAAATAGAGAAATTCCCAAATACAACAACAAATATAGATCGAAAATATATACTACACCAGAACAGAAAATAAAAGAAAGAAAAGGAGCAGTAAAGAAACACACAGAGTTATCGTGGTCTAGATTAAATTGATCCTACATCCACGTTGAGCTTGCACACAGAGAAGCCCTTTCCACTATATGTGAGTCTTTACAATCACTAGAATTAAACAAATTAAAAATCAGCCTAGAAACCCTCTAAAGTCCCAGATCCGTTACCACTACAAATCAGGAACCCTAATCAACTCTTACAAGTCAAGATTACAAAAATATCACTCTCAATCGTTACACAAAGAGTATACAACTCTTAAATCACTCTCAAATCACTATAAATACACCTGAGGTTACAATAGAAATCACTCAAGAACACTGGAATCACTAGAAGTGAAAAGGGAGATATTCTAAAATGAATTCTGTGTATTCTCTATCCTCATCTCATTCGTTATATACCCATATTGTCTAACTCAGCACCGCAATCAGTAACAGCCAATAACTCCTTGCCATCTTATCATTGCAATCTGGCTCACTAACCTTATCTGTTTGTATTAGAAAGAAGATGACTTAGGCTTGACCAAGTTGTCGATCTAGAACAGATAGCTATTGGGCCTTCATGAGTTGGTTCTCGATTTTGGGCCATTGGGTAAATTTGTTGGACTAATTCTACAATATATTCCACCTTAGTCCAACACCTCTCATACAGCAGAACAACATTTATGTGATACCTGTTCAAGACACAACAAACAAATCAACCATAATCACCTATCTTAAGCAGGTTTAAGCAATGCTTAAACTTGCTGTAAGATACTATTTTAGTACCAATGTCAGCTGGATTCTCATCTATGGAAATCTTTTCCACCTTAACTATACCGTTAGAGACTTGGTCTCTAATAAAATGATACTTAACCTCTATATTCTTAATTCTCTTATGGAACACGGGATTTTTAACTAAATGCAATACACTTTGACTGTCAGTATTGTTAATGGGAAAATCCACTTAGAGAGCAGAATTCCAGTTAGCACCCTCAACCACTACCGGTAGGTGGCAGCGGGGTAGGTACCTTCGGTACTGGGAGGTTGTTTTACGTTGGAGATTGAGGGAAGAGAATGTAGAGAAGGGGAAATATAAAGTGGGCACTGTTTTATTGATCACTGTGTCTGTTTACAAGAAGACTGGTAACAGTATTACACTATCATTCTCTCTCTTATCTCTTTTTACACAGAGTGGTGATGGAGAACTCGTATATGTCGATAAGTGGCTATAACACCCTCCCAATGATTGTCTCGAAACTCTCACTAGCTTTAGAGAACTCAAGAGAAGTTTCTGAAGAGCTTTTCTTTCCCTTCTCCATCTTCGTCCTTCGTGGCCGTATTTATAGACATCCAATATTCCTGAAAATCTGGTCGTATTAATGATGATTAGTTGGAGTCCTTCTTATAGGTGTTGAAAGACCTTGAGTGAGGCCAAAGGCCCGATATTTGATCCCTTTAATTATTGTCTTATTTAAACTCTAATTCGGTTGACCATTTGGTCTCATTTATGGTGCTTTAAATGGTGAATGAGTCAACGTTTCCTGCTTGTGCTACTTGGAGGGGTGTGATAGTTCTATATTCTGGTGGCGATGTACACTAGGATACTAGTCTGCTTTTGTTGGTGTGGCGCTAGCTTTGCATCTTGCGTGCATGGTTCTTATTCTAGCATGCTGGTATCTTCATGGCGACATTTTTCTGGCTTGGCGGGTAAGGTATCTATGTGGGGTGGATTCCAGGTTAATGTCAAGGTACCCTGGGGTACCGGATACATGTCGCGGTATCTAGGTGCCAGGTAGGAGGTACCGGATACAAGCGAGGTACTATATACGTGGTATCGCTGTAATGGCTTTACCATGTGTTAGAATATATGCATAGCATGGTACTTTCTCTCCATGGTTCATATCCCCGGTACCTCATCTAGGTAGATGGGTAGTCGAGGTTCTGGCCCTACCAAGTATTGAATCCTCCAATGTCACGGTACCGATACCGCTGGGTACTTGGGAGCTGGTACTGGTTCCTACCGTGTAGTAGCTTAGTGGAAAATTCTCCTTTGGACCCTTGCTACAAAAGTCTGTTAATAGAAGTCCCCCCTGATTTGAACATCGGTGCAAGGTTGGGCTTAGAGTTAGGACTTGAAACGGTTGGAGAATTTTCTGTAACCATTTCATAGAATGAAATCCTCCCCTTGCACGCTGACTTAAATAGGTCTTCCACGTGCCTTATCAGGATAGGTTGAATTCAAAAAGGGCAAGATTTGGGGGAGCTCGCTTCCCAAAACTGTATTTCCGATTATCATGTGTTATTAATTACCCTTTCTTCTCATTGCAAGTAACCGCTTTCTCGTCTATTTATACCTCGACCCATCTCACTTTTCTTCACTACTCATTCCAGTTGCTTTTTCTGCTTTCACGAAGTTCTCGAAACCCTAATTTCTTCTTCTTCATTCTTCAGCCTTCAATCTCTTATACTTTCAAGAGACGAAACTTAGATTTTGTTGTCATGTCTTTCCCCGACAGTGATAGTATTGAACATTTCTTCATCGGTGACACAACCATAAGCGGGAACCTCGCTCATAGGAAGAGGACTCGTGTCGACGACGATAGTGGAGATGACGTCCCTGCTCTTCAGCATCGTCGCTCTAATCGAAATGTTACAATTGGGACAGTCTTCTCAAACCACCCCAGCGTTCTGGTCGACATCGATAGGGAGTTGAGCGGAGAATCAGGTGTTGTCGGGGTAGGTGGAGACCGGGCCGGTGAGGTTATGGATTTCGTGGGGAGGGTGCTCGCTTATCCTTACGAATATCGATGCATCCCTGATTCTACCAGTACCACAGACACCATCAGGCGCTTGCGCAGAGATTTCACGATCTCCAAAGATATCATTATCACTATCCCACCTCGGGGGTAAGATGTGTACACCTTCTCTGGTGGCGAGCTTTCGATTCATACGGTGGCTTTTGATAGTGGAGTCAGGCTACCTCTCTACCCTACCTTGCGTAGGGCGCTACATGCTTTGCAGCTAACACCCTTGGAACTGACACCTGGATTATGGATCCACTTGGTTGGGTTCCTCGTGCTGTGGCGGGAACAATGTGATAAAGACAAAATCGACTGGGAACCGGAGCCAGATGAGCTAGGGTTTGTCTTCCAAATCACTGCCAACTCTCCAGGCCAAATGGGACAATTTTATGCTCAGGCCAAGAACAACTTGAAGTTTGTGGTACCGGGGGCCACAAAGAAAGATACCTCCTGGAAGGAGGAATGGGTCATCATTAAAGGCTAATGGGGTAGCTCGGTCCACATTGGAGGATCTGATTTCTCAGTCCCTACTAGTTTCAGTGGCAAACCCGCGTTGGAAAAAAGCAAGCTCTTTACTGAGTCGGAGAAAATCCTGCAAGCCATCATGGCTAGATCTTATGTTAACAAGAGGTATCCTACCTCTGATGCCTTTGAGGTAGGAAGGGTGGACCTGTACCTCACTGTCTCCATTGCATCCCCAGGTAAACAAACTCCCTAACTTTATCTCGATAACGTTTCTTCTGTGATTCTGTAGGTGCTAACTTTCGCTATCTTGGCAGTCTCCACAGTGCTTCCATCGGCTCTAGAGGAGGAGCTCGACCAAGCTGGAGGCTGGCAAGATTCCCCAGTGACCTCCTCTATTGGGCCTTCATCTCGCCCCAATTCTATGGTATTGACTGGTACCTCTTCTAGGCCTAGCATGCGTTTATCGATCTCTGTCGAGGTACCCGGGACATCTACTCCACCTCCTCCTACTTCAATCAGATCACATCTGGCAAGCTTCGTAGCTAGAAGGGCAAGGGTGAGAGGTACTTCTGGCCAGGTGTAAGGTCAGGCTTCTACCGTCCCTGCTACTGCTACTGCTGTTCAACCAGTCCCCTCTCCCTTGCTTACCATGGGGGTTGAGCGATCTACTAGGGTTGAGAGGGGTTCTGATTCTGCCCTTGTGTTACGGCTGGCTCCTAGTGATTGATCCCAATCGTGGTCGAGGGACACTAGCCAGGATCAGGTTCTGGAGAGGTTCGCCACTTCCTGCCCAGGATGGAAGCTTGGATGCCATGACTTGTATGCCCACTGATTTTCTAATCTCTAGAGGGTCTGCTCTTCTAGCTGAGGTATGTCTCTTCGTTTGGTTTTCTATCTCGATTGATTATTTGGTGATATTCTAACTCGTGTCTTGTATCTGGTAGGCCTTTAAGTTTAATTTTTTCATGAACCAGCAGGTTAGTTCCCTCTAGAAATAGGTTAAGGATGCTACTGCCGAATTGTAGGAGGCCGATAAGGCCAATGAGGAGCTAGCCAAAGCTGCCCAGGGCATGGTAAGCCTACGCCAGTCCTTAGAGGAGTCCGAGAAGGTTGTAGTTGAAGGCGCATGTGGACAAGGAGCTGATGCAGCGTGCTTTAGACACAGAGGTGATCAGGTCTTTTCACCTTAAGATTGAAAGAGATGCCTTGATAGAGAATGCAGCAGAGCTGGAGAAGGATGTTCAAACTCTGCACGCTAGCATGGCTAGCTGGAGGCACATGTGGACGCCTCATTCGGAAATGGTTACTTCTTTGCAGGCTACCAGGTAGCATTGGCTCTCTCTCTCCCGTTTGACATGAGCATTATCGATGGGTGGAGTAGGAAGGAGATCATGGCCAAAACTGCTGAACTTGCTAAGACAGCTCCTTCTGGTGAAGCTGGTCCTTCTGGGACTACGGGGGCAAATGGAGAGGTTGATGATGAAGACCAATGACCTATCTCCTCTCTTTTACCAGGCTATGCTAGGACAGGTTCCATTTTGGAGAATCTCGATGTTGCAGTGGTCCAGGTTGAAGGGGGAGCTCTTGACCCGCCTGTCCCTTCATCCAGATCAGTCAGGGAAGTTGGGGACGAGCCTACTTCTAAGGATGACGTGCCTATCCCCTTTTCTAGTCCTGCTAAGGAGTCGGAGGACCAAACTGCTTCGACAAAGAAGGTGGAGAATCAACCTGGCATGGTGGCAATAGAGGAGCTACAAGCCGATCCATCTCAAGTGGAGTTCCCAGCGGTAGTAAGTGCCCAAGTAGTAGGCGAGGCCCCAGCTGGTCCAGGAGGTGAGGTTTCAATCTGTGGAGCTGGAGAGGAAGTCGCCACCTAGGGGCAAGTGGATGCCTGACCCAACTCGATCATTTGACCAGTTATTTTTAATTTTACTTCATTTCCTTCACCATTTTTGTAGCCTGTGATAGGGAGATGGGCTCCCTAGTTTAATCAATGAAAAGACATTTCTTTCTTCTTGCATTTACACTTGTTTACCTGGACACCTGTTTGTTCACTACTCTGACCCTATTGTGAAACTGATTTGATGAGTAGTCCTAGTATGAACCTGACTTAATTGATATTTGGTAACAGAAGAATCTTTGAAACTTGGCGAAATCAGAATGTTTAGCATAATTCGTAACCGGTACAAAGATCTTCTGGTACTTAGCCCGAGAATTTTAATAATATTCCCGAGGGGCATTGTTAGCAGCTGATCTCGTTTGGGAGAATCAAGGTTCCGGGCATTCCTGCTCTGGGAATCTTGGTACTTAGGCAAAAATTTAGTCGAAAGGACCCGGGTTATCCAGGGATACTCGTTCCTTGTGGAATATTGGTACCTAGGTGTAGACATTCCATTGCATGTGGTATTCCGGTATCACGATCGGGGTACCTAGCTGTTAACCGCCAAAAATGGCAGAGCGATCAAGGAAGAATTTTCCATCTCGATTCTGGGCAAGGAGGCCGAATCCAGCTACTACCAATAGACGGTCTGGACCCGAGTATCCCGAAGCAATACAGGCCCATCCGGATCAGGGTCGAGAGTGCCAAGATTCCTGGTTGACAAAACAAGGGCCTAATCCCAGGATCCCCGCTACCTGGCGGATCCAGTACCCCGATACTACATCATCTTGATACCCCGCTACAGCATCAACCGGTATCTTGGTACCCGGACATGCTATTACCATGACCCTGTAAGTCTAACCTCCTTAGTTCTTTCCAGAAACCGTCAACCAAGTGGCTAAAGCTCCAGGAGAGGTGAAATCATTAAGGCACCTAAAAGACAGGTGTAAAACTACATTGAAACGCCATCGTTTACTCAGTACAGAAGCAGACTCATTCCCTGCCATTTAAGAGTTCTATTGAATGAGAAGTCAACTCCAGAATAGTCTCACCAAATAAAGAATCACTTGATTCTAGGGATCAATCCCACGATATACTCGCCTATCTCCAAGGAAGGGCCAGTAATTGCTGAAACTCTAGACCGAAACTATAGAAGTCCAGGGCAAGAAACGGGACCTATATATACATCATATTATCATACAGAGAAGATATATATATATATATATATATATATATTTTCTACTTATCGACAGGCACGAGAGTGTCACCATCAATAATCCTTTACCTTTTTCATAGCCATTAAGAAACCCCAGATGTATTTTGGGTTTTGTGATTATCAATAAAAATTTACTTTGACGAGAACCCTGCTAGGTATCGAACAACTTGATACCTCTCCGGCCAGGATCCATCCAGATCTTGGTCCCTTAAAATTGTTAATTGGAGTTTTCTTCCTGGTGACGATTTTCAGTTAGCACTTTTGGCGCCGTTTGTGGGAAGGAATTCCCAACCTCCTACAAATAGCATAGTCTTACCCAGAAGTTTCTCAAGATGAGGCTTAGGCCCTCACAAGCTAATCCCAATCCATCGGGACCCCAGTCTCTTGCCCTCCACCCAGAGAGTTCAAAGGTAGAGAGGGGGATCAAGAAACGAGCAGGGTCCGTGCCCCAAGATCTGGCTACTCAAGAAATCAATCGGGATATCCTGGAGTAGCAAACAGCAGCTTATGTTGAAGCCATCGACCTCTGAATGATTGCTTAGGGGATACCTTCCGAGACGCCTAGGGCCGTAGGACCGAATACCCGGATACCTGTGTTTGATAGGTTAGTGCCACCGCTACCAACCCCGATCAATCAGGAGGATCCCAGACCCCACTTGGTGAAGTCAGCAGTCGAGATACCTCATAGGAGGAACCAGCCGGCAGCCAGATCAGAGGCAAAGGCGAGAGATCCACACCCCGATGCTGAAGGGAGTACAGGATCCAGAAGGAGTCCTAGACAAAAACACCACCATAGAGAACAGCGAAAGAAGACAACCGTTGAATCGAAGACCTCAGGTGAGGTAACTTTGGAAGCCCGATCTGGAAGTAAAAGACCCAAGCGCCTCAAAGATTAGATGGTAAGAATGGCAAAAGAGCTGTCAGAACTGAAGAAAGGAAAACACTAGGGAACCCGGAAGAACATATTGAGGGATATGAATGCACCATTCTCTAGGAGAGTCAGAGAAGCTGAGTTGCCCTTTAAATTCAAGATGCCCGCTGAGAAATACTCAGGATCCGAAGACCCTATAAGTCACCTGGAGAGCTTCGTACACCATATGGAGATTTAGAACTCTACCCGGTCAGCAATGTGTAAGATGTTCCCTTCAACCTTGACAGATTGTGCCAAGACGTGGTTCAGAAAGCTACCGGCAGGTAGTGTGGATTCCTTTACTAAGCTTACCATAACTTTTTGTGCTCAGTTTCAGGGGATCAAACCTCGTCCCAAGGATCCTATCATGCTGCAGTATGTGATCCAAGAGCGGGGTGAATCGTTGAAGTCGTATATAGAAAAATATCACAAAGAGGTCATCCAAATGAGGGTCTTTGATAAAAAGGAAACCCTGGCTAATTTTTGGAGGAACCTGTGGGCTGGAAGACTTTTTCTATCTTTTGCCAAGCATACCCCGGGGACCTATTAGGAAGCCTATGACAGGGCATTAGAGCTGGTGGATATAGATGAACAACTCAGGATTAAGGTCGAGCACGATGAAGCCCGATCAAATCCACGCCATAGGAAGGAGGCCCAGAAGCCAACACCAGCTAAGAAGGTTCAGAACCTACCTCCGAACCGGTCAACTTATCGACCCTCTCCTATCCCGCCATACCGGGAGCGGTATCCGGCCAGAAGAACACCTCTTTGAGCGACCCCGCCTTTGAGGGAAGTAGCCTGGGTAGTTGGAGAGGTACAACCATTACACTCCTCTTAATGCCTCGTGAGAGACCATATACCTCGCCATCCACAACAAGAGTCTCCTCAAGAAAGCCTGGTCCTATGAAAGCTCCAGCTGATAGAAGAAACCGCCTACAAGTATTGCGACTTCCACGAGGATGTGGGGCATAATACATCGGAATGTTATAGCCTCCATAACCAGATTGAGGCATTGGTAAGATGAGGTCTTTGGATTGAATTTTTGCAATAGGTGTGTGATCGTGCCTAAATTGTTGTATATTTCTGCCCTCATTCCTATTCCTTTGTCTCGTTCTTGTGTGTATTTTCTATATATTTTATGTCTAATAGGCTCGTTGGTGCTAATTACAGGCAATAAATGTAATTCAGGTGTTAGAAGCTAATTGCAGTGGTTCCTGGCAGAAAAGGGGCAAAAGGAAAGAAAAAGGATCATAAGCAGCTCTATAGTGCAGGTCAAGTGCGGGTCGCAACCGCACTCTAACTGCACTCCTTCCCATAGCCGGGACCTGATTCATGAAGAAAAGATAAAGTGCGGGTCAGTGCGGGTCATTCAACCGCACTCCACCCGCACTGTTACTCAAGACTGAGGAGCTGATTTGCACATGACACTAAAGTGCAGGTAAAGTGTGGGTAATCCATCCGCACTCCACCCGCATTGTTGCTCAAGACAGAGGAGTGGATTTACACGTGACACCAGAGTGCGAGTACAGTGCGAGTAAAGTGCGGGTAAAGTGCGGGTAATCCAACCGCACTCCACCCGCACTATTGTCCAGATCAGAGAACTGAAGATGAAGACAACCCATATTGTGCGGGTACAGAGCGGGTAATTCACCCGCACTCCACCCGCACTCTGCGCGCGACAGCTTCTGTTTTCAAGCTTAAGTGACCTATTTTTCCATCCTCTATAAATAGAAAAGGATGGGAACGAACCAAAACATCCCCATATCACCCAACACTTGTATTTTCTATTTTATTTACTTAGTCTAAGCTATAAACACATCTCCCTATCATCCAAACCATCTTTACTCAATCAAAGGCAACTAGGAGACTTGGATTCAAGCTTCAAGGAAGGAGATCAATCTTCAAGGGTTTTCTCTTTACACTCTCTCTTAGTTTATTGGTTTGTAATAGAACATGAGTAGCTAAAATACCCCTCTATGGGGTTGATGTTATTTGTTTGATGGATACTTGGGCTTTGTAAATAAACTCTATGTGTTATATTTATTCTATCTCTATGTTTTATTCCATTGCTTGAATTGATTTCCATTATTGATTTGCTTGGATACACCTTCTTTGCATGATTGATTTGGATTACTTGAGTAGGCAATTAGGTTGTCTAATGCTCCATTGAATCGTTGGATTTTCAGGAAATCCAGCTCTATAACCATACCCTTAATCTAATCTTGAATTAGTGGCTTTCACTATACACTCTAGGTTAGCCACTTGTGAGAGAATTAGAAGCCTCCACTATACACCGTAGGTTGGCTACTTTAGTGATTTTATGAGAACTAACCTTCGAGTAGAATTCGGTTGATAACCTCGAGCCTCATCCAATCTCAACTGAGTGGCCTTCACTATACACCCTAGGTCGGCCACTTGTGAGGGAATTGGAAGCCATCACTATACACCCTAGGATGGCTACATTAGTAATAGATTGAGCCATAGCTAGATAGATGAGCATTCATGGAAAAAGTCCTGATTGAGTAACTAGCCATTGTTGGTTGCTTAGGAGGGATTAATCGCTAGTAGGAGGTCTTCGCTATACACCCTAGGTTGACCGATTGCTAGAGATATATACCAACACTATACACCCTAGGTTGGTTCTATTTGTCAAAACATGCTTAATTGAGAGTTTGTTGCAATTGCCCCAATTTTCACTTACGAGTCCATCAACTCTGTGGTTCCATCATCATTCATTCATCACTCCATTGTCATCCCATTTTATTTGCTTTCATAGTTTAGTTTATATTGTATTTTCCATTCACCATCACTTTACTTTTATGCATACTAGTTATATTAATCCTAATCTTATCACCGCTACCCCGATCTCAGTGGACGATACCCGTGCTTACCGCTTTACTTGTAATTCTACTTGTGAACGCATCGCATAGGTTTTATAAATTGTTTTGACGGACGGTTTTCTGACGGCAAAAACCTTCCTATCAGTGCGGGATGGAATTAAGGAAGGGAGGCAAGTGCAGGACTAGATAAAAGAGGCTGCAGAGAGAAAGAGAGACGGGGAGAAAGACCTAATGCAACAGATCTAAGTGATCTATACCATCATTAGGGGGCCCACCCTGGCCGAAACCTCTGATAATTCCAGAAAGAACCATGCCAGGAAAATTCCCAGATTCTCAACCAGTAATGAGATACTCAAAGTCAATGAGGCACCTCGAGACTTATTCCGCTCCACCTGGATCATTTTTACTGAACAAGATGTCTATAACAAGGTGCAACCACATGATGATCCCATGGTAATCTCAGTACAGATCGCCAATTACCGGGTTCATCGCGTCCTCATTGATACTGGGAGTAGTGTCGATATTCTGTTTAAAGGAGCTCATGAGCAACTCAACCTAGAGAACTCATGCTACAACAGTTATACCTCACCTTTGTATGCATTCACATAGGACTCAGTCATACCGATGGGATCCAAAATCCTACCAGTGATAGTCGGAGAAGCTCCACTTCAACAGAATATAATGATAGAATTCATCGTGGTAGATACACCGTCCGCCTACAACACGATTCTGGGAAGGCCTTTCTTGTCAGGAATTATGGGGGGTACTATCCATTTACCATAAGGTCTTGAAGTTTGTAGTAAGAACTGGAGTAGGAGAGGTCATAGTTGATCAGCAGGCAGCCCGCAGCTATTACGCGATGTCAGCCAATCCAGCCGCACTCGCCAAGCAATGTGCCCATGTGACCAGTGAACCGGGCCAGATTGCGCAGGACCAGGATCATTATGACCTAGAAAGGGAGAAGTACCAGATGTGATAATAGAAGAGATGGAAGTTAAAGAGTAGGGATAAACTGGTGGCTACCCCGTTGAGCAGTTAGAAGAAGAACCAATCAGGAAAGATGATCCAACCAAGGTTGTGAAGATAGGCGGTGCGTTGGATCATGAAGGTAGGAGAAGTCTGATAGAACTCCTTGAAGAATATAACGACATTTTGCTTGGAGTCATGATGAAATGCCTGGAATCCCCCTCAACCTAGCTACTCACAGGATAGCAGTGGACGCAACCTTCAAGCCGGTCAAACAAAAGAGGAGGCTTTTCAACGCTGAACGGAATGCCGCAATACATGAAGAGGTGGACAAGCTTCTGAAAGCTAGATTCATCAGGGAGTCCCGATATCCCGAATGGATCGCAACGTGGTTATGGTGACTAAAGCCAACGGAAAGTGGTGTATGTGTGTGGACTACACTGATCTCAACTGGGCTTGCCCGAAGGATATCTTCCCCCTCTCTAAAATAGACCAGTTGATTGATTCCACAGCAGGCAACAAGCTTTTGAGTTTCATGGATGCCTTCTCAAGGTACAACCAAATCATGATACACCCCACAGATCAGGACAAAACCAGCTTCATCACCGTACAGGGTCTCTACTGCTATAAAGTGATGTCATTCTGACTTAAAAACGTTGGAGCAACCTACCAGCACCTGGTGAATAATCTATTCAAGCAACAAATAGGGAAATCCATAAAAGTATATATAGACGACATGATTACTAAGTCTCATGCAGTAGACCAGCATCCAGAGGATTTGCGCTAGACCTTCTGGGTAATAAGAGAAAACCAGATGAGGTTGAATCCAGCCAAGTGCGCCTTTGGAGTGGCAGTAGGAAAGTTTCTTGGTTTCATGGTACACAAGAGGGGAATTGAGGCTAACCCCGAAAAGATCAAGGCCATCATGGATCTTGAATCCCTTACTACTCTTTAGCAAGCCCAAGGGTTAACTGGCAGAATCGCGGCATTGGACCGCTTCATATCCCGATCTACTGACAAGTGTTTACCTTTCTTCAAAATCATTAAGCAGGGAAAGAAGATGAAGTGGGACCAGGAAAGTGATCAAGCATTCCAGTCGTTGAAAAAGTACCTAGCTAGCCCTCATTTGCTAGTAAAGCTTCTACCCTGGGAAGAACTGCAACTTTACTTAGCAGTATCAGAAACTGCTACCAGTGGAGCCCTTATGAAGGAATGCGACGACGGGATCCTGATGCCGATTTACTATATGAGCCATGCTCTAACCTAGTGACGGTTACGTTTTTCCCTTATGTCGTTTTAAAAGATCAGTCCGTCAATAATATTTTAAGAAACCTCACAAAGCCTAAATCAGTTTGCAAACATAAATACAGTGGCAAGTGGGTGTCGTCCACAGGGAGCGGAGTTAGCCAAATTAGTTAAAGCTAAAGCAATGGTATGTATATATATATATATATATAATAGCAAACATGAATTGGTGAAAATGTAGATTGTGAACCAACTCTAAATAACACTAAATTAAATATGTAAATAAAATGAAGGGGGAATATGGAGTGAAAGCTATATAGATGATGGAAACTAAGGAGTTAATGGATTCGAAAGCAAATACTGGGCAATGTAACAAACTTTTCAATAGCACGGCTCTTCAAGGTAACCGACCTAGGATGTATAGAGTCGGTTATTTATCCCTAGAAGGTGGCCAACCTAGGATGTATAGTGCGGACCACCTATTAGGGATTAATCCTTGTAAACTACCAACCTAGGATGTATAGAGTTGATTGTTTACCGGATTCTAGAAATGAAGCTCGTCTACCTAACATTGACTCAACCGATTACAAATAGTCACCCTAGGATGTATACTGATGACTTCTAACTCTCTCACGGATTCCGACCTAGGATGTATAGTGCCGGAAATACGATTGAGGTTAGATTAAAACCGCGGTTCAAGAGTCAGAATTCATGACTTTCCGTCTATTCTTTAGAGCATTAAACAACTAAATAGGATGTATATCTAGATGCAATACTCATACATAATACAAAGACATCTTGCAAAGATCATGTATCTACACAAGAAACCAATGATAAACATTCACAACAAGAATAGATCAATGGAAGATAGACATGAATATCAATATAATATCAAGTTTATGTACAAGCCCAATATTAAACTAACTACTCCATCAACCCCTTAGAGGGGATTTAGCTACTCATTATAACTAGGAAATCAGTAGAGAGGAGAAAGAAATAACCGTTGGAGAACATCTCCTTCCTTGAAGTGGCTCCAATCTCCTAACTTCCTTGAAGTTGAGTAGAGAATGTAAGGATGAGAGGTAGAGAGAGAAACTAGATCTAAGAATGCTTAATCTGTCCTAAACGGAGTCAAAAGCTCCTTAAAACTTTTCTATACTTTTCTATTTATACTAAATACAAAAATAGGTAACTTAAGCTTTGAAAATCAGACTGGCGCGCTCGGAGTGCGGGTGGAATGCAGGTGATTTACCCGCACTGTACCCGCACTCTATGGGTTACCTACAACTTCAGTTCTCGGATCAGGACATTAGTGCGGGTGGAGTGCGGTTGAATTACCCGCACTTGACCCGCACTTGGCCCGCACTTGGCATCGCCCTGTGACCGCACTTCCCTCTCAGGTGCAAAATCTACCTTCTGTCTTGAGCAACAGTACGGGTAGAGTGCGGTTGGATGACCCACACAGTACCCGCACTCTAATGTCAGGTGCAATTCTGCTCTTCTGTTCTTGATGCAAGTGCGGGTAGAGTGCGGTTTGATGGCCCGCACTCTAGTGTCAGGTGCGATTCTGTTCTTCTGTTCTTGGTGCAAGTGCGGGTGGAGTGCGGTTTGCTTACCCGCACAGCACCCGCACTCTAATGTCAGGTGTCTGAGTAGCTTCTCTGGTTTGGCAATAGTGCGGGTGGAGTGCGGTTAGCTGACCCACACTGTACCCGCACTTTATCTCTGTACTTGCATTCTGCCCCGGCTATGCACATGAGTGCGGCTGGAGTGCGGTTGCGACCCGCACTGGACCCGCACTGTAGACCTGTTTGTGCTACTTTGCCTTTGCTTTCACCCCTTTTCTGCTAGAATCACCACAATATGCTTCCAAGCCTGTCTCTGCATCATTTCCTTCAAATAAGCACAAAACAACCCATAAGAGACACAAAAACGCACGAAAACAGAACATAAGGTAAGGATCTGAGGGCCTAAATATATTACATATTTGGCCCGATCACCTAGTCTGAAAAGAATTACACCCCACTGGAAAAGCTCTCCTATGCACTCGTGACTACAGCCAGAAAGCTCCGACCATACTTTCAAGCTCACACAATCGCGGTAGTAACAGACCAACCACTTAGACAATTCCTCCAAAGGCCGGACGTGTCAGGCAGGCTGGTCTTGTGGGCTTTATAGCTCACTCAATATGACATAAAATACAAGGCAAGAACAATGATCAAGGCTCAGGCCTTAGCCGACTTTTTGGCAGAACTCAGCAAGACCTCAAATTCGGATACAGCCGGAGTACCAAGCCCGGTTCCAGGATCCCTAGAATGGCTCACCAGTTGCAGGATCTGGGTAATGTATACAGATGGAGCATCAAGTCAAGCCGGATGTGGAGTTGAAATCATCCTTACTAATCCTGACGGTATTGAATGTAGCCATTGTTTCGGGTTCAAATTTAAAGCCACCAATAATGAAGCAGAGTATGAGGCGCTATTAGTAGGAATGAAGGTGGTAGAAGAGTTGGGGGCTGACTTCCTCCTAATTAAAAGTGACTCCTAGCTTGTGGTCAATCAAGTATCAGGTGTCTACCAGGCAAAGGGAGACAACATGATAGCTTACCTCAAAAAGGTTGGAGAAACAACAACAAAATTCAAAGGCGTGAAAATGGAACAAATCCCTCGAAAGGAGAACCACCGAGCGGATGTTTTGGCTAAGATTGCCGCGACTGGAGGATAGGCACTGCCTAAAGGAGTACCCCCTCCAATTGATACTCCAATCCAGTATAGCTAGAGGAGTGGAAGTAACCTCAGTAATCCGTCAGCCATTCTAGATAGATCCCATAGCAGAGTACCTACAAAATGAGATCCTGCCAGTAGATCTAGATCAAGCACGCAAGCTCAAAAGGATCGCGACTAGGTACTGCCCGGTGGAAGGATACCTCGATCGTCAAGGAAAGTCCCTCCCGTTGTTGAGATGTTTGCACCCCGATGACTCCTAGTGGGCTCTAAACGAGGTACATGCAGGGGACTGCGGCAACAATGTATCAGGAGAGACCTTAGCTTACCAAGTTCTTAGAATAGGATACTATTGGCCTACTCTTCATCAGGATGCTAAGAAATTTGCACTGTCATGTGAACCTTGTCAGAAGATAGCAAACCTTCACCATAGCCCCCTAAGAGGCTTACTTCGATTAGTACTCCTTATCCTTTTGCCATTTGGGGACTAGACCTAATCAGACCACTCTCTATCGCCCTCGATCAAGCCAAGCACGCTGTAGTAGCTATAGATTATTTTACCTGATGGGTAGAAGCAGAATCCTTCACCAAGATCACCGAGGCAAACACCACTAGCTTTGTTAAGAAGAATATCGTATACCGGTTCGGTACCCCGATGGCCATAATCACTGATTTGGGTAAACAGTTTGACAATGCCAACTTTAGGGAATTCTGTGAAGGGCGAGGTATCAATCTCTATTTTGCATCAGTGGCTCACCCTCAAACAAATGGGCTAGTAGAAGCTACCAACAAAATAATCAAGAAGCTCCTGAAGAAGAAACTTCAGCAAAAAAAAAGGAATTAGGTGGATGAACTCCTGAATGTGCTATGTGCATATCGAACCACCAAGAGAATTGCTACAGGTGAAACTCCTTACTCGTTGGTTTTTAATACAGAAGCAGTCTCATGCATCAAGCACAAGTTAACATCCTTCAGAGTTCAACACTTCAAACCGGAGGATAATGATGTGAAACTGAGGGTTAGCCTAGACCTCCTCGAAGAGAAGCAAGATAAAGCTTCAGAGCGGGTAGCTGCCTATCAGAGCAAGATAGCTAGATGTTTCAACAAAAATTTGAAGATCCGAAATTTCAAAGAGGGAGACTTGGTCTTAGGGAAAGTGACCCATAACACACGGAAGAGGTCTCACGGTGTACTAGCCCATAATTGGGAAGGTCCCTACCTGATAAAGGTGCTAGTTCGAAAGGTGGCTTACAAACTAGAGGACGTGGAGGGGTACCCGTTAGACCACACTTGGATGGTATGCATACCTAAATTTGCTTTGTATTATTTCATAAATTCAATAAAGACAGTTTTTTTTTTCTCCTACATGATTCTCCAAAGTTCACCTTACTGATTTTTCGCCCTGACTGATCACCTCAAGACCAGGAAGAGCCACATGGCACTCATGCTACCTTGGTCGGGGAATACCCTCTACCAAGAAGGATCTGGTGCATAAATGCTGAAATGGTGTAGTCACCTACCAGACTAAGGATGGGGTTCTATAGGGCTTAGTGGTCCGCCTCATCATCCAAAACCGGGAGACCTTACTTGGATCTCTTGAATCCTCCGACGGGGAATACCCGTCTCCAAGAAAACTTGCTGCTAAAGTGGCCTTAGTTGCCTACCTGGACAAATCGCTAGAAGGATCAAGATGCCTTATCTGGATTCTTGATGCCTTACTTCGCCATTTCTATATATAAACCCTGGTGCTAAAGTGGCCTTAGTTGCCTACCAGGACAAATCGCCAGAAGGATCAAGATGCCTTATCTGGATTCTTGATGCCTTACTTCACCATTTCTATATGTGAAACCTGGTGCTAAAGTGACCTTAGTTGCCTACCATGACAGTTTGCTAGAAGAATCAAAATACCTCATCACAGTACCTAGTGCTTCACTTCACAATTGTTACCGCTGTAATCTGGTGCCAAAGTGGCATTAGTTGCCCATCGGGATAGACTGCTGGAAGAATCTAGGTACCTCGTCAGGATACTGGATGTCTTACTTCACATCTATTATACTCAAAAGCTTAGAGCTGGAATGGACTGAGTGGCTTACCAAAACTGACCGCCAGACAGATCAGATTGTCCTATCTGGATGCCAGAATGTTCACCATACCTAACATATGAGATTGACTTCACATCGGGATTCCTTATGAAGGAAATTACTGAATGATTCAAACTGCCAGACCTTTTTGGATGACTACTGGAATCAATTTACTCAAACTCAGGCCGTTCAAAGCTACTGGATCGGGGTTCTACGGGATTCACATGGAAACCATTATAAGGAGTTTATTACCGGCATCAGGATATACCTTGAAGCAAGACAGCATGAATGCAAAAATAAGGGAATTGTCATTAATCAATTAGGGTGCCCAAACCACATTTTCGGACTACACACTTACGTGAAAAAAAAACTAAGAGGAATCATGCAGAGCTTACATCCTGTTTCTTTCCTACCTCTTTCTTTCGGCCCGCTGTGACAACACTTTGATCCCCTTCAGTCCTAGTGCCATTTGTCTCAGTCTGGCCTGCTCTAGCATCTATCATCTATCATCTCGGGTCCACCATGAACGTCCTCCTCCATCGGGATAACTTCAGTAGCATGCGTCAAATCCTGCTTCTGGACTTCAGAAGCAGCCAAAAAGTCTGGAACCACCTCAGTCATTCTAGTCAAATTAGTAACAGAAAAATCGGGCCCTTAAGGAAGAAGGGGAGCCGAATCTTGCTGTTGGACTCCTTGAGCAGCATAAGGGTCTTGAACCACCTCGGGTATCCCAACCAAGTTAACAATCGGCAAGGTAGGCTATTGAGTTGGAGGAAGATCTGAAGCGCCACCTGATTTAGAGGGAACTCATTTACCTTGGTTAACATCCGTAAATTGGGCCGCCTTGGCCGAGATCAAGTTCCGGTCCCACCCCAAGGCACCTTGCAGGTCTGTATCAGCAGGTAGGCCCTGGATAGCTTCGTAGTAGGCGGTAAAGTATCCGATTTCAAAGGATTCATCCATCCTCGCATTCATAACCCTTACAGCCGCCCGCAGAGACCTGTTCTAATCCAAGAGGACTGCCATATCTACCTTCACGGTCTCCCTCTCGACCCGGAGGCGCGGCAAATTTGATTACCTCAGATCCATAGGCTTGTTTCATTTGACCCAGCTCCACTAAAGCAGCCTGCCTACCACCATCGATGTCTTTGGCAGCCTTCACCGAAGGGCCCACTTTTTGCTTAGTTCCGGTGAGCTCCTTCTTAGCCTCTTTTAATTGTGTCTGGAAGGCTAGGTTGGATTCCCCCAAGGCTGACATCTGTTGGCCAACCGCCAAAGTAAATTTGAACGCCTGCATAAGTAAACAAGTAATATACGTTGTTAACAGAAAAAATCCACTGGGAGTGAATTTCTTAGTTAACACCCTCACCCACTACCTAGAAATAGTAGCGGGATAGGTACTTTCGGTACCGAGGTCCCTTTTTTTACAACGAAAAATCAGGAATGAAAAATGAAATCTTGAAGAGACCTGGGAGATAGGACTCAAATGTACTGTTTTATTGAACGAAGATTACATACATATTACAATGATCTTCTCACTGTTTCTTTCATACATAAATGAAGATGGAGGCTCTCGTTTATGTCGATAAGTGGCTATTTGTCCCTCCAGTGATTGTACATACACTCTCACTGGCTTTAGAGAAAACTATCCACTAGTCTTCTTCCAGTATCAAAAATACTCCCAAAATATCATCCCCCTTTCCATCGTCCAATATCCCTTCGAATCCGATCACATTGATAAGGATTATTTGGAGTCCCGTTTTAGGTGTTGAAAAGAGTTGAGTGGGGCTAAAGGCGCGGGATCTTGATCCCGTTAATCACTGGTGTATTCAAATTCTAATTTGGCTGACCATTTGGCCTCATCCATGGCGCTTTAAATGGCGAAGAAGTCAACTTTCCTTTCTTGGGTGGCTTAGAGAGGTACATTGGCCTCTTGATCTGGTGGTGTGGTATGTTGGCGTATTGTTCTATCTCATTGGTATGACACTTGATCATCATGCTGGAGGCTTGGTGGTGATATTCTTTCTGTTGGATAGGTAGGACATCCATCTGGGTTGAACTTTGAGCTGGTGTTGCAGTGATCTGGAACGATGGGTATGTGCCGCGGTACCGGGGTATTAGGCAGGAGGTACCGGGTACCTATGAAGTGTTGAGGTATCCTGGGGTTCTGGATACATGTCGCTATACCTAGGTGCTAGGTAGGAGGCACTAGGTATATGCGAGGTACTGGGTGCATGGTATCTCGGTACAAACTTCACCTAGGTGTCGGGGTAGATGTACCTGCTCTTTCTGGTCCGCATCTCTAGTGTTTCTTCCTGGTAGATAGATAGTGATTTCTTCTAGGTTTCAGGAACAGATCTTGCTAGGTGCCTGAGAGCTGGGATTGGTTCCCACCAGGTAAATGCTTGTTGAAAAATTCTCATTTGGTCCCTCGCTAGAAAATCCTGTTAACAGAAGTCCCCCCTGACTTGAACACCGGTAGCAGGTTGGGGTTGGAGTCAGGTTTTACTGCACATAGAGAATTTTTCATGACCGTACTAAAGGACAGAATCCTTATTTTGCACACTGATTTAATTGAGCCTTCCACCTGGCTGGCTGGGGTAGGCCAAATTCAAAAAAGGAAAATCTTGGAGGCACGCGTTTCTCGAAACCGTTCCCCTTACGTCACCGATTATTCCGCAACATTGATTTCCTTCTCTGTCCGTTACAATTAGTTTCTTCTATATAAGTAGACCTCGCTCCTCAACTGTGGGCTTACTTCCTCTTTCTGTAACTTTCCCAATCTGTACTTGCGGAGAAAAAAAAGATCCTAGCTTTCTCCTCGTCTTCAACCTTCAAATCTCTCTTTTTCCAGAAAATGAAATCTGAACCTGTCATCATGTCTTCACCTGGTAGTGATAGTATCAAGCAGCTATTCGATGGTGACACAGCGGCTAGTGGGAGCCTTGCCCCTAGCAAGAGGGCTCGCGCTGATGATGACAGTTGAGACGACGTTCCCTTTCAGCGCCGACGTTCTAATCGGAACGTTGCAATCGGGACGGGCTTTTCGAACAACCCTGATACTCTAGTTGATGTCAACCGAGATTCGAGTGGAGATTCAAGGGCTGCCATCAGGGTAGGTAGAGACCGAGCCGACGAAGTCATAGACACCGTGGGGAGGGTACTCGCCCTTCCTTACGAATATCGATGCATCCCTGATTCCATCTGTACCCTAGATACTGTTGGGCGCCTACGAAGGGATTTTAAGATCCCTATAGATATTACAATCTGTGTACCTCCCCATGGGTACGACGTGTATTCCCTCAATGCTGGCAAACTTCGATTCATACGGCAGCCTTCGATTGTGGCATTCGGCTACCTCTCTATCCTACCCTACAAGGAGCGCTGCATGCCTTGTAACTAGCTCCCCTTCAGCTTACTCCTAGGTTCTGGAGACACCTGGTTAGGTTCCTGGTGTTATGCCAGGAGCAGTGTGAGTTGGATCAGCTTGACAGGGAACTGGGGCCTAATGATTTGGGGTACGTCTTCCAGATTGCTGCCAACGCTCTTGGTCCAAAAGGGCAATTCTACGATCGGACCAAAAAAATGGCCTAAAATTCACTGTGCTGGGGGCCACGAGGAAAGACACTTCTTGGCAAGAGGAGTGGGTCATAGCCTGGGGTGAGTGGGGTAGCTCGGTCCATGTAGGGGGATCTGAGTTCCGAGTCTCTACCTGCTTTAGTAACAAATCTTCTCTGGAGAAAGGTCATCTTTCTGTCGATTCGGAGAAGATTATGAAAGGAATCATAGCTCGAAGCTATGTTAATATGAAGTTCCCCACTACCGATGCCTTCGGGGCAAGAATGGTAGATGGCTACCTCCACGTTACCAGTGCTTCCCCAGGTAAGAAACTCTTCTGACTTCGTCTCAGTTGTGTTGCTTTATTAATTCTATATGTGCTAACTTGTGGCTATCTCGGTAGTCTCTGCAGCGCTTCCATCGGTCCCGGAGATGGAAACCAGCCAAGGTGATGGTGCAGGTGATTCTCCACCTGCCTCTTCTATCAGGCTTTCCGCTCCAGCTGGTGCTGACCTTAAAGAAGGGGTAAGTGCTTTTGCTGGACCTAGCAGGGACTCAATCCCTGTATCTGGGGCTTCAACTCCTCTCATAGCTAGGTCATTGTAGGCGTTTACAGCCCGAGTAGGTAGGGCTAGAGGCTCTCCCAGCTGGGTGCAAGATGTATCACCCATCGCCTCAACTACTATCATTTTTGCTATTATTGTCGCTAATCAGCCAGATCCTTCTTCCCCTCATGTCGTGGAAGTCGGCCGACCTACCCGAGCCGAAAGGGTTTCTGACCCTACTACTTCTAGCCGGGTGGTACCTCATGATAGACCGCGATTGAGGTCGAAAGACGGCAGCCAGGATGAAGTTTTGGCCAAGTTTGCTGCTTCCTGCCTAGGTGGGGGTATGGAGGCTATGACTTCCCTGCCTGTTGACTACATCATGTCCAAGGGATCTACTCTTCTGGCTGAGGTAAGCTATCTCATTCAGTCTTTTATAACGATTTCGAGGTTGGCGATATTTTAATTCATGCTTTATATTTGGCAGGCCTTCAAAGTTAATGTCGAGATGAATCACCATGTAAACTCCCTCTGGAAGTAGGTTAAAGATGCTACTGCTGATATGGAGAAAGCCAACGGGGAGCTAGATAAGGCTGCCAAGAACGCTGTGGTTCTTAACCAGTCACTGGTAAATGCTCAGAAGGAGGCAGACAAGGCGAATGTGGACATGGAGCGGATGCAGCATGCTCTGGACACCGAAATACTCAGATCCCTTCGTCATAGGAAAGAGAGGAAGGTCGCGAAGGATAGAGTAGTGAAGCTGGATAAGGAGATTCAGTCCCTTTGTGATTGTGTTGCCAGCCTAGCTGCTCAAGTGGACACTGCCTTCACTGATGGCTATTTCTTTGCTGGATATCAGGCTTGTTCCCTATTCCACTGATCATGCCCAAGTAATGGAGGACAAGACTACCTCAACCGAGGAGGTGGGTGACGGTTACGTTTTTGTCATCATTTTAAAAGATCAATCCATCAACAATATTTGTTAAAACCTCACGAAGCCTAAATTAGTTTGAAAACACAAGTATGGTGGCAAGTGAGGTGTCGTCCACAGGGTGGAGTTAGCTAAAATTAGTTATTGCTAAAGCAATGTTAATGTATATATATATAATAAATGAAACATAAAATGGTGAAGATGTAGATGGTGAATTATCCTATTAATAACACTAAATTAATTATGCAAACTAAAGTGAGGGGAAAATGGAATGAAGGATATATATAGATGATGGAAACTAAGGAGTTAACGGATACGAAAGTGAAAACTGGGCAATGCAACAAACTTGTCAATAGCACGGCTATTCAAGGCAACCGATCTAGGATGTATAGAGTCGGTTATTTATCCCTAGAAAGTGGCTAACCTAGGATGTATAGTGCGGACCACCTATTAGGGATTAATCCGTCAGTAAACTACCAACCTAGGATGTATAGTGTTGGTGGTTCATCGGATTCTGAAAATGAAAGCTCGTCTACCTATCAATGACTCAACCGATTGTAAATGTAGTCAACCTAGGATGTATAGTGATGACTTCTAATCCTCTCACGAGATCCGACCTAGGATGTATAGTGCCGAAAACTCGATCAAGGTTAGATTAAGACCGCGGTTTTAAGAGTCGGAATTCATGACGTTCCGTCTATTCATTAGAGCAAGATACAACTAAGATACAACTAAATAGGATGTATATCTAGATGCAATACTCATACATAATACAAAGAGATCTTGCAAAGAGGATGTATCTACACAAGAAATCAATGGTAAACATTCATAACAAGAATAGATCAATGAAAGATAGACATGAATATCAATATAACATCAAGTTTATGTACAAGCCCAATATTCAACTAACTACTCCATCAGCCCCTTAGAGGGGATTTAGCTACTCATTACAACTAGGAAAATAAGAGAAAGGAAAGAGAAAGAACCCTTGGAGAACATCTCCTTCCTTGAAGTGGCTTCAATCTCCTAACTTCCTTGAAGTTGAGTAGAGAATGTAAGGATGTGAGAAAGAGAGAGATATTTTAGATGTAAGTGTGTAAAACCTCTGAAAAAATGAGTCAAAGGCTTCCTAAAACATTTCCATCCTTTTCTATTTATACAACAAACAAAAATAGGTCACTTAAACTTCAAAAATCCATCTGGCGCGCGTGGAGTGCGGGTGGAGTGCGGGTGAATTACCCGTACTGTACCGGCACTATATGGGTTGTCTTCATCTTCAGTTCTCGAATCTGGGCAATAGTACGGGTACGGGTGGAGTGCGGTTGGATTACCGGCACTTGACTCGCACTTTACCCGCACTTGAGTCGTACTTGAGCCGCACTTTATTGTCAGGTGCAAAATCCACTCCTCTGTCTTGAGCAATAGTGCGGGTGGAGTGCGGTTGGATGACCCATATTGAACCCGCACTCTAATGTCAGGTGCAACTTCAGCTTCTCTGGTTTGGCAACAGTGTGGGTGGAGTGCAATTGGATGACCCGCACAGTACCAGCACTCTAATGTTAGGTGCAACTTCAACTTCTCTGGTTTGGCATTAGTGCGGGTGGAGTGTCGTTGGATGACCCGCACAGTACCTGCACTTTAATGTCAGGTGCAACTTCAGCTTCTCTGGTTTGGCAACAGTGCGGGTGGAGTGTGGTTGGATGACCCGCACTTCACCCGCACTGTAGCCTTTCTCCTGTATCAGGTCCCGGCTATGTGTATGAGTGCGGTTGGAGTGCGGTTGTGACCCGCACTGTAGAGCTGCTTATGGTCCTTTGTCTTTTCTTTTTGCCCTTTTTCTGCGGAACCACTGTAACACGCTTCCAAACCCCTCATTGCACTTGTTTACCTGGACACCTGTTTGTTCACTACTCTGACCCTATTGTGAAACTGATTTGATGAGTAGTCCTAGTATGAACCTGACTTAATTGATATTTGGTAATAGAAGAATCTTTGAAACTTGGCGAAATTAGAATGTATAGCATAATTCGTAACCGGTACAAGGATCTTTTAGTACTTAGCCTGAGAATTTTAATAATATTCCCGAGGGGCATTGTTAGCAGCTGATCTCGTTTGGGAGAATCAAGGTACCGGGCATTCCTGCTCTGGGAATCCTGGTACTTAGGCAAAAATTTAGTCGAAAGGACCAGGTACTAGGGATACTCTTTCCTTGTGTAATATTGGTACCTAGGTGTAGACATTCCATTGCATGTGGTATTCTGGTATCACGATCGGGGTACCTAGCTGTTAATCGCCAAAATGTATGGTTGGAGTGCGGGTGACTGACCCTCACTTTACCCTGCATTGATTCCTGGACTCTGCCCTGTAACTATTTCTGCAGCAAAACCACACACAACACCATAACAAGCACTATGTTCCAAAAATTTACAAAGACAAAAACTATCCATCCGAAACATAAAAGTACTAAAGCGAATTCAAAAATGGGTGCAATGCACTCAAAGTGGGACTTGGTCAACCAAATGAGGTTTGACTGGAATGGGGAGCACATTCAACTTGGCCACCCAAACCGGTGCCAAATGCCTATGTACTGCATCTCTCCCCACTTTCCTCACTTGTCCAACTAGGTCCTTTCTAACCCATATTTGTTTGACCTTTGTTGGGTTCATCCTAGACCAAACTCTACTTGCCTTGAACCTTTGGAAAGTAAAGCAATAAGCCTTAGTGTGCCCTCTTTTGGCACAAAAGTAACAACTAACAGAACGGTTAGGGGAACTCCATGTTCGGTTGTTGGTGTAGGCCCCTTTTTGTTGCCCGTATCTGAGGGATTTGACCTTGTTTTCTGTCACATCGAGTTTCTCAATCATATCACACTCCTTGACTTTGGCCCGCTTCAACTCATCTTTTTTTTTGTTCAACTAGCTCTTGCAATTCTCTTACCACTTTGGCGGACTCCTCGACAACTAACAACATTTTCCTTGAACTTCTCCCATTCTCCTCATCGAATTCCTCGAGAGCCTTGCCAATTCTTCTAAATTCTTGGAGACTAACTCCTCCTTTGTAGCAAGTTCCACCACTTGCTCA
The DNA here is from genome assembly GCA_033220585.1 of Dipteronia sinensis. NCBI lineage: Eukaryota > Viridiplantae > Streptophyta > Magnoliopsida > Sapindales > Sapindaceae > Dipteronia > Dipteronia sinensis. The sequence goes on from CM065642.1 coordinate 18,202,476, forward strand.
TTTAGATCAATGTTCAATGTTGAAAAGTCATGCAATTTCTTTTTCAACATTCCATTCTCAGCCTTGAGCTAATATACCTCTAGCTTGAGCTTCGTGTTGTCTTGCTCAAGCTCACCTATCTCCTCGAAAATGGCAGTATTTGATTCGTCCTGCTCAAGTTCACATTTTTGCATTTCCTTCACGCAGTCTTGGTTTCCCATGTCCATCTCCTTCACACCCTCAAAAGCTTGCACAAGGGTGAGCACCCGACTTCTTTTCTTTCTTGAATTTGGTGCTTCCAAGACCAAACAATCTTCGACTTGGCTTGCTTCGGGGGATTTTACCTAGAAGTTAACACTTTTGCCTCCACAACTGAAGGAAATTTCCCTAGAACAAATATCAACTACCATACCCACTGTGGCCATGAATGACCTCCCCAAAAGCAATTTCCAGTTCCTACCACTGGATTCTCCTTGCTTGCAATTCAACACCACAAATTCTAAAGGCACCATCAAACCGTGCACATTCACGTAGACTTCCTCCACAATATCAACTGGGGTGATGGAAGAATTGTCCGCCATGATGAGAGTCTGAGAAGTAGGCTTGATTGACTGAATCTTCAACTGTTCATATACCTCCAATGGCATTATATTGATGCTAGCCCCCATATCAAGCACTGCTCCCATCCTTGGTGAGTTCTCAATTCGTACCTCTATGACGAAACTTCCGGGGTTCGAAAGTTTAATGGGGAGTCTATGCCACTTCCCCTATCTTCATTATCTGTGACCTTTACTACACTTTTCTAGTTCTCTTCAACTCCCAACTCGACGACCTCTAACACGTTAACGTGCTCATCGGTGCTTAATGCCTTCCCCTTGTTCTTGACCAATGCATCGAAGATTTGTGCCAACTAAGTTTCCATCTTCTTCAGTGACGCTCCATGACTATTTGCCATCTGATCATTGGACTGCATGTAAGCGGTCATTCGTTGCTCGGAGGCATGCAAGGTGTTCTTGAGGGCGTCTGACCCGATACCAACCGTTTTGATCACTGTGCTCACTATCTCCTCTAGGGACTTGTTCTTTTGTTGGCTAGCGGATGCTTGGGAATTAAAGTTGGATTGTGGGTTACTACTGGAACTTCCCATTGGTTGTTGTTGCTAGGCCCTCCTTGGTTGTACCTATTGTACCCACGATTTTGGTACCCCTGATTGTTGTTTCCACCTTGGAAATTATTGTTGCCACCTTAGTAATTTGTTGCCCCTAGGTGGTTGTTGTTGGACCAAGACAAGTTTGGGTGGTTTCTCAACCCTGGGTTGTACGTGTTTGAATACGGGTCATTCCTTGGCCTTGGAAATTCCCCAAGGGCATGGGCTTGCTCTTCTTTACCAACTTGCCCTTCTTCTCCTTCTATCTCCCCCATTACTTGACTCACTCCTTGGGAGGACCCTGGCTTTCCAATTATAAGCTCCTTGATCGATTGGAGCTCTTTGTTCATTCTGGACATCTGAATTTGAACTTGGGTATCCTAACCCACTTCTATCCTTCCGCCCCTTCTCACGTGTGATGTCCTTTGTTGTGAGTTCTGGGCAATCTTTTCCAAGATATCATATGCTTCAACTGCTCTCTTATCAGCTATTGTACCCCCGCACGCATTGTCCACAGCATTTGTGTGATCGGTGAAAGTCCGCTATAGAAGGAATTCACCTTCAACTCTGGGTGGTACGTATGCGACAGGCATTTGTGCTAACAACTAAGTTAAACCTCTCCCATGCCTCATGGAAAGGTTCACCGTCCTCCTCAACAAAGGATGCTATTTTTAACCTTAGGTCATTTGCCGTTTGTGACGGAAAATACTTGTTAAAAAAGACTTTGCACACCTGACTCCATGTTACCAGTGATCTTGGCCTCAAATTCATGTACCATGTCATGGCGGCATCTTTCAGACAGTACTGGAAACACCTGAGGTGGAGCTGCTCTCTTGTCAGCACTGCTTGGCGAGCCATTACCGGAAAGGTTTCTAGGGTGGCTCTATACTGTTTCATAAATCGAAGGCAATCCTCGGTAACTCTCCCACTAAAAGATGGTAGGAGGCTAATATGCATAGTCTTCCTGCATTGTCACATCATCAAGTACTATGGCAGTGGGCGCATTACCTACAAACGAGAGTGTGTACTCGCCCATGGTGAGACCTAGCTGTTCATTTCCATGTACACTGCCCTCATGCTCACGAGCCTGTTGCTCATTCTGATTCAGATCATTTCTGTCTTCCCTATTCCGCTCAGGTTGATCCATAGGAATACCGGCTTCCATGTTTTCTTCGAACTGACCAGCTCTTCTACCCAACTGATTTATATTGTCGTCACCTAGCAATACTGTTCCTCTTAATGATCTTCTTCCATGCATATACCTAGAATCCTAGAAATTCAGAAACAAATAACGCACAACGTAACAAGACATAAATAAGGTAGATCAGAAATGTTACTAGACTAACTATTACTCATGCGAAACTAATCAAACTAAACATGCCGCTCCCCGGTAGCGGCGCCATTTGACTGGGACATTTTTCTAGTGTCGTTTTTAAAGATCAATTCGTCAACAATATTTGTTAAAACCTCACGAAGCCTAAATTAGTTTGAAAACACAAGTATGGTGGCAAGTGGGGTGTCGTCCACAGGGAGCAGAGTTAGCTAAAATTAGTTATTGCTAAAGTAATTGTTAAAGGAAAAATTCACTCAAGGTGAAAATCTCAGTTAACACCCTCACCCACTACCGGTAGCAGCAGTGGGGTAAGTACATTCGGTACCAGGGTCCCTCTTTTAGTATGATCATGATCGATAGATCATGGAATGGATGAAGAACACAAAGGGACCGGGAGATGTAAAATAAACATTGTTTTATTAGTCAATCACTACGATAGGTTTACAATCTGAATACATGCATATCTCTCTCTCTCGTTACACTCTTTTACACATGATGAAGATGGAGGAAACGTTAGTGTCGATAAGTAGATTTTCTTCCAGTGATTGTCAATGGACTCTCACCGGCTTTCAGGAATCTATCGAGATCTCTCTCACTCTCTGGTTATGGCGATCAAGAATCCTCAAAAAAAAGTCCCCTTGCTTTACCCTTCAATGCCGTATATATAGTACTCCCCTAATCTCCTCAAAATCCGGTTCTTTTTAATGAAGATTATAGAGAGTCATATTTTAAGCGTTGAAAGGCATTTGCGTAGAGCTGAAGGTGTGGGATTAGATCCCGTTAATCAATGGCGAATTCAAATTATGATTCGATCGACCATAGGGTCATTAATGGCGCTTTATTTTGGCGATGGAGTCAACTTTCCTTCTTCGTGGAGCTTGATGGTGATGGAGTTAAATTTCCTTCTTCGTGGAGCTTGGAGGGAGATTCTGATCGTGAGTTCTGATGGAGGGTAGCGCTGACACCCCATTTTGATGAGCTTGTTCTACTTCCTGCTGGAATGGTGCTTGTGTCTTCATGTTCCCTATCTTATTGCCTGGGAGGTAAGGTACTTGCCTTGGAGGAGCTCCGGATGATCATACTGAGTATCAGGCGGGAGTCGAGGTAACACCAAGGTGGATATCGAGGTAGCTGTAGGGAAAAATTGCTTAAAACCGCAGTGGAAGGTGAAAAAATAATTTTCGTATAGTTCAAATTTTTCTAAAGATTTGAACCTTAACCCTTTAATTAATTAAACTCAAATATACGGTTAGAGTTAAATACCTCTTGTCGCGTGATCCGATTGACTTACGTCGATGGTAATCCGCAAGATCTTCAATCCTAGCACGTACGTGAATCACCTAGGAGCGTGGTCTCCCTTTTTCTTTGAATTGCTTACCTTAGAATGGATGTATGGAATTTCTGATCTTGATCTTCAATAGTAAAACACCAAGAGCCTAAGAAAATAGTTCCGGTCACTTTTAAATTCATAATCAATATGATTGAAACTCGCGTAACCCTAAATCGAAAGTGTGCACAAAACCTTTTGATGTTAAAGGCTTGTAAGTGCACTATCGAATGAGAACTTATTTTCTTTTTCTCTCTTGGCCGAAAATCTATGTGTATATAGTAGGATTTTTTATTTTCAAAACAAACAAAAATCTCTCTCTATTTTGCTTCTTGGTGGCCGAAAATTCATAACCTTATATTTATAGGTTGGCCGGATTTTCTCCTTCACCAAGTAGGGTTGGCCGAATTCATTGAATAGGAAATCTAGGGTTGGTTAATTTCCTTACTTGAAAAAGAATTATCATTTTCCCTTATTCCTATCAATTCAAGAATCCTAACCCTTGTAGGACTAGTGGTGGCCGAATTCTTTGTATGATAAGAAGTGTATGTGGACTTAATCCTGACGACATTAGGACTCCTATCACTTAAAAGAATTCCAACCCTAATCCAACACATAGTATTTAATTTACTGATCAGGAAAAGATTTTGATTTAAACTATTAATTAATTAAATAATTTATTAATTCCCATTTAATCAAAACAATAAAATAAAATAATATCTTGGGCTATTTTATTTAGCCTTGCCGCCCACACCATATATATATAGACCCAATATTATTTTTCTTATTTTATTTAATCCATTAGACTTTAAATAAAAGCCCACATGTGAACCAGACTTATTCTTACTAAAAGAAACAAGCCTACATGTCTCCTTTTAATATATTAATATAATAGTGCAGCCCATTAAATAAATAATAGACATATTATATTCTTAATATATTAAATGCAATTCTAGATAGACCCATAAATTGGTCCGGTAGAATATATCAAGTGATCCATGCAAGTACGTGTGGATTGTGGATCTTGGCGGGCTATCTAAATTTAAGCTTCAATAGACATAACCTAATCACAATCAACAAATGATTCACTTAGGTCCGATCTATTAATTTTAACTCATTCCACTAAAGAGCTGAAATTGAACTCTTAAATAAAGATAGAATAAGGAGATGTTTCTCATTCATACCCTATACAATCTTATAGGAGATGGTGTATCCTCATGAATAATATCAGTAATCGCCAAGAGCTCATAGACCGCCTATAGCTCTCCAAGTTACCATATTTCCTCAAATGACCACATTTTGAACTTGGATATTTTGACTTGTCCAGAAGCCATGTCTTCAATAATCATTATTGAAAACTCAACGTTGAGATTTAGTGTCCAATACCTCAAAACATCCATATGATGATATTATACTCTCATTTAATAAATGGAGCCACGATGTCCATATCTATAATTGAAGTCCTCTATCGATTAACAAATGAATACCACCAAACTATCGAGGATAGACTATGCTATATAATCGTACTCATTGATAGCTCAAATGATAACACTTGCAACCATAAGTCCATCATTTATCTCAGGATTTAGATAGACTCTCCGATTGTCCTGATAATGAAAAGACTTATATCTAGTGACGGTTCTAGATAAAGTATTTCATTGTGATCAAGTTCAATGCACCCAGTGCACTAGATTCTTTTACTCGAAAACCTTTCGATGATTTTAAACTCATCATAACTCATTTGATCTCACTCAAATGCTAGTAAAAGAATTCTACAACTTTATCAAGATAGAGGTGCCCAACCTTTAACTTAAGTTAGTGAACATTATTCAAGACTAACTAAAGAATTGTATCTACCTCATACATATCCGGATGTACAAACAATTCTTCATATCTCATAGTCTTTTGACCTTATGATTATTTACCTTGACAATTATATTTATAAATGCTATATGATTTTGCATAATCATAAATCACTTTATTTATATGAAAAGATTGTCAATTACAATATTACACTCTTGCTATTGAGCATAATCCTAACAATCTCCCACTTGCGCTATAGCAAATGTGTCATATCTCTCATTCCCATGTTCTCTAGGTGCCCATCAAAACTCTTCTGAGATAGAGCCTTTGTGAAGATAGAGCCTTTGTGAAAGGATCTGCTAGATTTTCTGCCGACGCGATTTTGGTAATCGTCACGTCTCCCCTATGAACAATCTCCCTTAAAAGATGATACTTTCTTTCAATGTGTTTTCCTCTCTTATGACTTCTTGGTTCTTTCGAATTAGCCACTGCTCCACTGTTGTCACAGTAGATAGTGATCTGCTTATTCGCACTAGGAACTACTTCTAAGTCAATCAAGAATTGGCGAAGCCAAACAGCCTCCTTGGCAGCTTCGCATGCAGCTACATACTCTGCTTCCATGGTGGAGTCAGCAATACAAGATTGCTTGATACTCCTCCAATGACTGCTCCTTCTCCAAGAATAAACACAGATCCTGATGTGGATTTTCTAGAGTCAGAATCCGATTGGAAATCAGAATCTGTATACCCAAAGGGGATTAAATCCCCTACAGAGTATACAAGCATATTATCTTTTGTTCTCCTAAGATACTTGAAAATATGCTTGACTGCCATCCAGTGATCAGGATCAGGTTTCGATTGAAACCTGCTAATTATGCCAACAGCAAAACAAATATCTGGTCTAGTACAGAGCATTGCATACATGAGACTTCCAACTACCGAGGCATATGGAATTCTACTCATGAATTGCTCTTCATGCTCATTCTTAGGAACTTGTTCCTTAGAAAGTTTGATTCCATGCCTAAAAGGTAACATACCTTTCTTGGAATCTTGCATGGAAAACCTAGACAATATTTTGTCTATGTATGAAGCTTGGGATAGTGCAATCATTTTATTCTTTCTATCCCTTATTACTTGGATACCTAGAATAAAACTTGCTTCTCCTAAGTCCTTCATATCAAATTGTTTTGCTAACCATTCTTTTACTGATGTCAATACTCCCACATCGTTTCCAATGAGTAATATATCATCTACGTAAAGAATAAGGAAAACCAACTTGTCACCTTTGATCCTTTTGTATACACAAGGTTCTTCAAGGTTCTGTAAAAATCCATAACCTTTTACAGCTTGGTCGAACCTTATGTTCCAGGATCTGGATGCTTGCTTTAATCCATAAATTGATTTCTGCAACTGTCATACCTTTTCCATTTGGCTCTTTTCAATGAATCCTTCTGGTTGCATCATATAGATGCTTTCGTCAAGACTTCCATTAACGAAAGCTGTCTTGACGTCCATTTTCCAAATCTCTAAATCTAAAGATGCTGCAATGGATAAGAGTATCCTAATGGATTTAAGCATGGCCACAGGAGAGAAGGTGAAAATACACAAAGTGTGTCTAATACAACCTAGAGGGGGGGGTGAATAGGTTTTAGTTGATTTATTACCAACTTTTCGACTTAATCAATTTTAATAATCCTACTCCATATTAACAATCAATCAATCCAATATAAATATGCGGAAAACAATAAAAACACAAGGATTGATTTACGTGAGAAACCCTCCAACTGGGCAAAACTCACGGGCTATCCTTCTAGCCACATACGGTCCTCAAATCCACTATTTGAACGAAAGTTTACAACCTAGGTTGACCTCAAGTCACACCTACTTGGTCACTAACCCTTTCACTCTACCCAACGGGCCTTTAATAGTGATTCTTGACCACAAGCTTGTGCACTAACTCACTTAGTCACAAAGCTTAAACAATCAATGAAGAGGTTAAACAACCTATGTGAATATGTAAAAGATATTCAAGCATGCAATTAATGCTAGGCAACAATAAATGCTTATCTAAGGATTTAAACATGTCAATAAATGCAAATCCTAGATATCAATATCTAAATGCAAATGCATGAAGATTTAGCTAGAAGGGTAAAATCGTCCTAAATGCTAGCTATTAATGAACAAGGCTCTCAACCAACACACAACAACTCAATCATGTTATAAATGCCAATAAACATAAAGATATGCAATAAAATCACATAAAAGAGCTAACCCTAGGCAAACAAGAACATAAATAAATACAAAGAGATTTATGGCATGTTCAAGTTACCTAGTCAATGAAAGCAAGAAGAATCCATGATGAGATAATGCTTGAAGAGGTTAAATGCACATGTATTTGTGTTTGGTTGAGAAAAGATGAGTTCTTGGGAGTTTCTCTCTCTAAGGGAAGCTTGGCCTCTCAATAATGGCTTCTTGAACTCATAGAAACGAGCAAGGAAGAAGATAAGCATATATATGGGAGCCCTAGTTGAAACAGCGTCGTTTTGAACTTAGGGCACAAAATCCCGTCAATACCGCTAGATGGACCGCGTCGCAGGCAAGTGTCCAGACTGCGGTACACACAGCAGTGCACCGTCTGGACAACAACGCGGTGCAGGGCGCTGTGCATGTAGGTGCACAGGCCGCGGTATGGGCAACAGAGGCTTACTGGACAACACCGCTGACTTGGGTCGCTTTACGTGCAAGTGTACAGGAAGCGGTACAGGGAGCATGACCCTGCTGAGGTATACCGCTCTATATGCCGCGGTGCAAGCATGTCTTGCCAAGCGGTCTAGGCCGCGCTAAGAGAAGAAATTATCTTATCTAGGCAAACTCAACACACTAAGTGATGTGCAAAATGTGCAAGTGTGGAGAGAGAAAAGAGGCATATAATACATCATTCAATAACATGAAGATAAGAACAATAATGCATGCAAGTGAGTGTGTGCAACTAGATCTCTTCAAAGAAAGTTAAACTAGTGAGATACCTTTGAAGTGCTCTTTGAGAGAGATGATGTCCTTGAAGCTTGATCACACTCAAGAGGCCTAAATACCCTTACAACGAATAATCCCCAATGTGGTTTGTCAACGAAATAAGCCAATCAAAATATGAGGAACTTACAGAAGGTTTCCTCGTAATCGATACCTTCTTTCTGTGTGTAACCTTTAGCTACCAATCTAGCTTTAAAATTTTCCACCTTTCCATCCACACCTCTTTTCCTCTTGTATACCCACTTGCACCCAATGGGTTTTTATCCCTTTAGGCAAGTCTACAAGGGATCAGACTTTGTTATCGAACATGGATTCAATCTCAGATTGCATTGCCTTTTGCCAATGGTGACAATCAACATCCTTCATTGCTTCCTTGTACGTGTAGGGATCATCGTCGTCAGGGAGATTCTCAACAGATTCTCCTAAACCGATGTATCTTTCAGGTTGGGTTCTAACCCTCCCACTACGACGAGGAATTGTAGGTTGTTGATTTTGTGTTGGAGTGGAAATTACCATTGGGTTAGGTTGTGAAATCTCTTGTGGAATTGTATCTCCTGACATATCATTTAGGACAATTCTACTTTTGGGCACAAAATTATTCATATAGTCCTTTTCTAGAAATGAAGCATTTGTTGAAACAAATACTTTTAGATCATTAGGACTATATAAATAATGTCCTTTAGTTCCTTTTAGATACCCCACAAATATGCATGTTTCCGAACGGGACTCCATCTTTTCTGTCTTTCCTTTTAACACATGTGCAGGACAACCAAATATCCTTATGTGTTGTAAACTAGGCTTTCGTCCAGTCCACAACTAATATGGTGTTCCAGGAACCGACTTCGATGGTACCACGTTTAGAATATATATTGCAGTTTGTAGAGCATATCCCCAAAAAGAAATAGGAAGTGTTGAATAACTCAACATAGACCTAACCATGTTCAAAAGAGTTCTATTTCTCCTTTCTGCTACCCCATTTTGTTGAGGTGTACCTGGTGCAGAAAACTGAGAAACTATCCCATTATCAATAAGATATTGCTGAAACTCACCAGATAGATATTCTCCACCACGATCAGATCTCAAGATTTTTATGCGTTTCTCAAGCTGATTTTCTACTTCAGCTTTGAATGCTTTGAACATGTCAAAAGCATCCGACTTATGTCTCATGAGATACACATAACCAAATCTTGAGTAATCATCTATGAAGGTGATGAAGTACTCATATCCACCTTTAGCTTGAATGCTCATAGGACCACATACATCAGTGTGTATTAGTCCTAAACATTCAGTGGCTCTTGCACCTTTGGTATTGAATGGTCTTTTGGTCATTTTACCTTCCAAACAAGATTCACAAGTTGGTAGATCATCAACCTTTAAGTCACTTAAAGGTCCGTCACATACCAATCTTTTAATCCTATTAAGGTTAATATGACCTAGGCGTAAATGCCAAAGGTAGGTTTTATCTTTTGATAATTTTACTCTTTTATGATTAGGTTCCGTTATTTCTGTGTCTAACGAGTGAGAGATATTTCTATGCAAAAAGAATATACAGTTTTCCAATGTAACTTTGCAAACAATTTTGTCATTCTTACTAATAATAAAAGCTTTATTAAAAGTAACCGAATATCCAAATTTATTTAAACAAGAAACTGAAATTAAATTCCTCTTGAATTGAGGTACATAATAAACGTCTATTAAATCTAAATGCCTACTAGAATCTATAATAACTCTAATATCTCCCACTGCACTTGCAGACACTAACGATCCGTTGCCCAAGCGCAAATTGATTTCGTTCTTATTCAGCTTTCTCCTTTCTTGGAACCCCTGTAAGGAATAACAAACATGATTAGTGGCTCCAGAGTCTATGATCCAAGAATCTGTAGAATCTGCCAGAAAACATGTTTCAAGATAATTAATATTACCTTCTTCCTTCTTGTTCTGGGACTTTGGGCAATTTCTTTTCCAATGTCCGTTTTCACCACAAAGGAAGCATTTCCCTTTGATCTTGGTTACTTTCTTGGTCTCCTTCTTGGTAGGCCCAAGTTGCTTTTTCTTCTGTTGTTTCTTGACCTTCTGACGGGTCTTAACAGTAGCAACTTTACCAACCATATGAATCTCTTGACCTTTGCTTTTCACAAGGATTTTTTCAACGCTTTGAACATCTTGCATCAGGCCCTGCAATGTGTATTCCTTTTTGTTCAAGGTGTAGTCCAACTTGAACTGATCAAAGGAATCTGATAGTGAGTTGACAATCATGTCAATTTTGGTCTCACCATCTATCTTAGCGCCATTTAATTCTGCAATATTTAGATGTGCTATGACTTTCATCATGTGATCTTTCACAGCCTGTCCAGGTTTCATCCTAAGATTCATAAAAGCAGTCACTGTCTCTCTCTTAGTCATCCTAGACCTCATAGCAAACATCTCTTCCAGAGACATCATAATATCAGCAGCAGACCCCATTCCTTCATGCTGCTGTTGCAACACGTCGGAGATAGTAGCCATAATGTAACATTTGGCCATATCATCTGAGGTCTTCCACTGCTCATACTCATCTCTTTGCAAAATACTTGATTCATTATTAGGAGCAGGTAGTTTAGGAGTAGTTAGAACAAACTTATGTTTTTCACTTTGCAGCAACAACCCAATTTTCCTTTTCCATGTGACATAATTATCTCCAGTTAAAGTGTTATCTTTCAGGATGTTCATAAGTGATGGGGTCATGATTTCTGAATAAAACAAAAAGCATATATAAGTAAATAATCATGATAAAGCACTTTCGAATATTTATCTTGAATTAATTAAATAACTCAATCGTGAAAAATTCAACGGTGATCCAACACCCATAAATGTTACGCCTCCTTCGGGAGTTCGCACCATTTACTAGTTGGACTAGGTCCCACCTAATTGTTAACATAACAACCAGCGTTTTCAATTTTAGCCTTGCAATTTTATTAACAAGAACTCTCGGGAGGATATTAATAAAATTACATTGAGTGTGTTACCAAGATATCGACCCTCAATTTTCTCTCACGAAAATCCCTCCTCTAGGAGTAGATCTCGTTTGAGTCAATTGTCTAGTCTATCCTTGTAAGGAAGTATTTTGCTAAATTCCATTTATGGACGCCCCTCGGGGGGGGGGGGGATTACCAATAAATAATAAAGCTCAACTAACCTTGGAGGCCATAGGTGTTCTAACACACCTTCTCCCACTCAATTATTTAAGGCGTGTGATTAAATTCCAAAGAATGATTTTACCAAGTTACCTAGATGCCAATTAGATACCTAAATCATTCAATGCATGTTCATACCAAAAGAGATATATGAGTGGCACTCCTATTCTATATGACATGTTATCATACAATAACAAATATTGTAATATTTATACATAAAAATAAATAGCCACAATTTTGGTCCATCCTAGAAAAGCATGTAAATTACAATTGTACGGAATACAAAAAACTCATTTCTTGGCGAACAAGACTTCAAGCGACCATCTCGCGCACGTAACTCGCGCCCCCGAAGATCACCAAGCAGCCCATGCGCACGCCTAGCCCATGCAAGGGCATGAGCTGCCGCATGGCCAGCCCATGCATGGGTCGCGCGCGTTGCTGCACCGCAACAAGCGTAGCTGCACGCTTGGTTGCGTGCGCGCTTGTTGTCTCGGTGCGCGCGGGTGCCAAGCTCGGTTCCGGATGCTCCAATTTCTTCAAATCTTCGAATCTTCGAATCTTGAATGTATTACAACTTATTTTATACAATAAAATACTGCAGAAATATATATATATATATATATATATTTTATTTACAAATAAAAAACTGCACTAAAAAAAACTGCAGTATTTTTAATACATTAAAAAAAACTGCACTTTTTTATATAACAAAAAAAAATTAAGCAACTATCAAGAAGGAACTTATGACGATAATAGGCCACCCTTCTTGTTACAATTCCGAAACAAAAATTACATGGAAAATCTAGGACCAAAATTGAGCAATAACAATTCACTTTATAACAACATATATAAATCCATACATTCGACATGTAATTATATATGCGAATACCTAGAGTGCCGTCTCTTTCTAAAACATACATAATCACAATAAAAAGAAATAGATTCACGTATATTTACGTTAATTAATTAAAGGGTACAACCTGGCTCTGATACCAATTGTAGGGAAAAATTGCTTAAAACCGCAGCGGAAAGCGAAAAAATAATTTTCGTATAGTTTAAAATTTTTCTAAAGATTTGAACCTTAACCCTTTAATTAATTAAACTCAAATATACTGTTAGAGTTAAATACCTCTTGTCACGTGATCCGATTGACTTACGTCAATGGTAATCCGCAAGATCTTCAATCCTAGCACGTACGTGAATCACCTAGGAGCGTGGTCTCCCTTTTTCTTTGAATTGCTTACCTTAGAATGGATATATGGAATTTCTGATCTTGATCTTCAATAGTAAAACACCAAGAGCCTAAAAAAATAGTTCCGGTCACTTTTGAATTCACAATCAATATGACTGAAACTCGTGTAACCCTAAATCGAAAGTGTGCACAAAACCTTTTGATGTTAAAGGCTTGTAAGTGCACTATCGAATGAGAACTTATTTTCTTTTTCTCTCTTGGCCGAAAATCTATGTGTATAGAGTAGGATTTTTTATTTTCAAAACAAACAAAAATCTCTCTCTATTTTGGTTCTTGGTGGCCGAAAATTCATAACCTTATATTTATAGGTTGGCCGAATTTTCTCCTTCACCAAGTAGGGTTGGCCGAATTCATTGAATAGGAAATCTAGGGTTGGTTAATTTCCTTACTTGAAAAAGAATTATCCTTTTCCCTAATTCCTATCAATTCAAGAATCCTAACCCTTGTAGGACTAGTGGTGGCCGAATTCTTTGTATAATAAGGAGTGTATGTTGACTTAATCCTTACCACATTAGGACTCCTATCACTTAAAAGAATTCCAACCCTAATCCAACACATAGTATTTAATTTACTGATCAGGAAAAGATTTTGATTTAAACTATTAATTAATTAAATAATTTATTAATTCCCATTTAATCAAAACAATAAAATAAATAATATCTTGGGCTATTTTATTTAGCCTTGCCGCCCACACCATATAAATGGACCCAATATTATTTTTCTTATTTTATTTAATCCATTAGACTTTAAATAAAAGCCCACATGTGAACCAGACTTATTCTTACTAAAAGAAACAAGCCTACATGTCTCCTTTTAATATATTAATATAATAGTGCAGCCCATTAAATAAATAATAGACATATTATATTCTTAATATAATATATTAAATGCAATTCTAGATGGACCCATAAATTGGTCCGGTAGAATATATCAAGTGATCCATGCAAGTACGTGTGGATTGTGGATCTTGGCAGGCTATCTAAATTTAAGCTTCAATGGACATAACCTAATCACAATCAACAAATGATTCACTTAGGTCCAATCTATTAATTTTAACTCATTCCACTAAAGAGCTAAAATTGAACTCTTAAATAAAGATAGAATAAGGAGATGTTTCTCATTCATACCCTATACAATCTTATAGGAGATGGTGTATCCTCGTGAATAATATCAGTAATCGCCAAGAGCTCATAGACCGCCTATAGCTCTCCAAGTTACCATATTTCCTCATATGACCACATTTTGAACTTGGATATTTTGACTTGTCCAGAAGCCATGTCTTCAATAATCATTATTGAAAACTCAACGTTGAGATTTAGTATCCAATACCTCAAAACATCCATATGATGATATTATACTCTCATTTAATAAATGGAGCCACGATGTCCATATCTATAATTGAAGTCCTCTATCGACTAACAAATGAATACCACCAAACTATCGAGGATAGACTATGCTATATAATCGTACTCATTGATAGCTCAAATGATAACACTTGCAACCATAAGTCCATCATTTATCTCAGGATTTAGATAGACTCTCCGATTGTCCTGATAATGAAAAGACTTATATCTAGTGACGGTTCTAGATAAAGTATTTCATTGTGATCCAGTTCAATGCACCCAGTGCACTAGATTATTTTACTCGAAAACCTTTCGATGATTTTAGACTCATCATAACTCATTTGATCCCACTCAAATGCTAGTAAAAGAATTCTATAACTTTATCAAGATAGAGGTGCCCAACCTTTAACTTAAGTTGTGAACGTTATTCAAGACTAACTAAAGAATTGTGTCTACCTCATACATATCCGGATGTACAAACAATTCTTCATATCTCATAGTCTTTTGACCTTATGATTATTTACCTTGACAATTATATTTATAAATGCTATAAGATTTTGCAGAATCAGAATTCACTTTATTTATATGAAAAGATTGTCAATTACAATATTACACTCTTGCTATTGAGCATAATCCTAACAGTAGCACCGAGATAGGTATCGAGATACCTGGTACCTTAATCGACGTCGAGATGCTTGCGGGGTGCTGGGCATGCAAGTTGGTATCAGGAGCTTCAGTAGGGCTAGGTACATACTTTCGTGGCTGATATCCTATCTAGATAGATAGGTAGTCGAGGTCCTGACCTTATCAAGTATCAGCTCCATCTAGGTAGTGATATCAATCTCACTGGTTATCTTGAATATCAAGATGATTTTTCCTAGGTAGATTCTTGTTGGAAAATTCTCCTTTGGTCCCTTGCCAGAAAAAACTGTTAACAGAAGTCCCCCCTGACTTGAACTCCGGTATCGGGTTGGGGTTGGAGTCAGGATAGATAGCACTTGGAGAATTTTTTGCTACGTCTCATAGGAAGGAATCTTCTCTTTGCACGCTGATTTAAATGAAAATTCCACGTGGCTGACCACGGTAGGCCGAATTCAAAACAGGAAAATATTTTGGGGGCGCATGTTTCCCGAAACTGTTCCCTCCACGTCACCGATTTTACCGCGACATTAATTACCTATTCTGCCCATTACAAGTAGCCATCTCTATATAAACTCTGATGCCTTCGCAAGTGATTCGTATTGAGCAAACTTCTGATTGAGATTTTCTAGCAAAGAGAAAACCTAGCCTCAACCTTCAACTTCCCTCTTTTCGTTAGAAATCAAAACTTTGAAACTGTCACTATGTCTTCACCTGGTGGCGATAGCATTGATCAGCTCTTTGACGGTGACGCGGTGGCTAGAGGGAGCCTCCACCTAGAAAAAGGGCATGCGATAGCAGCGACAGCGGAGACGACGTTCCCATTCAACGTTGTCGTACCAACCAGAATGTCACAATCGGGACGGGCTTCTCGAACAATCCCGAGACTCCGGTTGATGTCGAACAGGAGTCGAGTGAAGAAGCAGGTGCCATCGGGGTTGGTGGGAGCCGGGCCGGTGAAGTTACTAATACCGCTGGAAGGGTACTAGCCCTTCCATATGAGTATAGATGTGTCCCTCCTTCTACTAGTACTCCGGAAACCATTAAACGTTTACAAAAAGATTTCAAGATCCCCAAAGAGATCACTATCGTTATCCCTCCACGGGAGTATGATATGTATTCTCCCTCTGCCTGTGAGGTCCTGATTCATATGGCAGCCTTCGATTGTGGAGTCAGGCTACCCCTCCACCCCACCTTACGTAGGGCACTACATGCCTTACAGTTAGCTCCCATTCAGTTGACACCAGGATTTTAGAGGCATTTGGTGGGGTTCCTCGTGTTGTGGAGGGAGCAATGCCAGAAGGATAACATCGATAGGGAACCAGGTCCAGATGAGATTGGATATGTGTTCCAAATTACCGCTAATGCCCTAGGTCCAACGGGGCAATTCTACGCTCGCGCCAAAAACAGCTTGCAATTTGTGGTACCGGGGGCCACGAAAAAGGATACCACCTGGAAGGAGGAATGGGTCATCCTCGGAGGTGAATGGGGAAGCTCGGTTCATATCGGAGGGTCAGAGTTTTGAGTTCCCACTATTTTCAGTGGTAAGCCCGCGTTGGAGAAGAGCAAGTTATCTGGAGAATCGGAGAAAATCTTATGGGCTATCATGGCCCGTCATTATATTAACACGAAATTTCCCATCACGGAGGCCTTCGAGGCAAAGAGGGTGGATCACTACCTTCGCATTTCTGGAGCTTCTCCAGATAGAAAACTTTTCTGACTTTGCTCTTATTATCTTGTTTTATTGATTCTGCGAATATTGACTATGGCTATCTTTGTAGTTTCAGCAGTATCTCCATCGGTTCCAGAGATAGAGACCCACCAAGCCGGTAGTACTATTGATTCTTCTCCGTCTTCCCCTGTCAGGATTCCAATCAGTTCTGATCTCGATGCAGGGGTTGGGTACCTACTGGCTCTGATAGGATCCTGATCGGGGTATCAGGATCGCCAGCTCCCCCTCTTCCTACCTCGGCTAGGTCGTTGGAGGCTTTTACAGCCAAATTGGGGAGGTATCGAGGTGCTTCCAGCCGGGTGTAAGAGGTTTCACCCCTCAGACCAGTCAATGTTGCAGCAGCCATTGATGTTGGTTCCTCAGCTTCTTCTGCTTCTCTCGTTGTGGCATCTAGTCAGCCTAAAGCGGGTCGTACCTCGAGATAAGGCGCGGTCAAGGTCGAAGGACAACAGCCAGGATGAAGTTCTGGCCCACTTCGTTGCCTTTTGCCCAGGTAGGGAATCTAGATGTCATGACCGCCATGCCCACTAAGCTCCTAATTAGAAGGGGATCTGCCCTTCTGGCCGAGGTAAGCTGTCTTACTTTAATCCTCTATTTAGGTAAGAGGTTAAGAATATTCTGACAAGTGCATTGTTTTTGTCAGGCTTTTAAATTCAATGTGGCCATGAGCCAACAGGTTGGCCTCCTTCTGGAGCAAGTAAAGGGTGCCACAGCGGAGCTGGAGAGGTCTAAAGAGGAGCTCGCTAAGGCTGCTCAGGGAATGGAAGTTCTGAACCAGTCACTAGGAGATACTCAAAAGGAAGCTGACGAGGCGAAGGTTGACAGGGAGAGGATGCACCATGCTCTGGATATGGAGAAGCTCAGGTCCCTCCGCCGCAAGGAGGAGAGAGATATTACAAAGGAGAGAATAGTGGAGCTAGAGAAAGAAGTCCAGTCCCTTCAGGGCAGTGTGACCACCCTAGATGCCCAGGTAGACATCACCTTCGGGGACGTTTACTTTTTTGCTGGTTACCAGATGGCCCTAGCTTTCCCTCCCCCGTATGATCTAGGTGACATCGTTGGATGGAACCGGAAGGAGATCATGGCAAAGGTTGCTGAGCTAGCTAGGGCAGCACCTTCTGATGTGGCTGGGCCCTCCCATGTTGTTGGAGATAGTGGAGTAGTAGGAGGACCGGACCAGGGCTCTATCTCCCTTCTTCCACCAAGCAATGCTGGATCAGCTAAAAATCTGAAGGATCCTGAGATTGGTGTGGCTCAGGCTGGAAGAGGGGTTCCTGCCTCCTTTGGTCCTCCAGTAGAGTCTGGCAAGGAGGTAGGAGATCGGCCAACTACTGATGATGGAGAATCTACCCTGCCTATCCTATCTTCTGATCCGGCCCTGGTAGTGGAGGGTCAGGCTGCTCCAATCGAGGAAATCGAAAGGGATTCAGGTCAAGTGGCTGCAGCAGGTGAGCTTCCTGTTACGGGGGGTACCTAGGAAGCAGGCGGGGTTCCATCTGGTGCAGTAGAGGGAGAAACTCTAACCGGTGAAGATGGGAGGAAATGGCCGATCAGGAGCAGGAGGATGCATGATCCACTTTGACCCCTTACCCAGTAGCGTCTAGATAATTTTATCTTCTTGTAGCCTATGATCGGGGGATGGGCTCCCCAGTTTCAGAAATGAGAACTTCTTTAATTTTTCCCCTTAGCTTCGTATATGTGTAGTCATTAAAACTCTTGACCGAACCTCGTTTTAATCTAAAGTGAGATCCCCAATGTAATTTTGATGGCATAGATGCTTGTCCTCGAGCGAGTCTTGATTTAATCAATGAATGGAGAATCCCTTTTCATTTATATTTGCTGATAGAATTTCGTCGCACACTCTCTGATTGTAGTATCACTTTGAGAACTAGTCCCCAGCATAAAATCTGACTTAATCAGTACTTGGTAATGCAAGGAACCTGATAAGAAGAAGCGCATAATGAAATCTGTGGGTAACTGGTACCATGGTACCTCGCCAAAGAAACTTGGGCCTCTTTGATTGCCTTGCAGGAATTTAGCTAAGAGTAATCTGGGTATTGGAAATCCTCATATTTTCTGTTCCAGGTATCCTGGCTCCTTGACGATGGTGAGCATACTGGTGGACATACTGGTGGACAATCTCGCACTCCAGGTACCTTGCATTCCCATTCTAGGAACCTTGGTAGCATGGCGAGTAGTTCGATGAAACTAGAAACTTTATCGAATGATTGAGTACCTAGCTTTTCTGTTTCATGGAACCTAGGTCTCCAGATGAATATTCTGGCGAAACTGGGCACCTTGCATCTCTGTTTGTAGGAGCTTTGGTGCTTTGGCGAACAAAATTTGGCGAATCTCGATACCTCACCTTCCTACTTTAGGAATCTTGGTACTCTGGCGAAAACAGTGGCAAAAATGGTACCTCGCATTCCTGTTTATAGGAATCGTGGTACTTTGGCGAAAACAATGGCGGAAAGGGTACCTCACATTCCTGTTTGTAGGAATCGTGGCACCTTGGCGAAAACAATGGCGAATACATACCGGTAGCAAGATCTAGGTAGGCAACCAAGGCCACTTTAGCACCTGGTCTTTCTCAGCGGGGGCTGGTACCCGGCTAAGGCCTTTATCTGGCTAGCAACTATGCTCCTACTATCCAGATCCTTCTTAGCGGGGGGTGGTGCCCGGCCAAGGTCTGATCCATCGGGTAACTATGCTCTTACGTACTGGATCCTTCCTAGCGGAGGGTGGTACCCGGCCAGGGCAGCAGGAAGGCCATATGGTCCTTTCTGGTCTTGAGGCGATCATATTTGGGTACCTCACATTCCTGTTTGCAGGAATCTTGGTATTCTGGCAAAAACGATGGCGAAATAATACTGGCAACAAGATCCAGGTAGGCGACTAAGGCCACTTTAGCACCTGGTCTTTCTCAGCGGGGAGTGGTACCCGGCCAAGGCTTTGATCTGGCTGGCAACTATGCTCTTACTATCCAGATCCTTCTTAGCGGAGGATGGTGCCCGACCAAGGTCTGATCCATTGGGCAACTATGCTCTTACGTACTGGATCTTTTCTAGCGGGGGTGGTACCCGGCCAGGGCATCAAGAAGGCCATATGGTCGTTTCTGGTCTTGAGGCGATCCTCCTAGATGGACTAATCCGATCTAGGGTATTATGAGTGCTATGCAGCTTTCCTGGTTTTATGGCGATCCTCCTGGAGGGATCTATCCGGTCCAGGGCATCAGGAGTGCTATGTAGCTCTCCTGGTCTTAAAGCGACAATCATGGGGGATTCAATTGGTCACGTAAAGCAGGTAGATGTAGACAAATGTAGGCAGGAACAAATGGAGAAAAAAAAACCTTCTTTATTGATGATCAAAGAAAAAAGGAAAACAAGCACTCACGACTACTAACATCTTCTAACAGTCGCTTAGGAATAATCCTGGCCGACTTGCCTTGCAGGATTTATGGGTAGAACCTCTTGAGATGATCAACATTCCAAGTGTGGTCTACTGGATGTCCGTCCATATCATTCAACTTGTAGGCCCCACCCTAGATCACCATTTTGATTAGGTAAGAACCTTCCCAATTAGGTGATAGCACTCCGTCCGACCTCTTCCGGGTATTCTGGGTAACCTTTATGAGCACCAGATCCCCTTCTTTGAAGCTTCAGATTCTCACTTTCTTGTTAAAGTAACGATCAATTCGGTTTTGGTAAATTGCTACTCTTTCGGCTATCATGTCCTGCTTCTCCTCTAAGAGGTCCAGGCTAGCCCTCAGCTTGCCCTCATTTCCCTCGGGGTCGAAATGCTACACCCGGAAGGAGGTGAGCTTATGTTCTATAGGAAGGATGGCTTCTACCCCTAAAGCTAGTGAGTAGGGGGTTTCTCCGGTAGCGGTCCTTTTGGTGGTACGATACGCCCATAGTACGTCCAGGAGTTTATCAGCCCATCTTCATTTCTTCTGCTGAAGGTTTTTCTTGAGGAGCTTCTTGATGGTTTTGTTCGTGGCCTCTACTAGGCCATTGGTTTGGGGGTGTGCCACGGACGAGAAGCGGAGTTCAATCCCTAAACTTCCACAGAATTCCCAGAATCTAGCATTGTCGAACTGCTTACCTAGATCTGTGATGATGACCATCAGAGTTCCGAATAGGCAAACCACATTTTTCTTGATGAACTCTGTTGTATTTGCTTCAGTAATTCTGGAGAGGGGTTCTGCTTCCACCCACCTGGTGAAATAATCAATAGCCACGATTGCATTCTTCTGCTGACCTGGCGCGGTTGGGAGAGGTCCAATCAGGTCCACTCCCCAAAATGCACACGGATACGGCGAGCTAATGGTTGATAACCGTTCTGGAGGCAGGTGATGCCGGTTGGCCATTTTCTGACATGGTTCATAAGACTGTACGAACTGCCTTACATCATGGTGCAAGGTCGGCCAGAAGTATCCCATGTGTAGCACCTGAAAAGCCAATGCTTCTCCTCCGATATGATTTCCACAGTCTCCGGAGTGCACTTCCCTCAATGCCCAATTCGCATCCTCAAGATGTAGGCATCTAAGCAAATGGAGTGACTTACCTCTGCGGTAAAGATGCCCCTCTATCAAGTAGTATCGGACCGAGGTTCTCTTGATCTTGCGAGCTTGATCGGGGTTTTAATGGAGCTTTTCTGATTGAAGGTACTCCACGATTGGATCCATCCAACATGGAAATCGCTCTACGGGGTTCACTTCCTTACCTTCAGAGATGCTTGACACAGTGATTATCTGGAGCGGAACTCCTTTTGGCAGTGCTTGTCCTCCATTGGCAGCTATCTTAGCTAGGATGTCAGCTCGATGATTCTGCTGCCTAGGTACCTGCTCAACCCTGAAACCCTTGAAGCGAGGCAACATCTCTTGTACTTTTTCAAGGTAGGATACCATGTTATCCCCCTTGGCCTGGTATAAACCAGTTATTTGGTTGACTACTAATTGCGAATCACATTTGGCAAGAAGGTAATCAGCTTCCAGCTCTACTGCTGTTCTCATCCCTGCCAACAAAGCCTCATACTCAGCCTCGTTATTGGTGGTGTTAAACCCGAATCTGAAACAGTGGCAGCATTCGACTTTCTTTCGGTCTATTAGAATGACCCCACCTCCACTTCCTGCTTGATTTGATGCTCCATCGGTATACAGAATCTAGACGTTTCGATCGGTGGGCCAATCTGCAGGCTCTTGTTCCTTCGGAGGAGCTCGAATCAGGCTCGGGGTAGCACCTTGATCGGGGATCACACTAAATTCTACCACGAAATCTGCCAAAGCCTGGGACTTGATGGTAGTCCTAGCTTTGTATTTGATGTCGAACTGGGTAAGCTCGAGGGCCCACAACATGAGTCTTCCCGATACATCAGGCCTTTGTAGAAATTGTCGCAAAGGTTGATCAATGACTACCACGATGGTGTGAGCAAGGAAATAAGGGCGAAGCTTCCTGGCTGCTACTACCAGTGCAAATGCGAGCTTCTCCAAGAGAACATAGTTCTTTTCCGATTTGGTTAGGGCGAGGCTCACATAGTAGACAGGGGCGCTGGGCTCCATCTCCGCATTCTTTCACTAAAGCTCCACTAGCAGCGGTTTTAGACACTGCCAGGTATAACTGTAGTTCTTCTCCTGGTACTGGGCTAGCTAGCATGGGTGGGCTAGCGAGGTACTCTTTTAATGACTGGAAAGCTTGCTCACTGCCTTGGTCCCATTTCATGTTCTTCCCCTGTTTAATTGCCTTGAAGAACGGGATGCACTTGTTAGTGGACAGCGATATGAAACGGTTCAGGGCTGCGATTTGCCCAGTCAAACCATGCACTTGTCTGAGTGAGGTGGGAGATTCGAGATTCGAGATTCAAGATCCAAGATGGCTTTGATCTTTTCGGGATTAGCTTCAATTCCTCTCTCGTGGACTAAGAATCTGAGAAATTTCCCGGCTGTAACCCCGAAGGCGCATTTAGCCGGATTTAGACGCATCTGATTTTCCCTGACTATCTGGAAAGTCTAGCAAAGGTGGTCTTAGTGATGTTCAGCTATCTGAGACTTCGTGATCATATCATCGATACATACCTCCATCGACTTTCCTATCAGTCCCTTAAATAAGAGGTTGACCAGGCGCTGGTAGGTAGCTCCAGCGTTCTTGAGCCTGAAGGGTATAACTCTGTAGCAGTACAGGCCTTGCCCGGTTATGAAACTGGTCTTATCCTTGTCAGCTGCGTGCATCAGGATCTGGTTATATCCTGAGAAGGCGCCCATAAAGCTTAGGAGCTTGTTGCCCGTGGTTGAATCTACCAGTTGGTCGATCTTCGGTAGCGGGAAGCTATCCTTCGGGCAGGCGCGGTTGAGATCTGTGTAGTCAACACACATGCGCCACTTCCCGTTTGCTTTGGATACCATGACTACGTTGGCAATCCATTCGGGGTACCGAGACTCCCTGATGAACTCTGCCTTTAGTAGTTTGTGTACCTCCTCTTGCACCGCAGCATTTCTTGCTTGGTTGAATTGCCTTCTCTTCTACTTGACTGGCTTGAAGGTGGGATCCACCACTAACCTATGTGTTGCTAAGGTAGCGGGTATTCCCGGCATCTCCTCATGACTCCATGTAAAGATGTCATTATATTCTCGCATGAGCTTTATCAGAGCCTCTTTTACCTTCGTCTCCAATGCTGAACCTATCCTGACAACCTTGGAAGGATCAGCCTCTCTAATGGGTACCTCTTCTAACTCTTCTGCAGGATGGCTACTAGCCCATCCTTTTTCTTCTTCTCCCCTGATTTCTATGTCGGAAAGCTCTGGCGTAGATCCCATTTCATCCGAATCTGTTTCACCTTCGAAATCTTCCTTCGATAACTGGTGATCTTGGTTGGTGGTTACCTGCACGCATTGCTTAGCCAGTGCTGCTGGATTGGTAGATACTGCATAACACTTGTATGCAACCTGTTGATCTCCTCTCACTTCGCCCACCTTGTCTCTTACTGGAAATTTCAGGACGTTATGATATATCGACAAGACTCCTTTGAGAGCAGATAGGTAAGGTCTTCCTAGTATGGCGTTGTAGGCGGACGGGGTGTCTACTACAATGAAATCCATTATCAGGTTCTGCTGGAGTGGCACTGTCCCTATTATTACCGGTAGGATCATAAACCCGGTGGGAATCAGTGAGTCTCTTGTGAACCCTTATAATGGGGTAGTACAGCTATTGTAGCAAGGTCTTTTCAGGTTGAATTGCTCCAAAGCGCTTTTGAAGAGGATATCAACGCTACTACCTGTGTCAATCAAGACACGATGGACCAAGTTGTTGGCTATCTGTACAGTGATGACCATAGGGTCATCGTGGGGCTGCACGGTGTTATACACATCCTCTTATGTGAAAACGATCTGTGCAGTATGAGAAGACTGAGGTGGCCCCCTAGTAACTTTGAAAACACTCTGGTTTGCTTTCAATCTGGGAGCTTTCCTGGCATGGTTCTTTCGAGCATTGTTGGAGATTCCGGCCAGGGTGGGACCTCCGCTGATGGTATTGACAATGTGGATCTGCTCCATCAGATCTTTCCCTTTTGCTTTCCTTCCTTCTTCATCCGCCTTGATATCGGCCTGGACCTCATTTCCAATGCGTATGTTATGGCGTACCTATTGGAGGAATTCCTCCAAGCAACCTCCCCTAACCAAGGCTTCAATCTGGTTCCGCAGACTATAACACTCCGAGGTATTATGACCTGTATCCTCATGGAAGTCACAATACTTGTAGCGGTTCTGCTGATCAGCTGGTACCTTCATTGGTCCTGGCTTTCTGAGCAGTCCCTTATCATGGATGGAGAGGTAGATAGTTTCACGAGATGCGTTCAAAGGGGTGTAATGGGAGTATCCCCTTTCATCTCTATAGACCCAGGCTACTTCCTTAGGTAGAGGTGTAGCTCTGGGTGGAGTCCGCCTGACAGGGTACAGGTTTCGTGGGTGCTAGTAGTGCGGCGACCAATATGTAGAATTGTTGGGAGATCTGTTCTAACTTTTCTGAACTGGTGCCGGCATGAGCGCCTCCCTTTTCTGGAGCTTGGCAATTCTCATATCATCATGCTCCATTTTGACTCGGAGCTGCTCGTCTATCTCAACCTGCTCTAGAGCTCTATTGTAGGCTTCTTGGTAGGTCTCCGGGGGATGTTTGGCGAAGGATCTAAACAGCCTGCAAGCCCATATGTTCCTTCTGAAATTAGCCAAAGTCTCCTTTTCCGCGAAGACCCCCATCTGGATCACTTCCTTGTGGAACCTCTCTACGTAGGCTCTGAGCGTTTCACCCCGCTCTTGGATCATATATTGCAGATGAATGGGATCCTTGGGGCGAGGTTTGATGCCCTAAAACTGAGCACAGAAGTCAGTAGTCAACCTGGTGAACGAATCAACGTTCTCCGTCGGTAGTTTCCTGAACCATCTCTTGGCACAGTCAGTCAGCGTGGTAGGGAATATTCTACACATGGCGGCCCGGGTAGCATTCTGGACCTCCATCTGGTGAACAAAACTCGCTAGACGGCTCAGGGGATCCTCGGTTCCAGAAAATTTGTCGGTTGGCATCTTGAATTTAGGAGGTAGTTCTGCCTCCTTGATCCTCCTCGAGAAGGGAGCATTAATCTCTCCCAAAGGATCTTTCCGATTTTCCCTGTGCTTACCCTTCTTTAGCTCCTGGATCTCCCTTTCCATTCTGGCGACCTAGTCCCGGATACGTTTGTTGCCATCATTTCCTAATTCCACCTCAGAATCTCGGTCGTCAGATCCTCCCGATGTCGTAAAGGTTTCATCCTGCTTCTCTCCATAGGGAGGGTCTTCTTTGACATCCCTGTTGCTGCCTCCTGCCATTGAATGAGGGCGCCTCCTGGCCGCTTCCTATCGAGGCTGTCTAGAAGAAGCTTCTGGTTGGACCAGATGGTGACGCTCCCTATGCGGGAGATCAATGGCGGATCTAGCTCTTCGGGGTTGATAACCTGTAGGATTTCCTAGAACCAAGGGTGCTGGTCCGAGTCTATCATGGACTGATGGTATTGGGGGCATGGATTGGGGGTATGGGCCCAAGTCTATCATGGATTAGTACAGGAGGTGGTGGTCCCAACCAGTCGAAGAGAGGTACCCTGGTACCTTACTGATTGGCCTCTCCCCTGGGATCTGGTATCGCAGGCTGATTGGTACTGCCTTCAGCAACTATTCGGAGGTGAATGATCTATATAAAGGCCGCGACCTGTTGGTCTAGGTTGGCAGGTCCAGCTGCTAGGGTAGTAGGTACCTAGGGGTAGCCCGCGCGGCAGCTAACAGCTTTGAGGCGGGTTTGCGACCCTTTCCCCCCTTCTTCGGCTTCTGACCCTTTCGAGTTGAAGCGTTTGATTGATGTCCTGACAGGTCAAGATGATCCTGAGAGGATCAGAGCTTCATTATGATAATCTGGCAAGAAAACAAGACAAACTGGCTTTCTTTTGAAGGTGTGGTGTTTCCCACAGACGGTGCCAGAAAGTGTTAAAGGAAAAATTCACTCGGGGTGAAAATCTCAGTTAACACCCTCACCCACTACCGGTAGCAGCAGCGGGGTGGGTACCTTCGGTACCGGGGTCCCTCTTTTAGTATGATCGTGATCGATAGATCATGGAATGGACGAAGAACACAAAGGGACCGGGAGATGTAAAATAAACACTGTTTTATTAGTCAATCACTACGATAGGTTTACAATCTGAATACATGCATATCTCTATCTCTCTCGTTACATTCTTTTACATAGGATGGAGATGGAGGAAACGTTCATGTCGATAAGTAGATTTTCTTCCAGTGATTGTCAATGGACTCTCACCGGCTTTCGGGAATCTCTCGGGATCTCTCTCTTTGGTTATGGCGATCAAGAATCCTCGAAAAAAAGTCCCCTTGCTTTACCCTTCAATGCCGTTTATATAGTACTCCCCTAATCTCCTCAAAATCTAGTTGTTTTTAATGAAGATTATAGAGAGTCCTATTTTAAGCATTGAAAGGCATTTGCGTGGAGCTGAAGACACGGGATTAGATCCCGTTAATCAATGGCGAATTCAAATTATGATTTGATCGACCATAGGGTCATTAATGGCGCTTTATTTTGGCGATGGAGTCAACTTTCCTTCTTTGTGGAGCTTGATGGCGATGGAGTCAACTTTCCTTCTTCTTGGAGCTTGGAGGGAGATTCTGATCATGAGTTCTGATGGAGGGTAGCGCTGACACCCCATTTTGATAAGCTTGTTCTGCTTCTTGCTGGAATGGTGCTTGTGTCTTCATGTTCCCTATCGTATTGCTTAGGAGGTAAGGTACTTACCTTGGAGGAGCTCCGGATGATCATACTGAGTATCAGGCGGGAGTCGAGGTAACACCAAGGTGGATATTAGGGTAGCACCGAGGTAGATATCTAGATACCTGGTACCTTGATCGACGTCGAGATGCTTGCGGGGTGCTGGGCGTGCGAGTTATCATCGTACTAGTCTTGAGCTGGTATCAGGAGCTTCAGTAGGGCGAGGTACATACTTTTGGGGCTGATATCCTATCTAGATAGATAGGTAGTCGAGGTCCTGACCTTATCAAGTATCGGCTCCATCTAGGTAGTGGTATCAATCTCACTGGTTATCTTGAATATCAGGATGATTTTTCCTAGGTAGATTCTTGTTGGAAAATTCTCCTTTGGTCCCTTGCTAGAAAAAACTGTTAACAGTAATGTTAATGTATATATATAATAAACGAAACATAAAATGGTGAAGATGTAGATGGTGAATTATCCTATTAATAACACTAAATTAATTATGCAAACTAAAGTGGGGGGAAAATGGAATGAAGGATATATATATAGATGATGGAAACTAATGACTTAACGGATACGAAAGTGAAAACTGGGCAATGCAACAAACTTGTCAATAGCACGTCTATTCAAGGCAACCGACCTAGGATGTATAGAGTAGGTTATTTAACCCTAGAAAGTGGCCAACCTAGGATGTATAGTGCGGACCACCTATTATGGATTAATCCGTCGTAAACTACCAACCTATGATGTATAGTGTTGGTGGTTCATCGGATTCTGAAAATGAAGCTCGTCTACCTATCAATGACTCAACCGATTGTAAATGTAGTCAACCTAGGATGTATAGTGATGACTTCTAATCCTCTCAGGAGATCCGACCTAGGATTTATAGTGCCGAAAACTCGATCAAGGTTAGATTAAGACCTCGATTTTAAGAGTCGGAATTCATGACGTTCCGTCCATTCATTAGAGCAAGATACAACTAAATAGGATGTATATCTAGATGCAATACTCATACATAATACAAAGAGATCTTGCAAAGACGATGTATCTACACAAGAAATCAATGGTAAACATTCATAACAAGAATAGATCAATGAAAGATAGACATGAATATCAATATAACATCAAGTTTATGTACATGCCCAATATTCAACTAACTACTCAATCAACCCCTTAGATGGGATTTAGCTACTCATTACAACTAGGAAAATATGAGAAAGGAAAAAGAAAGAACCCTTGGAGAACATCTCCTTCCTTGAAGTGGTTTCAATCTCCTAACTTCCTTGAAGTTGAGTAGAGAATGTAAGGATGTGAGAGAGAGAGAGAGAGAGAGAGATTCTAGATCTAAGTGTGTAAAACCTCTGAAAAATAGAGTCAAAGGCTTCCTAAAACATTTCCATCCTTTTCTATTTATACAACCAACAAAAATAGGTCACTTAAACTTCAAAAATCAATCTGGCACGCGTGGAGTGCGGGTGAATTACCAGCACTGTACCCGCACTGTATGGGTTGTCTTCATCTTCAGTTCTCGGATCTGGGCAATAGTGCAGGTGGAGTGCGGTTGGATTACCCGCACTTGAGTCGCACTTGAGTCGCACTCTAATGTCAGGTGCAAAATCCACTCCTCTGTCTTGAGCAATAGTGCGGGTGGAGTGCGGTTGGATGATCCGCACCGAACCCGCACCTGAACCCGCACTCTAATGTCAGGTGCAACTTCAGCTTTTCTGGTTTGGCAACAGTGCGGGTGGAGTGCGGTTGGATGACACGCACTTGACCCGCATTGTAGCCTTTCTCCTGTATCAGGTCCCGGCTGTGTGTATGAGTGCGGTTGGAGTGCGGTTGGAGTGCGGTTTGAGTGCGATTGCGACCCGCACTCTAGAGCTGCTTATGGTTCTTTGTCATTCCTTTTTGCCCTTTTTCTGCTGGAACCACTGTAACACGCTTCCAAACCCCTTATTGTACCATTTCCTACAATTACGTACAAAATAACCCATTAGAGATAAAAAAACGCACAAAAACAGAACACAAGGTAAGGATTTGAGGGCCTAAATATACTACATATTTGGCCCGATCAGTGGGGAAAACATTGAAGGAATTTCAGATAGGACCCGCTCAAGAGGAGATCTCAACAGTTGTAGGAGCCCAGGTAGTCGGTGAGGTTCCAACCGAGGTGGCAGGGCAGATAACCAGTGAACTTCCCATCAGACCTGGAGATGGAGTTCAGCTCGTAGGAGTTAGAGAGGAGGAAGTTAACCAAGGGCAGAGGGACGCTTGATCAAGTCTCAATTTTTTACCCTGTTCGAACTTACTTTTCTTTGATTTTTTTGTAGCCCGTGATCGGGGAATGGGCTCCCCAGTTTTAGTAGCAGTAATAAAAATATTTCTTCTTTTCTCCTTAGCTTCGCGCATGTGTAATTTGTTGATTTCCTAATTGGGCATCGGTTTGATTTAAAGACAAGTCTCCAGTGCGAACTTAGTTAAGCAAGTCTCTGATAACATGAAGGATTCTGAGACTTGTTGAGATCAGATTTCTCAGCGTAATTTGTTACTGGTAAGAGGACCCTTTGGGCGAAGCTGTAATTGGAAGGATCTAGGTGCCTAGGTTACTTGTCTCTTGGTACCTAGGTGTGGGCTCAGCGATCTAATTTCCTTGAACCTACTAAGGATACCTGTCTCCTGGTACCTAGGTGTAGGCTTTAGTAATCTATTTCCCTTGAACCCCTGTAGAATGTGGCTGTTGACGTGGTAGGGTCCAGGAATGGTGCCAAATCATCATGTTGAAAATCGATCGATATACCCGGTGCCTCCTCCGGGGGTCGTGATGGTGTCCTCGACCTATATACTAGCTGTGATTGATATCACTGGATGAGCAGGTCAAAAGAGTATGCAAGAGGTTGAGGAAGAAGTTGAGGAAGAAGTTGAGATGTATATTCTTCCAATTTGTTAACAGGGATTTTTGGCAAGGGACCAAAGGAGAATTTTCCAACTAGTATCAACCCGATGGACGCCAGTCCTAGCTTCCGGGTGACCAGCAAGGTCAATGCCACTACCTAGATGGATCCGATACTAGGTAAGACCAGGACCTCGATTACCTATTGTTAATAGCCAAATTTTGCTAGGGACCAAAGGGAAATTTTCCACCCTCTAAACCTGGCTCCAAGCCCGAGGTCATCCACCAGGAGACCATGTTACCCGAAGCCGAGCTACGATACCATCCTACAGGAATAGGGACGGGCTCCAGAACAACTGGAGTAGAGCTCGGCTAGGTCAGATCGAGCCCGCATCACCGAACCTGAAACCAGGAAATCCCCCCGAAGTCGGGATTACCTCACAATTTCTCCAGAAGCTCGCCTATACCTCGCTGACATAGTGGGGTGTCCGTATGCGGCCGCACCTTGCTCCAAAAGGGTATAAGAGGCTAGACCTAGCTCTAAGACAGACAAAACTCCCTAATAACAGGGCTAGGACACTGATGTACCTCACCATAATATATACCATATTCAACGACCCCTATGGGAGATCATGCTAGACCTGAAGACACACAGGCTCACATCTTCAGACGTTACATACGTACAGAACAAGTAATATAGTCCAAGTGGGAAACAAATTGATCTCCACCAAGATATCTGATCGGGCCAAATATGTAGTATATTTAGGCCCTAAGATCCTTACCTTATGTTCTGTTTTCGTGCGTTTTTGTATCTTTGATGGGTTGTTTTGTGCGTATTTGTAGGAAATGATGCAAAGACATGTTCGGAAGCATATTGCGGTGATTCCGGCAGAAAAGGGGCGAAAGTAAAGGCAAAGGAGTACAAACAGCTCTACAGTGCGGGTCCAATGCGGGTCAAGTGCGGGTCACAACCGCACTCCGAGCGCACTCCAGCCGCACTCATGTTCATAGCCGGGACAGTATGCAAGTGAAGAGATAAAGTGTGGGTACAGTACGAGTCATCAAACCGCACTTAACCTGCACTAATGCCAAACCAGAGAAGCTGATATTGCACCTGACGATAAAGTGCTGGTACTGTGCGGGTCATCCAACCGCACTCTACCCGCACTAATGCCAAACCAGAGAAGTTGAAGATGCACCTGACGTTAGAGTGCGGGTACTGTGCGGGTCATCAAACCGCACTCCACCTGCACTGTCACCAAGAACAGAAGAGCAGAGTTATACCTAACATTAGAGTGCGGGCACTGTACGGGTCATCCAACCGCACTCTACCGACTCTGTTGCTCATGACAGAAGGTAGATTTTGCACCTGACAGGGAAGTGCGATTCAATTGCGATCACAGTGCGATTCCAAGTGCGGGTCAAGTGCAGGTAATTTAACCGCACTCCACCCGCACTATTGCCCTGATCCAAGAACTGAAGATGAAGGCAACCCATACAGTGCGGGTACAGTGCGGGTAATTCGCCCGCACTCCACCCGCACTCCGAGCGCGCCAGTTTGATTTTCAAAGCTTAAGTGACCTATTTTTGTATCTTGTATAAATAGAAAAGTATAGAAACGTTTTAGGGAGCCTTTGACTCCGTTTTACAGAGGTTAAACACATTTAGACCTAGAATCTCTCTCTCTCTCTCATCATTACATTCTCTACTCAACTTCAAGGAAGTTAGGAGATTAGAGCCACTTCAAGGAAGGTGATGTTCTCCAAGGGTTCTTTCTCTTTCCCTTCTCTTAGTTTCCTAGTTGTAATGAGTAGCTAAATCCCCTCTAAGGGGTTGATGGAGTAGTTAGTTGAATATTGGGCTTGTACATAAACTTGATATTATATTGATATTCATGTCTATCTTCCATTGATCTATTCTTGTTGTGAATGTTTATCATTGATTTCTTGTGTAGATACATCCTCTTTGCAAGATGTCTTTGTATTATGTATGAGTATTGCATCTAGATATACATCCTATTTAGTTGTTTAATGCTCTAAAGAATGGACGGAAAGTCATGAATTCCGACTCTTAAACCGCGGTTTTAATCTAACCTCGATCGAGTTTCTGGCACTATACATCCTAGGTCGGAACCCGTGAGAGAGTTATAAGTCATCTCTATACATCCTAGGGTGACTATGTTTAATCGGTTGAGTCATTGTTAGGTAGACGAGCTTCATTTCTAGAATCCGATAAACAACCAACTCTATACATCCTAGGTTGGTCGTTTACGATGGATTAATCCCTAATAGGTGATCCACACTATACATCCTAGGTTGGCTACCTTCTAAGGATAAATAACCGACTCTATACATCCTAGGTCGGTTACCTTGAATAGCCGTGCTATTGACAAGTTTGTTGCATTGCCCAGTATTTACTTTCGTATCCATTAACTCCTTAGTTTCCATCATCTATATATATCCTTCATTCCATTTCCCCCTTCATTTAGTTTGCATAATTAATTTAGTGTTATTTATAGAGTAATTCACCACCTACATTTCACCAAATCATGTTTCGATATTATATATATACATAACATTACTTTAGCAATAACTAATTTAGCTAACTCCGCTCCCTGTGGACGACACCCCACTTGCCACTATATTTATGTTTTCAAACTAATTTAGGCTTTGTGAGGTTTTATCAAATATTGTTGACGGATTGATCTTTTAAAACGACATGAATAAAAAAACCTATCTGTCAATATCCTTAACTCAGCAATTAACTCAAAGTCAATGACATTTAAATGTAAAATCTCGTCCGATAAGGAGGGGAGGGATGGAGAAAATCAATGGGAGAAAATCAATGGGAGAATCAATTAGTTTAACCTATGAAGACAATGTATAAAAGAAGAACTTCGGCCTTCTGAAAGAGGTGACTACTTTTCGACAGGCATATGACAACAACCCTACTACATCCTAGAGAGATGGAGAGAGATTGATAAATATTTGTAAACAATACATCATTGATGGGAATAAAGAAACATTTTCTTTCTCTTTTGTCATTCCCTTTTGATAGTATTGATAATAGTATTTTCTTTGTCATTTTTAATCAGCACTGACTAGAATACATTCTACCGTGACCACCACCTCCGTGGTAGTGGTTTTGAGGGTGTTAACTAAGATTTCTCACCCCAAGTAAAATTTCTGTTAACACTTTTTGGCGCTGTCTATGGGAACAAACCCTACACCCAGTTAATCAAGCCAATTACTTGCATTTGCGTTTTCGTTATTTTACAAGAACCATGAGGCTCCGCTCTTCCCAAGGACAACATGGAGTTTCGGAACAACCTTCAGCGAGGCCAACGCGAAAGGCCCCAAGGAAGGGGAAGAAGTCTGGGTACAATAATCAAGCTCTGGTCCAAACAACTAATGCGGTTAATCAAGCCAATTACTTGCATTTGCGTTTTCGTTATTTTACCAGAACCATGAGGCTCCGCTCTTCCCAAGGACAACATGGAGTTTCAGGAACAACCTTCAGCGAGGCCAACTCGAAAGGCCCTAAGGAAGGGGAAGAAGTCTGGGTACAACAATCAAGCTCCAGTCCAAACAACTAATGCGCGGGCTTCCGGCCACCCTATAGTGAGCTAGGCCGCGCTCGACCAACAAGCGGCAGCCTTCGTGGAAACCGTCCACATCAGCCTGCTCGCAGAAGGCATCACAGTCTAGCCAACAAACTCGAATGATGAGGGAGAACCTAGCAGGTTTGGAGTAAGGCAGCTTGCCTTCGACCGCTTGGGACCTCCTCTTCCAAAGCCAGCTCGAGACAGGACTGGGCCCCAATTTTCGATCTGGGATAGGCTGGGACCCATGCCCCCAATTTCGAAAAGACCTTCACAATATTAGCCCAGGCGAGTTAAATCTACCGTAGATGCCTTGACCCGGGAGCAACGAGAGGCACCTAGCCCAACGGCATCCAGGAGGGACGCCCGGGCCCAAGAGGAAGAGAATCGAAAAACTTCCTGAGTGGATCATGTTCATGAAGGGGACCAGATAGAGGTCGCCAGTTCATCAGAGGGACTCGATAGCGAAGAATCCGAGGTCAATTCAAAGAAACCTAGGAATAAGCGATTGAGGGATCAGCTGGCAAAGCTACAGAAGGAGGTCCAGCAGATAAGAAAAGGAAAGAACAAGGAGGATAAAAAGGATCTATTGAGTGAGATGAACGCTCCCTTCACTAGGAGGATCCGGGAAACGGAGCTCCCACCAAAATTTAAAATGCCAGCAGATAAGTTCTCCGTAACAGAAGACCCTCTAAGCCACCTAGAGAGCTTCGTCCAATAGATAGCGGTCAAGAACACTACCAGGGCAACTATGTGTAGGATGTTTCCAACGACCCTAACCGACTACGTGAAAACTTGGTTCAGGAAGCTGCATGCTGGTAGTGTGGATTCTTTCACGAAGTTACCAACAGATTTTTGCTCACAGTTCCAAGAGGTCAAACCTCATCCGAAGGATCCCATACATCTCCAATATGTGATTCAGGAACGAAGTGAGACACTTCGATTGTACATGGAACGTTTTCACAGAAAGGTCATACAAATGGGAGTTTTCACCGAGAAAGAGACTCTCACCAATTTCAGGCGAAACCTGTGGGTGGGAAAGCTTTTCCGTTCCTTCTCTAAGAGACCTCCCGAGACTTACCAGGAGGCCTACGATCGGGCTCTTGAGCAGGTTGAGATCGACTAGCAACTGAAAGTCAAGATGGCACACGACGATATGAGAACGGCGAAGCGTCAGAAAAAAGAAGCCCCCAAATCTGAGCCAGCTCAGAATAAACCTCTCAATAGGTCGACCTATCGCTTCCCCGCTCCTCAGCACAGGCAAGAAAAACATCCAGCAAGACGAACCCCTCCTCGGGCTTCACCACCACCTAGGACCGTAGCCCCAGTAATGCCCGTAGCCCCAGTAATGCGAAGGGATAAAGGGTATGACTACTACACTCCCTTGAACCCTTCCAGGGAAACGGTCTACCTTGCTATACGAGACAAGGAGCTACTCCAAAAGCCTGCTCCCATGAAAGCCCCAGTTGACAGGAGGAACCGGTACAAGTACTGCGACTTCCATGAAGACGTGGGCCACAACACTTCAGAGTGTTATAATTTACGCAACCAGATTGAAGCCCTGATAAGGGGGGATGCTTGATTGAATTCTTACAGCAAATCAGAGATAACATTCGGATTGGGAGAGAGGTACAAGCCGAGATCCATGAGGATGCAGAGAAGAGAAAGGGGGAACAGACTGATTTAATGCAACAAATCTAGGTGATACACACCATCAGTGGAGAGCCCACACTGGCTGGTGATGGGAAGATTTTTGCTGTTAGAAAACCGTCCGTCAAAACAATTTATAAAACCTATGCGATGCGTTCACAAGTAGAATTACAAGTAAAGCGGTAAGCACGGGTGTCATCCACTGAGATCGGGGTAGCGGTGATAAGATTAGGATTAATATAACTAGTATGCATAAAAGTAAAGTGATGGTGAATAAAAATACAATATAAACTAAACTATGAAAGCAAATAAAATGGGATGACAATGGAGTGATGAATGAATGATGATGAAACTACGGAGTTGATGGACTCGTAAGTGAATATTGGGGCAATTGCAACAAACTCTCAATTAAGCACGTATTGACAAATGTAACCAACCTAGGGTGTATAGTGTTGGTATATATCTCTAGCTAGAGGTCAACCTAGGGTGTATAGCGAAGACCTCCTACAAGCGATTAATCCCTCCTAAGCAACCAATAATGACTAGTTACTCAATCGGGACTTGTTCCATGAATGCTCATCTATCTAGCTATGGCTCAACCTATTACTAATGTAGCCATCCTAGGGTGTATAGTGATGGCTTCCAATTCCCTCACAAGTGGCCTACCTAGGATGTATAGTGAAGGCCACCCGTTTGAGATTGGATGAGGCTCGAGGTTGTCAACTGAATTCTACTCGAAGGTTAGTTCTCGTAAAATCACTAAAGTAGCCAACCTAGGGTGTATGGAGGCTTCTAATTCTCTCACAAGTGGCTAACCTAGGGTGTATAGTGAAAACCACTAATTCAAGATTAGATTAAGGGCATGGTTGTAGATCCGGATTTCCGGAAATCATTCCATTCAATGGAGCTTTAGACAACCTAATTTCCTACTCAAGTAATCCAAATCAACATGCAAAGAGGGTGTATCCAAGCAAATCAATAATGGAAATCAATTCAAGCAATGGAATAAAACATAGAGATAGAATACATATAACACATAGAGTTTATTTACAAAGCCCAAGTATCCATCAAACAAATAACATCAGCCCTATATTGGGGTATTTTAGCTACTCATGTTCTATTACAAACCAATAAACTAAGAGAGAGTGTAAAGAGAAAACCCTTGAAGATTGATCTCCTTCCTTGAAGCTTGAATCCAAGTCTCTTAGTTGCCTTTGATTGAGTAGAGATGGTTTGGATGATAGGGAGATGCGTTTCTAGCTTAGACTACAAGTGTTGGGAGATATGGGTATATGCTGGTTCGTTCCCCTGGTTTTCTATTTATAGGGGATGGAAAAAATGGTCACTTAAGCTTGAAAACAGAAGCTGTCGTGCGCAGAGTGCAGGGTAGAGTGCGGGTGAATTACCTGCACTGTACCCGTACTGTAAGGGTTGTCTTCATCTTCAGTTCTCTAATCTGGGCAATAGTGCGGGTGGAGTGCGGTTGGATTACCCGCACTTGACTCGCACTTGATTCGCACTCTACTCGCACTTTACTGACAGGTGCAAAATCCACTCCTCTGTCTTGAGCAATAGTGCGGGTGGAGTGCGGTTGGATTACCCGCACTTGACTCGCACTTGATTCACACTCTACTCGCACTTTACTGACAGGTGCAAAATCCACTCCTCTGTCTTGAGCAATAGTGCGGGTGGAGTGCGGTTGGATTACCCGCACTTGACTCGCACTTGACCCGCACTTGATTCGCACTCTACTCGTACTTTACTGACAGGTGAAAAATCCACTCCTCTGTCTTGAGCAATAGTGCGGGTGGAGTGCAGTTGCAAGACCCGCACTGTACCCGCACTCTAATATCAGGTGTAAATCCACTTCTCTGGTTTGACAACAGTGCGGGTGGAGTGCGGTTGGATGACCCGCACTGTACCCGCACTTTAACGTCAGGTGCAACTCAGCTTCTCTGGCTTTGGCAACAGTACGAGTGGAGTGCGGTTGGATGACCCGCACTGGACCCGCACTGTAACTCTTCTCCTGTATCAGGTCCCGGCTATGAGCTTGAGTGCGGTTGGAGTGCGGTTGCGACCCGCACTTGACCTGCACTTGACCCGCACTGTAGAGCTGCTTATGGTCCTTTGTCTTTCATTTTCCCCCTTTTCTGTCGGAACCACCGCAATTAGCTTCTAACACCAGAATTTCATCTATTGCCTGCAATTAGCACCGATGAGCCTATTAGACATAAAATATATAGAAAATACACACAAGAACGAGACAAAGGAATAGGAAAGAGGGCCGAAATATACAACAATTTAGGCACGATCAAACACCCCCAAACCAAACCTTTGCTCGTCCTCGAGCAAACATAATCTAAAACAAATAAGACACAAACTAAAATTGACTCAAACTAAGAACTTTCCTAGACATAAAGAAAAACTTGTTGAAGAACCAACTAGCAGAGAGATACGCAAAAGCAAATGGGAGTAAGGAATGAGCATATGCAAAATGTTCTAAACAACTCGAAGGCACCCCAAGGGAAACTGGCACAACAACAATCCCACACTTAAAATGCCCTCGCCTTAGAAACTACTCACTCTTACACCTCGAGTATAATTCGCTTCGACGCTAGATTCTCACATGGATTCTCTCTTATCTTTCCTCTCAGAACCTAGGTTCACACTCATGCAACATGTATGCCAATGAATTTATGTAACTGAATCAACTTAGTTGCATACATTTAGTGTAGAATAAACGCTGTTTTCAGTGAGTGAGTCTCATGAAAGAATCACGTGTCATGAACGTGGAAAGAGCATTCATTAACTAATATTCCCAATCTACTAAGATCAACTAGGTCTTTTCCATTTGGTTGTAACGTGGCCACGGTGAATGGTGATTAGAAGAATGAGAAATTTAGGCACAAGCACTAATCAACCAAGTTAAGGCAATACATTCTGCATTTAAGCCTTTAATTTCTCATGCAACTCCACTTCCAAATACAATATGGTGTCCAGGCATACAATTAGACTCTACGTGCAATCTTTAACTACTCATGTTACCCATTTAAGTAGCATTTACAATTTACACAAGGCATTTGAAGCACAGTTTTCTTTTGTTACTTTTTGCTTCTTTTCTTTTCTTTTCATGCCTTTTTACTATGCACATTTTCACAACTCATTACTCTTGCCTAGGTACACGCCATTTATCAAATTAAAGCACGACTTTACATTCCTAAGACTCAACAAGACCAATAACAGAGAGTTGGCTAAGTGTTTAGGTTACTTGGGTTATGGATAACATGGGTTTAGAACGGAAAAGTCTATGTGTTTGGCTTCAAAATTGGCTTGGGAGCACACATATTACGGGAATGGGAAGTATTTAGGCTTTCTTTTTGAGTGGCTAAAACACACATTGCCTAATATCACTTCAAAGGATCAATCTACCAAGGGAATAAACGTTTCCGTCAAGCAGTCCACATATATGATGCATGTTCGATGACAAATGATGATTTTTGATGTAGTGAGACTATGCATGGTGTTTGAATAGTGTTTACAGATTTGAAAAACATTTTCCCTCAAATATACACACTTTTGGCTTGTGTTTGTGATCTCACAAGGGAAATCTCCACTATTCGAACAAGGCGCTTGAGCACCGAGTTCCCTAAACTTGGACACTAGAAGATGAGATTAGCCCATGAAGTGCAAGTGAGACCCCTAAAGTGACTAAGAGTTATTGACTAAGTACATTCGCCACAAACACTATGCTCCAGGTATCCCACCAAGCTAAATAAGCTCAAAATTCTAGCTAAGCAACAACTTTTTCGAAAATCGAAAATAAGACACAAAAATGACTCAAGACACAAAAGAGGACTCAAAAAGGCGTCTACACCCCCAAACCAAAACCCAACATTGTCCTCAATGTTGAAGGCAAGAGAATCCGGCCTAGCGGCACGCACCTAACATGACTCAAACAAACCTAGGAACTAATCAACCACAATCAATGCCCCAACAAAATAAAATTGACTCAAATAAGGCTCACAAAATAAAGGCAATTCATGCAATATATCATTGAAGCGCAAGTCAATGCTTAACATCATGCATTTTATCAAAATTGATGGAATGGGGCATGAACAACCCCCAAACCGAATTAAACAATATAAAGCACATGCATTCATACTTGCACAAGAGCCTCAGGCTCTTTCATCCACAAATATAATCAGTAAATTCAATGTGCAAATATCCACAAAATATAGCCTTCGAACAAAATTATCCCAACATCACAATTTATTGAATTTAAACAACATAAAACATAAAAATAACTACATGCATCAAAATTATTCAATGGGATGCATTCATGGAGAGGCTAGGGTCCTCTAAGGGTGGTTTGACCAAGTTCAGAAATTCTCTATTTTTAACTACCCAAATAAATTTAGGTGACTTCATTATCTTTTCCTTTTTCATGTTTCTATATAAGTGCACTTGGTCTTTCCTTACCCATATTTGCTTGACCCTAGGTGGACTCCATCTATTCTTAGGAGCTCTAGTTTTCCTATGTTGATTTGGCTTGTAATTTTTAGCCTTAAAATGCTCTATCCTAGAACATGCATAGCAAAAGGTATTATAGTTAGAGGAACTCCGCTTTGATGCGTGGTCTTGAGGACGTTTGATTTGTTTCACTTGTAACGCCTTGACCTCCTCCTCCTTTTTGCTTAGTGCTACCTTTGCTTCCTCTAAGGCATTGGCGTTTTGATCAACCTCCGTTTGCATCTTCATTGACTTGTGAGCTATTTCATCTTCAAAATCTTTTGATAGCATTACTAAGTTCTCCAAATCCTTCGATGCGGTACTCTTTTCGGCTTCAAATCTCTCAATTTGTTCTTCCAATTCTTTGTTCTTGTCGGAAACTTCGCTATTGGTCTTCTTGAGAGTACCATTCTCAACCCTGAGCATCTTCACTTCATATAATAGTTTCTTGTTCAACTCTTGGAGATTACTCGCATTTTCCATTTCCAAGGCTTCTCTCTCTTGAAGTGCTTCATTCTCTTCCTTCAACAAACCCCTTTCCAACACTAGCTCTGTGCTCACGCTCATAAGCTCTTGGTTCATCTTGATCATCTTGTCCATCTCGTCCATTCTCTTGATTCGCTCCACTTCAAATTCTATTCGAAGCTTATACATGTCTTCTTTTGAGAAATTTAAAGAATCCACTGGTTTGGTTGCTTTAACTTGGAAACAACTCTGATTTACCGGGGTGGACTGCTGGACAGATTCGTGCATTTGGGTGGTTTTCTCTTCTATGAAGGCTTGAGTCTCTTGTTGAGAAGCTATCATCTACTCAGTCTCCCGTACATGATTCTTCATGAAATTTCTTAGTTGATCTTCAACGGAATTTGACTGGAATGACGAGATGTAGGCATTCTCGTTAGGCTCGTAGCTTGACCCTGAATTTTGCCAATAGGAATCCATAGAGTCCTGAAACAAACAAAGAGAAAAACTACCAAAGCAATAAAAAGAAACTAACAAAACTAAAAACAACTAATAAACTAATAGTATTAAAACTGATCTAATCACTACTACGCACACCGATCCCCGGCAGTAGCGCCATTTGATGGGAAGATTTTTACCGTTAGAAAACCGTCCGTCAAAACAATTTATAAAACCTATGCGATGCGTTCACAAGTAGAATTACAAGTAAAGCGGTAAGCACGGGTGTCATCCACTGAGATTGGGGTAGCGGTGATAAGATTATGATTAATATAACTAGTATGCATAAAAGTAAAGTGATGGTGAATAAAGATACAATATAAACTAAACTATGAAAGCAAATAAAATGGGATGACAATGGAGTGATGAATGAATGATGATGAAACTACGGAGTTGATGGACTCGTAAGTGAATATTGGGGCAATTGCAAAAAACTCTCAATTAAGCACGTATTGACAAATGTAACCAACCTAGGGTGTATAGTGGAGGCTTCTAATTCTCTCACAAGTGGCTAACCTAGGATGTATAGTGAAAACCACTAATTCAAGATTAGATTAAGGGCATGGTTGTAGAGCCAGATTTTCAGAAATCCTTCCATTCAATGGAGCATTAGACAACCTAATTGCCTACTCAAGTAATCCAAATCAACATGCAAAGAGGGTGTATCCAAGCAAATCAATAATGGAAATCAATTCAAGCAATGGAATAAAACATAGAGATAGAATACATATAACACATAGAGTTTATTTACAAAGCCCAAGTATCCATCAAACAAATAACATCAACCCTATAGTGGGGTATTTTAGCTACTCATGTTCTATTACAAACCAATAAACTAAGAGAGAGTGTAAAGAGAAAACCCTTGAAGATTGATCTCCTTCCTTGAAGCTTGAATCCAAGTCTCCTAGTTGCCTTTGATTGAGTAGAGATGGTTTGGATGATAGGGAGATGTGTTTCTAGCTTAGACTACAAGTGTTGGGAGATATGGGTATATGCTGGTTCGTTCCCCTGGTTTTCTATTTATAGGGGAATGGAAAAATAGGTCACTTAAACTTGAAAACAGAAGCTGTCGCGTGCAGAGTGCTGGTGAATTACCTGCAATGTACCCGCACTGTAAGGGTTGTCTTCATCTTCAGTTCTCTGATCTGGGCAATGACAAGGGGTTAAGGTTCAAATCTTTAGAAAAATTTTAAACTATACGAAAATTATTTTTTCGCCTTCCGCTGCGGTTTTAAGCAATTTTTCCCTACACCCTTCTCTTCCACAATCAGCAAAGGAATCTAAACAGCCTGAGAAAGCACCATAGACAAGCCTAAATCATACTAGGGCAGGACTGATACAAAAGGGAGTAAAACAAGAAATCTCCATCTATCAAACCTCTCAATTTTGCAAGGTTTCTTGCTCAATCAACACTAGTTCACCTAACTACCAGCCCAACTTCATAAAGAACTCCAGTTTCCAGTATCTTAGAGGAACTCCCTCGCAATTAATCCACACAAGACGAGAATGAGGCGTAGAAGGGTCGCTTCCTTTAACCATTGAAATAAATTTGTCATCCCACAGAAATCGACTCTGAACAAATCCATCCCTTTCCACTTCTAAATCAAAAATCCAAAGAATCTGTTTGTCTCCTAGATATTTGGAAGAAAAAGAGAGACCCATTGTGCTTAACCGATGGTTCACACTAAATACATTAGTAAATTCCTTTAAAACACCAATAACACATTTCGATAACCAATTGTCTTCATTATCTTTGATGTTCTATGACATCTCCCACACCTTCTCTGTCTCTTCTAATCCTTCAAAGACATTGCACATCTGGTCCTTCTTTACCACTTCAGTAAAGGTTCCAATTCCACCTACGATCTACCCTGTAAGAACCGAGCCAATCACCTCCATTACACTTGGAGATAGAAAATCTTCTGCAGTTCTAACCAAAAGAAGCCATTTTTGCTCTTATAAGCCATCTGAAAATAAGTTTTCCATCCACCAACTTCACCACCTTGGTCACCTCCTCCAACGTATCAAAAAGAATGAAACCAAAGCTGCTCCTCCTTAAACTCTTTTTTGATGATAGAAACACATCCCTCACCTTCCCATATAGCTTGAAAAAACTCCCTGAAAATGCAACTCAAGCTCTAGTGTGAGTCTAATAACTTACAGGAAGGGAGGTGAATAGGTTTTAATCAAGTTATTACCAACTTTTCTTGATTAGTCAATATTAAAATCACCCCACAAGCAAACATACAAAATCAAGTGTAAAAATGCGGAAATTAAATAACACACTTGATTTTTACGTGGAAACCCTTCAACAAGGGAAAAACCACGGGCTATCCTTCTAGCCACATCTAGTCACCAAAATCCACTATATGAATAAAGGTTACACCCTCAAGTGATACTCGGACTCTCACTCTCGACAACCTCAGGCTATGGACACTACCACTCGCTACTCTTGGTTTAATCCCTAGTGATATCCCTTGATCCACAACTCTTGGCGTGAGCACTTCTTACTCTACCCCGCGTGCCTTTTACAGTGGCACTTGACCAATGCTTGCCAACCCACCCTTGGTTGCAAGACTTGAATGCTTGTGCAACTTCACTCAGAAGCCACAAGACTTTGACTCAATGAAGAGTAAAATGGTCTAGGTGTGTATATGACACTCAAATGCAATAGTGTGCAAGACCAAACACAAAATGCATAGCTAGATGTTATAATACAATTAAACAACCTAGTTATCAAACAATGCTTATATACCTACATATAAGGAATCAATTAGATGCAAAGGATTCTAGCAACCTAATTGTCAAATAAAGTCCAACCAACACAAATTGTCACAACATATAATCAAGGGCAATAAATATGCAATCAAGAAATGCAATCAATGAGGCATACACAATAATATCTAAATGCAAAGCATAGAGACTTAGCTAGAAGGGCAATATGGTTCTAAACTCTAGCTATCACAAACAAACCCAAAACATGTCATAACTTCAATTGGTATGCAATAAATATGAAGATATGCTAACCTAAAAAATAAATGATATGTCTTGATAAGCTAGAACAATGAATG
The DNA here is from genome assembly GCA_033220585.1 of Dipteronia sinensis. Lineage (NCBI taxonomy): Eukaryota > Viridiplantae > Streptophyta > Magnoliopsida > Sapindales > Sapindaceae > Dipteronia > Dipteronia sinensis. The sequence continues at coordinate 18,246,206 of CM065642.1, forward strand.
AGTAAGAGTGTTAGTTCTACTTACCAAGTAAAGACATTAATGAAGACCCATGCTTGAATGGTGCTAGCAATGCAAGATGAAGATGGGTTTTGGGGTTTTGGAGAGTAAATGAAGCTTAAAGAAGCTTTCTCTCTCAAGACTATCTCTTTCTCTCTCTAGGGTTTATGTAAATGAATGAGAGGTGAGGTAGAAGAAGAGAACAAAGGGATTTTATAGTTAGAGATATGAGCTGATGGGAAAAGACATTTTTGCCCCGAAATCAACGAAGTGCGCAGGTCACCTATCCAAAGTGCGCGGGTCACCTACCCACGCACTCACCCATGCACACCTGACTTTTCTAGTTCAAGACTGGCTAACAGACCAGCAAACCGGGGATCTCCAAACACCAAGGCCAACTGCGCTGGCCCACTGCGCGGGTATGGACCGGCACACTGACCCGCACACAAAGGGGTCCAAAAACCACACCAGGTTAACTGCGCTGGTGGCTGGGCGGGTATCAACCCGAACACATGGACCCGGGCACATGCCTTGTCAACGCCCAAAATACAAGCACTAAGACGTGCGAGCGCAGATACAACAACACCACTTAAGTCTAGAAATAAAGTGCAAGTGTGATTGTGAATGAATGCACACAAGAGCAATAAGAAATAAATGCATGTCAATACATATGCATGTAAGTGTGTGTGCAATGTGTAAATGATGCATATATATAAGCAATGATAAACACAAATGCAAGATTAAACAAAACATGCATGAAGTGTATGTGTGCACCTAAACTCTTCAAGAGACAAAGTCAAGTGAGTATACCTTTTACTCTTGAAGTCATGGAGATGCTTGGAAGCTTGCCAACGAGGACCTAAGCTACCCATTACACAATCATCCCCAATCTGGTGTGGTTTGTCATGAAATAAGCTAATCATAAAATAGAGGTCCTTACACTCCCATAAACCGAGTGAATCCAACCAACGATTCAAGTTATCAATGAATACCGAAAATAGACTTTCGCTCACATCTCTACCCCGAATCCTTCAGTTAACAACTACCTGACTCTCTTCACAGTCAAGAGAGCCAAGCCTTCTCAATCTAGAATACTCTCTCTCATTCTCTCTCTTCATTTTAACAAGCAATCTCATTTAGTATGATCATTGCAAGTAATATTATCATAACTAATATGGTCCGATGTATGTTAATGGTAAATGACATTTAATTCGACCTAACAATATTTTAGGTTCCGGTATATAAAACATTAGCTAGTTTAATAGTTTGAAAAAGTTTGAAAAAACAAATGGAATTTGCCTACAAACGGAGCTTGCGGCCTGCATTATTTCTCCTTCAAAGTCTGCAATACTTGGACTTTCTGGTGTAGATAATGAGGGTGCAAAATCGAGATCAGAGTTTCTGACAAAACTGCAAAAGCTGCTTCCTCCTTCAATCGTGATTCCTGAAAAGAGGTTGGAACATCTTGTTGAAAGTGCACTTGATGTACAACAAGATTCTTGTGCGTTTCACAATACACTGGATAGTGATCTATCTTTATACTCGAATCACCGGTGTGGAAGAAACCGGATTCCTTCCCCAACGCTACAGGTTAGAGAACACTATGGTTGGCTGCTGTTTACTTCTGATTCCTTGCATGGTCCACATCTGTTTCTTTCTTTCTTGATTGGCTATAAATGGCACTAGAGTTTTGGCCTGATTTTCTGAATAATGCATAAGGAAAGCTAATGGTTTGTTGCTCAAAAGTTAAAGCATTTGTTAGGAAGTTAGTTCATTTGTTTTGCTTTCAGAAGTTCACTTATCACCTTCTTGTTGGTTCTTCTTTCATATCCTCATGGTGAGCATTAATACATTATGTGACTCATTGACAGATCTGTAATTTCATCTGAATTGGTGAAAATTTTCCATGTATTAAGATCACGTCTTCTACATCCAGCGTAGCTCAAGATCCTCTATTGTGCTAGATGGTTGAATTGTTGTTTGAAGAATGAGGATGTGGTGCCTTTATGATGAATAGTGCATTCATGCTATCTTGAAAGTGATTGGTTGATCTGTCATTGTTTTTGTGCTGTCTTCCCCTTCTCCCCTTTCTCTGTCATGTACAAGCAATCTAAATTAATAATGCAACTTCAATCGATTTTCTATAGACAAAATATAAGATTTATGCAAAGAGACAATTTGTTGGAGTTAACGAAATTTTATAGTTTAAACAATGATCTGGTATGGCAAAGCTGTGTGTAAGGGTCTTAAACTTGTATGTATTGTCTTTGATTGAAGAATAACCTTGTTGTAAATTGTAAAAGGCTGAGAGGAAAAGCGGTTTCTATATAGATGCCTGTCTTAAGAATATAGTTGGTTTCACATTTATACATTCACTCTTCTTTTTATCATTGTTATCATCATTATCAGTATTTATTTCTTAACTGTCAGCAAGGAATTTATCTAAGATACTTTGATCACTACATATTATTGTGTCTCAAGTGTACAAACCATAAATTATTTGCAAAGGCTAGTGTGAAATTTTTTGCTTATACAAATGGAACAGATATTGGAAGCACACGGTGATGAAGTTTGGTTTTTGCAAATTTCACATGATGGGAAATATTTGGCTCATCATGCAAGGATCAGTCATCAATTATATGGGAGGTAAGTTTTCTTTAGGAATATTTTGTTTTGGTCATTGGTGTGGATTGAAATGGTTTCTTATATTCAAGGTTCTTTTACCTCACTAAGGCTCAGTTTGGCATTGCTGTGATGTGGGGGGAATTGCTTTTGGATCTGCTGTGGGGGGAATTGCTTTTGGATTTGCTTTGAGGAGAAGCAGCTGAGTGTTTGGTAAACTAGTTTTTAAAAGTGCTGTGAGAACCAAAAGCACTTTCAATGTGTTTGGTAAACTGGAAGTAAAAAGTGCTGTGACTGTGCAAAATTACTAGAAATGACACAAATGAATATTGAAGATGTTTTGAAAATAAAAAATTTGTTTTATTTTTGTGTTACCATAAACATGTTATAAAATATCAACTAATATTTTGGTATGACCATAAACATTTTAAAAAATAAATATCAACTAATATTTTGGTGTGATCATAAACATATTATAAAATAAATATCAACTAATATTTTTAAGTGACAATGACATCATAAGTACTTCCAATTATATTAATTAATCTAGTTTATTTAACCACACCTAGATTAGTTCGTGTTAATGATTCAAATCAATTATCATGTAATTTGAACCCATTGAATATTTATCTAATTAATTACGTTTTTATACTATATGAATCATGCATGACACATTCTTAATTAATTAATGGTTGCATGGCAGTGACCTGCTGGTGATTGAATTTGAACTGATTTAACACATTAATAATTTTTTTATCTATTGTCACATACATTGCTAATATATCAAGAAAACTTTTTTAAATTCCTTCCATAATATATTTCTAAATAGCAAAATATGTTCCAATGAGTCTTGAGATTATACAATTGAAATTGACAATAAAAGATTCCAAAAAGCAAAATATATTACAGAGTCGAGAGTAAATTGCAAATAACTGCTAAGTACTCGCACTCATTAAACTTTGAGCAATTGAATTTCTTAAGATTTCCATTTCTCGTCTTCCCGGACCATCTTTTTCATGTGTATTGACCTCCATTTCTTCATTAATCTCTTCACTTGAGTAATTTGCATTTTCATCAAAATCTCTATCTCGTTGTGCATATCTTCTAATGTAGTTATGAAGAGCCATTGTAGCAATAACAATTTTCACTTGTTTTTCATAAGAATAACTTGGCATATCACGTAGAATACTCCATTTTTTTTCTACACCCCAAAAGTGCGCTCAATGATGCTCCTAAGTGAAGAATGCGCCTAATGTTTGTTAACTACAAGAACACAAGAACATTGTACCATTTAATCAGTTTGAGCAATCGCAGAACAAGTCCAAGTTCTATGGATATATAAAGTTCAAGAAATATATAAAGTTAAACACATAACTTGACTGATCTATGGATATACACACACTAAGCAATTGTTCATACTGAACTCTGCAATATTGCTGGGTTTTATAAACAGTAAAGGATAACTATGCATAAAATATCAGAGATAATAGTCCTTGTTATCGAATGATGAACTAGTCTTTAAGATTGTAACTAAAATCATTTTTAATGTAGATATATTATCATCAAGCAACTAAAAGTTGCCAGTTATAAAACAACTACTTCTTTCATATTCATGTATAGATATATTATAATCAAGCAACAAAAACTAACACCATGAAGCAGCTATTAATAATAGGGGCAAAGCAAAATTAAATAACAGGTATATAACTTTCATTTTGTAGATTAACAGTTGATTCATAATTCAAATATACACAAAAGTCCTAGCTTCGAAGGTACTGTATTCGAGATTATGAATTAATGTGTGAGAAGTACAATCCATACTTTCTTAAAGAAGTAAATGGGTATTATGACCATTAGCAATTTCACATTTTTGCCTAATAATATTACTGAAACAATCTTTGTAAAAAGGGAAGTGTAATGAGCCATAGTGTTGACACAATGACCACAAACAAAACAGAACATGTATATAAATTCCAAATTTATCTAAACAGAACAGAACTTACAAATTCCCCCATAGCAATTGTATATAAATTACGATCAAATTAGATCAAATTAAAGCACAAGTTTCGAACATCAGCTTCGACAGGTATTTCATCAAACAGTTTGTATGCGTTGCTACAATGACCACAAACAAAACAGAACCGATACAAATTTGCACTAAATTGAGGCAAACCCACCCAGGAGTCTCTTCTCATACAAGCACGTAGATGTTTCAAGTAATTAAAGCTTAAAGATAAAGAATGAAAATAAAGAGGAAAAAGAAATTTGTGTAGAAAATTAGAGTTTTGAGTGTTTGGATTTGGAAGGAAGAGGAGACTTTAAACCCATTACAAGAAAAAGGTTTAAATTATGAATTATTACCTGGGCAGTGGCCACAACTACAATTTCTCTTAAAAATCCCCAAGACTCCAATTAAAAATCAAACCCTAAAACATGAACACATTACACATACAGATAACGAAAAGAGAAAGGAAATTAGAAAAAAACCTTTGATAGCTCGAAGTTGAAACCGATTACAGAGGCCGTTGTAAGATTGGCTCTTCAGATTTTTCAGAAGAGAAAGCGAAAGAGAGAGAGAGAGAGATGTGGTGTATAAGAGGTGAGGATGGGATGGAGAAGTATGGATTGAATCGATTGTAGCTGGAGGTGAGTACTGGTTATTGTGGGAATTTTTTTGAAAGGCTAGGGATAAAATAGAAAGTTTTGTAAAAAATTATTAAAAGAAATCACTGTAGCGCTTTTTATTTTTGCTTCCTCAGGAAGCTGTTTTCCAAAAGCATGAATTTTTAAGGTCTGTCTTGTAAGCGTTTTTCAATGACTGTTTTTCGAAAATAAAAAATGAAAATGAAAACAGTGTTTTTTTTTTCAAATTCTGAAAAAGCGTCTGGTAGCATATACGGGAAACTGTATCTTGAAATTGAAAACAGTAAAAACGCGTCTGGTAGCTTCACTGAAAGCTGAATTCTGAAAATGAAAACAGTAAAAACACTTCTGGTAGAATAACTGAAAAATATCAAAAATTATAATTTTTCTTATATTTTTTCTATTGCAATTTTTAATTTGAATAAAAGGGAGTCAATAATTCATCCCAAATAATTATCAAATAATTCATAATTTAAAAATTGTTGTAAAAATAAAGAGAAAAATATAATAATGAATCAGAGAAGAAAATTGATTCACCGAATACATACATATATACATATACATATATACATATATATATATATATAATTTGAATAAAAGTGAGTCACCAGAACATTACACATGAAATTCAGTAAACTGGAGTTAAGTTAACAAAATCTGGAGTTAAACGTGCTACTAGTAAACTCATATCTCCACATTTAGCAAACATACCAACAAGACTAGTTCCTACAAACTGATTAACACTAACTTCACTCTTGATAATCAATGCATGGTATCTTCTTCCCAGTTCAAGACATCTTTCATTGCTACAAAATTTTAAAACACCAATCACAAAACGCCTATCTAGTAAACTCCCTGAAGAAGAATATGTAGGGGCATCATTAGTACACACATCGTCACTGCAATCATCATGAGAAGTACCATTACCTGTAAAATAACCATTTTTAACCACACCCTTTTCAACATCAATCACATATCTAGCGTAGTTAATTGGAATCAATTGTTGAAACACCAATGTAAGTTCCTCATATTTTGATTGGCTTATTTCGTTGACAAACACATTGGGGATTACTCTTTGTAAGGGTAAATTAGGCCTCATTGGGTGTGATCAAGCTTCAAGGACATCATCTCTCTTAAGAGCACTTCAAAGGTATCTCACTAGTTTAACCTTCTTTGAAGAGATCTAGTTGCACACACTCACTTGCATGCATTTTGTTCTTATCTTCATGGTATTGAATGTTGTATTGTATGACACTTTTCACACTCCACACTTGCACATTTTTGCACATCACTTAGTGTGTTGAGTTTGCCTCGAAAAAGAGAATTCCTTTACTTACCGCGGCCTAGACCGCTTAGCAAGACATGCTTGCACCGCAGCATACAGAGCGGTATACCTCAGCAGGGTCATGCTTCATGTACCGCTTCCTATACACTTGCACGCAAAGCGACCCAAGTCGCGGTGTTGTCCAGTAGGCCTGTGTTGCCCATACCGCGGTCTGTGCACCTGCATGCACAGTGCCCTGCACCGCGTTGTTGTCCAGACGTTGCACTGCTGTGTGTACCGCGGTCTGGACACTTGCCTGCGACGCGGTCCATCTAGCGGTATTGACGGGATTTGGTGCCCTATGTCCAAAACGACGCTGTTTTAACTAGGGCTCCCTTATATATACTCTCTCTTCTTCCTTGCTCGTTTCTATGAGTTCAAGAAGCCATTTTTGATAGGCCAAGCTTCCCTTAGAGAGAGAAACTCCCAAGAACTCATCTTTACTCAACCAAACACAAATCCATGTGCATCTAACATCTTCAAGCATCATCTCATCATGGATTCTTCTTGCTTTCATTGACTAGGTAACTTGAACATGCCCTAAATCTCTTTGTATTTATTTATGTTCTTGTTTGCCTAGGGTTAGCTCTTTTATATGATTTTATTGCATATCTTTATGTTTATTGGCATTTATAACATGGTTGAGTTGATGTTTGTTGGTTGAGAGCTTTGTTCATTAATAGCTAGCATTTAGGACGATTTTACCCTTCTAGCTAAATCGTCATGCATTTGCATTTAGATATTGATATCTAGGATTTGCATTTATTGACATCTTTAAATCCTTAGATAAGCATTTATTGTTGCCTAGCATTAATTGCATGTTTGAATATCTTTTACATATTCACATAGGTTGTTTAACCTCTTCATTGATTGTTAAGCTTTGTGACTAAGTGAGTTAGTACACAAGCTTGTGGTTAAGAATCACTATTAAAGGCCCGTTGGGTAGAGTGAAAGGGTTAGTGACAAAGTAGGTGTGACTTGAGGTCAACCTAGGTTGTAAACTTTCATTCAAATAGTGGATTTGAGGACCGTATGTGGCTAGAAGGATAGCCCGTGAGTTTTGCCCAGTTGGAGGGTTTCTCACGTAAATCAATCCTTGTGTTTTTATTGTTTTCCGCATATTTATATTGGATTGATTGATTGCTAATATGGAGTAGGATTATTAAAATTGATTAAGTCGAAAAGTTGGTAATAAATCAACTAAAACCTATTCACCCCCCCTCTAGGTTGTATTAGACACACTTTGTGTTTTTTCAATTGGTATCAGAGCGGGTTCCTAGACACACTTAGGTGATCCTTGCTCGTTGTGTGTCTTGCATTTTGTTTGTGTTTGTTGCATCATAAACATTCATCTCATTCATACCCAAACACTATGAGTGGGAACGGAAGTGGTAATAAGGGAGCCTCTAGCACAAGACCCCCTTTGCTCGCCGGAGTAAACTATGCCTCTTGGAAAGGCAAGATGAGTCTTACATTTGCCAAGTAAATGACCGAGCATGGATGGCAATTGAAGATGGCTACACTCTTCCGGAAAAGACTCTTGAAGACGAAAGTGTAGTTCCCAAGCCAAAGTCAGAATGGTCAACTCAAGAGTTTGAAGCATCCAAGTGGAACAACAAGGCTATGCATGCTATTCTTTGTGCAATGGATGACAATCAGTACAAATTGATCCAAACAACAAGAATTGCAAAAGAGGCATGGGAGATTCTAGAGACGGCCCATGAGGGAACCGAGGTAGTCAAGGACTCCAAGCTTCAAGTCCTCCAAACACAATTCGAGCAAATTAGGATGGAGGAGGATGAGTGCTTCAACGACTTTCAAGTGAAGTTGATGGACATAGTCAATCAGAGCCATCAACTTGGTGATCCCTATTCGGATAGGAGGATCAAGCAAAAAATTATGAGGTCGCTTCCAGCAAGATTGAGTCAAAAGTGACAGCTCTTGAGGAGAATAGTGACTACAAGAATATGAAGCCAAGTGAAGTTATTGGAAGGCTTCTAGCATATGAGTCTAGATGGACTCCCAAACCTATACCTCAAAAGAAGTAAAAGAGTATTGCTCTGAAGACTTCTAAGGTTGAGAAGGAGGAAGAAGACTCAGATGAAGAAATGGCCCTCATGGTGAAAAGATTCAAGAAGTTCATCAATTTTGAGAAGAGGGGATTTGGATCCAAAGGAAAGGAAATAAAGAAGAAGACTCATTTCAAGAAGTTTGAGTCAAGTGAAGACAAGCCCACAAGAAAAGGGATTCAATGCTTCGAATGTGGAGGTTTCGGACACATCTCCACGGATTGTGGAAATTTGAAAAACACGAAGAAAGGAAAGGCCATGGCCGCCACGTGGAGCGATGGTGATGACTTGGAAGAAGAAGGAAAATCCTCAGATGATGAGGATCATAGTGGCAAACTTTATTGCCTTCGCATCTTCTCTCAAGAGTAAGGAAGCAATAGATGATGAAGAGGTAGAGAAACAAAGTGAAGATGACTCTAGCGATGGTGACTCTTCATCCCATTCAACAAATATGGATGTAGGAGGAATGGATCTTGAAGGCTTCATTGAGCATTTTCAAAGCTAAAGATTGAAGATGAAGAAAGAGATTCAAAGGCTAAAAGGAGAGAATCTCAAGCTATCCACCGAAGCTACTCACTTAAATAAAGAAGTGAAGATAGCCAAAAGGAATGAGGAATTGATGGAATAAGAGCTTGAAGAAGCTAGAGAGATCATTGCTAAGATGACTTCAAGCACGAATAAACTTGACCACATGTTGGGAGTTGGCAAGAGGCCAAGTGATAAGAAAGGTCTTGGCTATGAAGATGACAAGGAGACCTCATCCTCAAGCAAGATTGTGTTTGTCAAGAGTTTGGATAACAAAGAGCCTCCACCCCCACAACATCCTAGGAAGAAGATCGAACTAGGAGAGTGCTCTAAAGATCCTCAAGTCAAGGTAGCACAAGGGAAACAAGCTCAAGCTCAATCAACAAGGGTGCATCAAGCAAGTTTCCCTCAACCCAAATACCATCAAGCCAAGAAGCAATTTATGCAAGGTCAATCAAGGAAGCAATTCATTCCAACTCAACAACAAAGAAGAAGAGAACCAATCCAACACCAAAGACAAGTTCAAATGCGTGGAAAAGCCCATTTGTACTCACAAGGGCATGGTATGTCTTCTTATTTTATTCCCACTTGTCACTTTTGTGGTGTTGATGGTCACATTAGACCTAATTGCTTCAAATACATTAAAATGTGTAGAATCAAGAGCATGATTGAAAGAAATAGAGCTAGAGCTAAAATGCATGTTCCTAGGAAATCTAGAGCAAATTTGCATGATCCTAGGATATCTAGAGCCAATGTGACTAATACCACTAGGAATGAGAACATTACACCTAGGTGGATTAGAATGGATAACTATTCTTGCTATGTGGCTCAAATTGCCTTGAAGGCAAATGCCTCTAACACTTGGTATTTGGATAGTGGGTGTTCTAGGCATATGACGGGGAACAAGAGCTTCTTTAAATCCCTTGTCTTGGAGGATGGAGGATTTGTCACCTTTGGTGATGGATCTAGAAAGAAAGTCATAGGGAAAGGAACCATTTCTATTCCCGATTTACCCTCATTCTCCAATGCTTTACTTGTTGATGGCTTGCAAGCCAATCTTATAAGCATTTCTCATCTTAATGATGATGGACTCTCTGTCTTGTTTAACAAAAATGATTGCTCTATTTTAATGCCAAATGGACAAACCTTGCTAAAAGGAAAGAGATCTAGTGACAATTGCTATTGTCTTGAAGCTAGTGCTATCTCTTGCAATATTCCAAATGTGAGGAAATTGAGTTATGGCATCAAAGATTTGGCCACATGAATTATCGAGATTTGAGGATCTTAGATAAGTTCAAGGTTGTGCGTGGCCTCCCTAAGCTTGGGAAGAAAGTCGATGGCGTTTGTGGACCTTGTCAACAAGGGAAACAAACCAAAAGTATGCACAAGAAAGGCAAGTATCTTGCCACCAAGGAGCCATTAGAGCTTCTACATATGGACCTTATGGGTCCCATGCAAACCGAGAGTCTCAGTGGCAAGAAATACATTTTTGTTTGTGTTGATGATTTTTCTAGATTTACATGGATATATTTTCTTAGAGAAAAATCTGAGACATTTGAAAATTTTAAAATGCTTTGCACTAAAATTCAAAATGAAAAGAACTCACACATTAAAAGCATTAAAAGAATTAGGAGTGACCATGGGAGGGAATTTGAAAATGCTTGTTTTGAAAGCTATTGCAATAGCTTAGGCATTTCCCATGAGTTTTCGGCTCCTATAACTCCTCAACAAAATGGGGTTGTTGAGAGGAAGAATAAGGTCCTTCAAGAGATGGGCCGCGTGATGTTGCTTAGTAACAATGTCCCTAGGAACCTTTGGGCCGAGGCCGTCAATACGGCTTGCTACATAGGAAATAGAGTCTTCCTAAGGCCCGGTACTAGGCAAACCTCCTATGAATTATGGAAGGGTAGGAAGCCAAATGTTAGCTACTTCCACTCATTTGGGAGCAAATGCTACATTCTAAATGACCGAGATCAACTTGGCAAGTTTGATGCCAAGAGTGATGAGGGGATTTTTATTGGCTATGCCCTTAATAGTAAGGCCTATAGAGTTTTCAATTTAAAAACTCGGAGTGTCATGGAATCATCTAATGTCGTCATAGATGATTGTAGGCCTAAAACTAGAGACCATGATGAAGAGGTCATTGTGCTTGGTGATTCTTTCTTGGAGAAGAATGGTGAGACTTCAATTGATGTGAAGTCAAGTCTTGATGAAGAGGTCATCCAACCTCTTGATAGAGATCCATCTTTGGACTCTAAAGAACCCGCTCCATGGGTTAGACATCTCCACAATAAGAATGACATTCTTGTAGATATGAATGAGGGTGTTAGGACTAGGCATCAAATAGCTAATCAAATTAGCTATACTTGCTACACCTCTCAAATTGAACCCAAAAAGGTTGATGAAGCCTTGAATGATGAGTTTTGGGTTCTTGCCATGCAAGAAGAGCTAAACCAATTTGAAAGAAATGAGGTTTGGACTCTTGTTCCTAGACCCAAGGATACTAATGTCATAGGCACCAAATGGGTATATAGGAACAAGTCGGATGAAAATTGCAACATTGTGCGCAACAAGGCTAGACTTGTAGCACAAGGATACTCTCAAATTGAGGGTATTGACTTTGAGGAGACTTTTGCTCCGGTTGCCCGTCTTGAGTCCATAAGGCTTCTTTTGTCCATATCATGTGTGCACAAGTTCAAATTGCATCAAATGGATGTTAAGAGTGCCTTCCTAAATGGTTTCTTGCATGAGGAAGTGTTTGTTGAGCAACCCAAGGGGTTTGTGGATCCACACCACCCCAATCATGTCTATAGCCTCAAGAAGGCTTTATATGGGTTGAAACAAGCACCTAGGGCTTGGTATGAGCGCCTCACTCAATTTATTGTTGACAATGACTACTAGGGGTAGTGTTGACAAAACCTTATTTATCAAGAGGAACAAAGATGAGCTTTTCATAGCTCAAATTTATGTTGATGATATTGTTTTTGGCTCCACCAACAAATCCAAAGTCCAAAAATTTGTTGATGTCATGTCTCATGAGTTTGAGATGAGTCTTGTTGGGGAGCTCAATTACTTCCTAGGTTTACAAATCAAGCAATTGCATGATGGGATTTTCATATCCCAAGCTAAGTATGCTAAGAACCTAGTGAAGAAGTTTGACCTTGAGAATGCCAAACATTGTGACACACCCATGAGTACCACCTTGAAACTAAGCAAGGATGCTAGTGGCAAGAGTGTGGAACAAAGTCTTTATTGTGGCATGATTGGTAGCTTGCTTTACTTGACCGCAAGTAGGCCCGATATAGCCTTTAGTGTGGGTGTGTGTGCTAGGTACCAAGCGGATCCCAAGGAATCCCATCTCTCCTCCGTGAAGAGAATCATTCGATATGTGAATGGGACATCCAACTATGGGATATAGTACTCTTTTGACACTAATGCTAGCTTAGTTGGCTTTAGTGATGCAGATTGGGCCGGAAATTGTGATGATAGGAAAAGTACATCGGGCGGTTGCTTCTTCCTAGGTAACAATTTGGTCTCATGGTTTTGCAAGAAGCAAAATTCCATCTCTCTATCCACAGCTGAAGCGGAATACATAGCCATCGGGAGTGCTTGCACACAACTCCTTTGGATGAAACAAATGCTTGTGGATTATGGCTTTGATCAAGGTATTCTAACCCTTTATTGTGATAACATGAGTGCAATTAACATTTCAAAGAATCCGGTTCAGCACTCTAGGACAAAGCATATAGACATTAGGCATCATTTCATTAGAGAACTAGTTGAAAACAAATGCATTGCACTTAAGCATGTGGGTACTAATGATCAACTAGCGGATTTATTTACAAAGCCCTTAGACTCAACTAGGTTTAAGTCATTTAGTAGGTCTATTGGGATTTGTCATATGCCTTGATGTGTTGTAGTAATTGACCCCTTATGAGGAACTCAAGCAAAGAGAGCAACCTTGCATGTTGGAATAAGCAAAAACTTGATCAACTTTATGCTTCTTTATTAATTGCTTGAGTATTCTTGGTTGTGATTATATATATTCTTATATGGCTTTTTATTTAATAAGTGTGCCTTGCTTGATTTGTAATCCATGTCACCTCTATGTTCAAACATGCATTTTTGGATTAGGAGAATTGATTGGGAAGTACATTTGAATGACCTAAAATTTATCTCCATGACATGTGAACTTGATTTTGACATGCTCAAAATGATATGCATGAAATATGTTTTGATTGCTTGAATGCAAATGTGTGTGTATGCAAATGAGAAGACTAATCAATAAGGATCTTGTATCCACGTAATCAATAAGGATTTTATATCCAAACTAGCTTCTCTCTCTTCTTAATTGTTAATCAAGACTACTATCATACGGACAAATTATCTGGAAAAATCTAAAAGGATCTCTTGATCCAATGTCTTGATTTGCTTTTAAGGATTGATATAGTTTTGTGTGCGTTGAAATTTCTTTTCAAAATACTATATCATGTTTCTTTATGGCAAAAGGGTGCAAATTGGTTTGAATTCTTTTGGAACCCTTTTTGATGTTCTCCTTGCCAAATACCATTTGCTTGAACCATGATGTTACATGTCTTACATCCAAAGCAACTAAGTCTCACATTTTCTTCTAAACAATAAAACCCTCAATGATTCTCTCTCAATTAATTGAGTTGCATAAAGTTGTTGTATATGATTATGCACTTATCTTGCAAATAGCTCTCTTTGCTAAAGTGACCCGGTTGGGAATACTCCTTTGCCTATTTCATGACAAAAAGGGGGAGTAATGTGGTTTTATTTAAGGGGGTTGTATAATTGGAGAGATTGTCTTGTTGAGGGGGAGTAACCTATATAGGGGGAGCATTTGCATGTTGCATGTTGTAGTTTTCTTTTAATATGCAAAGTGCTCTTATTTATTTATCTCTCTTGATCACCTCACATACACTTGTCTTGGAAAGTGTAGTCTCATTGTTTTGTAGGGATGGCTATTCTACAAGAGCTTGAAGGTTTGAAGACCTAGCATCTAGGCATCTTTTTGTAATGTAGAATTTCCTTGTTGCCTCTAGTTTTTATTCTTTTGTGAGAATGACTTGTGAGAGGTGGTTTTGTCACGAAATAGCCAAAGGGGGAGATTGTAAGTTCCTCATATTTTGATTGGCTTATTTCGTTAACAAACCACATTGGGGATTACTCATTGTAAGGGTAAATTAGGCCTCATTGGGTGTGATCAAGCTTCAAGGACATCATCTCTCTTAAGAGCACTTCAAAGGTATCTCACTAGTTTAACCTTCTTTGAAGAGATCTAGTTGCACACACTCACTTGCATGCATTTTGTTCTTATCTTCATGGTATTGAATGTTGTATTGTATGCCACTCTTCCCACTCCACACTTGCACATTTTTGCACATCACTTAGTGTGTTGAGTTTGCCTCGAAAAAGAGAATTCCTTCTCTTACCGCGGCCTAGACCGCTTAGCAAGACATGCTTGCACCGCGGCATACAGAGCGGTATACCTCAGCAGGGTCATGCTTCCTGTACCGCTTCCTGTACACTTGCACGCAAAGCGACCCAAGTCGCGATGTTGTCCAGTAGGCCTCTGTTGCCCATACCACGGCCTGTGCACCTACATGCACAGTGCCCTGCACCGCGTTGTTGTCCAGACGTTGCACTGCTGTGTGTACCGCGGTCTGGACACTTGCCTGCGACGCGGTCCATCTAGCGGTATTGACGGGATTTGGTGCCCTAAGTCCAAAACGACGTTGTTTTAACTAGGGCTCCCTTATATATACTCTCTCTTCTTCCTTGCTCGTTTCTATGAGTTCAAGAAGCCATTTTTGATAGGCCAAGCTTCCCTTAGAGAGAGAAACTCCCAAGAACTCATCTTTACTCAACCAAACACAAATCCATGTGCATCTAACATCTTCAAGCATCATCTCATCATGGATTCTTCTTGCTTTCATTGACTAGGTAACTTGAACATGCCCTAAATCTCTTTGTATTTATTTATGTTCTTGTTTGCCTAGGGTTAGCTCTTTTATATGATTTTATTGCATATCTTTATGTTTATTGGCATTTATAACATGGTTGAGTTGATGTTTGTTGGTTGAGAGCTTTGTTCATTAATAGCTAGCATTTAGGACGATTTTACCCTTCTAGCTAAATCTTCATGCATTTGCATTTAGATATTGATATCTAGGATTTGCATTTATTGACATCTTTAAATCCTTAGATAAGCATTTATTGTTGCCTAGCATTAATTGCATGTTTGAATATCTTTTACATATTCACATAGGTTGTTTAACCTCTTCATTGATTGTTAAGCTTTGTGACTAAGTGAGTTAGTACACAAGTTTGTGGTCAAGAATCACTATTAAAGGCCCGTTGGGTAGAGTGAAAGGGTTAGTGACCAAGTAGGTGTGACTTGAGGTCAACCTAGGTTGTAAACTTTCGTTCAAATAGTGGATTTGAGGACCGTATGTGGCTAGAAGGATAGCCCGTGAGTTTTGCCCAGTTGGAGGGTTTCTCACGTAAATCAATCCTTGTGTTTTTATTGTTTTCCGCATATTTATATTGGATTGATTGATTGCTAATATGGAGTAGGATTATTAAAATTGATTAAGTCGAAAAGTTGGTAATAAATCAACTAAAACCTATTCACCCCCCTCTAGGTTGTATTAGACACACTTTGTGTTTTTTCAACCAATTCGTTTAGAACTTCTATCGAACAGTGTATATACAACTTTTGAAGGAATAGGTTCACTAGCCATAGATGTCATTGGGAGGCTGAAATTTTTAAGCTTGAATGGGTCTTTTACACTGGAAGTGGAAGGAAAAGAAATTGAAAAGCTGGTATTCAAACAAAGTTCAGTAAAATTTCAAGGAAAGGAAATTTTTAACTTCGCTGGATGACTAATAAGTGGACTCGGCGAAGAAGAAGAAGAAGAAGAAGAAGAAGAAGAAGAAGAAGGATAAGAAGATGAAGAAGAAGCCGATAGGAGGCGAAGAAGAAGAAGAAAAAGTCGATCGGCGGCGAAAAAGAAGAAGAAGAAGCCGATTGGCGGCGAAGAAGAGAAGAAGAAGAAGAAGAAGAAGAAGAAGAAGAAGAAGAAGAAGCGGATCGGCGAAAAAGAAGAAGAAGCCGATCGGCGGCGAAGAAGAAGCCGATCGACGGCGAAGAAGAAGAAGAAGAAAAGGAGTCTGGAAAAAGATGAAGAAGAATAGTGATGGGAAGATGGAGAAAAGTAAGAAAAAAATGATTTTTTTTATAAAAAAAATAAGTGAAAAAAAAAACAAAAACGAAAAACGAAAAACAACTTTCAAATGTTTTCAAATTTTTCACTTTTAACACTAATTGTGTTTTTCAAGTTTTTTTTTGTTTTTCGAAAATAAAATGAAAAACGATTAAACGAACGTGAATTCGAAATTGTTTTTGGAAAACAAAAACGAAAACAAAAAAAAAAACAGCTGCAGGACGGGGCCTAGCTTCTCAAAAACTCAGTTGGGGGAAGCTAAAAGTGGCCAAAAGCACTTCCCCAAAATTTTACCAAACACCCTATCATTGGTCCGGAATCACTTTTGGCCCCAAAAGCAGCTGGAAAAGCAATGCCAAACTGGGCCTAAGTAAATGCCAACTCATGGGAATTTTGCTCACATTAGAACAATATCGGTGATTAATTTGCTCTGGTTCCCATCTCGAGACTTCGAGCATATTTTGATTAAAATCTGTTTATTAGAATGAAGTTAATGTTTGTTTTTTTTAATAGTCTAAAGTTTATTAGAACATCATAAATGTGACGATTCAAAAATGAGAAATGGGTGTTGTTGACTAAAAGTGTAGAACTGTTTATAGTTAGTTACCTGATCTTGAGTCAGTTTGAGTGTGGCGTGAAAATATATGACCTTATGGCTCCCTAAGAAGTTGGAAATGTAGTTTACAAGATTATGATTAAGCTAACTTTACTGTTTGGATTGAGAGATTACACTTGAATTATGTTAAATAATCAAAGGAGAGAGGAAGGGGGAGAATAAACGAAATTCAAGCAACCTACTCTTGCTAAAAGAAGTTAATTTTGGGGCAATCAGAAATGGGATACATTCTTGTCATATGAGTATATAATATCAAGTCAATTGTCATAGGTACGATAATATATCTAATCAAATATTATTGGACAAAGTTATCAAAAATGTACTGATCAGGTTGACTGTTTTGCATCTAGTGTTACATTATTGTTAGTTTTGGCAATACACGTGGTATTGCCTCTCTTATTACCTGCAAAATTCATGCTGAATTTTTAGTTGTTAGGTAAAAGAGGATGTTCAGGTATCACTAAAGCATATGTTAACTGGTCACCAGAAACCAGTGTTGTTGGTATATTTGGGTTTGGGTTGGAGACCCATTTACACCCAAGTGGGCCAATCCCAAGCCACATGGCTCGACACATGAGCCCATGCACTAATAACTGTATGAGCAGTTTTATGAGAAGCAAATATCAGTTGAAGAAACTGATATATATATATATATATAATAATTATAAAGTAAGGTATATACCTTACTTTAATTTCGGTAAGGACTTTGATGAAATTACATCGATTTTTATGAATTTTGATTTGAATTTTTGTGTGGATGATAAGATCATTGAAATCTACATATGAATAAAATTTGAGAATTTTTCAAGTACTAGAACGTGAATGTGTGTGGCTGCAAAAAGAAGTGCATGTTGTCTGATAATGTGTTGTGTGCTTCTGTGCAAAAGACAATGCTAGTGTGCATGTGTGCAAGTGTTTAGAGAGGGCACAAATACAGAGAGTGAAACACAGTGAGATATGTGGAGAAAATCTGTAGAATTTTCTCCCATCTATAATCAAAGTGTGGGTATATGCATTGTGGCAAGAGGGGAGTTTCCTAATGCATGATAGTTCTCCGACCGGTGATCAATCTCAGGTGTTCGATCCGCTTCCGCTGCTGGAGTTTGGATTCCGTATGGTGAACGGTAATCCGAATTCGTTTTTGTTTATATCGAATTTTATTTTCATTGGTATCAGAGCATTGTTAGGACTGAATTCCGGTTTCATTGTTTCGATTTTTGGAAATTTTTTTATGAATGTATGAATGCTTCATAAATTCAATTATGGCATAACACCACACACTTATCATATATTTCATTTTATGGCTTGTATATATACATATATTTGTTATATAATGTTCTTGAAATGCATGTCATATACTGACTACAAAATTTTGAGAATTTTTGAAGAATTAAAATATGAAACCCGTGACAGTAATCGGGTCATAACTCGTTGTCATTATTTTTATTTCTCTGCGATCATGGTACCATTAGATAGAGCCTTCAGATAGCTTTCCAACTATAGGTCATTTGCATAATTTTGATTAGAAACGATGGAGAAAACTGAATTCGATTTTTTTTGTCGAAGATTAAATTCTGGAAACTTGTTTGAGTTTGAATTTGGGTGAAGAACATGAAGAACATGTTCCACACACTTAAGAGCGGAGTGTAGGGAAAAATCGAGATAAATCGCAGCGGAAGAAACGAAAAATAGATTTCGTATGATTTTAAAATTTTTCTCAAAGTTGAACCTTAACCTTTTAATTAATTAAACTCAAATATATACGGTTAGAGTTAAATACCTCTTGACGCGTGATCCGATTGACTTACGTCGATTGGTAATCCGTAAAATCTTTTCCGATGCCCGTGAACAGTATCCGCGTGAACAGTGATCGCCGTGAACAGTACCACCGTGAACAATGATTGTGAACAGTACCCCCCGCCGTGAACAGTGATCGTGAACAGTACTGCGAGATCTTCCAATCCGAACACGTACGTGAATCACCTAGGAGCGTGGTCTCCCTTTTTCTTTGAATTGCAAACCTGAGAATGGATGAACAAAGTTTTCTTTTTCTTTTGTTAGTCACAAAACAATCAAAAGAAGACAAAAATTATTCCGGTCACTTTTGAGTTCTCAATCTAATGATCGAAACTCGCGTGAACCTAATTCGATGTTGTACACACAAGCTTATTGATGAACAAGCAATCAGTGTACTATCAAAGAATAATCTCTTCTTTCTTTTATGTTTAGTAGAATAAAATTTGTCCTTTTCTATGAATTGAGAAGAAAAAGAAAAATTGAATCATTCAATCAACTATATTGGCCAAATTCTATATGTGGTATTATATAGGTGGCCGAAATTTTGCTTCCTCTTCTATTTAGGATTGCCGAAATCTTCCTCTAAATGGACTAGGGTTGCCGCAAATCACATACCAAAAAGAGTTTGTGTTGCACCCTAATCTCCATCAACCTTTAGACTTCAAAACTTAATCCAACTCATAGATATTTTTATTCTTTTATTGACTAAATAAAAAGACTTCTTATTTGATTAAATAAATAAAATTAATTATTTATTTTCTTATCAAACAAGTCTTTTACTTTTAATATACTACTACCAATAGTATAACTTTAGGAAATATATTTCCTGATCAGAAAAAGATTTGTTTCTTAATTAAACAATTAATTAATAAATTAACTAATTCTTATTTAATTAAAACAATGAAACAAAATAATATATTAGGTTAATATATACACCTTGCCGCCCCACTTATATAAATGGGCCATATATTATTTTCTTATTTCATTTAATCCATTGGACTTTAAATAAAAGCCCACATGTGAACCAGACCCATTCTTACTAAAAGAAACAAGCCCACATGTCTCCTTTTAATATATTAATATAATAGTGCAGCCCATTAATTAAATAATAGACATATTATATTCTTGATATATTAAAAACAATTCTAGATGGACCCTTAAATCAGCCCGGTAGAATATATCAAGTGATCCATGCAAATACGTGTGGATTGGGGATCTTGGCGGGCTATCTAAATTTAAGCTTCAATAGACACAACCTAATCACAATCAACAAATGATTCACTTAGGTCCAATCTATTAATTTTAACTCATTCCACTAAAGAGCTAAAATTGAACTCTTAAATAAAGATAGAATAAGGAGATGTTTATCATTCATACCCTAGACAATCTTATAGGAGATGGTGTATCCTCGTGAATAATATCAGTAATCGCCAAGAGCTCATACACCGCCTATAGCTCTCCAAGTTACCATATTTCCTCATATGACCACATTTCGAACTTGGATACTTTGACTTGTCCAGAAGCCATGTTTTCAATAATCATTATTGAAAACTCAACGTTGAGATTTAATATCCAATACCTCAAAACATCCATATGATGATATTATACTCTCATTTAATAAATGGAGCCACGATGTCTATATCTATAAATGAAGTCCTCTATCGATTAACAAATGTATACCACCAAACTATCGAGGATAGACTATGCTATATAATCGTACTCATTGATAGCTCTAATGATAACACTTGCAACCATAAGTCCATCATTTATCTCAGGATTAAGATAGACTCTCTGATTGTCCTCTTTAATGAAAAGACTTATATCTAGTGACGGTTCTAGATAAAGTATTTTATTGTGATCCAGTTCAATGCACCTAGTGCACTAGATTCTTTTACTCGAAAACCTTTCGATGATTTTAGACTCATCATATTCATTTGATCCCACTCAAATGCTAGTAAAAGAATTCTACAACTTTAACAAGATAGAGGTGCCCAACCTTTAACTTAAGTTGTGAACGTTATTCAAGACTAACTAAAGAATTGTGTCTACCTCATACATATCCGGAAGTATGAACAATTCTTCATGTCTCATAGTCTTTTGACCTTATGATTATTTACCTTGACAATTATAATAATAAATGCTATAAGTAATTGTAAGAATCAGAATTCACTTTATTAATATGAGAAGATTGTCAATTACAATATTACACTCTTGCCATTGAGCATAATCCTAACAATCTTCCACTTGCTCTATAGCAAGTGTGCCATATCTCTCATTCCCATGTTCTCTAGATGTCCATCAAAGCTCTTCTGAGGTAGAGCCTTTGTGAAAGGATCCGCTAGATTTTCTGCTGACGCGATTTTGGTGATCGTCACGTCTCGCCTATGAACAATTTCCCTCAAAAGGTGATACTTCCTTTCAATGTGTTTACCTTTCTTATGACTTCTTGGTTCTTTCGAATTAGCCACTGCACCACTGTTGTCACAGTGTATAGTGATCTGCTTATTCGCACTAGGAACCACTTCTAAGTCAATCAAGAATTGGCGAAGCCAAACAGCTTCTTTGGCAGCTTCGCATGCAGCAACATACTCAGCTTCCATGGTAGAATCAGCAATACAAGATTGCTTGATACTCCTCCATATGACTGCTCCTCCTCCAATGGTAAACACAGATCCTGATATGGATTTTCTAGAGTCAGAATCCGACTGGAAATCAGAATTTGTATACCCAACGGGAATTAAATCCCCTACAGAGTATACAAGCATATAATCTCTAGTTCTTTTGAGATACTTGAAAATATGCTTGACTGCCGTCCAATGATCAGGACCAAGTTTCGATTGAAACCTGCTAACTATGCCAACAGCAAAACAAATATCTGGTCTAGTACAGAGCATTGTATACATGAGACTTCCAACTGCCGAGGCATATGGAACTCTACTCATGAATTGCTCTTCATGCACATTCTTAGGTGCTTGACCCTTAGAAAGTTTGATTCCATGTCTAAAGGTAACATACCTTTCTTGGAATCTTGCATGGTGAATCTAGACAAGATTTTATCAATGTATGAAGCTTGGGATAATGCAATCGTTCTATTCTTTCTATCCCTTATTACTTGGATACCAAGAATATAACTTGCTTCTCCTAAGTCCTTCATATCAAATTGTTTTGCTAACCATTCTTTCACTGATGTCAATACACCTACATCGTTTCCAATGAGTAGTATATCATCAACATAAAGAATGAGGAAAACCAACTTGTCGCCTTTGATCCTCTTGTATACACAAGGTTCGTCAGGGTTTTGAATAAATCCAAAACCCTTTCTTGATCGAACCTTATGTTCCAGGATCTGGATGCTTACTTTAGTCCATATATGGACTTTTGCAACTTGCATACTCTTTCTTCTTGGCCTTTTTCAATGAATCCCTCTGGTTGCATCATGTAGATGCTCTCGTCAAGACTTCCATTAAGGAAAGTTGTCTTGACGTCCATTTGCCAAATCTCTAGGTCTAGAGATGCTGCAATGGATAAGAGTATCCTAATGGATTTAAGTATGGTCACAGGTGAGAAGGTTTCCTCGTAATCGATACCTTCTTTCTGTGTATAACCTTTAGCTACTAGTCTAGCTTTAAAGGTTTCAACCTTACCATCCATACCTCTTTTCCTCTTGTATACCCACTTGCACCCAATGGGTTTTATCCCTTTAGGCAAGTCTACAAGGGACCAGACTTTGTTATTGAACATCGATTCAATCTCGGATTGCATTGCCTTTTGCTAATGACGACAATCAACATCCTCCATAGCTTCCTTGTACGTGTAGGGATCATCGTCGTCCAGGAGATTCTCAACAGATTCTCCTAGACCGATGTATCTTTCGGGTTGGGTTCTAACCCTCCCACTACGATGAGGAATGGTAGGTTGTTGATCTTGTGTTGGAGTGGAACTTACAATTGGGCTGGGTTGTGAAACCTCTTGTGGAATTGTATCTCCTAACATCTCATTCAGGACAATTCTACTTTTAGGCACAAAATTATTCATATAGTCCTTTTCTAGAAATGAAGCATTTGTTGAAACAAATACTTTTAGATCAGAAGGACTATAGAAATAATATCATTTAGTTCCTTTTGGATACCCCACAAATATACATGTTTCCGAACGGGACTCCATCTTTTCTGTCTTTCCTTTCAACACATGTACAGGACAACCAAATATCCTTATGTGTTGTAAACTAGGCTTTCGCCCAGTCCACAACTCATATGGTGTTCCAGGAACCGACTTCGATGGTACCACGTTTAGAATATATATTGCAGTTTGTAGAGCATATCCCCAAAAAGAAATAGGAAGTGTTGAATAACTCAACATAGACCTAACCATGTTCAAAAGAGTTCTATTTCTCCTTTCTGCCACCCCATTTTGTTGAGGTGTACCTGGTGCAGAAAACTGAGAAACTATCCCATTATCAATAAGATATTGCTGAAACTCACCAGATAGATATTCTCCACCACGATCAGATCTCAAGATTGTTATGCGTTTCTCAAGCTGATTTTCTACTTCAGCTTTGAATGCTTTGAACATATCAAATGCATCCGACTTATGTCTCATGAGATACACGTAACCAAATCTTGAGTAATCATCTGTGAAGGTGATGAAGTACTCATATCCACCTCTAGCTTGAATGCTCATAGGACCACATACATCAGTGTGTACTAGTCCTAAACATTCAGTGGATCTTGCACCTTTGGTATTGAACGGCCTTTTGGTCATTTTACCTTCCAAACAAGATTCACAAGTTGGCAGATCATCAACCTTTAAGTCACTTAAAGGTCCGTCACATACCAATCTTTTAATCCTATTAAGGTTAATGTGACCTAGGCGTAAATGCCAAAGATAGGTTTCATCTTTTGATAATTTTACTCTTTTATGATTAGGTTCCGTTATTTCTGTGTCTAACGAGTGAGAGATATTTCTATGCAACAAGAATAAACCGTTTTCCAATGTACCTTTGCAAACAACTTTGTCATTCTTACTAATAATAAAAGTTTTATTAAACGTAACCGAATATCCAAACTTATTTAAACAAGAAACTGAAATTAAATTCCTCTTGAATTGAGGTACATAATAAACGTCTATTAAATCTAAATGCCTACTAGAATCTAAAATAACTCTAATATCTCCCACTGCACTTGCAGACACTAACGTTCCGTTGCCCAAGCGCAAATTGACTTTATCTTCATTCAACCTTCTCTTTTCCTGAAACCCCTTCTTCCTTATTTTTCTGGGACTTTGGGCAATCTCTTTTCCAATGTCCCTTTTCACCACAAAGGAAGCATTTCCCTTTGATCTTGGTTACTTTCTTGGTTTCCTTCTTGGTAGGCCCAAGTTGCTTTTTCTTCTGTTGTTTCTTGACCTTCTTACGGGTCTTAACAGTAGCAACTTTACCAACCAAATGAATCTCTTGACCTTTGTTTTTCACAAGGATCGTTTCAGCGCTTTGAACATCTTGCATCAGGCCCTGCAAGGTGTATTCCTTTTTGTTCAAGGTGTAGTCCAACTTGAACTGATCAAAGGAATCTGACAGTGAGTTAACTACCATATCAATTTTGGTCTCACCATCAATCTCAGCACCATTTAGTTTAGCAATATAGAGATGTGCTATGACTTTCATCATGTGATCTTTCACAGATTGTCCAGGTTCCATCCTAAGATTCATAAAAGCAGTCATTGCCTCTCTCTTAGTCATCCTAGACCTCATCGCAAACATTTCCTCTAGAGACATCATTATATCAACAGTGGACTCCATTCCTTCATGTTGCTGTTGCAACACGTCGGAGATAGTGGCCATAATGTAACATTTTGCCATATCATCAGAAGTCTTCCACTGCTCATACTCATCTCTTTGCATCACATTAGATTCATTATTAGGAAGGGGTGGTTTAGGAGTGGTCAGAACAAACTTATGTTTTTCACTTTGCAGCAACAACCCAATTTTCCTTTTCCATGTTACGTAGTTATCTCCAGTTAAGGTGTTATCTTTCAGGATGTTCATAAGTGATGGGGTCATGATTTCTGATTAAAACAAAAACATATATAAGTAAATAATCATGATAAAGCACTTTCGAATATTTATCTTGAATTAATTAAATAACTCAATCGTGAAAAATTCAACGGTGATCCAACACCCATAAATGTTACGCCTCCTTCGGGAGTTCGCACCATTTACTAGTTGGACTAAGTCCCACCTAATTGTTAACATAACAACCAACGTTTTCAATTTTAGCCTTGCAATTTTATTAACAAGAACTCTCGGGAGGATATTAATAAAATTACATTGAGTGTGTTACCAAGATATCGACCCTCAATTTTCTCTCACGAAAATCCCTCCTCTGGGAGTAGATCTCGTTTGAGTCAATTGTCTAGTCTATCCTTGTAAGGAAGTATTTTGCTAAATTCCATTTATGGATGCCCCTCGGGGGGATTACCAATAAATAATAAAGCTCAACTAACCTTGAAGGCCATAGGTGTTCTAACACACCTTCTCCCACTCAATTATTTAAGGCGCGTGATTAAATTCCAATGAATGATTTTACCAAGTTATCTAGATGCCAATTAGATACCTAAATCATTCAATGCATATTCATACCAAAAGAGATATATGAGTGGCACTCATATTCTAAAATGTCATGTTATCATACAACAACAAATATTGTAATATTTAAGCAAAAATTAAATAGCAACAATTTTGGCTCATCCTAGAAAAGCAAGTAAATTACAATTGTTAGGAATACAAGATCTTCAGGTGGCCATCAACCATACGATCATCCCTCGGCCTCCTCCCATGGACGTGCACAGCCCACAACCCCACAAAGGGGCTACCTTGCGCAACCCATAAGGCCACACAAGGCTGCCGTGCGCAGCCCACCAAGGATTGGGCTTGCCATGCGCAGCCCAATCCAGTCCTAGGGTGCGTACGGTGCTCGTTCTCGGTTCCGGTTGCTTCGTTTTTCTTTGTGTCTTCGAATTTTCAATACCCGAATACGTTACATCATATTACGAATAAATTACTGTAGCAAATTTTTTTTTTACTGCAGTAAGATTTACAAAAAAAAATACTGCACCTGATTATAAAAAAAAATACTGCACTTATTTTACATACAAAAAAAAAAAAAACCCTAGCAACTTCCAAGAAGGAATTATGGTGATAATAGACCACCCTTCTTGTTACAAATCCGAAACAAAAATTACATTGAAATTCTATGACCAAAATCGAGTAATAACAATTCACTTTATAAAACATATATAAATCCATACATTCAACATGTAATTATATATGCGAATACCTAGATTGCCATCTCTTTCTAAAACATGTATAATCACAATAAAAAAGAAATAGATTCAAGTATATATACGTTAATTAATTAAAAGGTACAACCAAGGCTCTGATACCAATTGTAGGGAAAAATCGATATAAAACGCAGCGGAAGAAACGAAAAATAGATTTCGTATGGTTTTAAAATTTTTCTCAAAGTTGAACCTTAACCTTTTAATTAATTAAACTCAAATATATACGGTTAGAGTTAAATACCTCTTGACGCGTGATCCGATTGACTTACGTCGATTGGTAATCCGTAAAATCTTTTCCGATGCCTGTGAACAGTACCCGCGTGAACAGTGATCGCCGTGAACAGTACCCGCGTGAACAGAACCACCGTGAACAGTGATTGTGAACAGTACCCGCCGTGAACAGTGATCGTGAGTGAGATCTTCCAATCCGAACACGTACGTGAATCACCTAGGAGCGTGGTCTCCCTTTTTCTTTGAATTACAAACCTGAGAATGGATGAACAAGGTCTTCTTTTTCTTTTGTTAGTCACAAAACAATCAAAAGAAGACAAAAATTATTCCGGTCACTTTTGAGTTCTCAATCTAATGATCGAAACTCGCGTAAACCTAATTCGATGTTGTACACACAAGCTTATTGATGAACAAGCAATCAGTGTACTATCAAAGAATAATCTCTTCTCTCTTTTATGTTTAGTAGAATAAAAATTATCATTTTCTATGAATTGAGAAGAAAAAGAAAAATTGAATCATTCAATCAACTATATTGGCCGAATTATATATGTGGTATTATATAGGTGGCCGAAATTTTGCTTCCTCTTCTATTTAGGATTGCCGAAATCTTCCTCTAAATAGACTAGGGTTGCCGCAAATCACATACCAAAAAGAGTTTGTGTTGCACCCTAATTTCCATCAACCTTTAGACTTCAAAACCTAATCCAACTCACAGATATTTTTATTCTTTTATTGACTAAATAAAAAGACTTCGTATTTGATTAAATAAATAAAATTATTTATTTATTTTCTTATCAAACAAGTCTTTTACTTTTAATATACTACTACCAATAGTATAACTTTAGGAAATATATTTCCTGATCAGAAAAAGATTTGTTTCTTAATTAAACAATTAATTAATAAATTAACTAATTCTTATTTAATTAAAACAATGAAACAAAATAATATATTAGGTTAATATATACACCTTGCCGCCCCACTTATATAAATGAGCCATATATTATTTTCTTATTTCATTTAATCCATTGGACTTTAAATAAAAGCCCACATGTGAACCAGACTCATTCTTACTAAAAGAAACAAGCCCACATGTCTCCTTTTAATATATTAATATAATAGTGCAGCCCATTAATTAAATAATAGACATATTATATTCTTGATATATTAAAAACAATTCTAGATGGACCCTTAAGTCGGCCAGGTAGAATATATCAAGTGATCCATGCAAATACGTGTGGATTGGGGATCTTGGCGGGCTATCTAAATTTAAGCTTCAATAGACACAACCTAATCACAATCAACAAATGATTCACTTAGGTCCAATCTATTAATTTTAACTCATTCCACTAAAGAGCTAAAATTGAACTCTTAAATAAAGATAGAATAAGGAGATGTTTTTCATTCATACCCTAGACAATCTTATAGGAGATGGTGTATCCTCGTGAATAATATCAGTAATCGCCAAGAGCTCATACACCGCCTATAGCTCTCCAAGTTACCATATTTCCTTATATGACCACATTTCGAACTTGGATACTTTGACTTGTCCAGAAGCCATGTTTTCAATAATCATTATTGAAAACTCAACGTTGAGATTTAATATCCAATACCTCAAAACATCCATATGATGATATTATACTCTCATTTAATAAATGGAGCCACGATGTCTATATCTATAAATGAAGTCCTCTATCGATTAACAAATGTATACCACCAAACTATCGAGGATAGACTATGCTATATAATCGTACTCATTGATAGCTCTAATGATAACACTTGCAACCATAAGTCCATCATTTATCTTAGGATTAAGATAGACTCTCTGATTGTCCTCTTTAATGAAAAGACTTATATCTAGTGACAGTTCTAGAGAATGTATTTTATTGTGATCCAGTTCAATGCACCTAGTGCATTAGATTCTTTTACTTGAAAACCTTTCGATGATTTTAGACTCATCATATTCATTTGATCTCACTCAAATGCTAGTAAAAGAATTTTACAACTTTAACAAGATAGAGGTGCCCAACCTTTAACTTAAGTTGTGAACGTTATTCAAGACTAACTAAAGAATTGTGTCTACCTCATACATATCCGGATGTATGAACAATTCTTCATGTCTCATAGTCTTTTGACCTTATGATTATTTACCTTGACAATTATAATAATAAATGCTATAAGTAATTGTAAGAATCAGAATTCACTTTATTAATATGAGAAGATTGTCAATTACAATATTACACTTTTGCCATTGAGCATAATCCTAACACGGAGAATGTATTTCACCCTTAACCCAAACGTCAACACTAAGGGCATATATGAAATTAAAATCACATTTGGAATTGGATGGTGGTGGTCCCGTGATCGGAAAAGTCCGGTAAGGTGGCGCGTGTGATACAAACACCGTTTTCGCGAGTGGGATAAGCATGTAGCAAGCTTGAATGGCTCTGCTTTCGCCACGTGGCCACACCAGAAGGTGACATGTGGTTACGTTGTGCCATTTGTGACACGCGGCATAATCCATGTTCGATACGTGGCGTCGAGGTGTTCCAAGAAGGAAGCCGTTGACTGTTTCTGGAACCGAAGAAGTTTCCGGTGACCGGAGTGGTTTCCGGTGCCACATAATCATGCCACCACCTATCCAATGGACCGGTTTTCGGTGCCAGTTCACTGGCAGGACTGTTTTCCGACACCATTTCCGACGGTCGGTCAAATTTTCTAGTGTCCTATTTGTGGTTTTCCAGCAACCCAAGAGCTGGTTTTCCGGCGACCGATGGTTGTTTCCGACGAATAAAAAATTATTTTTTTAATCTTTTTTATTATTCTTTTCCATTGATTTGTTTCGCTCCAGTGGGAGTTGAATTAATGCCCTACGAATCCCAGATACAGATTTTTTTCTGGAACCGAATTTAGGCACGGTTTCCTATGACAGTTTCCAGTGCAATTTTTGTTTCGAATTTCTAGAGACTGGGTTTAGACGTGATTTCTGATGTTGGTTTCCAGCATTGATACAAATGACAATTCTCGGTATGTTTTTTCAGTGACGGTTTTTCGACACGGATTTCGGTGATGGTTTTTCGGTACGGTTTTCGGCATGGTTTCCGATAATGGTTTCCAGTACGGTTTTCAATGATAGTTTATGTTGCGGATTCCAATGATGTTTTCTGATGGCATTTTCGGCCACCATGGAATTTCAGCACTATTTTCTAACGGTCATGGAATTTTCCTGTGAAAATTTGGTCACCGAAATTTAGCTTCTGTGGGAGCTATATGTAATGAAAAGCCTTCGATTAGAATTCTCCGTCTAATTAATTATGCAATCGGGAATAAGTAATTTCATTATAATGTACATTGGAAATATACAAGGTTATTAAAAGACAAATTTTTCTAAGTGACTTAGAAAAAGTTTAGAATAAATCTGTATCATCTCATATGTCTTAATGAAGAAGATTTCATGAATCTTATTAATGACATATAGACGTAGTCAATTTGGACTCGTGCTTTTTATGTAGAGAGATGCAGTGGATATTCTTTTAATAAAATTTCCCGAAGAGTTAATAGATCTTTAAGGTTAGAAAAGCAAGAATAAGGTACCACGATATATTTTGGTCAGATAGCGTGTAAACTAGAAATCGTAGATGAGCGTCACATTCTTAGGAATGTGAGACAATCTACTACATCCATATTGAATATTCATAGTGCGAGGCACATGAGTTATTGCACACGCGATAGAGGACCAATATTCGAGAAAATGATAGTTAAATGAGTTATGAAGACTTGGAGAGTCTTTCTCAGTGGTGATCGTTATGAATATGAGAAGTAAGAATGAATAGCATGCAAAGTTCTGTATTTTAGAAAGCATTAATATTTTATAAACCGTTCTCTAGTAAATAATTTTGGTATGTAGAGAGATGCAGTGGATATTCTTTTAATAAAATTTTCCCGAAGAGTTAATAGATCTTTAAGGTTGGAAAAGCTAGAATAAGGTATCACGATATATTTTGGTCTGATAGCGTGTGAACTAGAAATCGTAGATGAGCGTCACATTCTTGGGAATGTGAGGCAATCTATTACATCCGTATTGAATATTCATAGTGCGAGGCACATGAGTTATTGCACACGCGATAGAGGACCAATATTCGAGAAAATGATAGTTAAATGAGTTATAAAGACTTGGAGAGTCTTTCTCAGTGGTGATCGTTATGAATCTGAGAAGTTAGAATGAATAGCATGCAAAGTTCTGTATTTTAGAAAGCATTAATATTTTATAAACCGTTCTGTAGTAAATAATTTTGGTTTATTTACTGTGTAGTAAGAATCAATTTGACCCATAAAATGTTTCAAGGGACTTGTGCATTGTATTCTTCTATTATGATCACCTATTTTGGGAATTCTAAATTGTTGAGTACAATATTAGAATTAGAATTTTGTGCAAGGTACTGAATTTATGATGATTAACTTTTTGGAAACGGATGGTAATTAGACGCCTTACGACTTTTTCGATTCTGTACCTTAAATTGTTTTATCATTTTTTCGGTTAATGTTTGCAGCAAAATTAAATGTGTGTATTTTTGAAAGTTAATATGCTTGCATAGTAGATTGTATGTCCCTACATAGATTAGCATAAGATATAGATTATATATCTATAATATTGTGGCCAATTTGATAGCGATAAACTAAATCGTATAGTCTAAGAAATAGATACAATAAGGTTTAGTGTATTTTTAAGAGCAAGAAGCTCTTGAGACTATAATATGAATCATGATTGAACCTCAGCATAGTACTTATTTGTTCGACGAAAAGATGTAAAGGCTTATAAAGCTAGAAGTTAAATTACTCGCATTATGTTACGGAGTAACTTAAATAGTAACCTCACATGTATGGTTCAATAAGTACAATATGATTCAAGTAAAGTGGTTTACCTTTTAGGGTTTGACTTGAAAGACAATTTTAGTAGTATTTTGAGTACTAAAATTTTAGTAGGTACGGTATCAAATTTTGAGTACTTATAAGAAGCACCAAAATTATTGGCAGCCTCCAATAAGGATATAAAACATGATACACCGACTAAACAATCTGATCTCTTCTGATAGTTGGAATATATAAAATTAACCTGATGCATATCGATCGTGTCATTTCGGTAGTAGAAGATGAGCGCTTATAGAGACGGCTTAGGCTTCTAGCCAATTTTATATGAAAGATTCCAACTTGTACAAAACTTTAGTTTAGAACATATTAGTGGAAATAGATATTTCCAAAAGGGGAAGAGAATCTAGTCATAGCCACTTAATCTTAGATCGAAATATGCATGAAGTTGAGGGATAACGAATTGAGGAAGAACATAACTAAAAATTAACTTGTTACAATTGTGACAAGCTAGGTCATTTTCGCTCATAAATGCATTAAGTCGAAAAGCGTAAAACCCAAACTCAAGAATTGGTTTAGTTATGCTTAAGTTTCTAGCTACGTATTTTCTTTTGAATCTTATCTTTTGTGGGCTGCAAATATGTGAAGATACACCATCCAATAAGAAACTGTAAAGCGTACGTTGAGTAAAGTTAGATTATTAGAGACAAGATGTATAAGTGTTAGAACAATTTTGGAGTTAAGTACCTACAAACCGGGTTTGTATGGTAGCCTAAATTTTTACTCCATGATGTTCTAATATACACTTGAGATCTAATTGTGTTTTAGTGTCCGTGGTTGTCCTCATTGATTCGGGTTATCGTTAATGATCATGATGGTTGTATGAATATTATTTTAGAAAATTATATTCATATCGTACTTGATAGTTGTTTAATGGTTTTATAGTATTATATGTCAGTAGGGACGGATATAATTTGGTTTGTTTTTCAATCATTACAATGGTGATGATGCTGATATTTCGTCATGCTAGATTAAGCTATGTTGGACTAGATAGAATGAGTATATCAGTTAGAGGGGACTAATTGGACTCATTTATCTAAAAGGCCATGTGAATTATCTAGTAAGAAAAACAACTATAAAACCATTTAGTAAGGAACTAGATCAGAAATCCCATTGCAATTAATTCATTATAACATTTGTGATTGAATGAATGTAAAGACTATACATGAAATTTCATATCTAGTTACATTCATTAATATCTTTAGACGTATCAGTCATGTCTATTTGATCTCCTATAAATCGAAAGCATTGGATTGCATTTAGATTGTTTGGTTGGGGATCATATTAGATGACAAACTTTTGAGTTTAAATCGAGTACGTAAATATTTTTCTGAACGGTTCAAGGAATTGTTTAGCAAGAAAGATACAAAAAGATATTAATTTATTCCTAGAACTCCGTTGCAAAATAGTGTAGCGGAAAGAAGGAATAAAATATTGTTAGAAATGGTTAAGTCTGTGATGGCACAAGTAAATTTATTTGTATCTTACTAGAAGATATCTTAATTGATTGTTGCCTACTTACTTAATCATGTTCCACTAAATCAGACACTTCTACACCTTATGAATTCTGAACAGGTAGGTAGCCTGGTCTGACTATTCTACAACCCTGGGGGTATGTAGATTATGTTTATAATCCATCTCATAGAAATGAGAAATTGGATGCAAGAAGAGAAATTGTATCTTTGCTTGATACTCTGTGCATTCCAAAGGATAAATAAACGAAGGTGTAAAAATAGATAGAAGTGTGGCTGAATTAAAATCACAAGATGTCATTATTAGAGAATGAATTTCTTAGTAGAAGCGAGTTTGATATAGATTTCTAATTTTAAGAATTGGATGATTTGTGTCAATACGTGAGCGATGGTAAATTAAAATCTAACTTGATCCTCCATCCCTAGTGGGAGTGGAATTCTGCATGGATCTTTCATCCCTAGTGGCAGTGAAACAGCTGTTGAATCAACTACCGTGATAATTTACCAATTCGTTGAAAAAATCATAAAATTATCCCATGTCATCTTTAGGAGATTGAAAGGGAAGATTTGATGATTACTTCATTTGATGGTGATGAGCCAAGGATTTTAGAATTGAGCTATCACTTGTACCTACTAAGAGAATATATGAATGAAAGCAATGGAAGGGAGTTGGAATCTAGAAAAGTGATCATGTCCGGGACTTGATTCACTTACCGCCTGGTCATTAGCCCATTATAAACGAATGGGTTCCAAATACCATGCGTAAGGCGAAAAGTACTATTGAGAGGCATGAGGCGCAATTAGTCGCAAATGAAGAAACTTATTCTCTGGAAGTAAAGTTTTCTTCAATACGCCTTATTCTAGCTCTAGTCACATATTTGAATCTGAAATTATATCAGATGAATGTAACGATTATACTTCTCGATATAGACTTAGAGGATGAGATTTACATAGAATAGCCAGTAAATTTTGTTTCAAAAGACCAAGAGCGCATAAGTGTGCTTGCTTAATTAATGTATGGTCTGGAACGATCCTATAGAAAGTGGTATCTTTGATTTCATCTGTAAGGACCTCGATTTTATGATTGGATTATTTCATGACAAACCACCACATTGGGGATGATTGTGTAATTGGTAGCTTAGGTCCGTATTGGCAAGCTTCCAAGAATCTCCATGACTTCAAGAGCAAAAGGTATATTCACTTGACTTTGTCTCTTGAAGAGTTTAGGTGCACACACACACTTCATGCATGTTTTGTTTATCTTGCATTTGTGTTCTTTATTGTTTGCATAAGTGTGCATCCTTTTCTAAAACACTCACTAGCTTACATTAGATATCATATCTTGCATTGTATCTTAGTTGATAATATGTTTGACATGTTAATTGTGCTTCACTGTGTGCATCTCACTCACTTCACACCTGCACAACATTCATGTAAGATTGACTTTTGTCTTGAGTGTTAAAAAGGGATTTTTCCCTTTGGCGCGGCCTAGACCGCTCGGCATGCTTTGCTTGCACCTCGGCGCACGGAGCGGTATTCTCTAGTGCGTCATGCGCGACGTGGACAGCGACCTGTGCACTTGCACGCACAGCGGTCCTAACCGCGGTGTTGTCCAGACGGTGCACTGCTGTATGTACCGCGGTCTGGACACTTACCTGTGCCGCGGTCTAGCAAGCGGTTTTGACGGGATTCTGGTTCCCAAGTTCAAAACGATGTAGTTTTAACTAGGGCTTCATATATATTCTTCCTCTTCTCTTCTTGGCCGTAAAAGAGCTCAAAAAATTCATTTTTAGAGAGAGGTTAGAGCTCCTAGAGAGAGAAAGCTTCAAGAAAGCATCTTTGACTCTCCAAACCCAAAACCCATCTCCATCTTGCATCGTTCAACATCATTTGAGCATGGGTCTTCATTGTTTCATGACTAGGTAAGCAAGAACTTCTTTGAATATCATTTATTGTTCTTCTTACTCTAGATTAGGTATTTATTGCATGATTAAATACCTAGACTCTACTCTATTGCATATTTATGAGTCTTGATAACATGATTGGGTTTGTATTTTGATAGCTTAATTGATTAGGTCATTTTTGCCTAAAAGCTAGGTCATAAATATTCATGTGTGATTAATTGATAACTAGGTTGAGAAATTGTGTTTTAATCAACTAGTTAATGTTCATGAATATTTAATTGTGTATGTTTGTGATAGCTTGCATTATTAGGTCATATATGCCTAAATAGCTAATCCATAAATATTCATGTATACTTAATTGATGATTAGGTTGACTTTGTGCATCTAGTCAAGTTTATGAATGTTTATGTGAATTCAATTGACAATTAGGTTGTTAGAATTTCTCTACAACTAATTGAGACCTCATGTGTATACATGTAGGCATTATTTGATAACTAGGATGTTGTATTGCATTATCTACATCTAGTTAAGCATTGTATGTTTGGTCTAACATATTTTGTGTTGAGCATTCATTGATTGTTCACTTAGACCTTATACTCTTCATTGAGTCAAAGTCTTGTGGCTTCGGGGTGAAGTTGCACAAGCATTGTAGTCTTGCAACCAAGTTGTGGTTGGCAAGCATTGGTCAAGAATCCATTATAAAAAGCCTGCGGGTAGAGTAGGAGGTGCTCACGCCAATAGTAGTGTATCAGTGGATATCACTAGGGATAGAACCAAGAGTGGCGAGTGGTAGTGTCCATAGCCTGAGGTTATCTAGAGTGAGAGTCCGAGTATCACTTGAGGGTGTAACTTTTTCACATATAGTGGATTTGAGGATCATGTGTGGCTAGGAGGATAGCCCGTGGTTTTTCCCTTTGTTTAAGGGTTTCCACGTAAAAATCAAGTGTTATTTATTATTCCGCACTTTACACTTGATTTTGTATGTTTGATTTAATTGGGTTATTTGTTTAATATTGACTAATCGAAAAATTGGTAATAATCGATTAACAACCCATTCACCCCCCCTCTAGGTTGTAGACACACGTTAAGAGTGTATTTTCATCATCAAACTGTAATATTTTACAGATGAATGATGACTAAAGATAGCCATGGTACACTAAACATGTTAAGGATAATTCTTATATTATCTATATATATGTGGACTATATGTTTTGGCTAGAAATAATAAAGAGTTTGTAAAACCATAATGAAATGGTAATTCTAAAATTTCCTTGAGATTTTTTACGAGCAAAGTGGCTTATATTTTAGGAGTGAGAGTTGATTCCGAATGAGCAATTATAAGCTCATAGATACTCCTATTGTGAAATCACAAACTCTTAGCCTTAAAAAGTAACCTGAAACTCCATAAGATCAAGAAATTGATGATAAGTTCCTCATGTTAGTACCATACAGAGTCTCATGTACATTGTTATATGTACAAAGTCTATCATTAGTTACGCCGTAAGATTGGTGAGTGGACACCAATATAATTCTAGATTACAGTATTGAGATGTTGTCAAGAGGATTATGACATACCTTGAAAGTACGACTAACTACGTAGTTTACATTGTGTAATGTACAAGGCCCAATAGAAATTATGCCACAAAATTGGTGAATGTATACCAATATAATCCTAGATTGCCAGGATTGTGACATAACTTTAATAGTAAGAAAATTACTATTTATGCTAGCATAATTACACACATAATGTAATAGAAATATGTAGTCAGGTTGAGACCAGCATTCTTACACGTGTGGTCCCCTCAGTTGCTAATATAGCAAGTTGAGATAAGACACATATATATTAGAGAATATGTAGGATATATTCTCACAGAGCTAGTATATATGAATATGTCGCCTTGACTATGTCAAGATGAGGTTCACAATAAATATATCAATATGTTTTAGAATCGATCATGATAGACCCCACTATCATTGATACTTGATCAAGCCAGATGTGAGATCTTATTGAAGCGCTGGAGAGGGGCGAGCGTTTAAGAACTCAAGTTAGTCACGAGAGTTGTGACTAGACTAAGATCTGTACATTGAATAATATAAAGACATATGAATTCTTATATAGAATGAAATTCACTGTAACACATATTTCATACCACGTGTAAGTTCCACATTGTGACATGAAAAATGAGAGAATGAATCCCTGCTTCCTCATTGTGTAAGTTCCACTAAAGTTTTACATTAACTTCAAATGGTGTCATTTTGACCATTCACTCTATCTTGAAGTGATAGGATAATGTTAGCACCTTTAGCCTGTTATTTCTATGGCTATGATAATTCAGCCTATGGGGCACGTCCATAGTAGCAGTTGTTCTGGAGGCGGAGAGATATAGATGAAATGGGAAGATTTAATGAATTTTTATCTTACTTATGTATTCGAAATGGGAAGATTTAATGAATTTTTATCTTACTTATGTATTCACTAGCCGGCCAATTGTATTTGGTGATACAATTGTGAATACATGAAATGTGATAAAGTCAAGCATAGCTTCTTGATGGAGTAAGTATTCTTTTGATTGATAAAAATTAGAAATTAAATCTAGGATACAATAATGAACAATATTATCTTTTGTAAATAGATAATTTACAATTGAGATTGTTAGCTCCCTTTTATGTATATTAATTGTTCATAGGTCACACGATGCATTTATTCGTATGAACACTTTTGATAATGATAATAGTACTTGTGTTTAAAGGCACCTCTGTATATATCACATCTTATGTCATTTTGGGGAGTGGCAGATGTTGATTAATTATGTTGCACCCATGATGGGATTGTGGTAACTTAACTGTGTTGGCCCTACTTGTGCGAGTGGGAGATGTTGGTATTTTTGTGTTTGGGTTGGAGACCCATTTCCACCCAAGTGGGCCAATCTCAAGCTACATGGCCCAACACATGAGCCCATGCACCAATAACTGCATGAGCAATTTTATGAGAAGCAAATATCAGTTGAAGAAACTGATATATATTCACACAATAACACATATACAAATAACGTGAATGTGTGTGGCTGCAAAATGAAGTGCATGTTGTCGATATTGTGTTGTGTGCTTCTGTGCAAAAGACAATAATGTGGAGTTGTCTTATACATTGCACTCAAGTCAGTGGGTGTGCAATAAAGTGATACAATGCTAGTGTGCATATGTGCATGTGTTTAGAGAGGACACAAATACAGAGAGGAAAACACAATGAGAGATGTGGAGAAAATCTGTAGAATTTTCTCCCATCTATAATCAAAGTGTGGGTATATGCATCAGTGGCAAGAGGGGACTTTCCGAATGCGTGATAGTTCTCCGACCGGTGATCAATCCCAGGTGTTCGATACGCTTCCGCTGCTGGAGTTTGGATTTCGTATGGTGAACGGTAATCCGAATTCGTTTTTGTTTATATCGAATTTTATTTTCAAGTGTTTACTATGTCATGGAGTCATGATGACCAACAACTTATTACTTGTGGACAAGAAGAGGTTATTAGACGTTTGGATATTGGTTTTGGAGAATGCCTTAAAGTTTATGAAAAATATGGCGTTGGCTTGATTTCTTATGGCCCTGATGGTAAAGGGATTTTTTCTGGCATGACTGACATGAACATCTACCTGTGGGATTAGGATGGAAAAGAGCTGGAATGCTAGAAAAGGCAAAAGACACTGAGAATATCAGACATGGCTATAACTGATGACTGGAAAAAAGATTGTAAGCATATGTAGTGAAACCGCTATTCTCTTGGTTGACAGAGAAGCTAGATTTGAGAGATGGATTGAAGACGTTGTATGTGAAATTCGCTCAAGCAACACGTCACTCGAATAGAACGGGAATAGCGGAAGACCAACAATGCCACGTCAATAAAAGTCAACCAGTCAATGGAAAGAACGTTGACCAGAGACACATCACCAGAACTTGACGCTTCAGCAGGAGAATCCATATGGAGTCAAATAAGGAAGCCAGAATAAAGAGTTTTAAACATATGAAGATCATGTTCACCAAGGATCGCTGGCTCAGCGGGGTCTACTCGGTCAAAACTGGAAATATGTCCATAATTGGATCTCCCAATGAGACTTATTCAACCAAATCAGATAGTAACAGACCGACTTGAACATGACAACTAGTATGGTAGTTGTACAAAGATAGAGTTCAGAATCACACTTCAAATAAATACCAGTTGATCCTTTCCAAGATATTAGGAATCCTAATCAAACACAGAATCAACTATCATAATTGCGTGGTGACTCTATAAGGAAAGAGATCAAGGCAATCCAAGCAAGTGGAATTCAAACAGGATTCCACAATCATCCGTTTAAACATCAAGATCCAGGAACCCTATGGAACACCATATAAATACAACTTTGTAATCATTGTAAAAGGATCGAGATCTGAGAGAGAAAAAGAGAGATCAAGAGTGTAATTAAACTCATATATATATATATATATAATTTAAATAAAATCATATATATAATTTAAAATAAACTTATATATAAATAATTTAAATAAAAACTTATTTAATAATAATATATAAAAATAGATTTTTGAAAAAGAAAAAGAAAATAAGAAAACAAAAGGAAAAACATTTTTTTAAAAAGGATTTTTTTTTCTTTCTTTTTCGTTTTTGATTTTTTTTCCCCATTCAATTTATGGGTTTTGATTTTCTGAATTTTATATCAAATAGAAATAATATATTTTTTGAAATGGAAAAAAAATTGAAAAAAAAAAGAAATTTAAATCAATTGGTTAGGACTATTCTTTTGATAACAAGGTTGATGGTTCAATCCCTCATGGAGGCGTTTTAATTTTGCAATTAACGGTCAATGTTATTTTGGATGTAAAACAAACAGAAAGGGAAAAAGACCAATATTTTGTTTTTTTAGGGGGGAGACTGGCCATTATTGAAACTAGAGGAGGCAAAGTGTTTAATTTGACAAACTACAGGGGGAAAAGGATTATATCCCTTTGAGGAATGATGTAAGGGCTACTAAACTGAGCAAATTTTTTGTTGAACTAGCTCTCTATGTGCTAGTTCATTTTGAAATGAAGTTGATTTAAAAAAAATTATGTTGAACTAACTTTCTCCGCACAATTTACCCAAATGAAATTTTAGAGGAA
The DNA here is from genome assembly GCA_033220585.1 of Dipteronia sinensis. Lineage (NCBI taxonomy): Eukaryota > Viridiplantae > Streptophyta > Magnoliopsida > Sapindales > Sapindaceae > Dipteronia > Dipteronia sinensis. Next base: position 18,286,068 of record CM065642.1, read on the forward strand.
TGAGATTTGGTGGAGCAATGAGTATCCGTATTTTTTCCATTTTTGATTCTTTATTGATTGTTTAAAAATAATGTCATGCATCCCCAGTTTTTGCATCCAGTAAACTTGCAAGATTATGGAGTTCCATAGAAAGATAAATCATTCAACATTATAGTAAATTGGGCAATTACCAAATTCATCCTGGACTTTTTTAAAAATTTCAATTAGTTTGTGACTTTTACAAAGTGACCAAATTGGTCCCTAACTTTTTCACAAGTACCAAATTAGTCCCTCCATTAACATTCCGTTAGTCAACTTAACGGTCAAAGGATATTTAGAAGAGATTAGATAGGTTCAAGGCAGACGCTCAATGGAGAGGTACGTTTGTGAATTATCGTGTGGAGAACTTGGGTTTCAACTCGTCTGATCATAGGCCTATTCTTCTTGTTTGTTCCATTATCACCCGCTACAAGCAACATATTGAAAGGTGCTTCTGTTTTAAGCAGTTTTGGCTGAAAAAGAATGACATTGGTAACATTATTCAGACTGTGTGATATGAAAGAGGTCCCTCAATCTCGGCAGAAGATCTTAAGGGTAAATTAGATCAATGTGCTTCAAAACTGTCAGACTGGAGCAAGTTTCGTTTTGGCAATATTCAAAAGCAAATAATAGTGAAGAACAGAGAGATTGAACACATGTACAATCAGTGTGGGATACTGGGGGTCATGAACTCCATTCGTATCCAAGAAAAGAAGTTGGGGGACTCCTCGAACTGTGATGAAATTTATTGGAAGCAGAGATCTAGAGCTGATTGGCTTCAAGCGAGGGACCATAATTCCAAGTTCTTTCACTCAAAAGCTTCAGCGAGGAAGAAGACGAATTTTATTTTCAGCCTCCTCGATGCGAATGGTCGGTCCCAAGCCACAGTGGAAGGCATGGCTGGGGTAAACAACTTCTTTCTTCGAATCTCTTTTCAAGTCTTTAAATCCTTCAACAAAGGTTATCATGAAGGCTACTATCGGTGTCAGGTCTCATTTGAGTGAAGTTCAGAGGGGTGATCTCAGCTCAGTTTTCTCGGCGGAAGAGGTTAAAGATGTAGTTTTTAGCTTAAGCCCAACAAAGGCCCCCGGCCCCAACGACTTTCACGTAATATTTTTTTCAGAAATTATGGGGAACATTTGGGGGAGAGGTCTCTAGGGTGTGTCTCAATATCTTCAATGTGAAGGGTCGATAGAACTGTTCAACAATACTAACTGGTCCTAATCCCTAAAGTGAATAATCCCACCAATCTTAGGGATTTCCGACCAATTTCCTTTTGCAACGTCATCTACAAAGTTGTGACCAAGGCTATAACAGCCAGATTAAAGACTTGCCTGCCAGACATCATTTTACCATTCCAGTCGGCTTTCGTCCCAAGTAGACAAATTTATGATAATGTTCTGGTTGCCTTTGAGACCCTCCATTCTTTAGCCAGGAAAAAGATTGGGAAATGCGGACAGACAGCTTTGAAACTGGACATGAGCAAGGCTTACGACAGAGTCGAGTGGCCTCTTTCTCGAAGCTATGTTGGTCAAAATGAAGTTTCCTCCGAATCTGATCAAGCTAATTATAGGCTGCATTTCTTCATCCAACCTTTCTTTTATGCTGAATGGCAGACCAGTGTGCTCTGTGACCCCTTCCAGAGGCCTGAGACAAGGCTGCCCACTCTCTCCCTACCTCTTTCTCTTGTGTACAGAGGCTTTCTCTTGCCTGGTTTCGAACTCTGAGAGAGGTGGGAGAATTTTGGGTACTAGATATGCAAGGGGTGGTCCCCTTATAAGTCATCTCTTGTTTGTAGAAAACAATATTCTCTTCTTCAAAGCGTCCAGTGCAAGCGGATACCGAATCCACAACATTCTCAATACCTACGAGAGAGCATTGGGACAACAAATAAACCTTCAAAAGTCAAAGATTACCTTTAGTCCAAGTGTTGTGGCATCAACTATGAGGGATGTTCAGCTCCTCTTTGGCATTGACAATTTTTTTTGAAAGGCCATTTATTAAGAGCTTGGAACTACCAACAAAACAAGCAAACACCTACCAAAAGTAACACTACAAAAGAAAAAACAATGTCACAACAGCAACACACTACAAAAGTAAATAGCCCCTAAGAGCGGCCAAGAAACAAAGTCACGAGAAACAGAGCACAAAGCGACACAAAAACATCAACCAATATCACTCCAAGAAATCACATCCCTCTCATTCCCTGAACCTTTTTTAGCAAGGAATCTGCAAAAGAATTGGATACCTTTGAGCAGAACACGACACGAGCTTGACCTAGAGTGTTAAGGTGATTACGAATGTTGTATAAATTTTGGACATGCCTTACACTACCAATCCCCTCACTATTGACCCATGAGAGGCCACCTTGGAATCACTAATGAAAACAATGTTTTTGCCGCTCAACTCTGGTCTAGACGCACATAACTCACAGGCTCTTGCGATGTCTAAGACTTCAGCTGTGATAGCGTCTTGAGTCCCCACATAAATCAAGAATAAGCACAGAACCTTCCCTCTATGATCTCTTAGAACCCTACCAATCCTTGCTTGTCCTAGAGATCCCCTAGCAGAACCGTCAACGTTAAATTTTAAGGAATCAATGGGTGTGGGTAGTCACTCTTCAGCCTTCGCCATTTTACATTTACTAGAATCGGTGTAGCACTCCTTTAAATTTAGCAAGATAGAATTAATTGAGTCAACAGAACCACTTTCGAAATTCTTGAACCACCAAGCTATATGAAAACTCACCATGTCCATTGCCTGAACTAAATTGGCCTCACCATCCTTGAAAACTTTGCCATTTCTAGTTTCCCATATTGTCCATACCACCGTGAAGAATAAAGAGTTCCAAGCTCTCTCATGTTTTTTTGCAGGGCACATACCAGGCCATCCTCTCCAACATTCTAGTAAAGATAAGGAAGAGCAACAAGTTGTTTCCCACCATTTCATGCAGCTAGTCCAAAGTTTCCAAGACCAGATGCAATGTAGAAATAAATGATCAATAGTTTCCACTTCGTGTAGGCAGAGAGAGAGAGCACATCAAACTAGCTCCATCCAATAACCCGAATTTACTTAGGATATCTTTGACCGATGCCCATATAATCAGCACAAACCCCTATTCCTCCTTGTTCCAAATTTGTCCAGAAAGATTTAACAGAGAATATCCATTTTGAGCACTGGTTCCATCCAATTGTATCCGGTATCGAATCCTAAATTTTTATATTGTCTAAGCAGTTCTGGAAACACACCCATTGTTCAACTTCCCAATTGAATATCTATCTCCTGAGAGGAATCACCCATCTCCAATCTACACCCTCCCTTCTGCCAAAGTCCCTGACATTGCCATTTTTATTACATGCTAGAGCAAATATTCTGGGGAAAGCAATTTTCAGAGGAGTACCTTCCAACAAGTCGTCTGTCCAGAATTTTGCTCTGTCCTCTCGACCCACTATAAAGTTAATTCCACAATCTATAATCTTGCCTATGTGCGTGTCTTGAACACATAGCCGACCGATGGTTTTGGTAAAAATAGAGCCATTAGGACCACAATTCCAGTCCCATCGTAGAGTATCCATTGGAATCTCATACTCATAACATATGACTCTCTTCAATCCCGAATATCCACACCTCCACACCTATTTTGCCAACAATCCATTATTCTTTGCAATGACAGTACCCCATTATTCTTTGCAATGACAGTACCTAAGGCTAACTCACCGTTGCGCTTGCATTTGCACAACAATTCCCATTTAATAGTGTGCAATTTCCTTTTCACTACACCATCCCCCCCAGAAAAAAACTTCTTTGTAATCTTTCGATCCTTTGCGCTGCGATATTGGCATTTTAAATACCGACATATAACAATTTGGGATACTCGACATCATTGCCTTGATAAGAACCAGCCTATCTCTTTTGTTGAGGAACATCCTTTTCCACGGCACTAGTCGATTTTCTACCCGTTGAATCAAATCGGATCAGGAAAATTTGGAACTCGGCCTACCCCCCAAAGGGAGCCCCAAGTAAGAGACCGGGAGGGAAGCTTTATTGCACCTAAATAAAGCTGCCCAGTTCACCTCCTTTTCACTCTCTTTCCTTACCTTTATCACGCAACTTTTATGAAAGTTTATATGCAAACCCGAAACCAACTCATAGCACCTTAAAATTCTTCTAGCATTCATAAGATAATCACATTTTGGTTAAAGGAAAAGGATCGTGTCATCCACAAACTGTAAATGGGATATATGCACTGTATCTACACCAAAAACTGCTCATTTCATAAGGTCCATATCAGTTTCTTTTCTAAACAAAGCACTTAGACCCTACGCCGCCACATTAAAAAGGAGAGGTGATAAAGGATCACCTTGCTGAAGCCCCCTCTCCACTCCGAACTATCTAGTCGGGCTTCTATTGATCAAAACCGAAAGCTCTAGAGACGATATACAATTCATAATCCAAAGTCTTCAATTCCCTCCGAAACCATCCCTATGGGCTTCGGAATAAAGGCAATAAACGTCCGATATACCTCTCTGACAATCGAACCATTCTTATGAATTCATCCATAAACTTCATGAAATCGTCTTGAAAAACGTCTCAATTCTCCTTGATGAACTTCAAATTAATTCCATCCGGTCCCAATGCTTTATTACCATCACAATTTGATAAAGTGTCTCAGACTTCCTCTTTGCTGAACCCATCCTCTAGCAGCTCTCTTTCAACATCTGAAAGCTTCTTGAGAGGAAGGCCATTCACTGTGTTATGAAACCCATCTCTTTTCTTAAAATGCTGCTCGTAAAAATCTGCCACCCATTTCTTATCTCAACTAGATCCCTTTTTTCACCCCATTAATAGAAACCTCCTCAATGAAATTATTCCTCCATCTCCCACTCGTCACACAATAGAAGAACTTGGTATTCCTATCGCCTTCTAGCAACCATTTCACCCTAGATTTTTGTCTTCATGCTTGCTCATCCCTCCTAAGAGCTTTCCAAAACTCTGCTACAATGTTCACCCTTTCTTGTCTTGTGCTTTCAGACCAACCCTCCTTGGCTACTTTATCCTCTAAGGTCTTAGTGGAAGCCATGTTCCTTCTCTTATCCTCCGCCCATTTCTTGATTTTTTTGCTTCACCATTTTGAGCTTGTTCTGCAGAATTCAACTTTTTGTTCCCGTTAACTTACAACCAATCCATCCATTTTTCACTTCCACCATCAAATCTCTGTCTTCCATCCATTCATTGAAAAATCGGAATGGTCTCGGTCCCCAATTCTCACCACTTACACCTAAAATTATGGCATGATGATTCGAGACTGATCTTTGAAGACCTCTTTGAACAACGATTGGGAACCATGAAAGTATTATTGGCTACACCAAAAATCGATCAAGTCTTGCCCAAGAACCATGCACTCTATTATTGGTCCATGTAAAAGATATCCAGCACAATGGAAGGTTTGCCACCTTCGCATGAAGAATAAAATTATTAAAGTTTCTCGCCGACCACTTGTTGAACTCACCACCTTTTCTTTCCGACTCATGGATAATCGTATTGAAATCCCCCTTATGCACCATGGTTGGGAAACCGTATGTTGGACGTTGCAAATGAAATCCCAAAGTTCTTTTCTCTCACTCTCCAAATTAGAAGCATAGACATTACATAACACCACCTTTTTGCCAAATTTATTCAAGACGCCCTCTAAAATGATGCACCACTTATTTAATATACATGATCTTATTGTCACCAATTCCTCGTTCCTATCGCCTCGACCCCAACACCTCTTGTAAGAAGACACCCACCTATACTACTAATAACTCTGCTATCAAAGAAACTAGCTTAGATTCTTGAATGAACAGAATCAAAGGTTTTTGGCTTAACACACAGCTCATGGCCTTCCTTCTCTTTTCTAGCTTTCCCAAACCTCTAACATTCCAAGACAGGCAATCATTGAAACATATAATCACCCAAACAATCCAACTGGTCTGAGTCAGCCATGTTCTCCTATTTTCATGAGGTCCTCTCTTTCCCTTACAGCCACAATCTCGGTTACCTCTTCCTCATTTCCATTAAACTCAAAACCCAAAGCAGCCCCTGTCTCCAAGACTTTTGTGACCTCCTCCTCTAAGTCCCAAAACAACCCAATTATCAGTCATTCTATTTTCTGTAGTGCTAGCTCCCTGTGTTTGACGGCCTTTAGGATTATCGTGACTCATATACGAACATCTACTCTTCAAGTCTAAACCCAAGGCGACTCCTTCCTTTATGACTTTAGCTATCTCATCCTCCAAATTCGATATCACCTTTTTGCCATACTTCTCTTGCCTATTGTTGTCTCCTTCCATAGACTTTGACCTAGAACCTCTAGTTTTCATAGGATGAGATTTGAGAGGGAAATCGGTTCGATTACCTCTAGTCTTCCTAACGGTCGACGTTGATCGTCTCCTGAAATCTTCTGCATTGTTCTCCTTTTTCATCTCAGCTATCCTCGAATCCACATTGATAGTGTATGCTTCACCTTTTGTGTATTCTTTTAGGGTCACTTCTTCGAGATTGTTATGGTCCATATTTTGCACTCCACTACCATATGTGTATAGATCAACAAACAATTCAATCCGTTGATCGTCATTTACTATCTGTTTGAACTTAGCTTCTTCTTGATGCACCTGTCTCTTTTGCACTTGAGTGATTGCCACCACCAAGGGCTTTGGGATTATCATTCTTGGGCCTCCACTAAAGTGAAGTGGGCTTCTAGCCTCCCCATCTACCAACTCCCCCTCATTTCCAAAATTGAAGCTTATCATACCAATGCCCGGTCCATATGTAGTTCTTATTAATTGTAAATTGTTATCAGGTAGCTCATCTGTACTCTGGTATGTCACATGGTCATAATCCCTCCGTTGAATCCCATTCAACAAAGATCCATAACAATCGAAAACTCTAGGCCCAATAGACTTAGGTTTCTCCAACACATGACCACGTTTTGAGCACCCCTCTTTAGAAAATTTAAATTCAGAAGATCCCCTCTGATATTACCAGACTCGGATGAACTTGATTCATCTTCACTGCTTACCATACAATTGTTTATTTTGTCTTTATCTAACCTTAGACTAGCCACACCTCTAGGATATCCATCAGTATACGAATTCGTTTTTCGGATCTTGCAGCTTTTACCTTTGTCGAAAGCCACATTTCCCCCACCTACCTATTTCTCACTCCTTCCCTTTATCGTGGCATCACAGTCCTTCAGCTCTATCCGGCTGTCGTATCTAGACTGGCACCCATCCAATGGGGAAAACTTTCTTCCTGCTTTCTTGAAAGGCAAGTCAACCCTAACCATTCCCTGGACCAAATTCAACATCTTTGGCTCTGTTTTCAACCCCAAGTACTTGACTATCCATGAGCTAGAAACTGGTGCCGGATCTTCCTTTAGTGTCATCGGAGTTGATAGATTGCCAACATACACAGTTACTTCATAGTCCACCTTATTACAACAGAGGACATTTACCAACATTCTATCCTTATCAAGTCTAGTCTTCTGGGCTGTGTCTTCTTCAACCCAAACCGTTTCACCAACCTGATCACATATCTTCTAGAAGAAAGCCTTACACCAGCAACTCAAATAAGCTCTATAAACGTCAATCCATTTTAAGGTGCTCAAAGATGAAGTGAATTCTCTGTTTTTGGCCATATATGTGAAGCTATCCCTCCAAAAAATAATGTTCTTGATGAATCCATCTCTTTCGCATTCAGATTCGAATGTCCATGCTATGCTATTTTTTCCAATTAAATCACATAGCCACTCGGGGATTTGAAGATGAACAACAAAAGATATTATCAGCCATCGACAATTCAGAATAAGTTACTATAACAAATGAAACATTTTCAGTATCCGATTTCAGATAACTACTTGTATGTAATGTGTGTATAAACACTTAGAAGTATCATTACCAAAATCAGAATTCATCAAAAATTATGATGAACCACAGAAAAATTAATATCAAAAGAGACCAATCCTTGTATGCATGATCACCAAATTAACTAACATACATGATTCTACTGCATGTGAGCTTCTAATTAAAAAGAGAAAATTCTCCAATCAAATCATGATAAAAACAATACATTTGATATATCGGCTATTTGTTTTTTTTTTATCTAAAGTCGTATAAGACCTTAATTTTTTAGATATATGGATAAATCTTATAAATTAAGATACTATGATATGTTTGTTTTTCTCATTTTGGATGACTTATTATAAATATAAAATTGATTAGATTGTGTTCGGGTTTCTTCAAAATTGGAAATTTTGGAAAATTGATTTTTACGGTTTTATTATGTGCGGATAAAATTATAAATGTATGAATTGTTATAGGACATTCATGGATATTTATGGGAATTTACTAAAAAAAAACTCTACTATAGCACTTTTTTAATAGGATAAAAATAAAAAAATATTACTTTTTCTAAAAGACATATATATCTTAAAATAAGATATAAGTTAGGAAAAACAAATAAACTAATTAATCTTAATTTAAGATATAAGAGACAATAAGTCTTATAGTGAAAAAAACAAACTGCCCTTAAGAGTATACAATTAAGTTTTCCTTATATTCCATTTTTCATCAAGATAATTTAAGAATAGAAACATAGAAAAACATATCATGCTAACATATAACAAGTGAATGTTTCATCAACTAACTGCTAACATACATGATTTTTTGTGGGCGTTATATCAACATTATCAGCTTTGTCAAATCCTAATATCAGTCCGTTCAACATTGTAAGCTCATAGTTGCGAATCCTGATATCAGTCCGTTCCAAGTTATATTTTCTTTAGTATCTATTTTCTCAAACACAAATTATGCTTCCTCGATTCTACCGCATCAAGCATGGAGATTAATAAGAGCATTTCCGATTGAAAGATCATCGGAGAAACCAGAGACATAAGATTGAGCATGTATTTGTAGTCCTTGATTGATTGTTTTAATACCAGCAGCACTGATTGCAATTGAAAATCCTATGTTATCAGATTGGATCCCTCGGTTTTGCATTTCTCCAAAAGTTTTAAGTGCTTCGGTGAACATATTATGCTGTACATTTCCTGGAACCATAGCCGTCCAGGACACAATGTCATCCTGAGTGAATCTTCTGAGAATTCCCTGGGCATTACTTAGTTTTCCAAGCTTAGCATACATATCTATAAGCACCTACACCCATACACATTAAACTGAAATCCAGTCTTTATGACTTGAGTATGAATCTGCTCTCCCAGATCAGGGGCTCCCACTAAGGTACAAGTTCTCAAGATACAATGTGACAAGAGCATTACTCATATGTTTCAGAAGAAAATCCCCACTTGAAAACAAGCCCTTGCAACTGCTCTCCCACCTCAAATAATTCTATTTTGGTGCAGGCATTCAAAGCACTCGTTAATACATAAGGTGTAGGCATGATCCCTGATATATGCATCTGGCAAAATAGAAGAATAGCTTCTTGTTCATATCCATTTTGAGATAGGCCAGAGATCATAGCCACCCACGATGCACTATCCTTGAAACATAACAGATCAAAAACCTTTCTAGCAGAATCTATAAACCCATTTTTGGCACACAAATCTATTATAGGATTACAAACACGCGTACTAGAACCAAAGCCATGCAAAATGATCATAGCATGAATCTGCTTAACATACTCAAAAGCAACATCACTTCCACCACTACGCGCCTTCAAAATACCAGCAAAATCGCTTCGTTTCGATTCACATTTTGGTTTACCACTCGCAAAAACAGACCCAATACTCTACTACACAACTTCTTCACAACAAACCTGGAATCAATTTAATCCAAGAAAACACACTTCTCTAAGGCATATCATCAAAAATCATGATTGCACCATCCAAATAACCACTTGTAACTAGAGTTTTTTATTATCAAAAACTCTATCGCTCAAAACTTGCTCTCTATCAAAGTAATTCTCTAGAGCTGTGCTGTTTTTCTTTAGGGTTTTGGCCAATGCACTCGAAAATTCAGCCATGAAACCCAGCCAAGGGAAGGACCATTGCCTATAGTCACACAATTAGGCTGACCTATGACAGCTTTCTCCTTCTTGATCAGCAATGAGTATCCCACAGAGCTGTAGTCATTGAAGATAGGACCAACAAAAACACAAGTATCAGCAGACTCCACAATCTCCCGGCAGAAGCTGGAGCTGACAGCACCCCAGTATGTCACAATGAAGTGTGGATGGTGCTCTGGCACCAGCCCTTTACTGGAGGGCATAACAGATATGGGAAATCCACTGGCTTCTGCAAACTCCATAAAAGCCTGTTGCGCCTTCGCCTCCCTTAGCTTCAGCCAACCCACAATGACAGTTTTCACAGCTTTATTCAAAAAATCAGCAGTAGCTTCCACATATGCTTCCAATCCTAATTCATTACTCCCCCTAGATCAAAAGTAAAGGGCGGCCACTATGAAATCTCGGCTGTCAATAGAAATCTGACATAATTAAGAGAAGATATAAGTCTTGAAAAACATTAATCCTATGTTACTTATAAATGTTTTCATGAGCAAGATCTAAGAAGATGTGAAGATTGACAGAAAATGCAGCACAAAGTAACAATAGATGTAACAGCTTCGATTGCAAAATGCATCACTGTAACACAGTCCGCTTTCAAGCAATCACGCTGCATTTTCTCAAATAATTCCAAAGCTCTATCACTATATCCACTCTGAGCTAGCCCAGATATGAGGGAGTTAACTGAGACCCCATCCCTCAGCTGCATTTTACTAAATATTTGTTTAGCAGACAACAATTTGCCGGAGCGGGAGTACAATGTGACAAGAGCATTACTCACATATGTTCAGAAGAAAATCCCCACTTGAAAACAAGCCCATGAAACTGCTCTCCTACCTCAAGCTACATCACTTCCGCCACTACACGCCTTCAAAATACCAGCAAAAGTTGCTTCGTTTGGATTCACATTTTCGTTTATCATTGGCAAAAGGAGACACAATACTCTATTATACAACTTCTTAGCAAAATACCCATAAATCAATTTATTCCAAGAAAAAACACCATCCAAATCACCACTTGCAACATAAATATCAAAAACTCTATCACACAAAACTTGCTGAATCTTTTTAACTTCTACAAAAGTGCCAGAATTTAAGCAACTATCTAAAAGCCAAATGAAGGTCTGACAGTTAGCGCGAATTCCTCGATCTTCCATATAATGCAGGATTTCGATTCCTTTCGAAATCCATTCACTTTCTTGCACACCAAATTCATCAAAAGAATGATAAATCACAGTATTACTTAAACGATTAAAACTCAACCTCCTCCAATTCCCACTAAAACACCCCAACATGACACGTCCTTAAAAAATGTAAAAAAATAATAATAATAATAATAAATAAAAATCAGTTGTTGTTGAGAATCAAAACATGGGGTTCACGCAAAGTTGACAATAAACGATAAACAAGCAATAGAGTATTACCTTTTGAAACTTTTGAGAGGTTTGTTTTTTTATATAACGAATTTGATTTCATTCATTCAAGTCTGTTGAAGCATTTTGAGATACAGTTAACTTGGCGCCACACCTCATTTCACGTGTGTTACACCTGACATACCATTACTATGCAAAGGAAAGTAGCCGATACAACTTGTCGTTTCGATTTGAAAATATATATTAATTGCCCATCACAGAAAATGCATCATATTATTATGATGTAAATAAATGAATTGCAGAAATCTTGCCTAAAAATACAATTTCTATAAAATTTGACATTATTTATTGGATGATCATGTTCCTTATTGAATGTTGCTATGAATATTTTGCCATTCTTTGATGTATAATGCATAACTTTGTAATAAGATGAAAATCCATTTACAAAATATTTACCGCCTCTTCACTTTGGAGTATTTTGATTTCTTAACTTTATATAATATACATATATATAAATTTTCAAGTCAGTACGCACTGATATAACTTCATCAGTGTGTTGAATGTGGACCATTAGATTTACATAATTAGACTCAAAGTGTATTATGCACTTGTCAAAACTTCTCCATAATCAATGGTCCACATGCAACGCACTGAGGAGAAAATGACTATATATATATATATATATATATATATAGAACTATCATCGTCTCATCGATAAATTAATAAAATATCGTTTTCTTCATCTACTTAAAAAACATCATTTATTTTTAAAATATTATAACAAATTAATTCTAGCAATTGTGTTTTTCTTACCACCTTTAGAAAAGGCTTTTTCATCATTTTCGGCAAATGTTGAGTTCCAAGGCTTAAGTGATTATGTGTTGTCCCGGAATTTAGTTAAATAATTTAGGGGCAATTTCTTTTATAGCCATCTCTATGTTTTAAAGATCAAAAATGTCCACTTATGAAAAAAATTGCAACAATGTCAATTCTTGATGTTCTCTTCCCCTCAAATGTCCATTTGGGGACCAAAATACCCTTTCCTCTTGAATAGAGCAAAATGACTCAAAAGCCCCTTTCATGTAGTAATGGACCAAACCGCCCTCTCTTTAAATTGGGCGCCAATCTCCATCAGCCCTACATTTCACCTTCCTTCCTCAATCTGTCCATTACCATCTTCATCTTCCAGAATCTGATTTCCCCTTCTTGATTTCCCATTTCCAGAACCTGATTTCATTACAACCTTCACCGCACCTTCATTACCACCCCCACCACCTTAATCTTCATGACCACCTCCATCTTTCAGAACTGATAACATCAACACACACCCAATATCGATTTTCTCTCTGCTCGACACTATCAGCCCCACATTTCCCTTTCCTTCCTTAATCTGTCCATTCTTGGTTTCCAGAACACGATTCATCCATAACCCGATTACCCCCTTCATCTTATTACCACCACCACCTTAATCTTCATTACCACCTCCATCTTCCAAACTAACAACATCAACACATACACCCAATACTGATTTCTCTCAGAAGCCTGAGAATTCCACATTGTACTTTGCGAGGTTCGTCGTCCTGTGGGTTGTGGGTCTTCGACTCCTCTCTTCGAAGAGCAATTACACCCGTCGTTTACTCCGATGATTTCCAGCAAGAATGGAAGGCAAAGGTGATTATTAGTTGTTTGTTTAGTTTGTTTAGTTTATATGAACTGTGACCCTAATCTCATTAATTGATTATTACATTTTTGGTTTAGTTTATATTAACTGTGACACTACGTTTTGAATTATGGTGTGTTGAATTTACACAACCACATTCACTATTCTTTAGTTAAAGGTAGCATATTAAGAGTTATATAACTTGGTCTTAAAAAGTCTTAAATTGGAAATGGCATGTTAGATGGATCTTTGTAAGTCTAGAAATGAAAAACAACATACTTTTGATTCTGAATGTATTTGATGGTTGTAGTTATATCTCTTCCTTTCTAGTTTATATGCACAAAATGTTCTTTTTTTTGTATTCTTGTCTACAAAAAGATATGGAAGATTGAATGATAAAATTTTATGGAAGTGATAACTTATTATGTCTTTCTTTCTCTTTTGTTCTCCATGCATCTAGGTGTTCATGTGCGTGTATATCCTAGATTGTAATTCACCTGTGAATTGGATGATGAGTTTTGAATTTGAAAATGTGTAAAATTTTCTCTAAAATTGAATGTGGCATATATTTTTGTTTGTGGACTTTTAGAAAGTTATAAAGACAGGAATTGGGAGGTTCGTGCCATATAAATTTGCAAAATAGATTAAGCCAGAAAAATAATGTTGGAAAATAGATTAGAAAATGTTAGAAGTATATGGTGCAATGGCACTGGCTGGAAACTTCATATGCTCAATCACTGGAATTGATAGCATGGATGGTTTTCATCCATCGTTAGACGCCATCCTCGAAGGACTTGGATATGCTGCTCCACCAATAATGGCCCTTTTTTCATACTAGATGTATGTTCATTGTTTCATTACAAACTTTAGTAACTTTTCCATTTGCTTACTTGGTTTTACTTTAGGTTACTTTTCTTATATCCTTCCACTGGATTGTAATTCACATGTGAATTGGATGATGAGTTTTGAATTTGAACGTGTAAAATTGTCTCTAAAATTGAATGTGGCATGTATTTTTGTTTATGGACTTTTAGAAAGTTATAAAGACATGAATTGGGAGGTTTGTGCCATATAAATTTGCAAAATAGATTAAACCGGAAAAATAATATTGGAAAATAGATTAGAAAATGTTAGAAGTGTATTTTTTAAATGATTATGGTTGGTGCCATATAAAGTTGTGGAGTGACTGACACACACATGACACAAGGCTAATGGTGTTAATGTTAGAAGTGTATTGTTTGAATGATTGTGGTTGGTGCCATATAAAGTTGCGGAGTGACTGACACACACAGGACACAAGGTTAATGGTGTTAATGTTAGAAGTGTATTGTTTGAATGATTGTGGATAGTGCCATATAAAGTTGAAGAGTGACTGACACACACAGAACACAAGGCTAATGGTGTTATATATATATATATATATATATTAGTACCCCCACAAAACAAATACACACACACACTGACTTTGATGCCATCTCTTTCAACAAAAGTGTCTGCTAATAAAGATGTATTGCTTCAATCTGAATGACTATAATACTGTTTTCAGGTCCAACGGCTTCAATGATTGGGTTTTTAGTGTATTGCGGTGCTTATTGGAAGGGTAACCAGTTTGTTGATCCGACCACTTTTGCATGTTGTGTTTCTAAGAATGCAAAGGGAATATATAGTGAAATGGTGGAAAAGTTGTACGATCGGATTGGGGTCAGTAGGGACATATTTGAGTTGAAGATTACATCACAACTTACAGGAATTTCATTAGTTATTAATGCTGTCGACGAGGTAAATTTTGTCCTTATGCACAACAAATCAGAGTGGCCCAAAATTCATGTTGAAGTGGTTGACAAATCTGTACATCAAACTCCAAGAAAGGCAAGAAATACAACAATAAACTTAGAATGTACACCGCCGCCTTTTACATCCACCAGTAATCTACACTCCCCAGCTGGTACTCCACATTACAAATCAGTGATTGGTAGTAACCATCTGCATGGGTCTGTGCCTTCACCTAACACTACATCACCAGGGAATCATCAGGGGACTCCAGCATCAACAAACAAGCATGCAGAGGTGGATGACACAGATGATTCTAAAACATCCGATACGGAGGATTAGAGTTGTACTGAGGGTGATACTAGTAAAGACCCAAATGGTGTTTCGAAAGTTCCCTAATATGGTGGGCAAGTGGAAACCGGTGCTAGAGAAGCCCCAACAGATGGTGAAGAAGAACGAGGAGGAGTCAGTGGAGCACCCAACAGTTCTGCACCTTCTATGACATCACGGTGGACAATTCCGAGGTCAGGACTGTACTCAATTCAACTCATTCGATCAAAGGACTTGTTTGAAGACCAAGGTGACCAAGGTCAACTATACAAAGGACAGATCTTTAAGGACAGGCAAACCTTGAGAAAGGTTGTAGGGTTGTATGCATTGGAAGAGAGGTTTGAGTATAAGGTTAGACGATCGAGCCATACACGATTTGCCACAACATGTAGAATAAAAGGATGTGAATGGGTTATTACAGCGGGGAAGTTGAAAAATGGGACCTATTGGCATGTTAAGTCCTTCGTTAAGGAGCACACATGTGGTGATTCAGGCAACTACAACATTGATTTTAAACGAGTAAGTTCATATGTAATAGGGGAATTGTTTGCAAGAAAGTTTGCTGATCTTGGATGCACCATCTGTCCTAAAGATATAATTTCTGAGTTTAGGGATGAGCACGGCATAAACCTCTCATACAACAAAGCATATAGGTCTAAGACATGTGCTTTACATAAGGCATTCGGTGATCCGTGGGAGTCATTTAAGATGTTGCCGTCATTCTTTTACATGTTGGAATAATCCAACCCTAGGACTGTAACTAAGATTAAAACCGACTCGGAAAACCAGTTTGCTTATGGATTCATGGCACTTGGGGCTTGTATAGAGGGATTCAATACAGTTATTTGTCAGGTTATCGTCATTGATGCTACCCACTTGAAGGCCAAGACCAAAGGTGTTTTGTTAGTTGCGGTGTGCAAGGATGGTAATGAGATGATATACTCATTAGCATTTGGGTTTGCTCATTCTGAGTGCACAGAGTCATGGATGTGGTTCTTGAAGCAACTTCGGACAGTGATCAGGTATCCTGAATGTGTGATGTTAGTTTCGGACCGGCACGCTGGTATTTTTACAAGCATGGAAGCAATTTTCCCTGATGCAGCACATGGGGTATGTGCATATCACCTGTCACAAAATCTGAAAAGAATTTGCAAGCAACGAGATGATGTGATCAAGCTTTACTATCGTGCTACGTATATGTACCGTGTCGAGGAATTAGATCGTGAAAGGGCTGAGTTGAAAGCCACCCACCGTAAGGTTTATGATGAGCTCATACAGGTTGGCATAGAGAAGTTTTCACGTGTACATAGTCCCAGAAAGAGGTACCATATGATGACCACCAACATTGCCGAGTCAATTAATTTTTGTCTACTTGCAATCCGAAAGTTGCTTATCACATCTATTACAGAATTTATCCGAGATTTGTTGCAAAGGTGGTTCCACGACCGTCGGATAAATGCATGTGAAATGCCAATTGTCTTGACTCATGATGTAAACGCACACATCAAACAGAGGATATTACCATCGCAACGGTGTGAAATTCACCTCATTGACTTCCACAAATTCAAGGTAGACGACAAATGGAATGAAGCGATTGTCGACTTGGAACAACGTTCATGCTCATGCCGTGAATAGGATCCAGATGAGTTACTGTGTATTCATGCCATAGCGGTTGCTAGGTTAGCTTACAAAATTGAAGTTACATTTAATGCTACAAACCAGTCACTATTTAATTATAAAAATAATAATATATTTTTCTTTATGTCTTTTGGACCAGGATTAAGGGTATGCATATCAACGCATTATGTTTTGACTTTTTCACAACGGGGTGGCTGCAACATGCTTGCGCCATGGCTGTGAACCCTGTTCCAAAACCTGAAACATAGGACATTCCTGATGCAGTTCGTGATCGCATTGTTTTGCCATGGTTGAAGAGGAAGCAGCCAGGAAGACCAAAGAAGTCAAGAACACCTTCTGCTGGGGAGAAACGAAAGAAACAAACGTGTTCGAATTGTGGGGAAAAGGGACACAATAAAAAAAAAGATGCCCAAAACCATCATCTAGCCCCAACATAAGCAAACCAGCAAAAAAAAGCACGTACTTGTAGCGTTTGCAAGAAAGAAGGACATAATAGAATGAGGTGCCCAGATAAGCCACCCGAGCCCACTTTGAATGACACAGACGAAGAAGCAGTCGTTCATGCTTTTGAGGAACAAATTTTGAAAGGTCAGAAACTTGATATGTATCACTTTTTTTAAGAAACTTGACATTTATCCAGTGTTTAAGGCTAAAACAAGGTCTGCATGTTGTCCAGTGTTTAAATTTAGTAATTAGGGTTGATGATTTTACAGTTTTCAGTGTTGTTGTAGTTCTTTGAGTATCTATGTTTGTAATTTCTTGTCTACGCAAATGCTTTATTATTTGTAGTGGTTCTCTACTTCTCTTACCTTATTTATACTGTGTTTGATACATACATTGTTGCTTGATATGTATCACTTTTTTGACACAGACGAAGATGCAGTCATTCATGCTTTTGAGGAACCAATTTTGGAAGATTAGAAACTTGATATCAATTTTGTATTAGTTGTTATAAATGTAGGCAACATTCCTTTAATTGTTGCAGTGAACCTATCTTGGAAGGTTAAAAACTTAACATGCTATATCTTTTAGTTGTTGTGGTGAACCTATCTTGGAAGGTTAAAACCTGATATGTATCACTTTTTTTAGTTGTTGTGGTGATGGTGTTGTATGTGTATCATGCTATTTCTTTTGGAGGGTAGGTATGTAGTTGCGCAACAAGTGTTATCCCCCAACAAATTTGTTACATGTATTAATGTGTTTGAGCATGGGTATTTAATTTTAAGCCCGGGCTTAGGATATAATTCCCTGGGCTCGTCATAAGTATTCTCGGGCTTATTATATGAAACAACTATTAATTCCTCAGGCTTATCGTAATTATTCCTGGGCTTATAAAATGAAACGACTAGCACACAATACAAACCACAAAGAGTAATTCCTAGGCTTTTGCATGAAGATTCCCCAGGCTCATCATTAAGTATTCCCGGGCTTAAGACCATAAACAACTTTCACACAATACAAACCACAAGGGTAATTCCCAGGCTTTTGCATGGAGATTCCCCAGGCTCATCATAAGTATACACAGACTTAAGAAATGAAACGACTATAAAACAATACAAACCACAAAGGGTAATTCCCGCGTCATTGCACGAAGATTCCTCAGGCTCATCGTAAGTATACCCGGGCTTAAGTCCATAAACGACTATCATAAAATACAAACCACAAAGGGTAATTCCCCGGGCTTTTAGAGATTCCCTAGGCTCATCATAAGTATTCCGGGCTGAAGAAATGAAACGACTATAACACAACACAAACCACAAAGGGTAATTCCCGCGCTTTTGCATTCATAGCATTCCCCAGGCTCATCGTAAGTATACCCGGGCTTCGGTCCATAAACGACTATCACAAAATACAAACCACAAAGGGTAATTCCCTGGGTTTTATCATGGAGATTCCTCAGGCTCATCATAAGTATTCTGGGCTGAAGAAATGAAACGACTATCACACAATACAAACCACAAAAGGTAATTCTCGGGCTTTTGCATGGAGATTCCCCAGGTTCATCATAAGTATACACGGGCTTAAGAAATGAAATGATTATCACACAATACAAACCACAAAGGGTAATTCACGGGCTTTTGCATGAAGATTCCCCAGGCTCATCATAAGTATTCCTGGGCTTAAGACCATAAACAACTTTCACACAATACTAACCACAAAGGGTAATTCCCATGCTTTTGCATGGAGATTCCCTAGGCTCATCATAAGTATACACGGACATAAGAAATGAAACGACTATAAAACAATACAAACCACAAAGGGTAATTCCCGCGCCATTGCACGAAGATTCCTCAGGCTCATCGTAAGTATACCCGGGCTTAAATCCATAAACGACTATCACAAAATACAAACCACAAAGGGTAATTCCCCGGGCTTTTGGAGATTCCCCAGGCTCATCATAAGTATTCTGGGATTAAGAAATGAAACGACTATAACACAATACAAACCACAAAGGGTAATTCCCACGCTTTTGCATTCATAGCATTCCCCAGGCTCATCGTAACTATACCCGGGCTTAAGTCCACAAACGACTATCATAAAATACAAACCACAAAGGGTAATTCCCAGGCTTTTTTATGCAGATTCCCTAGGCTCATCGTTAGTATTTCCGGGCTGAAGAAATGAAACGACTATCACACAATACAAACCACAAAGGGTAATTCCCACGCTTTTGCATTCATTAGCATTCCTCAGGCTCATCGTAAGTATACCTGGGGTTAAGTACATCCGGGCTTTTGCTTCATAATGTATTTGGAATTATCATGAATGTATTTGAAGTTTTGAACACAACATTTATTTCATCAATTATAAATGTATTTCCATTGAATTAATACAATAATCTCTGATCAAAATTTCCTACTCTATACTCTTGCTCCACTATAAATACCCCATCTCTGATCTATATTTCCTTCACTTCTATCTTCAATCTTTTTTTCCTTTTTTACAATGGCAGATAACAGTGAGAGAATTTACGGCACATACAGATTAAATACTATTTTCGAATGTATGCAGAAACGGATTGCAAATGCTGAGGACACTGTCCGTGAGGAGCGTGCAAATGTTGGACGCCTAAGTGTTGATTATACTGTTTTGATGGGAAAATTTCAAAATCTGGAAGCTGAAATTATCAATTTAAATGTTCAGATCGAAGCAAGGGACAATGAACTCAATGGACTGTACAATCTTGTTGAACAACTGCAGAACAAGTTGATAGACTTCGAAACTCCACCATCAATATAAAGAAAAACACACATAATTTGTCTTCTATTGAAAACCATACTTCAATAAAAAAATTATGAAAATAAAAAAATTTGGTTATGTTTTCTTTGCTTGTTAATGTCATTATATTTCTTCATTACTCTAAAATACGATCAAAACAGAACAAAATCTACATGTTAAACAACAAAACATAACAAGTTTCTTATGCATTCTTGTTCAATATTAAACAACACCAGTACTTATACATAAAGATTTTTCAAACAATCTTGCCTACTATCACTCCAAAAATAAAAAACAAATAGAAATAAGAACAACATGACTCCAGTGCTTTCACTCTTCTCAGATACCTTCTCTTCAACATTCACGGAACATTCCGGCAAAGAATTGCATGAATGTACAGAACGACTACTTATGGCTTTATATGCTTCATCATTTGAGTTAAACTTCTTGTAAGAAGATTATGGAAAACCATCCACTTGTTCTTGACATTCAGGCCAAGAATAAAACATACTGGTTTTCCTTCCTTTAAAAACAACATAAACAGAATTCTTCCCCATTTTACAAAACACACTTTATTTCTGTAAATAAAAAAAGAGTGTTTAAGAACACAGTTTTTAGTATAACAGACATATATTGCAAACAACACAAAAACTTCAAAGTCATTAAAAAAAGAGGAAGAGAAAAACACGAATAATATAGACAAAATATTTTAGATCTAAGAACTTGTATACAAAGCAATACAGTTATTCGGACCTGAGAATGAAAATGGATGCGTGAGGCAAGGAGATGTATAAAATCTGAATCTTTTTTACCTACAGATGTGGACGTGAGGAAGAGTTTGTGGGAGAAGCAAATAATTAGAAGCAAATAATTTTTGCTCTGAACTGGTGAAGAAAAAGAATTTTTGAACACAAGTGAAGAAAAAAAAGATGTTTTTATGGTAGGGTTTAGGTTTTTGGTTCGAGAACACTTGAAGAAGAGGTTTTTAGATTTAGGTTTCGGTTTCAATAGTTGTTTGACTAAGGAAGAAGAAGAAGAAAAAGAAAAAGTAGGATCCAACCTTTAATAAGAAGAAGAAGATTTTTAGTTGGATCCATCTGTAATCCACTATCACCATATCTTGTAACTACAGGTGGCATAAATATTTTGAAGCCCGGGATAAAGATGTGAGGCCCGGGAATTACATCACGGGCCACTACGATTGTGTTTTTGATTAAAGTTAATCTTTCTAGCATTTTTAAATACTTTTCAGACAGAAAAATATTTTTTCCACTAGCGGTGGCCAACTGTCGGGTACGTGTTCTGTGATATAAAGTTAGCTCGTGAGACCGATCCATAGTTTGTGAGACTAAGTCCAAACACCCCTAAGCAATTTTACAAATACAAAGTATGTGTCTCCCTAACAATTATAGTGGAGTTGGTAGTGCGAGATATATCAAACCGCGCGATGCTCTCGAAAAACAGCGTAAAGTTGCTCGCCGAAGCCCCATCCCTGATGACCGGTTTCGATCGGTGAAAAATGTGTGGGATCCACATGATCGGATGCACGTTTCATGATCTGTTAGGCCCGCGATACTACAGTGAAGCCCGGGATCTCCCATTTTAAAGCCCGGAAATTAGAGTCAAAATGGTAACTTTTGAGTTTTTAGTTTTTTGACAAGTGCTGAGAAATTATTGGTGGAGGCAAAAATAGTGTTGTTTGACTTTGAATTTTCAATATTTAAGACTAAATTCAAATTTTTCCACAATTTTAGTTAGGTTTACTAAAATGTACTACTATTCCTTCCATTTCCACTAAATGCAAAGGCTGGAACTAGCTGTAATCCACAACCACCCTGTCATGTAACAACACGTGGCACAATAATTCTGATGCCGGGGATAAAGTTGTGAGGCTCGGGAATAACATCCCGGGCCCTACGGTTGTGTTTTTTTTACTTTGAATTTTCAATATTTAAGACTAAATTCGAATTTTCCCACAATTATATTTAGCGGGATTATGGGTTGAGATAAGACGTGCACATTTACTATTCCTTCCATTTCCAAAATGTGAAGGCTGGAAAAAGCTTTAATCCACTACCCACCCTATCATGTAAATACACGTTGCTCAAAATTCATTTTTTCCCAATTTTCTAGTTAAGTTTTCTGGGCTCAAATGATATTCCCGGGCACAAACTTTATTTATCAGGAATATGAGATTGGATTTAACATGCAACATTTACTATTCCTTCCATTCTATCATGTAACTACACATGACACGTAGGCTCAAAATACATTAATTCAACACATACAGAATCTCAGTGATGCTTTAATAAAGATTAATACCCATGGTCTCCAAAGAGTCTAATTTAAAGGTTACAATAATTCAAGACAATTGACCTCAATTGGAGACCATTACAGGCTCGGATGTCAAACAGGACAAGGAACCGACCTTCTGAACAACCTTCATGACGTCAAATCCCTTAACTACCTGACCGAAGACGACGTTCGGGCCATCAAGCCACTCAGCCTTTGCGGTACAGATGAGGAACTGAGAGCCATTGGTTCCTAGGCCGGTATTGGCCATAGAGTGGATCCAGGGACCGGTGTGTTTGTTTACGAAGTTTTCATCGGTGAAACTATCACTGTAGATTGACTCGCCTCCTATCATGTTTACATTAGCCACCTTTTTACTTCTTGGGCTTCATATATTAATTCCCAGGCTCATTAAGAGATTCCCAGGCACAAAATATTTTTTACTTCTTAGGCTTCATACATTCATTCTCAGGCTCAAAATAGTAATTCTCAGGCTAATTCTAGGGGGTAAACATGCAACATTCATTAATGTACTTGATTAAGAGATTCTGATGCCCGGGATATTATTTCCTAGGCTCGAACTATTATTTCACAGGCTCAAGACATTATACCACGGGCTTAGTAGAGTAGACATGCAACCTCAACCACCTTACAAAATCAATGGTTGATTCTCGGGCTTCAGACATTCATTCTCATGCTCAAAATAGTAATTCTGAGACTAATTCTGGAGAGTAAACCTCACATGTGCAACATTCATAATGTACATACAAATTCAAAATGAAAATACACAAAGTGTGTCTAATACAACCTAGAGGGGGGGTGAATAGGTTTTAGTTGATTTATTACCAACTTTTCGACTTAATCAATTTTAATAATCCTACCCCATATTAGCAATCAATCAATCCAATATAAATATGCGGAAAACAATAAAAACGCAAGGATTGATTTACGTGAGAAACCCTCCAACTGGGCAAAACTCACGGGCTATCTTTCTAGCCACATACGGTCCTCAAATCCACTATTTGAACGAAAGTTTACAACCTAGGTTGACCTCAAGTCACACCTACTTGGTCACTAACCCTTTCACTCTACCTAACGGGCCTTTAATAGTGATTCTTGACCACAAGCTTGTGCACTAACTCACTTAGTTACAAAGCTTAACAATCAATGAAAAGGTTAAACAACCTATGTGAATATGTAAAAGATATTCAAACATGCAATTAATGCTAGGCAACACTAAATGCTTATCTAAGGATTTAAAGATGTCAATAAATGCAAATCCTAGATATCAATATCTAAATGCAAATGCATGAAGATTTAGCTAGAAGGGTAAAATCATCCTAAATGCTAGCTATTAATGAACAAAGCTCTCAACCAACAAACATCAACTCAAACATGTTATAAATGCCAATAAACATAAAGATATGCAATAAAATCATATAAAAGAGCTAACCCTAGGCAAACAAGAACATAAATAAATACAAAGAGATTTAGGGCATGTTCAAGTTACCTAGTCAATGAAAGCAAGAAGAATCCATGATGAGATGATGCTTGAAGATGTTAGATGCACATGGATTTGTGTTTGGTTGAGTAAAGATGAGTTCTTGGGAGTTTCTCTCTCTAAGGGAAGCTTGGCCTCTCAAAAATGGCTTCTTGAACTCATGAAAATGAGCAAGGAAGAAGAGAGAGTATATATAAGGGAGCCCTAGTTAAAACAGCGTCGTTTTGAACTTAGGGCACAAAATCCCGTCAATACCGCTAGATGGACCGCGTCGCAGGCAAGTGTCCAGACCGCGGTACACACAGCAGTGCACCGTCTGGACAACAACGCGGTGCAGGGCGCTGTACATGCAGGTGCACAGGCCGCGGTATGGGCAACAGAGGCCTACTGGACATCACCGCGACTAGGGTCTCTATGCGTGCAAGTGTACAGGAAGCGGTACAGGAAGCATGACCCTGCTAAGGTATACCGCTCTGTATGCCGCGGTGCAAGCATGTCTTGCCAAGCGGTCTGGGCTGTGCTAAGAGAAGAATTTCTCTTTTCGAGGCAAACTTAACACACTAAGTGATGTGCAAGCAGTGCAAGTGTGGAGTGTGAAAAGTGGCATACAATACATCATTCAATTACATGAAGATAGGAACAATAATGCATGCAAGTGAGTGTGTGCAACTAGATCTCTTCAAAGAAAGTTAAACTAGTGAGATACCTTTGAAGTGCTCTTTGAGAGAGATGATGTCCTTAAGCTTGATCACACTCAAGAGGCCTAAATTACCCTTACAAAGAATAATCCCTAATGTGGTTTGTCAACGAAATAAGCCAATCAAAATATGAGGAACTTACAATCTCTCCCTTTGGCTATTTGTGACAAAACCACCACTCACAAATCATCCTCACAAAAAAGTAAAAACTAAAGGTCAACAAAAAGATATTCTACATTACAAAAAGATACCTAGATACTAGGTCTTCAAAACTTCAAGCTCTTGTAGAATAGCCACCTTCCCTACTAAACAATGAGACTACACTTTCCAAGACAAGTGCATGTGAGGTGATCAAGAGAGATAAATAAATAAGAGTAATTTGCATAATAAAAGAAAACTACAACATGCAACATGCAAATGCTCCCCCTATATAGGTTACTCCCCCTCAACGGGACAATCTCTCAAAATATGCAACCCCAACCCCCTTAAATAAAACCACATTACTCCCCCTTTTTTTCATGAGATAGGCAAAGGAGTATTCCCCAACCGGGTCACTTTAGCAAAGAGAGATATTTGCAAGATAAGTGCATAATCATATACAACAACTTTATGCAACTTAATTAATTGAGAGAGAATCATTGAGGGTTTATTGTTTAGAAGAAAATGTGTGACTTAGTTGCTTTGGATGTAAGACATGTAACATCATGGTTCAAGCAAATGGTATTTGGCAAGGAGAACATCAAAAAGGGTTCCAAAAGAATTCAAACCAATTTGCACCCTTTTGCCATAAAGAAACATGATATAGTATTTTGAAAAGAAATTCCAACGCATACAAAACTATATCAATTCTTAAAAGCAAATCAAGACATTGGATCAAGAGATCCTTTTAGATTTTTCCTGATAATTATCCGTATGGTAGTAGTCTTGATTAACAATTAAGAAGAGAGAGAAGACTAATTTGGATATAAAATCCTTATTGATTACATGGATACAAGATCCTTATTGATTAGTCTTCTCATTTGCATTCATACACATTTGCATTAACGCAATCAGGACATATTTCATGCATATCATTTTGAGCATGTCATAATCAAGTTCACATGTCATGGAGATAAATTTTAGGTCATTCAAATGTACTTCCCAATCAATTATCCTAATCCAAAAATGCATGTTTGAACATAGAGGTGACATGGATTACAAATCAAGCAAGGCACACTTATTAAATAAAAAGCCAAATAAGATTATATATAAGCACAACCAAGAATACTCAAGCAATTAATAAAGAAGTATAAAGTTGATCAAGTTTTTGCTTATTCCAACATGCAAGGTTGCTCTCTTTGCTTGAGTTCCCCATAAAGGGTCAATCACCAAAACACATCAAGGCATATGACAAATTCCAATATACCTACTAAGTGACTTGAACCTAGTTGAGTCTAAGGGCTTTGTAAATAAATCCGCTAGTTGATCATTTGTGCCCACATGCTCAAGTACAATGCATTTGTTTTCAACTAGTTCTCTAATGAAATGATGCCTAATGTCTATATGCTTTGTCCTAGAGTGCTGAACAGGATTCTTTGAAATGTTAATTGCACTCATGTTAAAACAATAAAGGGTTAGAATACCTTGATCAAAGTCATAATCCACAAGCATTTGTTTCATCCAAAGGAGTTGTGTGCAAGCACTCCCAGCGGCTATGTATTCCGCTTCAGCTGTGGATAGAGAGATGGAATTTTGCTTCTTGCAAAACCATGAGACCAAGTTGTTGCCTAGGAAGAAGCAACCGCCCGATGTACTCTTCCTATCATCACAATTTCCTGCCTAATCTGCATCACTAAAGCCAACTAAGCTAGCATTAGTGTCAAAAGAGTACCATATCCCATAGTTGGATGTCTCATTCACATATCGAATGATTCTCTTCATGGAGGAGAGATGGGATTCCTTGGGATCCGCTTGGTACCTAGCACACACACCCATACTAAAGGCTATATCTGGCCTACTTGCGGTCAAGTAAAGCAAGCTACCAATCATGCCACGATAAAGACTTTGTTCCACACTCTTGCCACTAGCATCCTTGCTTAGTTTCAAGGTGGTACTCATGGGTGTGTCACAATGTTTGGCATTCTCAAGGCCAAACTTCTTCACTAGGTTCTTAGCATACTTAGCTTGGGATATGAAAATCCCATCATGCAATTGCTTGATTTACAAACCTAGGAAGTAATTGAGCTCTCCAACAAGACTCATCTCAAACTCATGAGACATGACATCAACAAATTGTTGGACTTTGGATTTGTTGGTGGAGCCAAAAACAATATCATCAACATAAATTTGAGCTATGAAAAGCTCATCTTTGTTCCTCTTGATGAATAAAGTTTTGTCAACACTACCCCTAGTGTAGTCATTGTCAATAAGAAATTGAGTGAGGCGCTCATACCAAGCCCTAGGTGCTTGTTTCAACCCATATAAAGCCTTCTTGAGGCTATAGACATGATTGGGGTGGTGTGGATCCACAAACCCCTTGGGTTGCTCAACAAACACTTCCTCATGCAAGAAACCATTGAGGAAGGCACTCTTAACATCCATTTGATTCAATTTGAACTTGTGCACACATGATATAGACAAAAGAAGCCTTATGGACTCAAGACGGGCAACCGGAGCAAAAGTATCCTCAAAGTCAATACCCTCAATTTGAGAGTATCCTTGTGCTACAAGTCTAGCCTTGTTGCGCACAATGTTGCCATTATCATCCGACTTATTCCTATATACCCATTTGGTGCCTATGACATTAGTATCCTTAGGTCTAGAAACAAGAGTCCAAACCTCATTTCTTTCAAATTGGTTTAGCTCTTCTTGCATGGCAAGAACCCAAAACTCATCATTCAAGGCTTCATCAACCTTTTGGGTTCAATTTGAGAGGTGTAACAAGTATAACTAATTTGATTAGTTATTTGACGCCTAGTCCTAACACCCTTATTCATATCTCCAAGGATGTCATTCTTGTTATGGAGATGTCTAACCCATGGAACGGGTTCTTTAGAGTCCAATGATGGATCTCTATCAAGAGGTTGAATGACCTCTTCATCAGGACTTGACTTCACATCAATTGAAGTCTCACCATTCTTCTCCAAGGAAGAATCATCAAGAACAATGACCTCCTCATCATGGTCTCTAGTCTTAGGCCTACAATCATCTATGACAACATTAGATAATTCCATGACACTCCGAGTTTTTAAATTGAAAACTCTATAGGCCTTACTATTAAGGGCATAGCCAATAAAAATCCCCTCATCACTCTTGGCATCAAACTTGCCAAGTTGATCTCGGTCATTCAGAATGTAGCATTTGCTCCCAAATGAGTGGAAGTAGCTAACATTTGGCTTTCTACCCTTCCATAATTCATAGGAGGTTTGCCTAGTGCCGGGCCTTAGGAAGACTCTATTTCCTATGTAGCAAGCCGTATTGACGGCCTTGGCCCAAAGGTTCCTATGGACATTGTTGCTAAGCAACATCACACAGGCCATCTCTTGAAAGACCCTATTCTTCCTCTCAACAACCCCATTTTGTTGAGGAGTTCTAGGAGCCGAAAACTCATGGGAAATGCCTAAGCTATTGCAATAGCTTTCAAAACAAGCATTTTCAAATTCCCTCCCATGGTCACTCCTAATCCTTTTAATGCTTTTAATGTGTGAGTTCTTTTCATTTTGAATATTAGTGCAAAGCATTTTAAAATTTTCAAATGTTTCAGATTTTTCTCTAAGAACATATGTCCATGTAAATCTAGAAAAATCATCAACACAAACAAAAATGTATCTCTTGCCACCGAGACTCACGGTTTGCATGGGACCCATAAGGTCCATCTGTAGAAGCTCTAATGGCTCCTTGGTGGGGAGATACTTGCCTTTCGTGTGCAAACTTTTGGTTTGTTTCCCTTGTTGACAAGGTCCACAAACGCCATCAACTTTCTTCCCAAGCTTAGGGAGGCCACGCACAACCTTGAACTTATCTACGATCCTCAAATCTCGATAGTTCATGTGGCCAAGTCTTTGATGCCATAACTCAACTTCCTCACATTTGGACATATTGCAAGAGATAGCATTAGCTTCAAGACAATAGCAATTGTCACTAGATCTCTTTCCTTTTAGCAAGATTTGTCCATTTGGCATTAAAATAGAGCAATCATTTTTGTTAAACAAGACGGAGAGTCCATCATCATTAAGATGAGAAATGCTTATAAGATTGGCTTGCAAGCCATCAACAAGTACAGCATTGGACAAAGAGGGTAAGTCGGGAATGGAAATGGTTCATTTCCCTATGATTTTCTTTCTAGATCCATCACCAAAGGTGACAAATCCTCCATCCTCCAAGACAAGGGATTTAAAGAAGCTCTTGTTCCCCGTCATATGCCTAGAACACCCACTATCAAAATACCAAGTGTTAGAGGCATTTGCCTTCAAGGCAATTTGAGCCACATAGCAAGAATAGTTATCCCTTCTAATCCACCTAGGTGAAATGTTCTCATTCCTAGTGGTATTAGTCACATTGGCTCTAGATTTCCTAGGATCATGCAAATTGGCTCTAGATTTCCTAGGAACATGCATTTTAGCTCTAGCTCTATTTCTTTCAATCATGCTCTTGATTCTACACATTTCAATGTATTTGAAGCAATTAGGTCTAATGTGACCATCAACACCACAAAAGTGACAAGTGGGAATAAAATAAGAAGACATATCATGCCCTTGTGAGTACAAGGGGGCTTTCCCACGCATTTGAGCTTGTTTTTGGTGTTGGATTGGTTCACTCCTTCTTTGTTGTTGAGTTGGAATGAATTGCTTCCTTGATTGACCTTGCATGAATTGCTTCTTGGCTTGATCGTATTTGGGTTGAGGGAAACTTGCTTGATGCACCCTTGTTGATTGAGCTTGTGCTTGTTTCCCTTGTGCTACCTTGACTTGAGAATCTTTAAAGCACTCTCCTAGTTCGATCTTCTTCCTAGGATGTTGTGGGGGTGGAGGCTCTTTGTTATCCAAACTCTTGACGAACACAATCTTGCTTGAGAATGAGGTATCCTTGTCATCTTCATAGCCAAGACCTTTCTTATCACTTGGCCTCTTGCCAACTCCCAACATGTGGTCAAGTTTATTCGTGCTTGAAGTCATCTTAGCAATGATCTCTCTAGCTTCTTCAAGCTCCTTTTCCATCAATTCCTCATTCCTTTTGGCTATCTTCACTTCTTTATTTAAGTGAGTAGCTTCGGTAGATAGCTTAAGATTCTCTCCTTTTAGCCTTTGAATCTCTTTCTTCATCTTCAATCTTGAGCTTTGAAAATGCTCAATGAAGCCTTCAAGATCCATTCCTCCTACATCCATATTTGTTGAATGGGATGAAGAGTTACCATCGCTAGAGTCATCTTCACTTTGTTTCTCTAGCTCTTCATCATCTATTGCTTCCTTACTCTTGAGAGAAGATGTGAAGGCAATAAAGTTTGCCACATGATCCTCATCATCCGAGGATTCTCATTCTTCTTCCAAGTCATCACCATCGCTCCACGTGGCGGCCATGGCCTTTCCTTTCTTTTGTTTTTCAAATTTTCACAGTCCGTGGAGATGTATCCGAAACCTCCACATTCGAAGCATTGAATCCATTTTCTTGTTGGCTTGTCTTCACTTGACACAAACTTCTTGAAAGGAGTCTTCTTCTTCATTTCCTTTCCTTTGGATCCAAATCCCCTCTTCTCAAAATTGATGAACTTTTTGAATCTTTTCACCATGAGGGCCATCTCCTCATCTGAGTCATCTTCCTCTTTCTCTACTTTGGAAGTTTTCAGAGCAATACTCTTTTGCTTCTTTGGAGGTGTAGGTGTAGGAGTCCACCTAGACTCATATGCTAGAAGTCTTCCTATAACTTCACTTGGCTTCATGTTTTTGTAATCACTGTTCTCCTCAAGTGCCGTCACTTTTGACTCAAATCTTGCTGGAAGCGACCTCATAATTTTTTGCTTGATTCTCCTATCCGAATAGGGGTCACCAAGTTGATGGCTTTGATTGACTATGTCCATCAACTTCACTTGAAAGTCGTTGAAGCACTCATCCTCCTCCATCCTAATTTGCTCGAATTGTGTTTGGAGGATTTGAAGCTTAGAGTCCTTGACCACCTCGGTTCCCTCATGGGCCGTCTTTAGAATCTCTCATGCCTCTTTTGCAATTCTTGTTGTTTGGATCAATTTGTACTGATTGTCATCCATTGCACAAAGAATAGCATGCATAGCCTTGTTGTTCCACTTGGATGCTTCAAACTCTTGAGTTGACCATTCCGACTTTGGCTTGGGAACTACACTTTCGTCTTCAAGAATCTTTTCCAGAGGAGTGTAGCCATCTTCAATTGCCATCCATGCTCGGTCATTTATTTGGCAAATGTAAGACTCCATCTTGCCTTTCCAAGAGGAATAGTTTACTCCGGTGAGCAAAGGGGGTCTTGTGCTAGAGGCTCCCTCATTACCACTTCCGTTCCCACTCATAGTGTTTGGGTATGAATGAGAAGAATGTTTATGATGCAACAAACACAAACAAAGTGCAAGACACACAAAAAGCAAGGATCACCTAAGTGTATCTAGGAACCCGTTTTGATACCAATTGAAAATACACAAAGTGTGTCTAATACAACCTAGAGGGGGTGTGAATAGGTTTTAGTTGATTTATTACCAACTTTTCGACTTAATCAATTTTAATAATCCTACCCCATATTAGCAATCAATCAATCCAATATAAATATGCGGAAAACAATAAAAACGCAAGGATTGATTTACGTGAGAAACCCTTCAACTGGGCAAAACTCACGGGCTATCCTTCTAGCCACATACGGTCCTCAAATCCACTATTTGAACGAAAGTTTACAACCTAGGTTGACCTCAAGTCACACCTACTTGGTCACTAACCCTTTCACTCTACCCAACGGGCCTTTAATAGTGATTCTTGACCACAAGCTTGTGCACTAACTCACTTAGTTACAAAGCTTAACAATCATTGAAGAGGTTAAACAACCTATGTGAATATGTAAAAGATATTCAAACATGCAATTAATGCTAGGCAACACTAAATGCTTATCTAAGGATTTAAAGATGTCAATAAATGCAAATCCTAGATATCAATATCTAAATGCAAATGCATGAAGATTTAGCTAGAAGGGTAAAATCGTCCTAAATGATAGCTATTAATGAACAAAGCTCTCAACCAACAAACATCAACTCAAACATGTTATAAATGCCAATAAACATAAAGATATGCAATAAAATCATATAAAAGAGCTAACCCTAGGCAAACAAGAACATAAATAAATACAAAGAGATTTAGGGCATGTTCAAGTTACCTAGTCAATGAAAGCAAGAAGAATCCATGATGAGATGATGCTTGAAGATGTTAGATGCACATGGATTTGTGTTTGGTTGAGTAAAGATGAGTTCTTGGGAGTTTCTCTCTCTAAGGGAAGCTTGGCCTCTCAAAAATGGCTTCTTGAACTCATGAAAACGAGCAAGGAAGAATAGAGAGTATATATAAGGGAGCCCTAGTTAAAACAGTGTCGTTTTGAACTTAGGGCACAAAATCCCGTCAATACCGCTAGATGGACCGCGTCGCAGGCAAGTGTCCAGACCGTGGTACACACAGCAGTGCACCGTCTGGACAACAACGCGGTGCAGGGCGCTGTGCATGCAGGTGCACAGGCCGTGGTATGGGCAACAGAGGCCTACTGGACAACACCGCGACTTGGGTCGCTATGCGTGCAAGTGTACAGGAAGTGGTACAGGAAGCATGACTCTGCTGAGGTATACCGCTCTGTATGCCGCGGTGCAAGCATGTCTTGCCAAGCGGTCTGGGCCGCGCTAAGAGAAGAATTTCTCTTTTCGAGGCAAACTCAACACACTAAGTGATGTGCAATCAGTGCAAGTGTGGAGTGTGAAAATTCGCATACAATACATCATTCAATTACATGAAGATAGGAACAATAATGCATGCAAGTGAGTGTGTGCAACTAGATCTCTTCAAAGAAAGTTAAACTAGTGAGATACCTTTGAAGTGTTCTTTGAGAGAGATGATGTCCTTGAAGCTTGATCACACTCAAGAGGCCTAAATTACCCTTACAAAGAATAATCCCCAATGTGGTTTGTCAACGAAATAAGCCAATCAAAATATGAGGAACTTACACAAAATATTATATTATATTACTATTGGGCTTCAGATATTAATTCTCAGGCTCGTCAAACCATCTATCGGTAAGTATCTCGGGCTTCAGACAATAATTCTCAGGCACAAAAACAAAATTCTCAGCCTTAAAAACTTGATGCAGAAGAGTAAACATGCATCAATGGGGGATCTAATATAAGAAAGCTGATCTATCTAAGCTTCTTCCCTAAATCTAAGCTTTTAAGATATACAATGAACTATTTTGTACCATTATCACTGCCAACAAGCACCACACCTAATATCACATACCAACAATCATTCATTTGCAATTTTCCCAATAGTGAAAATGCCAACTGCCATTGGGTTACGAATTTTTTGGGAAAATTGTTTCAGCCATGGTAATTTGACTCCGGAGAGTATTAACTCAGCATACTTCATCATGAAGACACCACAACTGCAACTGCAACATGTTAAGATTTGAAAAACATAAGATTCTACAGGAGTAAAATGAAGAAACTGTGCAAGAAATGAAGGAAAGAACAATACTCATCATTTTGTTGGGGAATCAGGGTTGGCTTGATGTTTGTAACAGTGAGTGGACTAGTGTGAGGATCAGATTTCGTTTCTGCGTAGTAACAGGAATGCTTCAATATGGAGGGCAACAGGTAGGGTATGCATCTGATGTCTTTTAAACGATCAATGTTACCATTGCGGGGCCATAATGAATCATAAAGATGTACTTCTCCGATGTTCAGAATTACGTGACAAAAGACCCAGTGATTGCCAGTGTTGCATGGTATCAACACCTGTTTATACAATACCAATTTTTTTGGCCACGTTATTATATAATAATTTATTATCACAGTAAGAATGAAGGTTGAACATGAAATCCACACACTTACCGAATCCATTTTCCACCAAGGGTCAGTGTACAGAAGCTCATGATCGGAAACATGTTCTAACCAATCCGTGTCTGGCTCAAATTCTAAGGGATTGAATTTCGGGTACTCTTCCCAAACCGCGACCACTGGAGGAGGATCCTTCTTCTTGTTGCCCTTTGTTTTGCTTTCTTTTTTCCGCATTTCTTCATCTTTTCCCTCATTTCCCTTTCCTCCTTCATGATGATTCCTCTCAAATTCGTGTATCTCCCTTAACGCTTCCATTTCCTCCATTTGAATATCCCACCTCCTTTTTAAGTTCATCTATGTAATGATTTTAATTAGAAAGTTAGAAAAATAAGCAAATAATTAGATTCTAAGTAAATTAATTTGAAGCCAAGTTAGCAGCCATTGTAAATATATAGATGTTTCTTACAAAAAATGAGGTGTTGACCAATGCGATATTCTGCAAGTAGTTGACATCTTTTGTTGAACGCCTCCTCCACAGAATGTCACAGTAGTTGTGTATGTGCTATGCATAAAAAAAATACACGTTAACCATTTGAAGAGTGACGAAGAAATAAGAAAGATATGTGGGGAGATAAAACTAGTTTTGAGGTTTGATATGATGTAAGGAATAACAGACCTAGTATTATATTTTGTCAAATATAGCATTGAAACAAATCCACACAGAAAAAGGCCTACAAACATATGATTTGCATATGATCTATAAGAGGGAAATCTGAAAAAAAGTTACCATATCCGATATCAATTTTCTAGGGTCCACCAGCTCTTTGAACTCTTTACGCTCCATGAATTTGATTTGCCCGGTATATAGACTGTTAATTGTCAGCAATATTACTTTATATTAGAAAAACATTACACTAGGTATATATGGGAGAATATTAATATACTAGGATATAATATTGGAAAATATGAATGTACTATTACCAGGTGGGTTCTTTGCTCTTCAAAAAGGCCGTGAACTCAACATTATTTATTTCGTCTTGAGTGGAAGGTTTGTTCGAATCATTAGATTTCCTTTTTTTCCTCGCCAAGGGATCAGTCCACGGGCTATTAATAAACCTTGATCTCTTTCTTGCCCTCTTCAAGTCATGATCCTTGTATATCACATTGGGGTGTGGAACATCATAAGCAACAACACTCAGGGAGGGGTTTGGAACAACAACGCTTGGAGTTGGGGAAGGGTAATCATCCACATCTATGGACCTTCTGAACCAACTTCTCCTCGATGCATAGCTGAACACAATCGTTGATCTCCTTCATCTCATTTTCATCAAGGATAGTTTGGTTGTCCACATCCTAAATGTATAAAGACATTTATTCAATCACCTGAATGCAATTGATATAAATACAAAAACTTGATTACCATACGTACCTCAACCATTTTTGAATCGGCTAAAGGATCACCATGTTCATGACCATCACTCTTTGGAGGAACACCATCAGAATTTGCTACAGAATCTGCTTGAGCATCACTCTTTGGAAGAACACCATCACCCTTTGTTGCGGCATCAACATGAGCATCACGATCTTCCATGTTTGAATTGGCTTCAGCTTCAGCCTGAGCATCACTCTTTGGAAGAACACCGACATCGTTCACTGCAGTATCAACCTGAGCATCACTCTCTTCCATTGCTAAATTGGCTACAGCATCAGCCTGAGCATCACTTTTTTCCTTACCAAGAGTTTCAACATAAAGATCAACATGGTCTTTTTCCAATTGATCAAAAAAGGTGAGACCATCGCGATCCTATATTGTACAGTATAAGTATTTTATTAAGGACTACAGTATTATAAATAAATATAGCTACAGTATAAGTATTTTATTAAGTATAGGTGAATAGATAAGTACCAAGTTTAAGGTATTGCAATATATTACCTCTTCATAAAGCTTGTCATACTTTTGCTTGCTTGTTCCTAATTTTTCTTCAGTGGATTTCTTGGCAGGTGTATCTCCTACCTTGATTTCTTCTCTTATTTTGGCAAATTCTGCTCTACAAAAAGATAGTTTTTGGTCTTCGCTTTCCTTAATTAGCAAACCAATAGCTGAATAGAGGTCGGCGATGATGGATGGCTGAATCGAAGTCTAAAATGTAGACTGCATTGACCAAAATAAGTGTCAACATTTACAACATAACTACAACAATCGTTAGTGATAGAGCCATGTCATGTCATCATTACTAAGTACTTACATCAATAAGGAAAAAAAACAATAAAAAATAGAGCTACAGATACATGTCTAAAACACTAACCAACTAACTTATCTTATCTATCAACAATCCATTCAACATGAACAGTAAGAGAAAAAATGATGACAGTAGTAATTTTTTTTTATATGTCATTGTCTCTCTACAGTAGTAATTTCAGGTTTATATATAGGTTCAAAATATAGCTAGCAGAATATAACACTTCCAAGGGAACATATTTTGCCAAGTGGGTTAATAAGAAATTTCAGTGTTTAATATTTTAAATCAGGAATCAACATCACAAAAACCACTAGCTGTATATTTATATATAGAATCACTTATCAGAATTCAGTTATCATCATCTCAATACAATACAATTTATTCCATTGCCCACCACAAACTTACAAGCGGAAATAAAACTTTATTCCATTGATCAGTATTCAGTTATCATCACCCATTCATAATACATAAAGCTTCCAAGCAGAAATTATAATTAGAAACACTAAACAAGTATACTTCAATGTTTTGAAAATTTAAAGACATTAAACAATTATAATACTAAACTATATTTGATATTCTCGTAAATAAAATCGTACCTTGTGAGTTTGGAAATTAGTATCATCGAACAGCTTCTTCCTAGATGGGGGATCATCTGGTGATCTCCCGAGGGATGCTGATGTATAGTGATTGTAAATAGATTCATCCCCCACATCCAATTTAAAATTTTTATCATGTTCCTCGTCAGAACCAACATTCTCTTCCTTCTCTTCTTCTTTAGTTAGACTTTGAACTGCCTTTACCAAATCCTTCCCCTTGTGTGTTAGTGGGCCACAAACATAGTCCTGGTTCAAGGAGTTATAGTAATCCAGCCCCTTCTCATAGGTGTGAACCACCCAAGGAAACAATGACATCTACATGTGTAAGGAAAATCACTGTTACATTCTTGCAACAATTCAGTATTATTATAGAACTAAAAAGGGAAAACAACTAAAATACACACCATGGATATGAATTTGGATTCGATATTGACAACATTTGTATTGAAATCCCATCTGTTGAACCGTGGAAACCCAGTACCAATTCGTCTCCCGATAGCATCCGTCAAAGTCAAACGAGTAATTCTCTCCACGGCCCATACCTAGAAAATTAAATATCAAACAATGGGGTATTCTATTATTATATACATGAATATTGTTTATAATGTACAAAGTACCATAAAATATAGTAGTCATAGCCTGAAATGCTAGAGAAAAACCAAATATATTTATGGTATGGTACTTGGATTTCTTCTTGTCCTACTTTACATCCACCTGAATTTCTCTGAGTTGACCTCCTTCTTTGTTTTCATCCCTCTGTTGCCCTTCTAATTATTTGTTCTCTTCTTGATCTTCCTCTTCTTCATTTTCCTCTTCTTTATTTTCATCTTCCTCTTCTTCATATTTTCCTTTATTTTCTCTTTTCCCCCTTCCTACTGCCATTTTCTTCTTCTCTTCCTCCTCCTATTCCTCCTTCTTCTCCTCCTTCTTACCTCTTAGTGTGGAAAGGTGTTTCTCGGTAAGTCTGTTGAGCTAAAACAGTGTAATACTATATATGTAAGACCCTCATGGAAATTTTTTGAAAGCTTCTTCATCCTTAACTAATGCAAACATCCATCCAGAAATGGCTTTTCGTCCGTCATCTGTGCCAAAAAATTGGCTAACCATAAAGATGTACGACATCTTTAATATGTCTTCACCCTCCTCACTTGTGAGATTTTTCATAGTTGCATACACTAGCTCAGCATTCGGCCTTTTCTCTTTGAAATATCTTTTCAACATCGAACCCTTTTCCACATCTTTTTTTTCATTGAAACCTTGTGGCAGCATGCCCATTTTAAGCCCACTACAAAGACAAAACTCTTCCTTCCCAAAATGAACCTTCGACCTCCCCAAACCCAGCCATATTTCCTCATCTCTTTGTCCAGGAACAATAATCTCTCTTTTTAAAAGGTTATGAATAAGTTTTCCATGAATCTTCAAAAGTTGTGGCAAATCCAAATATTGGCCAAACGGGCCTTCCCTAAATCTTAACAGCATGCCACAGCTCGTTAGGACTTCCTTAATATCTCTAATTAGATATTTTTTGCTCTGAGAGTTTACTCTCACATTAACTATCCACTATTTATGATCCGGGAACCGACATAGTCTATCGTTTGGATTTTTCGGCATCTGCTTAAACACGAAACAAAAATAATAATTAGGGTCATTTCAAAGCAGCAAAAACAAACAAACTTAAACATAGATTAAAAATAGCAAAATAGAACAAAATGTAGCGTACGAAATTCATTTAAAGCCCGGCCACACCTCTAATTCTCTGGCCTTAGAACAACAAACATGAAGAAAACAAGAAAAACCAGAAGCAGAAAACAACATACCCCTAACCCAACCCCCCCCCCCCCCCCCCCCCCCCCCCCCCCATACACACACACACACACACACACACAAAAAAAAAAAACCATGTAAGGCTCGAGAATCTCCAGTGTGAAATTGAAGCAAGGGAAATTCATATAAGGCCTAGTAATCTGGTATGAAGCCCGGGAAATTGAAGTGTGCAATTCATGTGTGAAGCTTGATATTAACATTCACCTGATGCCCGGGCCACACCTCTAATTCCATGGCCTTAGAACAACAAAAATGAAGATCATAAACCAGAAATATTAGAAGCAGAAACGAGCCCCACAACTCATAACCAACATACATACATACAACACACCCCCACAACACCAACACCCCATACCCACCCTACCCTACAACAAAAATGAAGAAAACGAAAAACGAAACTAGAACCATAGCAACATAAACAACATAGAACAACCCATATAAAAAACAAGAAGAAAACAAGAAAGGGCCGGAACCACAGCTAGGGAAAACAAACAAAAACATAAACAACATACAACGGGGCAAACATAGAACAAATAAACAAAGAATAACAGAACTAAATGACCATAATCCTCACTCCTCCAAAATTCAGCCATGACATAGAACAAACAAAAGCTCACAGTCCTTAGAATTGCAACCCAAAAGCTTATCAACAAATGTCTGAGGGTGGATACAAAACAAACCAAAAGTTTCAAAGAATGCTATGAATGGAACAATAAAACAAAGACAAAGCCAGGGGCAGGGGAGTTCACCCAAGTCTTCAAAAGTGGTAATAAAAACAAACAAACCCAGAAACATAACCCTAAACATACAAAGATAATAAAATGCTCATAAAAACAAACCCAGAAACAGAGCTAAACAGATACAACATCCATGCAAACAAAAAAAAATCAAAAACAAAAACAAAAACAAAAGAAAAATCCCTACCTCTGTTCTTCGTTTTTCGTTATTCTTCTTCTTTTTCTTCGTGTTCTTCTTTTGGGCTTCTTCTTCTCTCAATCGACAGACAACAGGGACATCGAGTCTTCTTCTTCTTCTGGGTCTTTTGGTTTCTTCTGTTCTTTTCTTCTTCTTCGACACACACACACACACAGAAAGGTGATTTTTGAATTGGGGATTTGTTTGTTTAGTGTTAGGGGGAATAAGGGTTAATGAAGGAAGGAGGACAGTTTGGTAATATCTTATGGTTGAGGGAATAAAGGAGGGCAACTTGGTAATTTTGAAAAAAATGAATTAGAGGGTAATCGGGTAAAAGCAACTCAAAAAAGTACACAAATACAATTTTTTTCATAAGTGGACATTTTTGATCTTTGAAACATAGGAAAGGCCATTTCCTTCCATTTCCACAATAATTTATAGAATTACTTTTAATTTGACAAAATTATAGGAAATTCATGTTCTGTATGAATTAAGAATATTGATATGACCGTAAACATGAACATGTTATCCAATCAAGATCTAAGATCATGAATATTTGTTAAATTGTTTCCAACTTTCACAAACTATATCAGAACAAGGCCTTAAGATTGTTGAGACGAGCAAAAAATATATATTCCAAGAGTTTGCTAACGGGTCTGGGTTTTTGTGCAAATTATACAAGAAAACCAAAAATTATGTAATTAGCAATATTAAAAGTATTCTCAAACAACTCTTGCGAAAATCGTATGATTACAATTAAATTAAAAAGAAATTTTGGATGCTTTTAGTAGAATATTTTATAAAGGTTACAGTATATTGATTTAGTATTTTTTTATATACCATATGGGTGAACTAATTAAATACCTGATCCCACTCCCCGAAATAAGGACTTTCAATGCTTAATTATAATATCTTAAAATCCTCTGTCAAAATTGTAACTTTTGATTAAACCATTTTTTTAAATATTATTAAACCTTATATTAAATGTGATTAATGTAACATGCTTTTATTTATAAATTTCATAAAATTTATAATAAACCTTCAAAAAGATTCTTATTTTTGTTTGTTTATAATTAACTTCCATTATATATTATAATATATATAGGGTCATTCTTTAGTTAGATCTAATCCTGAAATTTTCGATCAGGTCCGAAAAATCTCAACTAGTTGTAATTAGTATCACTTTGTTTAATACTAATTCTAACCGATTGGAATCTTAAGGATCTAACCAAAAATTTCAAGATCTGACACGACTAAAGAATTATTATTATTATATATTATATATAAATATATAATAATAATAATAATAATAATAATATATATATATATATATATATATATAACAATAAAAATAAGAAACAAGCGGCAACCCAAATTTTTTTCTTAAAGCTGTTTACAAAAAAAAAAGAAAAAAAAAAAGCAGTAGACTCCCTACTGCGAGGAGTAAACAAAAAGCTCAGATGGCTGAAATCGTCAATCCTTCCATAGAGGGAGCGGGAACACCATCTGAAGGCACCAATCCTCCACTATGGTAAGGAGAATTTAAGCCTGTAAACACAAATCAAACATTGGGGGGAGTAGAAGTACGACCCAAGACGCAAGCAAACTCTGGTAACTTATTTTTAAAAAGGAAAGGCAGGTACAGTTCTGATGTGGCAGTCAGACGGTCTGCAAGTCTGCAAGATGTAGTTGTTCCTATTCACTTCCAAGAAATTGAGAGTTTGATTGAAGAGGTAGCTCTTAGTGAAAGTGAGAAAGAAGATGAACTACCTACTAATGAGGAGACTGAGATAAATCAGTCTGATTCAACTATGAGTGATACGAATTTGGGAGAGAAAATTGACTACCTTGTTGGACTACTTAACGAACAAAGGAAAAGCATCGAAACATTGGAATTATTGGCAACTAAGAGATCAATGTCGGGTGAAATTCCTTGTTCGTCTCAAACCAGATATAAAAACTTGTATTTCAAGTCCCAAAAGAAGGTTGAAGCCTTAACAGAAGAAAATCGTCAGCTAGCTATGAAGCTAGAAATTGCAGTAGCCAAACTTGAAAGATATGAGAAAGGGACTCGGGCAAATTCAGATATGATGGAAAAATTAAAGGGTGTGATCTTGGTTTCAAATCTAACGCTAGCTGCTCAAAACGCAGTGAACACATTGCAGGACAAAGCCAGAGTTTCATCAGTTAGGACTAGGAAAATTAGAGAAATCAAAAAGAAATGATACATGTTCGGCCAAATCGTTGGGGAATATGTGATAAATTTTGTAGAATTTGTGGGCACATTGTTATCGTTGTTTTTTGTGACCATAGACCGACTTGGTTGACTAGCAGCGGCTCAGATAGAAAAAAGTTAGTTTGAACTTATCAGAATTTGAAATATTTGTTTGGAGCACATGACTAGCACATGAC
This sequence comes from Dipteronia sinensis, assembly GCA_033220585.1. NCBI lineage: Eukaryota > Viridiplantae > Streptophyta > Magnoliopsida > Sapindales > Sapindaceae > Dipteronia > Dipteronia sinensis. The sequence continues at coordinate 18,327,631 of CM065642.1, forward strand.
TAGTAAGAAGATCCCCTGCTGCGGGGAGCAAACAAAAAGCTCAGATGGCTGAAATCGTCAATCCTTCCATAGGGGGAGCGGCAACACCATCTGAAGGCACCAATCCTCCACTATGGTAAGCAGAATTGGAGCTTGAAACTCAGTTCGGTTCAGGCGGAAACACGGAGGAATTTGATCTGCTGTTATGGTGGAAAAACAATAGCTACAAATACCAATCGTGTCACACCTAGCATGTGACGTACTCGTTATCCCCGTATCCACTATTTCTTCAAAACAATGTATTAAACACGAGTGGACGTATGGTTGAATAAAGAATAACTTCTTTGTCTCCTGAAAAAGGTGGAGGTATTAACATGCCTTCGGAATTGAGAGCATGCTAGAAAAATGATACAATATCAAATGGAAGACCAAGAACTTATTCAAAATTTCACCAATTCATATGTCGATGAGGGTTCCGGCAGTAACCAAGTCAAGAACTAGGAGTGAAGACTAAAGACTAAGAGTTATTGATTTCACTCGTTTTGAATTTTTAATTATACATATACATTAACTTAGCTACTTGTTATTTGATTGCACTCTTTTTCCCTTACCAAGTTTTTATCCCACTGAGTTTTTCTTGATTTTTAATGAGGCAATCATATAATACTGAATTCTACATAAGTAAATAAAATTAATTTCTTTACCTATATTTTTTTTATCGGACTTACACTTACAAACTTTTAATTAAATAAATAAATAATTCATCATTTCATATTTTCATCTATTTTTTATTTTCTTATATCTTTAATCTTTACATATTCTTTGAATTATTTCATTAAATAAATCTATCTATTTTTTATATTTTATTTTATTACACTAAAATAATAGATAAGATAAATCAATTACAATTAAAAATACATATGTTAAATCGTAAAAATAATATTATAACAAATAAATTTAATACTTCTTAAATTTAAAAAAATTTTAAAATTTTAAAAAATGAAGTGGGTCGTCCCTGCGTGCCGTGCCGTGCCACCAGCTTCCTTAACGGGTTGTGCCTGGCACAACATGGCACAGCTCGTTATGACAGTCAGGTATTAGGCAGCCGCAATGTTCGAAAAATCGGCCTTGGCGGCCGATTAAACGGTTCAATTCGGCTAGTCGGCTGATCACCGAAGCGAAATGGCCAAAATTGGCCTAATTACTCGGTGGCTGACTAATCGGCCAAATCGGCTAGGCGGAGTGCCTTTTTTAAAAAATAAAAAATAAAAACAGAAGTCTGATTTTGAAGAAAACAACATCGTTTTCTTCGGAAATCAGACTTCACTCTTCAGTTTCTTTGCTTCTTCTTCGATCAAACAGGCAAACAAACCTAAACATTCAAAGTTTGGAACCGATGTTCGATGCCGAAAGCCGGTCCTGGAGCTCGGAGATGAGAAGAAGGAAGTAGATCTGGTCTGACTGGATCTTATCTTCGAACACAGAGCAAAAATGAACAAAGAAGATGAAGAGAGATGAAGAGAGATAGAGAGAGACAGAATTTTTATGCGTTGAAGAAGATGAAGAGAGAGAAACAATTAACAGATGAAGATGAAGATGAAGATGAAGAGCGATGGCGTTGGAATGTGTAATTATTTGATAAAGATGAGAGAGTGTTTGTGGCTTTGTGCATTGAAATGTTTAATTATTGGTGGTAAAGAAATGAATGATGATGGATGGTGTTCTGATTTGTGAAGTGAAAGTCAGATGGTGGGTCAAGCAATAATGGATGTGCCACATCAAACTTTTATTATTATTTTGTTAAACCAGTTGTGTCCCGTCACACTCCTACCAAGTAGTAATAATTTTTCCTATTAATATATTAATTTTAATTCATCTATAACTAAAGTTCATAACGATTTTAATTCCATCGATTTCTTATAACATTTTTAATAAGAGACATCCTATCATATATCAAATTTGACAGGGATAATTACCTAGGTGGTCATCTATTTGGTTCGACACTATCAAAATGACTATTAGATGAGAAATTTGGTTCAAAATAGTCATTTTAAACAAACAAGTGCACATTGATGTTCAAGATATTAAAATTAGTGGATTGCCACTATAAAGTTTTTTTTTTAACAATATCAATATTAGAGACATTTGTAAAAATAGTCAAATTAAGAAATGGATTATTGTTTTTAATCAAAAAAAAATTTAAGTTATTGTTTTTAACCAGATGTAAGTTTTAAAGTCTAAAATGCCCATTTTTTATAAAAAAAAAAGTCTATTTTGTTTGTAAAAGTAAACCTAATTTTTTTTTAACAAACAAAAACCTAAATCGTTTTATGTTTGTAAACCTAAATTTATTTTTTTTTTGTTACAAACATAAACCTAAATCATTTTTTAATAAAAATAATAATAATAAAAAACCTAAATCGTGTTATCATCGTTTTCAACTATGGTGAGAGAGGAATAGTTGATCGGAGAAGAGGTGGGCAACCTCACGACGGCAACGAGATAAGAGTGATGCCGACCAGACGCCGGCAAAGAAGAATCAGCTGGATTTCCTGGTAAATTTCTCTTCCTCTTCAATGGATTGTTGTTATTAGGATTAGGGTTAGGGTTAGGGTTTGGATTTGGATTTGGTTCTTGAAAAAACCCTTTATTGTTGATGATTGTGGAGGGAACAGAAAGTACATGATCTTGAGACATCATCTTTTTGAATGAGACGTCTTTTTTGTTGGTTTGGAGTGACGTCTTTTTTGTTTGAGGCTTTTTTTCGATTTTTGTTTTAAGGCTTTGTTTTACTTTTAGCTGTTTTCCTGGGTTGTATTCGTTTAGGCTGGTGTTTGCTTTGCTTGGGTACTCTTGGTTCTTTGTTTTTGTGCTGCTCTATTTCTCTGTTGTGGGTTTTGTTGTTTGCTTTTGGGGCGTTGTGCTTCTGTAAGGTGTGCTGGTGTTGCTCTTTGGCATGCCGGTCGTTCTGCTTATTACCTCAATAAAGTTGTTTGCAGTTCAAAAAAAATCTTTTTGAATGAGAAAGTATATAAACTTGTTTTTTTTGTCCCCAAACTATCTAAACCAGAAGAACAAACTCAGAAGCTCAAAAGCAGTACCTCCCAAAACAAATTAAAAAAAAGCTTCTTGGCAACACATATATCATATATAAATTCACCAATAAATCTCTTCTCTCTGCCTCTTGAAAAAATAAAATTCTAATCGAAATTATTCTAATTCAACAAGTTAGACTTTTCTTGCAATAATAATAATAATAACACATTGCTTAGTTTGGTTGAAAATTAACATGAAAAATGGTACCACTTTGTTTCTTTTGGCTTCTAGCTATTTTAATACAATTTAACCAGTACATAATAACATATCATGAATTTCTGCACCAAAATTGAAATTCTATCGTGATCATTTCGTGACAATGGAACTGCTTTTGTTAAACCAGAATAATAGTTTTAACCCAGAATAATACTCATGTGATGATGATGATGCCTCACGTAGGATTGAATTATGCATAAAAAAACCCTGCCTTTTTAGTGAGTTCTTTTTAATTTATTATGTCATTTTGTTTTAAAAGAAATTATGAAACTTGTGGATGTGTACTATTAAATATTAATATGTCATTCTTGGTGATTGTTGTTGATGCGGCAGCTTTTTACTGTTTTGAATTTATTTAATGTTGCTTTTTTCCAATTTTATTGAAACGCAATAGATCACATCTCAGCTTATTGAAGACTTGCCCATTTTTATTTTATGTTTGTAATTGCAGATGGCCGAAATACCATATATATATACCGTCCATCGAATGGGTTTCATGCAAGAATATTGGTTCATCAAAGGTTTACGGAGCTGAATAGAATGAGAGATTCTTTGGATAAAGTTGGGGAATTGAAGTGTTTCCAGGATGGTGTATTTAGGCACTTTTTAGAATTACCTCGTCTTAGAATTTTTGGTGGAAGGTTATGTCAGTTGCTACTGTGTAGGGAGGTTAATCACCCAGGTGGGAATACAGATGAGATGTGGTTTCGGGTGGGCCAAATAGATATACGATTCGGGAAACTAGAATTCTGTTTGGTAACCGGTTTGCAATTTGGAACGATACCTACTAGTGTTGTCCATGGCTATGAGGATGTTGAAGGGGATGTGTTAGATATATGTTTTAGTGGAAAGGTGCCGACATTTCATACGATTCTAAATCGGTTGGATGAGGGAAATTTTGACCAACCTGATGATGCCATCAAGTTATCATATTTGTTTGTATTGGGAAATGTGCTTCTTGGGATTGAATACGGAAAGACCGTCCCTAGGTGGGCTTGTATGTTTGTAGAGAACTTAACGGCTTTCGAGCGTTTCCCATGGGGAACCTACATATACACTGAAACCGTATACTACTTGAGACGATTTATGACTGGAGACGAAGCCAAACCAAAATTTCAGCAAGAAGCAGAATTTGGGGGTGAACATATACGGCTTTGCATGGGCATTCCAGGTTTGTATCTCAGTGTTTACTAACTTTTAAAATTATTGTTTGACAACATATTTACAAAATTTGTTTTTGATGAATAAGTTTGGGCTATGGAGGCTATGGAGGACTATTCCGTGCCTCACTGGAGTGCATGGACTCCGGATTAGTAACATTTATCCTCGATTTATGAACTGGTGTTACAAAAACAAGCCCAAGAAACTTGATAATGAGTTCACTGATGAGGTACAAGTTTGTAAATGTATGTTTAATTTTATTATTATTGCGAATGTTGTATAATTATTCTTTTTGTGCATTATGGATTCAGATGGAAGCTATCCCGACATTGAATCCGACTGCAAATGAATTACAACAGGATTATATGGTAGTTTTTAATCCAGAGAATCGTATGAGGGACGTTCCTGAAACATCAAAAGATGATGTTACTGTGAGCGAGAGTGATAAAGAGTTATTGTCGGAGAGTGTTACTCGGGAGATGAAATCAAAAGCCAATCATGACCTGAGAAAAAAAAAGGTAATGTAAACTTGTTAATAGTGTAGTTTTTTGTTAATAGTGCAATTTTTTAATAGTACAATTTTTTTGGTAATGTTAACAAACAGAATTTCAAGTTAAAAAAACATCCGTACAACCTAATTGTCAGTTTTTTCATTACAAAATAATAGTGCAGTTTTTTGTTAATAGTGCAGTTTTTTAATAGTGCAATTTTTTTGGTAATGTTAACAAACAGAATTTCAAGTTAAAAAAGCATACGTACAACATAATTGTTAGTTTTTTAATCAAAAAATAATAGTGCAGTTTTTTGTTAATAGTGCAATTTTTTTGGTAATGTTAACAAACAGAATTTCAAGTTAAAAAAGCATACGTACAACCTAATTGTTAGTTTTTTCATCACAAAATAATAGTGCAGTTTTTTGTTAATAGTGCATTTTTTAATAATGTTAACAAACATAATTTCAAGTTAAAAAAGCATCCGTACAACCTAATTATTCGTTTTTTCATCAAAAAATAATAGTGCAGTTTTTTGTTAATATTTCAGTTTTTTAATAATGCAATTTTTTTTGGTAATGTTAATAAACATAATTTCAAGTTAAAAAAGATCCGTATAATCTAATTGTCAGTTTTTTCATCACAAAATAATAGTGCAGTTTTTTAATAATGTTAACAAACAGAATTTCAAATTAAAAAAGCATATGTACAACTTAATTGTCAATTTTTTCATCGCAAAATAATATTGTAGTTTTGTGTACACATTTTCATCATTTTAAACAATAGATAACAATCCAAATTGCAACAAATTACGTTAAAAAAAATTTCAACGGTTAACAACCAACACTCAACAAGTTTCAAAAGTTAACATCTAACACTCAACAAAAGTTGTAACGTTATAAAATGAAAGTTTCATGGTTTTGCTTCCACGTTTGAGCATGTTAGAATATTATGTCCAAGCACCCCGCATCTTCCGCATGCACGCTGTCTACGGACCAAAAGTAACCCATCTAGCACCACCACAAATCTTAGTTCCTCCAATACCATCATCAACACTAACACCCTGCTCAACTTTGACAAAAGTATCATCTGGACTACTAGGATAATCATGCTCATTCAGTTTCTCGTCCTCAGTATCGGAATCTGTAGTGTAACACCCAACATTATCGTACTTGAAAAACGTTGGTGGAAGTTTGTGTACATGTGCATATTTACCTTTATCCACTCTCTTCTCCATATCGACATAAATCTCCTTGATCGGCGAATCATCGTGAAACACAAAATCAATATCATTGTCACGTTTCACGCGATATTTTGTTCAACATGATCGTAACTTAATCACCCCATAAAGAACAATGTCATAAATATTTCTATCAATCCCAGTCAATCTGTATGTCTTCTCCACCAACTCATTGTATAACAACTTGTTTTCCACCAACTCCCCAATAAGTTCCCCATCCACGTAATCTAAATTGTCCCATCGACCGTTGTAATTGATTGCTAACCTAAAACTTTTCATAATTTCTGAACAAAATAACAATTGAAAAAAAATCAATTAATAAAATGTCCCATGTATATCACGTTGTGTATGAAATATCCCATGTATATCATGTTGTGCTTGAAATATCTCAAGTATGTCATGTTGGGCATGAAATATCCCCTTTATGCGGTATGTCATGTTTGGCATGAAATATCCCATGTATGTCATGTTTGGCATGAAATATCCTACGTATGTCATGTTGGGTACGGAATATCTCATTTAAGGCATGAAATATCCCATGTATATCATGCAAGGCATGAAATATCCCATGTATATCATGTTGTGCGTGAAATTTCCCATGTATGTCATGTTGGGCATGAAATATCCCATTTATGCGGTATTTCATGCAATGCATGAAATATCCCATGTATATCATGTTGTGTTTGAAATATCTCATGTATATCATGTTTGGCATGAAATACCCTATGTATGTCATGTTGGGTATGAAATATCCCATTTATGTCGTATTTCATGCAAGACAAGAAATATCTCATGTATGTCATGTTGTGCGTGAAATATCTCATGTATGTCATGTTGGACATGAAATATCCTATGTATATTATGATGGGTATGAAATATCCTATTTATGCAGTATTTCATGCAAGACATGAAATATCTTATGTATATCATGTTGTACATAAAATATCCCATGTATGTCGTGTTTGGCATGAAATATCATATGTATGTCATATTTGGTATGAAATATCGTGTTTGACATGAAATATCATATGTATGTCATATTGGGTATGAAATATCCACTTTATACAGTATTTCATGCAAGGCATGAAATATCCCATGTATATCATGTTGTGCAAAAAATATCTTATGTATGTCATATTGGGCATGAAATATCTCATGTATGTCATGTTGAGTATGAAATATCCCTTTTATGCAGTATTTCATGCAAGGTATGAAATATCTCATGTATATCATGTTGGATATGAAATATCCCATAAATGTCATGTTGGGCATAAAATTGTTAGGATTATGCTCAATAGCAAGAGTGTAATATTGTAATTGACGATCTTTTCATATTAATAAAGTGTTTTCTGATTCTTACAAATACTTATAGCATTTATTATTATAATTGTCAAGGTAAATAATCATAAGGTCAAAAGACTATGAGAAATGAAGAATTGTTCATACATCCGGATATGTGTGAGGTAGACACAATTCTTTAGTTAGTCTTGAATAACGTTCACAACTTAAGTTAAAGGTTGGGCGCCTCTATCTTGATAAAGTTGTAGAATTCTTTTACTAGCATTTGAGTGGGATCAAATGAGTTATGATGAGTCTAAAATCATCGAAAGGTTTTCTTGTAAAAGAATCTAGTGCACTGGGTGCATTGAACAGGATCACAATGAAATACTTTATCTAGAACCGTCACTAGATATAAGTCTTTTCATTATTAGGAAAATCGGAGAGTCGATCTTAATCCTGAGATAAATGATGGACTTATGGTTGCAAGTGTTATCATTTGAGCTATCAATGAGTACGATTATATAGCATAGTCTATCCTCGATAGTTTGGTGATATTCATTTGTTAATCGATAGAGGACTTCATTTATAGATATGCACATCGTGGCTTCATTTATTAAATGAGAGTATAATATCATCATATGGATGTTTTGAGGTATTGGATAATAAATCTCAACGTTGAGTTTTCAATAATGATTATTGAAGACATGGCTTCTGGACAAGTCAAAATATCCAAGTTCAAAATGTGGTCATATGAGGAAATATGGTAACTTGGAGAGCTATAGGCGGTTTATGAGCTCTTGGCGATTACTGATATTATTCACGAGGATACACCATCTCCTATAAGATTGTCTAGGGTATGAATGAGAAACATCTCCTTATTCTATCTTTATTTAAGAGTTCAATTTTAGCTCTTTAGTGGAATGAGTTAAAATTAATAGATCGGACCTAAGTGAATCATTTGTTGATTGTGATTAGGTTATGTCTATTGAAGCTTAAATTTAGATAGCCCGCCAAGATCCACAATCCACACGTACTTGCATGGATCACTTGATATATTCTACCGGACCAATTTATGGGTCCATCTAGAATTGCATTTAATATATTAAGAATATAATATGTCTATTATTTATTTAATGGGCTGCTCTATTATATTAATATATTAAAAGGAGACATGTGGGCTTGTTTCTTTTAGTAAGAATACGTCTGGTTCACATGTGGGCTTTTATTTAAAGTCTAATGGATTAAATAAAATAAGAAAAATAATATTAGGCCCATGTATATATAGTGTGGGCGGCAAGGCTAATAAAATAGCCCAAGATATTATTTTATTTTATTGTTTTGATTAAATGGAAATTAATTAATTGTTTAAATCAAAATCTTTTCTTGATCAGTAAATAAAATATTATGTGTTGGATTAGGGTTAGAATTCTTTTAAGTGATAGGAGTCCTAATGTGGTAAGAATTAAGTCCACATACACTCTATACCACACAAAGAATTCGACCACCCTAGTCCTATAAGGGTTAGGATTCTTAAATTGATAGGAATTAGGGAAAAGCACAATTCCTTTTCAAGTAAGGAAATTGGCCAACCCTAGATTTCCTATACAAAGAATTCGGCCAACCCTATTTTGAGAAGGAGAAATTTCGGTCACCTTTTAAATATAAGGTGATAAATTTCGGCCACCAAGAAGCTTGAGTGAGAGAGATTTTTGTTTGCTTTGAAAAATAAAAATCTTACTCAATACACATAGAATTTCGACCAAGAGAGAAAAAGAAAAATAAGTTCTCATTCGATAGTGCACTTGCAAACCTTTAACATCAAAAGGTTTTGTGCACACTTTCGATTTAGGGTTACGTGAGTTCCAATCATATCGATTGTGAATTCATAAGTGACCGGAACTATTTTTCTAGGCTCTTGGTGTTTTGGGATTGAAGATCAGGATCAGAAGTTCCATACATCCATTCTTAGGTAAGCAATTCAAAGAAAAAAGGAAGGCCACGCTCCTAGGTGATTCACGTACGTGCTAGGATTGAAGATCTTGTGGATTACCATCGACATAAGTCAATCGGATCACGCGACAAGAGGTATTTAACTCTAACCGTATATTTGTGTTTAATTAATTAAAGGGTTAAGGTTCAAATCTTTAGAAAAATTTTAAACTATACGAAAATCTACTTTTCGCCTTCCGCTGCGGTTTTAGTTAATTTTTCCCTACAGAAATATTCCATGTATGTCTTGTTGTGCATGAAATATCTCATATATTTCAAAAATACTTGATTCCACAATATTAGGCGATGTGTCACGTTAAATATGAAATAACCAACTTGTATCACTTTTACCGTGACACGCTACGTGAAATATAAATTCGAACCGAAATCGAAGTTTCTTCCATTTTCAACATAAAAACTTTAAAATTGAAACAAAATAAAAAATACCCATCAACAATATAATCTAATATATACAATAATGCTATTCAAATTGAAGATTTACAAACCTTGAGGTTTTGAGGAGAGATTCAACCACAAACTCGAAATTTTCAAAAAACTCTTTCTAAATCTTGGTTTCTTTGTGATTTCCCTTCAAAATAACTTTAATTACTTGATAAAAATTAGTTGAGAACTAAGATTTGATAAAGATATGAGTGATAAAAAGATGGGTGATAGACATGAATGATAGAGAGAGATGAGTAATGAAGAGGGGAAAAAAATTAAAGGGAAAAAGAGGATAAAAGGATAGTTTTGTAATTTATTGACTAAAAACAATAATTATTATGATGATTTGTTACAAACAATAAAAATTTAGAATTTGGTTAAAAACAATAATCCGTTCTATAGATTAGGTTATTTTTTATAATTTTCACTCAATATTATCCCTGTAGTGTATTCAATATTAGCGATTTGGATCTAGATCCTCTCCTTACATTAAATGTCCTCACCTCTATAATCTATCACACGTGTCTAATATAACAAATCAATGGTTTAGATTATTTCTATTAACTTTTATGTTTTTACTCTATCAAAAAGGGATTTGGATCTAGATCCATCAAAAAGATAGATTAATCATGACCGTTGATTTAGGTGAGACAGGGTGAGATGAGGAGAGGATCCAAATCTTATTAATTTATCAACAAATTTGAACAACTTCAAACTATGGAAGTCCTTTTGATTGGGAATGGATTAAATTTTCCGGGAACAAATTAGTTATTTGTTTGGTAAAATATAAGATTGAATTAAATTAAACAGGTGATGGTTATTTGGTGTACTCCTCTTCTTATCAAGTATCAACCCATTAAAGGCTCTAGTCATACACATATTAAAAAGGCCAGATTCACTACATTATCAACCCATTAAATATAATAAACTGATTACAACACTTACATGGCTACATATAGAACTTGTGCAGTAATCTTAACACATAAAGACAACACAATAAGGAAAACCAGTAACAAAATAGTTTGCAAAAGCTAAGCATGGATGGACTAATTTTCTCCCCTTTCAAATCCATTTAATACCAGAAGCGTTACAGAGAAAAACTCTTGCAACTTGCTAAAGATTATTTTATAAATAAAGTAAAATAAAAACATAAAAAAACGCAATTTCTTAGACAAAAGTTCCACCGTTAGCTCTAATGACTTGACCATTGATCCACTCTCCATCATCACCAGCCAAAAATCCCACAATCTTGCTCACATCCTCAGGTTGTCCAAGCCTGCCTAGAGGGCAAGAATCCACCTTCCTATTGACAGCTTCCTCAGTTTTACCTGCAAAGAAGAACTCTGTTGCCACAGGCCCCGGAGCTACACAGTTGACGGTTATGCCTGAACCCTTCAGCTCCTTAGCCATTATCTTTGCCATTGTTTCCACAGCTGCCTTGGAAGCAGCATAAGCTCCGTATCCCGGATAGAGTGACCCAACAACAGATGTCGATATTAGGATAATTCTTCCACCGCCCCCACGTGCCAGCCGATTAGCTGCTTCCTTAGAACACAAGAATGCACCTCTGGTGTTGACATTGAATGTCTTATCCCAATCTTCCACTGCTGTATTGGCCAAAGCTGGATGCTGCGGATCCGTCACCCCAGCACAATTTACAAGGATATGGATTTTTGAGCAGAATTCTTGTTCGGTCATATCAAAGAGGAGCTTGACCTGATCAGGATCGGAAATATCAGCTCTGACAGCAATTGCTTGAGGCTGAGGAGAGGTACCTGATGTATTAAGCTCTGATACAAGGAGATCTGCTTTTGCAACTCTTGCACCAAGAGATTGGAGATGACTAGCTATGGCTTTGCCAATACCACCAGAAGCACCTGTTACTATCGCTACTCGACCTTCAAGAGGAAGAGAGGATGATTTTTGCACCTTGGCAATTTCCCCAGCCATGATAGAGATTCAATTTGTATACAAGAACTGATGAAAAGATATGCTATTTATTTTGGGATCAAAAAAGGGTTGGATGGAAACTATATACAAAATTGGTTTGCATACCAACAGACTTGATTGACAATCAAATTAAAATTTAATAACTAATACTTATGTTTAAATATAATTTTTTTAATGATGTGTCTATTTTTTTCTGTTTTATTTTTATTTTATTTCATTATAAAAAATAGATAAAAAATTAATATCAGTTTTAAATACTTGTTGAGTCAGACCATAAAAGTAGACAGTCATGTTAACAATGTTTAATAATTTTTGCCAATTTGAAGTTGAATTTACACGTATGGAAGAAAAATTTATTAACAGAATATCTATTAATCTTACATGGTATCTTTTTTTATATAAATCATTTTTATATCATAGATGTTTTCAAAACTTATTTTATAGGGCAAAGACGGTTTTGCTGCTCCTATATTGTATACTTTCATATTAGCCAATAAGCGCAATTATGGGATTGTCTGCAAAGTTAGGTAACGATGGATCTTCTTCGATCGGTACAAGATTATTAAATAGAACTACTGAAGTCGAGGTTTGAACAAACTCTCTATGTCCGTGCATTCGACAGCTAAACATGTTGCCCGACTGCCATACAGGGATTAAAAAAATTTCATGTATGTTGACAGCTAAGCTTGTCTGGGAACAATGAAAAAATAATGGCACAGCCAGCTGCAAACCGTTCAAATAAAAAAAATAAAAATAAAATAAAAACTGTTCCAATTTTTATAATATAAAATTATAAAATCAAACATAAAAAATTTAGTTCAATAATAAAAAATTATCAATAATATTATTTTATTTAAATTTAATATCTAAATTTAGTGTCTAAATGATGTGACATCGTTATAGGTATTACCGTATCATTCATTAATTTTAATGAATTAAAACTTGATATTTTAACCCTTCTATTATCATTAATCATTGACTAATTCCTCTAGAATTGAAAATTGAAATCAACCCCAAAATTATAAAAATCAAATCAGGACGTCTCTCTTTCAAAAAAAAAAAAACACAGTGATATATCTTGAATTAAAACTCTTCACAATTTAGGATTATTTCTAAAACCCTAAAATCCAATAATCTCAATCTTCCAATTTTAATACAGAGAAATGAAACAATTAAAATTTATACAACCGTTCTGGTCAGAATCACTACCAAGGTACAAATCAACCCCAAAATTATTGAAAGTATTACCGATAAACCTTTTTCTTTTCAGGAAGCTATGTTGCGCCTCACCTAAAGTCAAATACTTTCGGATTAAAAATTAAGAACATACTTTAATCCATATTGAACTATGTCTGCAAAGAACAATGATGATCATATTGCACAGATATATGACACTTACCATATCATACCTCACCTTTAGTCAAATACTTTTGGATTAAAGTGTCTATAGCCTACATGCACATAACATATTGAACTTTACTAATAGATCAAACATTGAAATATATCCATTCGATATTTTTCTTGATATAAAATGTTTCATCAAATCACCCAGGTCCAGGGCTCAAAAAAGGGAAAATACCAAAAATGTCCCTATAGTTTGAGGTAATTCGTCGTTCAATCCACTGTTTTCCCATATTATTTTTTTTAGTCCACACTGTTACTGTTATTTAGGTTTTCAATCCAATTATGTTAGAGTTTCGTTAGATAATTAAGGGTATAATGGTAATTACAGGATTAAAATTAATAAAAAATATTAAAATAAATAAAAAATATTTACATAAATTAAAAAATTAAAAAAATCATTTGAAATTTTAAAAAATTTATTATATTTTCTTCTCTCTCCCCAAACCCTAATCTGTTCTCTTCCCTCTCCCCAATCTCTTCTTTCTCAAACACGCTGCCTCCAATCCCACCATCTTCCCCAAACCCGATTCTTCTTTCTCCCCCACCGTCTCATCACCACAACCACTGATCGCCGACCATCCTTGCTCTGTCGCAGACCAACCCAGAAACCTCTGTCAATGATTTTTTTTCTGTGTGGGGAATCTGATTTAGATTCATAAAGAAAAGGTGTTTCATTTTTTATTTTAGGATTTGACTATAAAAAAATGAAGCAGATGGATCTGAGATTGAGTTTGAGATGGTAAGAGATGGTAAAAGATGGACATGTGTTTGTGTTTGATGAAATTCGTTTAGGCGGATGGATTTGGAGGTGGTGGCCAAGTTTGATTTCGATTTACGTTTGGGTTTGGGTGATTATCGATCGGCGGCAAGGGTGGCTTGGTTTGGTGGCCAGGTTCTGGTTTGAAGGGCTGAGTTTGTGGGGTGGATGAGTTCTCGATCCGATTGGGTGGCTTTTTTCAAGGGGTTTATGGATTCGTGGCACTGTTCTTGAGGGGATTTTGGCCGTTTGTGGCTAGGTGGTTGGGTTCGACGGCGGCGAGGGTTGCTGGGGCTCGGGATTCGATGGCGCGGTGATCTTCAAGGAGGAGATGAGATCCAAGAAGGACCAGGTGACAAAAAAAAGATGGATCTGGCCACCAGTTTATATATATATATGTATATATATGTATTAATTTTGGGGGGGGGGGGTGATGTTCAATCTGGTTTTTGAATCTGGGTCAGATTCTGAGTTTGTTCCAAAGTTTATTTTCATTATATTTTATTTTTGTTGGATTTGTGGAGATCAACTGTTGGCACAATATAAAAATGGATTTGGTGGAGATCCAAATTGAATCACCACCGTCCATCTCCAATTTTTTTTAATTTGGTTATTTGGTTATTTTTTTAAAATAAATATTTAGTGAAGGGGCATCAGATTCATTTTACCCTTTTTAAAAGGAAAAGTTGACAGAAGGACTACTTTTAACAATATAGAAAAAGAGAGGACTGAACGACGAATTACCTTAAACTAGAGGGACGTTTTTGGTATATTCCCCTCAAAAAATAAATAACACTTTTTGAAGGTGGCATTTCAAAACTGTCACTGATTTAATAACTTATATTTAAAATGCACATATTACGGTGAACGGACAAAAATACCCCCAATAGTTGTTCAATATCGGATTTCTTTCATTCAGTTTACAGTGACAAAGTTGTGAAGTTGAGAGAGAAAGTCTGGTTGAAACTCAGGCAATCACTCGAACGGTGACGGAGTGGCGCTACGCAGACGCATTCGAGGGTCAAGCTTCCCGCCCAGCTCGCGGTGATCGAGCGCGCGCGGGGGGGGGGGGGGGGGGTAAGCGCCCCCAGAGCTTTTTTTCTCAATTTAAAGTTTAAACAGTTCATGAAAAAGCTCGGAGCCTTATGCAAAAAGCTCGGAGTCTTTATGAAAAATCCTGGAGCCTTCATGAAAAATCCTGGAGCCTTCATGAAAAAGCTCGAGCAATTCATAAAAAAGCTCGGAGCCTTCATGAAAAAGCTCAGGCGGTTCATGAAAAATCTCGGAGCCTTCATGAAAAAGCTCGGAACCTTCATGAAAAAGCTCGGAGCCTTATGCAAAAAGTTTGGACAGTTCATAAAAAAGCTCGGAGCCTTCATGATAAAGCTCATGCAGTTCATGAAAAAGCTCGGTCAGTTCATAAAAAAGCTCGGAGCCTTATGCAAAAAGCTCGGGCATTTCATAAAAAAACTCGGAGCCTTCATGAAAAAGCTCGGACCCTTGTGAAAAAATGCTCTGGCAGTTCATAAAAAAGCTCGGAGCCTTCATAAAAAAGCTTGGAGCCTTATGCAAAAAGCTCGGGCAGTTCATAAAAAAGCTTGGAGTCTTCATGAAAAAGCTCGGACAGTTTATAAAAAATCTCGGAGCCTTTATGAAAAAACTCGGAACCTTCATGAAAAAGCTAGGAGCCTTATGCAAAAAACTCGAACAGTTCATGAAAAAGCTCGAAGACTTATTAAAAAGGTTCGGAAATTCAAAATTGACAAAACTAATATCCTTGAAAAAAACTCGGAAAACAATTTAAAAGGCTCGGATAGTTTTACAAAAGGCTCGGACACGGTGTTAAAAGTCTCGGAAACCAAAAAATTGAGATATGAAACTAATAAGATGAGTGGTGCCTCACGTGCAACACTAACTCAATTTTCAGACAAGTTTATTGTAGAGAGAGGAGTTACTGAGTTCGGTGTTCGAAGTGTGGAGATGGAAGTACAAACAGAATAAAAAATTGATTATTTAAGGTCAATTTTGATAGTTCGTCATAATAGGTGTCTTTTAAACATAACTTATTAAAGCAGTGACGTGGGTGCAACACACCTCCAAAAAGGTGACATTTCTCACCATTTCCACCCCAGGTAAACTAATTAACACATTTCTCTATTCATGAGCAAACATAGCATGAAAATTTGACAGTGCCCTCTCCCTTAAAAAAAGCCTATTGAGAATTTTGTTGTTACAAGTATGCAGAATTAATTTTGTTTGATATACAAATTATAAAAAAAAAAACTAGTATCATTTTTGTCAAAGCTTATACCAGTGATCTGTAACATCAACAAGATATATAACAACAGGGAAAATGACCCAAAAATTAACAAACAATTTCGCCGATTCATATCTGTTTTTAATGTTCAATGAATTGGAAATATTGATTTGCATATGGTCATAGTTAGACCAAGAAACATATTAATGCTATTACGGTATTAGTGGTTTATTCTTACGAAAATAGAAAATTGAAATCATCCAGACTTGAATATATCAAATATTATTAACTAAAAACGATCATAGTAATGACATTGATCAACAATTTTAGTAGATTTAACATTTAAGAATTACATAGAAAAGTACATGTCAATCTTAAGTTGAAGAGAAATCGAAAAAAAAAAGTGTTCGTATGTGACTTCTACTTTATTCGCTTGAGATATCTCTCTGGGATGAATGTTTGTGATCCAGCGATTAATAGCAAAATAATGAGCCAACATGAAAAAGAAAATTTATAATCCATAAATATTATAACCAACAAATAAAAATTAGCTGCAACTGAGAATCTGAGATATATACTGTTCATCAACTTGATACAAAGGATCAAAAAAAGTCCTCTATGAAATACAGTTTCTTCAAGATTTTCATGTAGAACTTGACGGAATTCTTGTTGGATATCAAAGATCATCGCAGCGGAAAGGATACCGGGATTGTTACATACGATCGGTGTATA
Source organism: Dipteronia sinensis (assembly GCA_033220585.1). Classification (NCBI taxonomy): domain Eukaryota; kingdom Viridiplantae; phylum Streptophyta; class Magnoliopsida; order Sapindales; family Sapindaceae; genus Dipteronia; species Dipteronia sinensis. The sequence goes on from CM065642.1 coordinate 18,344,628, forward strand.
ATTACAAGAAAAATACACTCAACTCACCGTGCTATTGCTGTAACTCGAAGAAGACCGGCATGAGGAGAAACCGATGAAAAACTCTTTGTATTTTAATCACTTTGTAAAAGTACGTTCAGAATGGGATGATTAAATGAATAGCATGCTTTGCTATTTATGGGGTCTAGACTCCTATCTGGATGAGATACTTTAAAATTAAATCATTATTTAAATTTAATATCTCTATTATCTATACCCCATAATATCCAGCCTTTAACTAATGAGTTTGAATTCAATTTGAATTATCTTTATAATTCAAAATTCAACTTATCAGATTGTGGTATCTTTATCTAGTCAATTAATTAAATTAATTACCAGACTCCTTTTTTTACCACTTGAGCGTATTTTCCAACATCTCCCACTCGTACAAGTGGAATAACGCAAAATTTACAGAGTTACGTTTCTCAAACTTTTGGATCCAATCACAGATTATTCATACAAGCAAACGCACAGTGTGATCGATGAACAATATTCTACAAATGTATTGGAGCATGCAATTTGATATATCATCTATCAAATTCATTGTTCATGTGTGTCCCAGATTTAATTTTCATTCATTAGTCCAAGCATATTTAACCCCTATATATACAAAGTCATGCTTGACCATATCAAATTTTTCCGTATTCACAATTGTATTCTTGTCTATCATAGACAATACAATTGGTCGACAAGAATACCAAAAATTAATGAAGAAACATTATATCTTTCCATCGAACACTTGTATCTCAATTTCAAAGACAACTGCTATCCTAGTCGTGTTTCATAAACCGAATAGTATCATAGCCATAGAAAAACACGCTAAAGAAGCTAACATTGTTTTGTCACTTTGCATCAAAGTCAATGGTAATAAGGACACCATTTGAGGTCTAATCAAACCTCAAGGAACTTACACAGTGAGGAAGCAGGGATTCATTCTCTCATTTTTCCTTTTGATCACATAGCACACATGGTATGAATCACGTGCTACAGTGAATTTCATTCTCATAAAGAATGTATATGTCTAAACTATTCACTGTATAGATCTGAGTTCAGTCGCTATCTACAGTGCCTAACCTGATTTCATAAAGCTCGCCATTTCTTACTTAAGTGCCAATTATGTTCTCACATCTGGCTTAATCAGGTTTCATGATTGTGGGGATGTATCATGATCGGTTCAAAATAATACAAGAACCTCATCTTGACATAGTCAAGGCGACATATTCATATATATAAGCTCCATGAGAATAAATCCTCTATTTTATTCTCTTATATATATGTGTCTCATCTCAGCATACTATCTTAGTGTCTGAGGCGACCGCAAGTGTAAGAATGTTGGTCTCAACCTGACGACATATTTAAATAAAATTTGTGTAAAATATATGCTAGCAATGGAAAAAGGATTTATTCATATAAAATAGTGAAATTCAAACAAATCATCATGATTACAATCTACGTAGCCCTAACGACTTAGCATGTGACGAGTAAACATCTCTAGTCACTGCTTTGGTAAATGGATTAGCTAGCATTTCATGCGTAGATATGTATTGAATAATCACTTCCTTTTTTCCTATAACATGACAAAATTGTATTTTGTCTCTATATGTTTGGATTTACTGTGATAATTCGAATCCTTTGTGTAAGCAATGGTTGCTTGATTATCACTGTAAATTGTTACTGGTCTTGAAGCACCGGTAACAATCTCTAGATCCTCAATGAATCTTTTGAGCCAAACACCCTCCTGTATTGCTGCTGAACATGCCACAAATTCAGCTTCCATTGTAGACAATGCAATACATGTCTGTTTCTTGCTACATCATGAGATAGCGCCTCGACTGAGCAAAAATGCATACCCTGATGTTGATTTTCGCTCATCTAGATCACCTCCCCAGTTGACATCACTAAGCGTAAATCTCCTCATTGGTAGCAAAGAGAATAGTCTACAGTTCTCTTGAGGTATGCTAAGATCCTCTTGACCGCATGCCAATGTTTCTGCCCAGGGTTGGATTGTAATCTGCTCACAAACCCAACTGCAAAACATATATCAGGCATTGTACACATCATTGCGTACATGAGACTCCCAATGGCATTGGAGTAAGAAACTCTACTCATTTTATCTCGTTCTTCGGAGTCTTATGGCACATTTCGAAACTGAGATTTTGTCCTTTTGAGATAGGAGTATCCATAGGCTTACAATTAGCCATATTGAATCGTTCTTGTTTACCATTCGCAAAAACAGACCCAATACTCTACTATACAACTTCTTAACAACAAACCTAGAAATCAATTTATTCCAAGAAAACACACTTCTTTGAGACATATCACCAAAAACCATGACTGCACCATCCAAATAACCACTTGCAATATAAATATCAAAAACTCTATCACACAAAACTTGCTCTTTGTCAAAACCCAACTTCAAAATCTTCGCATGAATCTTTTTAGCTTCCGCAAAAGTGCCAGAATTCAAACAACTATCTATAAAAGCCAAATGATTTGAAAAAAACCTTCCATAAAAAAACGTATTTTTGAGAAAATTTATAAGAAGTTTCTTTCTTTTATAGATTATCCAAACTTTAAAACCCAAAATTAAGAAAGTGATTTTTATTAATATTTCTCACAAACTTTTGAAAATAAACATTTAATGCAAATTTTTAAATAATTAAAAAATACTATATGTTTACTGAGATTTTTTCATAATAATTAAAAATAAAGATTAATAATAAAATTTGGGATAATTGAGGCCCAAGTAACCGTTAGGGGCAAGACAGTAATTGAATAGTCTCATACTCTCATTTGCCGCTTGAAGCAGAAAATATGACCGTTGATGTGCGACACCGCCAAACATATTTCTGTAAAGGCTTTTCTTGAATCACAAACACACCAGTTCTCAGTTCACCGTCTCTCACATTTTGTCTGCCCTGTTTTTTCTCTGTTTTCTTGATCAGTTGTTATTTTTCTCTGCTTTTGTTTTCTTGAGTGGGGTTTTATTGAAGAAGATGATCAGCAATTGAGCACTTGTTTCGATCTTCTTCTTGAAGCCGCCAAACAAATCAGTGATGAGGAGTTGAGGAATCAGAATGAGACAAGTCTAACTTCGAAGTCGACTCTGTTGGACCCACCGTCTGATCTTCCAAGTCGAACTCTGCTGGTTGTTAGAGAAGAAAACGAAGCTTTTAAGAAGTCAATCAAGCTCTGTTTTAAAATCCAAAACAACCCAAGATGCAACAATTCTTTGAAGAGACACTTCTTCTCTCAACACACCGAAGAAGAAGAAGAAGATGGGGAGGAGGAGGAGATTGCCCGGAAACCTCCATTGAAGAAGCGGAGGAAGACATATAATTTGGAGAAGAAGACGAAGAAGAATCCTGATCATGAAATGGGTTTGGCAGTTGGACCCATCGTCTGATATTCCAGTGGAGTTGAGGAATCAGAATGAGAGAAGAAGGAGAAGCTTTTCAGAAGTCTTTCAAGTCTGTTTCAAAATCTCAAAAAACCCAAATGCAACAATTCTTTGAAGAGACTTTTTCTCTCAACACACCGAGGAGAAGATAGGGATGAGGAGATTACCGAGAAACTTCCATTGAAGAAGAAGACGAAGAAGAATTGTGATCATGAAATGGGTTGTGTCATGATCTTGCCTTTTCTTTTATAGTGAGACTATCTTTTCTTTTCTTGTTTTCTCTTTTGAGCTCAAGTTTCAGGTTGTCAGTCAATACTGATATATGTATTGTTGCTCCAAACAAGTTATTAGTTGACCAAATCTTTAATCAAAATCCTGCTCTGTATTTTTTCTTTTCTTTTGTAAAATTGTGCATGTTCTAACTGTTTCCGTGTTATCCAGCTTCATGTTCTTATTGTATTTTACTGTTTTGTAAAATTCATTATTTTAGAACCAAATTTTCACCACCTTGAACTGTATGATGTATCAGAGTTCATTCTTTAGTTTTCGATTCTGAAGCTGTTGATGTGCTTCTCTGCATCACTGCGTTATTAACAATGGCTTGGTAGTTTGGCATCCAATTAAAGAACCTAATTTAAGTGCTTAATACGATTGCAATCTTCTTTGTTGCTTAACTTAATGTTATAAACAAAATTTGAGAATTTTCGAATACTAGAACTATTTTTCTTGAATTTTTCTATATTTCGTTTATTTTCCAATACCTTTATATTTAACAAAATTTGGATAAATAGTTCTAGTGTTTGAAAAATTCTCAAATTTTGTTCATATGTAGATTTTATTGAACTCATAAGAGACTCACTCATATATATATATATATATATATATATATATATATACACACATTTCTTTTCATGTCAGTGCGCACTGATGGAAATATATGAGGACATTGAATGTGAGCCACTCATTTATAAAGGAGTTTTGACAATGTGCATATACACCAAGTCAAAATATGTAAAATGAGTGACTCATATTCAATGTCCTTATATATTTCTATCAGTGTGAACTCATAAGAGACTCACTCATATATATATATATATATATACACACATTTCTTTTCATGTCAGTGCGCACTGATGGAAATATATGAGGACATTGAATGTGAGCCACTCATTTATAAAGGAGTTTTGACAAGTGCATACACACCAAGTCAAAATATGTAAAATGAGTGACTCATATTAAATGTCCTCATATATTTCCATCAGTGCGCACTGACATGAAAAGAAATGTGTGTATATATATATATATGAGTGAGTCTCTTATGAGTTCACACTGATAGAAATATATAAGGACATTGAATATGAGTCACTCATTTTACATATTTTGACTTGGTGTGTATGCACTTGTCAAAACTCCTTTATAAATGAGTGGCTCACATTCAATGTCCTCATATATTTCCATCAGTGCGCACTGACCAGATTGGGACCATATATATATATATATATATACACAATTTTTCTATTGTCAGTTCGAACTGACAAAAGATTTATCAATTCCTTGCGTGTGAGCCACTCATTTGACATACTTTGACTTGGTATGTATGCACTTGTCAAAGCTCTTTCATAAATGAGTGGCTCACATTCAATGTCCTGATAAATTTTATGTCATGACGAACTGACAGTAGAAAGACTGTATATATACATATATTCGACTTATAAGAAGATGTTAGTATATAACTATAGTCTATATATCATCCATGATGCAAATTGCTCTATGAGCTTTTTGATTTTGTACAAAATTCATATATATATATATATATATATATATATATATATATATATATATATATCGATGATGCTTAAGAACAAATCACGTACACAAACAATTTTTGATACAAATTTTGACACGATTTTATAGCATTTGAATCGATAATATATTAATGGTTTAGATCAATACATTCGTGTCTTCTTTGTTTTTTAGATTTTGTAGCCTTAGTCTTCTCAAAAAAGATATATATATATATATATATATATATTTGAGATATGTTATACATATATACACACATAAAATATAATTATTCATTTTAAAAAATAAAAGAAAAAATTGATTTCCAAAAAACATCAAAAATAAATTAATGTCATCTCTTATTTACCAAAATGTCACTCATTTGATTAAATTGAATGGAATGGTCATTAGTGTCATAAGGTTAGCCAAAAAATGGTCATTTTGAAACCAATTCTCAATCCAGTAGCTATTTTGATAGTGTGTCATCAAATTAATAGTCATTGGGGTAATTATCCCAACCTTTTATTAAGTGTGATTAACATTATTTTATTAACTCACTTTTATTTATAAATTTCATTATAAACCTTCAAAAAGATTCTTATTTACTTCCATTATATATTATAGATAGGGTCATTCTCTAGTCAGGTCTGGTTCTGAAATTTTCGATTAGGTCCTAAGATTTCCAACTAGTTGGAATTATTGTAAATTTGTTTAACACTTATTCCAACCGGTTGGAATCCTAAAAACCTGACCAAAAATTTCAGGATCAGACCTAACTAAAGAATTATAATAATAATAATAATAATTCTCTAGTAATTTCTGGTCCTGAAATTTTTGATCAGGTCCTAAGAATTCCAACCGCCATTAAGTTTAAAACATACACTTGTATGTATTTGATTTTAACTTATCTATGAATTCTCACTTAACAATTAACTTTAATTCTCTCTTCAAAACAAACAATTAACGTTAACTTTACAATATATACAACATAAATTAATTAGCATGCTAATTTTCCCTAATAATTGGTGCTATATCAATGAATTCACTCCCCATCATCTCAATATATTCATTACATTTGTCTCAATTATAAAGTTTTGGGATTACTTTACAATTGTATTTTTAGTTGATAGGTAAACTATGTGTCTATGTTACCCCTGAATCCTGATGTTAAAATCAACAGTTAAGCCTAACTGTTAGACCGATAAATGTAGGGTGTCTTTATTGCAATTAAAGGCATTTGTTGTATATTTTACCTAATCATCAAAATACAAGGTAATTTTGTACAATTTACCCTTGTTTTTTTATATAACGAATTTGATTTCATTCACTCAAGTCTGTTGAAGCATTTTGGCCATACATCATGTCACATGTGAATATGTGATACACCTGACATTCAACGATTTTGTGTATGAATGAACATAAAATAAGCATCGTGAGAATGATTTTTATTAATGGAACTCTTAGTATTCTGTATATTAATTTCTAGCTTTACAATCATGAATTTGTAAAAAAAGAAAATGACAAATTTTATTGAGAACTTAGAACTTGAAATCTTGGAGGAAACCAAACAATTTTATAAGGATAAAATACTTACGATAAGAAAAGGAATTCCCGAACAACGTGTTGAATATAAATTACCAAAAAAAAACAAAAAAACTATAAAAAGAAAAGCAAAACAAAAACAGAGGCGGTGATTTATTTGAGTTCAACTGTTCAAATGACAATACATGTATCCAAATAACTAAACCAAATATAAAATTAATTTCTATTTTTTAAGCTAAATTAATGTATGTTTTATATAATAACATATTATTAGTTAAAAGGGCAACTACCAATTTGGTCCTGGACTTTTTTTAAAATTTCAAGTTGTTTGCGACTTTTACAAAAATGATCAAATTGGTCCTCATATTTTTTTTTCAAGTGCCAAATTAGTTCCTCTCCTTTTAGAAGTGACCAAATTGGTCCTCTAACGGTTGAATGGTGTTAAATATAACAGTTGACTTTAACAATTTTAATTAAAGTACGTAAATACCCCTTATTTATCATATTAGAGCAAAGTTGTTTTGTCTTTTATTCATTAAATTCATTATTATAATTATAACAAAATTCAAAAATATTACTAATAAAACACCATTTTTACCATTTTTAATTAAAATGTTCTAAAAATATATAAAAATATTTTAATATGACAATGTCAATTATACCCTTAGTTACCATTCATTTCCAGTTTAGTCTTTTATCATTTTTATATAATTGTTTTTTTTTTGTTAATATTATACAAGCACTGTTGTCAAAATTATTCTTAAATCAAAATCCTCAAATAAAATAAATAAAAATATACATGTGTTAGAAAAAACTATGCATGTGTCATTATTATATTGTTTAGGAGTAAAGTACAATTTCTCTCCTACGCAGCTAAAGTTGACTGACAAAACTTAGTTAGAGAGACTAATTTGGCACTTGGGAAAAATGTAAGGACCGATTTGGTCACTTTTACAAAAGTCGCAAACAACTTGGAATTTTAAAAAAAAAAAGTCCAGAACCTACTTGGTAATTGCCCTTAGTTAAAATGGAATGTTCCTTATTAATTAAGAAACTAATTTTTATCAATATTTCTTCAACAGATAAATATTTAAGGGCAATTATCAAGTAAGTCTCGAACTTTTTCCTTAATTCTGATATTTCTAAAAAGTCCATGACTGATTTGGTACATATGAAAAACATGGGGACTAATTTTTAAGAAAGAAAAAAGGCACAAACAAGTTGGAATTAAGAAAAAAAAAATCTAAGACTAACTTGGTAATTGCCCTATTCGAAATTTAGGAAAAAATATTTGAATCTTATTTGGTAATCGCTCAATATTTAATGCAAACTTTGTTTTGAAGTGGATTGCAAAGTCATGAAGTAAAGATCCATTAATTAGTTTGATTAATGTTTATCTTACAAACGTCTGGTTTGTTAGGAATTAAACCGATGAAGGTGGAAGCGACATGCCTAATATTCACTATATAACAAATAAAGTCTACCAGCAGAAAAATAAGATGAAAGAAAATAAACCAATCCTATACAAAACACAAGATATACGTGGAAACCCTAAATCAGGGAAAAAACAACGGGCAATCAAGACGACTGTAGTGGTTAAAAAGTGGGACTCTGGTCCATTAAACGAGCCCACTATCAAACACAGTTGAAAGCCATGTAGAACCAATTAGAAATAGACCCAAAAGCCCAAAGCTAGCTGGCCAACGGGTTAACTAAACCAAGTCAAAACACGTGGTCAAATCGAATCAAAAATCAATCAAATTATGACTAGACGTTTCATAAATCCAAAAACGTTTGACTTCATTGCCAGATTCAAACGAATCAAAACGGGCAATTAAAACCCCTTGATCCATGCCCTCGCTTGAAGAGGTGAGGCGTTGAAGACTTATGGCCCTCACTACTAAATAAGAGACCCCTTCTTAGAGCAAGGGGTCCCGACTTTTCACCTACCCACGCAAAAGCTCTCAATCTCTCTCTAAACACTCTGCTTAATTCAGCTATGTTATTATTTATTGTGGTGGTTCTCATCCAGCATTAATTGTTGATCCACCATCTAGTCGAGGTCGATACAATCACCTGTCGACATTGACCCAATCCCCGATCGACCCAAGTCAAACAAAGAGTTCATCAAGGCATCAATCTATCAAACTGATCGACCACTAACATCGACCCAAGTACTGGTTGACTCACAGCTCGAGTCGACGAATACGGTTTTTCATTTACTATTTTCCTTGCACAATATATCGAACAAAATACTGACTTGAGCATCAATGAGTCCCCCTAAGAGAACACTCCCTCATGTGGCTCGCTACCTCTATACTTTCCTTTTATTCTACAGGTTGCTAGTGCCCACCTCGATGATCGAAATCAATTGTAGATCTGATCGACTACAGTTTAGCGCCTACCGTGGGGCCCTGGCAATTTTTCAAATCAGCTACTCATCTTAATATGAATCGAAGACGATGACTGAATCCGGAGACATCGAGTCGAGGCTCACGACCCTCACGGCTTAGATGACGGAAAGCGTGACCCGACTACAGAGCCTCAATAGAGAAAACGGGGAGGTTTGAACTAAGAACCTAGAATTGCAGACGAAGCTCGATCTGCTGTCAAACGTACAGATAACTACGGAGTGAATCCCGATCGACAACTGATCACGCGTACCGAACAGACCCAAAGTCAAGCCCGAGACGGAAGGAGGACCGATCTACGAGGACGCAAATAGATCCACCTCTCGTCGATCTTAACAAACCTATACTGGCGACGGATCCAAACTCCACTCTAGCTGATTCGTTGATCCCGTTTAGGACACAAAGGGATTCGAACCGGCAGAACAATGATATAGTAAGGTCGAATCTAATCTACTTTGACCCTGAACTTGCTCGCAGGTTCGTATAGATGAAAGCAATGGTCCAGAGGATCCCTAGAGTGCCCGCTCCTATCAAGCTAATATCTTCGATGATTCCTCTTTCATAGACGAGATCGCACTTATGGAGATGCCGAAGAAGTTTAGTTTCCTGAATATGAAACAATATGACCGAATGACCGACCCAAACGATCATATCTCGCAGTATAAGCAGCGTATGTTCACAGCACTGATCTCTAGAGATCAGAGGGAAGCTAACATGTGTAAGGGATTTGGTTCGAGCCTCACAGGCCCAGCGTTCGAATGGTACACCAACCTGCCGAATGTTTCGATCAGTCCGTTCGCCCAGCTGACTGATACCCGTTATTCTGTCGTTACGGAATTACGGATCCCAAAAAAGATATTTATAAACAATCATACGCAATGTGCTCTATAGTTATGAAAACTAGCAAAGCGGCAAGCTAGGGTATCGTTCCATTGAGAGGTTGGATTCGTCGACCGTCTTTAGTTCTAGCTATACAACACGCCGAGCGGACTCGTATGTTACAGAAAAGTAAATGATAGTATAAATAAATAAATTACATAAATATAATATTTACATGGATATGGTGGAATGGAGAGATGCATGAAATGTGTAGTACACTAAAGAAATGACTCAACCGTAACAATTCTCCTAATTAAGCACTAGACTCACCTAGTCCCTCAAATGTGCATGTATATCATAGGCTCGTGTCACCTTAATTGATCTATAATCTCTCTCGATGTCTTAGAGATCACAACCACACAAAGCATGGATTCATTAAGTAGAGTGGCACACACAAAAGAGCCATGTACGCCAACCTAGTGATACTCTCACTTTCTGGTCATATACATAAGACATTTAGTTGGGCATGTAATGCGCAACAGCGTGGGCCATACTACAACCAATAATTCATCCATGAGGCTAACCAAATACGGGATGGCAACCAATTAAAAGCATTAAGAATACGAGATACCCATACAACACGTATGTTATATGCTCGTGTCCCCTTAATTAATCTCTACCCTCTCTCGAGCGCAAAGAGATTGCATCCATACATATGCATGAATCCATTAAGTCCTATGGGACACATACACGAGCTATACACGCCAGCCTAGTGATCTCTCAACTTTCCGTTCAAATGTAGAGGATACCACGCTGAGCATGTTAATGCGAACCACGAGATATATAACACACAGCCTAAATGTCATTGACAAGGTGGCTAACCGAGTGAAAGCATTAAGCACACTAAATATCCATAAAGTATCACAAGCACAAGAGAAATTCGGTGATCTTTACTCAAGATACGGATTTGGTTTTGTCAATCTCCATAGGATGGCTAAAAATGGAAACAAACTCACCTAACAACAATGTGCAATAGGTTGATTGTTATACATTAAGACCATTCAATTTAGGTTAAAGGTTCATCATCTTGATTTGAGAATTTTTCCAAAATCAATTCATCACGAAATCCGGCCAAGGATAGGCAAATGTGTCTTAAAAAGACCCATTAAGCACAATGATGAGAACTAAGGCCAATTTAGCTACTAAATGCATGAACTAAACATTTTCTACTCTTTGGAGCTAAAATTCCTAACATTCAAATTATTCAATACATGGTATTTTGGTCATTCATTAACATACAAACACTCATGGGAAGATAATTACTCTACTCCTACATTAAATTACTCTACCCCTAATCTCAATCATGCATACATATCAATTTCTAACCTCCACACACATGAATATCACAATAAGAGTTTAAATCATGCAATTAACAAAGAGTAAAACAAAACCCAACCAAATTTAAGAACGAACATACATATGTTGCACAAGTGTAGATTGACAAAATTCCCAATTCGGTGATACACAATTAAGAAAACAATAAATACAAAGAGAATGAGTAAAAAGAGATACAACCCTTAAAGAAAACCCTCTAAGAGCTCATTTCCATGCTTGGCTCGAAATTGGTTAAAGACCCCCCCCCCCCCCCCCCTATCCTCCTTGAAATCTACTCTAAATTGTGGTGGAGGAAGTGAAAAAGGGTGGTAGAGGTGTATGGCGACCTCCCATGGAGGAAAATCCTCCATGTGAGCTATTTCTCTCACTTATTTGGTGAAGAAGATGGAAGAGATGAAGAAGATGAAGAGGGTTTTGTGTTGGATTGGTTTTAGGGTGTGGGAGAGTGAAAGAAGTCTGAAGAGAGGTGAGAAAATAGGGTATTTATAGAGTGGGGGAGGTTAGGGTGCAACTTTGGGGTGCAACGACAAGAATACCCCTCAGAAAATGGCTGAAAATCATAATTCTGGGCATTTACGCGGTACGTTCCGCGGTACGCTTCGACGACCCTACCGGGGATCACTTTTTGGTACATTCTGCCCCTTTTCACGGTACAGTCGCGGTACGTCCGTGGTACACTTGACAGTTCTGCGCACCGTTACGGAAATGGCCATAACTTCCTCCGGAAACCTCAGAATCACGATCTGTAAAAAGCGTTGGAAACTAGACATTCGGGGCTTTCCAAAAATTGGTAATGGGAAATGTAGTTCAATCTAAGGAGGGAGATATGACCTTCTAAATTTGGGTGTTCTGCACATGGCCATTACAATTTCTGACCTTTAGCCTCCAAAACTCTTCAATTAAGCTCTAACACCTTATTTTAAGGGATATAACCTACACAAGGCTTACAAAACATATTTTATACCAAAATATGCTTGAAAACGAGACAAATGATAGGAAAGGGGACCTCAAATAGGTGTATAAATCAGTACGATCATTGACCGGCACTTTTGTTGAGCAATTCGCGAGCAGCAGGAAACTGGAGAAATAGTCAGACGACCTTTACACAATTACCCAACAGAGAGGGTAACGATTACATGAATATGTTGGCTGTTTCAACAAAGAAAAGGTATCGATCCCTAACTGTAATCCTGCAACTGCAATTTCTGCTTTCAGGAAAGGGATGCAGTATGACTCAGACTTGTACAAGGAGCTGACGAAGTACCTGTTTCGGACGATGGAAGATGTGCTAGCAAAAGCCTGGGCCCAAATCAAATTGGAGGAGGACGAGGCTAATTATCGTGCCACGACTTAATCGGAAAGGGATCACAGGCGTGACCAACACGTCGACAGAAGATCGGACGACCGAAGAAATAATAATGAACAAGGCAGACATGACGAAAAGCGTACGACCATAGGATAGGCCACCACGAATCGATAACATGTAAAGGGTGCGGGTCCCCGAATATACATTGAGCATCAAACCTACGGAAGCGGTTAATGTGTTGAAGGGGATAGGAACAATAGTCAGATGGCCCCCTAAGATGACATCACCCCCAAAACACAGGGATTCGAACAGGTGGTGCAAGTTCCATGGCAACCATGGGCATCAAACGGATGAGTGCATCTCCCTAAAACTCAAAGTGACTAAACTACTGAAACAGGGACGGCTTAAAGAGTTCCTGACTGACAAGAGAAAAACTACACTGGCACAGTGAGACGAAATAATTGAAAAGTAAAGGAAAAGATTCACCCCTTCGTCCGCCTCGACCAGAACGCATCATCCATTTCATGTTAGACAGATCCAAGGTAAGTGGGATATCGCAATCTGCAGCCAAAAGGCATACTCGACAGGTATCAAATGTAGATTTGTAGAGTGAGATGAAGAGCTCTCATCACTTGAGTCAACTTCACTTTGTTTCTTTTCCTCTTGGTCATCTATTTCTTCCTTACTCTTAAGAGAGGATGCAAAGGCAATGAAATTTTCCACATGGTCTTCATCATCCGAGGATCCTCCTACATCTTCTAAGTCACCATTATCGCTCCATGTGGCAGCCATTGCTTTTCTTTTCTTTTTCTTCTTCAAATTAGCACACTCAGAAGCAATGTGACACACTACACTCGAAGCATTGAATACCCCTCTTGGAGTCCTTCTCTTGGGTTTATCCATCTTCTTGAAGGAAGTCTTCTTCTTCAAATCTAGACCTTTGAATCCAAGGCCTTTCTTTTCAAACACCACGAACTTCTTGCACCTTTTAACCATGAAGGCCATCTCCTCATCCGAGTGTTCCTCCTCCTTCTCAACTTTGGAGGTCTTCAAAGCATGCTCTTTTGCTTCTTTAGATGTGTAGGTGTAGGTGTAGGAGTCCACCTAGACTCATATGCTAGAAGTCTTCCAATAACTTCACTTGGCTTCATGTTCTTGTAGTCACTATTCTTCTCAAGTGCCGTCACCTTTGACTCAAATCTTGCCGGAAACGACCTCATAATCTTTTGCTTGATCCTCTTATCCGAATAAGGGTCACCAAGTTAATGGCTTTGATTGACTAAGTCTATCAACTTCACTTGAAAGTCGTTAAAGCATTCATCCTCCTCCATCCTAATGGTCTCAAATTGCATTTGAAGGACCTGGAGCTTGGAGTCATTGACTATTTAGGTTCCTTCATGAGCCGTTTCTAGAATCTCCCATGCCTCTTTTGCATTCCTAGTTGTTTGAATCAACTTGTATTGGTTGTCGTCCATGGCACAAAGGATGGCATGCATTGCCTTGTTGTTCCGCTTAGAAGCTTCAAATTCTTGTGAGCTCTATTGAGACTTAGGCTTAGAGACTTCACTTCCATCTTTGGTGCTCATTGTTAGAGGAGTGTAGCCATCTTCAATTTCCATCCATGCACGGTGATCTATTTGGAAAAGATAGGATTCCATCTTGCCTTTCCATGATGCATAGTTCACCCCATTTAGCAAAGGGGGTCATGTGCTTGAGGCTCTCTCTCGACCACCACTGTTCCAACTCATAGTGTTTGGGGATTATGAATGAGATGCAAATGAAATGTAGTAACCAAATGCAAAAATGCAAGACACACACACAGAAATCAAGGATCACCTAAGTATGTCTAGGAACCCGCTCTGATATCAATTGAAAATACTACAATGTGTGTCTAATTAACCTAGAGAGGGGGTAAATAGGTTTTAAACGAATCAATTGGCAAAATTTTTAATTAATCAAAATTAATCACTCAACCCCTAAGTACCAATGTAAATAATCATTGTCATAAGAAGTGCAGAAAAAAAAATAAACACACAGTGATTTGTTTTACATGAAAAAACCCCAATAGGGTAAAAACTCACGAGCTTAAAAGCCACTCGAACCCTCAAATCCACTATTTACAAATACGATTACAACTTTGGTTGACCACATCACACCTAATCAGTTACTAATCCGTCTTTGCTACCTGCAGACCTTTAATAGTGATTTTAGGTTCTTGCTTGTACACTACTAACGGTACATACAAGACTCAACTCTCAATAGAAGAGATATGCAACCTAGTGTGAATATGAAAATATTCTAAGTGCACAAATGCTAGGTCAACACATTTGATGCTTATCTAGGAATCAGTGATGACATTTAAACCACTCTTATATATCATATTGCTATATGGCATGCATACAACTTAGCTATATGAAATAAAGATCATTCATAGATGCAATAGCTATCACAATATAACAACCCAACAAACCAACATACAAAAACCTCAACTTGTAATTAGAATCCTAGTATAAATGCAAACAAGTCATAAAAGAGGTTTCTTGTTAAGCAAGAACATGAAAATAGATGAAAATGATGTTCTACTTACCAAGTCAACTATGTGGATGAATACCCATGCTTAGAAACATCCTAGATAAAGCTAGATGATACTTGATTCATGAATGGATGATGGGTGTTTGGGTTTTGGTTAAGAAAAATGCAATCTTGCTTTGCAAGTCACTCTTGAGCTCTTTAAATATGGAGTAAGAACGAATTCTGAAGCTCTAGGGATGAAATGGGAGAGAAAGGAACATATATATAGAAGCCCTAGACAAAACTACGGCGTTTTGAAAAAGTTTGCAAAAAGACAAAGCTAAACTGACGTAGTGCATGGGTCCACTTGCGTAGGTAAGTACCCGCTCACCGCTGTGACAACTCACAGCGCACCAACAGCGGTGCCATAACGGTGACCTACTGGACACACACCGTTGTGATAATTCACAGCGCAAAAGTAATGGTGCCACAGCGGAGCAGCAGAAACAGCAAAGTGTGCAGGTCTTTTGCAAGTCTGTGCGCGGGTCTCCTACCCGCGCACATACAGAGTTTTCTAAGGAAAATATGTAAGGGAAGCACACACAAGAAAAAAAAGAAGGCACAATGCAAGATAAATAGAGCATGCATGAGAAAAGTGTGTGTGTGCAACTAAATCTCTTCACATAAGAGTAGAGTCAAGTAATCTATCTTCCTTAAAGCACTTGAAGTCCAATGCCTTGATGATGGGAGATCTTCAACTCCTAATCTACCCTTTACAATATTTGACCCCAAATATGATTTTGTCAACGAAATAAGTCAATCTTAAAATGAGACACTTACAGTAGATTTTGGGGATGTCCCCTTCGAGGATCCTATGACAGATATTGGCAGTGTTACATAGGTGACTCTTGAGACTGGGAGAGATTTCACAAGCAGGAAAAGGAAGACTGGAAAGAAGAAAATCATAAGAGAGATTGGTTCAAGCAAGCAGACGCCCGAGGACACTGATTACCTAGAGTTTGAGCAGGAGTCGGTGGACTATGATCAGGGTGCTCCAGCTCCAACTCTAGCCCCAGCCCTGCTGATGTTGGTGTAGTTCCATGGCAGAAATTGCTTAGATTGATGCAGGAACTCAAGACAGATGTCCATAGGAACAGCACCAAGATTGAGGGGGTCAGAGCGGAGACCATAGGGAGCTTCACCGATTTGTTAGACAACATAACGGAGATGAGGAAGGAGCTCAACTTGGTTCCCTACTCGAGAAGGAAGAAGCGAGCCACTCAACAACCATTCACTTCAGGAGGGCCTACCATTATTCCAGACTCCAGGCAGCCATGGAAATGTCTAGAAGAGAGCATGAGGAGAGACTCAAAGCAGAGCATGGCCCAAAGCAGAAAGGGCCAATGGTCGAAGAAGAAGAGTCCGAGTCAGAAGAAGATTAACCTTTTTACTTGCCAAATCATTTAAACTTTTCTTATATTAATTTAGCATATTTAGGATTGAACTTCATTATTTCATTGCACTTTTATTTTGATTTACTTGCTTAAGTTACTAGTAGTGGATAGTTTTGGGATATTTATGGATGATATTTGTCTGAGGGATATTTCGTTTGAGTTATATTTGTATGGTTGTTAACATTTGTGGTTAGAATTTGTGCTTTAAGGATATGTTCTTTATCTTTTGGAATATACACCAACAACTTGCACGTCTCGGAGGGACAAGCAAGCCAAGAGTGCTCATAAAACGGGCGAGAACCTACTCAATTTAAGATTGCAAGAAAGCAACCACCTCAGTTTCATCTCTTCATCTCAAACTTATGAACTTTATTTTTCTTTATTTGTGTTTATAGACATTTATGGATAATTGGTGAATGTGGATATACATATTGCATATAATTTTGGGTTGATGTGTGGATAGTTGCGAATGAATGAAATTTTGACTTCCAAGTTTTGAATTTATTGATTCATTCATTTTTAATTTGATGAGCTGAAGGCTCTTGTGGATAATGCACATGAATTTACAAATTTTCTTTTCATATAGCCCAACTCAGTTTGGGGATTTTGAATTCATGCATATATTTGTACAGGAATGAGCATATAGTAAAAATCGGTTTGGGGGTCATTGACCTCATTCCAACAACTTAATTTGTGAATGAATGCTTGATGTAGTTAGACTTTGAACTTAATTGTCATATTCATATATAGTGTCTTATTTTATGATGAGCCTATTTTTGAGTCTTTTATTTTGTTGGGCATTGATTGTACATGATTAGTGCCTAGGTTTTTCTGTTTTGAGTCGAGTTAGGTGTGCGCCGTTAGGCCAGACTCTCTCGTGAAATTCCCTTAATCACTTATAGTGTCAAATATACCTAAAGGGGGGTGAATATGTTATGCTTAAATTCTTGCACTTCTTTATCACACAACCAAGTTAAGCACACTTAGAGCATTGAACAAGTAAATTGCTTTAACAAATCAAAGTAAATTCAATCAAGTAAGTTTTAAAACAATACAAGTTAATGTAAGTAAAGAAACTAAAAATGCAAAAATCAACACAAGAGATTTTTACGTGGTAAAATCTCAAAATGAGGAAACATCCACGCGTTGATACCACAACCACCGGGAAAAAGTAAATCACTATGACAAAAGAAGATACACACTCAAGAAGCAATCAATACAAGATTCACTCTCCAAGCTATCTACACTTATTTTACCCTTGGGCCTAGTGAACTTACTATACCGACTTCCTATCCAAGACCTCAAGTCTGTAGGAAGATTTTTGCCTGTCTATCCAAGTCCTCCCCGACTCTAGATAAGACTTCCACGCTTAGCTATCCGGATTACCTCGATCATAGCCAAGACTTCCAATGCTTAGCTATCCAAGTCCTCCCGACTCTAGCCAAGACTTCAAATGCTCAAATCAAAGAATCACTCTTAGAAATGAGGCTTCCAACCTCTTCACAAGGCATATAGTCTAAGTAAATGCAAATGATGCAAACATAAACTAATAGAGCAAGTTGATCAAACACACTCTATGAAGAATTATATTTGCACAAATCAAGCTCACAAGCAAATGTTACTAATTCTTATGAACATGCAATTAGAGATCTAGATTAGGCATTCAAAATCATTCACAAAAATATCTAGAAACCTAAACATGTCAATCAAAGATAGAATAACAAGTTTTCAACAAAAAGCACAAAAACTAGCTTTTGAATCAAGTGAACAAGTTAACAATTGAAATCAACAACATATTCAACAAAGCAAGAACTAGATTTAGATGATAGAGATCACAATCAAAATAACCTAGTTCTAGAACATGTGACTAAAGCCTAGTAATCAACAATCAAAATCAAATCACAAAGATATTCTAGATTCAAGTTCATGTTCTTCAAAATTAGCTAAAAGATGTTCAATCAAAAATCACAAGAGCTAATTTCTAAAATCACTCAAACAAGTCCAAAAGTTGAATCAAAATCATTTTAAACATTTTTCTCAAATCATATAAGAAGATTCATCAAGTAGATCATAAAAGAAAAATGAAAGAAAAATGATTCACTTACAAACAATGACTCAATAGTAGAAATCATATCATCACAAAAAATCTGAGCATTTTTCGACTCTAAAAATGATTGGGATTTGTTCCTCTCTTCAAGACCAACAATTTCGGCTTTTGAAAATCTAAAATAGAAGTTGATTTGACAGAGATATGACCAAAACAAAAATGCAAAACATGTTGAAAATTTCTATACGAAATTCAAATATATATGGATGGAAATTGATGTGTAAAGAGAGAGGTAAGACCACCAATCAACACTTGCCACCTCAGCCCCCCGTGGAGGCGTGTGGTCTCCATGAGGACAAAGGAGGTGGCCTTCACATGGGGGCCACGCTCCTCCACGGGGTAGGGATGGTTTTGGCAGTTTTTCATTCTATTTCCCATTTGCTCCCTATCGCACTTCTCTCACGTTCTTCGACCGTTCTCCGACCTCCAAACTTCTAATGACTTTCAAATTGAATTATTTAATGGTCTTACAAGAACTCTAACTTACGACAAGTTACTCAACACGAGCATCAAAGAGGTTGTAATTCGTAACCCTTATATTATAATCATGGTTCGATATAAAAGAACAAGGAGTAAGATAGCCAACCTAGAAGGACCTAGGAGTCTAGGACTCAAACATACGCAGCAGCAACATCTCCTACACGATAATCTTTTCGTTTGGACGGTCAAGCCCTCCGAAACCTCTATTACAATCTGAATACTCTACCATGCAACTTCTTCACAACAAACCCAGAGATCAATTTATTCCAAGAGAACACACTTCTTTGAGGCATATCATCAAAACCATGACTGCACCTTCCAAATCACCACTTGCAACTTAAATATCAAAAACTCTATCACACAAAACTTGCTCTTTGTCAAAACCCAACTTCAAAATCTTCACATGAATCCTTTTAGCTTACACAAAAGTGCCAGAATTCAAATAACTATCTATAAAAGCCAAATGATTTGAAAAAACCTTCCATAAAAAAAACGTATTTTTGATCAAATTTATAAGAAGTTCTTGTTTATTATGTATTTAGAATATCCAGAAGAATAACATTCTAAAAATATATATCCAGAAGAATATTGCCATTAAATTATCCAAACTTTAAAACCCAAAAAAAAAAAACAAGTAAAGTAGACATCAATTAATAATTAAAAATTAATATATATTTACTGAGATTTTTAATTTTTTCTTAATAATTAAAAATAATAATAAAATTTGAGATAATTGAGGCCCAAGTTACCGTTAGGGGCAAGACAGTAATTGAATAGTCTCATATGCCGCTTAAAATTGAAGCAGAAAATATGACCGTTGATGTGCGCCACCGCCAAACAGATTTCTCTAAAGGCTTTTCTTGAATCACAAACACACTGATTCTCACTTCACCGTCTCTCACATTCATATTTTGTCTGCCCTGTTTTTTCTCTGTTTTGTTGTTATTTTTGCTCTGGTTTCTCTGCTTTTTGTTTTCTTCAAGAAGATGATGAGCACGTGTTTCGATCTTCTTGTGGAAGGCGCCAAACAAGCCGGTGATGAGGAGTTGATGAATCAGAATGAGACAAGTCGAACTTTGTTGCTTGTTAGAGAAGAAGAAGAAGAAGCTTTTCAGAAGTCTGGCAAAATCCCAAAAAAACCCAAGAGGCACTTTTTCTCTCAACACACCGAACAAGAGGAAGAAGATGGGGAGGAGGAGATTGCCCGGAAACCTCCATTGAAGAAGCGGAGGAAGACTTATAATTTGGAGAACAAGAAAAAGAATCCTGATCATGAAATGAGTCTGGAGTTGATGAATCAGATTGAGAGAATGTTGGGTAATGATGTTGTTCTGGTGATGCCCAAGAAACAGACCACCACGCGTCAAAATTGGTTATCGGTGCCGAGAGGATTGATAAAGAATAGGTTTCTGACCTTCGATGAGATTGCTCGTTTGAAGGTGGCCAACTCCGACAAGCTTTTCGCCCAAAAGAAGCTCCACTTGGTTCTTGACTTGGATCACACGCTTCTTCACACAAAAGCCATCAAGAAACTGAAACCCGACGAATTGTATTTGAAGGAACAGACAGATTCGGATACATCAAACAGGAACCTGTTCGTTCTCGATGATGGTTACTTGGTGAAGTTGAGACCTTTTGTCCGGACTTTCTTGAAAGAAGCAAGCTCCATGTTCGAGATTTACGTTTGTTCTATGGGGAGCAGACACTATGTGAAAAAGGTCGCTGACTTTCTTGACCCGGAATGCAATTACTTCGGCACTCGGATTATTGCACGGGAAGATTTTGGGGGAAAACAAAAAAAGAACCTTGATTTGGTTCTTGGACAAGAGTGCGGTACTGTTATCGTGGATGACACCGAAAGTGTATGGTATGATCACTTGGACAATTTGATCACAGTTCAAAAATATAACTATTTTACCAATCGTGATCAGACGGGTAAATCCCATGCGGAGATGAAGACCGATGAGAGTGAGAGTGAAGGGGAGCTGCTAAAAGTTCTTGAAGTTTTGAAGAGAATACATAAACTGTTCTTTGACAGCTCGGTGGATATCAAAGATGTTAGATGTTTGGGTTTGTAAATTTCTTTATTGGACATTAGATCTTTTGTAATATATTGAACATTGGTGTTCAAGATATTAAAATCAATGGATTGCTACTGTAAAGGTTTTTTTTTTTAACAAGTTCAATAATATCCATAGTGTATTCAATATTATTGATTTATCAACAAATTCTAACAACTTTGAACTATGGAAGTCCTTGTGAATTGTGATTGGGAATGGATTAAATTGGCCTGGAACAAATTAGTTATTTGTTTGGTAAAATGTAAGATTGAATTAAATTAAATTAATCAGGTCATGGTTATGTGGTGTAATCACCCATTAAAAGCTCTAGTCATACACATTAAAAAGGCCAAATTCACTACATTATCAACCCATTAAATATAATAAACTGATTACAACACCTACATGGCTACATATAGAACTTGTGCAGTAATCTTAACACATAAAAGCCAACAAAATAAGGAAAACTAGTAACTAAATAGTTTACAAAAGCTAAACATGGATGGACTAATTTTCTCCCCTTTCAAATCCATTTAATACCTGAAGCGTTAGAGAGAAAAACTCTTGCAACTTGCTGTAGACTATTTTTCAAAAAAGTATTCTCTTACATCGGATTTATATAAGTTTATCCCAAAAAAATTTGACATGTACATAAAAGCTATAATCTTGAACCATTCACGAAAGAACATCTTCAACTTGTTTTGCACAAATCCATGAAGCTGAAGAATTTGACTTTCATCTGATGATTATAATATTTTATAAATAAAATAAAAATCATCTAAAAATGTAATTGGTTAGACAACAGATCCACCATTAGCTCTAATGATTTGACCATTGATCCACTCTCCATCATCACCAGCCAAAAATCCCACAATCTTGCTCACATCCTCAGGTTGTCCAAGCATGCCTAGAGGGCAAGAATCCACCTTCCTTTTGACAGTTTCCTCAATTTTACCTGCAAAGAACAACTCTGTTGCTGCAGGCCTTGGAGCTACACAGTTGACGGTTATGCCTGAACCCTTCAGCTCCTTAGCCATTATCTTTGCCATGGTTTCCACAGCTGCCTTGGAAGCAGCATAAGCTCCGTATCCCGGAAAGAGTCCCCCAACAACAGATGTCGATATTAGAATAATTCCTTTGAACACAAGAATGCACCACTGGTGTTGACATAGAATGTCTTATCCCAATCTTCCACTGCTGTATTGGCCAAAGCCGGATACTTCGGATCCATCACCCCAGCACAATTTACAAGGATATAGATTTTTGAGCAGAATTCCTGTTCGGTCCTATCAAAGAGGAGCATGACCTGATCAGGATCGGAAATATCAGCTCTGACAGCAATTGCTTGAGGCTGTGGAGAGGTACCTTATGTATTAATCTCTGATCCAAGGAGATCTGCCTATGCAACTCTTGCACCAAGATTGGAGATGACTAGTGATGGCTTTGCCAATACCACCAGAAGCACCTGTTACTATTGCTACTCGACCTTCAAGTGGAAGAGAGGATGAGAAGGGGGGTTGGTTCTGAGTTGTTGAATGCTCGAACGCAACAGAGTTACCAGGTACCAATACAAGAGATTGGATAGCCATGAATATAGAGAAAGACCTGAGAAACCTCTCAGACCAATACAAAGCAGAATAATGAGATCAATTGGAAAGCCTGTGGCATAGAAGAAATATCGTAGGCCTTAAACAATTACGCATAAGATGGCAGGATATCTAGGTTAAAATTTAGGCTGAAACCAAGGTTAATGTTGTGTAATAAGTAATAGCCAGAGCTCAAACTGTACTGTATATTGTTAAGGAAGAATTAGTGCGAAAAATAATTAAAGATAAATGGGTTTTGTTGGTAATTCTCTAGCTTATCAGACGAGCTATTTAACATAGAAACTGGTTTGCATCTGAAAATTAAATAGATTGCTAGGAACCTATATAATGATGAATAATAATAGATGAAAGTGAACCAGACATTCACAGGAAGAATCACAACCCAAGATACAATATTAAGATGAGGTGTTTAAATTTTGATTTAAGGGTTATTTTTTAAAAGAGTGTACAGTTAACTACCAGCATTAATTCAAACAATGTACAGTCAAGCAAAATCAGTAAAGATTGTAACCTGGGATTAGCATGATTTGAAATTTCCCTACGGCTCTTGGAGGTGTGGAACTTCTTGTAGGTAGAATTGAGCCAAAAAGTCTCAGAATAAAAGGGTCTTTCATCAGATTGGAAAGTTTATGTAACTACCCACTTGAAGCTTAAGAAACAGCAAACTGACCAAGTTTTTTGAAGCAGTACAAAATCCAGACACCAGGTTCCAATCAATTATCCCCAATCACCTCCATGAACTTTCATTTACCAATAATCTCTACATGAACAACCACCAGCTTCAAAATGATGAAAGCGGTAGGCATCTCGTATAACAATTGCCCGATTTGATATCTTCGACACAAACTTAATCCAATTATGGCAATCATTACAGACACGAAGATTTTTAATTACACGTATGGGAACTGTATTAGATAAACTAAGCAGACCGAATGCAATAGCCAGTTTCTCACTGTGAATATATACAGTTGGATCCTTCTGTTCTTGCTCGATGTCACTCCAGAGGTTATAACGACTTTGTACATAACCGATTTTGGCTGCCCTTTCATTCAGATTCTCCAAGAATTCGTATATCCTATCTGCTAGAGGATGGAGTCGATCACCAACAAAGAATGCATGTACTGAGTTCTTAACCTCAATCCAGCTCCGACCAGGCTCTTTCTTTACACCCCTGTTTTTCATCAGTTGTCTTATCTGATCTCTAAAATCCCATTTCCCAGCTACTGCATACATATTTGATAGAAGAACATATGTTGCTGAGTCATCAGGTTCCAATTCTAGAAGACGATTGGCAGCAAACTCTCCTATTTCCATGTTCTTATGCACTCTACAGGCACTTAAAAGAGTTCTCCAAATCATTGCATCAGGTTCAATTGGCATCTTCTCTATAAATTCCCTTGCACGGCTCACGAAACCAGCTCGGCCAAGAAGATCCACAACACAAGCATAATGTTCTGGTTTAGGCACTAAGCCATATTCTTTACTCATGGATTTGAAATAGCCAAGGCCCTCATTCACCAAACCCACATGGCTACATGCTGATAAAACTCCCACAAAGGTCACATGGTTTGGCATCACACCATGCTGTTTCATCGTCTCAAAAAGATTTATTGCCTCAGTACCACATCCATGTTGAGAATAGGCGGTGATCATGGCATTCCAAGAAATCTCATTTTTCTCAGGCATTTCAAGAAACTCCCTCTTGGCATCATCAATGCTACCACACTTTGCATACAATGTAATTAAAACATTAGAAGCTTCGGTTTCTAAATCATAACCTCTTTTTATAATCATGGCATGGATCTGCTTCCCTTGTTTTATATTTGCCATGTTGGCAGCAGCACTAACTGCAGAACCAAATGTGTATAAATTAGCTTCTACTGCTGCTTTAATCATCCGAGAAAACACCTGCAGGGATTGCTCATAGTGTCCACTTTGTGCAAATCCTGATATTAGTCCGTTCCAAGTGATATTATCTTTAGGATCAATTTTATCAAACACAAAATATGCTTCTTCGATTCTACCACATCTAGCATAAAGATTAACAAGAGCATTTCCAATTGAAAGATCATCAGAGAAACCATAGACATAAGATTGAGCATGTATTTGTCGTCCTTGATTGAGTGCTTGAATACCAGCACATGCACTGATTGCACTTGAAAATCCTATGTTATCAAATTGGATCCCTCGGTTTTGCATTTCTTGAAAAGTTTTAAGTGCTTCAGCGAACATATCATGTTGTACATATCCTGCAACCATAGCCGTCCAGGACACAATGTCATCCTGAGCGAATCTTCTGAGAATTCCCTGGGCATTACTTAGTTTTCCAAGCTTAGCATACATATCTATAAGCACACTACACACATACACATTAAACTGAAAGCCAGTCTTTATGACTTGAGTATGAATCTGCTCTCCCAGATCGAGAGCACCCACTGAGGTACAAGTTCTCAAGATACTTGGATAGGTGTATTGATTAGGTATTAGACCTTCAATCTGCATCTGTCTAAACATCTGGAAAGACACAGTTAGGTTGTCCAACTGTCCATAAGCCACCAGCATCACGTTCCACAGAACAACATTTTCCGTCTCCGTTGTTAGAAAAAAATTGTGGGCAGTTTCTACATCAGCACATTTCACATAAAGATCAAGCAAGGAACCTTCAATTATGATGTCTTTAGACATTCCCACTTTTATTGCATAAGAGTGGAGTTGTTCTCCCTTATGAAGTGCCCCAGCTGATGCACAAGCACTCAGGAGACTTGCAACTGTAACACAGTCCGGTTTCAAGCAATCACGCTGCATTTTCTCAAATAATTCCAAAGCTCTATAACTGTATCCACTCTGAGCTAGCCCAGATATGAGGGAGTTAAATGAGACCCCATCCCTTAGCTGCATTTTACTAAAAATTTGTTCAGCAGATAACAATTTGCCAGAGCGGGAGTACAATGTGACAAGGGCATTACTCACATATGTTTCAGAAGAAAATCCCCACTTGAAAACAAGTCCATGAAACTGCTCTCCCACCTCATATAATTCTATTTTGGTGCAGGCACTCAAAGCACTCGATAATGCATAAGGTGTAGGCATGATCCCCGACATATGCATCTGGCAAAATAGAAGAATAGCTTCTTGTTCATATCCATTTTGGGATAATCCTGAGATCATAGCAACCCAAGATGCACTATCCTTGAAACATAACTGATCAAAAACTTTTCTAGCAGAATCTATAAACCCATTTTTGGCATACAGATCTATTATAGGATTACAAACACGTGTACTAGAACCAAAGCCATGCAACATGATCATAGCATGAATCTGCTTAACATACTCAAAAGCAACATCACTGCTACCACTACATGCCTTCAAAATACCAGAAAAAGTTGCTTCGTTTGGATTCACATTTTCATTTATCATTCGCAAAAACAGACCCAATACTCTACTATACAACTTCTTAGCAGCAAACCCAGAAATCAATCTATTCCAAGAAAACACACTTCTTTGAGGCATATCATCAAAAACCGTGACTGCACCATCCAAATCATCACTTGCAACATAAATATCAAAAACTCTATTACACAAAACTTGCTCTCTATCAAAACCCAACTTCAAAATCATCGCATGAATCTTTTTAGCTTCCACAAAAGTGCCAGAATTCAAACAACTATCTAAAAGCCAAATGAAGGTCTGACAGTTAGCGCGAACCCCTCGCTCTTCCATCAAATGCAGGATTTCGATTCCTTTCGAAATCCATTCACTTTCTTGCACACCAAATTCATCAAAAGAATGAAAAATCGCAGTGTTACTAAAACGATTAAAACTCAACCTCCTCCAATTCCGACTAAAACACCCCAATACGCCCTAAAAAAATGCAAAAATAAATGAAAAAAAAATCAGTTGTTGTTGCGAATCAAACAAAACATGGGGTTCATGCAAAGTTGACAATAAACAATAAACGAGCAATAGAGTGTTACCTTTTGAAACTTTTGAGTGCGTTTGAAACAGATTTCGGGTTTGAATATTCGACATGAGAAGGGATATGAGAGAGAGCCACGAAGAGAGAATGGTCTGAGAAACATGAAATCTTGTATTCGAGTGAGCATATAAAGAGAATTTTTGAGAGGTTTTTGTAATAATGAATTTGATTGCATTCACTCAAGTCTGTTGAAGGCTTGAAGCATTTTGAGATACAGTTAACTTGGCGCCACAAATACCTGACATATTACCGTGCCAGGGAAACTGGGAAAGTGCGGATACGACATGTCGTTTCGACGTTATAATATACCCCACTATTATTATTATTATTATTAGGCAAAATTCCCCTATTTGACCCGGAAATTAATAACGTTTTCGAAAATGTCCCATCCCAATAAGTTTTCTTTTTTTATCTAAGAGAAATAATTTTTTACCAAGTATGCCCTTATCTACTTGTCAGACAATTTTAATATTTGATTTATCTCTCAGATTTATTTCCCTCTCATATTTATTTCTGTCTCAGAGTCTCAGACACAATTATGTCACATCTCAGACACAAGTATTTCCCTCTCAGAATTTTCTTTAAACTCGCAAGGTTTTTGTAAATCTCCAGATCATATCTGTCAAGGGTTTGTAATCTAAAGAAGGTATGTTATTTTTTTTGTTTAAATTACTTTCAAAAACATTAGTTCGTTTTTGTTGTTGCATTTTCTTTTTATTTTTCTAGT
The DNA here is from genome assembly GCA_033220585.1 of Dipteronia sinensis. Classification (NCBI taxonomy): domain Eukaryota; kingdom Viridiplantae; phylum Streptophyta; class Magnoliopsida; order Sapindales; family Sapindaceae; genus Dipteronia; species Dipteronia sinensis. The sequence continues at coordinate 18,372,223 of CM065642.1, forward strand.
AGTTAGGAGTGGTTGAAGTGACTGTAAATTTCCAGAATGAACACAAGCATAAGAAATTTACCAGAATGTTTACACGGTAGAATGGTTGATTCCTATTCCGGCTTGTAACCACACATACATCCACCTTTAAAAAAATATCCATTTCATATATATATATATATTCATTATTATATATGCTATGCAGCGTGTAATCATTCTCCAATTTGATCGTGTAAGCATGCATTGTAACAGCTTGTAAGCATTCACATTAAGCGTGTAAACATGTAGAGATTTGAGCGTGTAAACATGTAGGGATTTGAGCAGTGTAAACATGTAGAGATGGAAGCGTGTAAAGCATTCACATTGTTGAACGTGTAAAAATTTAGAGATGACAGCGTGTAAAAATTTAGAGATGACAGCTTGTAAAAATGTAGAGATAGCATCGTGTAAGCATGCGCATTGTTAAGCGTGTAAACATTTAAATATCAGATTCATTTGGTCAGCGTGTAATCATGTTTTCAGCTTGTTAACATTGAACATTTCCTTTCCTTTGTTTAACCAGCATGGAATGATTTATTATGTAATATTAATTTTATCCTCCATTATGCACAGATTGATGGGAGATTTGCGATTACTTATATCGCACGGTGGGCAGTGGTTTGGTCAGAAATATGAAGGAGGAGATTCTGAAATGGCTTTTGTACCTCCTGATTTGACTTACAATGGGTTGATAAAAACGGTGGAAGATATTGTTACATTTGATTCGTCCACTTTCAACATAGAATTAAGAGCTATTATGAATACGAGTGGGAGGCGTACTATTGTGCGCATTAAAAACGACAGGGATGTGTCATTTTTGATGTAGGAAGAAAGGGTAATTCCTGAAACATATGTTACAATCGTCGGAAGAGATCAAACTACGGGTGGTAATATGCCAACTCAAATGCCAACACAAATGCCAACCCAAATGCCAACCCAAATGCCAATCCAAATGCCAACACAAATACCGCACGAACTAATTCCAGTCCAAATGTACTCATATTTTCCCCAATAGTTTGTAAATCCATACTATACGCATATACAACAACCATATTCCCAACCATATTCCCAACCATATACACAACCATATATCCAACAACACTGCTCAACATATGCCCAAACATCTGAACCGGTTGCACAACAACATACTGGCCAACCCACACCACACCGTCACCAACCTATACCACCAAGTGAACTAGTGAATCAAAGCTTTTCTGAACAACTGAAATCCCAGTTTCAATCTGCATGGAGAAACACAATGGGCAGGTCATTGTCATTTGCACAAGGTGTCGAACCTACCCTAACAATACACACAACTGATGAAGAGACATCACAAGAATCAGACAGTAATGACAGAGATGGTGCAATGGGTTGTGAGGGCACTCCACCTGAATTTGAAACCAATACTGATCATGGGCTGGATAACTTGGATGAACAATACCCGTTGACAGAAGATGAAAGTTTCGTTGATTTTATTGTTGAGGAAGACAATCGAGAGGGGGTGAATTGTGGTAGTCTTAATTTTGAAGTTGATAGTGGCGGTGAATCTGATGCTTCTGATCACAGTCACTCCAGTGGTCATCATGATGACGATCTAGTCGGCAATACTACAACACAAAGGGGTTCCTCCTCTTTCGTCCTTCGCCCTTGGAGCATTCTTGGATCGGAGCAATACTCATTCCAAACCATCAACCATGAGTGTTCTAGTAGCAATTCTTGATTTTACAAAGGCAGAATATTTTCTTCCAAGAAAGAGCTAAAACGAGAATTGAGTTTGATAGCTTTGAAGCAACATTTTGAATTCAGAATCAGGAGGTCCAGTAAGGCCAGATTTCAAGCAACTTACAAGGATGACAATTGTTCGTTCAGAGTGCATGCAAAAAAAATGGATAAGGGAGAGTATTGGTAGATACGAAAAATTGACAAGGAACACAGTTGCACCATTGAGGGTTTCCAAGGTCGGTTTCGGCAAGCTAATTCTTCTGTTATTGGTGAATTGGTATCTCCAAAGCTTCGGGTTAATGGAACAGCCTTAAAACCGAAAGAAATCATGACGGAGATGCAGGTACATTACGGTCTCCACATTCAATACACAAAGGCTTGGCAAGCGAAGGATCATGCAGAGTCTATTGTGTTCGGACCCTCGGCAGAGTCGTTCCAGCGGATTCCTTCGTATTTGTATATGCTTGAGCGGATGAACCCTGGCAGTGTGACTGATTTTGAGTTGGATGATGATGGACGATTCAAATTTTGTTTCTTCTCATACGGTGCTTGTATTCGCGGTTTTTGGTCATCAATTAGGCCCGTTATTGCTATTGACGGCACTCATCTTAAAGGAAGATTTCGTGGTATATTGTTCGTGGCTGCATGCTCAGATGGAAATGAACAAGTATATCCACTTGCTTTTGGGATAGGTCATAAGGAAAATAGAGAGTCGTGGACTTGGTTTTTGAGGCGTGTCCGTAAGTGCATCGATTGTCCGACCGATTGTATGTTCATATCTGACCAGCACAAGGGCATTAAGAAAGCGATGAGAATTGTTTACCCCGATGCATCACATGGCCTCTGTGTATTCCACCTGAATATGAACCTTAAGAATACGTTCAAAAGGGAAGATGTCACAGGTATTTTCAAGCGTGCATATAAGATTTACAGGGAATCCGAGTTTAATGAAGAAATGAGTGAACTGATGCGGGTGCATCCGAATGCGTACAACGATCTCATGACAATTGGTCCAGCAAGATGGTCACGTGCTTACTCCCCAGTAAGACGATACTTCATGATGACTTCAAACATCGCAGAATGCATCAACTCATGTCTCCGACATGCACCACAGTTCCCTGTTACTGTTCTGATCGAGTACATACGTGATATGATGCAGAAATGGTTCCATGATCGGCGGACTTTTACGGACTCATTGCACACACAATTGACACCATGGGCAACAAAGTATTTAACGGAACGTAATGAAGAATCTACGTTTTACACGGTGCGTCCAATTGATTGGAATGAATTTGAGGTTAAAGATGGGGCTAAGGACGGACTCGTAAATCTGTTGGATAGGACATGTACGTGTCGAGAATTTGACCTCGATTTATTTCCATGTGCTCATGCATTGGGTGCATTGCGAGCTTGTAAAAGACCATTCATTGATTTCTGCTCGCATTACTACAAAAAGTCGAGTTTAGTTAAAGCGTATGCAGAAGTTATCCTACCAGTTGGTCACATGAGCGACTGGGAAATCCCTGATGAAATCAGCTCATTAGTAGTGCACCCTCCTGAATGGATGTCTCAGGCTGGCCGGCCATGTAAGGTTAGGAAAAAATCGAAAGGAAAGTTTCGTTCAAGGAAGGGAAAAACATATTCCTTTTGCAAACAAGTCGGCCACAATCGACAAAATTGTCCAAACCTCCTCGGTCTCCCAACCGTAGACAACATTTGTGAACCTGAACCTGGTCCGTCACGTGGTCTGTCACGGAGACAGCGTAAGTGTATGGTTTGCGTTGAACTAGGACACAACCGACAGACATGCCCACAAGGTCAGACGAGCAGGACAGAGCCTTCTATTGGAACTATCAATCCATAATTGTTTATCAATTAGAATTTCAATGTATGACATAAGTGTTGTAACAAGTGTTGTATTTGTTCCATACTATCGGAAACGTAATTTATATAAAAGATGATGATTTCGTGTATGTTATCGTTTATGGAGCATATCAATGTAACATGTATATACTTCAAAGGATAACTAGTAACAGTCTGATAATTATGTACATGATTCACGCTCAGAATAATAACACGTCATTTTGTAACCATTATTACACGCTAGATAACGTATCGTGTAATAATGATTACACGCTCACAATGTTGCGTGTAAGCATGCTGACTTTTAATCGTGTAATCTGTAACATTGGTGCAACGTGAATTATTACACGCAGTCTTATAATCACGATTACACGCTCAAAACGTAGCGTGTAATCATGATTACCAAATTGCCTGTAATCACTGGTATTGATCCAGCGTGTATATTCACGATGCACCAATGAGAAATTTTACACGATGCTAAAATAGCATGCTTACACGTTGAATTCCAGCGTGTAAGCATGCTGACTTTTAATCGTGTAATCTGTAACATTGATGCAACGTGAATTATTACACGCAGTCTTATAATCACGATTACACGCTCAAAACGTAGCGTGTAATCATGATTACCAAATTGCATGTAATCACTGGTATTGATCCAGCGTGTATATTCACGATGCACCAATGAGAAATTTTACACGATGCTAAAATAGCATGCTTACACGTTGAATTCCAGCGTGTAAGCATGCTGACTTTTAATCGTGTAATCTGTAACATTGGTGCAACGTGAATTATGACACGCAGTCTTATAATCACGATTACATGCTCAAAACGTAGCGTGTAATCATGATTACCAAATTGCATGTAATCACTGGTATTGATCCAGCGTGTATATTCACGATGCACCAATGAGAAATTTTACACGATGCTAAAATAGCATGCTTACACGCTGAATTCCAGCGTGTAAGCATGCTGACTTTTAATCGTGTAATCTGTAACATTGGTGCAATATGAATTATTACACGCGGTCTTATAATCACGATTACACGCTCAAAACGTAGCGTGTAATCATGATTACCAAATTGCCTGTAATCACCGGTATTGATCCAGCGTGTATATTCACTGTGTACCAATATGTATTTTACACGATGCTAAAATAGCATGCTTACACGCTGAATTCCAGCGTGTAAGCATGCTGACTTTTAATCGTGTAATCTGTAACATTGGTGCAACGTGAATTATTACACGCAGTCTTATAATCATGATTACACGCTCAAAACCTATCGTGTAATCATGATTACAAAATTGCGTGTAATCATAGAATCAGCGTGTAATGATGATTACAAAGTTGCGAGTAATCATTCTTATCGTGTAAACATTCTGTATCGTGTAATCAAACTGTAATATATACCTGTTAACATATCCAAACACATAATATTCACACACAATTTGCATTGCAACTATATCAAAATAACTTTCTACTCCATTAATCATTTATGGTCTATTGTACAAACTAATGAAAAGGCAAAGAGTTGGCAAAGATATCCCGAGCCATTTGTTTTCTAAAGGCAGGGATGTTATCTTGGTTGAAATCAAAGTTGGGATCTTTGTTCATCATTACATACTCTAATCCCTTAAGCATGAAAACACCACAACTGTCACCGTCTGTCTGATATGGGAATAGGTGGGGGGCCAATCTGACAGCCTTTATACAATTCATATTTTGCAGCCGCCGTTTACTAACATCATAGTAACCAGACGCCTTGCAAATGAGTGGGAACAAGCGACGTAGAGGCAAAACCTGATGTTCTCTATACCTCGGGTAGTTAGGCTGTAGATGTGCGTTTGAGTCAAAAATTGTAATTACCCAATCGTTGAGACGAACAACACATAACACCCAACGGTTATCTCCCACGTTGCAAGGGACTAAAACCTGTTACAAACAAAGTTGTTTCAGCTGATAGATACAGTGACTAAATATGTATTCAATTGAGTAATTAAAGTATCTTACGTCATCAACATCCGCCCATGGCGTCTCCCAGGCTGGTTTCTCCCCGATAGCATAGATAATCAAGTCTGTCGGGACTTCGAAATCCTTCGGGTAGAATGGTTTCAGCAATGGTCTATGGAAATTTGGCTGAAATTTACGCCAAATTGAGCTTAAAGATTCCTACAACGAAGTTACATAACGAGTCAGTTAGCATAACCAAGGAAGAATCCTGCCAGTACTTACGAAGAACGCTCAATTAAGTAACGTGTACTTATGAAGAAAGCGCAATCAAGTACAGCTACTTTGCGTGGAAAGCTTCGACCTTGGACTGGGTCTTGCTTCCGCTTACACAACAAGTTGATGTATGCATCCACATGGTCATTGCCCAACCATGATGTGGGTTGTTCTAATACTGTGAAAAATGACCGTGAAACACAAGCGTCGATGCCAATGTTACGACTGCATTATAAAATATTTCACTAACATGAGTCGCCCAGAATAAAACATTTATCAAATTACAAAATATAAAAAAATAACTTGGTGAAGCACTTACTACAACAACCCCGAAGCATTCATAAAGGCGGTATATTGCTCGGCTACTTCCACCTTCTTCTGTGCTCTGAAGGGATCTGTATAAGGACTTCTTAACCACTTTGACAGCAGTTACTCTCGAACAATTTCAGTCCGGTCAAATAGTGGTGGTGGTGGAATTGGACTATTACCGCCTCGACTGGATGTTTCGGCTTTACCACTTTTGGATGTTTCGGGTTGGATTTTTATAAATGGTGTTGGAGGGGTATGTATCTGATGTGACGGTGGGAGAGAGGTATGTATGTCATCTGAGGGTGATACCGGGGCATGTATAGTGGGGGCTGTCTCGGGGGTGGTGGGGGCTGTCTTAGTGGTGGGGGCTGTCTTAGGGGGTGGTGGGGGCTGTCTCGGTGGTGGTGGGGGTTGTCTCGGTGGTGGTGGGCTGTCTCGGTCGTGGTGGGGGCTGTCTCGGTCGTGGGTGTACCATAAACCCCTAAGCCAGTGTTCAGCTGAAATGCAGGTTCTCCATCACTGTCATCGTGTTCTGCATAATCCTCCGTGCTGAAACGAGAGGGTATCTGTCAAAAATGGAAACACGTTACTTAAACTGTCCAATTGATAATGTGTGTTGATAATATCACCAAATTTGTACAAGTAGAAAAACAATACAACTATATATACATACCTGATTAGAAAACATCTTGAAAAAGTCAGCCCGAAACTTTGCAAACTCAGATTCCATCGCCGTTTGGACCTCCTCACGTACGATGATGCGCACATGGTCAAGTAGTTGATTTGGAATTGCAGTATAGGTCGCTCCCTAAGAAAGATAATTGAAATTCAATGATAATAATGAACATGTTATGTTATTTGAAACGAAAAAAAACATAACATGAGAAAAAATTACCCATGCACTCGAGTGTCGTGTAAGATGATATGGAGGACGCTGAGGAGTTGGAGATGGAGGACGCTGACGAGTAAAAGATGGAGGACGCTAACGAGTAGGAGATGGAGTCCTCTGGTTATCGCTAGACGACGGATGTTGTACAGGCGAGTGTGGGTCATCAACAGGTATGCCACGGTCTGAAAACAAAGGAGGTGACATATCAGGTATGTCACTACCATCTCGAGTGGTGCGCCTGTCACTATCCTCCCCAATGGTGTGCCTAGGTGGTGACGTATCTCGCAAGTTCCGCCGTCTTTTAATTGGTTCATCAGGACCTCTGTATCGGTTTCGTTTCCGTCCCCCACGCTCGTTTCCGTCCTCTTTGTTCCCCAAATCCTTCAACGGTACAAATTGAGGACCTTCAGACAAGTCGTCATCAATGCCTAACCAATAGTCCTCTTTTAGCTCCATCCGAGTAGGAGAGATCTCGGGTAATCCAGTGAGCTGAAAATTACAAGCAAAATGTCAATCAGTAAAAAAAATACAGCAAATATTTAGATAACCATCCGAAATTATATTTACTTTTCCTTCAAGCTCTTTCTTCAACCATGACTCACTCATATGTGATCCCCGTTTGATAAATTCCCATTTTTTAAAACGAGGGCGTCCCTGGGGAGTGAATCTGTTGCCCAATTTCTTCCGCATAGATTGGATGGCCTCCATTGCCCAAAACTACCAAAACAAAAACAGTTTAGCGTGAGAATAAAATTACTTTGTTCACAAAAAATAATAGTTTTCTGCTATTTGCACGATACCTGAACTCCCCAAATAAAACCGTAAAGGTTGTATCTTCTAGCAGGACCCATTGGCTCTGGCACCTTAAAACTGATTCGGATGTAGTGCAATGTCATCTTGAAAACGTAATGTCCCCATGGGAACAAACTAAAGGCCTCTATATCCTCAACCAACGATAGTAGCCAGTACGTAACTTGTCTCCGGTAATCCTGCCCGAATAAAATGTTGTTCGCAAACAACACAAGTGCCATCTTCAAACCATCACCCTTCTGCTCAAACCACCCCCCCCCCCCCCCCCCCCAAAAAAAAAAAAAAAAAATCGGTTCAGAAGATCGGCCAATAATAATTTTCCGTCCCTGACAAAATATCTAATGTGGATCCCATCCCGCACTGGAACGTAATCTCTCAAAAATATATCTGGTAAAACGCCAAACCTCAACCCAGTGCACAAACAAAACTCTCTCTTTCCTAGTCTAACATTGGTCTTCCCCAAAGCAAACCACATCTTGTCATCGTTGGCACTCGGGAACCGAATTTGGCGGAGCAATAGGTTATGTATGTACTACGCTTGAAATAAACCCCTCATGTAATGTGGCATATCCAAGTAATGCCTGAAACAACTTTCCTTGAAATCATCCAACTCACCACAGTCCGCCAACACCGTTTTAATTTCATCTATCAATTTCAGTTTGCAATACACTGTTATCGTTATGTCATACGCCCACGTATTCCTTGGGTGTACTAAATACTGATCTAGGTCTCCGTTCTCTAATGCCTCTTCAGTCTCTACTACGTTCTCATTCTGTGGTACGTTCTCAGTCACTTGTACATGCTCATTCTCTGGTACGTTCCCCGTCACTGGTAGGTTCTCAGCTTCTAGTGGGTTCACATTCTCTGCAACATTTTCATTCTCTGCTCGGTCTTGATTCTCTACCATCAAATCTCTCTGGTTTGTTCTCAGTCTCTTGTATGTTCTCATTCTCTGGTTAAAACCTGAAAATATTCCCAGGATAGTTAACATCAAGATGACACACAGAAAAAGCTCCAATAAAAGCATGCTAACAATCTTTACACGATGTACAATCAAAATGTTTACACGATGGATTATACAATGGTTTACACGCTTAATTGTAAGCTATTGCGTGTAACCATTCTGGATAATTTACAAAGTTCACAGAAATATCTTTACACGCTATGCATAAAACATCTTTACACGCTCTATTGTACAATGGGTTACACGCTACATTGTAAACCCATTTTAGCGTGTAACCTTTATACGATATACATTAAACATCATTACACGCTTTATTATAAAAGGGATTACACGAGTGATTGCAATCCCATTTCAAAGTGAACTAAAAATTGCAATCTTTACACGCTATAGATTAACCATCGTTACACGCTGTATTGTACAAGGGATTACACGCTCGATTGTATTCCCATTTTAGCGTGTAACCATTCTAGGCCATTTACATACTCACAGAAATCAAACCCAAAAACTTTACATTACACGCTGTAGAATAAAAATAACAATTGATCTAGTACCAAACATACAATACCTATCTAGACTTCTATAACATAACAAGTCATCTACTACCCAACATACAAGTGTTTACACGCTGTATAACAAACACGATGACTTGCGTTCGGGTTTACACGCTCGATTGTAGAGTCAATTTAGCGTGTAATCATTTTGGGTAATTTGAAGCTTAATATAAGAATTCAATCATACAAAACACAGACATTGTTCACAAAAATATAACCCAAAGTTCAACAATCTTTAATCGAAATAAGGCACATACCCACATAGTCTTTCTATCTCCACAACGAAACTTTTTGTTGATGAACAGTTCGTCGGCGACAAACTAATCCCGTCTCTTGTCTTCTTTCTCAGTCCACACTGTTTTCTCTCTCTAAAAACCACTTTCGAACTGTAAAATACCACTTTCTCAAAACCGCTATCTTTTCCCAAGTTTACACGCCAAAATGGTTTCTAATTTCTTTTACTTTTTAGATTTTGTATTTCATTAATGATTTCAAATTTTCAAATAAAATCACCGTTCATTGAGTGTCACATCTGATATGCATTAAGGGCAAACTTGTCCGAAAAACATTTCTCTTGGATAAAAAAAGGAAACTTATTGAAAAGCAATAGTTTTGAATTTGCCCTTAATTTTATGCCTATTTATGAATTTTGCTCTTATTATTATGTAAGTATATGTAAAATAAGGGTCATAATTACTCATAAACTCATAATACTGCATAGATTTTTTATTTATAATAATAATAATAGAGAAAATTATGGTATTTATCCATAAAATTATGATGTTATTCACATTTATCTATTCTCAATAAGTTAATTGTTTGTATCCATTATTTATGGGTGGTTTGACGAAAATACCCTTTAAAATTGTTTTGTTGACTTCCATATCCATCATCTTTAATTACTTTTTTTTTCTCTCTTTTAAGTTTTCTGTCTCATCAATTTTAAGTTTTTACTTTCATCAATTTTAATAATTTGAATCTTTATTGACACGTTCTCTCTCTTCGTTGATTTTTCTTGTTTCTCTCATTCATTTTTGTTTCTCTCTCTACAATTTTCTCTCTTCGAAATATTGTTTTCCTAACCAGAACGATTCCAACGGTATATTATGGGCGAAAATTTGATATTGTTTTTCCCCTCAAAAGTCATTTGAAAATTTTTCCAGAAACTTCACACGATAAAATATTAGCATGATTACACGATGAAATATTAACATCATTACACGATGTTGATATTTCATCGTGTAATAATATTGATATCTCATCGTGTAAAATTTCTGGAAACAGATCTCCATTTGAAGATCTGGAAAAAAAATTAGATGGAGGTCGAACAAACTTCCATCAATGGTGGTTTGTTTGCAGACCTCCATCGATGAAGGTCGAACAAACCTCTATCAGTAAATGTCAAACAAACCTCCATCACGTACCTTCATTGATTGAGGTTTCTTAAACCTCCATCAACAAACCTCTATCAATGGAGATTGATGCAGATGATTAAAGAAATATCTTTCTCTCACATGTCATAATTGCACTAAGGGTATTTTTGTCCAAAAATCATTTCTCTTTGATAAAATAGTGAAATTATTGAGAAATGAAATCTTTGAATACTCCCCTAATTTTAAGGTTATTTATGGTTTTGGCAATAATAATAATAGCAGCAGTAGTAGTAGTAATAATAATAGTACTGTATAGATTCTAATGTAGATGTACAAAAATAAAAAATAAATGTTTAAAATTAAAAGAATATATATATATATATATATATATATAATTGTATTATCCCATATGCCATATATATGCATATATTATATAGGGTCAAACTAAATCAACTTAAATTTGTGACTTAAAATTTTAACTTCAACATTTTAACATCTCAAGTACTCTTCATCTAATGGTTGAGATTTGAATGCAATTATAACTTTTGGATTAAAAGCATACGAGTGGTTGAGATGTTGAAGTCAAAATTTTAAGGTATAAATTTAAATTGTTTTAGCCTAACCGTATTATATATCTATGGTAGCTAAATTCGGAAAAAATAATAGGGTAATTTTTTAAGTATAACATTTTTTTGAACAATATTTAAACACTGACATCATCACAATAACCATCTTTATAATCGGGGGTATATTCAATTAAGATTTCAAAAGACTTTTTTAAACGGATGACTTTCGCAGATTTCATGGAATTTTATAGTCTTTTATAGACTTTACAGAATTATGAAAAACTTTCATAAACTTTCATTTCAAAAGACTTTCATAAACCTTCATTTTAAAAAACTTTCATTTCAAAAGTCTTTCATACACATTTATTTCAAAAGACTTTCACAGACATTTTTATTTCTATTTTTATTATATTTTGCATTATAAAGACATTAAGCACCTAATATTTTTTTAAATTAGTCAAAAATTTTATTTTATAATTAGTCAAAATATTATAAATTTTCTTTTAGAATAAATGTAGAAAACTGACAATAATATTAATGTTTACATGTCTCTACAGCAGTATGATAATGGGTATAAAAAATCTACCTAAAATTAATTCAAGTTACTAAGATAAAACATAAAACCCCCCACATAGTTGTTAAATAAGACACATGTCTAAAAGTAGATAGTTTGATATTGATCATAATTACATTGAGTGGAGCTCATCTGCGACTTTGATTATGACATATTGGCATGGTTGAGTAGTGATTTTTTTTTCTTTTATTATTTTTAATTAACATAAATGAAGTTCGATTGATTTGTTTCAGTGTTATTTAGTTACTTTGAAAATAGATGTAAAAAAATGAAATCTCTCATCCTTAATTGCATAGTTGATGGAGAGTTGTTTTATATTATTTTTTAGTTAATTTTTTTTTTTATAGATCGTTAATGTTTATATGTTTTTTTTATAATGTCTATTCATTTTAAAAGTTGTTCGTTTTATTTTATTTGTAAAATTTGTTAAAAACGAGTGTGTTTTTATTTGAAATATAACATATGATTGATGATTTATGTTTTTAAAAGAGTTTTATGTTTTTCTTCTAAAATGAAATTATTTATATTTAAAAAAAAATCATTCAAAGTCCTTGGTATGTATAGATGATAAATCGTGAGATTTGTTATAACTAAAAGTCATTAAAAGTCATTAATATTTTTAAGTCATTAATATTTTAAAGTCATTAAAAGTCATTGAGATTTTGATACCTCCAAACTTTCATAGACTATTAAAAAGTCTTGATTGAATACTACGTGACTTTTAAAGACTTTTTAAAAGTTTATAAGAGTCTGTATCGAATACCACATGACTTTTATGGAGTCATTAAAAGTCTACATTGAATACATTGAAACTCTTAAATTCAATAAAAGTCACGAAAAGTCTTTCGAAATCCTAATCGAATACACCCCTGACCCTCCTTACCCTTATGGCCCTATGCCCTAATTTAATAAAATCATAAAGTTAAAAGAACTTAAAAATAGATATTAGAAAAAAATTTGAAAAATAAAAATAAATAAAAAACAATGGAGATCGATCAACTGTTCTCTCATGAGCACATATTTTGAACATACTAATACACATCACTATATTTTTACCATGTGTATTATTATAATTGAAGTTATGTTGTTAACATAGTAAATGTGTGATTATGTGTATTAGGATGTTCAAGATATGCTCAAAGTTGTGTGCTCATGAGAGAAAAATTGGGAAATCGATTAAAATAAAAACCGAAAGTAAAAGTAAATAGATATCCATAGTCCATATTATAGATGAACATTGAATTTCATTAATTAAAAAATAAGGCCGCATGTTGAAGTAGGGGTGGCAATATGGGCCATGACCCGATAACTCGACACGATATTTATAGATTTGGACTATGTCTTATTTGGTTTGGGTTACTAATGTGTGAACACGTTAAACCTGTAAAATAAACGAGTCATGTTTGAGTTAAACCCCACCCAGCCCATTTAACACGTTTAAATATCAAGAATAATATACCATTTACAAATATATCGAGAAACCCTGAATATAGGTTTAACAAAGAACCCTAAATAATTTAAATTCTTCGTTCTATCTTTTACAATATACTTATAATTACTTATCAAAAGGTGAAAGTTCTTCAAGATAAAGTCTATAGAGAAAAGGAATTCTCCATTTCCTGTTTATACCTTATTCTGTCGTATCATTGCATGACTTTTGCTTAGAATTTTATTTCGTTTATATGTTATATATAGTATAGTATTGCATGTGTAAAATAAGAGTTTTTTTTTTTAAAGAATGCATAGAATTAAGAACTTTAAATACAAAATCTAGATATATTACTTCATGTTTTTATGGGATTTTATTTTGAATCAACATTTTTCTTATTCTTGATTATTTTCATTTATTAAATGAGTTTTATTGGATTGAATTATATAAAAAAATAAAAGATTTAAATTACTTTAAAATTGTAAATCGAAAATGAATTAATGGAACTTTAATTTAGTATAAGATTCATAATCTATAAATTAATGGGTTAAATGGGTCTTATCATATAATCCATTCATTAATGAGGCGTGTTTGAGTTTCGACCTATGACACGATAAACTTAACGAATATGCTTGAGTATATACAAATACGACACGGCAATGCATATTGTCATCCCCAGGTCGAAGTATCTTTCGCTTGATTTTCATGATAATAAAAAGAGGTAAATACACTGACTTCTCCTAAAGTTTGACATAAATAAAGTTAGAGAATAAGTATGCATTTATCTACTTAAATCTCCATTACTCTTAAAATTAAACCAATAAAAAGATCAAATTACCCTTAGTTATTAAAATTTTAAAATGATGATAATTTTTTTATATATAAATAATTAAATTAAATTAATTGAAGATAATCTTTTCAATATAATATAAATTAAAAATAATAATTTTAAAATGGAAAAATAAAAAAACTATTTTTAAAATTTTAAATTATCTTCATTTTTAAATTTTAAATTATCTTCATTTTAAAATTCATATTTTTTACTATTTTTAAAAGGTAGTTATTAAAAATGAAAATAATATAATAACTCATAATATACTATTTGTTTTTACTATTTTTAAATTTTATATTTTAAAACTGTCAAACAAAAAAATTATTTAAGGATTAAGAAAATTAAAGAAAAAATTTATTTACTTTAAGAATAGTAAAAAAGATTAAATTTAAAATGAAGATAATTTAAAATTTTAAAAATAGTAATTTATTTTTCCATTTATTTTTCATTGAAAGGATTATCTCCAATTAATTTAATTTAATTGTTTTTTTATAAAAACATTATCTTTAAATTTAAATTTTAATATAAAGGCAATTTGGTCTTTTTATTTATATAATTTTAAGAGCGTAAGAAATTTGAGTAGATAAATACATACTTATCCTCTATTTATATTTATATTAAACTTTAAGGGAGGTTCGTGTATTTACCCCTAATAATGATCACCACCTTTAAGCCAGTTAGCCTTATACGAAAAACAAAAACCAGACGAAAAACGACACCGTATCTACAGCGTCCCTCTCGTTTAAACCAGACCCAAAAAAAAAAAAAAAAAAAGCTCGCACTAAAACCCTAGAACCCAAACTCTCAATTCAGACATGGCAATTGCGCGAACCGGAGTGTACGTCGACGACTATTTGGAGTGTATGTTCTCTTCACTTCCTCAAATTCATATGAATTTCTTATCTTTTTCAAAATTTTCCGATTTTAACTTGAGTTTAATTTTGCTTCAAATTTGATATTTTATTGTTTATTATTACAGATGCAAGCACATTGCCAGCTGAGCTTCAAAGACTTCTCAATACTATCAGAGAACTCGACGAACGGTCCCAATGTAAGACCCTCTTCAAAAAAGCTCGACCTATGTTTGTATATATATGTATGCATGTATGTGTTGTGAAATTTTTATGTTTAAATTCATTTATTTGATGCTCGTTATTTATTTTCAATATGGAAAGCATGTACAGAGACACATATACTAGCTTGTATATCAAGGGAGAAAAAAAAAGGAAAATTGCTGGTTCACATGAGCATAAAATTATGTTCGTATGTGTGCATAACTCTATGTGCATTAATGCATTGATGCACCATTAAAATTTGGTCTTGTTTTGGCATGATCACATGCACCTCGCATGCCTTAAGTCACGCGAGCTGCTGAAACAATACCAAATTTTAATGGTGCGACAATGCATTAATGAATAGCAGAATTTTCCATGGATGATTATGTATGTGTATTCATATATGCTAGAGTGATGGTTTTGTGGTTTTTTTATTTGGGTGCTAATTGGTCGGTCGGTTGGTCAATTTTTTTTTTTTTGGTGGAAGCGATGGTAAACCAAACAAGGCAACAGACAAAGTACTGCTTGGGATTGGCATCGCAGAGTACAAGAAGGGGGAATGTTAATAACAGTATTGAAGAAGATGAGGCAGTTGAGAAAATGCGAAAAGAAATTGAGGGGAATCAAGATAACGCATTGAGTTTATGCACAGAGAAGGTCTTGTTAGCTCGGCAAGCTTATGATCTTGTGAGCTTCCTTTTAATTGTTATTTTTACTGGGCATCTTAGACTATATTCAATTTTTTTGTGACTTGCTTTGATGCAATGTCATTTCTTTGACTTTCTTGAGGTGAAGTATAATTGTTGCATAAACTTTTTGTATTTCCTGCACTATCTTCATTGATCAATTCAAAGCCACAATTTAGCACTTTAGAGATCAAATCAATCGTCTATTTCAGAATGGATTCAAATTTGAAAACTCAAAATCTTTGTTGGAGAGTGATACTATTATCCAGTAAGATGAGTAAGTGATGGTTTGGTTGCTTATACAGTTATACTGCTACTGAATGTCAAAAGTCAAAACCGAAGCTTATACTGCTTAGGTTTTGACATTCTGTTGCAGTCTAGCTTCCTAATTCAAGTGGTGTTCAGAATATCATGGTTGCTGGACACTGTGTTTTTTTTTTTTTTTCTGAAACAATATCCTTTTTGGTTTTTTTGTTTTCGCACATATGAAGAGGAAAAAATGATATTCATCTTCATTATTCTCAAGTTCTACATAGAGGGCAAACTGCAGTAAGGCCATGAAAAATTTGGTCCATGTAATCCCACTAATTAGGCATTCATAGAAATGCTTGTCTGTTTGATGCTGAACCCTCCAAGTCGCATTTTATTCTATGATATAATCCGATAGAATTTCTTTACTTAAATTCAGTTTTTGGTGCAGGTTTCCAAAACAAAATCAAGTCCTGGATTTTATAGTAGTTACTGAGCCCGAAAGAATATACCCTTTGTTTTCTGTGGCAAACCTTTCATTTTTATAGACCTTCTAAATTAATTACTTTTGACATCAGTTAATGCACAGACAATAACCAATGTAGCTTTCTGACCTATAATTTTGAGATTCATGCTTCTCTGACTGTGAACTTCATATAAATATTTCCAAGGCATCACAAATATGAAGTGGATTGTCATAGTTATCTGATTAGAGACAATTAAAGATTCAGTTAAAACCACAAGAAACATGGTTTCTTAGAGGATTGATTAAATCCTGTTAAGTCAATATATTTGATTCTTAGTAGTTTTAGCGACACCTTCCCATCTATAAGACCAATTAGATGTCATAACATTGTGATCTAGAGCCATTTATGTGGGTTATTTCTGTTTGCAGCTTCACATGTGGCGGGATTTAGATAACCTATTATATTTAGATCTAATGGAATTTGTTGTATCTTGCATTTTCTTTCAGATTGATAGCCATATTAAACGACTTGATGAGGATCTAAACAACTTTGCAGAAGATCTAAAGCAAGGTATGGTGTATGCTTTCAGGATGCTCAACTTCATTTTTATTGTGTTAATGCTTCCAGGATCTAAAGCAAGGTACTGTATTTTGTTAATACTTAAATTTTGAAAATAAAAATTCAAAATCTGATATGATTTTGTAATAATGCTTAATACAAAGTTTATTCTTTGTTAGGACTACAGAGTATAAATTCTGCAGTTAACCATAAATAGGCTTGATTATCAGCCTTCATTTTGTCTAAGACTATAATGCTTGAGGTATTATATTACTCTCTCAACATCTCTGTGACTTTCCTTTTGTTTTGGCAATGTTATTAGAGGGTAAAATATCAGCAGATGAGCCAGCTATTCTTCCACCATTACCCATAATCCCTAAGATTGAGAAACGCAAGTCCATCTATGTGACACCTCAATCGAAGAGGCTTGATTTCCGGGATAGGGAATGGGACCGAGAACGCGATAGAGATTTTGAGCTCATGCCGCCTCCAGGGAGCCATAGGAAGGACTTCACTGCTGCCATGGATATTGATCAACCCATTGATCCAAATGAACCTACATATTGTGTCTGCCATCAGGTTCTGCTTTTATCTTTCGATTTTGTTCCATTTTCAAATTCAACTCCATTTGTAAGCTTCCAAAGCTTTGGCTTGTTACTAATGTATTGCAACTATCTTGAATCATTTAGGTGTCATTTGGAGATATGATTGCTTGTGACAATGAAACGGTAAGTTCCTCTTTGCTGTTTTTTTCCCTCTTTATACTATAGTTCTAGTTCTTTACTTGGCCTCTTTGCATTTGGTCTGTGTATCATGCATTGAATATGAAAATTTCTGTAACATCAATTGCGATGCAAGTCTTATCAAGAGATTACATAGAAAACTGGGGCAGCAGCTTGTAGGTTTGGTTTAGTATATGTCACAAATTTGTCGAAATGGACTTGCATGCATGAGGCTCATTTTCTGGGATATTGCACGTGCATGTTGCATCTATTTTTCAAGGAAGGTTGCCAGCGCTATATCTTCATAGTGAATCATGCATATGTGAAGAAACCAATTATTAAACAAAGTCTGGAAACATTGCCGTTAGTTACGGATGATTTTCCCTAGGTAAAAATTATTGCTCGAGTATTGATGCATATTTTAGGCAAAGAATGTAGAACTGGTTATTTTTTGTTCCATGGCCTTCTTTTATCATAATTCTTTATATATACTTCCTTTGTATTCTTACATGAAAAAAAATATATATAATAATAGTTTTTGAGTTACCATTTCTCTATTTCTTGTATATTTGGTGCGTACATCCATTCTAAACATACTTATTTGTTGTCAGTGCCAAGGAGGTGAATGGTTCCACTATACATGTGTCGGACTAACACCTGAGACAAGATTCAAAGGAAAGTGGTATTGTCCAACCTGTAGATCACTGCCCCAATCCCAATAGTCCTATGTTTTTCATGATTTGAATTAGTGACTCATTTGTTTTGTTGTTTTGAGATCTCTTTCACAGTGAAATGGGGGAAAATTATTGTGATTGTGATTTGATCAATAGATAAGTTTGTTACTACAAAGTTGTCATCCACTGCTTTGACATGCTCCCCCACAACCGAAAAATGGAAATAAAACGAAAAATCAAGTCACTATAAATTTTTAACGATTCTGTGCATTAGAAGAATATCAATTCAAAGCTGATTGCAAGAAAATTGGATAAAGAAAAGGGTAGGGTAGGTATTGAGTTGTGCTCTTAAAAATAAAATTTGATTCCATTAATTCCTTAGCTGCAACACTAGCCGATGATATCTAAGCAATCTTATCTTTATCTTTTGTCACTCAGTTAACACTTTGATATGGTTGGAATATATAAATCATATTAAGTAGAACTGTTCACTGTTAGTGTCATTGTCCAGACTGATTGTCTTATTAGAATGGCATGCATGTGTTATTCCAATCTTATCAGATGCCAGATGCGAATTTGTTTGAATGTGCTTGAGAAATGCAGGTTAGTAATTGTACCAAGTGTTTTTACAGTGTTTTTAACTAGAAAACTTTAGATATGTATAACCAGCATAGTTTAGTCAAACAACGAAGATGATTCAATAATAGTATTTGAGTTGAGGTGCACACCATATCATAATTTAGTTCATGTGGTGTGCGCTCCCCGTCCATGTTTGTGGTGGAGAGTTTACATCACATTATACTAGTTTAATAGTACAGGGAGTTTGAGTTAATTGCACTAGGAGAGTAAGTTTGTGTTAATATACACAAACCTCCTCTACTTTTAATTTGGATCCCATATTAACCACCCGTGGAAGGGTATTTTTGACATTTCAAACAAAATATAAATTGAACAAGAATTTAAATAAAAAAACATATATATATATATATATATGTATTAAAAAAAATTCCATTAAAGTACTATTTTATTTGATGTATTTTCATTTCAAAATTTGATACATGTTTGGGTATTTCAGTCTTTTTATAAGTTAATCAAAGTCAATATATTTTTATATTTTTTCGGTTAGTTTTCATCGACGTAAGGGAAGTTTATATATATTATCACAAATTTGATTTCTCGTTTTATAAGTTAATGAAAGTCAACATAGCTTTTCCGTTAGTTTTCATCAATGGTAGGAGAAGTTTACATATATATTATAACACTTGCTGGACTTGTTTCAAACTTTAGGGGATGTGTGAGGAGAGAAGACCGTTCCTAAAATACAGTGGAAATAGATATTCGAGTTAAGTGTGTAGTGTTTAATCTTAGCAAGTCTTGATAGTCTCTTGACCCATTTGTTGTAAAAAAAATTAAGGAAAAAAAAATTTGAGGGGAGTTGGCATTTCTTATTTTCACAGGTAAAAATTAGGGAGTTTTAATATTTTCAATTTTAATCTCTTGCACTAATCTAATTGTTTTTTTAAATTATTACAATAATTTTGGGGTTTTATGGGGGAATACGACTCAAATCCATAATTTCACGGTGTAGGCATGAGGGGTATATCACTATACCAACCTCATATCGTCCACCAATCTAAGATCTTAGTTAAACAACTTGCAAATTAATAGATCAAATAATTGGAGATTATACAAGGATTAAAAAGAACATGTGGTAGTGTACCTCCCTTCCACATTAGTGGTGAAAAGTTCAAATCTCACAATGAGTATTTACAAGCATATGTATAGAGTTTTCTCCCCAATTTGTGGGGGTAATTATCTTCCGTAGATATCCGAACTGTATATATATTGTTTGATCTCAGTAAATCCCGACAATCTTATTATAATAGTTCTCGTAGTATTTAAAAAAAATATATAGCAAAAAAAAAGAAAAATCTTTGTGAGCATAAGTATTGGACCAAAGCCCTGGCCCAATAAGGGGGGCATGACTCATGAGTGGTCATTTTTGGCTTTTTCTATTATTATTTTTTTGTCTTTGGACTTGTAGTTGTGAGTTGTGTGTCAGTGTCCACTTTCAAGTCCATGAAAAATTCCAAACGAGGGCGGGAAAGTTTTCCCTCCTACAAAATTACAAGTGTACCACGACGAAAATATTGAAAATCTTTGCTAAATGACCAAACTACCCCTGTCTCATTTTCTACCTGTGGCACGAGATCCAATGACCGAGTCAGAGGATTTTTGTCTTTGCCATTTAACTCATTCATGAGAACAAAGAGAAGACTTTGATAAAGCATTTATATTATGATTAAAAAAAGATAGAGATAATGAATATTTAAGCTCTGTTTTTCTTTTTAATATATTTTCTTAATGAAGAGAAATAAATGTAAAAAATCTTCCATTTCATAAAATTTTAGTATAATAATATTTTTAAGAGCATCTTCAATGCAATGTTAAATCATGTGTTAATACTATAATTTAGTACAAATTGGCACAGCAATAAATACAGCCGTATTTTTTGACTTTTTAATTTTAAATAATAAAAATTTAATAAATTTGGTAGGAAAAATTGAGATTGAAACAATTCTAAACAAATATTCAATGCATTCATTGAATGCATTTATTGTATTTATTGACTTTTATAATTTTAAATAATAAAAAAATATATCAAATATAATTTTGTATTATAGTATTATACTAAATTGATGTGTCAAATATAACATTTTATTAGTTTTTATATCAAATTTGATATTGACATTGACACATGCATATTGGAGATGGTTTAACAATGCAAGTCATGTACTTTTTCAATAAATCTCAGCATTTCTTATTTGTTATTTAAAAAAAAAAAAACTTTAGCATTAAAAATGGAAAACCATTATAGGAATTAGGTACTTAGGTAGTGATTTTGATTTGATCACATTAATGTTTTGGAGAAATTCTATATATACACTTTATATGTAGTACTTTCTCCTGTTTTTATACTTTTTCTCTTTGAAATAAATTGGAACCGGAAATAAAAAAGAAAAACTATATATATATATAAAGAAGGGATGAAAATTTATATAGCACTTTTTGGGGATTGATTTGTGCAATTAACACCACTTTAATAACTCTAGTTTAAATAGCACTAAAGATGGAATTGAGACAAAAATACCCTCCCTCTTCTACAATTTTCTCTTAACAGTCCTCTTTTTTTTTTTCAAAATCACCATTGATGGAGCTCGAGCTCCACCGCCGATGTCATCACCGGTGAGTTGATCGACAAAACCACCAGCAAAATGTCTGTCGTGCACCACCTGTTGTAACCGAAGTATCCGTTTTCATTTTCGAGCTGTGTGGAGAGAGAAACGAAGCCAAATCCGAATCGTCTCCTAACCTTCATCGTCAAATCGGTGACGATCCGTCATGAATCCGACGAAACCAATGGTACAAGCAAACTCAGCGTCATCCGATCTTCCAGATCGGACTATTTCCGGAGTCAACCGGCACCGTTGTCGAATCGTCAGTTTCACCATTGATGCTCTGTTACCATCGCGAGGAAGAAGAAAGCCAATTTTTTTTTTGTATTTCGTCCCAGTAAGTCTCGAAATTTTTTCAAATAAGTCTCGAATTTTACCAATAAGTCTCGAATGTATCCCAATAAATCTCGGTTTTTTAAAATAAGTCTCGAATTTGTAATATAAGTCTCGATTTTTACCTAATAAGTCTCGAAATTGCAAATAAGTCTCGAATTTACGAGAAAAAAATACAAAGGAAAAACTTGGGTGGATTTCGATTTTGGACTTTGATTTTCGTCTCGAATTTTACCAACGAAATGAGAATGAATAAAAACGAAAAAGAAAATCAAAGAGAAGTTTCCGTGAGTTGTGGAATGAAAGAGAGAAGGAGAGAGGAAAATAGAGAAATTAAAAAAGAAAAATGAAAGTAAAACAATAAGTGGGGGTATTTTGGTCTCACCACATATTTTAGTGCTAATAAAACAAGAGTTATTAAAGTAATGATAGTTGCACAAGTCAAAATTGAAAAAGTGCTATATACCCCTATTTCCTCATATAAAGAATACTACTTTAATTAGGACGGTCCTAACTTTATAATTTTAGAACATCCAATCATAGTAATATATTCATAGTGGGTTCACGGTCTCACATTAATAAATACTCAAATCTAATATTAATATGTTATTGTAGTTGGACGTCCTTAACTTATAATTTCAGGACATCTTTATCATAGAATCACCTTATATATAAAAGCTTCAACATTTTATTTGTTTTGGTATAATCAAGTTTGAGAAGTTAATAGTGTGGCATGCTGATTTCAACACAAATTTTAATGGCACTTCAAGATTGTACTTTTTTTTGGTTAAGATGTCAAAACAGTCTTTAATTATTAGAATTATTTGCATTAACTACTTAAAAAAAGTGTGAAAAAAAAACTCAATCATAATAAATCTCCATGAGATATATAATGAGGTCGGTCCATATAATATCATTAATAAGACCCCTCAATCACCCTACCCATCACACACATTTGTATTATAATTATGATAACCGATACAGAAAACCATTTTTCTTCGGTAATAGGGAGGATAGGTTATCATTTAAAAGAGGAGATTTCAATTTCATATATCAGATTTCAGCACATTTTTTCATACAAAATCAATTCGATAAAATTGATCTAAAAAAATAGGTACGAAAATTCTTTATTTTCGATTGTTGAAAATCAAAGGATTTTATCAATATAATATTGATTAAATTATACCATTTATAGTATATTATAATCCATAAAATAACATATTTATTTTATTTCTAATTATGACAGACTTGGGTTGTTAGTTTTTTCCACTTAAAACTTAATAAATCTGAATCATAATTATTAAGTTGTTTCGTTTGTTTTTTTAAGTGCTCAAACAACTTAAAAATACCAAAACACAACTTAAAATAAAAAGTAAAAAATCATGATTTTTCACTTAATTACAAATCACTGAGTTGCATTAAATGTAATCTAAAATCTTTTCTTCCAATACTATCCATAATATATAACATATTTCCAATTTCATCATAATTATATATGGTATAAAAATTTTTTATTTTAATATATTGCTTATTTTAAATAGCTTTAAAAATAAAAAAGAATCTTAATCACTTTTCATATTGGTGTTTAATATCAATACTTTATTATGATATTAGGGTGATGTATTTATATATTATTTTTTTACAATATTTTGTATTAGTTTTCCTACAGCAGGACCGTTTATTTTTTGAAAAAAAAAACTGTTCTTTTCTTAGTAAAAATGAAGTTTATTTGTAATCGAAGAAGATCAAGATCATATGTGTTCATATATAATTATTATTTTTAGATTGTTTATATTCCATATTATATGTATAATTGTTTACCATGAGTATAAATGTAAAATAACTTAGTTTCAGACAATTTTAATTTTAAAAAATAAACATGTTGTTCAAGTTTAGATTTCAGTCCTTATTCAGTCTTCAAAAAAATTCAGAACTGTTCAGTCTTCAGACAAAAAAACAAACGACCCCTAAATATATGCACTTAAGCATAACAATATCAATTATTCTTCATACATTTTTTAAGTAAATCAGAATGACAGGATTTATATAGGTGCAAGAAATTATTTTTATAATTGTTTATAAATTATTAGATTTAATCCAAAGAAAACTAATTAACTAATTAACATTTAATTACAAATATCAATTAGGAGAACAATTTTCAAAAAATCTGGGATGAATCACTTGACCCCTCTCTCTCACTCTCTCACTCTCTCTCTCTCTCTCTCTCTCTCTCTCTCTCTCTCTCTATATATATATAATTATATATATATATATATATCTCTTTCTCCAATCAAGGGTATTATCGTCCAATAAAACAATCAACAGTGGGACCCACCAAATCAGGGACAGCGGTGGAATTTGAAAGGAAGATTTGAATTTCAACGTAAACTTTGAATTTTTTTCCTAATACGCCAGAAAAATAAATAAATAATAATAAATAAAAACCCATCATCAGAGTATCAGACAAGCCAACGAAAAATATGGATTATTTATTAACATTAAATGTCACAAAATCTAGACAGAGATATATATATATATATATAGATATAGAGAGAGAGAGAGAGAGAGAGAGAGAGTGAGAGTGAGCAAAAACCCTAATTGTTTTTCCCCAAAACTTGAAACCCCACATGAAATCTTTAATCAGAATTTCTCATTCTTGATATTGATTCTTGATCTACACTTGCTAATTGAAGTGAAAGTGGAAGTACAAGAAGAGTTGAAGAGTTGAAGAGAGAGAGAGAGAGAGAGAGAGAGAGAGAGAGAGAGAGAGAGTGTGTGTTCTTGAAGAGGTAAATTTGTTTACTTTATGTTGATTTACTTCTCAATTTCACATTTTGGAACGGAATCTAAGATACTCATTTGGTAGATTTGCAATTCGTGTTCATTTGTTTGATGCTGTTTTGGATTCTTATTCTTGTTCTGTTGTTTCATTCTCTGAAAGCTAAGCCCTTTTTGAATTCATGTTGAGAAATTTGTGTTCTTTAGTTTTGGTTTGATTCATGTATTGTTTTAATGCATGATCTGAGATGCATGCACCTTTGTTGTTTTTTGGGTTCTTGCTTTGTTGTTTGATTTACTGAAAGGTCAACCATTTTTGTTGTTCTCACTTTGCTGTTGCATACTTTGTGATTTGGATGTGTTGTATTAGTGCAAAATCAAGGGTAAGATATAAAGGATCCTTATATTTCGTTGCTATAATCATACTCTGAGTTCCTGTCCTGCTTATTTGTGTTTTGTTTTTTGTTCTTTTATTATTTTTGGATATAATTGTAGTTTCAGTTAAACTTAACTATCACACTCCCAAAGTAATTCTCAACATAAAGTATGCCTTTTATCTTTAACTATTGACTTCTTCTGGTATCTTCCTTGCCAAAGGCAAAATCTCTTGGTTGGTTGGTTGGTTGTGTTTTCAACATTTGAAGTATTGTGTTTTGTTGGTTTGACACAAACCTGAGAACTCGATTGATTTTTTTTACTAAAACACAGGAAACTCCTTTTTGGTCTTCAGCATCAGAAAGCATTTCCCTTTTTCTTTTTTGTGTTTGGTTTCTCAAAAATTATAGGAACAAGAAAGGATTTAGACATATAGTGTTTTAAGTCTTAAATATTTAGTTATTAGGGAATAGGGAAGGTGAATTCAGTTACATGGCTGATATATTTTTGGTGATTCAATTCTGGGATGAAATTTAGAATTCAGTTTCTTGTTTCCTGCACATTTAAAGATGTGATTGTTTTTGGAACTTGGTATTGGTTAAATGATTTATTGAAGAAGCTCGTGAGTCACTCAAATATATAGTCTAAATTGATTGAGTCAATGATTCATTTGGTTCATTGGTTGTAGGTTAATATGGGAAGAAGTTTCAGTCCAATACTGCACCGAGAATTGGCAAATCTTGACAAAGATGCTGATAGTCGTAAATCAGCAATGAAAGCACTGAAATTGTATGTGAAAGACTTGGACTCCAAGGCAATTCCACTCTTTCTTGCTCAAGTCTCTGAAACCAAAGAAAATGGGTCAGTGTCTGGGGAATACACAATTTCACTCTATGAAGTTCTTGCCCGTGTTCATGGCGTCAATATTGTCCCTCAGATAGACAGCATAATGACAACCATTATCAAGACATTATCTTCAAGTGCAGGGTCATTCCCGCTTCAACAGGCATGCTCAAGGGTAGTTCCGGCAATTGCAAGATATAGCATTGATCCAACCACCCCAGAAGATAAGAAGAGGCGTATCATTCACTCTCTTTGCAAGCCTTTGTCAGATTCTTTATTGGGTTCACAAGAGAGCCTAACTGCAGGTGCTGCCCTTTGCTTGAAGGCTCTTGTAGACTCAGATAATTGGCGTTTTGCTTCAGATGAGATGGTGAATAAGGTTTGTCAGAATGTCGCTGGGGCTTTGGAGGAGAAGTTAACTCAGACCAATTCACATATAGGCTTGGTAATGGCTCTGGCCAAGCATAATGCTTTAATCGTTGAAGCTTATGCGAGATTGTTAATACAGTCTGGATTGCGAATACTGAATGGTGGAGCAGGGGAGGCAAATTCTCAGAAACGGTTGTTAGCAATACAAATGGTGAACTTCTTGATGAAGACCTTAGATCCCAGGAGTATATTCTCAGAACTTGAGTTCATTGTTGCGGGGATGGAGAAATGTCAGTCAGATCAGATGGCTTATGTCAGAGGGGCTTCTCTTGAAGCATTGCAAACTGCAAAGAGAATAATGGCAGATAAAGGATCGAAGTTTGAGAAAAGTCCTGGTTCAGTTACAGGGTCAAATTTTGGGAGAAGAGATCATAATCGTAGGAGAAATGTATGGAGTGCGGGTGATAGGTCTCCTGCGGGTGAAAGGTCTCCTGCATCTATGTCGGCCGAATCACAGACCCTTGATACTTTTGCTGAATATGATTCTTTTGTTGAGTCACCGATTTCCATGACTCAGTTTTCAGGTGACTCAGAATATGATTGTAGGAGTGTGAATCGTAAGCTTTGGAGCTTTGAGAATGGAGGGGTGGATGTATCTCTCAAGGATGGTTTGTTTTCACAGATGGTTCAAGGAAGAAGTCCCATCAGTAGTGATTCATATTATGGTCATGAGCTCACTGATAATGGAGGAGATTACACGGATGAATTTGCTGGGTTCTACCAGAGAAATACCCAAGACAGAGTACCAAGAAGCACTACTCCAAGTCCTCAGGTTAAATTCTCACTCACGCTATATCAATGCTTACATGAATATGTTTTTATTTTAGTCATAAATTTAGCTTAGGTTGGATTCTCATGGTTGAAAATTAATAATCATATTTAAAGTAAATTGATGATGCCACTTTTTGCAATTCCTATTTCTCATAAAAAAGAGAGCCTGAGCAATATACAACAAACCTTATCAAACAATTAAAGAATGAAAGAAAAAAAAGTGGTTATAACTTAAAAGTGCTACCAAGATTCAACAAAAACAAAATTGAAACCCTAGAATTGCAAATTTTAAGAATTTTATTCTGATGCTGTTAGCTGCAGCATCATTTTGGACATTATGGAGCATGTAAATTTACTGCCTGTTGTCCCCAAGTAAAAGTTAAATTTCTCCATGATCCTTAGCTGTGTAGGTTGTAATAGACAAAAGGTTTTTGATTTCAGGATAGTTACTTTTAGGATATAGCTTCAAAAATTGATTCATCAACTATATTTTTGTGATCTTCTGCTCACTTGTGCTGTCAATTGTAGCTCAAAGTATATCAAATACATCAAATATTGCAACATGGCTATCTATGTATTTGTGGTGTTGATTCTGATTGCTGAGTTAAATTGCATTTGCTGCTCTTTTGTGCTTCAGAGGTCACGCTCTCACATTAATGTTGACAATGTTGGCATCTTTAAAACTCCGAGGAAGCTCATTCGCTCCCTCCAGGATCTGAATGATGTGAACTCAGACTCTGAGAAACAAAGCAGAAGGTTCAGAAGTCCATCCTCAATCAAATTTGAGCAGAGCCCAACTCGAAGCAGAAATGGCTTTTCACGTGAGATATTTTATGATGTCCAAGGGAATGGGAACTTATGCAACGGAGGTGAGCAATGTCAAGGTGGTTCTGAGTCAGTGTCATCAACTGATGACAGTCCTGCTAGTCCTGATACGCAAGTAACTCGTGAGTTGGCAGTTCCTGAAAATAAGACTGAAATGCAAAAGTTATGCGTTGAAAGAACCTTTGGAAAGACTGCTCTTAAATTTGCTTTTGGTCTCTTCTTTATGCTGCTAACAGCTTTCGTTTCAACAATGTTTGTTAATCAAGATGCAGACCATCGTCTGGTTCCCACTTAATTCAGTCACTCTGTTGTATCAAAATCTTCTAGTTGTAGTAAGTTTAAGTTAGGATTAAGATTAGTAAAGCCTTTCTCAAACAGTTAATCATGATGACAATCTCATGCCATATGTAACAATGTTTTGTATTCAATTATTGTGACCATGAGTTGGATGTTTAGTGCTATCAATGGAAGTAAAGGTTTTTGTTCTTTTGAAAAAAATTGTCTCTTCACATTCGTACTTCTGATATTTTGCCATCAAAAACTGTTGAAATTGGTTTCAAACAATCTCATCGCTTGTGTGTTTATTAGTTTGTGACGTTGTGATACTTGATTAGAGATGATGCATTTGAATAATTCCTTTGCTTGTCTTGAAGGTTAGCAGATAACTATGAGAGTTTATATAAATCAGGATCTAATTATGTCATTGAAAAGAAATTTGCATTTCTTTACAAAACTAGCATGAAATTTGCATTTTGTGGCATTATCTTCTCATGTGCATATAAAGTAGATGAAAGCAAAAACATGTTCAAGTTTTGATTCAGAGATTTGGGTTTTGCAAATGCTGTCCACCTCTCCAGACCTCTCCTGGTTTCAGGATTATTGGTTTTAGCATAGCTGATGGACCTATGCATATATAAGAATACTTGCTATAGAATTCATGGCTCGAACCGGGACTGAACATGTATACTTCATCGAATCCGGATCTTCCTGCTATAATTGAGTTTCTTCTGCCCTGTTGATAAAATGCAAGAAAACCTAAGTGAATCCTGTCAACTTTTTTTCTTGATTGTCATGAAGACACCAAAACTGAAACCATAATATTACTTACCCTATCAATGACTGTTAAATAAGTAGGTGCACTGGTGTAAATCCTGCTCATTTGTTCAGTCAATTGCTTGTAATTATCACTCTCTTCACCTTCCATTTCCGTCTTCACTTTCTACTAATCTACCCTCCAATTCATCACCTTTTATCTCACTTGCTGCGCCCGTTCCGGACAGCAGTCTCATCTGACTCCACAGTTGGCTAATGTTGAACATCTTCTCCTGTGGAATGTCTGGTGGAATTATGAGGAAATCCGACGAAAGCGGTGACCTGTTGAAGAAATTTGATCCTTCCAATCCAACAGCATATGTTGCTTCTGGGGTGCTTACTGTTAGATGACTTATAACACATCCTGTCAGCTGAAGAGGTGAAGATTTCAAATTGGAGACTACAAGCTCTGAACTCAAGC
This sequence comes from Dipteronia sinensis, assembly GCA_033220585.1. Taxonomy (NCBI): domain Eukaryota; kingdom Viridiplantae; phylum Streptophyta; class Magnoliopsida; order Sapindales; family Sapindaceae; genus Dipteronia; species Dipteronia sinensis. Next base: position 18,401,858 of record CM065642.1, read on the forward strand.
AACTTTCTTGGAGATTCACTATGTTTTTTATTTCAATCATGTCCTCTGTGTCTCTGCTAATAAGCTCAACCTGCATTGCAAATGTTGTGACATTAGTGTTTCTGAAAATAAGTTTCAGATTCCAAAAACCATTACCAATTATATTCCAAATAAATTTTAGCAGATGTGGGGTGTGATTATCCTGCACATTTTTAAGTGCGGGATTCTAGTTCTCTTACGTTAGAGAATTACTAATTTTTTGACTTCCAGTGGTTCTCTTCGATGATTCCTTAACGTCAGAGAAATGAGATCCCACCAAAAAAAAAACATGAATGGTAGATTAAAAGCATTGTTAAGTAGTTCTTTACACTTTTATATGCATTTGTTAGCGTTTTCGACTGATGAATATATATGTAAGTATGAACAATAAGTGCTTTTTTAAAAGCAGTTTTAATTTTAAGTGTGTTTCTATTTTTCTTTTGAACATGGGAGTGCTTAGACTTAAATAAGCCATTTCTTAGGTAGCACTCTTAAATTCGACTTCTCAAGTACTATTCTTTTCAGAAAACAGTTTTTCACATTGAAAAAGCACTTAAAATACTCTAAACAGAGATACGTATTTGTCCCTTATAAGTGATTTTGTGAAAAAGCACTTTTCCAAGTACTACCTAGCCAACAGAATTAACCATGATCAAACCTGAATAGACTCTTGAGGATTTCCTCTAATATCCCACAAACTCCAATCACAAGGCGACCACAAAACTCCACCATCACTCAAACAGCTAAACTCCATGGAAACACCTCCCTGCACGACGGCGCCGCCGTCCTCCCCTCCAGAGACAACAGTGTGCAGCAACTCAACAGACCCACCATGCCACATGGGAGCCTTGTAAGATGTGATGAGGCCACGTGGAAGCATGAGGGTGGCTGTGCTTCCATTCTCCAAAGTAATGGTGGCCACACAAGTGCCACCCACATCTTCAAAGGTGACTCCATGACCACTGAACTCTTCCTCCAAGTAATCAACATTGATTGGGGACTGCTGATAAGGGAATGGAGCAGCCACTGATGGTGGCATTGGAAATTCTCTCTTGATGCTGTTTGGCTGGAGAGCATTGAAGAAGAAAAGATTGGTGGGTTGATAAGATGGTGACAATTTGGTGGCTTTTGAAGAGAAAATAGTAGACAAGTTTGGTGAAAAGACTGAACTGCATGCCATTGATGAAATTTTACCTGTTTGATCATGAAGATGATAGAGTTACTTTTTTGTTGTTGTACATAGTGAGAGAGAGATGGGATTATCTCATATCTTTGATTCTTTGTATGGTTTTCAGTTGGATAATTTGAGATGGGGTTTTTGTTTGATTTTTTTATGGACAACTTTTTAAGATATTTTCAAGTTTCAGCTTTTAGGACTTGATATTTTTAAGTTTAAATAAAAAAAAAAAAATTATTGGATTTGGAGAAGGGCGGCACTATTCCAACTCATAATTAACGATGTCAAAATTACTCATTGATCTGGTAACCTATAGAGACTTGTCCCGTTAGGGTACGAGACGGGTTTAGGCCTACCATTTATGTTGTGGTATGGGGTAGGTATTTTTTTCAATTCCCGATTTAATTTCGGTACGGTTATAAGATTTCAAGTTCCCTTCCCGCCATGTCCCCGTACCCGTTATTAATATAAATATACATTTTGAAGCACGTGATGAGTACCAGAATTAACACCGAAAAAAATAGTTTTGTGACTACTGTTTTCAAAAAACATAATTTTCCCTCTTTTTGTTCCCATTTTCTCTCTGTTGAAATACTACTCCATTCCAGATCATTATATATAATATATCCTACACTATTATTTCCATATTATTCAATAATTTTGATATGATCTTTATAAAAATAAAAAATAAAAAAAAAGGTCACACTAATGGGATGAGGTAAAAACCGTTCCCTAATAGGGAATCCTCGTACCGCATCGTTTATTTTAAAGTGAGTATTCATCAGGATGGTATTTCTCATATAAATTGGTATTGGGAATAGTAATGAAAAGCCTATCTCCGACCCATACCATTGACATCCATATTCACAATCAATGGTGTAACTTGTAAGTGCACTCAACCAATCTCATTTTCTAGAGGATTTTTTTTTTACTTCATTTTACTGCCATAAGAATAGTGAATACCAACTTGATCACGACCAAGAATACAACCTTATCTTTTTAGATAGATAGTTGGCCCGATTATCAATTTATTTATTTATATATATATATTTTTTGGAGTTTTGCATATAGAAATTATCATGTACCTGCTTTGAATGATTTTCTAAACTTTACAATATTTTTCGTGCAGTCTGACAATTTGGATAATGGTTCACAGTTTGAACGAGTTTCAAAACCTGGACAACTTGTTCTAGAACTAGATTTACATAAATCTTAGATGGATAGATTCACATATATTGTTACATATAACATGACACATCTTAGTGAAGTTTACAAGCATATAAACCCTCCTACATATGACATTCAATAAACAATATATAACTTTTGTGATTACAATTTAGATTTTCCAAGGAAGTAAAAAAAAATTTCCTTTGAGAGAGAACTGAAAAGAATGTGAAGTTAATATATATATATGATTGAGAGTTGTAATTACAAATTATCATGTTCAATAACCTGTGCCCCTTTCCATTTTTCATCAGGCTGCACCACGACAGGCACCAGCATTGAAGCAGGGCCTGTGCATATGAAATACTCCTTTCCATACTTGTCTGAGAAGGATCCAGGACTCCCCAAGTATATGTCCTCGAATCCCATCCGAATCATTCTGAAAAATAGCTCCCGTCCCTGGAAGAAAACACGAAGAACAATGACCAATCGTAAGTAAGACCTTTGCATCTGTAATCTATGTTTTAACCCATTCCTCGCGTGTAAGACCAATGAGCTTGTCACATGCACCAACGCACATTTAAAGCTCAGGGTTGTTTAAATTAGAACTATGCAATCAATCAATGTTACCTGATCCATGGCTTCGTATTTCGAAGGCGGAGTCTTGTAAAAGGCCTTGGATCTCTCTGCAGGAGGAGCAGCATAGACTCTGCTAAGCTTATCATTCAACACAGTGAAGGGCACATCCTGCACAGACCATGATCCTGTTTTTTCAACTGGGTCGGAACTGAACCATCCGGAAGACTCCGTTTTCATGGCTTCGGACGGAGACAGAAGCTCAAACGGGGAAGGCGGAGGAGGATGCCGGCAATAAGAGCAGCCCTGCAGGCCATGAATCCCAGCCCCGCCTCTCTTCTTGAACCTCAGATGGCTGAGTATGGCACTGGTCAGAGTAATCGCCTTCCGGCCAGTGTTCTTCACTATAACTGCCGTTGCCATGCTTAGTGGATAGAGAGACACAACGTAGGTTATGTCAAGAGCTCCACTGCTACAGCTCAGTTCAACCTGAGAACAAAAATAAGTTCGGAAATACTTCAAATGTTTGTGTGGTTTTGTTTCGAACCAAAACAGAAAAATATACCTCAAACTAGTCATGATATTATGGTTGTCAAAAACCGTTAAACTTAAAAGCTTAAACTATAATACTTTGTCCTAATATTGTGGTTTTGTTATCAAACCAAAACGGGCAAACACTTCAAACTATTCATGATATTACGGTTGTCAAAAACAGCTAAGCCCAAAAGCTTAAACTTTAAGGTATGATCCAAACTATAATATAAACCGTAAAACCCGTCCCTTTCCCTGTTTCGCATGAAAGACCTGACAGATTAAAATACGGATTGCTAACCCAAATTTGTATATAAAACACTTTTCACACATCCCTTCGCATGCAAGTCTGACGAATTAAAATACGAATTGTTAACTCAAACTATAATATAAAGCTCTTTTAACACTTCCATTCGCGTGCAAGACCAATGGGGATTGAGTTACAGAACAAAAACAAAGGCAAGTGGGTAATCGCTAGCTGGAGCCAAATGCTTAAACAGTCAGTTAAGGTAATGTCCAAACTATGATACGAAGCTAACAATGGTATATAGAGCTGAATCCCAATTTTCATAATTGAGATAAAGCCAAAATGTACAATATCTCCATAGATGTTCTGTTTCTGTTAAATAAACGGGTCGTGTTTATAAGACTGCATTTAACCGTAGATTCCATATGAATTGGTAAAAGAAATTGATATAAAGAGTACCTGGAGAGCATCAATGGCATCAGAATCAACATCCTTGACAGTCCATTGAGAAGTAGAGATGAGTGAGCCTTTAGAGGCAGATTCAGAGGTATCATTGATGACCAAACCGATCCCACCTCTTGACTTGGAAGAGTCATCAGCAGGAAGTGTGTAGAGAAGCTCATGGAAGCCATCATCTGTCCATTGGACTTTAGGCTTGTAAGAAGTAACATGAGCGTCAGGAATTCTGAGCCTCACAGAACTGCCATTTCTAACAGTTAATTCTACCTCAGGAATGTTGTTGGATTCCAGGAACTTGATGCCTTTTCGACCGAATTTCTCTTCGAGATTGTCAGGAAGTGAAAGGGTGGATGGTGGAGAAGAAGTTAATGAGGAAGAAGTTAATGAAGAAGAAGTTACTGAAGAAGAGGCTTTGAAAAGGTTTGGTTTGGGAAGAGAGAAGGGAAGAAGAGAAGCCATAGATGGATGTGTTAATAGCTTCCACACATACACAGACCAGTGCCACTCATCTTTTGTTTCTTTGTTTGGATATCCTCCTTTTGGCTTTATACTATGCACCTTTCTTTTTTTATCTCACATTTAAAAAAAAAAATACACAATTGATTTTGTAGCCACGGCAATAATAGGAACTCTTTTTTAAAGAACTCTCCGATATACCAAGATCAAACAATACATATACAAATACAATATTTACGGAGATTTCTACTCTCAATCTCAGCTTGTAAAATGCACATATGTATTACCACATATGCTAAGATTCAAGAAATATCAAAGCAATCTATCCACAAAAATTGTAATGTATGACTTTTAATAAATATATATATATATATATATATTTTCAACATATGAGAAATATTTTTTTTAAGATATAAAATAATTATATTTATGTATTATATGAATATTTTGTTAAATATTTAAATGCTTGCACATCTTTAACTGGATCTTTAACTGGATGTATTGTCGAACACTAAAATTTAGCCTGTGGCACAAAAAAACTCATTTGATTGGTTATTCTTGTCAAATAGAATCAAATGACTGCACCAGGGGTATGAAAAATATCGTGATTTTTCGTGTTAAAATGAGCATCTACACATTATTTTCTTATATCATATCTCCACCATTAAATGACGACTAGCACAAGATATTGAAGAATACTCCAATCAAGATAAAAAAAAAATGCAACTGAATGAAGAAAAATAAAACGCGGTTGAAATTAATACCTAAAAGTAGCTCCAAGGAATAAAGGCGATATCATCAGTTAAAAACTAGAGCACAGAATACTGATACAAGAAATCACAAATCACAGACAACCACAGCAATCTCCAAACTAGGTAAGATCAAAAGTGGCATATACAATCATCATTTTTACCATTCTTTCCACCTTGAACAAAACTTTTTAAGCCAAAAAATTGGCATCTCAAAGAAAGGAAAAAAAAAAAGGATCTCTAACCAAGTTGCTCAGGAACCACTCCAAAGAGATACACAACGTACAAAGATAATCAAGTGCTACTAACATAAACTAGTCCTCATCCATTCCTCCCCCAGCAGGTTGCTGATCTCTCCTTGGGCCACCAGCTGGTTTTGACATTATAATCTGCAACATAAGAGTAGCAATACACCATAAATACACTGCAAATATATAAAAGTGAACCCCGAAAACTAAATGAAGCGATATGTGACCCAAAAAGGTACTTGATTGATCATTAAATCATTAATTACCTGGTCTACCCTTAATACGGTGCAGGCAGCATCTGCAGCATATTTGAGAGCAAAGTGCCTGTACAACAATCCAAGAGTTACGGTACTTTAACAAGAGAAAAATGTTTGGTTGATCTAAAATACCAATTCCAGCTCTAGATTATCAGAACTAAACATTGCTAATTATTACTGTGTTCACAGCAACACTTAAGAACTTCCTAAATTTTTTAATTGACATCAATCTTTTTCTTGCATAAATAACGTATATCGTGGTTGAACATAGACAATAAGTCATTTTTAAAGAACTCCACTTTTTTGAAAGAAAATATGGTAATGGATGATATACACAAAAAGAATACTAAGGATGGGTAAAACAAGTAGCCACCCCAAATGGTGGGACAAGGCTTAGCTGTTGACCTTGATTGTAATAAAAAAATCACGCACTAAATATATACACCTTCCATTCTGCCATAAAAAAATTTAGCTGCTACTCACGAAACTATCTACAAAAGTAATCCCCTCTAACTACGGTTTCCAATGAACAAAGAAACAGAAGACTACTAATGGATCAATGAAGGCAAACTTGTATATGAGCACTGCATGGATGTGCATAAGCAAAAACACCAAAGACCTCAAACACATGGCAATAGAAGTAGCCAACAGCAATATTAAACCCAAAAAAAAAAATAGAATTCAGTATATTCTCATTACATATAAAAGAAGATATCAAAACATCATATCAACGCAACAGGCATAACAAATATGTTAAGAACAATTATTTCTCTGAACCGCATAATAAGCATGAAAAAACATTCGATAGCAGCTTACTTGGTGACATAGAGATCCCAGACATTCATGGTTGAAACATCCTTACAAACACCTTCCTCCAAGTCAATGCCCACTTTTGTATTGCCAGACGCATGCTCAGCGTACAGAGAAGATATGATCTCCATTGCATTCAGCCCAGCATTTTCAGAAAGAGTTTTTGGTACCATCTCAAAACTTTCAGCAAACTTAGAAATAGCATACTGATCTAATCTGCACATCCATTAACATTCTAGTTAATACCTTCTTCCAGTAGCACTCAAACAAATCAATTGTAAATAAATATATCCTATACTACACAGGAAAATATCCACCAATAATAGGAATATGTATATCAAAGTGTCATCTGAGACAAGCGACTGAAAGAGCAGATCACATAGGTGACACTTGCCATTTGTACGAGGAAAATCAACTAAACATACAAACTCTTTTGAAGTACAAATATGCTAGACAGGATGACAAGACTGTCTGTATGGATTCTATTAAACACAGACCGAATGTGATTCCACAGAGCAAAAATTTTCCATTCCCCAATCCTCCATGATAAAAACATATTTTCAAAGCCAAGCATCAATAAACCAAGCTATTGCCACAAACAGGTAAATGTATTTAATGATAGCATTGATAGGAACCTTTATTATACAACGTTGGCCAGAACCAGAGAACCTGGTGGTTAAATTCAATACCCTTTTATCAATGTGACGTATAACGACATGTCACATGTATATGTGAGAAATGTTAACAATAACAAAGAGTCATAACTTCAATGTGGGAGAGGGAGGGAGAGCGAGAGAGAGATGTTCTCTTATCATTTAATAAAAATGTCTTTATTCATTATTATCTTTACCTACTCTTAGTTCAATGAAAGAGAAAAGTTCATTGAGAAGTAAACTTATTGACTCCCAAAATGATAAACAATTAAACATACAAACTTTTTTGAAGTACAAATATGCTAGACAGGATGACAATACTGCCTGTATGGATTCTTTGAAACACAGACCGAATGTGATTCCACCAAGGAAGAGAGCAAAAAATTTCCATTCCCCAACCCTCCTTGATAACAATAAATTTTCAAAGCCAAGCACCAATTAGCCAAGCTTATTCCCACATAAACAGGCAAATGTATTAATGATAGAAACTTTTATTATAAAACATTCGCCAGAGCCAGAGAACCTGGTGGCTAAATTCAATACCCTTTCATCCATGCGACGTATAACGACATGTATATGTGAGAAAAGTTAACAATAACAGAGTGCCATAATTTAAATGTGGGAGGGAGGGAGAGGTGTTCTCTTATCATTTAATAAAAATGTCTTTATTCATTATTATCTTTACCTACTTTTAGTTCACTAGAAGAGAAAAGTTCATTGTGAAGTAAACTTATTCACTCCCAAAATGATAAAAGTTAACCAAAGTGTACAACAAAATAAAAATAACCAGAAGAAAAGAATAAATTAGTTACCCTGTTTCTTTAAAAGAGAATTCCTTAAGTCTTCTGGCCAACTCAATTTCCGTAGCTGCAGCTCCAGGTACAATGCGACTATCCCTACACATTGCCTGACAAAAGGAAGCATTATTAAGGCAGTAGCATCACCATACTTGAATGCAAATTCAGAGAACAGGATAAATAACCATTTGATTTCCAGTCTTTGGAAACTTTATATCAGTGAAACATGAATAGGTCAGAATGAGAGGTAAAGTAAAAAAAGAAAAAGGAAAAAGAAAAACTCTTTTAACAAAAATCACCTTGTACGTATTAACTCCGTCATCAACAGCTCTTTCAAGGTCGTCTAGTATGCTATCTGTACTTCCTCGCAAGACCACAGTGGAAACAGAGTTTCCACCTTCTTCATTTCTCACAATAGTGACCTAAATAACATCATTGACAGACACGGAATATCATTGGCAACATGATGAAAGGTAACAAATAAATAAATAATAGAAAGCTAAGAAGCACTAGAAACCCAAAAGAATATGGTTGGATGGCATCTTTCAAACATACCCTAGCACCACCGATTTCCTCGACAGACACGGAATCAACGTATCCCAAGTCATCTGGGTTTGGTTGGCACAGCTTCAACTGTTAATGGCAAGTGAAAAAAAAGGTAGTATCAGATAAAATCATTTTCTAGCACCATCATGCAATGATTTATAATTGTATGCTTACCATAGCAACAGCACCCGTGGTACGGCAAAATCGACGTAATTCAAACTTTGAGCTTATTTTCAAAACCATGAGCCTGCAATCAAGAGCATTAAAATTAGAAACAGTAGGACCACTTGAGACAGCTTCAAAGTAAGATCTTAAAACCACCAATAAATGGCATTATGTACACAAAAATGAATAGTATTATGGTGCAATCCATACAGTTACATGAAAGTATGAATATTCAGACAAGGAAAAAAAAAAGGAAGAAATATTAGGGAACTATGGAAACTTAATATACTTGTAACGTTCGCAGAAATGCAATGCCATTTCTCCAACAGCTGCTCCGCTAACAATTACTTTGGCCCCTGAATCTGCAACTGCTTTGATGAGTTCCTCAACTTTAGCTTCTTCGGTTTTTGAATAATTCTCTAGCTAAAAAATGTCACCAAAAGAAAAAGGTTTAGCATTACAATATAAAAGTTAACAATTGGTTTCTACAACCCAAATAACACATGCAATTCCAAGAGAAGAAAGACTTATAAATAAGAACAAATTATCAAGTTTCACGACAGGCATTGAAAGAAGTACTTGCTAATAAAAAATAAAAAATAAACAAAGGGTAAGCAGCCTTATTCAGTGAAAAATCTCAAAACCTTGAAAAGTAATGTACAGCAATCACCGTCAAAAATCAGATTTGCAGTCATTATATACAAGCCAAGCAAAGTTTAGTATACATCATTGAGAGATACCAAATGCTTATCAGCTAAAGATTTCTCCTGCACCACAATAACTAATAAATAAATGGTATTCTCCCACAGAAACAACATGAAAGGTGGCCTTACAATACATTCACATGTACACATACATACATCACGTAATGATGCAAAGAATACAATAGAATAGCAACCAAAAAGAGAACTTTGTCAATATATACCTGCTCAGCATTGTGAATAAGAACAGTTCCCTTAGTTTCAGTTGCAGAGGTATCAACACCACCAACAAACACAGCAACCTGAAAAATGGAGAAGCAATAAACAACCATAAATTTTCAGAAACAAGTCAAGAAAGCAAACTTAAAAGTACTGTAGTAACCTTGATATGAGAAAATCTGTCAAAAAGAATATATAATGAAAAACTAGTAACTAGGAAAAAGATTTAGCTATTGCACAGAAACCACTAAGAGAACACTTTATATATCATGTTCAAGGAGCATATTAACCTTCACCCAGAAATCAACATTGCTCCTTCATAACTGTAGAATCTTACCATAACAACTCATTTTCATGCATGAACCTCCAAATGATGGTAAGCCATAATCACAAGTGAAAATACAAATATAAAGGGCGTCATTACATGTTATTGTTGGCATTCATATGTCAGATAATTTCTTGTCTTAACAATTCTAATATGCGGTAATATCTCAACTGACCCAACTTTGACCTGCTATTTTAATATTACCACTTCTCATCCCAGTTGAGACAACAAACAGTCATTAAGATAGCGGAAAACATAATAGCATATCTATAACTTTATTAATTACTCCGGTGATCTATATTTATTTTATCATGCTCATCACTCTAATCATCAAGCAGTATTTGAAAAAATAGGACAAAATTTACTATTTTGACAATGGCCATCTTGATGAAAACAAAGCCACGAGCAACTGTTCACCCAACTATCAAATCCAATTCCTAGCATATAGCCAAATATGAAAACCATATTTACCAAAACTAAGGTAGAAAGATAATTAAAAAAAATAAACACTACCATAATCAGATATGGTAACTTAAGAGCTAACCTTTGCCTTCTCCATTCTCTTGATACTCCCCACAGCGTCGCTCTTCAGAACCAAACCCCTAACAATTGTACAATTGTGCAAACCTCCTCCCACAATTTTTGCCACACGAACATTATCAACATTAAAGTTTGCTGGATTCTTGGGGCATACTTGAATGCATGCCTATAAGGCACCAAAGGGGGGGGGGGGGGGGGTTGGGGGGGTTTCGTAAGAAGATGTTTCTCATAAAAAACTAATTAATTAAACCAAATAACAATAAACAAGATAATAAAAATAATTACATCAGCAATAAGGGAACTTAAGATGTCTTCTTGTCCATATTGCTTGCTAGCAACAGCAGCTTTCATTCGATAAACAACTTCCTCCTTAATTCGTACATCCATGTTTTCAGAACCTTTCTCCACCAGATCATCTAAGATTTCAATGGTCTGAAAATTATTATATAAAAACATAAAAGGATTAGAATAGTACTTTTGAAGTAATTCTATGTAAGCTGGTCACCAAGCCACTTTAAAAAACATTGGAATACCTTGTTAATTGCTTTAGTGTATCCACTAATGATTTCACTTGGGTGCAAACCCATCCTTATTAGCTCCTCTGCACCCTGAAGAATCTCCCCCGCAAAAGAGATAGCCAAATTAGCTCCATCACCAATTTCTTCTTGTTGAGCTTTGCCAGCTAAGACCAAAAGCTTGGCAGCAGGGTGCTGAACCTCGAGTTCATTAACAATAGTGGCAGCATCATTTGTGACAAATAGCTTGTCTAAATGATTGATAACCATCTTATTCATACCTGAGTGCAAAAAACATGACGACTTAAACTACTTTAAGACGAGCTAAACTTTTATTAAATTTCAACATACCAAATATATATATTAAACAAAAAAGAAAAATCACTGAAAAAGGTTTTGCAAAGTAAACAAGCAATGCTTTTCAAAATGAGAACAAACCCATTAAATTTCTTCTACATACAGTACACAAGTAGCAGGAACTATCACACATCCATCCATCTAGATATCAATCATCTAACCAGAATTTTCTTCAATAATTCATTATCAGCAACCCCATTTTTTATTAACTTTAAATTCTTCCAGTAGCTACTTATTTGTCATGGGCAGTCATGGCTTGATTGTACATCCAACTATCATCAAGTAACGCGATTGTTTTGAGTACATAAGAAAAACCATTTCTATGCTTATTTTGGTTTAATCAGAAATGTATTTACATATATATACAAAAACAACTACCACTACGAAACTCAACTTACAAAAACAACAATGAACTCTCGATCCAGATTTAGCACCAAAAGTAGACAAGAAAATAAATTGTAAAAAAAAGTAACACAAGCACAGGCGCACATAAAAACGAATACCCACTTCGCAAAACAGCAAAAGAAACGAAGTTGAAGTGATCTGAGCATACCATTGGGTCCGAGAGAAGTGCGAGTGATGGTGGAGAGCTGCTTGCAAGCATCGATGTTTTTCAAAACGGCTTCATCGAGACCTGAGAGATGCTTGTGTCCTTCTTTGAGCATCGATTGTATTCCATACGGCTGCATTGAGAACCCCATTTTTGAATTCAGTTTTTACTTTCTTTTGATGCAAACACAAAAACCCTAACTCCAGAAGACAAAAAAGAAGAAGAAAAGTAAAAACGGGTCGTGTTGCTCTGTGTGAGTGACTGTAACACTGTTTTAGACGAAGAGCCGAAGCGAAGGAATGCCCTAGAACTGATCGGTGCTTTTAAATTCAAGAGACTTATGATAGAAACGACGTAGTTTTAGTTCCAAATCTAGAATTTCTATTCTTTTCAATTTTTTTTTTAAATGAGTAAAATATTTTAACATTAACAAATGTTTACGGACGAAATGAGATTGGTTCGGTTGTAAAATCTCTTCATTGTCATATTTATTTTTTCATATATATATAAATTTCCATCCTCTATCGTTAGGATGGACAGAAGAGATATTTGTATCATTTCTATTATATATATATATATATATATATAGTTATGAATGAATCTTTATAATTAATTTTCATCTCAAATATCGAGGGTGGATCAAGGGCTTGTCACTCTAATCCGTCCATATGTTCACACTTCACACCAATAAATTTTATACAAATATCTCATAATTCAACAAATGAATAATTACTCTGATAGTCGTCAATTTAGGTCACCATTATCAAAATGATCATTAGATAGGGAATTGATTTCGAAATGGTCATTTTTTACGAACACCGTTACACTAATGATCATTCCACCAAACACGATTAAATTTGCCGTTAAATAGGTGGGCATTTTGATAAGTTCTCTCAAAAATTACAAAAATGATTAACATTTGTTTAGGGTAAAATTAGAGTTTTAGGGATTTGGGTATGGACCCATTTTGGCGAGCACTATTCTGGATGCACGAATTACAATCTTGTTTTATTGTTTAAATTTTGAAACAATAAGGTGTCCCTTTGGTACGTCCAACATGATAAGGTGTCCATATGGTGTTTCTTTCCAATCTACCCTAACTAGAGGAATTGATGTGTAAGTGTTCTCATATCTGTCAACCCTAAATAGGATTTGTTCCATGTTATTGGTAAAATTCGACAAGTTGACAGATCAGTTTCGACACCGAAAAAAGCAATGATCAAGTATGCCATGTCACCTAGATGAAACCAATTGAAGTTGACCAAGGTTTAACATTTGACTCTAACGAGATCCGGTCGGGTTTGTTCGATCGATCAGATAGAGATAACCGGACAAGGTTCTTCAAATCAGAGATAACTTGATTGGGCTCAACCAATTGATCAGGTAGATAAACCTGGTCGAGCTAAATAACTGATCAGGTAAAAGATATACTGGTCGGGGTTAAGTAACTGGTCGGGTTAAGATAACCGATCGATCTAGTGGTTTGAGAAAGACATTAATTTCAAGATAACCAAGACTCAAATACGAAGAGAAAGAATTTTACTCAAACAATGAACCATGAAGTACATTCCAATAAGGAAAAACCTCTTTAAAGATATTGGAATCCAAATCCAGCGGGGAATCTAATTCATTAAATTCGCGGAATATACGAGACATGAAAGAAGATAAAAACAACTCCAACAAGTTAGAGTCTTACAAAATTTCGTCAACTTTCTTTACTTGTATGTTAAGAATTAGGGATCTATTATGTATAAATAGATCCTCAAATATCATTATGTACGTGATGTGAAAAACGCATATAACAACAAGAGTGTAAGAGAGATTGGGCGTGTAATTCATATTTACATATTGAGGATCTATTCTCGCCGCCTCCGGCAATCGTGGTTTTTTCCCTTTAAGGATTTTCCACGTAAAAATTTGTGTTTTGCATGTTCAAACATTATTTTTTTGCTTTACATTACCATTAATAATCTTACTCACATTGTTGGACGCGTGTCTTTTTCCATAATCCAAAAATCACCGTCAACATTCCAGAACACGAAACGGGTCGGCCCACATATCAGATAACAGACTTCCTATATGATCAACCAAGGGCAACAAAGTCCTGTTAGATGACTCAACAACACAAATTAAGGCCAACAGGAAGTGGTGGACGATGAATGATTGTTGTTTCATTTTCACTACTACTGTATAGTGATGTTTGGTTGTTTAATGTAAGAAGAACATGTTGAGTAATTGGATTTAGATGGGTGAGGAATATATGAAGATGTATATATAATTATATACAAGTGAAAGAAGGTTGTTGAAAATTCTAGTGTAGATAAACGGATAAGGTTCCGGTTTTATGTGAGTGTACGTGATCGTAGGGTGAGGTGGAAAGCAGATATACTCATTGCATGTATTGCAAAAGCATAATTAATGCAACACTTTTCTCACATATTCTACACCCTTCAAGGGATTCACATAATCATTTTTGTAATTTGAGAGAAAGTTATCAAAATGTCCACCTATTTAACGACAAACTTAACGGAATGGTCATTAGTGTAACAGTGTTCGCCAAAAATTGTCATTTTGAAACCAATTTCTTATCTAATGGTCATTTTGAAAGTGGTGACCCAAATTGATGGTCGTCGGGGTAATTATCCCTTCAACAAACTTGTCATCTCATAGTAATTCTTTTCATTCATATTTCTAATGCTATAATTTTTTTCTTAAAAAGATAATTAACTTCATGTGATCAACAAAATTCATAACTATAGACTAATGCAAAGTATGATTAGTCCATGAACCTGTTAGCATCCAATCATTAAAAAAAACCTAGTTTTGCTCACTTTGTCTTCCAAAAACACTTTGAGGAAGCGTTTTTTCCTCACTATGCTAGGGTAATGACAGCTTAACCTAATTCAACCATCTCATAGTGAAATCATCTAAAAAAAAAAGAAAAATGCTCTCAAGATGAGCATGGTTTTCACGTTGTCTCTCCATGGGAGGCCAATCATGGGCATGACTACCAAGCCTACCATTTTAAATGGCAGATTAGTTATTTCAATATCTTTAAGATGTTGCAAGCCGAAAATCAACAATGTGAAACCAACAAGTAACAAAAGTACAATATAAAGACATTGTAGACTGATAATCAACAATGTCAAACCGACAATCAATAAAAGCAAAAAAAAAAAACACAATCAACTATGAAAAGTCGAAAAGAGTTTCACTAAAATTGGAACCCATAAAACTCACTCTTCCAATTGTAGCTACTTGGTATTCTTGCACTCTTAATAATGATTGGAATCGTTTTGTAATTTTTATCAACACTAACACTAGTTGTTTCACTTAAAAGTTTCCGGTTATAAATTTCTTCTCTGTTGGAATTTGGATTATAAGTTTGATTGTGATCCCATACATTTTGTATCAAATTTTCTATTGTAAAAGGGCGGAGGATGGTAGTGAGAATAGAGTGGAAGATGACAGTGAGAATAAAGTGGGAGATGATAATGAGAAGGAAGTAGAAGATGATGGTGTCAAGAAATGGAAGATATGAGTGAAAAAAAAGTGAGAGATAGTAGTGAGAATATAACTTATAAGATCCTTGTAGCTGTTTTAGATTCCATGTTATAACCATAGTCGTATTTGGTATTGATGTATTGCACTATTGAAATGTAAGTGATTCACTCATCATAATTCTTTCATTTATTTGTTTTCTTTCTTTGTCTAATATCAATTTTTTTTTCTTTCAGTTGCAAGATGATAGCACCAATTACTTTGGGATCGGAAGCAGTTACCAACCAGTTACTAAATAGTGAATCACTTACATTTCAATGGTGTAATACATCAATACCAAATACGACTATGGTTACAACATGGAATCCAAAACAGCTACAAGGATCTTATAAACTATATTCTCACTACCATCTCTCACTTTTTTTTCACTCACATATAGTGAGAATATAGTTTATAAGATCATTATAACTGTTTTGGATTCCATGTTGTAACCATAGTCGTATTTCGTATTGATGTATTACACCATTGAAATGTAAATGATTCACTCATCATAATTCTTTCATTTATTTGTTTTCTTTCTTTGTCTAATATCAATTTTTTTTTTCTTTCAGTTGCAAGATGATAGCACCAATTGCTTTGAGATCAGAAGCAGTTACTAACCAGTTACTAAATACCGATCTTTTTAATGTCATTTGTTTTTTATATAATTTTATCAACTAACTTGTTAGTCTTCTTTCAACTTCCAAAATCGTTGTTGGAAAGTTTCGTGCATATGTGATTACTATGTCGGATGCCTTCTCATTTGCTTTGTCCATGGGTGAGTTCGTAGACACCGTAAAAATTGGGAAAGTCTTCACACATTTGTTAACAAAAGCTTTGAGCATTTTAAATAAGTTATCTTTTTATTGTTTGCTTACAAATTTTTTATTTTATTACGACCTACTAATCACCATAATAATTAAATGAAACATATTTTATATGATATCTCAGGGGAAATATTACAATAATACATGTTTGCACCTGTATATTATACATTCAAATAAAGATGTTTGAGATTCTATATGCATTATTATTTGGACTAAGTAATAATATGTCACTAACTGCTTTATACGACATGTTAAGATTCACTATACTATATTTTTATATAGAAGTGGTTTCAACATTTGTTTCAAGAGACCTGTTTCTCAATGGGCTCAATGAGATGTTTATATATCTTAATAAGACTTTTCGACCGGAGATACTATCAAAGAAAGTTATTTACTTTATTCACATTTCTATAATTTGTTCTATTTCGGAATGGAAAACAAAAATGATGTAGTTTGCTAGTCATTTTGAAAAATTATGAAAAATGTTTGTATTTTATGTTTTCTTTACTCCTATAGTTTTGTTTTCATTTTTCAAAGACATGGTGAGAAGCTTGAATGAAAAGTGATTGGGATGAGACTAACGCCAATCAATGTACAAACTGAGATAGAAGGTTCGACCACTATTTTTTATTCTGAGGTTTTTAGTAAGGTAAGTATTTTCCTTTTTTTCAGCAATTTTTTTGACCTTTTAGATATGCCATTGGAATGTATACCAAACCCACCACTTCAAATGGCAAAGTAATTACTCCAAAATCTCCAAGATGTTGCAAATCGACAATCAACAATATGACCTGACAATCAACAAAAGTACAATTCCAATATGTTGCAAACTTACATCAGCAATGTCAAACTGATAATAAACAAAAGTAACGAAATACTATCAATACTATGAAGTGGAGTGGAGTTTCACTAAAATCGAAACTCATAGAAGCCCGGTTGTAGTTGCTTAGGCTTATTTCACTCTTAACAATGATTGAAGTAGTTTTGTAAGTTTAGTCGACACCGACACTAGTTCTTTCACTCAAAAAGTTCCAGTTAGAATTTCCTTATTTATTGTAATTTAACAAAATATCATATTGATTTAGTGCTTTATATAGCTCTTATTCTTTGCCAATAAACATCAATATATCCATATAAAAAAATTCTTCTTTATTTTTTGTAATAAGATAAATTTGGGATTCTGTGTTAAATTCCAATGGTATAGCAGAAAAATACCAGAAATCTAGATTGCAAGGTGTTGTCATTAAGATCAATTTAGAGAAAGCATACAATTTGACTATTCTTTGGCTATATTTTGGTGTAGGAGTGGTTGTAGCTCTTGCTGTCAGAGACATCATTAAGCATATGCTTGGTGGCTTATCTTAGCATATATCAAAGCTCTTTTCGGTTGGAGATTATATAAAAGTAAGTTGAGCCTACACATTATTGATTAGTTGATTTTGAATTTTTTTCTATTTGATGGTGAAAAGTTTTTAGAAATTATTTACTGTGTTTTTATTTTACAATGCGATAATGAGATAATTATCTTATTGAAAAATTTCTCAGACATTTTCAGAGAGGGAATTGTTTGGATAATTAGGCTCTCACCTCCCATGCCATTAGTGGCACTCCATTACTACTTAATTAGTAAAGGTTTTAATACTATTTATATAGAGGAAGTTTTAAAGTAGAAATTTACATATAAAGAAAATGTAAAATTATGAATAGAATTTAAATTTTTTAATAATGAATAGTGGCAAAACAAAATCACTAGAGGTTGCCTTCAGGGGGATAAGTTAATGTTGTAATCCTTAATTGTCGGGGGAGGCATGAGCCAATATGATTGATAGATGGCACCCTCCCACTCTTTCATTATATGAGGAAATGGCCCCCCCTTTGGGTATAGGCATTTTCTTTAGGGTATAAAGTAAGAATTACTTTGCTAACGACTAATGATATTGCCACACAATGTTCTAGCATTCAACTTTTAAAGTCGCAATTTCTATCAAGCAATTCATAATAATCTAGCTTCACTTCTCTGCCTCTAACAATAACTCCAATGTCTTTCTCAATTTCCTTGGTATTCAAGTTTGTATAAAAATTTCTTACTAAGTTTTCATAAGCATTGCTTGGATTTGCAACAAACTTTCTCCAAGATTTGTTTAAAAATCACTCATGATCAACAATTCGATCCAAATCTACTCTTTCAAATACTAATCTTCACATTCATTTGAAAGAAACTTAGTAGATTTTGAGTGCTCACCTTTTGAAACTTGTTTTCTTTTAGCCATATTATTCAGTTCCCTTTGCTAGCCATCTTCTTCTTGCTTCTACTTTCTCAAATTGTTGTTGAAGATCACGTAAAGAGGCCAAGTAGTGATAGAGGTTCAATAACTCAAGATTATTTCACAAAAACTCAAATCAAAAGGCAAGAATCACTAAAGAAACACTTAAAATCTAACGAGAAAGAATAAAACTTAGAGAGATGTTAGAACTATTCTAATGGATGCAAGATGAGTGTGATAGCACAACTATGCCAACAACTTACCTTAAATAGGCATGAAAAAAACTATTGAAATATGAAACTATATTCATAATATGAGAGAGAAAAGGTAAGAAATCAATTAAATAACTAAAAGAATTAAAACAAAAAACTCTTAAAAAATCATACATGGGCTTTTCCTTCTCTTTGAGACGGACTGTAAATTGTTTTAGAAACTGTTTTTTGCCACTGATATTATTGAAATTGTTTTTTAGATTTTAGGAATGTCAATGGGAGGAGACAAGGATGTCATCACAGTACTCAAATGTTATAGGATTTGACCATTGACATCTCACATTATTCGATTCTTTCTACGCACATTTTCTCACAACATTCATGCTTCCATGGAACTTATGAAACAAAATTTGTATATATATTGTTCCAAAGTTGTTAAGATATTGAAGTAATATCAAACATTTTTTTTTTACAATTCAAAACTATGGTCGAGCTTTTAAATTTTTTCTTTGAATAAGTTATTCTATTTGTTGGAACCTAGGGTTACAGATTGCGCAGCGGAAGGGTTTTTAAATTTTTTTATGCAATCAATAAACTAACCCATTTGTACAGTAATAATCAAATGCTATAATAAAGTAAAGTGATGAAACATTTTCATACCTACGTAGGAGGCTCCTTCACTTTGATACGAACTGCTCCTGATTTGAACCACGTGATCTTCCTCGCTATCTTCCGGAACTGGTAACAGCGTGTGGGCGCGTCACGATATTCAGGACCTGTATGGAGGAAAAAGAGAAGAACACACACACAAATAGAAGTGCAGCACTTGTGGTCTCACCACACACTAATTTTTTCTATTTGTTTTTCTTGCTGTGTGTCACGATGACTTTCTTTTCTCTCCTTGCTTTTGCTGTGTAAGTTTCCTTATTTTTGGTTCTCAAAATCCTTTAATTAAAACATATATATATCTCATATATATTAAAAAACCAAAACTGACATTCGGTTATCATTTTTTTTAATTAAAAATATATATCTCATATATATTCAAAAAACAAACCAAAATCTTATTTGATTTTTAAAACTTTTCAAAAGATATCTCATATCCTTTTAAAATTAATTAAATATTTATTTTTGAATTCAAACATTTTAAATTCAAATTCAAATATTTAATTTAATAAAATAAAATAATCATATTATCTTATTTTATTCAAAATCAAATATCAACTAACACCCTCCATTTAGTGATTAACAACATAATTAAATAATCTTATTATTTAATTTATTTAATCACCATTATTCATTAATTAAATAATCCCATTATTCATTAACTCCCGAATAAATACGTGTCACTTTCGTAACACAATTAATTGGACAATCCAATTAATTAACCGTGACCCTTGTTACCTAAATCGATCGGGCTAGCAAGGGGACCTAATGGACCCACAGTATTTTGAGCTCCAATAATCCTTAGAAATTATTAATTAAACTCTTTAATTAATATTTCATGATTATTAACTTCGGTGTTATTCCACTAAAAACCCGAAGCTGCACTCTTTCAACTGTAGACGTTTTTACACAAACCAATAACTCTCGGTGTCCATCGATATAGCTATTACATATGGTATAATCCTCCACAAGTAGTTCATAATTAGAGCTGGGTCATAATGTCCGTTATACCCCTCTAATCATATATTTCCATTAAGTACCATTGATTCTCTAATGAACAATAAATCCTACATTCCTTACGAAATTAGGAGAGCGCTCATATTGTTCAAGCCCCGAATCAACCCTTAAGGGAACTACCATCTACTTCTCACAAGAAGGAGTGGATTCCACTATTGTGTACAAACCTTCCCAGTCATAAGCCAAACCGCGATCCCAACATACGGAGTATATTGATCGGGAATGCAACTCCGACCTCACCCATGGTATATCAAAGACCACGATCTAACCTGAAGGAGTCGATAAGACACTCAGGATTAAGATCACCCACATATAGCCATCATTAGTTGATATATATGAATCTCATCGTTAAACGGATCTTAGTGAGAGATTCATATAGATCATGGCCCAGTCCTATATGATCACATCATACAAGGTGCCTCCATTCTCATATCTACATATGAATGATCCAGGATAGGATCACCGAACACTACGAAATGGACCGCAGCTGTAGATTAACCATAAATAAAGTACCCAGTTTTATTTGCTATCTACGGACTCTTTAGATTGCTCGTTTCAAACTGAATCCATCTATATATGACACTCATATACTCAGTTCGAAATTACATCCGGCAATTTTGGATGTTAAGTGCACATGTTATATAAAGTATGACACAAAATGTATGAATATACTACTTCTTTTATTTATGTTCAAATTATATTTACAAATTACAAGCTTTAGGGCAAAAACCCCAACACTATTTAGTTGTGTTCTTGAAACTTTGCTCTTTCAATAAGTTATTCTATTGAGTTGTATCATTGAAACTTTGCTCTTTTAATAAAATAATTTTTTTTATGTTATGATTTATAAATGATGAACAAGCCTTTTGTATATGAATATATAAATTTTGCACTTCCTATACAATAAAAGCCTCTACTGTGATGATTTATAATAAAAAGATTAACAAAGTTTTATTTTTGAATATATTATGCTGAAGATCTTTTTTCTGCTGATCATATATGTATGCTTTTTTATGCTTAGAAAGTGACTTTTAAGGTTCATTCGCTGAGTTCGGTAATGATCTATGTTGTTATTAATAGTTTTGGTTGTTTTTAGAGATCAAGGTTCTGTTAATATTGGTTATAGAACATACATTTAAGTCAGTTATGCTGATTATCGGTTACCAATAATTGATTTTACTGTAATTCTCTGTTAAGTAACGACACTTGCTTTCATGGCATACAATGTCAAACTGACAATCAACAATATGAAGTGGAGAGGAGTTTCACTAAAATCGAAACCCATAAATGTTTGGTTGTAGTTGCTTAGGTTTTTTTCACTCTTAACAATAATTGAAGTAGTTTTGTAAGTTTTGTCAACACTGACACTAGTTCTTTCACTCAAAAAGTTCCAGTTAGAATTTCCTTCCTTATTGGAATTTAAATTATAAGTTGGTTTGTGATTGCATACATTTGTACTAAATTTTCTACAAGAAAATGGTGAAAGATGGTAGTGAGAACATAGTGGAAGACGGTAGTGAGAGTAAAGTAGGAAATTGTATTGTCAAGAGAGTGGAATATGGTAATGAGAAGAAAATGAGATATGGTAGAGAGAATATAGTTTATAGGATCTTTATAGCTGTTTTGGATTCCATGTCGTACCATAGTCGTCTTTGGTATTAGTGTTTTGCACCATTGAAATGTAAGTGATTCACCCCGAATAAATCTTTTACTTCTTTGTTTTCTTTCTTTATCTAATATTAAACACTTTTTTTCTTTTCAGTTGCAAGATGATAGCATCGATTGCTTTGAGACGGTTGCAGTCTCTAACTAGTTACTAAATACTGCTATTCTGTTCGGTGTCATTTGGCTTATATATAATTTTATCGACCGAATTGTTAGTTTCCTTCCAACTACAAAAATTAATGTTGGAAAATTTCATTTATATATGATTATTATGCAGAATGCCTCCTCATTTGCTTTGTCGATTAATGGATTCGTAGACACCGATGAAATTTGGAAAGTCCCTACACATTCGTTAGCAAAAGCTTTGGCCCTTTTAGGTAAGTTATGGGCATGACCATCAAACCCATCATTTCAAATGGCAGAATAGTTACTCAAAATTTTGTAAGATTTTGCAAATCGACAATTAACAATGTGAAACCAACAATCAACAAAATTACAATCTCAATATGTTGCAAACCGACAATTAACAATGTGAAGCTAATAATTAACAAAAACAACAAAAACACAATTGACAATGAGAAATGTAGAAGAGTTTTACTAAAAGTAAAGAATAATATAGTTTTATTGGAACCCACAAAATTCACTCTTGATAATAATCGAAATCGTTTTGTAAATTTTGTCAACTCTATCATTAGTTCTTTAACCTAAAATATTCCAGTTAGAATTTTCTTCTTAATTAGAAATTGGATTATAAATTAGTTTGTGATTCCATATATTTAGTTTCTATATAATTTTGTCGACCGACTTGTCAATCTCCTTTCAACTTTCAAAATCACTGTTGGAAAGTTTCATTCATATATGATTATTATGCAAAGTACATCCTCATTTGCTTTGTCTATGAATGAGTTCGTAGGCACCGTTGAAATTTGGAAAGTCTCTACACATTCATAAGCAAAAGTTTTTGGTTTTTTAGATAAGTTATCAATTTATTGTTAGTTTATTTTTTATTCTATTACAACATGTTAATCACTACCATAAATAAATAAAACATATTTGAGCATTCATTGAATGTTGACGGTAATTTTTGGGACTTCGTAAAGTCGATCACGCGTCCAACAAACTATTGCAAAGTATTAAAGATGTTATGAGGAAATAGAAAAAGGAAAGCATGCAAACGCGAGTTTTATGTGGTAGAACCCCAATCGGGGAAACATCCACGGTTGCCGGTAACGGCGAAAAGGAGAATTCACTAAGATGAAATTGTTACACACTCAGGCTCTCTTATTATCATGTATTCTTAAATTCACTCTCCCTCTCTCTTCTCTCTTTTCACTCTTTTTTATAATGAGATTATGGGTCTATTTATATGTCCATAGAACCATAATCCTTATTGTAGAGTAAAGGAAATGTGGTGGTGTTTAACTAGGACTGGTTACTTATTGAAGTCGGTTTTGTATTCTTTCCTGTTTCGTGTCTTCCATGAATTGAATAAATTAGATTTGTTGTCTGATTGAGACTCTATCATCTATAAGGAAATTTGTTTTCTTATTAGAGTGTACTATAATGTGCCTTGTTTAAGTATGACTCTTCATGTGCGTATTTGAGTCGTGATTGCCTTTAATGTCTCTCAAGCGTTATCTAACTGACCATATATTTAACCCGATTAGATCTCTTTTACCCCGACCGGATTGTCTTTACCCGACCGGGTCATCTCCACTCAATCGGCTAGTTTCCCAGACCACCTTGGGTAAGATTTACCAAGCCTTGTTGACTTGTCATGCTATCAAAAAATCCATATAACAATACCTCCTCAAATCCGCGAGACTAGTTCTTTATGGCTCGACGAAGGGGATTTGAACACTTGATTTTTTGGGTGCTTATGATCTTATTGCTTTAACCCAATCAAGTATCTTATTAAACTGATCAGTCTTGGACTCCTTGATTTTTTGCTTCCTTGTAACTGGATCGGTCGGTGTCCCTGTTAGGATTATGCTCAATAGCAAGAGTGTAATAATGTATTTGACAATCTTTTCATATTAATAAAGTGATTTATAGTTTAACAAAGCGTACAACATTTATAGTTTAATTATTATAATTGTCAAAAATGAATAATCATAAGGTCAAAAGATTATGAGAAATGAAGTATTGTTTGTATATCTAGATATGTATGAGGTAGACACAATACTTTAGTTAGTCTTGAACAATATTCACAACTTAAGATAAAGGTTGGGCGTCTTTACCTTGTTAAAGTTGTAGATTCTTTTGCTAGCATTTGAGTGGGATCAAATGTGTTATGATGAGTCTAAAATCATCAAAGTGTAGTGTCTTAGGCAAAAGAATCTAGTGCAATAGGTGCATTGAATAAGATCACAGTGAAATACTTTATCCAGAACCGTCAGTGGATAAAAGTTTTCACTTGAGGACAATCGGAGAGTCTATCTCAATCCAGAGATAAATGATGGACTTATGGTTACAAGTGTTACCATTTGAGCTATCAATGAGTATGATTGTATAACATACTCTATCTTCGATAGTTTGGTGGTATTCATTTGTTAATCGATAGAGGACTTCATTTATAGATATGGAATTCATTTATAGATATGGACATCGTGGCTCCATTTATTATATGTGAGTAGAATATCATCATATGAATATTTTGAGGTATTGGATATTAAATCTTAACGTTAAATTTTCGATAGTGTCTATTGAAACATGGTTTCTGGACAAGTCAAAATATCCAAATTCAAAATGTGGTCATATGAGTAAATATGGTAACTATGAGAGCTATAGACGGTCTATGAGCTCTTAGCGATTACTGATATTTTTGACGATGATACACTTCTCCAATAAGGTTGTCTAGGGTACGAATGAGAGACATTGACATATTCTATCTTTATTTAAGAGTTTAATTTTAGCTCTTTATTAGAATGAGCTAAAGTTAATAGATCGAACCTAAGTGAATCATTTGTTGATTGTGATTAAGTTATGTCTTTAAAGCTTAAATTTAGATAGCCCGCCAAAATCCCCAATCAGAACGAACTTGCATGGATCACCTGATATATTCTATCAGATCAATTTATGGGTTCATCTAGAATTGTTTTTGGATTTCGGAATCCAACAAGTTTTGGAGATGTGCGGTCATGTGTGATCAAGACACGCGGTAACTCTTCAAATACCTAGGATAGACAGCCAAGGATGTAGGAATCCTTGGGCGGCCCTAATGGGGTGCGTTTAGTATTTCATTAATACATTAAGAATATAATTTGCACATTTTAAATAAATGGGCAGCTAGATTATATTAATGTATTAAATTAAGGCATGTGAACTTGTTTCTTTTGTAGTAAGAATGAATCTAGTTCACATGTGGACTTTTTATTAAAGTCCAATGGATTTAATAAAATGGAAAAACAATATATATTGCCCATATATATATACTTGGGCGGCAAGGATATGTTATTGGCGTAATATATTGTTTTATTTTATTATTTAATCAAATGAAAATTATTTATTTATTTATTTATTTATTTAATAGTTAAAATTTTTTTCTAACTTGGAGTAGGACTCTTAGTGCGTACTATTGTTAGTTTAGTGTCATACTATTGTTAGTAGTATACTAGGAGAATGACTCTTAGTGTTATACTATTGTTAGTAGTATGATAAGTATCAAATACCTTATTTGATAAGTAGATAAATAAAAAGTTTTATTTATCTAGTCAAACTAGGAAGTATTTGATATATATCAAAACTCTAATTGATAATCAATTAGGAAGTTATTGATAAAGTCACAATTTTATATTTAATAATTTATTTATTGGATTATACACTTATGAGTTGGAGTATGTTTGAACTACTAAGTTGATAAGGTTTTGGTAAAACAAAATCCTACACATGGTAGGAGATTTCGGCCATTATATATATATATATATATAGAGAGAGAGAGAGAGAGAGAGAGAGAGAGAGAGAGAGAGAGAGAGAGAGAGAGAGAGAATTCGGCCAAAGGAAGTAGTATTTGGAAGAAGTTTTTTTTAGAGAAAATTATTATTCTTTTGCTTTTGAATAATAATAAAAAACTTCCAACGCAAGATAGGGGTGTATAATTCGGCCAAAGATAAGAAGAATAAGGAGCGTTTTATTTTCGATAGTGCACTAGAAGCTTTTACATCAAAAGACTTTGTGTACAAGATCGAATTAGGGTTCACACGAGTTTTCGATTAAAAGATTAAGAATTCACAAGTGACCAAACGTTTTTTATTTTCTCTACGAGGGTTATTGTGACTAACAAAAAGAAAAAGATTTGTTTGCTTCCATCCTCAGGTTTACAATTCAAAGAAAGGGAGTCCACACTCCTAGGTGATTTATGTTCGTGATTTGATTGAAAGATCTTGTGGATTCAATTCGACATAAGCGGATTCAATTCGATGCAATATCAATCGTCACGTGAAAAAGGTACGATACTTTTATTATATGTTAATCAATCAAGGGTTAATGTTCTTTCTTTTAAAATGAATTTTTTTTGAAAAATACCAACCCAAGTTTTCGCTTTCCGCCGCGTGTTTTTCCTTCAGTCCTGACTCTTTGCCTAGGATAATCCCTGACCTTGTAGCTGGACCAGTCGGTGTCTCGGCTCTTTGCCTAGGATAATTCCCGACCATCTTGGTCCTCGAAGTTGATTCGGTCGGTGTCCCGATTACTTGTTCGGGATAATTCAGCCAAGAGGTGTTCTGGGAACCTTGCCCCATTTCTCTCCATTTTTCTCATGTAAACAAGCCACCAAGGACGTCTCCCGGTTTTGTCTGTTTACAAGGGTTTGATCGAATCGTTAGTGCAATACTAACATAGCCAAAGGCATCTCACCAGGTTTTCCCCGACGGTGTACCCGGGTGTTTTTTCCCCAGTAAAACTAGCATATCGGGGTGGCCGAATTGCTGACAGTGCATTATATGCACCCAGTCAGTTCGACAAGAGCGCCGGATCTCTAACAACTGACTTCTCAGCCTCTCTGGCATCTTTTCCCACTATGGTAGGTGTCAGCGCTACGAGTTTATCTTTGATAACAAAGATGATTATATAAAATTTGAACACCGTTCTTGGCTTCTTTATTAATTGATATGCAAATTAACAATATCAAAACCAAAAATAATTAGAATATCTAAAAATAAAAAACAAACTAAAAATATCTTAAACTGAAAGCAATTAAGCTATCTCTCTCAAGAGTAGTTTTTTTTGTAGGGTCCTCAAAAAATAGTGTTGACTGTCCATTCACCGCTACCTCGGCCCGGACTTTGTTTATTTTCCTGGTTTCCTCTTGGTTGGTTGTCCCAGAGGGGATCCTTCTGCTGATCGTTTGCCCTTTTAAGAATTAAATCTGTGAGATGACCCTCCCTAATGAGTGTCTCGATGTGGTCTCTTAACTGGTAGCACTTTGATATATCGTGACCACTTTTCTTATGGAACATGCAGTATTTTATCGTGTCTCTTCGAGTGTAGGCAGACTGTCAAGAAGGATATTTGACTAGCTTCTAGTCTTCTATGATCGGCAGGACTTCCTCTTGTCTCTTGGTGAGGGGAGTGTAGTTGGTGTACTAACCATGAAACTTTATGTCGTTCCAACTGTTTCTACTATTTTCGTCTTGACAACCATCTTTGTTCCCATCACTCTCATGGTGATCACCCTTCTAGTTCTTTACATAGCCCTTACTTGTTTTGGCGTTCTTCCCGGGGCGACCCCCGTGCACATAACTACCCCTTGAGCCAGCTTTTCTTCTTTAGCCATTGCGTAACTGCCTGCTACATCCATCAAATTGGCGTATGTATTCAGGCTTTCCCTCCTCAAATCGAAGGAAACCCTACCATTCTGCAGGTTGTTGGTGAAGGCGGCCACCACAGCCACATCGTTGGGATTATGGATCCCTAACACTTCCTGAGAGAACCTTTTCAGATAATCTTTCAATGATTCATTCGTTCCCTATTTGAGGGTGGCAAGGTAAGCTATTGATTTCCACATTTGTATATTTCCCAAGAATTGTCACGAAAAAGCTTGGGTAAATTCTCGAAAATTCTTGACTGTTCCCTGAGGGAGCCTTCCATGTGTTCCTTCGGATCCTTGTCTACTTTAAATTGGTCAACCTGGGGCATTCTAAATCTTTTCGGGAACTGAGTTTAGAGAATGTTGTTCACGAAAGGGCTTTCAAAATCATCGTCCAATAAATCTTGTGGCCTCTGTCGACGTTCTAATGTTTCTACCTTCTGGGTCAATTTCCGTATTAGGATATCTTGCTCTTCTTCTGGCTCATTATCTATTCCCAATCGTTGTTGGTCGGTGAACCCTTGCTGGATTTTGTGAGTGCCCACCTTTGGGGTATCGAATCTTAGCGGGGACTTGCCCATTGGACATGTTCTGTGGGGTGGTTGATCACTATCATCTGACGAATTATATCGATCCCGTCTACGAACATTTCTACGGGTTTCCTCCGGCTCATAATCTGTTTGATATAGATTTTGCCTACCCCCTCCGCTAATTCCTCCATCTCCCTTTTGGGAATGTTCCCCATTTCTAAGGTAATCTATCCTATCTCTAGCAGTCTTATGGGGCGCGCCTGGGGTTACGCCTACTATCTTAGGCCATCATAGGTGTAGATAGTTTGTACGGTGAGATCAGATTTGCAGTTGCTGTTATATTGATTCTCTGTCTAGCGGCGTCTTCAATGACTGTCAGCAGGGACTCTTGGACCTGCTGGAATGCCTCTAGAGAAATTTCTGAGGGAGCGTTTACGGAGGTTATCACTGCTTGACCAGTTGAGGTTGGAGTCACAGAGGGTAAACTTCCTCTAGCGATGATGGCTTTCATTGGGCCAGAATTGTTAACACCACAATGGGTGCCAACATCATGCGGGGACTGACTTTCATCCCTAATATCCACCATGTCACTTACAAGTTTTTCAATGCTAACTTAGCAAAAGTTAGTTCAGCCCCCTTCTAGCGCCAATTGTTGACTGTGATTTTTGGGACTACGTAAAGTCGATCATACGTCCAACAAACTATTGCAAATTGTTAAAAATGTTATGAGGAAATAGAAAAAAGGAAAGCATGCAAATGCGAGTTTTGCGTGGTAAAACTCCAAATCGGAGAAACATCCACGGTTGCCAGTAACGGCGAGAATGATTCACTAAGATGAAATTGTTACACTCAGGCTCTCTTGCTCTCACGTATTCTTAAATTCTCTCTCTCTCTCTCTCTCTCTCTCTCTCTCTCTCTTTTCTCACTCTTTTTTATAATGAGATTATGGGTCTATTTATATGTGCATAGAACCATAATCCTTGTTGTACAAGTAAGGAAATGTGGTGGTGTTTAATTAGGACTGGTTACTTGTTGAAGTCGTCTTTATCTTCTTTCCTATTTCGCGCCTTCCATGAATTGAATGAATTAGATTTGTTGCCTAATTGGGACTCTATCATCTATAAGGAAATTTGTTTCCTTATCATAGTGTATTGTAAGGTGTCTTGTTTAAGTATGACTCTTTCTCTGCGTATTTGAGTCGTGATTGCCTTTGATGTCTCTCATGCGTTATCTAACTGACCAGCTATCTAACCTGATCAGATCTCTTTTACCTTGATCGAATTGTCTTTACCCGACCGGGTTATCTCCACCTGATCGGCTAGTTTCCCCGACCATCTTAGGTAAGATTGACCAAGCCTTGATGACTTGTCATGCTATTAAAAAATCCATATAACATTGACTAAATGCAAAACTTTAACTAAATTGTAAAAGTATATTAAACTCTAACATGTATTATAAATGTGGTAGGAAATTGTCAACAAATTCTCTGATCTATTTATTACTATAACTGCAAAAATCTATATAGAATTTAAGGATCTGTACAATCTTTTGAAGATTAGAAAAGGTATTTCGAGCATGCTTAAATCATATGTTCCAACTGTTTGTGGTTTGAAAAACACTTGCATGCAATAATCTTGAAAAGAATTGACGACCGGGTGCTACCTTGAGGTAAAGTATTTTCCACTCTAGCTTCTATTTTTTTTAACACTTTTACTTTCTGCATTAAATCTATAATTCGAATGAGAGATAGCTTGTGTACCACAAAACGAGAGATGCTTTTGAAAATCATTCAACAATAGTCATAATATTTGATATTTTAGAATGAAACTTCCAATTTCAACTTTATTGTAACATGAGTTATGAAAATAAGGTTAATTTTCTTTAAAAATTTGGACAACGATCGTAAATAAGTTTTTGTTCTTGACGAGTAATATTATAGTGTTTTTAATTCAATGATACATGAGATAGAACAAGCTTGTTCACAACAATGTTCATAAAATTTGATCTTCTAGAAATATTTTGTATTAAACTTTCCAATTTCAACTTCATTGTAATATGAGTTAATAAGCTTGATTATTCTCAATTTTGTTAGGACAACGATTGTAAATAAGCTTTTGTTATTGAGTAATTATGATTTTTTTCAATTTAGGAATACATGAGATAGAAAAAGTTTTCTCACAACTAAATAAAAATAACACAGTGTGACTCTAACATAGAATTTTATCATACTAAATGAGCTTTCTTTATATAAATTTGAAGAATCTAAGGTTAAAGTATAATTTAAATACCAAATACATATACAATAAATGCATGGGATGTGGGGTTGCCAGTAAGTAGGGATGACAAAATTATCCATGGGTTCGGATATCTCTAAAGATCCACTCCATTTAGAATGTGATGTATAATATTATATTAAAGAGTGGAAACTGATAAAATCATAAAATCCATTTTTTTCCAGATCCATCCCCATCTGGCTCGATTATCAATTTTAATATTTTAAAAATATAAAAATTTTGTAGGCAAAATAGTATTTGGTGGAGTTAGCTAAAATATTTAATGTAATTGAAGTTTTTGAAATATCTTTCAAGATTTGTTTCTCTTTAAATTGTATAAAATGTACCATTCTAGAACTTAGTTACATTTTTTTGTCATGTAAAGTATAATAAGTTATATATTTTTCATCAAATACAGAGATAAACTTAGCGGGGATGAATTTTCCTACCTCAATTTGAGGTTTCCCCATATCCATCCCACTTATTTAGAATTGGTGATAGATACATGGATAGAGATATATATTTCAAACAGATACGGGATTGGATATTGGAGGTATCGATCCCCTATCCACTCCATTACCATTCCTGCAAGTAACTAGTAAGGAACTAAAAATAGCATAAGTTTTAAAACACATCAATCCTAAACAATACTGCCTTTTAATTGAAATGAACAACAAAAAAGGAGAAGAATATGTGAATAACTCAAAACTACAATTAGCTATAGACATATATTAGCTAAGATTATGAAACTTATTAATTATAAAGTAAATATATTAATTTAATAGAAATCATTAGTTTTAAGTTTCCGGTCATTATTAATTTATTTTTAAGAAATTAAGTTACATTAATTTAAAAATATATAATCTTATAAAACAAAATTATGTAATTATGTGTAACAAAATGATTAAGAGCTTGTTCGATGATGACTAATGGTATATTTGATATGACTTTTCAAGTAGAGTTTCTAGAATATATCTTTTACTAATAAAGCTTTTATTGGATAGAGCTTTCAACAACAAAATGTTTTGATTGTATAAATTACAAAAATGGTGTTGGCAATGCATTTTTTAAAAAAATAGCTTTTTGTTGTGTAAATTACAAAAAAATGTTGACAATGTATTTATAATGAAAGAGTTGTTTGGTGGAATATCTAAAATTTATAAAGGGTAGTTGAGACAATTCATAAGTTTTAGAAAAGCTCAAAAAAAAAACTTTTGGGGAAAGCCCAAATCTTAGGCTTCTCCTAATAGACATAGAATAGCTTTTATAAAGAGTAATTGAGACAATTTATATATTAAAAAAGCTATTTCGAGTTTTGTAAAACAACAAAAAAATACTTCAAAACAGCTTCTAGCATTAAAAAATGCTTGCGACTTTTATAAAAGTCATACAAAACACAAACCGAGCTTGTTTGTTGGGCTTTAAAAAAATCTGTATTTGTAAAATGTCTACTTATAGTAGATCTATTAGAAATAGTGTTTTTAAAAGAAAAAAAAAGAGTAAATGGTACTGTTGCCCTCTGAATTGTTCGCGAATTGCTAATGTGCCTCATGAATTCTTAAAATTGTCACTAAATCCCATGAACTCTCTGAAATTGACAACACGTGACGAAAAGGAGACGGACGTCTAGAGCAAATTACACTTACATACCCTGATTATATGCATAATTGCATTATAACTGGAAAATATATAATAATAATGTTATATGTAAAAATCATCATTAAGGACACGTCATTACAGTAAGGGGCCATGTAAGCAAAGTCGAGAAAAGTTAAGCGTTAAAGGGCAGAAATTCCCCAAGGGAATTCACTCGGCAAAGAGTAAAGCAACCCGACCACAGACGAAGAAACCGGCTCGGGCATACTAGGGCATACTCGGGCATACTCGGGATCAGATAATGAAGACGAGTACTTCATAAACATATGGATAGAATCAGAAGCAAGCAACTCCACAATAAGCAACGATACGACTATCAGAGTTCAATTGAAAGGCAAACAGATTTCCCGCAGATAAAGGGCGAGGAATCCGACGTAGATTCGGACTCAGTCAAAACAGGAAACAGGATAAACTCCATAAAGAGACAGACTTCAATTAGAACTAGGAAATCACACAAAATACTGGTATCACAACACAAAACCCTAGCACAACCATAAACCCTAGCAAATAACATGTATAAATACCCCAGTAAGAAACATAATGGGGGCAGGTGTGAATTAGCAGGATAAGTCAGAGAGAGAAATATTTTGTAATTGAATTTTTGATAGTGGATTTGACTGTGTTGCTCAAGCAACAACCCGTGGATTTTTCTCCAGTTAAAAGGAGTTTTTACCACGTATTTGTATCTCTTGATTTATTGTTTTCTTGCGGTATTACACTTATCTGTTCTTATTTTCGCTTGATACAAGTTCGTTGATAGTGACGACGAAAAATCACCATCAACAATTGGCGCTAGAAGGAGGGGCTATCAAACAAAACTCGTGACAATGGCTGGCGAAGGAGATGGTAGCGATTCCAGGTATAGTCAAGGATTGCCAATCAATGAATTGGAGGATGATGCCACCCTTAACACTGCAGAGGTAACCTTGGCAACGTCAGATCAGTCAACTTCCCTGGCTGGCATTCAGCTTTTTCCTCCAACTAACGAAGAGATTGCGCAACGATTCCGCGCTTCCTTGCAGCAACTTATATCAGACGCTGCAAGGCAAGGGGTTGATCTCTCCACCACGGAAGGCTTGATGTCACCTCACAATCTTTCTGCTCCAAATCAGCAAGCAACGAGGTTGCGCTCCACAGTGGTGATACCAACACCTGATGCACCCATAAAGGCAAGCCGTGATCCGATTGACAGGCCGGTGATTTTTTCTGAAAGGCCAACCAGGGGAAGCGGAGAACGTAGAGAGGAGAATGACTCGGACAGAAGGTATGGTTATGACCAGACAGCAAGGGATAGAGACCGTCCAAGGAGGCGTACTCGTCGGAGAGATCGATCGTCGTCCTCGGGAGAGAGTGAGCAGAATTATCATCACAAGCGCCAAAGGGGCACAGTTCGGCTGCACGGCTTAAATCGGGATCAAAGAGAATCGAATCCGGATGAAAGAGGCCAAAAACTGACTATAAGTCAGAATTTCAATGTTGTGGGGGAGCCGGAGGGAGACAGAGATATACTCATACGGAGTTTGACCCGGGAAGTAGAGAATAACCGCCGATAAATGGATGCGTTAGTCAGGCGATACAGGGCATAACGAGTTGTCAGATGATGAATCCGGGAGTCCTTTCACCAATAGGATCCTGAGGACGCCATTCCCGGAGAGGTTTAGAATGCCACATGTAGAGCAATTCAAAAAGGACACGGACCCTAAGGAACATGTCAGAAGATACAAGAGTGCCATGGCCCAGTATGTTTACAATGATGCCCTACTATGCTTAAATTTCCCTCAAACTCTTGGGGATCTGGGCTCTAGGTGGTTCGGCAGGTTACCAACGGCCAGCATAAGTAACTTTAGCGAGCTGAGTAAGGCTTTCTCAAGGCAGTTCCTCGGGAATGTGCACAGAAAGAAGTCGGTGGCCCACTTGTCTCAACTTAAGCAAGGAAAGGATGAGTCACTTAAGAAGTATTTGGGAAGATTCGGTCAAGAAGTGTCTGAGATTGGAAGTGCAAACGACGAGGCTATAATTGCAGCGTTCATCAATAACCTCCAGAATGGTCAGCTGTCATTTGACCTGAGAAGAGCCCGTCTAACCAGTTACGCTGACATGATGGATATGGCTGGGGGCTATGCCTTTGCAGAGGAAGAAGAAATCGCCATGAGAGGATACTTCGTGTATGGCGGATGCCCGGAAGGGTCTAAAGCCAAGGACCAAGCGAAGACGTCCGATGCGAAAGGTGATAAACAAAAGAATAAGACACGGGATAGTCGGGATGGTCGTCGGGCATATGATCCGAAGACAGATCAGCCGCGGCAGAAGTTCCAAGGCAGATATACAAACTATACCCCACTGAGGAAGGATCAAGAGGAAATTCTGGCAATTCTGGAGGAGAAGAACATGTCTAAAGAACCTCTTAGGCAGTCATCCTATGCCCGGAGGGACACCACCAAGTATTGCAGGTTCCATAAGGAGAATGGACACGAAACTTCCAAGTGTTTTCAACTTAGGGATCACATAGAGACCCTCATCAGGGAAGGACACTTGAAAGATATCATCCTGAGGAAAACCGACAAGGTAGACAGACAGAGAGATAACCGACAGGATGGTCGGGCAAGAAAACTTAGCCCCAAGAAAGCTGAGGATGAAGGAGCGATCAACACGATTTTTGGTGGACCATCAACGGGCAAAAGTAATAGGGAGAGGACCCAGGAAATTCGGGAAGCCGTGGAGGCTAGAAGAGATCTAGGTGTCAATTCCATTGAACCCGACCCAAAAAGGATCAAGGGAGGCTGGGATCCCATCATATTCACAGAGGCTGACTCACATGGAGTAGATGTAAGACCGAACGATGCACTGGTAATCAGCGCACATATTGGCCATAGGGAGGTCCATCGGATTTTGATCGACAATGGAAGCTCAGCGGACATTTTGAGTGCAGAAGTTTATGACCAGCTGAGGCTGGACAGGAAAGACCTGCAGCCTTTTCCTACACCTCTTAGAGGATTTGGCGGGGTGGAGGTAAGGCCGCTCGGCACAGTAAAATTGCCGATGAAGGTTGGGAAGGCTCCTTGCCAAAAGACAGTGTTACTCGACTTTGTAGTCGTTGACACAGAAAACTGGCCGTACAACGCCCTATTGGGCCGACCGTTCTTGAATAAAGCTAAGGCGGTGACGACGACTTATGCCTTAATGATAAAGTTCCCAACGGAGTTTGGAGTTGGAATGGTCAAAGGATCACAAGAAATGGCTCGAAGGGTGTTATATGTAAAAATCATCATTAAGGAAACGTCATTACAGTAAGGGGCCACGTAAGCAAAGTCGAGAAAAGTCAAGCGTTAAAGGGGAGAAATTCCCAAGGGAAGTTACTCGGCAAAGAGTAAAGCAACCCGACCACAGACGAAGAAACCGGCTCAGGCATACTCGGACCTACTCGGGCATACTCGGGATCAGATAATGAAGACAAGTACTTCACAAGCATATGGATAGAATCAGAAGCAAGCAACTCCACAATAAGCAACGATACGACTATCAGAGTTCAATTGAAAGGCAAATAGATTTCCCGCAGATAAAGGGCGAGGAATCCGATGCAGATTCGAACTCAGCCAAAACAGGAAACAGGATAAACTCCATAAAGAGACAGACTTCAATTAGAACTAGAAAATCACATAAAATACGGGTATCATAACACCAAACCCTAGCACAACCATAAACCCTAGCAAATAACATGTATAAATACCCCAGTAAGAAACATAATGGGGGAAGGTGTGAATTAGCAGGATAAGTCAGAGAGAGAAATACTTTGTAATTGAATTTTTGATAGTGGATTTGACTGTGTTGCTCAAGCAACAACCCGTGGATTTTTCTCCAGTTAAAAGGAGTTTTTACCACGTATTCGTATCTCTTGATTTATTGTTTTCTTGCGGTATTACACTTATCTGTTCTTATTTTCGCTTGATACAAGTTCGTTGATAGTGACGACGAAAAATCACCATCAACAAAGGGCAAATTTGTCAGTATACAAGGACAGGGAAGTAAGCCAGGTATACAATGTGACAACCAAGCTGATAATAGATGAGACTGAAGAATCAGAAGTACCGAAGGATTTTGAGTTGGATCCCAGAGAGGAGCCCGAAGCTAAGAAAGATGAGCCGACCGAAGAGGTGGCATTGGACCCAGAAGATCCAGGCAGGACGGTGAAAGTCGGGGCAAATTTGAGTGAATGTATAAAAGCTCAACTTGTCTCACTACTAAGGGATTACAAGGATGTTTTTCCTTGGAGCCACGAAGATATGCCCGGGATAGATCCAAAAGTGATATCACATTGCCTCTCCATCAATCCAGAGTTCCGCCCGGTAGTGCAAAAGAGACGGCTGTTCAATCCAGAGAGGAGTGTGGCCATTAAGGATGAAGTAGGCAAGTTGCTTTCTGCAGGATCGATAAGGGAAGTCAAATACCCAGAATGGGTGGCCAATGTGGTGCTGGTTAAGAAGAAAAATAATCAGTGGAGAATGTGTGTAGACTTCACCGATTTGAATAAGGCCTGCCCGAAAGATAGCTTCCCATTACCGAGAATAGACCAACTGGTGGATGCAACAGCTGGGCACGAATTGTTGAGCTTCATGGATGCTTATTCAGGATACAATCAGATCAGAATGAATAAAGCAGATGAAGAAA
Source organism: Dipteronia sinensis (assembly GCA_033220585.1). Classification (NCBI taxonomy): domain Eukaryota; kingdom Viridiplantae; phylum Streptophyta; class Magnoliopsida; order Sapindales; family Sapindaceae; genus Dipteronia; species Dipteronia sinensis. The sequence continues at coordinate 18,439,039 of CM065642.1, forward strand.
AGACAGCCTTCACCACAGATCAGGGTTTGTACTGCTATAAGGTGATGCCTTTCGGCTTGAAAAACGTTGGGGCAACCTACCAGAGACTGGTAAACAGGATTTTTGCCCGGCAAATCGGGAGGAACATGGAAGTTTATGTGGATGATATGTTGACCAAGAGCGTCACAGCGGAGAGGCATTCAGAAGACTTAAGGGAGACCTTCGAAGTGCTGAGGAGATATAAAATGAAGCTTAACCCGAGCAAATGTGTGTTCGGAGTGCCATCAGGGAGATTTCTTGGTTTTCAGGTACATCAAAGAGGGATTGAGGTGAACCCCAAGAAGATCAAAGCGTTGGAAGATATGGCTTCGCCAAGGACGCTGAGGGATGTACAGAGGCTAACGGGATGTCTTGCGTCACTTAACCGATTCATAGCGAAGTCGACAGACAAATGCGCCCCATTCTTCAGAGCAATAAAGAAAGGAAAAGGCCTTGAATGGAGTGAAGAATGCGAAGCTGCTTTTCAGAAATTGAAAGAGTATTTAGGGCGAGCACACATCCTCTCAAAGCCGGTGGTCGGGGAGACGTTGTACTTGTACCTCTTAGTCACAGAGGTAGCGACAAGTTCGGTGTTGATTCGAATGGAGGAAGGAGTGCAAAAGCCGGTATATTACACCAGTAAGGCGTTGCTGCCAGCAGAAACTAGATACTCACCGGCCGAAAAGGTTGCACTCGCCCTGGTCGCGGCAGCCAGAAAACTAAGGCCGTACTTCCAAGCGCATGCAATAGAGGTGTACACCGACTGCCCGCTAAAACTCATCCTGCAAAAGCCAGAACTGTCGGGAAGATTGACTAAATGAGCGGTTGAGTTAAGTGAATTTGACATCAAATATACCCCAAAAGCTGCAGTTAAGGGACAAGCGGTGTCCGATTTTATAGCAGAGTTCATCGAGCCAGATATGGAAGTGCAAAGGATGATAGAAGGCGAACAAGTGAGTAAGTTCCAATGGAAGTTGCATGTGGATGGATCGTCGAACACTCATGGCAGCGGGGCCGGAATAGTCATAACAACACCAGAAGGGGATGCTATGGAATGCGCCATGAGATTCGACTGCAAAACAACTAATAACCAAGCAGAGTATGAAGCTTTGTTGGCTGGTTTGAGAGTTTGCATAGCATTGGGGGCAGATGAGTTGGCGGTATACAGCGATTCCCAGGTTGTGGTTAACCAGGTGCTGGATGAATACCAGGCGAGGGAGGAGCATATGATAGCTTATTTAGACATTGCAAAGAGCTTGCTTAAAAAGTTTAAGGCGTACAGGATCCTTCAAATCCCTCGGGAGGAGAACGAAAAAGCAGATGCTTTGTCTAAATTAGCCTCAGCTACCACGAGTATTAAGTCGAAAGCAATACCAGTGGCGCACCTGACCAAACCAAGTACGGCAGAATCTGAAGAGGTCATGGTGTCAGAAATCCGGTTAGGTCCAAGTGATTGGACGACCCAGCTTAGAGAGTATTTGGAGAGAAACATATTACCGGAGGACGCTGTGGAGGCAAAACGCGTCAGGTACAGGTCAACTCGGTACACGATTCTAAGGGGAGAACTATACAGAAGAGGGTTCTCAAAGGTGTTACAAAGATGTGTTGCCGGAGAAGAAACCTACAAGATTCTGAAAGATGTTCACAGTGGGGTGTGTGGAAACCACACTGGGGGTAAGAGCCTAGCACACAAGGTACTTCGGCAAGGCTTTTATTGGCCGACTTTATTTGCCGAAGCGCAACGATTCGCTGAAAGTTGCAAGACATGTCAAAGAATAGCAAACGACATTCGGCAACCCTCGGAGTTACTCAGAAGCTTAACTTCCCCTTGGTCTTTTGCCATGTGAGGCCTCGACCTGATTGGTCCAATGCCCACAGGCACAAGGGGATGAGCAAAGTACGCAATTGTGGCAGTATACTACTTTACCAAGTGGGCAGAAGCAGAAGCATTGGTGCACATCACGGAGGCGAACACCACTAGCTTTGTCAGGAAGAACATCATATATAGGTTCGGAATCCTGAGCATCATTATAACGGATAACGGAACTCAGTTCGACAACAGCAAGTTCAAGGAAATGTGCGAGGAGTACAAGATTGCAAACTACTATGCGTCACCTGCACATCCTCAAACCAATGGCCAAACTGAAGCTGTGAACAAGGTGATCAAGCACACACTGAAAGCAAAGCTGGAATCAAAGAAAGGCAGTTGGGCAGACAAACTACCATAGGTGTTATGGGCATACCGAATGACTATCAGGTCATCAACAGGGGAGACCCCTTTTGCACTAGCATTCGGAACAGAGGCCGTAATCCCGACGAAAACAACCTTTACGTTACCCAGGGTGCAACTATACAGCCCCGAGCACAACGTCAACATGTTGCAGCGGAACTTAGACGAGCTTGAAGAAATCAGGGACGCAGCTCAAGTGAGAAACACAGCGTATCAGCAGAGGGCTGCAAGGTACTATAATTCCCATGTTCGTGTGCGTAGATTCCAGCTCGGAGATTTAGTGCTAAGAAGGGTATCCCCGAACACTAAGGACAAGTCGGCAGGATCTCTCGCCGACAAATGGGAAGGCCCGTATATCATCAAGGGAGTTGCAGGGCATGGAGCCTACCTGATAGCTCACCCAGAAGGCAGCTTAGTACCCCGACCATGCAACGCTCAGTATCTCAAGATTTTCTACCCCTGACAAACTCATTCATGTTTAACGTTATTTTAGCTTTGCTTTAACTTATAGTCAAGTTAAGAGGTTTCTAACTCTTATTGTTATCTAATAAAGTCCGTTTGCTAATAAAGAGGTTATTCATTGAAGAAGATGAAATCCACGATAAAGAATGTTCAAATAAAGCAAAAACAACAGTGGCCACTTCGTCCGAGAACAAGCAGACTAAATTTAGTCACCTAAAACAAACCGGTCCGAGCAAATCTCGTTCAAAAATAATCATGCACTACAAGGCCGCGGGAGAGCGGACAAGTAGTTCTTGAAGGGCTGAGAAGCTGGAATAGCGCGCCCACCTGGTTTAAGCAGTGCAAACGCACTTCTTAACCAAAAGGCAAAACCGAGGCACCAGGATAACTGGAAAACTGCTCGGAGCGCCGCCAGGAAGACTGGTGAGATGCGCAGTCGTGTTGGCTAGTCACATAACCACCAACGATTCGACGAAACCTTGCACAGACAAAACAGGGAGACGTCCTAGGTGACTTGTGTAAGGACCTTGATGTATGGTTGTGGTGAGCCTCGACGGAACGTTAGGGTAAAACGATCTTCACAAGATCGGAGAAATTAATTGCCAGTTAAATAAGATACTCGGCTTTAAAAGAAAAATTACCAGTTAAATAAGATACTTGGTCCAATAAATCAACGGACAGTTTAATGAGATACTCGGCTTAATAAACGAGTTGCCAGTTGAATAAGATACTCGGTTAACTTTGGTAGTCGCCAAGCACTTGGTTGAAATTAAGAGTTCCAAAAATTCTTAAGATCTATGAGCCGAGTATAGGTGACCGAACAAATTATGCTTCATTTGTTTTTCTTTTGTTTATACGTTTATCATGCAGGGAACTGGACAGGCAGAATAGTGAATAGATTTCTAATATATGAGCGAAAGAATATACAACAATTGTTACAAAAAAGAAAAAGAAAATTAATCAAGAAGATGCCGGCGGTTGAGAACTACTTCCACCAATGCCCGGGTCCGGTTCCATCACGTACTCATTCAGGAGGCTGTCATCAGAAGGCCAGACAATCACATCTTCCGGGGCGTCGTCATCTATCCAAGCGTTATAATCTACCCCGGGAACGGGCCCAACGTCAGAAGCCTCACCGTCGATCCCCACTTTCTCACAAGCGTGGAAAGTTGAGAAGGAATCAGCAGTGGGAACTTCCAGGTGCATGAGATGTGGCTCTTTTCCCTTACTTCTGCAATATGCTCGCCACGTCTTTATCTGGAGCCGAAGGGATTCCAGAGAAGCATCCACATGCTTTATGACCGAGAGGTTCCAGTTGGCCCTGGCCCGATCAGTTGCTTTGTTCTTCTTCTTGAAAAATTCTCCGGCCAGACCATTCCCCTCTGAAATTCCCGGAGAAGTAAAGCATCATAGGCTGGAGATCTTTTGAAGCGATCGACCCCCTGAATCTCCAACTCCAGCCTAGCTTCCTTCGACAGGGACTTGACCGTCAAGGCTTGACATTCCAAGTCCTGAACCCGGCGCTCGTAGGAGGACTTTGCATCTTCAGCTGTCTGCTCGGCCTGGAGTAGAGCCTCCTGAGTAGATAACAACTGGTCTTTTAAGGTTTGGGCCTCTTCAGAAGCGAAAGATGCTTTCTGTTCAGCCTCTAGTTGACGCGCTAAGCACTGGTCCAGAAGCACCTGACCCGACCTGGCCCCTTCCTGACAAGCCAGTTCGGCCCGAGCACGGCGATCTTTGCTCTCCTTCAACTGGGCTTCAAGCCTCCTTATTTTCTCCGTCTGACCATCACTAGTCTGGCAGACTTCAGTCATCTCAGCTACCATCTGCAACGAGCCGATAACAAGTGACAAAAATGAAGTAGCAATAAAAGAGATAAATATGCAAGTCTTAAGAGTTACTCACATAAGAAGCGCTATTGAAGAAATGGCAGAGCCGATCAGATAACGAACCGACCCTGAGATCACTCCAACGATCCTCCCCTATATATGCTTGGCCCTAAGCCATAGCCTTCAGCATGGCCTCGGGGGTAGGTACGCTAGACTGGGCTGAAGGGTCAGAACTGCCAAGATTAGCTTCGGGGAACCTAGCAGTAGGTACTGCCTGAGGGGAACTAAGGGGGATGCCAGGTTCATCCCTCATCTGATCCCGTGGAGGAGAGTTCTCTATTGTTCTCTCATTCTCAGCAGCCTCCGCTACCCCCTCCTCATCCGAGGATGACTCGACGAAAGCAACTACTCGAGGAATCTTGGGGGCCGGACGGCCAGGTGAGAACGAGGCTTTTCTTTTTCTGGGTTGCCTCCCACGGGTATTCAGGTCTGCTGTGGGGTCCTCAAAATCTGGATTGGAACGCCCCATTTCAGCAGCACTTCCAGACGGCGCAGTGTTCAGTTCGGCAGAAATCATAATCTCTGGAACTGTCACGTCCGGATGCTCCCTGGCAATTTCCGCATCCGGGGAAGTGGTACTCTGCTCGACTACAGCAGGCCGAGGAGATCTAGTTCCGTAGGAGAAGGCAACCGGTTCGGAAGACTCCCCAACCTTCTCCTTCCCCTTTGTCGAAGGACCTGCTTGATTGCCTTCATCAGTTGCGTGGGCGGCCAACTCTTGATCCTGAGTTTCCTCAGGCATGTAATCTGGCACGTCGTCTGCACCCCCATCGGGAATGTCTTCGGAAGAATTCCTATCAGTGTCACCTTGAGGAGGGGCTATCCCCGCATCCTGTTGACGTTTAACTTCCCTCCGGCTCGCCTCCACAATGCCTTTCATTCGGCGGGCTTGGGCATCGCACACTACATCTATATCGTACACTAAAAAAAAAAATTTTTTTTAGGAAGCTGAAAGCCAGATAGATAAAGCAGGTAAATAGCAAGGAAGAAATAAAGAACTTACAGCAACGCCGGCGTGCAGAAAGTTGAGGGAAGAGGTGAGCTGTTATCATCTTCTTCTCATCGAAGAGGTAAGGTCTGCCTCTCTTTTCCACGGGACGGAAGGCCGCCCGAGTCATGGTTTTGAGTTCTTCATCCGTAAAAGACGAAGTCATGTGGTTCCACTGGGGTGCGCAGAAGTACCGAGTCACCCGGCGAGTCATCTCGGAGCCCTCAATGTCAAAAGAAATTGACCGTCCCCAGTCTCCACCCACGAAGAACCAACTATTCTTCCAGAACTTGTTTGAGGTGGGGAAGCCCCAAACAAACCCTTTCATCTTCTCATCAGCGGTCGGCATCACCCTGTTCTTCACGATCACGTCCTTGGGGACCCAACTCTCGGGCTGAGTTGAAAGCAGGAAGTAAATCCCGGTCTTTCCCAGAGGCCTCAAAGAATAGAAATGATTAATTTCCTGAGGAGTCGGGGGTGGTCGTCCCATCCTATGCCACATGTGCCACATGCACATCAAGATCCGATAGCTATTCGGAGTTAGTTGAGCAGGGGCGAGCTGAGCTTCGGCCAAAAACCACGTAATGAAGGGTTGCAGCGGAAGCGTCACCCCGCAAGAAAGCATCGCCCCGTAAATCGCCACTTGACCGGGCGGGGGGTTCCACGGAGCCCGACCGTTAGCAGGGTTTAATGAGATAATGTCGCTGTCCAGATCAAAACGGTTCATGTATTTAATGACTTCTTCGGGGCCGACCACATTTGGCTCAACGTCGTAAGCGCAAACTCTCTCGGGAGAGAAAACGATACGAGCCTCCCTATGCTCGTCCTCAATGTCTTTATCGACCACCTTCTGGGGCCCGACTCAAATTTCCCGAACAAAGGAACCTTTGTTGATGTCGCGATTGCTTTGTTTCTTCCCCATTCTTTTCCACGGCCGAGAATTATCACAAGCAACAGAAGCAGAACTGGAATCGGTTTCAGGCTGATAGGATTCAGGCTGTGACGAACTGGAAGAAGCTGGTGGAACTTCACGACACAGTCCAGATAAGTTGAGTCCGGAGACGTCAGCGTCTATAAATCGGGGCTGATCGGGAATTGGATCACCAAGCAACCTGTGGACAGCCGTAACAGTACAAGTATCACCTTGCTCAATGGCAATCATAGCAACAGTAAAAAGACGATGTCTAGCAGAGGGATCCATGAAAACTAACCTTAAAGGATTGAAGAGACGTGAGGTACGGCAGGATCTTCGAGAAGGTTTGGAAACCGAAAGAAGTAAATCTTCGCAGGACGAGATTACAGGCAGGGAAACGATGGCAGAAATCTGGGAAACGATGGCAGAAATCTGGAAAACGATGGCTGAAATCTGGGAAGTAATGGTAAAAACTTGAATAGGGGTTTTCCCCTTTGAAGCAATACTTCTATATATAAGCATGCAACCGGTCCCAAGACACGAAACCCTAGAAAGGGTAGGTGAGGAGAAGCGGGAAAGATTGGGATAAGAATCATGACGCAAGCTGTACGGGCACGAACAGAAGGGTCGCGTCTCATAAATGCCACGTACCACGGCCAAACAAAATAAGACAGGTGGCAGTAAAGAGAGGCACCGAGCCGTCGAAGAGACAATCAGTCACCATCAAAAGATCTTCGAATAAGAAAAGAATCAAACGCGTGCAGGCGTAATTAAGACATGCCATTAACGTTTCGAAGCGAACGAGGAATTTGAAATCCGACATTGATGAAGAAGACGATAAACGAGAACAAGTCATGAAAGAGTTAAATATTTATCCCGAGTAAGCAGGATACATTCGGTTCAAATATTTAAGGGGGTATTGTTATATGTAAAAATCATCATTAAGGACACGTCATTACAGTAAGGGGCCACGTAAGCAAAGTCGAGAAAAGTCAAGCGTTAAAGGGCAGAAATTCCCCAAGGGAATTCACTCGGCAAAGAGTAAAGCAACCCGACCACAGACGAAGAAACCGGCTCGGGCATACTCGGGCATACTCGGGATCAGATAATGAAGACGAGTACCTCATAAACATATGGATAGAATCAGAAGCAAGCAACTCCACAATAAGCAACGATACGACTATCAGAGTTCAATTGAAAGGCAAACAGATTTCCCGCAGATAAAGGGCGAGGAATCCGACGCAGATTCGGACTCAGTCAAAACAGGAAACAGGATAAACTCCATAAAGAGACAGACTTCAATTAGAACTAGGAAATCACACAAAATACGGGTATCACAACACAAAACCCTAGCACAACCATAAACCCTAGCAATAACATGTATAAATACCCCGGTAAGAAACATAATGGGGGGAGGTGAATTAGCAGGAGAAGTCAGAGAGAAATACTTTGTAATTGAATTTTTCAAAGTGGATTTGACTTTGTTGCTCAAGCAACAACCCGTGGATTTTTCTCCAGTTAAAAGGAGTTTTTACCACGTATTTGTATCTCTTGATTTATTGTTTTCTTGCGGTATTACACTTATCTGTTCTTATTTTCGCTTGATACAAGTTCGTTGATAGTGACGACGAAAAATCACCATCAACAAATAATATCACACATCATTTGACTAGTTGACTAATGTAAAATAATAATAATAAAAAAATAATAATAATAACAATAAAATAATAATAATAAATAATAATAAAAAAAATAATAATAATAATAATAATAACAATAAAATAATAATAATAAATAAAAATAATAAAAATAACAAAATAATAATAATAAAATAATAATAAATAATAAAAATAACAAAATAATATTAATAATAATAATAAATAATAAAAATAACAAAATAATATTAATAATAATAATAAATAATAAAAATAACAAAATAATATAATAATAATAATAATAATAATAAAATAACAAATAATAATAATAATAATAATAATAAAAATAAAAATAAAATAATAATAATAATAATAAAAATAAAAATAATAATAATAATAATAATAATAATAATAATAATAAAATAACAAAATAATAATAATGAAATTAATAATAAATAATAATAATGAAATTAATAATAATAAATAAAAATAACAAAATAATAATAATAATAATAATGAAATTAATAATAATAAATAAAAATAACAAAATAATAATAATAATAATAATGAAATTAATAATAATAAATAAAAATAACAAAATAATAATAATAATAATGAAATTAATAATAATAATAAAAATAACAAAATAATAATAATGAAATTAATAATAAATAATAAAATAACAAAATAATAATAATAATAATAATAATAATAATAATAATAATAAATAATAAAAATAACAAAATAATAATAATAAATAATAAATAATAAATAATAAATAATAAAAATAACAAAATAATAATAATAATAATAAATAATAAATAATAAAAATAACAAAATAATAATAATAAATAATAAAAATAACAAAATAATAATAATAAATAATAAATAATAAATAATAAAAATAACAAAATAATAATAATAATAACAAAATAATAATAATAATAATAATAATAAATAATAAAAATAACAAAATTATAATAATAAATAATAAATAATAAATAATAAAAATAACAAAATAATAATAATAATAATAATAATAATAATAATAAATATAATAAATATAATAAATATAATAATAATAATAAATATTTAAAAGTCATAGTTATTTAGTCATAACTATTCCAATTCCATCCCATTAGTCAATACGAGTGTTTTAGGGTTATAGTTTATAAAGTAACACATATAATTGAGGTTCATGACATATATTGATAACCAATTTCTTCAAATATGGAAATTTCCAGATTCGAAGAGATTTGGAAACTTAAAAAAAAAAAAATTAAAATTATATTTCCAAAATTTCAGATTGGATCTCCACCATCCATTATAATTATAATTATTTATTATTATTTTTTTGGACATTAGTCAACTGGTCAAAGGGTGTGTAGTGTTATTATTATATTTTTTCAGTTTTAATGAAATTATACATATAAGGGCAAATTACATTGAACCCCTTGATGTTTGGACAAATTACACTTAGATAGATAAGTTTCTTTATTATACACTAACACCCCCAAAATTTAAATTTGACTTTAAAAATACCTAAATTACCCCTAGTTATATTATTTTACACTTTATTTTTTTTACCTTTTAATCAAACACTTTATAAACTCTAATAAAATAAAAAAATTAAATAAAAGATATGATTCATTAAAAAAATAAATAGTTTAAAAAAAATAAATAGTTAAAAAAAATAAATAGTTTTAAAAATTAAATAAATAAATAGTTTTAAAAAATGAAATATATAAATATTTTTTTAAACATTAAGTAAATAAATAATTTAAAACATTAAATAATTTTTTTTTAAAATCAAATAAATAAATAAATAGTTTAAAAAATGAGTGAAAAAATTAAAAAAACTAATTTTTTTAAGAATATCTATTAATAGGGACAATATAAGCTCTAAATATCTAAGGAGTGTTGGGAACTTTGAAGCTTCTCTCACCATCATCTTTACAGTAAAAGTTTAGATATTTAGAGTTTTTCTTATCCCTATTAATGACTATCCTTAAAAAATTTAATGTTTTTAAGTTTTTCACTTATTTATTTATATTTTAAATTTATTTTTTTAAAACTAATTATTTATTTTATTTTTTAAAACTATTTATTTATTTTATTTTTAAAAACTATTCATTTATTTATTTATTTTAAAATTGTTTATTTATTCAAAATATTTATTTATTTAATTAAAAAAACTATTTATTTATTTAAACTATTTATTTACTTAATGAATCATATCTTTTATTTAATTTTTTTATTTTATTAAAGTTTATAAAGTGTTTGATTAAAAGGTAAAAAAAATAAAGTGTAAAATAATATAACTAAGGGCATTTTAGGTATTTTTAAAGTCAAATTTAAAGTTTGGGGGTGTTAGTGTATAATAAAGAAACTTATTCATTTAAGTGTAACTTGTCCAAACCTTAAGGGGTTCAGTGTAATTTGCCCTACATATAATCATAGTATGTAAGTGCAATTTGCCCTAGACGTCCTTCTCTCCTTCCATCGCTTGTTGCCAATTTCAAAGAGTTCAGGGGGTTTAGTTACCGTTTTAAGAATTTAAGGGGCACATTAACACTTTGTAAACAATTCAAGAGGTAACAATACCATTTATTCAAAAAAAAAATTATAGTTGTGTAGTTGGTAGACCTTTTATATATATATATATATATAAAAATGTATATTTAGAAAAGCTCATCCCTATGAGTTTTTGAAAAAAAAGTCTATTTAGAGATGTTCATGCCCATGAGCTTTTTGTCTGGTAGAGGTTTACATTCGAATTAAAATAGATAATATCAAAAGCACAACCAAACAATTCAAAAAAAAAAAAACTCAAATAACCCAAAAAAAAACTTAAATAGAGATTAATAGAACTTTTGAAGTAGTAAAAAGACCAACCAAACAAGCACTTTCTTTAAATTTTAATGTCTCAAACGGTTGTTGTTAATTCTAAACAGATTACATCAGCATCCGTGAAAAAGACTCTACTGGGAACAATCTCACTATACCTACAGTGAGATTGGCCAATTACAGTGTGACATGCGCATAATTTATTAGGGAAAGTTGATACAGATTTTAAAGTTGAGTGGTGCTATTAGCACATCTCAACTGATCTATTCATACCCCACTTTTTTAAAATTTTGATTTAATTAAATAAAATTAAATGTTTTTATTAAATTTTTTGGTTTATTTCCAAAACTACCCATTTTACTTATTTTTCAAACTTTATATATAACATATATGATCTCTCTATCTCTGATATCTGTATCTGTAAAAAATAACAGGGTACTTCAACACAACGACAACTTGATATCATTCTAAAGAAAAAAATAAACTTCAAACTTATTTTTAGAGAGTCCAGATGCTTACTATCATTGTCAGACAATTCTTGTTTTATGTCATTCTCAGACAATTCTTCAAGATGTTTGATATCGTTATTAGACAATTCGTCAATATTCTTGATATCGTTTTCAAACTCTTCCGTAATATTTTATATGTATGTAAGAAGTAGATTTTAGGGTTTAAGAGTTAAATTTTTTTTTTTGAAGAAACAGATTACTGAGTTTTTTTTTGGAAAATGAATGTGAGATTTTAATAGATTTACTTTGTAGTATATTTATTTCCTAAATTGTATGTCTCTTTAAGTAATTTTGATAAAGGAAAAAAAGAATATTATATAATTAAAAAAATGAGGTACGAATAAATCAGTCCGGAGTGTGTCAATAGTCTTTAAAGTTTACAAGTTTTATGACGTGGCACATTATAATTGGAGGGTTGCAGAGCTGAAATATGAGAGAGTGGTACCCATGTTTTTCTAATTATTATCTCCCAGACTCAAAAACCCTCGTCTTCTTTTGTTTTGAAATCTCTTGTTGAGATCGTATTTGAAGTAATTGTGGTTTTGCTATTCAAAGAAGCCATGCAATTCCATAAATTCAACAGCTGCGATCTTGTAAGTTAATTGTGTTTTTATTTTTATTTTTTTCGTTTTCTTAGAGTGAATTCAATTAATCTTAATCCTTGTTTGGTTGATTGGAAATCATAGAAAAAGAGAATAAATTTCCTATCTGAATCTGGAATGGTTATACTTATGGGGGTTTAGTTTCTTCGAATTGTCTTGAAATCATCGGAGAACGATGTTAATTCTGGACAGAGTTTCATTAGTTGATTGGTTTGTTTGTTGTTGGGTCAATGACTTTAGAATTGGCATGTGATATTGCTGTGAATTCAATCTTGATTGTTTTTTTATTTTGTCATGAGTTATCACTATCAAGCATCCAATAAATTTCATTTTTTCTTGTGTGAGACTCATCATTCACCAACCCTTTTCAAACAAGTATTTGAATGCTGCCTTTCTTTATTTTCTTTGAGCTAATGCTTATGTCCAGTTATGTTGTTGGAACAATTTGTTCCCCAGGCTACTAGACAGCCTTAACTACAATTGGCAAATTATCTTACAGTTTAGTGATGATATTCATTTAGATCTAGGAGGACCCTACATTTCACTGAGTCAAAATTTACAATGGCATACTTCATCCTATTATTATAAAATGAGAACAAAAAGTTCTTGCAAAAAAGGATTTATATATATATATATATATATATAGAGAGAGAGAGAGAGAGAGAGAGAGAGAGAGAGAGGATTTTTTTTCCTTTTTTAAACAAGTAAGAAATTTTATGTAGACTTGGGCCATAATTAGTCATACAATTCTCTCATATATCTATGTTCTATTGTATCATTTACAACATCATTTCATGATTTATGTGTATATATATATATATATATATACACTTCAAATTAATTAAATAATTGTTGATAGCTATTGATAATTTACTTATATATACTGCTTTTTACAGCTTTTAATCATTTTTAATTGGGTTGTATAGAAATTAGGGAATGATATGGAAATTATGTTCATCCAAGGAAATGACTGCCACTTGTGCATATTTTTTTTCAAAAAAAAAAAAAAAAACTAACAATTTTAGTGGTAGTTGAGACATTTAAGTAATCCTCTTGAGTTGTGCAAGACAATTTTTTAGTTAAAGTAGGTAAGACAGACAAGATATAGAAGATGATGAAGTTACCAGATGAAATTACCAGGTGTATTTACTGCTTTGAATAAGTCAAGTTAGGAGTCAAGTCTTGAATTGAATAAGTCCAAGTTGTAGGTTGTTTCCTTTACTTTTGCAACAGATTATTTGCTTTCATTAGAACGTGCCTATTATCATGGCGAAGTCCGTTGTACTTCTCTTATTTAAAGAGGTGATCATATGATTAATAAAAGGCAGAAATTATCATTTTCAAACACTTATCAAACAAGTGTCTATCGGAGGTCCTTGGGTTTCCTCAAATTAACCCAGTATCAGTGCTTTTGTATGTGTTTTTGAAGTCAAGATAGGTAAAGCTAAGAGTGTTGTACCGAAGATGACCTCAATTAGTTGACCAAATGATAGAACATCAACTTGATTTATAAATTAACTGTGGCGGAGTCAATAATATTCAAGAAGTTTTGTTTGAAAGGGTTTATATAAAAATAAAATATTTGAGATATGTTTGTTTTTGCTTCTCTTGTTTAATGATAGTTGTTCCTTTTAAAAATATATATATATATATATATATATATATATTTGAGATAGGCAAAGTGAATAAAGTAACAAAATTTAGGTGAAAATGTATACATTTATAAGAATATATATATATATATAGTTTAATATAATAACACTACTCTAAAATTCTCTAAATTTAAGCGTTGCATGATAACTTTCAAAAGCGTAAATTAATAAATATTTGTGGTGCATTTACTAGCCAGTGTAGGAAGACATCTCTTGTGTTGTGTGAGAGTTTTGTTTTTGAAATATTACAATAATTCGGTGGTTGGGGAGGGGAAGGGACTTGAACCCATAACCTCACGGTGTATGTGTGAGTGAGGGTCAATCTCATCTTGCCTTGTGTTGTATGAGAGTCGTAATTGGAGTTTTGCTTGTAATGCTCGGTCTCTTCGAATTAATCCGGCTAAACTCCTAAGTCCTAACCTATTGGTGTCAAAATAAAAAGTAATACTGTAATACTACTACTACTACTAATAAGAATAATAATAATTATTACTATGATTATTTTATTTCTACAATTCTACCTGAGTATGGAACCTAATTTATAATGTAAATGATTAACCTATATATTTGATCTGATTTTACAAATTTATGTCACACACACCTACTTGAATTCTTGTAGATTAATTCAGTAGGTGGTCAGACTTGGGGAGCTGCAGCCTGCTAATTTCTCTCTGCTGGTATTTCAACTACACCTTTTTTTTCCTTGTTTCTTTTTTAAAGAATTATTATCTAGAAACAAAATTAGTATTGATTCTGATCAGTCTGATGAAGCAGCCTGAGCTGCCAAAATTAAGCTGCTCCATTGATTTCTTGGATAAACTTTTCGACTTGTATTTTATATTATAATTTTTGTAACCATTTTTTATAAAAATAATAATAATCAATTACTGAAACCAAACCCAAAGAATTATAAAAGAAGACAGAGAATCAATCGAAGTTAGATGAACTTAGTAAAAGCTACTAGGGATTGATTTATTGAAACCAGGGCAATAAATCTAGTCACCTCAGTAGAACTGGAAATGATACACTACCAGATGCATTTAGTTGAAAACAATCAGATGAAAATATACGAATCTCTCCAGAACAAACGAATGTTTTACAGCTTTGTATGGTTCGTGATGCTTCTGCAAAAGGCTCCTTCAAAACTCCTGATTGTTGTTTAAACGCGAGGGGTGTGTTTCTTTTCTTGTTTGACTGTAATATATGGTCTGTAAAATCTTAAAGTTCTGAGGACTTTCAGTTGTGTGACTGTGTCGTTGTGTAAATAGTTCTTCATTTTGGTAGTTGAGCTGCTGCTTATCTATTGACTATATATAAAAAATGAGGTAGCCATCCAAATTATATCCCCATTGATTTTGTTTGACAAGGAAGTGACACTTTTAGCCTTGTTAGATTTCAAAATTACTTAGATATACATGTACACTATTGATAGAGAAAGGTTACATATGTCATTTCCAAATTATATTTAGTTTACAATTTTTGAGCTCAATTGGTAAAGGTGTGTTTTGAGCTCAATTGGACTAAAGTAAAAAGCTTAACTACTGTGGTAGTTTATTTAGAAAGGGAAATTTTTCATGATACTGATTTAATATTATGGATTGTGATTAGTTATTAGCTCTAGATACAGTGAAATGTGATAGCTTTATTTTTATTTGCCATTTAGAAGGACTTCATTTATGAAAATCTTAAAAATGATTTTGTTTTGTTCCCCAATCCACGTACATCTAATTGTTCTGGACTCCTGGCTCAACAAGCTTGTTATAACATTTTAAGGGTGACATTATGAACCTTAGTATTTGCAGTCTCAGAAGAGATTAATGTCTCTGTTTATGTATAATTGTGTTTGCTATATTTTATTAGGTAGCAGTGAGTTGCTTTTTTTTAATTCTTTATTTATTAAAAAAGGAAGAACAGTGGTTATTGTTAGATCTATCTTTTGGTATTTGAATTTGCATTTTGTTTTTGAATAGAAAACAGATCTTCTTAATTCTTCTTTTGATAGAGGAAAAATAAATGATTTTGAAATGAGGAAGAAAAAGAAATTTATTAATGTGAAAACAACCAAAACAAAAATTAGGTGAACCTTCTTGTTTGTGGATTTTAAGTTAGCCCTTCAACGTTATTAATTAATTTATGGAAACCAATTGAGTATGACAATAGTTCAAGTTCTTTTTGATTGGTTATATGTCTCTGTTCTTCAATTTAGAATGATCTCAAGTGCTTTTGAAAAGAAATGGCAAAATAACCTCAATCTACTATTGTTTGTGGTTTTTAAACGCTTTAATAATATTTATTTTTTTCATTGTATTTGTTTTCCACGAATACTCAATCTTCATTAGAATCCTCCTATTGGTAGCATTGGAATGTGCAAGAATTTTTAGGTCAAGTAACTGTTGTCTATCGATTTTTTTTTGCAATCCCATTTTGTTTTATGTACATTAAGTAGACTTAGATGATGAAATAGTGAGACATCAATAGCATCAACCTTGCAAGCCTATTGAGGATGATGTAGAATGTGTATGAGATTGAAACCATGATACCTTTTGCCTATCAATCTTGCAAGAGTTGTGAGGATGATATAGAATGTGTATGAGATCGAAACCATGATGTCTTCTGCCTCTGATCGATGATACAATGAAGAAGCGTACAACTTACAAATTTGATGGGCAAGCCATCCTAACTGTATAGAGTTTACATAGTTTTAAGGATTTGTAATATTTTTTTCATTTTAATGATCTTATATTTTCTCTTGATTTGAAAATGATTTGATTTTTGGAAGAGTATAAGTGATGGTATTTTATTGACCTATTAGAGTGTATGCGGATGAAAAAGTATGTACTAATTGGTGTTTTAGTAGCGATATTGGTTGAAAATTCCTTATTATTGAATTCATTTAATTTTTTTTATGGCAATTTATCATTTTTCAAATTCTTTGTATCTAGATATTTAGTTTTGAAAAATATATAAATTAATTAATAACAATTTTATTTTTTTAGTTAAATTATATATATATATATATATATTTATATATATAAACATATATACAATTTTTTTATTGTCAGGTCGTTCTGATATAAAATATATTAGAATGAACTGACAGTAGAAAGACTATATATATATATATATAATTTGAATACATATGTGATCACGTGTCACCAAACCTAGTTATATTGTAAAATTCTCAACTTCCAAGAGGTAAAAAAAATAAATGTACAATTGTGATGCGTTTATTAACTGAATTATTATTGTATGGTTTGTTTGAATTTTTTTAACTTGTCAGCTTCGAAATTGTTGGCTACTTTTAAAGGATTGCACAAGCAAAGATGAATTTAATTATCATTCACCCATACCACTAGTGACTAGTAAGGAATTTGGGCATATAATGATCTCAGCGAGAGACACACGGTAGCTGTTTCCCTCCACCGGTGAGGGAGGGGAATGTTACGGATATCCTTACAAAAATTTATAGTAATTTTTTTACTTCTAAAAGTATTATATAGAGGTGGCCAAGGTTCGGTTTCGGGGCGGTTTCGGTTTCGAAACTGCCGGTTTTGGTTCCGTGGCCACCCAATCCGTAACCGTAACCGAGAAAACCGGTTTGATTTTCGATTTCGAACCGTCGGTTTCGGTTTCGGTTTCGGTTTATTTCGGTTTCGGTTTCGGTTTTATTTATTTTTTCCAAACAAAACCTAATTACAATAATTACTAAACGTAATTAAAATAATGGGAAAAATAATGTTCCAGAAAAAAAATTTGGACAAATGAATAAAATTTAAAATATAATATGAAATTGAAACATGTGTAATAAAATGAAATTGAAACATTGTAATAAAATGAAACATTTGTAATAAAATGAAATTAATATAAAATATTCAATACAATTATATAAATATATAATATACAATTGAAGCATTTAGGTATTTAATAATGTTGAAAATAAAAGAAATTGACATTGATAAATTGATACAAAATTACAATTGCATATGTATTAAAAAAATAATTAAATGGATATTGAATTCAAATATATAATGTAACAAAGTTGAATTAAAAATAAAAAATAAAAAAATCGGCCTTGCACTTAATTTGACCTCAATTAAGTTGCCTACGTATCCTCCATAAATGTAGAGCAGTAGAGGAATCAAAGGCCACGTAGTTCTTTTACCTTTAATTAGATGTTCGGTGTTGAAGGTTGGAAGTTGGAATGGAATCTAATCACTGTCTTCCGTTCCCGTGGTTGGTCATCTTCGAAAAAATCATTCACTATCTCCGCCTCGATTTCTTGTTGTGTGTATTTTGCCTTTGTCCAATCATCAACACACGCCTGAGCTTCAAGTGTCTGCGGACACATAACCGACCGTCTTGGTTCCAAAATATTTCCACCTGCACTAAATTCTTGTTCCACAGCTACGGTAGAAACCGGTGTTCCCAAAATTTGTTTGGCAATAATAGCCAAAATTGGGAAAATCTGTTCATGATCCTTCCACCAAACCTGGATACTAAATTCACATCTTCAAAAAATTCATGAGATGTTTCTAAATACCGGTCAAGCTCAGAAATCGAGCCAGATGAGGATGAAGAAGATGTTCTTAATTTTTTGGTTCTTTGGGAAAACAATCGATCCCCTAAACCCTTTAATTTAAAAGTTGAGGAAGTACCACTACTAGTACTATCAGATGTCTGTTGATGTTGTGAAACCGGCATGTTCAAAGATGGACCATATATTCTAAGATATTCATCATATAATTCATAAAGCAAAGCCTTAATGGAATTACAATAACTAAGAACATCAACTTCTAAATCTAAACTTTTGTAATAATGAGTTAAATAATCTTGCAAACATTCTAATTTAAAACGTGGATCAAAACATGATGCAAGCAAATAAATAATTGGAATCTGCTTATAATACTGTAACCATTTTTTTTTCATGGCAGCAACACATTCACTCAATTGAACATCGAGTTCACACTCATTGAATGCACCAGCAATATTAACACTTTGAATAAGAAATAAATGAGTAGTGGGATAATAAATATCAGATAAAGCATTAGTAGCATCATTAAAAACACGTAACAATTCAAGAATTTTTATACATATATCCCAATGCTTCAATTGAAGAGAAATTGAAGGAACGTTATAAGTAATAAAAGAAACTAATAATTTCTTATATGCAACACTTTCATTAAGTAACTTATAAGTAGAATTCCAACGAGTACTAATGTCCCGAGAAAATTTAATGGGACGCATACCATTTTGAGAGCAATATTTTAACCATAGTTTTTGGAGTTTGTTTTGCCTCCAGATATAGTTAATACTATCTCTAATTGGTTTAATATAAACAGAAAGAATTTGTAATCCAGCTTGAACACACAAATTTAAAATATGGCATGCACATCTTTGATGAAATAATTTACCCCCAAAATATGGATTGCACAAATCCTGCAACATAGGAATAGATGCGGTATTGCTTGCAGCATTATCAAAACCGATCACAAAAATTTTGTTTTGGATATGAAACTCTTCAAAAATAATTTTAAGGAGTCGAAAAATATTTTGAGCCGTGTGTGATTCATCGAAAACACGAAATGCAATAATTCTTTTTTGCATGACCCAGTCATTATCCATATAATGACATGTCACACCCATATAATGGTGACTACCAAAATTGTCGGTCCATATGTCGGCACATACGGAAACGCGACCTTCAAATTGATAAAAAAATGATTTCAATTTGTTTTTTTGTTTTTTGTAAATGGAAAACATTGTACGTGTGAGAGTGGATCTAGGAACACGTTGCATTGCAGGATTTAATGCATTTTGACAATAATTAACAAAACCTTCTTTCTCACCAAAACTAAAAGGTAAATGTTCAACTGCAACCATTACTGCTAATTCTTCCTTGTTTTTTTCAGACGTATAATGAAATAGTTGATTAGTAGGAGTTCCGTACCTGGAGATTTGAGATTGGTTACTAGTCTTTACCAATTCAGAAGGGTGATTTTTCCTAATATGGTTCCAGTACGTGCCATATCCGAATGATTTGTTGGTCCTGTATGTTTTGGAGCAGTAGTTGCACTTGATTTGGATCATCCCGTCATCTAACTGAATTTTCTTCATATGCAATTTGAAGAGATCGGACTTCATCGGCTTTTCTTCTTCACCTGCAACAAATTCATTTGAAGGGGGTTGGGGGGTAGATAGATTTTCATTACTATCAAGGTCATAGAGATTGGGGTCGGGTTCGTCGGAAATTATTAGAGGGGGATTAGCACTACGAGGGAGATCGGATCCAAATTGAGATTGAAGGAACTCGTGGTAAAGTTAGTCGTTATAACTGACATCATCACCTTGGTGTTCCAACAAATCTTGCAATAGACCCTTTCCCTTGTTCAAATTTCTTGAACCTTCTCCCCCACTTGCCATTGAATAATTAATTATAAATAATAATAGTAAAAAATATATATAGATATGTGAGGCACTCAAAATATTGTTGGAATAATAGTGGTAACACTAAGAAAAATAGATAATTGTAAATAAATAATAGATGATTGTAAAAAATAGAATTTGTAAATAGATATTAATTTCTATAATAAATGAGAATTAAAGAAAATTGTAAATAGATGATTGTAAAAAATTGAAGAAAAAAATAGATATTAATTTTTATGAAAAATGAAAAATAAAGAAAATTGTATAATGTAGAGAGAATTGAGAATTTGAGATTGAGAGAGATTGAGAGAAGTTGAGAGTGGTGTGAAGAATATTGAAATGAGGGGGGTATTTATAGGATTATAGTGGAGGGGCGAATTTATAATTTTAAGAAATTAAGGGGAAAAATAATATATATATATATATATATATATATATATATATATATATGACCGTTGTGACTTAGATGACCGTTGGTCACCTCACCCAACTCCCAACGGTCACCAGCTCATTTGTTTTTTTTTGAAATGTGTGGTCCACGTAGCGATCTGTGATTCGTCAAATTTTTTTTTATTAACAACGGTCGAAACCGCCGGTTTAACCGTCGGTTTTGGCCGGTTTTCAACTTCTCGTAACCGTAACCAAACCGATTCGGAACCGGTTCCGTAACCGGCGGTTTCGGTTACGGTTCCGGTTTCGGTTTTTTCCACCCGGTTTTGGTTTTGTGCCCACGGTTTAACCGAACCGTGGGCACCTCTAGTATTATATAGTCTTTCTATTGTCAGTTCGTTATGATATAAAATATGTTATGACGAAGAATGTGGACTACATATTATAGAGAAATTTTGACAAGTGCATACACTTTGAATCAAAGTATGTAAATATAATGGTTCACATTTTTTGTCCTGTTATATTTTATATCAGGATGAACTGACAATAGAAAAATTGTATATATATATATATATATCATAAATAAATAATATAATAAATAATTTGTAACTTTTACATCATTCGTCAACAATATCTTAATTGTAACAATTGTGGAATGTGGAAGGTATAAAAGAAGAAGAAATACAATATATTCTATAGAGAGTTTTATCAAGACATGGAAAAAGATAATTACAAGCAATGTGCAATCTCTATTTAAAATAAAGAGATCAACTCTACAAAGGAGACCCATATTCCCCTATTAAATATTTATGGTCTCCAGATAGAGATCGTTTGACATTAAGTTTCATTTCATTCGAGACTTTGTGAAAATAAGGAGATCGTGATTGATTTTTGTTGAAGAGAAGGCTACAGATATCTATCTTCATGAAAATGCCCATAGTTGATTCTTTTTTTAAGCTTAAGAATATCAGTTGAGGTTAGGTTTATCAAATTGTTAGATTATCCGTTTATCTTTATTAATTTAAATGATATTATCATATTAGAGTTTTGGTATTTTCATGTTAGTCCATCAACTACTATAAATAGCTTATCAAATTCATTATTTTTCATCAACCGATCAATAAACTCTTCACTATTTATTTCTTTTGCAAGTGTGTTTTTCTTCCTTAAGTGTATTTTCCTATACAAAAACTAGCAAAAGATAAAGACATCCCAACTAGTTTGGCATCCCACTACCAAATTAATCCATCCAGCAATTGATTTGTACAATTGTGTTGTGTTTATTAACTGATTTTTTGTTGTATCGATTGTGTGAATTTTTTAAGCTTGGTAGCTTCAAAGTTGCTGGACTTCGCCTTCGTTGTAAGGATTGCACAAGCAAGATGAATTTCATTATCACCCATGCCACCGGTGACTAGTGAGGAAAAATCTTGGGTGGCAACCGATCAATCCCTCAACCTGTCACGTGGCAAATTTCACCACTTGTACGTTAGGATCTCAGCATGAGATGCATGGTGCATCCTGCACTGCATGATCTCAGCAGAATATGGTTGTGGATATGTTTCGAATATATACAGTAATTAATCACTTATTCACTTCTAAAAGTATTAAATATATAATTTACGATCATAAATAATATAATAAAGAATTTGTAAATTTTATATCGTGGAATGTGGAGGGTATAAAAGAAGAAAAAAAAAGATATTCCTCCATAGAGAATTTTATTAACCCATGCAGAAGATGATTACAAACTTTATGCAATCTCTATTTAAAATAGGATAAATTACTTAAACTCACCGTGTGTTAAAGACTTAATATTCAACATTTGGTATTAATTACACAAATTTATCCAAGTTAGTCTAACGGTTGACCAAGTTTGGTGTTTAAAACTCTAAAATACCCTCACCCTTTATTAGAAAAAATGACCCTAAGAATAAATTAGGGTTAGAGTACTAATCAAATTTAATAATATTAAATAAAAATAATAGTAAATAATAATAATAAAAATAATAATGATTATAAGATTGAATGTGGATATTAATTTTTCATTATTATTATTATTTTGAGTAGATAATTATAAGTTTATAATTATTTAACTATTATCTAATAGTATTAAATTTAATTGTGTTACGAGTAATTTACTTAGGGGTAAGTATGACTTTTTATAATAAATGGTGGGTGAATTTTTAGACTTTTAAACCATCCATATTGGTCAACCGTTATATCTAAATATTGTTGCCGTTACGAGGGTAAGTTTGTGTAATGAACAGTAAATGTTGAATATGAAGCATTTATCATGTATCTCAAGGTAAGTTTGTGCAATTTTTTCAAAGATAAAAATGTATAATTGTCAATTTACCTATCAAATAGAAAGAGAATTCTAAACTGATCTCGAGACTTTTTAAATTTTTATAAATACAAATCTACTTGATTTTGTTTTTACAAACGATGTCGTAATTATATGTAATTATAAATTGACCCCAACATGAAAAAATTTATAGAAAGATAATCCATCGATGGTGAGATTCAGTCTATATATATTCCCAACGGGAGGAGATTAACAATTATTAAGTGATCGTTTTGATCTTTTTTGGTATATCATAATAAGAGTAACCATATTGACATCAAGTTTTATTTCATTCGAGACTTGCTGGTGAAAGACAAAGAGAATATAATCGATTTTATTGATAATCGGACTCAAATACAATATATAGAACCCTTGAATAGCAAGACAATAATTGGTACGATTCCAATGAAATAGCAAGAAGACTAAAAATAAAAACTTATTCATTTAAGTGTAACTTGTCCAAACCTCAAGGGGTTCAGTGTAATTTGCCCTAAATTATATCCATATTTGTTTCATGTGCAAAATAAACAAACACAAAATATTTTAATTTTCAGTTTATTCTGCTTGTAAATGTATATCTATCACAATGCCGTCTTTCCAATTGCCCCCGAATCCACATTCCAACTATTTTTGATTTTTTGAACTCAGAAATTAATCACTAATGCTAGATAACCTAAAACATTAGCCTCCAAAACTAACATAAATGATGTGTCAAGTGATTTATTCATTGGCCACATTATTTCATGATTTTTATAGTAAGAACTCACTTGTCATATCATTTGGGTTGAATTTTATATTAATTATTTGGGTTGCTAAGTAATACTCGAAATTAATTGCATAGGGAGACAACCATAGATAATCTCCCAAAAAAGAACCAGATAAACAGAATAAATAAATAAATATATATATATATATATGTTTTCAAATAAATGATTTACCTACCATATTTATTTTCCCAAAAACAATTATTATATACAGCCTATATAACTAGCTACTCACATAACACGAGAAGAGAATTCTCCACACGTAAAAGTGTATACTAATCATTTTGATTCCTATGGAAACACATTGAAGAGTGGTGCTATTGGCAATCCACTAATAATCTAATAATGTCCTAGTTTTTAAAATTAAAAAATTTACTTGATTTATTTCCTAAATTACTATTTTTAATTATCTTCCAAACTTAACTCACCCCATAAATGCTCTCTCTATATTTAAAAAAAAAGAAGAAAAAACTCATCTCTCTCTCTCTCTCTATATATATATGTATAAAAAGTTATGTACTTTTTTTCCTCCATTTCTTTTACTCTCATCCAACACCACTTCATTGTATTTTTCTTTTTTCATTTTTGTTGTTTATCGGACAGGGAAGATAAAAATAAAAAAAATAAAAAATTATTTGATCATATTGTTTTCATTAAAGAGCAAAAAAGGAAAAAAAAACTTAGTGGCAATGAAAAGAAAAAAAAAAAGAAAAAAAAATTAGGGTTTAAAACATTAAAAAAAGAAAAAGAAAAAACTTTTTTCAGATAAACATATTATTCATGGATGTGGGATTTTAAATTAGAATTTAATTTGATCATATTGTAATAAACGAAATGAAGGGGAAAAAATTGCAATGGAGGGGTGCTGGATGTGTGTGAGAAGTTTTTTTTATTTTTATTTTATTTTAAATATATAGAAAGCATTTATGTGGCGAGTTAAGTTTAGAAAATAATTAAAAGGGGCAGTTTAGAAAATAAATCAAATAAATTTTTAAATTTTAAAAACTAAAACATTATTAGATGATTAGTGGTTACTAATAGCACCACTTAGCAGTGAAAGCTTTGATTAGGAAATGAATGAAATGTTGTGTGTACAGTGTACAAGATTCGATCAATTTACTACTCTAAAACAAAACAAACTCTTTCACTCTCAAATCTAATATTTTATTTTTATTTTAATTTTCTTTTTCTTTTTCTTTTCTAGTTTAGTTTTCTTTTCTTTTTCTTTTTCGTTTAATTTTTAGATTAATTATAAATAACCAAATCCCTCAAGATAATTTAAATTCAAGACTTTTTTAAAATACAAAACGAAAGATTGTCCAAAGATGAAAGAATAAAGAGTGTGTTTTGAGTGAATAAGAGATTGGTTGTATCAGTATGTATCCAGTTCTCCCTTACATCAAACATTATATTTGAAGTTAAATATGGTTTTTGAGTCCAATTCAACCATATATATATATATATATATATATATATATATATGCACATGAAAATGAGATGCATTAATCGATTAAATTGGATTGGATTGAATTAAACTGAATTAAACTAGATCGAATTTGATATTATACATATCCTTTGTTTGGTGAAATTTTAGATTGGTCTGAACTGAATTAGCAGCAGATTTACTATTAGGAATGAGATGAAAGATTGAAAGGGAATCAAATACATGGGAAAAATGAAAGATTGAAAGTGAACTTAATTATTTAGGTGAGAGGAGGGGAATAAGTTCCCTCCTGATTTGTTTGTGAGACACATAATTTATTCTTAATTGATTTTAGTAAATACGGTAATCACGAATCAGTAATTAAGTTTTCTTTCCCTCATTAGAATTTTTGATTAGTATGTACGCCATAGATATATTTAAATTCAATTATTTTTTAATATATATATATATATATAAAATAGAATAGAATAAACTTTACATATCAATCTTAACATGCTAAATTATTTTGTTTAGAAATATTTTCTAAATGAATATAATTATAATTTATAATAATAATATTATAGATTTTTTTTTTCTAAGATTGGTTCAATTTCGAGATAGAAATCTCCCAGGCCCAGCAAGAATGGAAATTCCATGCCCACTAGTGAGCTCCAATCCAATAAACGCTATTACAAAAGATTGGACAAAATTATATATGTAACACCAAGGCCCAACCCCCCCCCCCCCCCCCCCCCCCCTCTTTTTTTTTAAAAAAAAACTAAAATAAAATAAAAATCCAAGCTCAAGTTTCCTTTAATTGCTTTTCAAAAATAAAAAGTTCCTTTAATTAAGTTCTAAACCTAGAACAACTCGAGTCAGCTAAACCACTTATTTATGACTTCATTTTTTTGGTTTCAATGTCCAATCACACATGTGATCTTAATTGAGAATTGTAAATGCATATCGATTCAACTATTGTCAACCGTTAGATTAAAAAATATATAAATGGTTGAAAAGTTAAAGTCAAAAAATTAAGGGGTCGTTTATTTTTTCCGTTTAAAACTTAATAGGTATGAATCATAATTATTTTTTTAAGTGGTCAAACAACTTAAAAATATCAAAAAACAACTTAAAATAAAAGGTAAAAAATCCTGACTTTTCAGTTACTTGTAAATTACTTAATTGTATTAAATGCAATCTAAAATATTTTCTTCCGATACTATCCCCCATATATAATATATTTTCAATTTCTTCATAATTATATATGGTACATAAATCTTTATTTTAATATATTATTTATTTTAAATAGCATTAAAATAAAAAAGAACTCTAATAACTTCTTATATCTGTGTTTAATATCAATATTTTATTATGATATTAGAATGATGTATTTATATATTGCTTTTTAAAGTGTTTTGATTTTTCCTGCTGCTCATTTTATTTTTTGAAAAAAAAAAACATTTTCTTCTTTTAGTAAAAGTGAAATTTATTTATAATCAAAGAAGAAGATTATGATCGTATATATTCATATATAATTATTATTTTTGGATTGCTTTTATTCCATATTATATGTATAATTATTTAACATGGGTATAAATCTAAAATTATTTAGTTTCAGACAATTTTACTTTTAAAAAACAAACGTGTTGACAATACATTCAGATGTGAGGAAAAAAAAAAAAACAAACATGTCATTCAAATTCAGATTTCAGTCCCTATTCAGTCTTCAGAAAAATTCAGGACTGTTCAGTCTTTAGATAAAAAAACAAACTACCCCTCAGTCATAGTTTAAGTTGATTTAGCCTAATCCATAAAATAAGATTTTTATGAGAATGATAATATCCAACCCAAATGATATAACAAATAAGTTGTCATTACCGCACAACAAATCAAAAACATATCGGATATAATTCATTCATCATCATAATATTTGCCACAAAAATCCCATTCAAATGATTGCACAATCAGCTATAACCGGGATATATCATTTACTAGTACAGTACAACATAACAGACCATGCATACAGTTGCACAATGGATTCAAGATCATAAAAACAGAGATTCTTAAAGTGAGAAAATGTTACCATAGAGCAAGTTGAAGGCGAATGATCGTTCTTTTCTATCATTTTCCCCTGGCTAAAAATAAACCGTTCAAACATGAAATACAAGAGAACAAAAAGGCAAAACTATCAATTGAAATGAACAAAACTAAACTGGTATCAGAACAGAAACATATATCTGATCTTTAAGGTCCTTAGCAGTCATCCTGTCTCACAAAAACTATGTATAAGAAAGCTGAGAGGGCTATTTCCCTACACCATTATGGAATCGCTAACTTGTAATCTAATGTCATCAACTACCCAACTTAAAATTCTATCCTAAATCAAAGAAATCAAGGAGCCATGAAAAAATTTAGCAAGCACTTGCAATCCCATTCGAAGCACATTTCTTTCCGGACAACACCACTGGTGTAGCATCTTTACCAGTGTCTTCAACTGTGGCTGCTAATCCATCCTCATCTAACTTCTTCACCTCTCCATTTGTCTCTTCCTGTGCTTCTCCCGATGCTGCATCCACCAGTTTGCTTTTCAAGGCTTCGTCTAATGATTTTTGTGCTCCATCCTTTCCTGTTGTCACATCCTTATCATCAATTACAACATCACTTGGCTTTCTCTCCAATACCTGTTTCGGAATATTAAAGTTCCATAAAGAGAATGAGAACAGATCACAAAACTTGCATATAATCTTCATAGGCAAACGGAAACCACACTACAAAAAACTGGGCATAATTGCATA
This sequence comes from Dipteronia sinensis, assembly GCA_033220585.1. Lineage (NCBI taxonomy): Eukaryota > Viridiplantae > Streptophyta > Magnoliopsida > Sapindales > Sapindaceae > Dipteronia > Dipteronia sinensis. Next base: position 18,466,946 of record CM065642.1, read on the forward strand.
AATTAGAGGAAGGAAACACTTCTTGCCTGTTTCTGCAGCTGATGTTGCTTAGACTTTTTTTGCTGCATTATCTTCTCCCGAGACTCATAAAACTCAAAATCATCCAGGATGCATCTCTTGCTTGAATGACTTTTAAAGATTTTGATGATTTGAATGCCTTGATCAAAGTTGACCTAAAGAAGCCAATTAAAAAAAATACAATTGGAGAAGAACAACTAACAAAGAAATTTTAAGAAAGGTATCAAAGTAGCAACCAAACAAATAAAAAAAATAAAGCCAATATACCTCTTGAGTGTCCCGACTATTAGTAACAGGCTTGTTCTCATTATTTTCAAGAATTATGTGCCTCAACGAACTATTTGGTACATCCTTGATGATATGCCATTTTAAAGGGAAGCAACCAGTCCACTTGTCCTGTTGCCAGTACTCCACAGTTTTTTCAAAATCAACAGGGCCCACCATCTCCGCTAAACCAACAAATTGTCCACTAGCATTGACCTGAAATAAAAACGATGTTCGATTGAGTAAAATCACCCAAATTTGTGCAATATTCAACAGAGAACAGGTAGATGGTACCAAACTAATAATACTCACAGAGAACAATAGAAATACAGGACAGTCACCGGTCTTCTCCTTGGCATCACGATAAGCCGCATCTAGTTTCTTATTTCCATTAGGTGTGCTGGTCCACATATTATATTTCACGCTTTTATGGACATCATCCTCACTGTATGATTTTATGACAAAAAACATTGCATCTGGGTAACTCTCCGGAAAATCTTCCCCATTGTACATCTCCTTATCTGGAATAGAAGACAAATTATCCCCTGTACCGCTCTCACTAGATGGAAAATTCTGTCCTTTAACAGCTTGCGTAAAAGAATCAAAACCCTCTTGGTTCTTAAAACCCTTGGCTCTTGGTCCTTTATTAAGCTCATTTAAACCATCCACACTGTCTTTGCCAAAGCCATAAGCACCATTGCCACGACCCCTAGGTTTGTTCTTATTATCAACAGCATACCATCCACGCCCATTCATCCATGAACCATAGCCATAGGATCCAAAAGCAGAAGCAGCTCTAAATGTGTTTCCATATTGGCCATACATTGCGTTGCTTGGGTACATCTGACTCATGTAATCAAATGGCTCGCCTAAGCCAGATGTCGGTCTTGAAGGGTGAAGATTCTGTGTTCAAATCATCAAACAGTCTGATCAACAAACTAGTTTCAAAGATGTAATGAAATATGCAAATAAATGAGTTTATTCCATATATCCATAATCCATGGGAATAATCACCATTTCCCAAAACAATCAAAAGTGACATGCTATTTAGTTACACCAAGTCACCAAAACAACACATCGACAATAGATCTAGCAATAACCAAATTGATGATATTTAATCAATTTATTTTGTTGACATGTTTTTATTTGAGTGAATCATAAAAGAAATTACTCATAGATATGTTAGAGAGGGTTCCAACATACCGTACGATGACTCTGATAGTGATTCCTCCCAGATGGAAAACTATTGTTATGTGATATTGGTGAAGTGAAAGCAGCATTTGCTGCATGTTTGGACTGCCCACCAGTATATATCGATGAATCTAACAACGGAAGTGGCGAATGAGTCCCATCAAAACTATATCTTGGATCATGATAACCAGGCGACGGAATCATAGTCGAAGAACCTTCCCTTCTCTGGGAACCATTTGGATCTAAATATGGGTAATGGTAACTAGGTCTCAGTGGCTTTGACCCATTAATTCCACTCACACCAGGATCACTTAATACAGCACTGGGATTTCCCGTATTTGTTTCAACAGATAGAGACGCTTGGTCAGCTGCAACTGATGCTGAACCTACACCTTGAGGAGTACTGGCATGGTTAGGAGCATAATGATGGTAATAATGACTTGGATACTGGTATTGTTGTAGCCCTTGCAGTTGACTGTCACCTGGCGATGGATACACTCCATACTGTGGATAGGTATAACCTTGATGGTACATGACAGAGCCATTATCACCATAAAGACCCTGTAAATAAACAATAAAGCATCAAATGCAACCTCAGCCTGAAAGATGGTATAATTTTCATTTATGTACACAATTCCCAAACAACAACTAAAAACCTCCCAAAACCAGAAAAAATACTTGTCAAAACACAGGTCACAACTAGTCTATATACTCTATAGACAACTCTGGAAGCAAGTTCATGGAGAAGTTAGCTACTCTCTCGTCGTGGAGAAAAGAGAGAAAACAAATTAAGCTATGCATATAGATCCTACTCTTCATTCAGTTCAGAAGCTTCAACAAGTAATTCTGCAGCCAATAAATAACCAGCTACTAAAACATAATTATTTTCTCTTTACAAAGCAGAAGAAAAAAAATGGTCCATTTTTAACGTTGAGGCAAAACTTTTTGGCCATGAGTTACTTTGATGACTGAGTAAAAGGTAGAACTGACATGAGCCATCTCAACCTCATCACATATCTAGAGAAGCCATTCTACCCATTACCCTGCCCTCCATCACCATAACCTGAAGAAGAATACATATGTTGCAAGTTGCAACATGATGTTACTTCGTATGTAAGACCCAAAAAAATCACAACTGGCAAATTGTAAACCACTAACTACTTCAATATCGTGAAGACATACACCTAAAAGAAAAAACTTATATGACAGCATCCTCATCACCATCACAGCTTTCTTTCATGATAGAATTAACAAGGTGAAAAGGGGTTGTAGACCAATTGAACGGCTTGGCAGCATTAGCAGCCTAGTAATTGGTATAAACTGGCACAACTTAATAACAGAAAGCTATAATGGCAAATTAAGCACATGAAATAATTAGACATACAACTTTACAACCATCAACAATGACATGAATCAAATAAGACTTGAATAATACCTTGTTTGCGTAGTCCTGAGCTGTAGCAGTCTTGGTTCCAGAATCTAATGATAAGTTCTGCATCAAATCTGCAGCTTCTGTGACAATACAAGTAAAGGAATACAAGTTGAACAACCCGTTGTATTGATAATATTAACTAAAACCCCTACAATTGTCAAAAATCACACTTTTATAATAAGAACACACATTCACACACACACACACACACACACACACACACACACACAACAATCCACTACTCAACAGTCGCACAAACCAATACCCAAAAAAAATAATCAAGATTTTCACGATATCCACATATTCGACACAAAATGGTTCACCATCTAGAGATAATAAGACAAAATCAAAATAACCAACAAATCAGTCACAAAATACAAACTCAAAAGACATAAAATTTATGCATCTCGACACACATATATAATATTTTCACATACAAAGAAGCAAAAAAACGCAGAAACCGCACTTAACAAAATTTAGTGTAATCTCAGTATAATAATACACACGAACATAACACATCAATAATCCCAAAAAGAAACCCTAACAAAACCCCACATCACTCAACACAAGAAACATAAAAAACAACACTTTTACAAAATCATCCACTACATGTATACATACAAACAACTACGTGAGTGTTTATCTGAATATTATTTTTTTAAAAAAAACAGCCAATACCCAGATGAGGAAACCAATAAAGGATACGATCAGGGGAGGAAGACACAGTTGCCATGATCAGAAATCAACGGTCGAGAAGCAGAGAGAGAGAGAGAGAGAGAGGGAGAGAGGAAAGAGAAAAACCCTAGAGCGAGAGAGAGACAGAGAAAGAGGATTTTTTGTGAAGAGAAAAAAAAGAGTGCTTGGCGAAGAGGTAGCCGCCAAAACCCAATACTTGGGGTTTAAGAATTAAAGAGACTGTCCGATTTTTTATTTTTATTTTTTGTTTATTCATTTTTTGTGGGTGTAGAAAGTAGAAATGGTGGATTGAAATAGAGCCACGGCTCTATTATAACCTAGATATTTTTGTATTTTTATTTTATTTTTTTTCCATTTCTATTTTATCTATTTTTAATTATTTAGTAATGCTAAGCGTTTTAATTTTTTTTTTCCAAAATCTCTCTCAAATGATATGGCACGTGAATTGTCAACCTCACAATACTTCTCATATAATCTCATAATTTATAAGACGTTGATAACTCATGCGCCACGTCATTTTAGGAAAGATTTTGGAAAAAAAAACTAATTAATTATTGATTGAGTTTTTCATATATACTGTATATACTTATTTATTGAGTTTTGTTCTTGGAGGGCACGTTTATGTCAGAGCAGTAATGGACTTTTCATCTGTTTGGAGTTTGGACCCTATTTATGCAATTTGGTCTTGGGCTTGGGATTTGGGATTTGGCCTTGTGATTACAAATCGATATAAATGTTGTTTTTCAAGGGTGTCATTATCTCTACTCGATACAATATTTCCATAACTATAATGATAAAATAAGTCATTAATATACTAAAAGTATACTTAGTTAACAAGTAAAGAATAAATATTGATTATTTTAAATTTCTTGTCATATACTAGGCTAATTGGCGCTAGACCTTTTCAATTGTACGCAAAGTTACAACCTTCCCTTAAATGTTTTTATAGACATTAAGCCCTTTGAACCGTTAGAAATTGACAGAAAATTACGAAATAAGGATAGAACCCCTTTGTACTTAGAGGGTAGGTTGCAATAGTTTCAATCAATTTCCAACAGTTCGAAAAGTTTAACACCTAAAAAAAACATTTAGGGACATGTTGCAACTTTACATACAATTCAAGAGGGTCTAGCGCCAATTATTCTTTTTTTATTATAAATTTGCTAAATTTTATTTCTTTTTTAATTTTTTTAAAAGAAAAACATTTATGAGAATGAAGAGATTAGGGATGTGTTTACTAATAGGAATGAAAATAAGAACTTAATTAGGGAGGAGGAATTAAGTTCGATTTTCAACGAGCAAGAAGTTACTTCATGATTTGTGTATAGAATCCATATAATTTGACTCTTAACAATTTTTAGTAGACACTATAACCATAAATCAAGCAAGAAGTTCTCTTTCTCTCGTTAGAATTTCAAACTATTAAACGCGCCCTAACTGAATAGGTGTAGTGTAGAATGAAGAAATGGTACTTAGATTTTCTTTGGAGGATTGTTTTTCTTGTATTCTGTTTCCTCTATAATTTCTACATTTTCAAACGTTTACTTACCAGATGTGCTAAGCAAAAACACTCCTACTTGAAAGTAGTTTCTACAAAAGTACTTCACAAAGGTACCTTATATCTTCATGTGGAAGCCTGAATAATTGCACAGCTAAAAGTTGGACACATTTGATAGAACAACATTAAAGTAGAAAAAAAGGCAGAGAAACACATGGAGAACTTTTTTCCAGAGCAGCCTTTTCAGGAATATATTCACTTGTCTTCACATACAAATCAACCAGACAACCAATGCATACAAGATTGGAGACAATACAGACAATTCGAATATATTCACCACATACCTCTTTATTCCAGTAATAATACTTCATTATAACCGGAAATCTTCCGATGTTTCTTTGTATATCAGGCTTAAAATTGAAAACTGAAGATTATAGCCGGACCCTATTTCCCTCATCAAACGATGATTTGCCTAATCAGGTTATATGATAATGACTAGTTCACATCTGTGTTGAAATGTTAACTTCCCTCAAAACTTTAGCGGCATCCTCTGGGAAGACAGGATTAATGTAACACCCAGTTCCCATTTCAAAACCCCCAACACCAGTTAATTGAGGTACTATCTGTAAAAACCAGTGTGTGTACACTAACTGCTGCGAGTCAGTGACCTGAAGCGGAGAAGTCTGAATCATGAAATTGAAAGGCGGGTTGTTCAATTGCACAGCCAACTTTCTAAGCATGAGCTTTAGTAATCCCCCGAGATCAATGGCCTGCACAATCACACATAAACAGCGGTGTAAGTATTCAAATTACGAAAAAGAAGCTGTACATGAACAAAGATGATGATAAATGACTGGCTTCTATAGTATTCAAATTCATGTTAAAGGAAACCATTCAACATACAACGTACTTTTTGCAGGAGAAAGTGATTAGTGAAGCAAATGAAGCATTGTTCTATAAGCCGTCATTTTTGAATCACCCCCATATGGAAGTCAGTATATTATGATCATCATAAGATGCAACAATTTTCCTCGATTGCACATTAACACAAGCTAATTCTCTCCAGCTCACTAATCGGTCAGGTATCCACAAAGTCAAATTATGTTCCGATTGCACACCAACAGACAATGTTCTCTGGGGTCAACTTAAAATACTCCATAGTCTCGCAGGCAAAAAAAATCATAAATGGCCATTGGAACAAACATATGCTTATTGTTTTGGCAATGATACAAAATTATACTACTTGATTCATTCTAGAATAAAAGAAACACAAAGTTGTCAATATAAGGAAGTTCAAGAACCACAGTAATATCAAACATGTGAATTGACACTGATCTAAATGTAGCCGATGATCAAGTAAAAATCAAATTACAGGTGCAGAGTTAAGCTTACCCTCTCACTATCTAGTTCGTGGAAATGGGAAGAGTGATCTCGGGGTATGATCCATATCTCAAAGGGAAACATGGCAGCGAAAGGAACAATTGAAACGAAATGCTTGGCTTCATCAATTAAAAGGTCCTTTGGTTGAACTTCACAAAGGCTACATTTTCCAGTCTGATCGAAATACTCCTTCGTACTGCAAAGTCGTGTAGAAACAGTAGGCGGAATGACGGGGAGAGCCAGTAACTGACTGTGGGAATGACTCATTGATGCTCCAGCTGAAGCACCATGGTTCTTGAACACCTTGAAAAGCATAAAACCAATATCAACTTCAATCTCATATCAAATCAAAAGCAGAGAACCACACACAAACACCATGAATGCAAATCAACCCTCCTCTGTGCTACTTTTTTTTTTTGAAAGAAAAAAAACTTTATTAAAACGCATCAGAAACAGAGCTATTACAATCATCCTTAATCAGCTTAGACAACCAACATGGAAAAGAATCAATCCAGACCAAAGAACTCCTATGACCCACAGCCCACCTAGCTACATAATGAACGACCGTATTACAACCAAGAGGGATAAAAGAGATAGAATCAATCCCATGCACCCCTTAAAAAAATTGAACATCGAGATATAGACTAACCTCTAATCAAATTTATAATATTGAGGGCATCGGATTCTATACAACAAGGCCCCAAACAATTATTAACAGCTATTAAAACACCTTCCAAAATTACTTGAGCCTTGGCAACCTCCACACTGAAAAAATCATCAAAAACCTTAGCCACAACAATCACTGGCACCCCAGCAGCATTCCTTACCACAACCCTGATACCAAAACATCTCTTATAACCGTCCACCACTGCATCCACGTTAATTTTGAAACCTCAATCAGGAAGTTTCCAAATCTGATTAGGGATGTCAGGCCTAGAATTCTAGAAACCTCACACTTACTTCTCAAAAGAGCTTTAAACTCTTCCAAGAAAGACCCAGCTCTGCACCACACATCCATCTCCTTAAAACTGCCACCATCAAAAATCTTACAATTCCTAAAATACCAAGCCAACCAAGCTGCAACAATAAACTGCAATGTTAAATCTGAACAATAGGACGAATTAAACCACAGCAGCCTATCCAGGAAATCCACTGCCTTGCAAGCTTTCAAAACAGAAAAAAGAGGACAATTCTTCCACAATTTTTGAATAAAATTGCAACCCCAAATCGCATGATCAACAGTCTCAGGCATACAGTTACACAGAGAACAGATATTAGACTCCATGATATGCCTCTTGTGCATAACATACTTGACTCGTAGAATGCCCTTACAGACCCTCCAACAAAAGACCTTAACCTTAGATGGCAGCCGCAACTGCCACAAGGCTTTCCAAATCGGAAGAGGGCCATTAGAGGCATACTCCGATCTTGAAGGGCTATCTTGTAGGCACTTTTAACAGAAAAAATACCTTGTAGGCTCTGATCTTGAAGGGTTATCTTGTAGGCACTTTTAACAGAAAAAATGCATTTCTTATCAAAGTGCCAAACCAAAGCATCCTGACCAGACCTGATACTCAGAGGAATACTAATAATTATATCGGCCTCATCAGCAGAAAAACACTGCCTTACCAGATCACTATGCCACCCACCATCATCCATTCATCCGAGAACAAATCAGCCAAAGAAAAGCCATCAAAGAGAACTCTAGGAGAGGTAACCCTGAAACCAGCATCTCTAGGCAGCCAAGGATCCTTATACAATGAGATGTTCGACCCATTCCCCACCTTCCACCTCAATCCCTTAACTAACACCTCTTTTCCCCAAAATATACTTCTCCATACAAACGAAGGTCTCCTCCCAACTTGCTATGAAGGAAAGAGCTGTTATTAAAATACCTAGCCTTCAACACACGAGACATGAGAGACGAAGGATTACTCACAAGTCTCCACCCTTGCTTAGCTATCGTAGCTTGATTAAACCCCTCTATCTCTCTAAAACCCATACCTCCAACTTCCTTTGGCTGACAAATTTTCCTCCAAGCCAACCAATGAAATTTCTTTTTACCTTTATCAACACCCCACCAAAAATCAGCCATCATTCTTTGAGAAAAAAAACCTATAGCAAACAATTAGAAAACAACCTACTGAAAACGTTCGACTTCGCGCACGAAGGATTCGTTAACAGGCTTCAATTAATTCTACCTTCGCAAAGATATGATAACTCGATGTAGAGAAACATTCTCTGATTTTTATTAATATTCAAACAACCTCTTTAAACGAAAATAAAACATATAAATAGGCAATAACTTAACAAAGACAACTCCAACTCTGACACCTAAATAAACTCTGAAACAGAAAGCTAATCCTAAAATAAAAAGAATACTGTTGCAACTAAATCTGCCTAAACTTGGACTCTTCATTCCTAAACCGTTAAGGAGTTATTTGGACAGCTAATGAGGTCTGCCACGCGCCAGCTGTCAGCTCGACCTGTCTTCCATATCACCATGTTTTGTCCAGCTCACGCCTCCTTCCAGCTGGTCCATCCGTCTTGCAACGATCCTTGCTTTCCAAGTATTCGAGAGCCTGTGTTGACGCTGCATCATCCCCTCCAGGGTGAAGAAACGTCGACCTCGGCGTGCAATCCATATCCTCCCCAGAGGAGTCACTAGAGTAAGGTATCAAGTGCTTCACATTAAATACGTCCGCCGTACGAATATGGCTAGGGAGCCGCAATCAATAAGCATTCGGATTTATCTTTTCCAAAACCTCCAATGGGCCAATCTTCCTTGCTGCTAGCTTGTTGTAATCCCCAACAGGGAATCGATCCTTAGTTAGTATAGCCTAGACAAAATCGCCAAAATCAAATTCCAAATGTCTTCTTTTCTTGTCAGCTGCAAGTTTGTATCTACCCACGGTCCTCCCCAAATTCTCATATACCTGTGCATGAATGTCCTGCAAGCTGTGCACAAAGTCCCCAACTTTACCATGAACCCGTGTCTTGTTTGGCAGGGGAAGCAAATCCAATGGTCCACGCGGCCCAACCGAGTAAACAACCTGAAACGGACTAAAACCCTATGCTTCGATTTACTGCATGATTATGAGCGAATTCAGCTTGACTCAACTTCTGGTCCCAGGCACGAGCATTGTCACCAACCAAACATCTCAATAAATTCCCGAGAGATCGATTGACCACCTCCGTTTGACCATCCGTTTGCGGGTGATACGCGCTACTGAAATTCAGTTGAGTATTCACCTTCTTCCACAAGCTTCGCCAAAAGTGACTAAGGAACCGCGTGTCACGGTCGGACACAATTGAATTCGGAAGTCCATGAAGACGATAGATGTCACGGAAAAAAAGTTACGCAACGTTCACAGCATCCGTCGTTTTTTTACAAGGAACAAAATGGACCATGTTGGAAAATCTGTCAACGACAACAAATATCGAATCGAATCCTCGTTGAGTCCTTGGTAAACCCAAAACGAAGTCCATGCTAAGGTCCGTCCATGGCTGCGTTGGTATCGGAAGCGGCATGTAAAGGCCCGCGTTCGTTGCCATGCCCTTAGAAACTTGGCACACATGACAACGCGCTACGTAACGCTCCACTTCACGCCGAATTGTCGGCCAGAAATAATTTGCCTTGACCAGCTGCAATGTTCGGTCCCGTCCCACATGACCCTCTTCATGAAGCTCTTTTATAATTTGGAAACGCAGGCACACATATCTGATTTCCATGGAATAAAAACCCATCCACTACCAAGAAATCTCGGTTTTCAATAGCATTCAAATTCAACATGATAGCAACGAAGCAAGGATCAAGTTGTAGCAAATCTTTGAATGTCTCAAAGCCTGGCACGTGCACTGTCATTGTGGAAAGTAAATTGCTCTGTCGGCTCAAGGCATCGGCGACTCGATTTGATGTACCCGCCTTGTGTTTCAACACAAAAGTAAATTGTTGCAGATACGCGGACCATGAGGCATGACGGGCTGAGATCTTATCTTGGCTATGTAGATGTTTCAATGCGTCGTGATCGGTGTAGAGAACGAACTCACGATGAAAAAGATAATGCCTCTAATGTTTCACGGCCTGAACCACCGCGTAGAATTCGATGTCATATGTACTGTACCGGGCCATTGCTCCTGTGAGTTTCTCACTAAAATACGCGACTGGCTTGCAAGCTTGGCTCAACACAGCCCCTATTCCCACTTTCGATGCGTCGCTGTGCAGCTCAAAGGCTTGGGAAAAATCGGGTAAAATCAGTATAGGAGCAGTAGTTAAACGCACCTTGATGAGTTGAAACGCATCCTCTGCATTTGTAGGCCACTGAAATTTTTTTTCTTTCATACAATCGGTGATCGGAGCCATGATACTACTGAAGTGAGGTATAAATCGTCGATAAAATGATGCCAAGCCGTGGAAGCTTCGCACCTCAGTTATGCTCGTCGGCTGTGGCCACTTCCTAACGGCCTCAATTTTCGTCTCATCCACTTGAAGACCCTCCCCAGAAATTTTGTAACCCAAAAATAATACCTCTGAAGCCATAAATACACACTTGTTAACTGCAGCAAATAACTTTTCTTGTTGAAGCACTGTTAATACCTCGCGAAGGTGCTGCACATGTATGTCTTTCGCGGCACTATAGATTAAAATATCATCGAAGTAGACGACCACAAACTTCCCAATAAACGGCCGTAAAGCTTGGTTCATCACACGCATAAAAGTACTGGGAGCGTTGGACAAACCGAATGGCATGACCATCCATTCATAAAGCCCCTCTCGCGTTTTGAACGCAGTTTTCCACTCATCCCCCGGTCGAATTCTTATTTGATGATAACCACTCTTTAAGTCAAGTTTTGTGAACACAGACGCCCCACTGAGTTGGTCTAAGAGATCATCTAGTCGAGGAATCGGAAATCTGTACCTCACTGTAATTTTATTGATTGCGCGACAGTCTACGCACATTCTCCATGATCCGCCTTTTTTTGGGATTAAAAGAGCAGGTACCGCGCACGGGCTAAGACTCTCACGGATATGACCCTTGGTGAGTAAATCTTCCACTTGTCGGCGCAGCTCCTCATGTTCAATTGGGCTCATACGATAGTGTGGTCGGTTAGGTAACATTGCCCCCGGCTCAAGATCAATACAGTGTTGAATATCTCTCAATAGTGGTAACCCTTCAAGTAAATCGACAGGAAACAAATCCGCAAACTGCACAAGTAACGGAACTGCGGCCTCAGGGACCTCAACTTTGGCGTCCACTTCTTTGTTCAGTAGCAAATATACCGTATTGGCATCCTCCATCTCCAATTCGAGCTCAGAAAAAGAAAGGAGATTGGATCCATCGGCCACTGCAGGCTTGTCTCGTGGCTTACTTGGTAACAACACAATATTCAGTTTGTCGTAAAGGAAAGTATAAGTGTTTTTAAAACCATCGTGTTTTACCTTGCGATCATACTGCCACGGTCGTCCGAGCAATAAATGACATGCGTCCATGCGAACAATATCGCACCATACTTGGTCTTTGTATTGCTTGCCAATAGAAAAGGATATCAGTGCTCGTTGCGAAACCGTTACCTCGCCACCTTTTTGAAGCCAAGCCAATCTGTACGGTTTGGGGTGTTGTCCTGTCTTGATCTCTAATTTTTTTACCACCTCAGCAGACACGATGTTCTCACAACTCCCTCCGTCAATAATGAATCGACAAACCTTGCCCAAGATGGTACAAGTCGAATGGAAGACATTGTTTCGAAGCCAATCGCTCTCGTCCGCTCGTGGAGCTAAACAAGTGCGCTGCACCACCATGGTTGTTCCATGGTCAGTTGTGACATCTTTGTACTCAGTGCCACTTGCCATCAGTTCTTGTGTCTCTGACTCACCCGCCATCAGGTCTTCATTTTCCAACTCAACAGCCTTTGCAACTGCATCATAAGCTGGTCGTGCCATCAATAAAGGACCTACATCACCTTCCACCCAATCTTCAATAACCTCATCATCCTCATCGAACTGCGGCTCTCCTCCAATGATAGCGACGTCGTCGTTCCCCTCATCCGTTTCAGTGAATAAGACTCGCTTGCCCAGCCTCTTACATTCTGATTGACGATGACCCACTTCACCACAATTAAAACACTTAAAACCCCCTACTGTTCTTGGCTGCTGGTTTGGAGCAGATAAAATATTCGGTGCGCCGCTGCTGCTGTTGCTACCCACAGGCTGCTGGACGGCTGGAGGAGCTGCTGTTTCCGCTCCCAAGTCTCCCTGTCGTACCACCACTGCCATGAGAAAACAGTCCGCCTATCCCTCTCCGTGAGACTGACTTCTCTATTTGCAAGGTCCGCTGATGTGCCTCGGACACTGTGATTGGATCAAAAAGATTCACGACTTCCATGATTTGTGCTCGCAAGCCCCCGCAATATCTGGATACTAATGGATCTTGAGTTTCTTGAATGTCGTTGCGCACAATCAATTGATAAAATTCCGTTGTGTAGTCATCAACCGTCCTCAAACCTTGGCGCAAATTTTGTAACCTTTGATACATTAACTTCTGAAAATTGTGAGGTAAAAATTCAGCGTGTAACTTACGGACCACCTTCTCCCAATCTGTGATTTTTGTTTTTCCCATTCGAGTTCGTGTGAGCTTGAGTTGTTGCCACCAAGCGGCGGCGCGTCCCCGAAGCGGAGTTGCCACCAAGGCTACCCTTGCATCCGCCGGTACGTTTTTGAACTCCAAGATTTCCTCCACGACTCCAAGCCAATCAAGGAATTCTTCGGGCGAAAGATTGCCCTGAAATTCCGGAATTTCTGTCCTCATACCTGACTCCCAACGCCGGCTGTCGTCACGTTCTGGTGCTTGAAGCCGCTGCTGTGGAATCTCTACTTGAGGCTCACTTTCCTCGTTACTCTCATCCTCAACGTCACCCGTATTCAGATTCAAGGCGTGGAATGGATTTTGGTTGGCGAGTAACGTCGCGAGCTGCTCCGTTATCTGCGCCATCTGCTGCTTCAACTGTGCCACACGGTCACGTTCGTTGGCCTCTTCTACGGGAATCCGGTTAGGTACTCGTCTCTTCGGCGGCATAGTGATGTCCCGAACGAACCTAGCTCTGATACCAAACTGATGTAGCGGAAGCTTATATGAGAAAAAAAACCTATAGCAAACAATTAGAAAACAACCTACTGAAAACGTTCGACTTCGCGCACGAAGGATTCGTTAACAGGCTTCAATTAATTCTACCTTCGCAAAGATATGATAACTGGATGTAGAGAAACATTCTCTGATTTTTATTAATATTCAACCAACCTCTTTAAACGAAAATAAAACATATAAATAGGCAATAACTTAACAAAGACAACTCCAACTCTGACGCCTAAATAAACTCTGAAACAGAAAGCTAATCCTAAAATAAAAAGAATACTGCTGCAACTAAATCTGCCTAAACTTGGACTCTTCATTCCTAAACCGTTAAGGAGTTATTTGGACAGCTAATGAGGTCTGCCACGGGCCAGCTGTCAGCTCGACCTGTCTTCCACATCACCATGTTTTGTCCAGCTCACGCCTCCTTCCAGCTGGTCCATCCGTCTGGCAACGATCCTTGCTTTCCAAGTATTCGAGAGCCTGTGTTGACGCTGCATCAGATATCCAACCCTAGAGAAACAGGGAGCCTAAAACAGCTCATGGTGTAGGTTGGAATAGCTAAACAACACCTCTCTACCAAATTGCTCTTCCAACCTTGCAACTTCTTCCAAATTCTTTCTTTTTTTTTTCTTTTTTTTTTTTTTTGCAACAAAGATCAGATGGTCTTCCAAATTCTGTCCTTAACAGCACCAAAAATATTCCTCTTCTTCTTACCAATAGAAGAGGGCAATCCAAAATACTCATCATGACTAGGCACCACCTCCATGCCAAAAATATTCTTAATGGCCTCAACCTCATACTGCCTGGAGTTAGGACTGAAAGTAAGAGCGGATTTGTCAAAATTAATCAACTGACCTGATGTACCCTCATATTTCATCAGAATATTCTTAAGAAAACTGCTCTCAGCTACATTAGAACTAATGAAATGTAAATAAGCCTATCATTGGCAAAAATTAGGTGAGTGATAGAAGGAGCAAGCCTAGTCACTTTAATCCCAAGAATTCTACCTTCACATTCAGCAAAATTTAACAGACTTGTTAAGCCTACAAACCCCTAGTTGGTCTCACCTTGCCTCTAGGTTCACCATTAATGAGGAAACTGTATGAGGCAGACATCACACAACCCAAAATTCTATTAAACCATACTTAATCAAAACCCATTTACCCATAATCCCCTTAGTTACTTGAATATATTATACAACTGTGAAAAAAAAATTAACAATAATACTGTTGTAGGGCTTGGAAATGAAAATTAAACAAGAAGAAGATATTCATGTCCAATTATAATAAAATTAAATATAAAAAAATAACACATTACAAAACAATAAACTGCTAATTTTATATTAAATGCATCACCAAGAAATAATTCAAATAATTAACAAAAAAAAAACATATCTTGAAATTGAAATTGAGAAAACAAAGCCAACCTGAACGTATTTTATGAATTCGTATTCTTTAATCTGCTCGATCCTCTTCTTATAAGCAAGCAACACATCACCAACCTCTCTCGGATCCAAATCCGACAGCTGAACCGAGTGAACCGGAGTCTCTATCACAACATCATGGAACCCGAATCCTTCCACGACCCGGTCCGAGTAGCCCAGGCAGCTCGTTTCGCAACGTGGGTCGTCGTCTTTTTCAACTGCTCGGCTGAGCGCAGGGTACAGATTCTCGATGACCCGAAGCTTCCAGTCTGACTTCGGGTCAGTTGGGACCCGGAAGATCTCGGGGGCGCATTCGTGCTCGTTGCCGATGCAGAAGGGGCACGAAGAGCCGGAGTTGGAGGAAGCGTTTTGTGGGGATTTGGATTTGAAGTCGGAGGGTCGTTTGGCTCGGGCGGGAGAGAATATGACCCACCGATTGTTAAGCGGGTCTCTCCGGACTTCGGGGCTCCGGTTTTGTTCGGGTGTTGATGATGCCATCGTGTACGTTTCGTCGTTTTTCAAGCGTTTTTGTTTTACAGAGCAAGTGTATGGTTTTTTTTTTTTCTTGAAGTATTACGAGAACCGTTAAAATAGTATCGAGATCAAATAATACATTTGTATAGGAAAGAGATTAAAAAATGTACGTGCATTCGGATATCTACTTCCATAACAGAAGATAAATACTCTATAATCGGAGAAAAAAACTCTCCATATATATTTATAAAATATATATATAGTGAAATTTGAACTCATCATTATTTAGGTGGGAAGGAAGTACACTATTGACCCGTTAAAAGGTAATCTGCAGAGCAAATTTATGTTTGGTGTAAACAAATAGCGTGTACATCTTTTTATTATTATTGAAATATAATATTGTAAACCATAAATATGGTCGATCTAACACTAAGTTTGATGATCAAACGTGTTAGAAAATACAAATTTCTAATATTCTCCTACTAGGTCCAATAAAAAATATATATGAAAAAGGACTATATAACTTAATTAAGTACACATTTGTGTTAGATTGTTGAGGGTTGAAGTCCACTGCATATTTAGTCAAACGCCCACTGTATACATTTCTCAACAATTGTGTATAGACTTTTCCTACCGCATTGTGAGAGTTTCTTTATGACTCATGCTTGTTCTAGTAAAAGTGTTAAAATACTTCTTGTCATATTTATTTTTTTGGATTGTGTTTATAGTATTGGATATTGTCATGTTTCAACACATTATTAACTCGACATATTTGATCTTGTTAGCTAGACTACTCACTTGATAGTGTTAACCCTAAAAAAATAACATTCATTCTATTATGTTTCTAATTTTTAAGTAAATTGTTATCGTATTTCACTTATTAGAGTTTTTAGATGTAAGAGATTATTCATACATGAGTTGTTTTATGGTGTGAATAGAGTACGGTGATGTTAATGATTCCTATCAAAGCATCCACAATGGTAGATAAAAGATATTCAAATTAGTAGATCCATTTTTATTTGGATTTTATGAGTGCCACAATAGTAAAAAAAAAAACCTAAAAAGAAGATCTAAATGTGGGTTCCACCCCACTAGACCCAAATTGGGTTCCAAATTTGGAACTCCATTTGGGTCTAGTCCAATGATTGAAATTTGGTTCACAATACCTCAAATCATTGGATTGAGCTTACATATATAAATATATATATATATATAATTTAAATTTAAATATATAATTATATATAATGAAAAAATATAAATAAATTTAATATATATATTTAAATTATTATAATTTTTAATAATTTAAATATACTATTATTAATTTCAATAATTATATATATAATGAAAAAATATAAATAAGTTTAATATATATATTAAATTATTATAATTTAAATATATTATTATTAATTTCAATAATTATATATATAATGAAAAAATATAAATAAGTTTAATATATATATATTAAATTATTATAATTTAAATATATTATTATTAATTTCAATAATTATATATAATGAAAAAAATATAAATAATTTTAATTTCAATTATAAAACTTATGTTAATGAAATTAAAATAATTTGAATGAAAACATTAATTTTTTTAATTAATTTTACTAGACTTGAATTATGAATACTAGACTTGTCACATAATAAAATAACATTTTATTTAAAAATAAAAAATTAAACAATATACATTAATAGTTGTATTATGGCTCATTACCGTAATTTCTCCAAACATGCTCCATTAAATCTAATCATAATGTATTATTTATCCCTCTATCGCGTATTCTACCAAGACAAGATGCAATATGAGCCCCTAACAAGGCAGGGTCACGTGCATATGCAAGAAGTTCGATTATTTTCTTCTTGTAACGGTACCCATGGTTGAAGGTTCTTGTGTCGTTCGTCCTCAATTATCATGTTATGCACTATAATACACGTCTTCATGATTTTACAGAGATCATTTTTCTGCCAATATCTAACAAGATTGTAAGTGATCGCCCATCAACTTTGCAATACACCAAATGCACGTTCCACGTCATACGAGTAGCCTCATGCTTCATTGCAAACAATCTTTCTTTACCACTAGTAGGGTGTGAGATTGATTGGATTAGTGTTGCCCACCTAAGGTAAATTCCATCAGTTAGAAAATATCTCATTGTATAATTGTGTATGTGTACCTCGTAATTGACTAGTGTGTGTCTACCGTGGATGAGATTGTCAAATAATGGTGAATGCTCAAGGACATTCAAATCATTATGTGAACCGACCATACCCAAGAAAGCATGCCAAATCCACAAGTCCTTCGATGCAACCGCCTATAATATTAGAGTGGGCTTATTATGATGACCTTTGTGTATGCCATGTCAAGCAGTGGGACAATTCTCCCATTCCAAATGCATACAATTTAACTATCCGAGCATTCCAGGAAATCCTCTTGCATCTCCTTCTTATAACAATCGTGCAACATCTTCTGTGTTTGGTGCCCGCAGATATTGTGACTCGTACAATGCAATTACGACGTCACAAAAATGTTTCATACTCTCAACGAACGTCGTCTCTCCAATTTGTAAATATTCATCGCAACAATTTGCCACGTAGCCATACGATAGTAAACGAATTGCATCTGTCATCTTCTGTAATTTGGATAGCCCCGGTCGACCAATAGCATCGAAGTAAACATCGCGAGCTTCGACATTCGATAGGATTCATAAAAATAAGTCACTCCTCATACGAAATCGTCTCCAAAAATATTCCGATTACAATCGTCTGTAAAGTAGTCGTTCCAAAGCCGATCATGACTTCCTTCTCGGTCTCGATTAATATACCGTCTACCATCCCTTTGATCTCTCATTAATACAGCTCGTGTATATAGAGGTTGAAACCCACGTCGTTGACGGAGCAAAATCTACTCTTCTTCATCAAAAGAGTCCATCTCGTACCCATACTCATACCTATTTGATGGTTCCATTTGACAACAATATGAAAATTGAAGATAATAATAGGATTGTTGTGTTGTGTGTTGTCTTTTCTGAGTGAAGTGTGAATGATGAATACTAAGATAATAATAAAATGGTTGTGTTGTGTTGATGAATAATAAGATAATAATGAATATTTATAGAGTTCTTCAAAAAGTAATCGTTGGCAATGCTCTGTACATTGTGTGAAATATAATAAAATGATGTGAAATGTAATAAAATTAAATAGTTAAAGAAGCATGTTGTGTACATGCTTTGAATAGTAAAAAAGGACATGTCATGTCAAAGAAAGCATGTTGTGTACATACTTTTGTTAAATATTTTTGAAACCATACCATGTACAACTATATGTCATAAAAAGCACTATTACAGTAACAAAGGGATATAATTAGAAAAAACGGTAGTGGTGGTTTTAGTGGTTGTCGATGCTAGACAATGTTTTGTTTTAAATATTTATTTTTGTTGATGTAATTCGGTTGTGCTAATTTTAAATGAATAAATTGTTTTATTTTAAATTAATTATAATTTGTTAAATAATTATTGATAGTGTTGATATTTTAAATATATTATATAATTTATTTATTAATATATATATATATAATATTTTAAAGAACAGTAATAATTGTTTGGAAAAAAGTTAAAAAAATGGATCCACTTTTACTTTTCCAATTTACCCCCAGTGTGGGGAAAAAAAACCCAAATTAAGTTGATTCAAATAGCAAGACCCATTTTTCAAAAAGCAGACCCAGTTTTGATGATGTGACAACAAATGAGTTTTGTTTTTTGGTCTTACCATTGTGAATGCTCTTAAAAATGTATGTGAAATTTGAAACCTACTCAAATAAAACTTGATACAGTGGGATCCAAATCTCAATATATATATATATATATATATATATATTAAAGGGTGGCTCCATCTAAGTTCTAACCCTCTCTTAAGAGATATTTAAGGAGGCCAGCAGCCTACTCCCTTCAATTGATAGGAGGTGGGTCGACTTCCTCCCGTTAGACGCATAAATGAGGCCAATAGCATATTCCTTTCAATCGATAGTAGGTCACCTGGTTTCCGTTTCCTCCCGTTAGACACATGGAGGAAGTTGGTTGGCCTCCTTTGATCATAGCCAAGGAAGGCATCATTGCATCCTCCTATGTTCAATTTAGGTTAGCTTAGGGTTAGGATTATGGTTCGATGAAATTAGGGTTTATATAGGGTATTTTAGTAATAATTTAGTTATACTTATTTTAGAAGAGAATGGTGATATTGGCACCCCCACTACTGAACTATTTATACCCTATTTTTTAAAATTTTGATTTAATTATATAAAATTAAATTGTTTTATTAATTTTTTTTATTTATTTCCAGGATTACCCTTTTAAATATTTTTCAAAGTTAATGCATCCCATATCTTTTTCAAAAAAGTAAAAATAAAAATACACTTTATCTCTAATCTTTATATACAATTTTCTCACATCCATTCGCATGACTTGTTTTCTTTTCTTATTTCATGGTGAAACCATCCTTATTAGATGCGATTTTTTTTCTGTAGTCGATGGATTGTTGGTGGTAGATTGTGAGTGTGATATTGATCGTCTGGTGATTTTTTTAAGTGATTGAGTTAGGGTTTTGGTGTGGTTTCGTTTCGTCAGAGATTAGGTTTTCTTGGTTGTGATTCTTGGTGCGATTTCGTTGTTTTTTTTTTGGTAAATAACATTAAACTAACTTTGGAAGATCCATAATAAAATCTACAAAAGAATTGATACAAATCATAGAATGCCTGAAAGATCCGAAAGAAAATAAACCAGAGAGAAAAAAAATAGTAAACATGGATTTAGAATTTGAAAAGAAAAACAAAACAAACATGTGAAACAATAAAATCAATAACTACTAAACATGAGAAATATGAGTTTAAGATCTGAAAAAAAATATAAACAAAAATAGTAAACATTCAGTGATTTGAAATAATTTATGTCATTAGGGTTTTGAAATAAGGAAAGTGAAGTTTTATTAGTTTTACTTTGTACATGATTTTTTAATAAAAATTGTATGTCTCTTTAAATAATTTGATAAAAGGAAAAAAGATACTAAATAATTTAAAAAGTGGGGTATAAATAGTTCAGCAGTGGGTATGCCAATAACACCACTCTTTAGAAAATTAATGTCAAATTGTTAATTATGTTTTAACAATTAAGTGAAAAATCAGATATTTTGACATTATGTTAGACATTTTCAACTTAATTTAGGATTTAAGTGGAAAAAAAACCATACTAACCCATTTAATTTAAGTATTTATTTCAGTTAAGATTTAAATTGGAAAAAACAAACGGTCATATGCTTTTTTTTTTCAAATTTCAATTTTATTTTATATAACTAAATAATTTCGATATTATATTTATATAATCGATAAAAGAAAATTTAGGTAAGTAGTTTTGGTTGAAAATGTATCAATTTTGTACGGTCGAAAAAGCTTTTGAGTTTTAAAAAAATGATTATATTTTACAGTTGATAAAGCTTTTGAATTTAAGAAACTAATTATATTTTGATTTTCTTATTAGTTATAACTTATTTAGATTCTAAAACTTGAGATCACAAAATTTAATTGACAAAGTCACTATTTTTTTTTTTTACTTTTTAGAATTTGTCTTATGATTTGAGGTTGTTTTCACTCTTTGTTTGGGAATTAAAACAATCAATATGGTGTAGAAAACAAAAATTAATTAAAATAGGTCTTAATTTTAAGGGTAGGAGTGGAGAGTAAACAATTAGTTCCACGTATCACTTACACTATGCTTGTTTTGATGGAATCAGAGAGAAATGAAAGGAAAGGAAATGATTTGGATGGATTTCTAATATCTTGTTTGGATTGTTAAATGAGAGAGAAATGAAAGGGAAATGAGGAAAATGAAAGGAAAGAGATTTAATAATTTCTTCTTGTTTCACCCAATTGGGTTTATCACCAAATTTGGGAAGAAATAGAAGGAAATGAAATGTAAGGAAAAATATTTTTCAATATCCCAAAAGTAACCTTATATAACAATACATATCTATTGTTCATATTGTTGAAAAAAATGATATTTTTCTAAATAGAATAAGATTTATTTATTTTTATTAGTGTCTTTTCCTTTCCTTTCATAACTATACAAACAACAATCATTAAAAACATTATCTTTTCTTTTCCTTTCTTTTCTTTTCTTCATTAACTTATCATTTTATTTCCTTTCTTTTCCATTAAACCAAACGTAGGGGTCGTTTGTTTTTTTGTCTGAAGACTGAACAATCCTGAATTTTTCTAAAGACTGAATAGAGACTGAAATCTGAACCTGAATGATATGTTTGTTTTTTTTTTCACATCTGAATGTACTGTCAACATGTTTGTTTTTTAGAAATAAAATTGTTTGAAAATACGTAATTTTACATTTATACCTATACTAATTAAAAGAAGTAATTTAACATGCACCATTCTTTATAGCATTTTGTATGTTTTTTTTTACAAACAAAATTCAATTTAAAAAAATAAAAAAATTAATCAAAGAATATAATTTTTCATGTTCTGCAAACAAAATTTAAGTTAAATTTATTATCAAAAAAAAGTTCAAGTTCAAGTTTAAGTTCAATTTTTATGTTGTCCACGTTTCCGGTTAATATAATTCATGAAACCATTTTTTTTTTTGGTTTCCTGGATCATATGCACCGTAAACCAAATAAAAAAAATGGTTCTTGAATTTTTCATATAAAATAATTCTATAACATTTTCAAGCCACAAAATCTACTCAATATGATAGACAAATTTATTGAGCACTATACGAATAGTTAGATAAAAAAAAGAGTTCTTACCTGGATTTGGCAAGAGAGAAATTAAATTGTTCAATCTTTGAAAAAAATCATTATGAGAAGAAATTAGAGTTTTTTTTCTTTTCTAAAATCCGTTTAAATAAGAAATATGTTCAAATTTTTTTTTATACCATATCAAATTAAGATAAATTTGGAAATATATCTTTTTTTAGAGGATAGACTTGGAAGATAATATTTTAATAGTAATCAAGTGATTTAGAATTAAGTTAAAAGTCAGGATTTCTTACTTTTTATTTTAAGTTGTTTTTTGATATTTTTAAGTTGTTTGACCACTTAAAAAAACAAACAAAACAACTGAATGAGTTCAATTCAGACCCATTAAGTTTTAAGTGAAAAAAACAAATGACCCCGTAGTGTTAATGGTCTGAATTAGACTTATTAAGTTGTTTTTTTTTCATGTGTTTAAACAACTTATAAATGCTAAAAAACAACTTAAAATAAAAATGGTACATTTTTTACTTATCATTTAGCACTTAACACTAAATCACTTAATTGTATTTAAAATATTTTATTTTAAAATTATGCATTTAAAATTAATATATTTCCAATGTTATCTCAATTATATATCCTACAAATTTCAATTTTCACATACTACTAATAAATTGTTTGTTTTGTACAGTAATTTTAACTATGTAGTTTTTATAAATTAAAAGGAATATATTTAATTTGGAATTATATAAAGTTAAAATAGTCTTAAAATATATTGTCAAAAAAAAAAAACTCTTCAAATAATATTTATTATTTATAAATTTTTTTTGATGAAATATTAAAAAAAAACATAGGAAACCCTTATACAAATAGTTTTTTATTTTTTCTCTTGGTGTCAAGTTTTGATTAATTGCACATTTGCAATCCATCAAATGTGTTTTTATATTCATAAATCTTTTTGGTATGCGTTCGATCAATTTCTAAAGTTTTGCAGTTTTGCTCTTTGAGAAGATAAGGGTTGAGCGGAAGGAAGTGGTTGGTGATGACAATGGAGTGGAGGAGAAATTGGGTTTGGTGAAGAAAAAGTTAGTTGATGGAAATAAATTTTAATCATCTATATATGGAAAAAAGTTTCACATAAATTTATCATTCACACACAAGTGCTTTATTTGAAGTATTTATAAATTATAATCAAATTCAAAAAATAATAAATATAAATTTTTTGAATTTTAGGGTTTGTAGATGGATACACAACTAGAAATCGCAATATTAATGGTTTAGATGTGAGTGGCATACCACTAACACTTGACCAACCTCATCCCGTCTTTAAAAACCCATTAAAATTAATAAAATTAACTTGTTAAGAATCAGTAAGAATAATAATAACACAAATACCTACAATAATCTACAAGTAAAATTGAAAATTTGAAGAACTGATGCATACAAATTTATAAAAGAAAGTAAGAAGAACACATTAGAATCAAAGTGCTAAAACAATGGCAAAAACTTGAAACCATAGGGAGGTGTGTAAATAATTTTTTAAAGAGTGTACAAATAAAATTCTAAGGAAATAAACTCACTTATAGGTCGGGGTGGACACGATTCACATCAATTCCGTTTTTAATTGAACTGTATTTGACTCGTATATATTCGATTTTTTTTTAACCAAACCGACTTGCAAAAACAGGTTGATTCAAATATGACTTGAATTTAATTTTTCCAAATTCGATTCGGTTCAGTTCAATTTAATACAGTTTAGACCTTTAAGGCCTAATGAAATTTAAAACAAAATTGATTGTACAGGCTTTTAGAGCTATGATCACTTTCCTTATTTGATAAAATATCCACACGTATTAGTATTAAAAAAAACTATTTAACTTAATAATATATCTAAAGATAATCTAGGGTTGCTCTATAGCCACCCAAAAAACTTCACTACACAGTACCCACCCATTTTTAAAAAAATAAAATTTATTATTTCCAAAATATCATTGAGGAAATTACTTGTAAGGACAGTGCAAGTAAATAAACACTCCACCCTCAGCCCATTTGAAATAATAAAGCATTCCTTCATTAGCTGCATCAATGCAAAAAACAAAAACGAATTCACACACTGTTTAAAGTATAGAATTTCCATGATTTCTATAATTCCAAAAAGAATGACTCCATTGTTTTATTGGTACAGGAGTCTACAGAGAGAATCAGAAAATCTCATAAATTTGAGTACTGATTATAGCGTTTTTTTTTAATCACATCTCATCCCAAATAACAAATACATTTTACATTTAATTTTCAAGGGCTATTGGGTTCGTCTATAATTATTTCTTATATTTTTTTTTCTTCTCATTGTTTTTTATTTTTATTTTTGAAAGATCTAATAGTTTTTGTTACATTATGAGTATGTGAAAGCTATGTTTCTCACCATGTACATTTTTTATAAAATGGAAGAGGATCAACTCTTCTATTTTACAAAAAGACAATTTCCAGAGTTTTAGGGTTTATCTCATAAAACATGGTATTGTACTTCCATTATCGAGTTCAAATTCTTGTTAGGAACCTCTACTTTCCATTTTTATGGTTATTGAATGCAGCTCTTCTTTCCATTGTCAATGTTCCTCCTATATTGTTGGAGAATAATAATCTTAGAATAAATGCAACTATATTCTACCAGAGCTTTGCTTTGATTTGTCAGTTGTGATGGATGATAGTGTTATATTCTTTTTTAATGTCATTTTAAAGATATCAAATAATAAATCATAATTAACTTTCAGTTTTGGTATGATAATGGTATAATATGGTATAAATTAAACATCCATCTTCTAAATTAATAGAAAACGCTTTTTATTTTATAAAAATTCAAAATTTTCTTGTTTTGTTTGTAAATTTATATATTATGTATTCACATAATCATATCAAATAATAATGGTATAATCTTTGAATGGTATCTTTAAAAAGGTAACTCCCAGTTCCAACCCACCTTGAGATTTTAGTAGACATGTTTCCCTATTTGTAGATTGAATTGTTATATGCATTGACTGCTGTTCTACTATATTCTTATTTTCCTTTATTTTATACTAAAACATCATAAAGTTTCAATTATAACTTGTGGCGAAAAAAAAGTTAATGCTTGTGCTAAGTTTGGACCGGTCATAATTGTGCTCGTTTGTTTTAAATATGGAGCTCCCATTTGATTTTTCACTGCCTTTTAAAATCAGTCGAACACAGTACTATTTACTTGGAAACTCATTGCTTGTTTTCAAGTGTTTTTGACATTACTAATAAGAATACTGACTTCGCTTGTTATGTTTAGGGAAATAAGTAAGAGTTTGTTTCATCTTTAAATAACTTTTAGACACTTGTTTTTTAGTTCTTGCATAGTTTGTTTTCAACTAATCATGTTTTGCCAGAGACTAATACATGTATAACTAATACATGTATAACTACTATGACTAGTTTTAGATATCAACTCAAGTATGGCTTTCAAATTGTCTCTGAGGTCAATAATGGGTATGGTCAGCAAGCCCACCACTTCAAATGGCAAATTTGTTACTCTAACATCTCTAAGATGTTGCAAACCGATAATCAATGAAAGCACAATCAACAATGTGAAACTGACAACAATTAATAATGTGAAGTTTAAAAGAGTTTCACCACAAGTAAGAAGTAATCATAGGTGGGATGCAATTTTACTGGAACCCAAAAACAAACTCTTCCGTTAACAATTGATAGGGCTTCCTTCACTCTTGACTTGATGAGGCTTTTACTCAAAAGGTTCCGGTTAGAATTTTCATCTTCGTCAGGCTTTGGACATTGAGTTGGGTTGTTATTCCACTCATTTTGTATGGAATATATCGAATTTTCGGAGGGAAGAGAGTGGAAGATGACAATGAAGAAAGTGGAATTGGAAGATAACAGGGTTAAGAAAATGAAAGATGGTAGTGAGTCGAATGGCATAGTTGTTGCTTCAACATCTCTAAGATGTTGCAAACCGACAATCAATAAAAACACAATCAACAATGTGAAATTGACAACAATCAACAATGTGAAGTTTAGAAGAGTTTCACAAAAAGTAGAAGTAATCAGATGTGAGAAGCAATTTTATTAGAATCCACAAATAATCTTCCATTGGCAACTAATGGGGCTTCTTTCACTCTTGACGAGAGTTTTACTCAAAATGTTCTAGTTAACATTTTCTTCTTCGTAAGGCTTTGAAAATTAAGTTGTGTTATTATTCTATGCATTTTGTATGGAACATATCGAATTTTCGGCCGGAAGAGAGTGAAATATGGAATTGAAGAAAGTGAAAGTGGAACAATGCATAATTAAGATATTGGAAGATAGTAGTGAGTCAAATAGCAGAGTTGTTACTCTAACATCTCCAATATGTTGCAAACCGACAATCAATGAAAGCACAATCAACAATGTAAAACTGACAACAATCAATAATGTGAAATTTGGAAGGGTTTCACTAAAAGTAAAAAGTAATCAGATGTGGGTTGCAATTTTATTGGGACCCATAAAACTCACTTTTCCATTTATAGTTGATGGGGCTTCTTTCACTCTTGATGAGGCTTTTACTCAAAAGGTTCTGGTTAGAATTTTCTTCTTCGTTGGGCTTTGGACATTAAATTAGGTTGTCATTCCATGCATTTTGAATGGAATATATCGAATTTTTGGTGGGAAGATAGTGGAAGATGGCATTGAAGAAAATGGAAGTGGAAGATGACAGTGTTAGGAAAATGGAAGATGGTAATTGGTCAAAAGACAGAGTTATTACTCTAACATTTCCAAGATGTTACAAACCGTTAATCAATGAAAGCACAATCAACAATGTAAAACTGACAACAATCAACAATGTGAAATTTAGAGAGGTTTCACTACAAGTAAAAAGTAATTAGAGAAGGGTTTCAATTTCATTGGAACTCACAAAACACACTCTTCCGTTTGCAGTTGATAGGGCTTCTTTCACTCTTAATGAGGCTTGTACTCAAAAGGTCCCGGTTAGAAATTTCTTCTTCCTTGGGCTTTGGATTTTAAGTTGGGTTGTTATTCTATGCATTTTGTATGGAATATATCCAATTTTCAGTGGGAAGAAAGTGAAAGATGGTAGGGAAAAAAATGAAAGTGGAAGATGGTAATGGGTCAAATGGAGAAGTTGTACTCCAACATCTCTAAGATATTGCAAACCGGTCATCAATGAAAGCATAATCAACACTGAAGTTTAAAGGGGTTTCATTACAAGTAAAAAGTAATCAAGATGAGTTACAATTTTATAAGAACCCACAAACTCACTCTTCCGTTTGTAGTTGATGGGGCTTCCTTCACTCTTAACGAGGTTTTTACTCAAAATGTTCTAATCAGAATTTTCTTCTTTGCTAGGTTTTAAGCATTAAGTTGGGTTGTCATTCCATGCATTTTCTATGGAATAAATCTAATTTTCGGTTAGAAGAGAGTGAAAAATGGCTTTGAGAAGTAAATAGAAATGTCATATGGTAGTGTTAAGAAAATGGAAGATGATAGTGAGTCAAATAACAAAGTTGTTACTCAAACATCTTTAAAATGTTGTAAACCAACAATTAATGAAACCATAATCAACAATGTGAAACTAACAACAATCAACAATCTGAAGTTTAGAGGAGTTTCACTACAAGTATACAAAATTCACTCTTCCATTTGCTATTGGTGGGAGTTGATTATACTTCCTTCACTCTTGACGAGGCTTTTCCTCAAAAGGTTTCAGTTAGAATTTTCTTCTTCGTCAGGTTTTGGGCACTAAGTTGGGTTGTCATTCCATACATTTTGTATGGAATATATCAAATTTTAGACGGAAAGATAATGGAAAATGATATTGAAGAAAGTAGAAGTGGAAGATGTCATAGTTAAGCAAATGGAGGATGGTAGTGAGTCAAATAACATAGTTGTTATTTCAACATCTCCAAGATGTTGTAAATCGACAATCAATAAAAGCACAATCAACAATGTAAAACTGACAACAATCAACAATGTGAACTTTAGAGAGGTTTCACTAAAAGTAAAAAATAATCAGAGATGAGTTTACAATTTTATTGGAACCCACAAACTCACTCTTCTGTTTGCAGTTGATGAAGCTTCCTTCACTCTTGATGAGTTTTTTTTCCTCAAAAGGTTTCAGTTAGAATTTTCTTCTTCGTCGAGATTTGGGCATTAAGTTGGATTGTTATTCCATACATTTTGTATGGAATAAATAGAATTTCGGTTGGAAGAGAGTGAAAGACGGCATTAAAAAGAAAATAGAAATGGAAGATCTGAGCGTTAAGAAAATAGAAGAATGTAGTGGGTCAAATGGTAGAGTTGTTACTCTAACAACTTTAAAATGTTCCAAACCAACAATTAATGAAACCATAATAAACAATGTGAAACCGACAACAATCAACAATGTAAAGTTTATAGGAGTTTCACTACAAGAAGTAATCAACTATGCATTCCAATTTTATTGGTACCCACAAAACTTACTCTTCCGTTTGCAGTTGATATGGCTTCCTTCACTACTGACCGAGACTTTTACTCAAAAGGTTCCTATTAGAATTTTCTTCTTTGTTGGGGATTGGACATTAAGATGGGTTGTTATTCCATGTATTTTGTATGGAATATATATAATTTTTGACGGGAAGAGAGTGGAAGATGGCAATGAAGAAAATGGAAGTGGATGATGATAATGTTAAGAAATGAGAAGATGGTAATGGGTCGAATGTAAAACTAACAACAATCAACATTATGAAGTTTAAAGGGTTTCATTGCAAGTAAAAAGTAATCATAGATGAGTTGCAATTTTAATGGAACCCATAAAACTCACTCTTCCGTTTCTAGTTGATGTGACTTCCTTCACTCTTGACGAGGTTTTTATTCAAAAGGTTCCATTTAGAATTTTCTTTTTCGTCGGGCTTTAGACATTAAGTTGGATTGTCATTTCATGCATTTTGTATAGAATATATCGAATTTTCGACTGGAAGAGAGTGGAAAATGGCTATGAGAAGAAATAGAAATGGAAGATAGTAGCGTTAAGAAAATGGAAAATTGTAGCTTTAAGAAAATGGAAAATGAAAAATGGTAATGAGACAAATGGTAGAGTTGTTATTCTAAAATCTTTAAAATGTTGTAAGCCGACAATCAAAGAAACCATAATCAACAATGTGAAACTAACAACAATAAAAAATGTGAAGTTTAGAGGAGTTTCACTATAAGTAAAATGTAATCAGAGATGTGTTCCAATTTTATTGGAACACACATAACTCATTCTTCCGTTTGCAATTGTGGAGCTTTTTTCATCTGACAAGGCCTTGTTCAGGTTAGAATTTTCTTCTTTGTTGGGCTTTGTACATTAAGTTGTGTTGTTATTCCATGCATTTTGTATGGAATATATCGAATCATCAACTGCAAATGGAAGAGTGAGTTTTGTGGGTGAAATTGGAACTCATCTCTGATTACTTCATACTTGTATTGAAACTTCTCTAAATTTCACATTGTCCATTATTGTGAGTTTTACATTATTGATTATGCTTTCATTGATTTTCGGTTGCAACATTTTAAAGATGTTGGAGTAACAACTCTATCATTTTACTTACTATCATCTACCTTTTGACTCACTGCCATCTTTCACTCATAATTTTGTTAGAATTTTCTTCTTCTTCGTCTTTAGGTATTAATTTAGATTGTCATTCTATCCATTTTGTATGGAATACATCGAATTTTCGACCAGAAGAGTGTGGAAGATGACAGTGAGAAGAAAGTGGGAGATGGTGGTGAGAAGAAAGTGGGAGATAGCTGTAAGAATAAAATTTATTGGATCCTTATAACTGTTTTGGATTCCTTGTTGTACCACTGCCATATTTTGTATTAGTGTATTCCACCATTGAAATGTAACTAATTTTCTTAACAAAAAACCCTAAAATGTAATAGTATAAATGCATTAAATAAAACCACTCTAGTATAAAAACTCAATCATTCTAACTACCCAAACCTTTAAAAACCCTAATCAATGTGGAGTCTTCTTAACGTTAATTGATTCATCCAATGTATGAAACAACAACGGTGCTAACATAATCCTCTTGAATTTAATAGTCAAAATTTAACTCTCAAGCGTTGAATGAGAGATGAGGATAGAGCGACAATCTTTGTCATTTACAAATCTTGAATTTTTTTCCCTTTTCAGAGCTACTCTCATAGTCTTACGATTGTCTTAATTTCTTTTTCATTTTCATTTATTTTATCTTTCATTTTGGGTGCTTTATTTTTATGGTTACTGAAATACTTTTAATTGTCAATTGCTGGTAGAATAGCTTTGCTGCTGTTGTTGTGTTTGCTGTTATGACTTCCAACGATAGAAATAATTTGTCAAATTAATTATGATTTATTATTTGATATCGTTAAAATGACATTAAAAATGAATATAACATAAACATTCAACATAATTGACAAATCCTTAAAATCATATATTTTATGGGTCAATAGTTTATAAAATAGTAGCACTTTCTGGGTCACTAGTTTAGTTTTTTCAGCGTCAATAGTTTCTAGATCAATAGTTTAGTTTTTTCAGCATCATACGACAATCAATGAAATATATCGTATGACATCTTATTTACATGGAATTGAAACATTGTCATATGACACCAAAAAAACTAAATTATTGACCTAAAAAATGCTGCTAAGAGCAACTCCAACCAACACACCATTTACACCAAAAACACTAACTTGGTGTAAAATTCCTTTTCAACCAACACACCAAACATACCAGATAGAATTGGTGTAGCTACAGTGCACACCAAATTTGGTGTGCACCGTAGCTACACCAATTCCTCTTTTTTTTCTAGTTAAATGTCAAATCAGTTTAAATATTTTTTAAATTACTAATTTAACCCTCACATACTTAATTATATTAATATGTATTCCCAATAAATATACCGTTGGAAAGATCTCGTTGAGATCTTTAAAATGATACCAATATTGATATACATATTTAATTTATTAAATTTAATTATTAATTAATATATTTAACTTATGAGTTTGTCAGTTTATTTTTCTTTTATTCATCATTAATTGTTTTTTTGGTTTTGTTATGGTTTTCGTCAGATGCCAAAAAATTGTCCAGAACAAAATATATGACCATAATCCTTTTTTTTACAAACATAATTTATTAAAGGAAAGGTAATTTATTGAATTAAAAAGAGGACAAGATGTCCACAACATTACAAACCAGTTTTTTTTTTTCAAATAATAATATTTTGATAAGAGATTTGTTGACAACTATCAAATTAAACACGTACAATAATATTTGGTATAATAATAATTTTATATTTTTAACATTATATGAGTAATTATTTAAGATTAATGTTGTTATGCCAAAAAAAATTAATTATTATTGTATAAGTTAACAAATAAAAATTAGTTGGATGAATAAGTTCAATAATATTCGGTATAGTAATTATTATTTTTTTGACATTATATGAGTAATTATTTAAGATTAATATTGTTATGCCAAAAAAAATTATTATTGTATAAGTTAACCGATAAAAATTAATTAGTATTGTTTAAATATGTATTGGGAGACTATTATTTAAAGATGCTTTTTTGGTATAAAATTTGGTGTGGATACATTGGAGAGGAAAAAAAATTGGTGTAAGAAGGATGCTCTTTCTACATCAAATTGGTGTAATCTTTGGTGTAATATATTGGAGTTGCTTTAATTAAAGTGAGGGTAAGACATAAGCAAGGGAAATATCTTAAGAGAAATGATACTTGTGTAGAACCTCATTACTCAAGTCGGTCTTGACAAGTGACGGCGAAGAGGCTTAGATTATGGTGGATCCAGACATTTGATTTTTTCTTCTGAACATCCTCCAAGCCTCTAGTTAGTCCATCTATCAGTTTAGCTATTGGAAAGAAGAATATTGGTTCAAGATGCTCATATTCTACGGGTACGCTCTGAAAGTCCATTTCAGGTTTTGAAAGAACTAAGAAGGCATGGTTGCATTTATACCTTTAGTAAATATATTATGGATATTGTTGCATTCTCAAATTGAACCGATATGTATTAAGATTTGTTGGACTGGATTTGGGAGTTTAATGAGGTGTCAAATTGGTTTATAAGATTATAATAATTCGGTATTGTAAGTTGGAAATTTTTTAAGTGACTGGATTGTGTATGAGAAGGTTTTTTGTTGCATAGTTTACTTACTAAGATGCCAATAGGCATACTGCTTGTTGGTGTATTACTACCACAAGAAGTTAAGGTTCCCTCTCTAGTCTTATTTGAACATTTAGTGGGGTTTAGTTTCATACCATATTTGTCAAGCACGTCGAACGACTGCTTCAGGCGATCTATGTGTTGTCAAGCGACTTGGGATTTGACTAGCATATCGTCAATGTAGACCTTCATTATCGACCCGAGCGTTTCAGTAAACATCTTGTTGACCAATCGTTGGTAAGGTCGCATATGCATTTTTTAAACCAAATGGCATAACTTTATAACAGAAAATACCTCGTTCGGTGACAAATGTGGTCTTTTCCTAGTCGTTCGGATGCATTAAGATCTAGTTGTATCCGGTGAAGGCATCTGTGAAGCTAAGCAGTTCATGTCCTGTCATGGAGTAGACAAACATGTCGATGTGTGGAAGAAGAAATGGATCCTTTGGGCAAGCCTTATTGAGATATGTGAAGTCGATGCAGATACACCATTTTTCTTTACGACCACGACATTCGTTAATCAGTCTGGGTACTTTACTTCTCTGACCGAGTTGATGTCAACCAGTTTTTGAATTTCCTCGTTGATTATTTTGTTTCTCTCTGGGCCGAACTTTCTCCTCTTCTGTTTTACCGGTGGATGATCATGATCTACCTGCAAATGATGAACAATTACATCTAGGTCGATCCATACCCTGTTTGAGTGTGACCAGGCAAAACTGTTGCCGCGCTCCTTTAATAATTCGACAACTATAGTCGAATCTCCTAAGGTCTGACCACTTTTTTTTTAATTCCGGGGTTTTTAATAAGGTGAGTATTTTCCTACCCTTTATGGTCAAACCTCCTCTATAATTTGAAGTACAATGAAAATTGACATAATGAATGTATATCCCGATATTTAAGGATCCCGAAGATCCAATAATATAGAGAAGTCTTACTATCTTAAGATTTACTTCTAACTGATTAGTTGATGGAAGCAAATTATAAGTGCAAAACAAGTGCCAAAACTTATAGAAAGGTGTGCAAGATTAGATATAATGTTAAAAATCTCTCATCTTCATCGTCCATATAATGAGCTCTGAATGGTGGATGCCTACGCCCTTGTCTTACCAAGAGTTTAGTAAGATCTTGTTTTTTTTTGTTTCAATATTCATATAATAGTTGCATTGCTTTCCCTGAAGTTTATCAAGTCTTCTCATCACTTTTATCTCACAAAACATGGTATTGTACTTCCATTATCAAGTTCAAATTCTCATTCGAAAGTTCTATACAACTTTGATGATTATCTCCATGCCGGCCATATAATCAAATAGTCAAGTTTCTTCATAGTGGAGGAAAATAAGATAACTAACTAAAGGGTTTAATTTTGGAATTACTCAAGGTGTACAAAGTAAAATGATTGATTTTTTTTTAATGATGGGTGTACAAAATAAATGGGTGACAAGGGAAGTTTTTGGGTGGCAATAGAGCTACCCTATAATATAACATGTCCATAATTTTAATTCAAACAAAATATATAAATTGTTCAATACAGTCTTAATAGTCCAACTTAGCCTCTAAAGTCCAAACAATTCATAGTACATTTCATCATAATTCAAAATACAGTCCATAATACACATAATAATAACAAAAGTTCATCCAATGTTATTAACAAATATAGTCCAAACCATATATAATATTTAATAAAACAAATGTATATTAACTTAACAAAATATTATATATATATATATATATATATATAAACTCAACCTTCTTTGGTTATATTTAAGTTTCTTTAGTCTTAACATAACTCTTTCACTTCTTTCCTCCATTTTATTTCCCAAATATTATTATTGACAACTTAGAGACAAATAACAAAGATAAGAGTTTTTTAGACATTTACTCATTTGGAATCCTAATTAGGGAAGGGGAACTTCATTTATTATTTGTGATAAAGTGATTGGGAATAAAATTACATAGATTCAACATACAAATCATGAATTAAGTTCGGTTGGAAATATAATTTTATTCCCTATGAATTAGGAATTAACTTCCTATTGTGAATGGAACTTAATTTCTCCCTCCCACACAAGGAATTAAGTTCCTTTCTCGATTCTCTTTCCAATGAAATTTAACTCACTTTCATTTTAATTCTTGACTAGTAAACATGTCATCATAAAAGAAGAAAAAAAAATAACATTTCCATAGTAATCTTACTCTAGAAACTTTGTTTCGAAACAAAGCGTTTTGTCAATAAAATATTTAAATAGTAATTCCCCCGTTGTGATCTATATCGACAATGGAGATCCATAAATGGCTATCCATTTTATTTATTTTTTAATAAATTATTAAAAAAAAAAGGATGAAATGACCAAATTACCATTTCTTTCATTAACTTTAACGGTCAACCATTAATGATAGAGAAAGTAAATGTCATTTTTATTAAAAAATTGTTTCGTTGTGTCAATGACCAAAACTCATGTAGATATTTTGTAATTTGTTCTATTAACCAACTTTCCAAGTATGTGTAGTTATTCACATTCTTATACTGATTACTAAAACCAATCCTTAAAGAAAATTATTTGAGGTCTAAAGAAATTATATTTAAAACGGAAAATTTCATATAAGTTGTATTTGTTTTTTTTTTCATTTGTCACTTTTTAAAATGTTTTTGTCATATTAAAATCTTTAATCCTATTTTTTTTCCGAAATTCTTTAGTTTGGTCCTTCCGTTAGTCAATAATAATGAATGTAGAGGTATTTTAGTCTAGTGTATTTAGATCCACGTACATATTGACACAAGTAAAACAAAAGAAATTTTAAAAAATGTGACAAGTGTAAAACTAAAGAAAAATACACATGAAAAAAAAAACTCATTTAAAATATTGATGGTAATAAATAAAACTAAAAAAGTGTGGCTTTATTGCCACCCACAAAATATCTTTCAACACCCACTTTTTAGTTAATCTTTTTTATTTCTAAAATGCCCTTAGAATTAATTACTTAAAATGTATGGCTTGATAATTGGAAATTAAATTTACTTCTTACACCCTTAAGTTGAACACCTAATCAAAATAAACCCTAATAATATATACTTAATCAATCCTAACATCAATCAGGAAATATATATATATTTTTCATATATAGTCAAGGAATGGATGTGCAAATGATTGACTTAATGGATTCTGAATGTATACTTTCATTTTTATTAATGTTTTGTGATTGAATTAAAAATTATTGTAATTGTAGTCTTGTAGAACTTTTTTTGAAAAGCAGTTATAGAAGTTGATGACGTCTATAAGGTTCTCAAATACAACACACTCACTCACTTTACTTTAATTCAAATATAAATTCTTATTAATTTATATGGTTTGTAATTGAAAAACTTGGTGGATGAATTTAAAAAAAATTAAATGAAAAAAATTGATTTGTTTGGTGATTGAAAAATAGTTTTTTTTATGACAAAAGAAACTGCGTATCGTAGTTTCTTTAATTATTATTTTTGTTGTTGTTATTTTATGATGGTGTTTAAATGTGTAAACCTTTATGATTTTATGGTTTCTTTTAAATAATTCAATATATTGATTCAGTAAGTAACAACGAAAAAAATATAATAAGTTTTAGAGTTAAATTTGTATTTTATTTTTGTCTAAGCAAAATCTTAATTGTAGAGTTTTATGTGATTATGACATTTTTTTATCTGAATAAATTCTATAATATTTATTAAAGGGAACGAAGAAACTGTACATAGTTTTTTTTTAATGAAGAAACTGTACGTACAAGAATTTTATTTTATTGTTTGCAAGGGTGGAAGTAAATGAAGAGAAATTGGTGTAATGAGAAAAATATATGTTTAATTTTTTTTTAATTCTTAAAAGATAGTTCTAGTATTTAAAAAGGTGTAGGGAGTAAAATTAATAATTTTAATTTTTCAATATGGATGTAGGAAGAAAAATGAGTGTAGGGTGATATTTTGTGGGTGGTAAAAGAGCTACCCTAATAAAAAAAGTAAAAAATATA
Source organism: Dipteronia sinensis (assembly GCA_033220585.1). Taxonomy (NCBI): domain Eukaryota; kingdom Viridiplantae; phylum Streptophyta; class Magnoliopsida; order Sapindales; family Sapindaceae; genus Dipteronia; species Dipteronia sinensis. The sequence goes on from CM065642.1 coordinate 18,503,421, forward strand.
TATAATAGTAATAATAATATATTTAAAATTAAAAAGAAAAACTATTGCAACTTCTTTCAAATCAATAAGGATGTCACCGAGGATGTCACCGCTTCCTCCATATCGGATGAAGTCAACTGTTACTCCGCGATTTTGAGGAAGTTGCTACTACTCCTAAAAGTTGGAGGCTCCATGAATGGAAGAGACCTGGACCTTCTCAAACATTTTTTCTATTTTTTATTATTTTAAATTATTATTTATTATTTAAAATTTGTATATTTACTTCTATTTTCTCTTAAATATTATGTTTTCTTGAGTATTTCCCATTTTGTAATACATATATTTATTGTGTTTGCATGTTGAAAATGATTTTGGGTTCTCCAACAACTCGTTTATTTTTTCTTTGGTATATAGGGTTCTCGATTTTATTTTTTAAATTTCATTATTGGGTTTTGTTGAAGTTGTTCTTGGTATTTGCTTGCTTATTATTATTATTATTATTATTATTATTATTATTATTATTATATATATATATAAGGTTTTATTATCGATAATTCTTACTAAATAGAGTGAGGTAAATTTAACCATATATGTGTAAGATTTTAAAAAGTTGGAGGATAAAATTGTCATTTTAACTAAATTAAATATTAATGAGGGTAAAATTGTACTTTAATATATTTTGTCAGAAATGACTCTTAAACATTTGGTAAATGAGGCCAAAGTGATGAGTTTTGAAAAAAAAAGGACTAAAGATACTTATACAACAATGACATTTTAAAAAGTGATATATGACGGAAAATGAGACTTATGTGGAATTTTAGCTATTCAAAATTAAAGTTTAGTTTGTAAGCTTCTAATTAAAGGTTAAGGGCATGTTTGATATATCTTTTGAAAAATTAAGATCAATTTATTTTATAATTTTTAATATAAAATTATATTTGGTAAAACTTTCAAAAGTGATAATTTGATAATTTGATAAGTTTTAACGGTGATTTTAAAAAGCATATGAAGAGTTAATTTTTAAAAGTAATTATGGAATAATCTATTTCATCATTTAATGAATCTTTTAAAATATCCTTATTATCCGCATAAAATAAAATTAAAATCATTTATACTTTATTTTATCTTAAAATTAAATATTCAACTTAAATATTAATTTAATTTATAAAATCTTTTAAAATATCATTACGATTATAATGGAATTTTTTTTATAATTTAAATATTCTACTTAATTATTGATTAATTTAAATAATTAATAAAAAAAGTAAGATTCTAAAATAATGTCTATTTAAGTCATTGTAATTAATCTCGGTATTTTTACAAACTTTTCTCTACACTTTTGTAAAATTTTGAGCTATACAGTAGTTTCAAAAGTACAATTAATTAAACAGCTGCCAATTCCTTCGACACAGTTAGCGGTGATTATTTTAAAAATTACATAAATACCAAATTGATCCTAAATTTGATTAGAAAAAAATAAAATAAAATAGTGTGATACTTCTTTAATTGAGCAAATTACAAATGGCCTACTTGAGGTTTTTGGTTTGACACGTGGAATCAATGTTTTGTAAAATTGTCAAACCTCTCCTACCTTTACATTAAATCTTTAATATATTTTTTTATTATTTTAACTTTTAACACATACAAGAGTAATTTGGTCACTTTGATAAAATCTTTAAAAATTTAATAATAATAATAATAATAAATGTATAAAAAATTAACAAAGTGAAGATATGAGATGACAAGCCACTGATAATATCATTCTTCGATAAGGACTAAGGAGGCCATTGCTGGTGGCCACCCATCTAGAGGAGCTTCGTTCCATCTCCCATATGAATTCATACGCTGCGAAGCCTCATTTTCACATTTTCTAAAATAGTGGAATACTCTTTGTTTTAGGAGTAAACTCTTAAATTTAGAACTTTATAGCAGAAATATAAGAATTTCATATATTATTCAATTAGAATATCAGTGCTTTGGGTTCTATCCACCTCGAACATTTGTAGTTTTCAATATAAAATGTTGATTTATTAATATAAAATTATCTTAAATTATATATACTTTAAACATCACATCCAACCATCAATTTCCTTTTGATCAAAGGGTCGATAAATCTCACACTTATAAAAAAAAAACGTATTTTTCAATGGCTATGTTATGTCATATACTCATATACTCATACGTGTGTAAGTATAAATATATAAGATGCATCTTCTTGGTTTACGAAGGGCCACATTTGCATGCTCCACAGTCCACATTATTCACTCATAATAAAATTAAAAACAACACAAAACCAAAAGCAATAAAAACTTTTCTTCACACCAACTCACAATCTTCATTATCATTTTCACACACTCACGTAATAAATAAATAAATATAACAATATTATTTATATATTGATTATTGACTATATGTTTTTCATTCATGTCCCTTGTATTGCATGGCCAGGTTGGAGGTTCAAATCGTGTGCATTGATTTTTTTTATTTTTTGTTATATTTTTTTAAGCTCATCTAACGTTGAATTTATTGTACTAATTTCTTTTATTGGACTATATTTTATATTGTAATATTAATTATTATTATTTTGAAAAAAAATGTATAGAGATTAGAGAGACAGACTCACTCACACCCACATGTAAGAACACCCTACACCTCCACCTTCAATTCATCACCAAAAAGAACATATTGACACATTTCAATTTTCAGACACAACATAAACACACAAACACATGAAAAGCCAGAAACCCTTTTAACCCAAATCTCCAACCTATTAACAATCCCAATCACTCTCTCTTCCTTATCAAAAAAAAAAAAAAAAAACCAACAACATTTCTGTCTTCTTCTTTCTTTGATAAATATTGAAACAAATATCTACTTCTAGAAGAACAAAACGCCCCCTACTTTTTCATAACTTCTATAGAAATGTATACTTTGATGTTGATCAAGAAGATCTAACCACGATCGGTCGTGTTTTTTGATCATCATCAGGGGATCGATCTGTGAGTATTTTTCTTTTTTTGTTTTCTGGGTTTTATTTTTTGAAGATTATATCCACTTTAACTTGTTTGACGATGGGTTTGTATCTTCTTTGTTTTTGATGATCGGAGTTGAGATTGTTTTGTTACTGATAATAATCTGATTTGAAGCATGAAAAATATTTAAATGGATGTTTTTAGTGTTTTTTGTTGCTTACGTATGATGATCGTTTATGGAATTTCTCCATCTATCTAGCAAGTAGCAATATATATTTGTATGTACACATATAATGTTTGTATATGGTATTGTTATAGTTTACATTTTGTGAAGAATCAAGTGATAATTCAAAAATGGAAAATAAATAAATGCATGGATTAATGTATATTTATAGCTACATTCACTTTATAACTACTGGGTTTTTGTCAAAAAATAAAATTTTGAACTATTTTTGTAAAAAACATTATGTTTTCTCATGGGTACTGCTTTTTAAGTACGCAACTTTTATACAAGATAGTAACTGAGTGAATTGATGCACCGATTCTGTCAATTTTGTTGCAATTACAAATTTTATTATGTAGTGATAAATTAAGTTGAGTAATGTGATATTGTGATCTATCTGTTGTTTAAAGGGTGTCATGTAAGTTTTCTATGAATGGTATGGTTCAATTTTGTCGTAAGGACATACATTTGATAAAACTGGTTTGTCTGCATAAGTATGCTTTAGATGATTGCTTTTGTTTGGTTGGAAGATTTTCTGTGCATGGTATTGTCTAATTTTGTGTTCATAACGTTGAAGTTTTCGGTGTTCTGGATTACAGAATATCTTATGGGATATTTGGGGAACTGAGTGGGATGTGATTTGCATGGGCTGACGATGCCAGAATTGAGAAGTGGAGCCCGTAGATCGAAACGCCTTGATGATCTTCAGCCTCCTCCACAACCAGCCGATCAAGTGGAGAATTGGTTACTGCCTGCTCAGAACAGGACTAGAAGGAGAGTTGGAGGTGGGAGAGGAAGGGGTAATGCTGCAGCTGTAGGGAAGCCAGGAATACACACAAGGCCAACCGCTGCCGGTAGAGGCCGGGGCATTCGGTTGATCGATTTAGATCCAGAACCTTGTGAGATTCTTCCTGAGGCTGCTGCTTTGGGGGCTGCAGAACCTGTTTATAATCCAGTGGAAGTGGTCGCAGATAAAGATAACGCGATGGAGGGTGCGAGTGCGGAGAAACTAATGGGAGTTGAAGAAGAAGCAAGCACAACTCCTGTTCCTGAGAGGGTAGCTTTCATTTGCTTATTACTCCTGTTGGTTCATTTATAGATTTAAAAGGTTATATTTAAATTTCATTGACAATTTGGCATGAAGCTTCCTTTTTCAGTGACCTGCAAAACCGTTATGACTGCTTTTAAAAAAGCTAATTTCCGCAACTTTAGATTTTACTCTACTTGTTCGAATGATGTAAAAAGGGCTATTTTGGATACACTCTGATGATTATGGGAATTTTTTAAATGAGATTGAAATTCGTCATGCCACATTAGATGGCATCTGAGTTTGTTATTTAATGCATTGTTTCTTTATTGTGATTATTACCATTTAAATTTAGCCTGTTGTTCAATCTTAGGAATCTCTTAATGAAGTTAATGGAGACGTGTTTCTATTGCTGGCTGCAGGTACAAGTGGGTAATTCTCCTGTATATAAGATTGAAAGGAAGTTAGGTAAGGGTGGTTTCGGCCAAGTTTATGTTGGAAGAAGGGTACATGGTGGCAGCGATAGAACCGGAGCGGATGCAATTGAGGTCAAACTGAAGATTTTATGTCCATTCCTTTTGATTCAATATGCAAACAGTTTTATATATGATGCTTATGGATCTTTTTCTTACAGGTCGCCTTGAAGTTTGAGCACCGAAACAGTAAAGGTTGCAATTATGGGCCTCCTTATGAGTGGCAAGTCTACAAGTAAGTACCATCTTCAGTGTCTGAATCTGCATATTGAGGTTTTATTTTTTTCATTATTCAATTTTCTTAAATTATCCAATTCCTCAACCTTTTTTTTCCTTTTTTTTTTGGATATTAAAGTACTTTGAATGGATGCTATGGAATTCCTGGGGTACATTACAAGGGTCGCCAAGGAGATTTTTATATTCTGGTGAGGTTTGATTTGGAGCTCCTTACTATCATACTTTTATATATACTTATCTTCTGAAGGGAACTATATAAATGTTTTCAGGTCATGGACATTCTTGGCCCCAGTCTTTGGGATGTTTGGAATTCACTAGGACAATCGTAAGAAATAGAAACTTTCTCCTTTGTCACCATGCTACCCTCATGCACTTGGGCATGCATGTATAATACTTTCCTATTTAATTTGTTAGCACCTTTGACAGGATGTCACCAAATATGGCGGCCTGTATTGCAGTGGAGGCAATATCGATTCTTGAAAAGCTTCATTTGAAGGGGTAAGGTTTTTTGGATATTTTTCGTGTTTTGAGTTGTACATTGCACCTGTCATCTTTTGATATTTGTTCATTAAACCTATTGTTAGTGCTTCTGACAGTCAACCAGTTCTCATTGTTTACTAAATTGTACTCTCCTCAAACCAGGTTTGTTCATGGAGATGTAAAGCCAGAAAACTTTTTACTTGGTCAGCCTGGAACTCCTGATGAGAAGAAGCTATATCTTATTGATCTTGGTTTGGGTATGTTATTCTCCTTTTCTCCCTGTAGTTTTCCATTTCCTCCATTGTAGGTTTGCTATGAAGTAATTATGAGCACATTACATATCCTACACAGTTTTGTTGGAGGATTTCTATTTGAGATTTTTCTTTTCTACCATTTGGTTTAATATAACTGGAGTAAATGTTATTCCTGTCAGTACTAATAGCTGTTATAATGTCTTGCAGCATCTAGATGGAAAGATGCATCATCCGGCCTACATGTTGAATATGATCAAAAGCCTGATGTGTTCAGGTGAATAGATTTTCATCATTTGAATATTTTCCAGTTCAAACTTAATCTTTATAGTTTGAATTTTGGAATGCTTCTCTTGGCAGGGGAACAATAAGGTATGCAAGTGTACATGCACATTTAGGTCGAACAGGAAGTCGAAGGGATGATCTCGAGTCATTGGCATACACTTTAATATTTCTTATAAAGGGGAAATTACCGTGGCAGGGTTATCAGGTGAGTTCATATTATAATATTGGTATTTTAATTTGTTGATATCAAGGCATTCAGTAATTCTGTTATTTGCACTCTTTGATCTCTCTCTCTCTCTCTCTCTCTCTCACTCACTCTCTGAACTCTCTTTTAACAAAAAAAAAAGTAACTCCTTTATTTCTTTTTAATTCACAGGGGGACAACAAAAGTTTTCTTGTCTGTAAGAAAAAGATGGCCACTTCTCCAGAGTTGATGTGTTGCTTTTGTCCTGCCCCATTTAAGAATTTTCTTGAAGCTGTTACAAATATGAAATTTGATGAGGAGCCTAATTATGCCAAATTGATATCCTTTTTTGAAAGCCTGATTGAACCGTGCACATCATTGAGACCAATCAGAATCGATGGAGCTCTTAAGGTGGTGGTGATTCTTCCACTGATCTTAAGTTTGGTGGTAGAATGCTGACTTATTAGCTTTTTCCTGTTGTTTTTTACATAATAGGTTGGACAAAAACGTGGAAGATTGCTAATAAATCTTGAAGAGGATGAGCAGCCAAAGAAAAAAGTTCGATTAGGTAGTCCTGCTACCCAGTGGATTTCAGTTTACAATGCACGCCGTCCCATGAAGCAGAGGTAGAAAATAATTTCTCCTTAATTTGATAAATGTCTTTCTACTTATGCTTGCATCATGTTTTCTCTCACAATTATATTTTCCTATTGTGGCTTGTGAAGTGACTTTTTAAGTTCAGTTGAGGCATTCCTATCTTTCACAATGAATGTGAGTGGCGGAGCTCTTTTTGTTATGTATGGCCATTTTCGATTCAGTTTTGACCGAATTTCGAAGCTGTGTTCTGGGTTTGTTTTGTACCCTAAATTTCTAGCGCAAGCTTCTTTGAGAATGGTCTTGTGCCCATGCTTAGGCAAAAGTGGATCAATATTTGAGTGGCCCTTGATTTGAAGTGTTTTATGAATTTTATTTCCGTTTAAAAACACTTTTAAGTAATTTTAAGTAATTTCAGTAACTATGTAATACTCTTGAAGGGTACTGAGATTACCTAATGAAAACTATAGGTCCTTACCTTTTGTGATTGTAAGTATGAATTTTACACGATTGCCTAAATTATATTCATGAATTGGCCAATAAAGAAATTCAATAAATGCTTAAATGGATAGTGGTATATTCTGTTGATATATGGAGCATGAGAATTTATGGCTATGCCTCTTCCACGAATGACGGCCGGCGGCCTCCTTTAAAAAAGAGGAGGCAGTGCCTCCTCTTTTGAGAATGCTGGCAGCATCCTTCATTGAGGACGCCGCCGGCGATCCTTTTGGAGGGTCCCTTAAAAACAAGGGAGGCTACCAATGCTCCTCCTTGGAAAGGTCGGCGACTCCTCCGGCCGATCTAGGCCGGCGGCGGTCAAGGAGACCTGAGATCGACCGGAGGAGGGTGTGATTTCATTATCTTTTAATTTTGTTAAAAATATACTTTAATTAAATATGTTTATAAATTTTTATATTTAAATTACAAATTATGATTAATCAATCCCAAGTCTTTGTACGGATACCAAACACTGTAGAGTACCGATATAGTAAAGTCTTGTACAATACTGTATTGTACAATGTGCCAAACATGCTTCTTATTTTAGCTGTTAAGTCCATACACAAATATTACATATATATGTCGATTTCTTCTTAGTATTAAGTGAAATGTTTTATTGTTGTAGATATCACTACAATGTCGCTGACTCAAGGCTGCGTCAGCATGTAGACAAGGGTAATGAAGATGGATTATATATTAGCTGTGTAGCATCTGCAGCTAATCTTTGGGCACTAATCATGGACGCGGGAACAGGTTTCACTCACCAGGTCTATGAATTGTCAGCCGTCTTTCTGCACAAGGTTATTATGCAAAGCCATTAATTGCTATCATCTTCTCCAAGCCATGCATTTATGACTTGAAACATTGACTGTCTGTATCATTGTTTGAATTCTCATCAGGATTGGATTATGGAACAATGGGAAAAGAATTACTATATTAGTTCAATTGCTGGTTCAACTAATGGGAGTTCTTTGGTTGTTATGTCCAAAGGTAGGCAACTATTTGCACTGACTAAATGCTATTGGATGCATGCATGATGTGTTTATTAATTCTGTGGCTTTTGTATTTTACCTCTTATCTATGAAGTGTTTCTTCTATTATGTTATCAGAGAAAGGAAACTTGGAAATGTTGTTCAAAATCTAGCATAGTACAAGTACCAAATACCCATTAGAGTCATTTTGTTGAACACATCGGAAGTTAGCCTTGAAGGGTCAAGATCTTCCTAGTTTAAAAACATCTTTTGCATATTAGGTGTAGTGATGTACATTGATCACAGAACACCCGATTTTTAGCTGGTCCTATCATTTTCATTGGGTTAGGTATGGTTCTCCATTACTTTTGAAGATCCATTTCTCTTTTTCCTTTTCCCTCTGTTGATATGGTAAGCTTCGTGCCTTCATTATGGTTTTTGTATATGCTAAAGACTTATGAATGATGTTATTATATTTATTTTAGATATCAATATATCTTATGAAAACTGGAACTGGCCCTTTTGGTTTCTTGCAACTTGCTCAAGTGTTTCCATTAACCAGGCTTGCCTTTTGTTGCAAATCATTAGCAGCACTTGCCCTCACTACCATTTCTAGTACAGTCGTCATAATTGGGGTCCTACTCCTTTTTCAGTTAAAAATCCCAAAAGATATACATTTATAGATAGTAAAAATAAGTTTATTATTATTAATTTAATTATTTAGGCTAGGAATGGAGGTTTATTGGCAGACTGAGGTAGGACTGAATATCCATTATCCGAGTACAGGCACTTGTTGTGTTTTGGAATGCCCAAAATCATCATCGTCTATATTTATTTTGCTATGCAGATTCTTGATGGTATTTAATTAATAAAACATTAGTAAATAGTCTCAAAAGTTAATCATGAAATTTCTGTAAAATTTGTAGGAACTCCTTACACCCAGCAGTCCTATAAAGTGAGTGAATCTTTCCCTTTTAAGTGGATAAATAAGAAGTGGAAAGAAGGCTTTCATGTCACAGCCATGACAACCGCTGGCAATCGCTGGGGTGTGGTAATGTCCAGGAACTCTGGATATTCTGAACAGGTATAATCTTCTCTTAAATATTTTAAGTTTTCTGATACACCTTTTCTCTGTACCCTATTAGAGTAGCTGATTTCACCCTCTTTTCTACTTGATTAATACAAGGTGGTGGAGCTGGACTTTTTATACCCAAGTGAAGGCATACATCGACGATGGGAGAGTGGTTATAGGATAACTGCTATGGCTGCCACCGCTGATCAATCAGCCTTTATACTGAGTGTACCAAGACGTAAAATGGTGGATGAAACACAAGAAACTCTGCGGACTTCTGCCTTCCCAAGCACCCATGTAAAGGTAGGAATTAAGTTTGTTTGTTTCCACCCTCTTTCTCCTTGCACCTGGTAATATATTAAATTTTCTTCAAGCTTCACAGAAGAAAGCAATTTGTGTTGAGCACTGTCCATTCCATCAGTGGCCACATAACTTATTGTTACCTGGCTCTGTTGTCTCTTTCTCGAATTCACCCTCTTGAATCTATAGTGTGTCTAGAGTTTCCAATCTTTGGTATCTGCAAGTATAACATCGTTATTCTGATTGTGTTTTCTTTTTCTTACCTTTACAATAGCATTGGTCATTTTACTTAATTTTTGGTTTTCTTTTTTTGCAGGAAAAATGGTCCAAAAATCTCTACATTGCATCGATTTGCTATGGACGGACCGTGTGCTAATTTAAGGATGTGTATATGTGGTATATCCCAACATTTGGCAGTTCAAATTTTGAAAGCTGAGAGGGTTATTTTCCATACATAATTGTGGAGTGGGTGGGTTAGCTCTGTCCTGCAAGTTAAAGAAATCTAGGACTCTGATATAGAATCCTCATATTTGAGTGTAAAAAGGAAAAAAAGAAAACAGAAGAGAGAGAGAGAGAGAGAGAGAGAGAGAGAGAGAGAGAGAGAGAGAGAGAGGGAAGAAAAGAAAAGGCTAAAAAAAGAAAAGAAAAGAAGAGAAGAAAGAATCAATAGAGAATAGAGTATTGGAAAGCATATTGTCCTGAACCAACATGAGGGGGGTAGTGGGCAACAGTTTGTTTGAAAACATAAAATATGTGATAGTAACCTGGCCATTGCAGCCAAGCTGTGCTTTCTCTGAACTGTTGTTGTGCCTTAATTTATTATAAAATGGAGAATAACGACATTCCATTACAGATATAGAGCTTCTACTTCAACATATTTGTTTGGGATACCAACCCCAAGAAAGTAAAAGTAAATAACTAGAGACTCATATGAAGTGAACAATCGTTTAGCTGAGTTTTTATGGTGTTTATTTTGTTTTCGTATCAGGGTGATCAGCAGCTAGTGACCCTTTTTAAGGGTCCTGATACGTTATTGTTAGGACTGCTTAAACGATAGATATTAAAGATGATTGAATTGTATTAATATCGAGGAGGTCGTGTGTTTAAATCGTATTTCTTGAGTCCCACCTCAAGTCTCGAAAAGTTAGCAAAACTTTCCAGGTAACCTTTATCAAATTTTCATCTTTAGCTCAAGTTACCGGGTTTGGGCAACTGTTCAGTAGAGTGAATCAACCATGAATAAGTATCTTCTGCAATTTGTTTTTGAAAAACAAATTTGATATGTTGAAGATGTCTAATTTACTCATTTCCATAATTTTCAAAACCTATCACAAAATTTCATTCCAAACAATTATATTAATCATTTTAGAAAATAACACTAAACACGTTACATCGATTTTCTTTTTTAAAAACTACTTTTAATACATATTACCAAACATATTATGTTTTTAAAACATGATTTTCATTTTTAAAAATCATTTTCTAAAACACAATTTTAAAAACGATACCAAACACTCTCTCATAGTTCCGGTTTGCATTTATCTCCTAAAACCCATTTAAATTTTAAACTCACTATGACTCATTAATCTAAAAAATATTTTAATTTAAATGTTTTTCCAATTAAAGTTTCTCATAATATAGTTTTGATTTACATTTATTTTCAATTTAATATAATTTTAAACATGAGTGTTTTATATATATATATATATATATAGGGGTCACTTTTAATTCATCGATATAAATTTCGTTTTGTTTTGACTTGATCGCACCGTGATTATGCCAAAACACAAGAAAATTTAAATGCAGTGGTGTAGATAGTTCATATGCCTTCAGTTGAATTTATTATCCATTTAGGCTCAGGAGTCAGGTCCAATAATCCATAAACAAGTGTTAAAACTTTGAGTGATGTATTTATATCTTTAGTTTTTCTGTTGTCAATTCGAATTGATATAAGATACATCAGTTTCTTACATGTGGGCCATTGGATTTAAATGCTTTGACTTGAATGCATGCACCTGTCAAAGGATGTTTTAAATCCAATGATCCACAAGTAAGGAACTGATATATTTTATATCAGTTCAAACTTACAATAGAAAGACTGTTATATCTTTACAAAAATGTATGTACACCTTAATTTATATATTTTAAATTTTTTTAATATTATTCTTAAATTAAACTATTAATATTATAATTTAAATATATAATAATTTTTATAACTATTTTACTGTTTTGAATTATTAACTAACTAAAACAATTTCTTTTTTACCAAAAAAAAAGGAAAAACAATAAAGAAAATCAAAATCCAAATAAAAAAGTGTGGAACTCAATAGCCTAATAAAAAAGTAAAAACAAATAATAAAATAAATTAAGCTTGGATTATAATTACATATTATTAATTTATATACTTACAAAAAAAAAAAAAAACACAAAGTGCACAAAGATGTATATATCAGCCACTTTAATAAGAAACGTGCCAGGTCTTTAAGTTGGGAGAGTATTGTGGGAATTAAAAAGGGTTTATGTTAAGGCACATGGTCATGGCAATGGTTGGGGCTGAACCCAGTATGTAGGTGCCAAGCTGATGCAAGCTGATGCCTCTTCCCATTTGGGCTGAGCAAAAATCCAGCAAGTACTATAGTATTCACATGATAACTTTAGTGAGAATTGAAGTGAGAGGCAGTATTGATCGGTCTATTTCTATACATGTTTTAAGTCCCCATTTCCTATTATTTGTGCTTTGTTCTTGGGTGAAATTAGATATTTTATGTGTTTGTTGAGCATGTGTAGGTCATATTCCTTAGATGAAGTGTTTGATGATATTTTCAAGAAAAATAGCTTAAATGTGAAGAAAAATGGCAAAGCCGTCAACAACCGCTGTGTAGGTCACTCTCCATGTATGACCTCCACCGCGGCACGTCCAGCGGTACATTTCAGTAGGCTTTCTGTTCTTTTGCGCGGTCCATACCGCTTCCCAGACATCAACCTCAACCGCGGTCTACGCCGCGCAACATTCCGGGAAAGGCTGAATTTTCGGCTAGTGCAGAACATCAATATTATGGGGTCCATATCTCTCAACTCCGATTGAATTGTGTGTCCTACCACCTATGGATGGAAAGCTTCAGAAGTCTAGTTTCCGGCGCACTTTTCGGATCGTAATTCTGATATTCCTAGAAGAGGTTATGCCCGTTTTAGTACCCGATGGTTAGATTAGTCATAATTCCGTGAATAGCGACGAGATTTATTTTACAAGTTATCGGAATGAGAAATATTACCTTCTTGGACATGAGTGAGAGTCTTGGAAAGCAAGTTGACACCTAATACTTATCATCCTTCAATAAGTAATCAATTTGAGTGGATTATGAAAGAATAAAATCCCAAAAGGTAGAGTTATAAAAGAGAATTGATTTCCTTGTTATTTAAGGACTTGACTTAGCATCTAAAACCTATTTAAACCCTAATTTTGGGAGAGAAGCCAAGGGAGGTCCCATTCCACCAAGGGGGCCATCGCCCATCATTCCACCAAGGGGGCCATCGCCCATCACCTCAAGACCCATCCATCCATCGTAGAAGAAGACGAAGAAGAATTGGAGGAGCTCTTTGATGATCATCTCGGGTTTTCTCTACTCAATCTCTTTTCTTTTCTTTTTCTATGATGTGTAACTAATTTCATAACTAGGGAATCAATGTGAACCTCTTGTGAATGCTCATGTTTGGATTAATTATTATTTCATCAATTCAATTCTTGATTTATTCATTGTGTTTAATTGCTTGATCCTCATTAGTTTTAATATATATCCACACCATAGACCAAGGGTGGATGATTATTTGGCATGATTTTAAGGTTAAGACTATCTGAGAATTAGGGTTAGAGTATAGACCAAACCTAACCTTAATTAATGCTCTTTTGAATGAATGAATTTTATCTTTAGCATAGGCCAATCAAAGTATAAAATTTGGTTCTTAATTCTTGCGCTTTAAAGGGTTTCAGATCGTTGTTCACACCATATACCAAGGGTGAATAGTGGTTGGAAACACGTGACTCATTCCATGATCATACGGTAATAGTCACATTAAAGACAAAGAATGAACCCTAGAATTGATTGAATTTTGTTTACAAATTAATTCTATACATTGAGTGTTCATAATTGGGGATCATTGATGACCTAGTGTTTTCTCTCCATTGATCACAAACCATATGCTTTTTAATTGTTTTCTTAGTTTAATTTAATTTAGTTTTAGTCTAATTAATTCTCAAACATTATCTTGGTTATTTTTAATTTAATTAGAATTAGAATTAGTTTAATCGATAAATCACTTTTTTCTCGTGGGAATGATCCTTACTTGTCACTGTACTTATCTTCACGATTCGTGCACTTGCGAGTGAGTATTTTATAATACAATTTTACGCATCAAGTATTCACAACAATTTTTCTATTGTACTTAATATTCACCTGGCCTTTCCTACAGTAGAATATAAATTGAAAAATCAATTATATTTGGCAAGATCCTGATTCAGAATTTTAATCTGTCATATAATATATATATATATATATATATATATTTATAATATCAAGAGAATATCATTATTGATTTTGTTTGGTGTCATGGTATCTCAGGACATCTCCAATAGAGGCTATATGGTCATTTTAAGTCTCAAAACCATTTACAATAGAGAGTTAAAATAGGTTGAGAGTTATTTTAGTGAGTTATATATAATAAATGTGAGAGTGAAAGTTTTATAGTGGGACACATGTGTAAGGTGGTGAGACACATGTGTTGGATGAATAAAATAATGATATTTTTGTTTTTTTTATGGGACCTATACCATAATTAGAGATGAATGTGTGAGATCCAGTTGGATTTATTGACCATTTAAGATGGACGGATCAGATTTGTTGACCGTTAGAGATGAACGGTCTAAAATTTTTCAGACATTTAAATTTGAAATAAATTAATTTTTTATCAGAAAAATACTAGAAAATCAATAAAAATTCAAAATAAATTATAAAAATTATAGAAAAATTAAAAAAATCCTCCCAACAGCTAGTTTGTATTGATGAATCGGATGACGAATCAGATCCTGAAGATAGGTTGAGGAGAGCGGTATCACGTTATGATGGTGTAGAAGAAACGTCATCTTCCCAAGTACTCACATTGGAGGAAAGGTTTGCTCGTCAACATTTCATTCGGTCATCTACAATCCACGCAAGATTGAAACACGATCTAATGGAGCACTTCTGGAATCTATTTGGAGAGACAAATAATAATTTGTGATTTACGTTTATATTTGTGCTTTCAATTGTGCATGTAATTTTTCCTTATGTTTGTGTTTATGTTCATTGTTTTATAATCTATGAAATTTAAATTTTATGCTGTTTCTTATTTAAAATTTAAATTTTTTAATGTTATCAAGCATTGGTAATAATTTATAAATATTTAAATATATTAAATATTCCGTCCCGATCTGGTCAGTGCGCACTGATGGAAATATATGATGACATTGAATGTGAGTCACTCATTTATGGAAGAGTTTTGACAAGTACATACACACCAAGTCAAAGCATGTAAAATGATTGGTTCATATTCACTGTCATCATATATTTCCATCAGTGAGCACTGATGTGATAATTTTCGATTAAATATTAGTACTATTTTAAAGATCTCATTGAAAAATTTACAATGATATTATTTTTATCAACATTAAAGTTTATAAATTACAATTTATTGACCACTTATTATAGATTAGACATAATTAAATTTGTTATAAAAATATTACTCTCATATATCACTCTCAATACCACCTGGAGCAAAAGTACATATAAGCATCACTCTCAGCACTATTTGAGACCCAAATATAACTATAGTTCTTATTTGGGGTAATTACCCTGGTGGCCATCTACTTTTGCCACCACTCTCAAAATGGCCACCAGTTGGGGATTTGGTTTAAAAATGGTCATTTTTGACAAACAAAGTTACACCGGTGGCCATTCCGTTATAACACCGTTAACTTTTTCAAAGAATGTTACACTAATGGCCATTAATTTGTTCACTTAGTATCAAAATGGCCATTATAATAATTTTTCTCCAAAATTACTCTAGTGGCCATCCATTTGGTCAATTGGTATCAAAATGACCATTATAATTGTCCAATTTTTTCTAAAACATGTGTATTGATCATCCATTTGGTTAATTGATATCAAAATAATCATTATATGTACAACTATATTCTATTAGAAAAATAAAGTAAGCAATCATTAAAAATAAAATTTCATTTCAATAGATAAAATAAATAATTCATTTGATTAAATATAATTTTAGCTAGTCATACACATCAAATACTACTTGTCAAACTGCACATGTGTATGAGATGGCTTCAGAGTAGTTATGAACCAGTATAATTTCCACCATTCTTAATTGAAGAACAACACTCTTATTTATAAAGAGTTTCACTTTCAAGTAAATGTTGACCCATTAAGTTTTAAGTGGAAAAAACAAACGACCTCTAAACAAACGACCCTTTAGAGGTCGTTTGTTTTTTCCACTTAAAACTTAATGAGTTTGAATCATAATTATTAAGTTGTTTTATTTGTTTTTTACGTAGTCAAACAACTTAAAAATACCAAAAAATAACTTAAAATAAAAAGTAAAAAATCATGACTTTTCACTTAATTGCAAATTACTGAATTGCATTAAATGCAATCCAAAATCTTTTCTTCCGATACTATCCCCATATATAACATATTTTTAATTTTATCATAATTATATATGGTATAGATATCTTTATTTGAATATATTGCTTATTTTAAATAGTTTTAAAAATAAATGAGAACCCTAATCACTTCTCATATTACTGCTTAATATCAATAATTTATTATGATATTAGGGTGATGTATTTATATATATATATATATATAGATATAGATATTTTAGAGTGTTTTGTGAGTTTTCCGTTGCCCCTAATATTTTTTTGAAAATAAAAAAACCTTTTCTTTTCTTAGTAAAAATAAGTTTATTTGTAATCGAAAAAGAAGATCATGATCATACGTGTTCATATATAATTATTATTTTTTGATTGTTTTTATTCCATATTATATGTATAATTGTTTAACATGCGTATAAATGTAAAGTACTTAGTTTCAGAAAATTTTGCTTTAAAAAACAAACGTGTTGACAATACATTTAGATGTAAGCAAAAAAAAAACATATCATTCAAGTTCAGATTTCAGTCCATATTCAGTCTTCAGAAAAATTCAGAACTGTTCAGTTTCAGACAAAAAAACAAACGACCCCTTACTTATGGTTTCATTATATTTTATACAATATTGCATGTTTCTTATATACTTTCTTTGGCATTTTTTTTTAAGTTAACATATTTATTTACAATGCGCATTTTGAGTAATGCTCACTGTGTCTGTGTCTGTGTCCCGTGATTATATATACATGTAACGTCTATAAATTAATAATATCTTTTATATAACAAAATTTGCTAGTCTAGACTTGAACCAATAAGATAAATTAATATTTAATTAAATTAAATGATAAGATAATACATTTATGAAATTCTCTTGTAAGAATAGTTGGTCTCACGCATTTCATAAATTATTAATTTGTTAACATACATATAGGATTGATTATTATATTTGCTTGAAATATTAGTAGGTTGTTTTTCTCTTAAAATTTAAGTTTAGATTGATTTCATCTATAATTTTTCGTAACACACTTAAAAGTTGTGTGGTTGTATTTTAGTATTGTACCAATAAACTATGTACATTACTGACAACTCAAAAACATTAGCACATCATCTCATGATTTTTATGATAATGATATATCACTTGTTATATGGTTTGAGTTAATGTTTTGCTTTGTATAGTATTACTCAATTTTTAATCTCATTAATTCTCTGAGTATTTCCATACATGTAACATGCTCCAAAATTTATTGTATCAGAATTGTCAATTTTGTTATCGTGATGACTTTTTATTGCAAATTATAATTTTTATATACGACAAAGGTGTATATATAGTTTTTGATTTAAGGGACTTCAGCCTAATTAATTTTTATTTTTGAAAATAAAGGCCAATATAAGTTTGATAAAATAAAACAAAGATAATGACATGATCCAAGTGAGTTCTAAGAGTAATTATATATGGTATATAAAAAAGTTGTATATACAAATTATAATTTGTACATACGATAAATGTGTATATAAAGTTTTTGAAGAGCTATGCTGTATAAGATTTAAGGGATTTCAACCTAATTGTTTTTTATTTTTTGAAAATAAAGGCCAATATAACTTTGATAAAATAAAAGAAAGATAATGTAATAGTCCAAGTGAGTTCTAAGAGTAATTATATATGGTATATAAAGTTCTACGTATATAAACTTTGATAAAGTTCTCTCTTAAGAAATTCTACGTTATAAAGTTCTTTCTTAATCGATTCTATCTTTATTAAAATGCACAGATTTTAATGAATTTTTACTTGAATTGTTTTTAAGAGTCAGGTGTAATAGGTGCATCGAAGATTTTCTCTCTCCTAAAGATTTTCTCACTCCAATTTCTACAAGCTTTCCATTACTTTGTCTCTCTAAACTTTCTTTCTTGCCCTTTGGTATATATATATATATATATATATATATATATATATATATATATATCTACTAATGGCATTGTATTCATCATCCAAGTCTCCAAGTCTCAACTGAAACATGTGAGACAAACATAACATACCATCCATCGTTTCTCTTTATTCTCATCCTCTCAAAGCTTCAAAAATACAAAGCAACCCAGGAAAGAATCACAGGTACACAATACTAATTAAACTGTTTTATTATTATTTTCATTTGATGATGGATCTCTCTTTCTTATGCCCATATTTGATCTATTCTCAAGTAATAGCATTTTCTACAGCATCTAAGTCACCTTTTGCTCTATAATTGGGCTCCTCAAGAGATCAAGCATTCAAGTCCCCAATCTCAACGGAAAAAATGTGATTTCTCTGTCAGAACTTTTCTAATTTCTTACCCTAGATTGCTCTTTTCTCAAAAGATTCTTTAATTTCTTGCTCTTTTGATCTCTCAGGCCATCAAGAATTCTCAAAGGAATAGCATTTTATGTACGCCAGAAATTACAAGCTAGCTTAAACTGTAATATGTTTGTTTGTTTGTTTGGCAATAATCAAGATGGTGATACAACAAACTCTGGAAGTGGACTTGACAATCGTCCAGTGGCTCCACCCAGTATTAAAAACACTTTCGGTAGAAAAATGGACCCTTCAAGATCTCAAGAGGGGACCTCGGAAAACCGTAATCCAACCAGGGCACGTGATTCAACTTCTAAAACTCTCTTCGGTCATGACAAGTGACTTGTCTTCAAACAAAATCAATCAACCTTTTTTTTTATATGGGAAAACTCTCATAATACATTATCTTAAATAAGTAATCTTCTACCTATATAGCTTCTTAATGTGGTTAACGTGCGTTTTGTACTATTGGTATTATTATGATAATTGATGCATGGCCTCTTGCCATGCATGTTTTCGATCCACTTTATAACTAAGCTAGCTTACTATATATGTACCTAGTAATTACACCGTTTTATTGCTTAAACATGCATTCGACTTCTTACTAGAAACTAAGCTACCAAGCTTGATTCATTGATGGAGGTACCACTACCAAATCAAGACCAAGAAGAAGAAAGGGAAAAAAGAAGACAACAATGATGAGAATATACAGGAAGATAGGGTTTTGCAATAGCTATATAGGAATTTATGTTTGTCTGGTTTTAGGGTTAAAATGCCATATGAGTTCAAACACAGTTTTACTCCTTTAAGTATTAATTTAGTATTCAATTTCAGCAGCCTCTTCACTCTTAAATCTTAATTATATATCCAGAGAGAGAAACGTTAAATAACTTTAAAAGAACTTGCCTCCTTTATCTTTTATCTTTTATCTTTTTTATTTTTTATTATTTATTATTTTAAAGTATTCTTCTTAATTTCCAGATCTTGATAGAAATGCTAATAGATAAGAGATACTTTTTGTATAATTGACTCAATGACCACCGACTATATATATTAAAATCCAAATTCCAATGTCATGAGTTTCTTGTTCGGTTTTGACAAGATGAATGCATGTGTCATAATCATGATGATAAAGCCATAGCATTCACTGAGGAAGGTTGTCTCACAAGCAGTGGGGTCATCCTTTTGTCTCAAAAATTTCCTATTATTGATGAAATTTACTTTTATATTTATATATATATATAGATATAGTCTTTCTATTGTCAGTTCGTCCTGATATATTTGATATAAAATATATCAGGACGAAGAATGTGGTCAACAGATTATGAAGAATTTTTGACAAATATATACACTTTGAGTCAAAATATGTAAATCTAATGGTCTACATTCTTAGTTTTGATATATTTTATATCAGGACGAATTGACAATAGAAAAATTATATATATATATATATGTTTGTTTTCGTCAACCCTAACAAAAAAGTCATGATACATCCCTACTCAAAAGCCACGTAACCATAATGATTTATATTGCCGACCAGATAGTTTAATAACTTTCAACTATAAGTCCGACGGTATGACCATTTTTTTGCTTAATTTTCTTTAATGACATGCAAATTAAAAGTATGGATATCATCACATTTCAGTTTAGTTCTATCTTCTAAGCAATCATCCTCCTAATTAACCAATACTAATTCGTTTTTATCGTTTAAATAGATGCTAATTTTTTTACATTTGATTACAATAAGTAATTAGGGTTTAGGATATTGAAGCCAAGTTCGGTTTGTGATAAGTGGGTGAATTATGTGGATATGTAAAGAATACATATTTTGATTAATTTTATTATGGCCGGGTGCCGATTACCACTTAAAAAATCCATTTATACACCCATTATTTAGTCAATTTTTATATTACATATTTTTATATTACATAACTACCTTTTTATAACGTTAAGACATCTTATAAAATTAAGACAAAGGATCATATCACCATTGTGTGTAGAGATCTACAGCAGGTTGGTCTAATTTCCAATAAAAAAACGTCATAAGGCCGCGTTTATGACATCGCGGCATCATAAATGGCGAATGATGGTTTTGAAAATCATCATAGATTTATGATGATTTAAAACCTTCGTTAAGATATGACATTTTTATAGTTTATGACAGGTTTTAACTATCATTATCTTTGTTTTTAAATAAAAATAATAATTTATTTTTGAATGTCATTATCCTGTATATTTTTTTGTACATCATTACCCTAAATATTTTATAAGTTATAATTTCATTATTATACAATATTTTTGAAACAAATTAAATCTATTACAAAAATAAAATCCATAAACAACTTATGCATTCTTTACACCTATATATGTGAAAATGTATGTAGATTCATAATTCATAAACACAATATGTCTTATACATATAAAACAATATTACATTCATTATGCTGCCATATGACAATTCTTTGATACAAAAAGAAAAGCGCAAAAAGACTCTTACTATACCGAGAATGACTTCTAGAGCACGGTATTGTCATGTCGATACAATGCAGTTCTGATCTTGACGCTCATAAGTTGTGCTTCCAAAATCAATAACTTTAATGGCACTTGACTTTGGCACTCGTTTAAAATACGAACTATCCTTTGGTGAGCGGGAAGAACTCTGCAAAAATTCAGGAACAGTAAGCTAAATAGCAAAATTCAAAATCTAACATAAGACACCTAATAAAATAGTGAAAGGTTCAACTAGAAGCTAGTATTTATTCAAGTCTCAAGAGAGATAGGAGGATAAGATAGCTTCCCATGATACTGCAATCCCTTAATTCAGAACACTCAAATTGAATGCCCACGCAGATAAGCAAATTAAAAGAACCTAAGGATGCTAAAGAGTTCCAAAATTGGGTCTCAAAATCTTAATTCCACTGTTCAAACATGCCCGTAAAACAAACTTAAAAATTATCATCCAATCTGTAATAATGAAGTTCAAATTCGTTAAAATAAAGTTGATGTGATATCATATTCCACTGTAAGATCATTTACTAATCTGGATTTAGTTAAGCAATAATAAAGCCTAGAGGACATAGGAAATCTCTGAGCACTTCACATATCATTAATATTGAACATTTATACAAATGGATAAACAACAACACTCTTATTTCCACGTTCTTTGCTATTGCTCAATTAGTAACATTGCCAACATTATATGAAGGTTAAAAGTCCAAAAAGTGTCAAATTAGATGGTTAAATGAAATCAAACTCTATAGCAGGACATGAGCAACAATGAATTATGCAAGTGTTAACAATGAGAATTTTGTCCAAGTAAAAATCTAATGATCAGCAAATGACAATATCTGAGTTTATTACATATGGAGCCATCATACGTCTTTACCTGCATATCAGAACAAGAAAATAGCCTTTGTTAATTTGTGCCCAGTGATATGGAGCAGTTACTAGTCTACTACTGTATAAACTTCAGGAAGATTGAGCTACTGAACAACCCACACAACTTGAATTTCATTCCACCTGAGAAATCAAACAAAACATTTAAAAAAATGATCCCATTTGTTAATTTTTGAATTTTGTTACTAATTATGTGGAAAGTTTACCAAGATTAGATCGAACAGCATCCATGTAAGTATAATTTCTCTTGCCAGTGAGAGAGTCTCCGGATCGGTAACAAGCAGAGAGAAGACCGGAAGTGTAATAAGTGACAAAAGAGAACAAGAACATGACAGCTGGCCAACCAATCCATCCAAGCTGTGCAGCCAAAGATAGAAATCGTGATCCTATCACTGCTGTTATTATGTGTGCACTAGCAGTCCACACAGTCCCTGAAATTGAATCAAATCACACCACACCACACCACATAGAGAAAATGTTAGTAACAAAAAAAAAACACACACACAAAAATAATTTTTAGTTAGCTAAAAAAAAAGTTGAAAAGTGTTTGGTTACCTGTTCGTTTGAGGCAACCATCATCGTCGAAGCACTTGGTGCCAGGCACGTCCATGGAGACATCGAAGACTTGGTGATGAGGAACGTGGTTCTTTGTGTCTGCAGCCTGACCCATCGTTTCTAACAAAACACCAAACTATGTAATCTCAAAGTTTGTGCAAGTGTGTATATGAAAACAGAGCACTGATCCCAGTTATAGCACATAAGCCATGGAAGAAACTCTTGTGTATTTTTAATTTCATGAAAGCATTCCTTCCAAGTCTTGCAGACCAAAGACATCCTCAATCTTTCTGACCAAGCAATTTTTCCAATATAAGACTCACAAGATGCTTTGGAAGATCAGGCCAGTACTATTGCGGCTCACTCGTCTCCTACTTAAAATTTGGTTTGCTTTCTTCTTCAATGGATAGCACCTCTCTTTCCCTCATTCTTGCTCTCTCTTCTGTTCTCTGTATTCAATCGAGTACTTTTTTAAACTAAGGGCTTCAAAAATATTTAAAAACCTTTTGACTCAGTAACCATGCCAAATGTGGTTCAATTGTAAAATCGAGTGGCGGTGAAATATATATAAAATTAAAGACTCGGTAAGAAGTAAGAGAGATAAATAAGAGAAAAAACATGTAACCAAAAACTAACCTGATTTCGTGATTGATGTTTGAATAGAGAAGCGGCGACGGCGGAGGCGAGGAGAGTTGAAGGCGGCGCGGCGTCGACGGGCGATGAAGGGTCAACGTCGATCTCTCTTTTTCTCCGTGGCGGCATCGACGTGCGATGAAAGGTCGGCGTCGATCTCTCCAGTTGCTGATCTGCTTTGTTTTCAGGTTATGTTGTGAAGATTTCTGGAAAATTGAAGAACACATTCTCTCCAGTTGCTAATCTACTATGTTTTCAGGTTATGTTGTGAAGATTTCTGGAAAATTGAAGAACACAAGAAGAAGAAGATAGAACAGATAAACAAGACCCCTAAGCTCACATCATGAATCGCTCAAACTCAAGTTAAATACCTAGACCATTTTAGCTTCTAAAGTGATCCTGCTCAAGTGATTTTTGCGCCTTAAGAAGTTGATGTGTTATTTATCAGAAACTTTCTCACCTCAAACTCGGATAGTTGGAAAAGTTTCTTCGAATCAGTAACTAGCTAGATTGAAACGAATCAAAGTCAGACCAAAACTACAAGTTCATAGAACCGGAATCAAAGTCTGAGAGACGATGAAGTTTGACCAATTGGAAGAAACGAATGGATTTGAGAGATGAGAGTTAGGGTTTTTGAGAGAAATTTGGGAGAAAATATCGATGGATGCATATGGCCGTCAAGAGTAAAGGTCGGGGATTTTTTTGACTATACTCGTGTCTATGAGGTTTTGAAAAACCGTCGTAAAGGCATGAACAGTCATACTTTTATGACGGTTTTCAAAAACTTACATAATGGTATGACAGTTTGTTAAAAACCATCATCAATGTAGGTGGTCATTCTATACTTAATAGGTTGGATCAGATTCAGGTAGGCTCATATAGCCTGCTAGTTCGATCAAATTTGTTGACTTGTCTTCTTCAATGAATTACCTGTAAAAAGATAGAAATAACAGTAAAGAAAGAAAAAAAATGGTGGTGGTACGAATTTTGGCCTTAGTTTTGCTTGGACTGATCGTTGAAAGTAGAAAAGTGATTGAAATATAAGTGAAGTTATAATTCTGGTGATCAGAAAAATGATTTTGGCAGAGTTTCGGCTAACTAATAGCGTTGAGAAGAAAGTGGAAAATCTGATCT
Organism: Dipteronia sinensis; assembly: GCA_033220585.1. NCBI lineage: Eukaryota > Viridiplantae > Streptophyta > Magnoliopsida > Sapindales > Sapindaceae > Dipteronia > Dipteronia sinensis. Next base: position 18,527,705 of record CM065642.1, read on the forward strand.
CCTCTTTGTTGGGGAGAGTCTTATTTACAGGTGTAGAGAAGCCTTTTTTATGTAGCTCGTTAGGAGTGAATCCCTGAAATCCAGACTGGATTTCTCGAGATCACGATCTCATCATTTCAAATACAATATCGTGATTAAAGAGTCTGTTTACAAACAGACCAAGTCAACCTGTTTCTGGTAAGGCAACCTGGGTCGACCCGAATTACTTAGCCCTAATCCAGGACTTGCAAGGTTATTATTGAGCCTCAGATATTGGGCCCTAAAAACCGTTTTTGGCTACCACAGTTTGTCCCCCACTCTCTAAAGAAGTTTCTGATTTGGAGAGTGTTATCTCCATTGAGTCGACCATAGACTCGACAATACGTCAATCCACGAAACCCTAAGTCGACTGCTTCGTTATTTTTGGGAAGCTAAATCGATGGACTTCAAGCGTTCAATTCTTAGGGCTGACATGGCACATCACTTTTGGCGCGATTTCAAATGTTGGGCGCACTTATTGAAAATATTAAATTTCAAACCTACTCTTGCAGTTACCTTGGTTAAACCGGTTCCCACAATGATAACGACACGTGGCGACGTGGGTTAATCGTAAGTTATAAAATACATTCATTTCACCGCCTTTGACCTTATCGCATCATGTTCCCTCGAAATAATTTTTTTTTACTTTCTCCAGAAATTTGCAAGCTCATTCAAAGGCAATCTTCGGTTAAATCTTCATATATTTTCAAGGTAAGCAAGAGATTTCCCCTTTTCCGTTGATTTCGCTTGTACGAGACTTGATTTTTGTCGTTATTAAGGCATTAGTGAAATAAAGCCCGGAAATCTCCCTCTTTTTTATGCTTATGCGTTGCTCTTGTTATCTGATAAAAAATTGTTTTGATGATGGATTTGATCTGTTTTAGACTTTGTTTTTGCGAAACATCTGTTATGAAGTTGCTATTGTTGTCGTTTCCCTTCGATCGAGATTTTCATTCAACTGACTTAGTCTAGCAAAGACTGATAGATCCATAAAACCCTAGGTCTATAGAACCTATAAAACTCTAGGTTTTGATCTTTTAGATCTTAGGTTGTGATTTTAGATTTTGGTTTGTTGATTTGCATTGTCTGCAATTGTCAGCTTTTGGAGATATGTCGAACGAATCTTCGACCTCAGAGCCATTCTTTTCCTGGACAACTAGTGATTCAAAAGATGAAGTTAGAGAGGGAGTTGAGGCTGATTCATTAGACGTCGATCGACAAATAAGGATAGCGAGATCTACAGAAATAGTAATAGACAAATCCAGTATGTTAGAATCTGGTGCTGTGCGTACTATTGTGCAAAGAGATGAGTCCTTAGAATATATAGATATCGAGGAACCATCGTGTTCCGGTAGACCGCTAGGTATCTTGGCTGGTGATAACCCTAGAAGTGTGCTTACTGAAGATGACATGGATAGCATAAGAACGCTATAGCATCCCAAACAACGTCGTTCTGCGTGCCCTTAAAGAGCATGAACGAACAGACTGGGACATCCCCGGTTGGACCTATTTATATGAGTATAATTTTTGCCAGGGGTTCAGATTTCCTGTCCCTTCTTCAGCTCGACGGCTTTTAGTGTATTACGACATAGCTCCTATCCAATTGATGCCAAATAGTTGGAGAATACTTATAAGTCTTTTGGTCTTGCGTGATAAATATAATTTGCCCTTCGGGATAGGTTCGCTCTTGCACAACTACTACCTGAAGGAACACGTTCACGAAAAAGGTCGATATTCGTTAATATTGAGGTCGAATGCAAAGCAAATTATTACAGACCTCACGATGAACGACCGAAGGTGGAAATATACGTTCTTTTTTGCAAATGGTCTACTGATCGATGGCCCCTTTGGGAACGAGATGTACGCTTACCAGAGGGTATATAATCGCTATGGTAAGTGTATCTTCTAGTGTCGTTTAGATTGATTTAAGTATTACTAAGTTTTGACAAATCTTTGTCCTTGTAGAGTTAATAAATGCGGAGAGTAAACCTAGATGCGACGATGCAGTTAGCCGTACGCAGAGAGTATTAGCGATTCCTGGTGAAAAGAGAAGTTGGAAAGTGTTGATGGCTGAAGGTAACCTTAGGCCTAGTACCATTTGGATTCATTCAATATGGAATGTGCCACGAACTCCTTATCCTTTGATGAAAGACTTAGTGTTGTTCATAATGATTGGGAGAGGAATTGAGATTCTTTGTGGTACACAATTTTTGACTTCTATCACTGACGCTGAACTTCGTTTCACAGCCATGCTTAATCCGGAGGAGGCCTTGAAGAAGTAGAAAAAAAGCTATGGCCAAGAGAAGAGCAGCTACTCTTGCAAAAAAGAAAAGTGATGAGGCCACATCGAAGGACAAGTCTATTGTACCTGTTGTCAAGCAACCCTTGGAGTCTTCCCTTGAGATGGATCCTTCAAGGGTACCAAAGATGAGGAAGACTACCGAGGATAAAGGCAAGGGGAAGTCGATCGACAACAGATCGAAAGATGTTTCAACTGAGGTCGTTCGTAAAAAACTAGAGCTGACTTTAGTTACATTCCCAAAAAAAGGTTTCTGTTTTTAAAGAGCCCAACAACTTTCTATGGAAGTCGAATAACCTCCTATTTTCTATAGATGGAGAACATTTGAAGGGAAAGAAGACGGAGGAGATGATCGAAGCAAGCCTTATTTCGTCTTTCCAGGTATGTAGTTTTTTCCTTTTACCTTTAAAAGTTTTTTACATCGGTTGTGCAATCTCTTAACCGAGAAAATTTTCTTACGTAGGCTTTTCAGATGCAGCTGGCCTTGAAAGATAGATATATTGCAAGTCTGAAGAAATGCTCTGATCTGCAGAAGGCGAACAGTATTCTTAAGCAGGACCTTGATTTAACAGTCAAAGATAAGCAGTTGGTCGAGGAGAAAGCTCAAGTGCTTGATGCTGAGTTGACCAAATCCAAGGATGTGATTGTCGATAGGGATCGAAAGCCAATGGATGCCGATGCAATTATCATAGAGAGGGATCGAAAAATAGTGGAATTAAATAAGCTGCTCACGAGTATCTCAATTAAAGCTATGTGTGCTGCCAGAGTCGACATCTTCAAGCAATATCTAGGCTGGAGAGCACACGAAATGGGATCCCCATGCTGAGATTGTTGACTGGCAAGAGGCTGAGCGATTTAATAGCGGAGAAGTCTCCAGGTGATAGGCATATTGGGGAATCTGACAAAGGTTATGAAGATGGTGCTAATGTTGACCCTTCTTCTGTACAAGATGCTGTCGATCCCGACCATCCGATTCAACATTCCACACAAGACCAAACCAATCATTGAAATGTATTTTTTTTTAAATTTTATTTAACTTGAATGAATTGGTCGATGGGACTTCTTCTTTTTATAATCAAAGTAATTTGTTTCGCCTGCTTACGTATTTTTTAATCGATAATTGTATATAGTTAACCAGATTATTGTGTTCATTAACAATCGCTTGCAAACGTCAAGACACTAAAGTTTGAGCACGAATTATGTCTGTCGACATAAAATTAATTGAATTGGAAACCGCCTGCATGCGTAAGACTTATAGGTCAACACCGTAATTTCATAAGAGCTCGTATTATTTAATATGTTGACATATTTGTTACAACGAAATCGCGTACGAGCGTTAATAATTTCAGTCGACACGACTGTTACAATGAAATCACATACAAGCGTTAATAAATTCAGTCGACACGACTGTTACAATGAAATCACGTACAAGCGTTAATAAATTCAGTCGACACGATTGTTACAATGAAATCGCGTTCAAGCGTAAATAACTTCAGTCGACATGACTGTTACAATGAAATCGCGTTCAAGCGTAAATAACCTCAGTCGACACGACTGTTACAATGATATCGTGTACAAGCGTTAACAAATGACTTGTTACAATGAAATCGCGTACAAGCGTAAATACTTGGTGTTGTCCCCATTAATACTCCCCCAATTTCATGTGTTTTCGATAAGAAACACAGGGGGAGTTGACGTTCGACGTCATTGGATTGGAATCGTGTCCTTGAGGGCAGGATGTCGAATCATGTTCCCTTGAATGCAGGGTTCTTGGTCGAAAGCATCTGCAATATTTATTTCATAGCTTGTCGGAATCGACAGCTTCACATGTTAAGTAGTAATTTCTATGGAAAAATTGTTACTTGTGAGCTCAGTTTTGCACTTAGTTGCAACTAAGGTGTCATCATAGCCCTTGTCGATTGACTTGTTAGTATCGATAAGTGAATATGAAAAAATAAATGATGAATGTACATGAAAAGAAGATTTGAGTTTAGAAGTGGTATTGTTTTAGGTGCAGTGCGTTCCAACTGTTGTGTATCTCACGGCCATCAAGGCCTCTTATTTTGTAGGCGCCTCGACCTTTAACATCTGTTATTTGATACGGCTCTTCCCAAGTCGGACCTAACTTTACTGCTTCTTGATCTCTGGTATTTTGGAAAACCCTTCGTAGTACCCAATCGCCAATTTTGAAAGTCCTTAAATTTACTCTTTTGTTGTAATGTCTAGCGACTTGCTGTTGATAAGGCTGAACTTTTAGAGCTGCTCGTTCACGACGCTCGTCGAGATGATCCAGTTCAAATTGGAGTTTCAGGTTGTTTTGTCCTTCAAGGGGGTTTTCAGTCCGAGTTGTTGAAAGCTGGGTTCCCATTGGAATTACTGCTTCCGACCCGTAGACAAGTGAGAAAGGGGTTTCTCTTGTCGAACGATGAGGCGTAGTCCTGTATGACCATAGAACCTTGGGGAGTTTGTCGGTCCATTGACTCTTTTCAGCTTTGAGTCTTTTCTTCAATGTGTTTATTATGGTTTTGTTAGTCGACTCTGCTTGACCATTTGCTTGAAGGTAGCGTGGGGTTGAGAAGCTCAACTTGATTCCGTATTTGTCTTAGAAATTTTGAAGTCGATCGATATGAATTGTGACCCATTATCGATCACAATTTCCTCTGGTATTCCAAACCTGCAAATTATTTGTTTCTAAACAAAATTGCGTACCTCTAAATCTCTTACTTGTTGGAAGGCTCCCGCTTCGACTCATTTTGTGAAGTAGTCTGTTAAAACTAGCATCTAGACGACTACTCCTAGTGCTGGTGGGGTTTTACCTACAATGTCCATACCCCATTTCATAAACGGCCAAGGGGCTGAAATTGAATTTAACGTACCTGGTGGGAGATGCGATACTTGGACGAATCTCTGACACTTGTCGCAAGTGTTTAACATGCTCTTGGGAATCGGACCGCATTGTTAGCTAGTAGTAGCCGACTGTGATTGCCCTGTTTGATAAGCTTCGTGGGCTCGAGTGGTTGCCACATTCTTCGTAATGGAGGCTCCTGAGGACGTTGTATGCTTCTCGGGGCGTAACACATCTCAATTATGGACATGTAAATGATTTTCTATAAAGCTTACCGTATAAGATGCATAATTTATCTGATTTGGCTTTGATCTTCCGTTATTCGACCCTGTCATTTGGTAGAACGCCGGCTTGTAGGTAATCCTTGATTGGATCCATCCAGCTTGAGCCATTGTCGATAGGTGCTACATTTTCTTCTCCATGTATTGCGGATAACAGCAAATGCATGATGGGTATAGATTTAGGGCCATTTGGTGTAGTAGTTGACCCTAGGTTGGCGAGGGCGTCTGCACGAGAATTTTCTATTCTAGGTACCTGTAATATTGAAAAATTGTCGAATGTGGACTCTAATTGTTTGGCTTTAGCCAAGTATGCTGCCATTCTTTTGTCCTTGGCGTCATATGTTCCGTTCATTTGTTGTATGACTAACTGTGAGTCGCTTTGCACCAGTATATTTTTAATTCCGAGGCTTTTTGCCAAGGCGAGTCCAGCAATCAATGCCTCGTACTCTGCTTCATTATTTGTCGCACGGAAGCCGCAGTGGACTGACTGTTCAAGATTTTCCACTTGTGGGGATTTGAGCACAAGTCCTAGACCGCTTCCTTTTACGTTACTTGACCCGTCGATCGACAGGGTCCATGTTCCTTGGGTCGTACACCCGTCGAGAGTCATTAATTCCTGTTCAACCTGTATATTTTCGTTAGGAGTAAAATCGGCTATAAAGTCAGCGAATACCTGCGACTTCATTGCTGTTCGAGGCTGGAAGGAAATGTTGTGCTCACTGAGCTCGATTGCCCACTTTGTCAATCGACCTGAAAGTTCAGGTTTATGTAATATGTTTTTCAGTGGCTAAGAAGTCAGTACCTTAATTGGATGACATTGAAAGTATGGCCTTAACTCTCGTGCTGCAACGACAAGTGCTAAAGCCAACTTTTCAAGCTTGTTGTACCTGGTTTCTACGTCGAGTAAGGCTTTACTTACGTAGTACACCGGATGTTGTAAATTTTCTTCTTCTCTGACTAAAACGGCGCTGACTGCGGTGTTGGAAACTGCCATATACAAATATAGTATTTCCCTGTTTTTTGGTTTCGACAACAATGAGGGTAAGATCAAATAGTTTTTTAGGTCTTGCAAAGCCTTTTCGCATTCATCGTTCCAATCGAACGCCCTGTTCTTCTTTAATGTGTTGAAAAGTGGCTGGCATCGTTTAGACGACTTGGAAATGAATCTGTTCAAGGCTGTTATCCGACCTGTAAGTTTTTGTACGTCATAGGTGCATTTGGGAGATTCAGTTGCTTTGATCGAACGAATCTATTTTGGGTTGGCCTCAATTCCTCTTTGTGTCATCAGATAACTAGAAATTTGCCAGAGGAAACACTAAAAGAACATTTCGTAGGATTGAGTTTCATACCGTATTTGTCGAGTACGTCGAATGACTGCTTCAGATGCTTTATGTGTTGTCGAGCGATAAGGGATTTGACCAGCATGTCGTCGATATAGACTTCCATGGTTGATCCGAGCATGTCAGCGAACATCTTGTTGACCAGACGTTGGTATGTCGCACCCGTATTTTTTAAACCAAAGGGCATGACTTTATAACAGAAAACACCTCTTTCGGTGATGAAGACAGTCTTTTCTTGGTCTTTCGGGTGCATTAGAATCTAATTGTAGCCGGAGTAGGCGTCCATGAAGCTGAGTAGTTCGTGCCCTGCTGTTGCGTCGACCAACATGTCGATGTGAGGAAGCGGGAACGGATCCGTGGGGCATGCCTTGTTGAGGTCTGTGAAGTCTTTACAAACTCGCCATTTTCTGATTTTTATTTCTTACGACCACGACATTTGCTAACTAGTCAGGGTACTTCACTTCTTTGACCGACCCAATGTCGATCAATTTTTGGATTTCTTCGTTGATTATTTTATTTCGCTCTGGTGCAAATTTTCTTCTTTTCTGCTTTACTGGTTGGTGATTGGGGTCGACCTGCAAACGATGGACAATTATTTTGGGGTCGTTCCGGACCATATCCGAGTGCGACCAAGCGAAGCTCGTGTGACACTCTTTAAGGAAGTTGATCAGCTATTCTCGCAATTCTTCTAGTAGTCTCGATCCGATTTGCACTTTATGCTCTGGTTCATTTGGATCAATCGACACCTTATCAAGATCTTCCATTTTGGTTTGTTTGATGCCGACTAGACATTTGTTTCCTGTAGTTGCTATAAATGTTCCTTTCTCTTTTTCATGGCGTTCTGGTAGCATTCTCTTGCTGCTCTCTGTTCGCCCTTGATCTCACGAACTCCCCATTTAGTAAGGAATTTGATCATTTGATGGTAGGTTGATGGAATTGCCTTCATTTCATGAATCTAGGGTCTGCTTATAATTGCGTTGTAGGGAGATTGACAGTCGATCACTAAGAAGTTAATGTAAAGGTTCACTCCCTCTTCTTAGACTGGAAGTACAATCTCTCTCATGGTGCTTTCAGTTCGCCACTGAATCCAGTTAATACTGTCGTTCGTCGACTAATTGTGGATTCTTTGACCTGCATTTCTTTGAGAGCACAGTTAAATAGAATATTGTAAGAACTACCATTGTCGATAAGAATTCTCTTAGTTAAGCAATTAGTAATATATCAAGAAATAACCAGAGCGTCATGGTGAGGAGAAAACAAATCTGATTTATTGGTCGACTTAAACATGACCGTTTCGTCGATTATGGATGGGCGATCTTTTCTTGGTTGAATCTCCACATTCGACATCCGTCGAGTATGTCTTTTCGCATCCGAATAGCTTACGCCGCTGACCTCTGATCCGCTTGCTATGTAATTGATCACCTTTTCTTGTTGGGGCGGCGCTGGTGGTTTGTCCTCCTGGCTGGTCTGTTGTTTTTCTTCACGTCGGGCAACAGTTTGCTTCCCTTTGTCGGTTAGGTACTCCAATAGGTGTCCTCGCTTCAACAACTCTGCCACCTCGAGCTTCAGGGTGATGAAATCTTCGGTTCGATGTCTGTGGTCTTTATGGAATTCGCATCGAAAACGGGTGTCTCGATGTTCTCCCCATTTCTTTCATGATTGCGACCAAGTCAACCGGTTAGATGCTTAGGTTATATTCTGGGATTGGGGTTCGCGATCGACCAGTTTTTGGAGGATTCTGATCATATGGCCTCATGTCTTCGTGTCCGTTGTAGCAAAAGTTGTTGTTTCGATTCCCTGTTAGATAGGGTTCGACTTGTCTGTCGTTTGATCGTCGATCGACTCTGTCATTGCGCCTGTTATAGTTGTTTGTTTTTGCGATGTAGTTCGCCTCGTCTTTCTCCCATTTAATTTGTGCCCATGCTTTTGCCAGCACGTCCTCCATTGTCTTGCATGGATATTTAGTAAGCTCCTTGTAGAGGTCTGAGTCGAACCGTAACTCTTTCCTAAAGGCTGAAATGGCTGTCGACTAGTTACAATTTGGGATATGCACATTTTCCCTATTGAACCGTCCGACATACGCTCTTAAGTTCTCTCCGCTTCTCTGGGCAATCGTGTATAAGTTTTCCGACTGCTTTTCCAATTTTCTGCTGCTTGCGAACTGCTCCACGAAGGTATCTGTGAGCTGCGCAAAAGAAGAAATCGATTTGTTAGGTAAATTTGTATACCATTGCAAGGCTGGACTACCAAAACTGGATCCAAACGCCTTGCACATGCATTCTTCCCTAAGGTCGCGCGTGATTGGCACTGTAAACATTCACTGCTTGTATTGCACTATATGGTCGTCTGGATCTGTTGTCCCCTCAAACTGCTTCATGTTGGGGAAGTCAAATTTTCTGGGCATCTCTACAAGCGCGATGGCGTCGACAAACGGTGAATTTGTGAAACTATTTGCCGTGATCTTTTTGATAGGGGCTGGCACTCCTGGGATCCTGTGGATGAGGGCCTCTATTTCTGCAAACCTGCAAGAGAGCTCAGGGTCAGCAAATAAATGTAAGCCAGTGACCGCTGTTATCAAATTCGGTGTCGACTGTAGCGACACTGGGGTTTTCAATATATTCTCCTGACGCTGATTGACAATTGAGATCGGCACTGGTGGCACTCCTTGTTGGGTCTGTGGGTCAGGTTGGTTCACTTCAGCGTGTGAAGTTTGTGTTACATTATGACTTGAGCCTTGATTGGTGTTAGTTTCCAAAGGTGAGGTATTTGCTTCAGGTGTGGGGATTGTCTCTGTAAGTGCCTTACTTTATGATTGGCTTATTTCGTTGACAAAATCACAATTGGGGTTAATCATTGTAAAAGGGTAGATTAGGAATTGAAGATCTTCCATTTGACTCCAAGTGTTTCAAGGAAGGTAGATTGCTTGACTCTACTTTTACTTGAAGGGATATAGTTGCACACACTCACTTGTATGCATTAAATTCTTGTTTACATACAATTGAATGATGCATTGTATGTCACTTTTCACACTCCACACTTGCACATATTGCACATCACTTTATGTGTTGAGTCTGCCTAGAAAATATGGTTTCTTCTATTTCCGCGGCCTAGACCGCTTGGCAAGCACTGCCTGAATCGCGACATACAGAGCGGTAATCATCAGTCGGCTCATGCTGCCTGGACCGCGTCTTGTACACATGTACGTCCAACGGTCTATGAAACGGTAAAACTTCAGTAGGCCCCTGCTGCCCAGACCGCGGCCTGTGAATTGCACGTACAACGGTCCCAACCGTGATGTTGTCCAGTAGCACACTGCTGCATGTACCGCGGTCTGGACAACTTGCCCGAGCCGCAGTACGCACAGCGGTAATGACGGGATTTTGTTCCTGTTTTCAAAAACGGTGTCATTTCATCTAAGACTTGATATATATATGCCCTTTCCTCTTCTTTGCCTCTTTACAGCTTCAGAACTTTTTCTCTTTCATTCCTTTTAGAGCTCAAGAGTGTCTTGCAAGAAAAGGTAGCAAGAAATCATTTTTATTGTTCAAAACCCAATCACCCATCATTCATTCATGGTTCTATCATCATCTAGCTTCATCTAGGATGTTTCTAAGCATGGGTCTTCATCAACATAGCTTACTTGGTAAGTAGAACACCACTCTCATCCATCTTTGTGTTCTTGTTTAACAAGAAATCTCTTTTATGTTTCTTATGCATCTAGTTTATAATTTTTCATTATAAACAGAGATTTTTGTTAATGTTTGGGTTGTTGTATTGTGATAGCTATTGCATCTAGGAATGCTTTGATTTCATATAGCTAGGTTATATGTGTGTCATATAGCAACATGATATCTAGGAATGTTTGAAGCACTCATACATGACTAGATAAGCATTAAATGTGTTGACCTTGCATTTTGTGCATTAAGAATATCATCATATTCACTTTAGGTTTCTTATCTCTTCATTTAAGAGTTAAGTCTTGTATTTGCCTTGGGTAGAATACAAACAAGAGCCTAAAATCACTATTAAAGGCCTGCGGGTAGCAAGAACGGATTAGTAACCGATTAGGTGTGATGTGGTCAACTTAGGTTGTAATCGTTTCTGTAAATAATGGATTTGAGGGTTCGATAGGCGATTAGGCACGTGAGTTTTTACCCAGTTAGAGGGTTTCTCACGTAAATCATAGCATCGTGTCATTTTGTTTATTCCGCATTTTTTATGGCTATGATTGATTGTGTTAGAGATTAGGGGTTGTGTTGTTTAATTTTGATTAATCAAAAAGATGGCATTTAATTAAACTAAAACCTATTCACCCCCCTCTAGGTTAGTTTTATCACTCTTAGTGTATTTTCAATTGGTATCAGAGCGGGTTCCTTAATATAATTAGGAGATCCGTTGCTCTCTAAGAGTGTTTTGCATTAGATTTTCTTTTTGGTTAGTATGTCTTGCTTGTTTTCCTTTTTCTTTTTGTTGATTGATTGCATTCATCTCATTTACCCTTAAACACCATGAGTGGAAACGCATATGAGCGAGAGGGAGCATCGAGTTCAAGACCTCCACTTCTGACGGGGGTTAATTACTCATCATGGAAAGGAAAAATGGAATCCTACCTATGCCAAATTGACGATCGAGTTTGGATGGTGATTGATGATGGTTACACATCACCTACCAAGACTCTCGAAGATGAAAGCATCGTGCCCAAGCCTAAGTCGGAATGGTATACTAAAGACTTTGAAGCCTCCAAATGGAACAACAAGGCCATGCATGCAATTTTGTGTGCGGTGGATGAGAATCAACACAAGCTAATCCAAACCATAAGGAATGCACATGAAGCATGGACAATATTGGAGATGGCACATGAAGGAACTGATGTAGTGAAATACTCCAAACTACAAGTCCTTCAAACTCAATTTGAGTCCTTGAAGATGGAAGATCACGAGTGATTCAATGACTTCCAAGTGAAGCTAATGGATATCGTCAACCAAAGTCATCAATTAGGCGATCCATATAAGGATAAAAGGATAAACCAAAAGATTATGAGGTCTCTCCCGGAGAGATTTGATGCAAATGTGACTGCTATTGAGGAGAATAACGAATATAAGAAGATGAAGCCAAGTGAGATAATTGGCAAGCTGTTGGCCTTTGAGTCAAGAAGAGCCCCTACCTCAACAACACCTCAAAAGAAGCAAAAGAGCATTACATTGAAGACCTCCAAGGAAGAAAGGGAGGAAGAAGATTCGGATGAAGAAATGGCTCTTATGGTGAAGAGGTTCAAGCAATTCATGAAGTTTGAGAAGAAGGGGATGGGCTCCAAGGGAAAATTTGTGAAGAAGAAGATTCCTTTTAAAAAGGTGAGAAAAGTGAAGAGAAGGACTCCAAGAAGAGTATTCAATGCTATGAGTGTAGTGGGTATGGTCACATTGCTCCCGAATGTGCCAACTTAAAGAAGAAGAAGAAAGGAAAGGCAATGACGGCTACTTGGAGTGATAATGAAGACTTAGAGGAGGAAGAAAAGTCTTCGGATGATGAAGACCAAGTTGCAAACTTCATTGCCTTCTCATCATCTCATAATAGCAAATAAGTTATGAGTGACCAAGAAGAGAAGAATGACAAGCTAGAAGAAGAAGATGATGACTCAAGTAATGAGAGTACTTCATCCGAGTCCAAGCATGAATTCGATAAGGAGATGGACTATGAAGACTTCATGGAATACTTCAAAAGTTCTAGAGCTAAGAAGAAAAAAAAGATTCAAGAGTTGAAAAGGAAGAACATTGAAGTGACCTCCAAGATGATTCACTTAAGTGAAGAAGTGAAAAGAACAAGAGAAAGGGAAGAGAGCTTGAAGTTGGAACTTGTTGTGGTCAAGAAAAGTGAAGAATGCTTAAGGAAGGAGCTTGAAGAGGCAAAATAAGTAATTGCCAAGATGACCTCTGGAACCGAGAAGCTTGACAAGATGCTATCAATTGGAAAGAGCCCTAGTGACAAGAGGGGTTTGGGATATGAGGAAGATGTGAGTACTACATCTTTGAAAAAGACTACTTTCGTCAAGAGTCAAGAAGTTGAAGAAGTCAAAGTCCCACAACAAGTTACAAGAAGGATTGAAATTGGAGAATCCTCAAAACATACTCAAGCCAAGATTCCAACAAGGGCTCAACCACAACAAGTTAGAGCAGTTCAATCAAGACCTCCACATGAAAGGATCCTTCTTCCACAATCAAGGATCATGTATGCTCAACAAGGAAGACATGCTACTTTGGCTCAACCACAAAGGAGAGAGTTTGTTCAACTTCAAATGACTACTTAAAGGAGAAGGAAACCTCAAATGGTTGCACAAGGCTATGGTATGAATTCCTACTTTTCTCCGACTTGTCATTATTGTGGTATTGAAGGCCATATAAGGTCTAATTGCTTTAAGTATATCAAATTGTGTAGATTTGAGAACATGATTGAGAAAAATATGCTTAGAAGAGCCAAAAAGCATGCACCTAGGGAACTTAGAGCAAATGAACCAAAGGCTCCTAGGATTGATAATGTTGCTCTTAGGTGGACTAGAAAAAATGAATATTTTTGCTATGTGGCTCAAGTGGCTTTGAAAGCCAAGGCCTCCAACACTTGATACCTTGATAGTGGGTGTTCTAGGCACATGACCGGAAACAAGAGTTTCTTTGAGACTCTTGTGATGGAGGATGGTGGATTTGTCACCTTTGGTGATGGTTCACGGAAAAAGGTCATAGGGAAAGGTAATATATCTATTCCCGGTTTGCCCTCCTTGCTTAATGCTCTATATGTAGATGGCTTGCAAGCCAATCTCATCAATATATCACATTTAAGTGATGAAGGGCTTTTGGTTATGTTTGGCAAAGTTGATTGCTCTATTCTTAAGGAAAATGGGCAAGTGCTTTTAAAAGGCAAGAGATCAAGTGACAATTGTTATTGTCTTAAGTCTAGTAACATCTCTTGTAACTTGTCTAGTTGTGAGCAAGTTAAGTTGTGGCATCAAAGATTTGACCACATGAATTATGGTGACTTGAAAGTCCTGGAGAGGTTGAATGTTGTGAGAGGCCTTCCCAAGCTTGGGAAGAGGTTTGAGGGAGTTTGTGGACCTTGTCAACAAGGGAAGCAAACTAAAAGTGTGCACAAGAAAGGAAAATTCATGTGTACCAAGGAGCCATTGGAACTCCTTCATATGGACCTCATGGGTCCCATGCAAACCGAGAGTCTAGGTGGTAAAAGGTATATCCTTGTAGTGGTTGATGACTTCTCTAGGTTCACATGGACTTACTTTCTTAGAGAGAAGTCCGAAGCTTTTGAGAAATTCAAAATGCTATGTGTCAAAATTCAAAATGAGAAAAATTCTCACATGAGGAGCATTAAGAGAATTAGAAGTGATCATAGGAAAGAATTTGAGAATAGTAGCTTTGAGAGTTTCTGTAATGGTCTAGGTATTTCCCATGAATTCTCGGCTCCTAGAAGTCCCCAACAAAATGGAGTTGTGGAAATGAAGAATAGGGTTTTACAAGAGATGGCTCGGGTGATGTTGCTTAGCAACATGGTTCCTAGGAATTTATGGGCCGAAGCCGTCAATACGGCTTGTTATATAGGGAATAGAGTTTTCCTTAGACCCGGGACCAAACAAACATCCTATGAGTTATGGAAGGGATGAAAACCCAATGTTAGCTATTTCCATATCTTTGGTAGTAAATGCTATATTCTTAATGACCGTGGTCAACTTGGCAAGTTTGATGCCAAGAGTGATGAGGGTATTTTCATTGGATATGCACTCAATAGCAAGGCCTATAGAGTTTTCAATCTAAGAACTCGAAGTGTCATGGAATCATCAAATGTTGTCATTGATGATTGTAGGCCCAAAAATGTTGACCATGAGGAGGATGTTTGTGAGAATGGTAACCTTCCTTTGAAGGAGTGTGGTGAAACTTCAAGTGATGTGAAGTCAAGTCTTAGTGAAGAGAATGATCAACCTCTTGATAGAGATCCTTCTTTGGACTCTAAAGAACCCGCTCCATGGGTTAGACATCTCCACAACAAGAATGACATTCTTGGAGATGTGAATGAAGGTGTTAGGACTAGGCGTCAAATAGTTAATCAAATTAGCTATACTTGTTACACCTCTCAAGTTGAACCCAAAAAGGTTGATGAAGCCTTGAATGATGAGTTTTGGGTTCTTGCCATGCAAGAAGAGCTAAACCAATTTGAAAGAAATGAGGTTTGGACTCTAGTTCCTAGACCCAAGGATACATATGTCATAGGCACCAAATGGGTTTATAGGAACAAGTCGGATGAGGATGGCAACATTGTGCGCAACAAGGCTAGGCTTGTGGCACAAGGATACTCTCAAATTGAGGGTATTGATTTTGAGGAGACTTTTGCTCCCGTTGCCCGTCTTGAGTCTATAAGGCTTCTCTTATCCATTTCTTGTGTGTATAAGTTCAAACTAGACCAAATGGATGTTAAGAGTGCCTTCCTCAATGGCTTCTTGCATGAGGAAGTATTTGTTGAACAACCCAAGGAGTTTGTGGATCCACACCACCCCAATCATGTCTATCGCCTCAAAAAGGCACTTTATGGGTTGAAACAAGCACCGAGGGCTTGGTATGAGCGCCTCACTCTTTATCTTGTTCACAATGGCTACTCAAGAGGTAGTGTTGACAAGACCTTGTTCATCAAGTGCAACAAAGATGAGCTTTTCATAGCTCAAATTTATGTTGATGATATTGTATTTGGTTCCACCAATGAGTCAAAAGTGAGACAATTTATTGATGTCATGTCTCTTGAATTTGAAATGAGCATGGTTGGTGAACTAAATTACTTCCTAGGCTTGCAAATTAATCAAATGCATGATGGGATTTTCATATCCCAAGCTAAGTATGCCAAAAGCCTAGTGAAGAAGTTTGGTCTTGACAATGCCAAACATTGTGACACACCCATGAGTACCACTTTGAAGCTAAGCAAGGATGCTAGTGGTAAAAGTGTTGTCACAGCTTGTATCGTGGCATGATAGGTAGTTTGCTATACTTGACCGCAAGTAGGCCCGATATCTCCTTTAGTGTGGGTGTTTGTGCTAGGTACCAAGCCAATCCTAAAGAATCTCACCTTGTTGCGGTGAAGAGGATCATTTGATTTGTGAATGGTACTTCCAATCATGGGATATGGTACTCCTTTGACACTAATCCAAATCTTGTTGGATTTAGTGATGCCGATTGGGCGGGGAATTGTGATGATAGGAAGAGTACATCGGGTGGTTGTTTTTTTCTAGGCAACAACTTGGTGTCTTGGTTTTGCAAGAAGCAAAACTCAATTTCCCTATCCACGGTCGAGGCGGAATATATAGCCGCTGGTAGTGCTTGTACCCAATTGTTGTGGATGAAGCAAATGCTAGCCGACTATGGCTTAGAACAAGGCACTCTTACTTTGTTTTGTGGCAACATGAGTGCCATCAACATTTCAAAGAATCCCGTCCAACATTCTAGGACAAATCACATTGACATTAGACATCATTTCATTAGAAAGCTAGTTGAGAGCAAAACTATTGCATTGGAGCATGTGGGAACTAATGACCAACTAGCGGACTTATTTACAAAGCCCTTAGACACCATTAGGTTTGGCAACCTTAGTAAGTCTATTGGGATTTGTCATTTGGCTTGAAATGGTATGTCTTGACCCCATATGGGGAGCTCAAGCAAAGAGAGCAAATTGGATTAGTAACCGATTAGGTGTGATGTGGTCAACCTAGGTTGTAATCGTTTATGCAAATAGTGGATTTGAGGGTTCGATTGGCGATTAGGCACGTGAGTTTTTACCCAGTTGGAGGGTTTCTCACGTAAATCATATCATCATGTCATTTTGTTTATTCCGCATTTTTTTATGGCTATGATTGATTGTGTTAGAGATTAGGGGCTGTGTTGTTTAATTTTGATTAATCAAAAAGATGGTATTTAATTAAACTAAAACCTATTCACCCCCCCTCTAGATTAGTTTTATCACTCTTAGTGTATTTTCAGTCTCGTTTTCTTTCCGCCCGCTGTTGAGCACTGGGATTGGAGGCTCTAGAGCTACGTTGTTGGGTACCGCATCAATAATGGCTCGCAATTCAGCATTGCGAGTTCGAACCGCGACATTTTCTGCCTCCAATACTCGCAGCCGTTCGGCGTTTGCGGTCATCTAGGCGGTCAGCGCTGCGATCTGTTCTTCGACGGTAGGGGTGTTTGCATCTCCAGACATATTTCGAGTGTCTCGTGCGACTCAACTGATTTGATTGTCAAGCTGTAGTGGATAGATATTCGGGTTGTACATGTAATACTTGATATCGACAAGTCTAGGCAGATTTGTACATTTGGGTTGTGCCTATAATTCCTAATCTCGGCAAGTCTAGGTAGATTTCTAATCCATTTGGTTCATGTGCGCCAGTGTGTGTGTGTGTGTGTGTATATATATATATATATATATATATATTAAAAAAAACTATATAATAGATTTATAAATAAAAGTCTTTCAACTTTTCAAAAAAAAAAAACATAATAATAGTCTTTTAAATGAAGTACATAAATAATAGTTCTTGATTATAGAAAATTTCAATTTTTTTCAAATAGTTTCAGGATCCAAATTGTTGGGTATTTTCAGGAGCAAGAATATCATTTCGTATCACATCTCCAGCTGCCCTCTCAATTAGACTAACACATACTTGATGGATCACCCGATCTTCCCCTAGCATAAACTGAACATCATCGTCATTTCTTAAAAATGTGCGACATGTAGCGCCAGGAATGATTGTTATTGACTCTAGATCAACATTGTATTTATTTACATCATACTTCACAACGGTATGCACGATCGACACCAATTCTTCGTAACTCATATTCTTTGACACATACATTCCTTGGTTATCGGATCCAACAAACCTCTAACTTCCATCAAGTAACTGCTCCCATCGACCGTTGTAAGATATTACTTTTCTTACCCGATTCATTCTCTTGTAACATTCATCACCACAAATCATTATGACAAACATAAAGGCTATGGAAAAGGCTCAGAGCCTTTTAAAATAGTTTCCGAGCTTTTTACTAAGAGCTCCGAGCTTTTTACCAAAGGCTCCAAGCTTTTTACTAACGGCTCTGAGCTTTTTACTAAAGGCTCCGAGCTTTTAGTAAAGGTTCCGAGCTTTTTTCCAAAGTCTCCGAGCTTTTTAAAACAGCCTCCGAGCATATTAGTAAAGGCTCCGAGCTTTTAATAACGGCTCCGAGCTTTTTAAAATAGTCTCCGAGCATATTAGTAAAGGCTCCGAGCTTTTTATTAAAAGGATTAGAGCCTTTACTAATATGCTCGGAGACTATTTTAAAAGGATCGGAGATTCAAATTTCACAGATTCAAACTTCACAAAACCAGTTTTATGTTTACAAAAGGAACGTATTTTAGAAATGAAGGATTAAAATAAGTATTTCAGAAATATATTACCTTGTTGTGCTGAAGAACATCGAGAAGTTTATTTTCAGACAAATTTATTGTAGAGAGAGAAAGAGAGAAGTTACTGCGTTCACTGTTCCAAGTGTGGAGATGGAAGTACAGAGAATAAAAAATTGATTATTTAAGAGCAATTTTGGTAATTCACCATAATAGGTGCCTTTTAAACATAACTTATTAAACCAGTGACGTTGGTGTAACACACCTCCAAAAATGTAACATTTCTCACCATTTCCACAACTATATAATTGCAGCGCTAGTTGTAAAAGGAATTTATTTTTTTAAATCATTAAATCTTTTATTTTTGTAGACTCTTATGTTGAAATCTAATGTCTAAAAATTAACACAGTAACTAAACAGGTATTGTAGTTGAACCCCATATTTGACTGAGTCATGTGTATTCTGAATATATATTTTATTGATTTCACTTATTGAAAATCACAACACATTATCTATTTTCTATATTTTCATTTTTTATTTTTTGAATTCTTCGCTTATTTGAGTTATTAAATAAACTTATATAGTTACTTGATCTTATACAGTAGCATGACCCATATAGTGAAATAAGACTCATGTAATGAAATACGCAACTGACTTGTTTTGTCTCGTGAAAGTGTAATGAAACTATAATGTTAACAAAAAAAAAAAAGTGATGTGTGAAGAGTGTATGAATCTTACTTAACAGTTTAAAATTTTTTGGTCTAAAGATAATTCATAAGATATCAAAAAGTAATAGTTTAACTATGGGAACTCAATTATGTAAATAAATATAAGTTCGGCTTGCACATTGTTGTGCATAAATATTCGTGGTAGGCTAAAAGCCAAGTTGATTTAAACATAGATCATAAGACGAGGTCGGGTATGTACAAATCCGACCCAAACTGACAATAAGTGACGGCTGGTAAACAAATAAAAGATGAAGAGAAAGAGGCCGGGTAAATACAAATTGACCCAAGCCGACAATAAATAACAGTTGGCAAATAAATAAGAGATGGAAAGAAAGAGGTCAGGTATGTAAAATCCGACCCAAGCTGATAATAAGTGACAGCTGGTAAAAAAATAAGAAAAAGTCAGATATGTAAAAATCCAACCCGAGCTGAAGAAATAGGTGTCAAGAGCTGAGGAAGACACAAAGCCAGATGGCACATTGATGAGAAAAACGTTGAGATGA